>CM057345.1:310346002-311650229 GCA_030015575.1 Agapanthus africanus | reverse complement strand
CAGATACGTGCGGTATTGCACGGATCAAGATCGGACAGTTTTGTACTAGTGGCCGTATGGATATATAGCAGGGTTCGATCAGATACGTGCGGTATTGCACGGATCAGGATCGAACGGGTTTTACTAGCCGGCTTTGGTTTAAGCCGGTACTAGTTTAGTACAGTGTAGATTTTGTCTCATTGCATCTGTATCCGGTCAGAATGCAGATGCGGGTGTGTATGCACAGTATTGGGGTTTTCCTGTAATTTATTACGGGACCAGTTTTCTGGAGTTGCCAGTTTGCATTCCGTTCCGGCCGGTTTTCCTTTGTTCTTTCCCGGCCGGACTTTTCCGATGGAGGGGGTAATTTGCAGTTTTGCAAATTACTTTTGTGGAGGGGGTTTCTTGCAAAAGTATTGATTATGATAGCTTTCATTTCTTTTGCTCCATGCTTTTGAATTGAGAGATTTGAAAGGTTATGGAGTGAATAGGAGAATAAGCATGGTTGATGTTTTCTTGTCTAGGATGTGGTCACCTCTTGTTCTCTCCTACACTCACCTCCCTTCATGCTTCATATACTTTCTTTCCTCCACCATTTTATTTGATAGATGATGAGAAGTTTTTCATGAGAGGAAAAAGAACACTTGAGAGAAAGAAAAAGAATGAGAGAGTTCATCTTGATTATGTGAGGAATTCTTCATCTCCTTCTTCTTCTTGTTTTGGAAAAATGAAAGCACCATTTTTCCTAACCCCATTCCTCCATCAAGGCAACAACAAACCCCAAATGAGACTAGCATGATCTACTACACATTCTACAGCATATCTTGGGCATGTCGAGTTGCCGGCTTCATGCTCGAGTTGCCTCGGTATTGAGGCGGGAGCCCGTAAAAGACGCAGGCGATGTGGTGCCCTTTCCGGCGAGGAGGCGACCATATGGAGACTACACTTTCCGCGGGAGATCGGGACGATGACGAGAAGACCGGAGGACTCGGATCACTCGGTATACTTCTCACCCCATCTCTAGATAGCTAGTATAGGTTAATGGTTAACGATCCGGGTTTTCTTTGTCCGCGGTAGCGCCGGTTTCCGAGCAAGGAAAAATTTTGATTCCGCAATTTGGCCTCGAGTAAGATGGCCGGGGCGCTGCCGTGGCGCAACATGGTATCAGAGACACGCCATTAACCTTACCTAGCTTCGTTTGATGTGTTTGCGTTTCCGATCGACCGAAATTTCCAAAAACCGTATTTTTCTAGCACATCAGTTTCTGTCGAAATTTTTTGGAGTCTAAAAATTTTTCAGGTGGTCTCAGAATGATGTGCAGGGTGTTCTAAGAACACTGGAAAAAGTTGGTCACACAATTCCTCCTTAAGACCGCGGAAGGGCGGCCAAAACCCACTTTTGGCCGCGCTTCCGCCGCAGATTTATGGGGTCGTGTGATTATTTTTTTGCAGTGGGCTTATGGGCTTTAATTAGGGGTTTTGGAATATTAAAATTGGGCCCAGGTTTTCTGTGAGTGCTACAGTTTTGATTGGGGGCCCACTTGTTAATTTTTGGTCAATCGGAAAATTTTAAACACATTTTTCACAGTATTAACATTATATCTGCGACCGTGAATGTCACTCGATCGGTAAATCCGGTCTAACTGCTATAGCCCGGTTAGACGGATTTGCGAACGTGACTTTCACGTTGATGTTCTATGTTTATGCTGTGATGTTGCGGATCGGTCGTGGGGGATAGCCTGGATGCAATGTTAGTACAGTTTTGTTGTATTATGTACATTTGATATTGCGGGGCGAGCGTCCGACATGTGGACTGCCGTCACTGCCTGTTTGTATTATTCTTTTGGGGCACGACCTGGTTGCGGTCGATGTACCCGGTGTATGTATATTTTACTTTCTGTACTAGGATTACCCCGCGGAGGGGTGCACGGATAGCCGGGTTCTGGAGGGCAACGGGCCCACATCTCATGGCATTGAGACGGAGGGGGCTTCAGTCTGGAATTGGCAGGCTATTCGCCGCACTCGTAGGGGGTACAGGTTGACCCAGGAGGGGTGCCCAAGTTACCGGATTCCGTGAAGTGCTGGGTGGTCCATTCACGGAGCTGAAGGGGGCTGCCTCGCTTCAGGTTTTGGCGGGTGACTTGCCGCGCCCGTAGGGGTCTAGGATTTCATTGCACAGGCTATCCACACGACCAGGGGAACGTCGGGTTTCAGCAGCGGCTCTGTGAAACCCGGGGTTTCCAGATATCTGTATTGTTCTGTAATGCTGTACATTTCTGTGATGTTGCATTTTATTCACGCCTTGAGCGAAATATAATATATTGGTATATATATTAGTAGATGTTGTATATGTTTTTCATCCGCGCTAGTCCAGTCCCCGCTCTGTCGTTAGTAAGCTAACCTAACGAGTGATGACGGGACCCAGTGGCGAATGCGGATGGCATATACGTACGTCAGTATATTTTCGTTCTTTGAGGTGTGATTATTTGATGGGACTGCGTTGATTCGGATCAATGCAAGATAAACAAACCTATTCTGATGTTGTTGGAACACTTTTCAAAAAGCTGTTATTGCAAGGACGTTCACTTTTGTTTTGCATCGTGGTATTCATTTGGAATATCCTGCTCCTCAGTCGACGAGGCAAGGGCCGAGATCCCTTCACCGGGAGTGACCCCTTGGACAGAAGTTTGCGTCAGGGCATTAACTTCACTATAGCTGATTACTTTTGCTTTGCATCGTGGTATTCAGTTGGAATATCCTGCACCTCATTCTACGGGGAAAGAGCCGAGATCCCTTCACCGGGAGTGACCTCTTTAGTAAAGGTTTTCGTCACTATATTTTATAAAAGGCTATGCAGTTCCTTCAACGATATCAAGTTCTTTACGTTAAAGGTTTTTCGCCAAAAACCATTCGTAGCCCTCCGTCATTTCTTATGAGTATTATTTAGTATTCGTGCTGCGTTTGTTGACTCCGTCAAGGCGTAGTGAACGGTAGCTAAGTAGTGCTTGTTTGTTGCATAAATGGGATTGGTTAGGACAGTCGTGCGGCCTTGTTGACTCCGTCAAGGGCACGTACGGGTGGGTTTAATGCAATCCAGATAATGATGGGATGAACTTGACTAGGACTCTTTGATTTGTTGACTCCGTCAAGGTCACTTGAGTCCTAGGGGTAAAAACTCGCATCGGGAGTTTCAAAAGAACTGAAACTTGCCAGGCATGCGCATACCTTCTGGAGTGTGATGACTTGAGTGGATTCCGTCAAGTTATCGTGCGATGATAGTTGGATCCCGATTTCCACTGATGAGTTAGTTTACTCCTCGGGTGATCCCGACTAATTCTTCTTTCAGGTTTGGAGGAGAATTTGAGGTACAGTGGGAGGATTCCTGATTAGGAAAAGTGATAACCATTCTGATCTTGGTTAGAGTGCACGTTGAGTGTTTCTTTTCTCTCTCTCTTTGGCAGCGACCATTGACCCGACCCTAAGACTATGACTCAGTGACCAAATTGACCGAACCTTCTTAACACTGGCTTTTGGATTGTCAGAGTTGCAGACCTCTTTGCCACTCCTACTTTTACCCTTTTCTCCAGGACACCCCGTATTACTACGAACGTCCACTTCCATTGGACAAAACCATCGTATGGTTAGATACGAACTCGAAGGACTTCGAGGATGGTTTCTGGTTCTGGAGAAAACGGATAGGATTATTCAGTTGTCTTTTCTTTTCACCTTCTCTCAGGTTGCGAGTACTCCTTGGTTTAGGAGTAGTACACCTATTACGCAAATTGGATAGTCTTCTTCCAAACCATAGGCTGGTGCCGACCGGTAGGGAATGAAGAAAACCAGTTAGCCTAAAACGGTGTACAGAAGGTATTAAGTTAAGACAAAGCAAGGGATTAGTAGGAGGGCAAAGTAAATTGCGACTGATATTCACGACCAAACCAAGTATTTCTTCGCCAATCCTAAATCACCTTTGTATTTCTCCAGGACGCTCCGTATCACTACGAAGATCCACAGTTTATTGGATACTCCATCGTATGGTTATATACGAACTCGAAAGGAACTTGTTCCAGTTCGTGGATGGATTCTGGTTCAGGAGAAATAAGAATAAAGTACATTCAGGTGTCTTTTATCTTCACCTTCTCTCGCATTGCGAGTGTTCCTAGGATTAGGACAGTACACCCTTTATGCCCTTTTGGATAGTCTTCTTCCAAACCATAGGCTGGTGCCGAACGGTAGGGAAGGAAGAAAACCATTTGGCCTAAAGGGGTGTACAGAAGGTAATGACTAAAGACATATGAAGGGATTAAGAAAGATGGCAAAGAATTACACGGTTACAGTTGTGAATATGGATAATGGAAGAGGCATTACTAGGAATACCAGGATACCCCGACGAAACATTTCAATATTTCAGTTTCACTGTGTACTGTTAAAAGAAAACTGATTTCCCAGTTAGACACTTGCTCCAGGGTATGTATTTACCAGGTATGATTCTCACATCTGTATGGTTTTACAGATGCTGAGTGGGAGTAAGTTATTGGGAATTGGGTGATCAGCCTCATTATATCGGGATTCGATGTAATCGGTGATATTTGAGGAAGTCACCTGGGTTGTTTGCCGGACGGCAGTTATTTGGTTTTGAATATCCGCGGTTATGCACCAATTTCAAATTAATATATCTGTACGTCTATTTTCATAGAGTGAGATATTCCTTTTGATATTATGTCTATGACATTTACCTATATCAGTGGATGGTTAGGTAAGGAGCATTAAACAGCGGTGTAATTCTTCTTAACCACAAGTACAGTTTTCAACCTACGACACACAGTGAAAGAGTTGTTAGACTCAGCGGACTTATACAGAGTATTGTATGTTGTCCAGTGTCCATCAGGACAGAGGGGTTGGTCCTCATACTATATTCTGTTTACTTTTAACTTCTCTAGTTCTTAGACATGTGCTTCGTGGAAACACAGGGTCTAAGTTTTGAGGAGTTATAGGTATTTGAATAGAGTAGAGAACCAGGTGTAGCAAGTATCGGGATTCTTCAAAGTGATCGAAGATGTAGATACTTGTGTATGGTATTCAGTTGATAGTAATGATGAAGACAGATTGCTTCTCTTTCAGGTTACTCATAATTGGAAGCATTCCTAAGTTGAGTAACGCTGATCGACCTCCTTCCATTTAGTTGACATGCACTGGAGATAGATGCATGATTTGAATCTGGTTAAATTAAATCAGTGCCTCTGGTTCTATATTGGATATAGAACAGTTCATATCTTAACGATGTTAAGGTACGGGGAGTTTTCCGGCTTATGCTTAAAACCAGACACTGGACAACTCAAGGCACGTTTCTGTAATGGCTGTTTGTGGGTTGACCCAGGCTATGACGAGGGTTGATTTTCTACCATCTGGATGAACAGTAGAAATATTGTTCTAGACTCGCCACAGTTTTATTAAAAAATGGATTTTTTCAGAAAAACAGTAGTGGGAGTATGGTAGAACTGGAAGTAATTCCAGAACCACAAACGATTACTGAAGATTTGATAAGGAACCTAAAGATTCAATCTGATTTGACATTCCATTGGCCACTCCGCAGATTAGGTGGGTAACTTCAGGCACCCGAGAGGTACTACGGTAGCCTCAAGGACGGTGACAGGGAAGTTCTTGTTTACCCACAATTACCATTGCTGTTGTTCCAGGCTGCGAGACCCGGCAGGAGGATGAGTATAGCGTCGTTCTAAACTAGCTTTAGAAGTGCACGTCTGTATGACTCTGCCAGAAGGTTGTCGTAGTCAGTGGGAGCAGCGGAAGCATTGGTGGACATCAGGCTTATGTCTATTTATAGACTAAAGCAGATGTAGCGGAGATAGATCATCCATTTCTGATGTAACAGTCATAGGTTTGACGTCATCAGAATAGGGGATGGATCTGTTGAGAAGGTAGTAGGAAGTGATATTCCTATACTACGATCGGTTATACTTTGGTCGTCACACAGTGTTTTCTCCACATGGGACTTGGATATTATATCAGACATACTGGTTACTAGACCTATGGTTTTAGATCTAGATTTGGGTGTTTTCCCAATCAGGGTACCTTGACAGCATTCTATGAGTATTTAGAATGGACGACTCCTGGCACGGTAGTATACCTGCAGGTAATGGAGTCACCCTCTCTAAAGGTGTCTTACAGACTAAAGGGGAGAGGATGTGCATGATTGACAGATCACTTGCTTAGGCAATTGAGTCAATCATGATATGTCAAGTATCACACCAGATGTTGTTCTTGCACTAGATGCAATAAGTTGATATTGATCCAATCCTGGAAAAACAGTCGGAAGCAGTTTTAGAACATAAGTGAATGTTCTAGGAATATGATAACGGCTGTCTCCTTTAGGAGACGGTTATCACTCCAGGCTTCCAAGGTGACATGGACGACAAGGAGGTTGTCAGAGTTATAGTTCTCCCTCTGACGAGGGGCAGTATTTTGGACAGGTGGTCCAAGGCAATACTGAGGGAGGCATGGCGCGGGATACTGATTAGTTTCAGTTGACGATACAGTCTAAGAAGTTTGGATTTGGAGTTCATTTATGAGCTAGGTCCCATCAGACATCCAGGCATTCTAAGACAGGTATTGCTCATTTCGGGAGATGGCTTTCTCCGCGAACTTGAGATATAGAGAGACATAGAAAGAAACATCACAGCGGATCCACTCACTGAGGCTATTCCTCGAACGCAATAGTTTCGCAAACGAGCTTTGTGAGACTGACTAGTAGAGGAGTTGGGTGGTCGGTATCACACGGGCTGTGAGTATGCGGCATCGCAATAATTAGCCTTGAGTGCAAGTGGGAGATTGTTGGAGATAGTGCCCTCAGAGTCAATTATTGGATCACAGGCACGTGATTGCAATGATTGAGGGAGGACCTATCCCGGTAGGACAGTCTTACTCGAGATGATAGTATGCTATCTGGTTTACCTTTATCATCGTGTACTGTTTTAGGTGACCTGACATGTCGCTATTACACGTTGATAGAGCCCCTAGGATTCTTGCTTGACTACCAGCACTATGATGGCGATCATATACGTGGGAGCTGGTAGTCTATAAGCGCATCCTTAAAAGGTCCCTAGTCGTAGGAGTTTCGAGACAGGGCATCGATACTCCATTAGTAGACTAGTGTATACAGTCGAGACCCCGACGAGGGGCGGTGGCCGGTCTCACAAGCCACTGGTGTTAGTTTGTTCACCTAAGATGTATACAGGTGCTCATTGGGTTATGAGTACACCGGACAGGACTCGCCGGGAACCTGCTAGTTGGGCTTTTACCTGACGTCAGATAGCAGTTCCCTGGTGACATGTGTACAGGTTAGTTCATCGACCTGAGGATCGTCATTTGTCTCGTGTGAGTTCCCACTGTGCTTTGATTACTACCCTACCACGGCTCAAAGGAGTCGTGCAAACAGGTTTTAGTTGGGTACAGTCCCGAGCCACATGGAGGCAGTGAGCGGATCTTCAGGGGTTCGTCTCTCCCGGTATTGGGGGTGAGGTCGCGCTGTGTCTAGGAGAGCCATTACGCAAAGCCCTCGGCCGAGGCAGGAGATTTACTGGTAGGTATTCCAGTAGTATCTCAGGGCGTTCTGGGCTACACTCCGACACGACTTGTACCGCTTTTGGGGGTCTGACTTTTACCAACCCCCTAGGCCCGCCATGCGATACTCATAGACGAACGGACCGGACTGTACGGATATTGTCACTGACAGGCTCAGTTGGGTGTCGGGGTGAGCTTCCTCATCGACGTCCCTTTTGGTCAATAGCTGGTGGCCCGTCACGTATTGGCTTATACCTCTGACGTGCCAGTGGTTAAATCCACAGCCATAGTATTGACGAGTCTTTAGAGTCCACCACACTTTCAGTTACTCAGCTTTCGGGCGAAACGCTGTAGAGGCCGTATGGAGATATGGCAGGGTCCGATCAGATACGTGCGGTATTGCACGGATCAAGATCGGACAGTTTTGTACTAGTGGCCGTATGGATATATGGCAGGGTTCGATCAGATACGTGCGGTATTGCACGGATCAGGATCGAACGGGTTTTACTAGCCGGCTTTGGTTTAAGCCGGTACTAGTTTAGTACAGTGTAGATTTTGTCTCATTGCATCTGTATCCGGTCAGAATGCAGATGCGGGTGTGTATGCACAGTATTGGGGTTTTCCTGTAATTTATTACGGGACCAGTTTTCTGGAGTTGCCAGTTTGCATTCCGTTCCGGCCGGTTTTCCTTTGTTCTTTCCCGGCCGGACTTTTCCGATGGAGGGGGTAATTTGCAGTTTTGCAAATTACTTTTGTGGAGGGGGTTTCTTGCAAAAGTATTGATTATGATAGCTTTCATTTCTTTTGCTCCATGCTTTTGAATTGAGAGATTTGAAAGGTTATGGAGTGAATAGGAAAATAAGCATGGTTGATGTTTTCTTGTCTAGGATGTGGTCACCTCTTGTTCTCTCCTACACTCACCTCCCTTCATGCTTCATATACTTTCTTTCCTCCACCATTTTATTTGATAGATGATGAGAAGTTTTTCATGAGAGGAAAAAGAACACTTGAGAGAAAGAAAAAGAATGAGAGAGTTCATCTTGATTATGTGAGGAATTCTTCATCTCCTTCTTCTTCTTGTTTTGGAAAAATGAAAGCACCATTTTTCCTAACCCCATTCCTCCATCAAGGCAACAACAAACCCCAAATGAGACTAGCATGATCTACTACACATTCTACAGCATATCTTGGGCATGTCGAGTTGCCGGCTTCATGCTCGAGTTGCCTCGGTATTGAGGTGGGAGCCCGTAAAAGACGCAGGCGATGTGGTGCCCTTTCCGGCGAGGAGGCGACCATATGGAGACTACACTTTCCGCGGGAGATCGGGACGATGACGAGAAGACCGGAGGACTCGGATCACTCGGTATACTTCTCACCCCATCTCTAGATAGCTAGTATAGGTTAATGGTTAACGATCCGGGTTTTCTTTGTCCGCGGTAGCGCCGGTTTCCGAGCAAGGAAAAATTTTGATTCCGCAATTTGGCCTCGAGTAAGATGGCCGGGGCGCTGCCGTGGCGCAACAGCTAGTGCCGCTTACGGTTTGTGGTTAAACTCACTGCCAGTGTAGTGTCGAGTCTTTTGTGTCCCACACAGAGAGTTTCCCTGCATTGGGCAAAAGGTGTAGAGGCCGTATGGTTTTACGGCAGGGCTACGATCACTTACATGCACTTGTGTGCGTATGATGTTCCGGCGGACAATACTAGTAGGTTTTGGCTTAAGCCGGATCCTAGTATTGTATAGATGAATTAGTTTTGTCTTCTGTGCATTCATATTCTTCAGAATGTGGATGTGGGTGTGTATGCACGGTTGTGAGGAGCGAAGAAGGAGGTGCCTCATTAGGGTTTTGACCATTGACTTGGTCAAAACCATTATGAGGTGGAGGAAAATATTTACTAATCTTTTTAATGATAATTGTGTTATGGCTAATTGCTTTGACCATTTGACCATGTTGACCATTTGACCTAGTCGACCATTGTTGACTTAGATATTTTTGTGAGCTCTAGACTCTTCTTTTGGCTTGGATTTAATTTGACATGATAATGGTCAAATCAATTGTTACCATCACAATTTATCAAGACAAAAGATGGGTAATTATTTATCTTATGCATCATTATCTCGTGCTCATTCTCACTCATCAAAAGAGAGCTCCAATGGTTGCTTCTTCTTCCTCCTCACTAGAAATTTCTATAGCTCTCATGTGTTGAGAAAAATAGAATCTAAATAGACAAACAAATCCATCTTCTTCCTCTACATCACCTAGGACATCAAGCATAGCAAATGTCAAGACCCGAAGGTACGGAATGTGACTGGCACTTAGATTACGAGACGCCTAAAGGCGTACCGTAACCTGAGTCAGCCAAAGCCCAGAAAATCTAAACCAAATCAAAAGAGAGTAAAGGAAAACCTTAAATGAAAACGGTTTTTAAATCAATTAAGTTGCATAGAATCCCTTATAAAAAAACATCAAAATTCCCAAAAATTTCGGCAGAGTCTCCCCTGTATTTTCTATCCCCCAAAATGGGTACAACAAGATATATATAACCTGTAATCATAAATGGCATCCCCAAGCGGGAGCTAGCTCTTCGCCCAAGGCGGATCACAACCACATGCAATATATAAGTAATATTAAGAAAAGAGCATAAAAGAAACGCAAAATATCATAAAACACAACGCCGGCTCAAGTGAGCTCGACCCAAAAGAAACCATAAATATACAAATCTCTCAGTCTCATCACTAGGTCGCATATACAATATAAAGTGGTAGATGGAGAATACTAGATACAATGATAGAGCAAAAGAAATAAAATATGCTCGCAACCCACCTACGGGCGATGTCGCGAGTCTGAGCAAAAGAAGCTGATGATAAGATAGCCCGCCGCTACAAGGGTGACGGGTCCGACCTGCAAGACACTGTGGCACAACGGGGGTGAGTTGCCAGCTCGTGAGTAGAATATAACATCTAGTATGACAATCGTAAGAATGCACGCAATGCGTCACAACATGTATGTCCATATGTGATATAATACTTCTAGTATGCATGCACATGTATGCAATGTCATTACTAAATCTTTAAGTGTTTTAAATGCTAAGGGTATTGAATTCTTAACTTTAGAAAATGAATATCTGTATAATAGCTAAGTACCATCAAGAAATCATCTGAAAACCCGTGTCAAGCATCGATACCAAATATAAAGTCATATCTGTCTCAATATCTCACTGTATCAATGTCTCAAATATCGGGCTCCGTCAGTCCGGATTGGCCCATATCATCCAATCTCACGACAACGGTCGGTATCCTCCGGATATCCGCCGCGCCAGACATCACCGGTAGGTAGTCTTCCCCTGCCAGGCTCATCGTCTACAACTCGATCTTCTTGCCCCGGGGTACCATACCGGGCCCACCATGTACCCGAGACGGTTCATCCACTCCTCGAATCGGGTCTCGAAATCTAACAGAAAACATGAAAACTCATAGTGGACGACACATACATCACGAGAAAACCGCAACTTTGTTTTAAAAATGATAAATATAAGCTTTTGTTAAATCTTGCGGTTTTCCCCAAAAATCCAGAAATCGCAGCAATACTGAAATCCTCCAGAAAATCATAATGTTCACATGTTATATATGATAAATGTCTATGATATCAATGTATATGATGTGAATTTTGTCTAGAAATCTATGTAAATACGATGATAATGCGAGGTATATGCATGCTATGCAATTTCATATATCATGTATGAATGCAAGTGGCGATATTAAGTTAAACAGGTTCTATAGTGCACGTGGCATGGCAATTACCAAAGGCGTGTGTGTCACATGAATAGTGCGCGTGCAACAGATGCCAATGGTAATGGTGTTCATGTCCTACGAAGTGACATCGCATAAGTGTAAATGAATGTCCATGCAATCTAATATACGGTTAGATATAAGGGTATGCAATGTACATAAAGGGATAAGCTAACTAACAATACAAGTCTTGCAAGAAATAGGGAAATCCTAACTAGGGGGCGCCTCGCGCCATCCAGACGATTCCCCCATAGATGAATGTTGGAGATAGTGCCCTCAGAGTCAATTATTGGATCACAGGTACGTGATTGTAATGATTGATGGAGGACCTATCCCGGTAGGACAGTCTTACTCGAGATGATAGTATGCTATCTGGTTTACCTTTATCATCGTGTACTGCTTTAGGTGACCTGACAGGTCGCTATTACACGTTGGTAGAGCCCCTAGGATTCTTGCTTGACCACCAGCAGTATGAGGGCGATCATATACGTGGGAGCTGGCAGTCTATAAGCATATCCTTAAATGGTCCCTAGTCGTGAGAGTTTCGAGACAGGGCATCGATACTCCAGAGTAGACTAGCGTATACAGTCGAGACCCCGACGAGGGGCGGTGGCCGGTCTCACAAGCCACTGGTGTCAGTTGGATCACTTAAGATGTATACAGGTGCTCATTGGGTTATGAGTACACCGGACAGGACTCACCGGGAACATGCTAGTTGGTCATATACCAGACGTCAGATAGCAGTTCCCAGGTGACATGTGTACAGGTTAGTTCATCGACCTGGGGATCGTCATTTGTCTCGTGTGAGTTCCCACTATACTTTGATTACTACCCTACCATGCTCAAAGGAGACATGCAAACAGGTTTTAGTTGGGTACAGTCCCGAGCCACATGGAGGCAGTGAGCGTATCTTCAGGGGTTCGTCTCTCCCGGTATTGGGGGTGAGGTCGCGCTGTGTCTAGGAGAGCCATTACACGAAGCCCTCGGCCGAGGCAAGGAGATTTACTGGTAGGTATTCCAGTAGTATCTCAGGGTGTTCTGGGCTACGCTCCGACATGACTTGTACCGCTTTTGGGGGTCTGACTTTTACCAACCCCCTAGGCCCGCCATGCGATACTCATAGACGAACGGACCGGACTGTACGGATATTGTCACTGACAGGCTCAGTAGGGTTGTCAGGCTGAGTTCGCTCACAGACGTCCCTTTTAGTCAATACCTGGTAGCCCGTTACGTATTGGCTTATACCTCTGACGTGCTAGTGGTTAAATCCACAACCAAGGTGTTGACGAGTCTTTAGAGTCCCCCACATTCAGTTACTCAGCTTTCGGGCGAAAAGCTGTAGAGGCCGTATGGAGATATGGCAAGGTCCGATCAGATACGTGCGGTATTGCATGGATCAGGATCGGACAGTTTGTACTACAGGCCGTATGGTTATATGGCAGGGTTCGATCAGATACGTGCGGTATTGCACGGATCAGGATCGAACGGATATTACTAGCCGGCTTTGGTTTAAGCCGGATCCTAGTATAGTACAGTGTAGATTTTGTCTCATTGCATTTGTATTTCGGTCGGAATACAAATGCGGGTGTGTATGCACAGTATCGGGGTTTTCCTGTAATTTATTATGGGACCAGTTTTCTGGAGTTGCCAGTTTGCTTTCCGTTTCGGCCGATTTCCTTTGTATCGTTCATTGGCCGAAGTTTGGTGGAGGAGGGGTTATTTGCATTGTTGCAAATAAGCATTTGTGGAGGGGGTCTTTGCATATTTCCTTGTATCATGATGGTGCACCATTCTTTTGACCTTGACTTCTTCTATCATGATTGCTTGACTTTGTGAGCAATCATGGTTGTAGTAGGTGGGTTTATGGAGTATGGGTTTGATTTTGTAATCATTGCTTTTCATGATAACCATTCCTCTCTCTCTCTCTTGCATGATATGAGTATGGCTCCCATTTTTTGATACTCCCTCATTCTCACTCTCCCAACACAAGTAGTGGCCGGCCTTGGCTCTTGGGGGGCTGTCCAAATATTTTGGTGTGGGTTTTTGGCTCATTTCATGTTGCAAAAATCCCACAAGTTCCATCTCCAAACTCCATAGTTCATCCCTCCACCAAAAGGCAATTCCTACAACCCCAAAATGAGACTTCTTCACTACACATTCTACAGCAAATCTTGGGCACGTCGACTAGCCAGCTTCGTGCCCGAGTTGCCTCGGCATTGAGGTGGGAGCCCGTAAAAGAAGTAGGCGATGTGGTGCCCTTCCGGCGACGAGGTGGAGACCGGAGCTTCCGCAGGAGATCGGGACGACGACGAGAAGACCGGAGGACTTGGATCAGTCGGTATATCTCTCTTCCCATCTTGTAGTTAGCTAGGACTAATTAATGGTTCGATCCGGATATTAGTGCGCGGCGGTTTGCCAGTTCATGAAAAATTAAAGTTTATCACCGCTTCCGCATTTGGCCGTCGGATTGACGGCCGGGGCGCCGCCGTGCACTTACAGTGGTATCAGAGCCATGCCATTAACCTAGTCTAGCTTTGTGTAATGTGTTTACATTTCCGATCGACCAAAATTCCAAAATCCGCATTTTTGTTCCCATCAGTTTTCTGTTGAAATTTTTTTGGAGTCGAAAATTTTTTCAGGTTGCAGAAAAGTGATGTACTGGAAGAAATAAGAGTTCTGTGAAAATTCGATGCGCTAACTCCACTGTAGGAGCGCGGAACCGCGGCCAAACACCCCTTTGGGTCGCGGTTCCGCCGCACTATTTTGGGGTCGCTGCACCAAATTTCTACAGTATCTTTCTGGGGTGAAAATTGGGTTTTTGGAATAATAACATTGGGCCCAGAATTTCTTGATCTGCTACAGTAATGCTTGAAGGCCCACTTGTTAAAAATTGATCGATCGGATATTTTAAACACATTATTTCACAGTATTTACATTATATCTGCGACCGTGAATGTCACTTGATCGGTAAATCCTGTCTAACTGCTATAGCCCGGTTAGACGGATTTGCGAACGTGACTTTCACGTTGATGTTCTGTGTATTGCTGTGATGTTGCGGATCGGTCGTGGGGGATAGCCTGGATGCAATGCTAGTACAGTTTTTGTTGTATTATGTACATTTGTTATTGCGGGGCGAGCGTCCGACATGTGGACTGCCGTCACTGCCTGTTTGTATTATTATTTTGGGGCACGACCAGGTTGCGGTCGATGTACCCGTTGTATGTATATTTTACTTTCTGTACTAGGATTGCCCCGCGGAGGGGTGCATGGATAGCCGGGTTCTGGAGGGCAACAAGCCCGCATCTCATGGCATTGAGACGGAGGGGGCTTCACTCTAGGATTGGCGGGCTATTCGCCGCACTCGTAGGGGGTACAGGTTGACCCAGGAGGGGTGCCCAAGTTACCGGATTCCGTGAAGTGCTGGGTGGTCCATTCACGGTGCTGAAGGGGGCTGCCTCGCTTCAGGTTTTGGAGGGTAACTTGCCGCGCCCGTAGGGGTCTAGGATTTCATTACACAGGCTATCCACACGACCAGGGAAACGTCGGGTTTCAGTAGTGGCTCTGTGAAACCCGGGGATCCCAGATATCTGTATTGTTTCTGTGATGCTGTACATTTTCTGTGATGTTGCATTTTTTATCACGCCTTGAGCGAATATAATATATTGGTATATATATTAGTAGATGTTGTATATGTTTTGCATCCGCGCTAGTCCAGTCCCCGCTCTGTCGTTAGTTAGCTAACCTAACGGGTAATGACGGGACCCAGTGGCGAATGCGGATGGCATATACGTACATCAGTATATTTTCGTTCTTTTTGGTGTGATCAATTGATGGGACTGCATTGATTCGGATCAATGCAAGTTAAAAACAAACCTAATCTGATGTTGTTGGAACACTTTTCAAAAAGCTGTTATTGCAAGGACGTTCACTTTTGTTTTGCATCGTGGTATTCAGTTGGAATATCCTGCTCCTCAGTCGACGAGGCAAGGGCCGAGATCCCTTCACCGGGAGTGACCCCTTGGACAGAAGTTTGCGTCAGGGCATTAACTTCACTATAGCCGATTACTTTTGCTTTGCACCGTGGTATTCAGTTGGAATATCCTGCACCTCATTCTATGGGGAAAGAGCCGAGATCCCTTCACCGGGAGTGACCTCTTTAGCAACGGTTTTCGTCACTATATTTTAAAAAACTATCCGGTTCCTTCAACGATATCAAGTTCTTTACGTTAAAGGTTTTCGCCAGAAACCATTCGTAGCCCTCCGTCGTTTCAGACGGGTAGCACGTAGTATTCATGCTATGTTTGTTGGCCTTCGTCAAGGCATAGTGTATGGTAGCTGCTTGTTGCCTTTCTGCAGCATAGATAGATGCGTTAGTTTGGGATAGTCGTATAGCCTTGTTGGCCTTCGTCAAGGGCTTGTGCGGGTGGGTTCAAATCAACCTGGAGAATGACGGGTAGAACTTGACATGTGACTTATGATTTGTTGGCCTTCGTCAAGGTCATAAGAGCATGGGGCAAAAATCACATCGGGAGTTTCAAAAGAACTGAAACTTGCCAGATATGCGCATACCTTCTGGAGTGTGACACCATGAGCGGATTCCGTCACGTTGTCATGCGATGATAGTTGGATCCCGATTCCCACTGATGAGTTAGTTTACTCCTCGGGTGACCCCGACTAATTCTTCTTTCAGGTTTGGAGGAGAGTTTGAGGTACAGTGGGAGGTTTCCTGATTAGATAAATTGGTAACCATTCTGATCTAGGTTAGAGTGCACGCTGAGTGTTTCTTTTCTCTCTCTCTTTGGCAGCGACCATTGACCCGACCCTAAGAGTATGACTCAGTGACCAAGTTGACCGAACCTTCTTAACACTGGCTTTTGGATTGTCAGAGTTGCAAACCTCATTGCCACTCCTACTTTTACCCTTTTCTCCAGGACACCCCGTATTGCTACGAACGTCCACTTCCATTGGACAAAACCATCGTATGGTTAGATACGAACTCGAAGGAATTTATTCGAGGATGGTTTCCGGTTCTGGAGAAAACGGATAGGATTATTCAGTTGTCTTTTCCTTTTACCTTCTCTCAAGTTGTGAGTACCCCTTGGTTTAGGAGATAGTACACCTATTACGCGAATTGGATAGTCTTATTCCAAACCATAGGCAGGTACCGAACGGTAGGGAATGAAGAAAACCAATTAGCATAACGATGGTGTGCAGAAGGTATTAAGTTAAGACAAAGAAAGGGATTAGTAAGAGGGCAAAGTAAATTGCGACTGATATTCAAGACCAAACCAAGTATTTCCTCTCCAATCCTAAAATCACCTTTGTATTTCTCCAGGACACTCCATGTCACTACGAAGATCCACAGTTTATTGGATACTCCATCGTATGGTTATATACAAACTCGAAGGGAACTTGTTCCAGTTCGGGGATGGATTCTGGTTCAGGAGAAATAGGAATAAGGTTC
Source organism: Agapanthus africanus (assembly GCA_030015575.1). NCBI lineage: Eukaryota > Viridiplantae > Streptophyta > Magnoliopsida > Asparagales > Amaryllidaceae > Agapanthus > Agapanthus africanus. Next base: position 311,633,423 of record CM057345.1, on the reverse strand, counting down.
ATTCAGTTGTCTTTTATCTTCACCTTCTCTCGCATTGCGAGTGCTCCTAGGATTAGGACAGTACACCCATTATGCTTATTGGATAGTCTTCTTCCAAACCATAGGCTGGTGCCGAACGGTAGGGAAGGAAGAAAACCATTTGGCCTAAAGGGGTGTGCAGAAGGTAATGACTAAAGACATAAAAAGGGATTTGGAGAGGTGGCAAAGAACTATACGGTTACAGTCGTGAATCTGGAAGAGGCATTACTAGGAATACCCAAATACCCCATCGAAACATTTCAATGTTTCAGTTTCACTGTGTACTGTTAAAAGAAAACTGATTTCCCAATTAGTCCTTACTCCAGGGTATGTATTTACCAGGTACGATTCTCATATCTGTATGGTTTTACAGATAATGAGTGGGAGTAAGTTATTGGGAATTGGGTGATCATCCTCATTATATCAGGATTCGTTGTAATCGGTGATATTTGAGGAAATCACCTGGGCAGTTTGCCGGTCGGCAAATATTTGGTTTTGAATATCCGCTGTCATGCACCAATTTCAAATTGATATATCTGTACGTCTATTTTCATAGAGTGAGATATACCTTTTTGAAATTATGTCTACGACGTTTACCTATATCAGTGGATGGTTAGGTAAGGAGCATTAAACAGCGGTGTAATTCTTCTTAACCATAATTACAGTTTTCAACCTACGACACACAGTGAATGAGTTATCAGACTCAAGTGACTTATACAGAGTATTGTATGTTGTCCAGGGTCCATCAGGACAGAGGGGATGGTCCTCGTACTATATTCGGTTTACTTATGACTTCTCTAGTTTTTAGACAGGTGTTTCGTGGAAACACAGGGTCCGAATTTGGAGAAGTTATAGGTATTTGAATAGAGTAGAGAACCAGGTGTAGCAAGTATCGGGATTCTTCAAAGTGATCGAAGATGTAGATACTTGTATATGGTATTCAGTTGATAGTAATGATAAAGAGAACTTGCTTCTCTTTCAGGTTACTCATAATTGGAAGCATTCCTAAGTTGATTAACGCTGATCGGCCTCCTTCCATTTTAGTTGACATGCACTGGAGACAGCTGCATGATTTGAATCTGGTTCAATTAAATCAGTGCCTCTGGTTCTATATTGGATATAGAACAGTTCATATCTTAACGATGTTAAGGTACGGGGAGTTGTCCGGTTTATGATTAAAACCAGACACTGGACAACTCAAGGCACGTTTCTGTAATGGCTGTTTGTGGGTTGACCTAGGCTATGACGAGGGTTGACTTTCTACCATCTGGATGAACAATAGCGATATTGTTCTAGACTCGCCACAGTCTTAATAAAAAATGGATTTTTTCAGAAAACAGTAGTGGGAGTATGGTAGAACTGGAAGTGATTCCAGAACCACAAACGATTACTGAAGATTTGATAGGAACCTAAAGATTCAATCTGGTTTGACATTCCATTGGCCACTCCGCAGATATAGTGGGTAACCTCAGGCACCCGAGAGGTACTTCGGTATGCTCAAGGACGGTGGCAGGGAGGTTCTTGTTTACCCAAACTTGCCATTGCTGTTGTTCCAGACCGTGAGACCCGGCAGAAGGATGACTATAGCGTCGTTCTAAACTAGCTTTAGAAGTGCACGTCTATATGACTCTGCCAGAGGGTTGTCGTAGTCAGTGGGAGCAGCGGAAGCAATGGTGGACAGGTAGCTTATGTCTATTTATAGACTGAAGCACCAGTAGCGGAGATAGATCATCTATTTCTGACGTGACAGTCATGGGTTTGACTTCATCAGAATAGGGGATGGATCTATTGAGAAGGTAGTAGGGTGTGATGTCATGGTATTTGGATGACATACACAGAGTAGGAAAGGAAACTCCTATACTACAATCGGTTATACTTTGGTCGTCACACAGTGGTTTCTCCACAAAGGAAATGGATTTTATATCAGACATACTGGCTACTAGATCTATGGTTTTAGATCTAGATTTGGGTGGTTTCCCAATCTGGGTACTTAGACAGCATTCTAAGAGTATTTAGAATGGACGACTCCATGCACAGTAGTGTACCTGCAGATGATGGAGTCACCCTCTCTAAAGGTGTCTTACAGACTAAAGGGGAGAGGGATGTGCATGATTGGCAGATCACTTGCTCAGGCAATTGAGTCAATCATGAGATGTCAAGTACCACACCAGATGTTGTTCTTGCACTAGATGCAATAAGTTAACATTGATCCAATCCTGGAGAAACGGTCGGAAGCAGTTTTAGAACATAAGTGGATGTTCTAGGGATATGATAACGATAGCCTCATGCAGGAGACAGTTATCATTCCAGGCTTCCAAGGTGACATGGACGACAAGGAGGTTGTCAGAGTTATAGTTTTCCTTCTGACGAGGGGCAGTATTTTGGACAGTTGGTCCAAGGCAATACTGAGGGAGGCATGGCGCAGGACACTGATTAAGTTCAGTTGTCGATACAGTCTAAGAAGTTTGGATTTGGAGTTCATCTATGAGCTAAGTCCCATCAGACATCCAGACATATTCTAAGACAGGTATTGCTCATTTCGGGAGATGGTTTTCTCCGCGAACATGAGATTTAGAGAGACATAGAAAGAAACATCAAGGCGGATCCACTCACTGAGGCTATTCCTCGAACGCAATAGTTTCGCAAATGAACTTTGTGAGACTGACTAGTAGAGGAGTTGGGTGTTCGGTATCACATGGGCTGTGAGTATGCGACATCGCAATAATTAGCCTTGAGTGCAAGTGGGAGATTGTTGGAGATAGTGCCCTCAGAGTCAATTATTGGATCATAGGTACGTGATTGTAATGATTGATGGAGGACCTATCCCGGTAGGACAGTCTTACTCGAGATGATAGTATGCTATCTGGTTTACCTTTATCATCGTGTACTGCTTTAGGTGACCTGACAGGTCGCTATTACACGTTGGTAGAGCCCCTAGGATTCTTGCTTGACCACCAGCAGTATGAGGGCGATCATATACGTGGGAGCTGGCAGTCTATAAGCATATCCTTAAATGGTCCCTAGTCGTGAGAGTTTCGAGATAGGGCATCGATACTCCAGAGTAGACTAGTGTATACCGTCGAGACCCCGACGAGGGGCGGTGGCCGGTCTCACAAGCCACTGGTGTCAGTTGGATCACCTAAGATGTATACAGGTGCTCATTGGGTTATGAGTACACCGGACAGGACTCGCCGGGAACATGCTAGTTGGTCATATACCAGACGTCAGACAGCAGTTCCCAGGTGACATGTGTACAGGTTAGTTCATCGACCTGGGGATCGTCATTTGTCTCGTGTGAGTTCCCTCTGTACATTGATTACTACCCTACCACGCTCAAATGAGACGTGCAAACAGGTTTTAGTTGGGTACAGTCCCGAGCCACATGGAGGCAGTGAGCGTATCTTCAGGGGTTCGTCTCTCCCTGTATTGGGGGTGAGGTCGCGCTGTGTCTAGGAGAGCCATTACACGAAGCCCTCGGCCGAGGCAAGGAGATTTACTGGTAGGTATTCCAGTAGTATCTCAGGGTGTTCTGGGCTACGCTCCGACACGACTTGTACCGCTTTTGGGGGTCTGACTTTTACCAACCCCCTAGGCCCGCCATGCGATACTCATAGACGAACGGACCGGACTGTACGGATATTGTCACTGACAGGCTCAGTAGGGTTGTCAGGCTGAGTTCGCTCACAGACGTCCCTTTTAGTCAATACCTGGTAGCCCGTTACGTATTGGCTTATAACTCTGACGTGCTAGTGGTTAAATCCACAACCAAGGTGTTGATGAGTCTTTAGAGTCCCCCACATTCAGTTACTCAACTTTCGGGCGAAAAGCTGAAGAGGCCGTATGGAGATATGGCAAGGTCCGATCAGATACGTGCGGTATTGCACGGATCAGGATCGGACAGTTTGTACTACAGGCCGTATGGTTATATGGCAGGGTTCGATCAGATACGTGCGGTATTGTACGGATCAGGATCGAACGGATATTACTAGCCGGCTTTGGTTTAAGCCGGATCCTAGTATAGTACAGTGTAGATTTTGTCTCATTGCAATTGTATTTCGGTCGGAATACAAATGCGGGTGTGTATGCACAGTATCGGGGTTTTCCTGTAATTTATTACGGGACCAGTTTTCTGGAGTTGCCAGTTTGCTTTCCGTTTCGGCCGATTTCCTTTGTATCGTTCATTGGCCGAAGTTTGGTGGAGGAGGGGTTATTTGCATTGTTGCAAATAAGCATTTGTGGAGGGGGTCTTTGCATATTTCCTTGTATCATGATGGTGCACCATTCTTTTGACCTTGACTTCTTCTATCATGATTGCTTGACTTTGTGAGCAATCATGGTTATAGTAGGTGGGTTTTTGGAGTATGGGTTTGATTTTGTAATCATTGCTTTTCATGATAACCATTCCTCTCTCTCTCTCTTGCGTGATATGAGTATGACTCCCATTTTTTGATACTCCCTCATTCTCACTCTCCCCACACAAGTAGTGGCTGGCCTTGGCTCTTGCGGGGACTGTCCAAATATTTTGGTGTGGGTTTTTGGCTCATTTCATGTTGCAAAAATCCCACAAGTTCCATCTCCAAACTCCATAGTTCATCCCTCCACCAAAAGGCAATTCCTACAACCCCAAAATGAGACTTCTTCACTACACATTCTACAGCAAATCTTGGACACGTCGACTAGCCAGCTTCGTGCCCGAGTTGCCTCGGCATTGAGGTGGGAGCCCGTAAAAGAAGTAGGCGATGTGGTGCTCTTCCGGCGATGAGGTGGAGACCGGAGCTTCCGCAGGAGATCGGGACGACGACGAGAAGACCAGAGGACTTGGATCAGTCGGTATATCTCTCTTCCCATCTTGTAGTTAGCTAGGACTAATTAATGGTTCGATCCGGGTATTAGTGCGCGGCGGTTTGCCAGTTCATGAAAAATTAAAGTTTATCACCGCTTCCGTATTTGGCCGTCGGATTGATGGCCGGGGCGCCGCCGTGCACTTACAGTAGATGAATACATCTACTCACCTGAAATCTCCGCTAATCCGATCCGACCACCGCCTTGCCTTTACGCGCCGTGTCCGATGTTTCCCCGATCGATCCTAATTTGCACAACACCAAGCATAAGATTACATATCTTAAAACGATGCAAGTCACAATATACAAATACCGACGCTCTCGAATTAAACATAACGTGCACTCGGTGCGCGGGAAAACACACGAAAATCGCTAAATCTTAACTAGAATCGTCATTTCGGGGAAATCGACAAAACTAAAACCCGACTAGACAAAACCCTGCATTCACGCACTCTAATAGTCGTATACGAAGCTAATTATATCGCTAATATAACGCAATTAGATCGCATCCTAATTTTTATAAAAATCTAGTAAGCCATTTCATACCGATTCGACGCAAATATCGAAATTTTATCGATCTAGCGAGCGTAACATCGTACAATTAACCACTCAGACCAATTAGATAACCAAACCCTAACTTAACTTCAACAACCATGCTTCAAACCCTAATTTGAAATCAAATCCCTCTCTTGATTTTCATGAACAAGTAATTACAACTAAATTAATACTTCAAATTTCAATTTTTGCACATTTAAACTACAAGTTAACAAACTAGTTTAGAAATTTCACCTTACAAGTTGAACCCTAGTTTGCTCAAGCCACCAAAGAAGCCTCCTTTCTTCAAGTTTTGAACTAAATTTGGTTGAGGAGAGAGTGGATTAGGGTTTTGTTTTGAATTGGAAAAGAAATTTGTGAATTTTTTATGAATTTTGGCATGAAAATGAAGCAAAAAGAAGTGAGGAAATGGAAGGGGAGCTGCTGAAATTTCGACCAGCAGAAAGAAGAGGGAAGTGTGGGTGTTGTGTAGATGATTCTAGGTCAAAAAACCCCTTAAGTTTCCATTTAATGCCTTTCACATCAAACTTTTTACAAAAAACCCCATTTTAGTTCATTTTTTTCATTAAATTTCCAACCATAACACCAAAATCTTATAAAGTTATGATACAATTTATTAACACTCTATTTTAGTTTATAAAGATTCCTAAGTGTGTAATTTACCTAATTAAATTTGTATTTATCACTAATTTAATGTATTTTTAAAAGCTTAAAATAATAAAAAAAATAATTAATTACGAAAATTTTTTTATTTAACTAGAAAATTATAAGTGACATTTTAGTGACAAAATTATAGTAATATCTTATCTAAATTTTGTATAATTAGGTCTACAATGAAAAATACCTATTTTGACTTTTTACGTAAAAAGCCGAAAAATTAGCCGATTACCGAAAAACTGCCTAAACGATTTTCGAAGGGTTACAATCTTCCCCCCTTAAAGAAATTCGGTCCCCGAATTTAGAATTTAACTATGCGTACCTTCAAAAAGATGGGGATATCTCTTCCTCATCTCGACCTCGGTCTCCCAGGTAACCTCCTCGCTGTTCGGGCCACGCCAAAGGACCTTGACGGACGGTATAACCTTCGACCTCAATTTCTTCACCTGCCGATCCAAAATGACCACCGGCTGCTCGGTGAAAGAAAGATCACGCTCTAGCTGGATCGTCTGGTGCTGAATCGCCTGGGAAGGATCATGAAGGTACTTGCGGAGCATCGAGACATGGAACACGGGATGAACATCGGGGAAGCTGGGCGGAAGAGCTAACCGATAAGCGACTGGACCAACACGCTCTAGGATCTCGAAAGGACCAACATATCTAGGACTCAGCTTCCCTTTCCGCCCAAATCTCATCACACCTTTCATCGGAGAGACCTTCAGGAAAACATGATCGCCAACAGCGAACTCGAGTCGGCGACGGCGCCTGTCAGCATATGATTTCTGCCTGCTCTGTGCCGCTCTCATCCTGTCCCAAATCAGCTGTATCTTCTCAATCATCTCCTGTACGATCTGCGGCCCCAAAATACTGCTCTCCCTGAGCTCTGTCCAACATACAGGCGATCGACATCTCCTCCCATATAAAGCCTCATAAGGTGCCATCTGAATCGTCTCCTGGAAGCTATTATTGTAGGAAAACTCGATCAAAGGCAAATGACGATCCCAGCTACCACCGAAATCTAAAACACAAGATCTGAGCATGTCCTCAAGAGTCTGAATAGTACGCTCCGACTGACCGTCAGTCTGAGGATGAAAGGCTGTGCTAAAACTCAATCGGGTGCCCAAAGCTTCCTGAAGTTTTTGCCACAATCGGCTCGTAAACTGGGTGCCCCGGTCGGACACGATGCAAGTCGGAACACCATGCAGTCGCACTATCTCATCAATATAAACCTGGGCGTACTGAGAAAATCCAAAAGTGGTCTTCACTGGCAGGAAGTGAGCCGCTTTCGTCAGTCGATCCACAATAACCCAAATAGAGTCATACCCTCAACTAGTCCTCGGTAGACCGACAATGAAGTCCATGGAGACCTGCTCCCACTTCCACTCAGGGATGGGCAAAGGCTGTAACTCGCCGGCTGGCCTCTGGTGCTCGCCTTGACTTGCTGACAAGTCAGGCATCTGGACACAAAGTCTGTAACATCCTTCTTCATCCCGTCCCACCAGTAAACCTCTCTCAAATCACGGTACATCTTGGTAGAACCTGGATGCACACTGTATACTGATCTATGTGCCTCCTCAAGAATATCACGCCTCAGTCCCTCTGAATCAGGCACGCACAGTCGAGTCCCAAATCGAAGTATCCCCTGATCATCAATCACGAACTCAGAAACTCTGCCCTGCCGAATCTGCTCAATAATCTCTAAAATACGGGCATCGCCGGACTGTGCATCGCGGATACGGTCAAGTAACTGTGGTCGTGCTCTGAAATGGGCCAGCTGTCCCCCTGTAGGAGTAAACTCGAACTGCACTCTGCTGTCACATAAAACCTGCCAATCAGCCGTCGACTGCATCTGTACTGCGCTCAAACAAGATAAGCTACCTCCGGGCCTCCTACTCAAAGCATCTGCCACCACATTCGCCTTGCCCGGATGGTATAGAATCTCGCAGTCATAATCTTTCACCAACTCCATCCAACGGCGCTGTCTCAGGTTCAGATCTCGCTGCTGGAAGATATACTTCAAACTCTTGTGGTCAGTGAATATCTGGCATGACTCACCGTATAGGTAATGTCTCCAGATCTTAAGTGCAAATACCACTGCAGCCATCTCTAAATCATGGGTGGGGTAGTTCTGCTCGTGTTTCCTCAGCTACCGAGAAGCATACGCGATAACTCTGTCGTGCTGCATCAATACACAGCCCAGCCCCACTCGAGAAGCATCACAATATACCACGAACCCGCCTGATCCTGAAGCCAATGCTAACACTGGTGCAGTGGTCAGACGAGTCTTCAATTGCTGGAAACTATCCTCACATGCCTGGGTCCAATCAAAAGGAACCCCCTTCCGGGTCAACCCAGTCAACGGTGCAGCAATGCGGGAGAAATCCTGGACAAAACGTCGATAATAGCCGGCCAGACCTAGAAAACTGCGAACCTCTGTAACTGATACTGGTCTAGGCCAACGCTGAACTGCCTCGATCTTCTTCGGGTCCACACAAATACCGTCTCTCGTCACCACATGACCCAAGAAGTCGACACTGTCTAACCAGAATGCACACTTGGAAAATTTGGCGAACAGCTGATGCTCCTCAAAGTCTGTAATGTGATACGTAAGTGCTGCTCATGCTCCTCCCGGCTCCGAGAATAAACCAAGATGTCGTCAATGAACACAATGATGAACTGATCGAGATACGGCCTGAATACACAGTTCATCAAGTCCATAAATGCTGCCGGGGCATTGGTGAGCCCGAACGACATCACCAAGAACTCATAATGACCATAACGAGTACGGAAAGCGGAATTCGGAATATCCTCCTTCCGAACCCGCAACTGGTGATAACCTGACCGTAAATCAACCTTCGAGAAAAACCCTACACCCTGGAGTTGATCGAATAAGTCATCAATGCGGGGTAGGGGATATCTGTTCCGCACAGTAACCGGTTCAGCTGACGATAATCAATGCATAAACGCATACTTCCGTCCTTCTTCTTAACAAACAGGACGGGAGCACCCCAAGGTGACACACACGGTCTGATAAGCCCTTTGTCCAGCAAGTCCTGTAACTGATCCTTTAGCTCTCTCAGCTCTGCCGGGGCCATCCGATAAGGTGGTATAGAGATAGGCCCCGTGCCGGGGATCAGATCGATGCAGAACTCAATCTCGAGCTCTGGTGGCAGACCAGGCAGCTCGTCAGGAAATACATCAGGAAACTCTCTCACAACAGGGACCTGGTCCAACGGAACCTCTGTGGAGCTAGTATCACAAACATAAGCTAAGAATCCCTGACACCCTTTCCTTAAGAGCTGACCAGCGCGAAGAGAAGAAATCAAGCTGGGAAGGGTAGCACTACGATCTCCCTGAATAACAAGAACCGGCTCACCAGGAAAACTGAATCTGACTGCTTTCTCACGGCAGTCCACGGATGAATAACAGGTGGCTAGCCAGTCCATACCAAGAAGTGTTAGTGTATATGCCCTAGAGGCCATTACTGTATCATACTAGTATGTATATTACTTGATGGAAGCTTGGGATATTCACAGTTGTACAGACAATCTTGCTCAATATAGTAGTATGCTACTTGGTTTGTCTCTGCTTTAATGTGTACATGTGTGTTTATTTATATCACCTATACGCATTAGTAGAGCCCTTAGGATCTTTGCTTGATTACCGGCGTTGTGATGGCGATCACACTCGTGGGGGCTGGGTAATCTACAAGCACATCCTTATACACGTCCCTAGTCGTGGGAGTACCGAGATAGGGCATCGATACTCCAGAGTAGACTAGCGTATGCGCTTCTCATCCCAGCACGGGAGACGGTCTGTCCCATAGCCGTCAGTACGTCGTACTTGAGATAGTATGCGGGTGCTCGTTAGGTTACGAGTACACTGGACTGGACTCGTCGGGAACTGATGGTTGGTATTATACCTATCGTCAGTTATCAGTTCTCAGGTGACATGAGTACAGCTTAGACCGCTGACTTGACACTGTCACTTCGCCTCGAGTGTGTTCCCACTGTTCTTTGATTGCTACCCTACCACGGCTCTACTGAGTCGTGCAAACAGGTAGTAGTTGGGAGCAGTCCCGAAGCACTTGGAGGCAGTGACGGTTAGACAGGATTCGTCTCTCCCGGTATTGGGGGTTGACATCGCGCTGTGTCTAGGAGAGCCATTACACGAGTAGTCCCTGGCCAGGGCAAGCGAGATATACTGGTAGGTTTCCAGTGTTATCTCAGGGTGTTCTGGGCTTCACTCTGGCACGACTTGTACCGCTATTAGGGGACTGACGTTTACCGCCCCCCTAGGCCCGCCATGCGATGTATCAGACGAACAGACCGGACTGTACGGAGACTGTCACATACAGGCTCAGTAGGAGTGCAGATGGGGTTCACCTCGTCAGTCTTCTTATCGACATCTACCTGGGGACCGTTACGTACAGCTAGTGCCGCTTGCGGTCTGTGGTTAAACCCACTGCCAGCGTAGTGTCGAGTCTTTAGAGTCCCACACAGAGAGCTATTCGCCTTTAGGCTAAATGAGTAGAGGTCGCATGGTTTTGCGACAGGGTTCGTTCACATTCGCGCACTTGTGCACGTTTGCTGTCCGGACAGCTTATACTAGCAGGCTTTGGTTTAAGCCGGATCCTAGTATATGATTTGAGATTGGTTTTTCTCATTGTGTTCGTGTTCCTCGGATCACGAATGCGGGTGCGTATGCACAGTTGCTTGAGATTGAGGGAGAGGACCTTGATTAGGGTTAATGGCTATTGTCATTTTATTAACCCTAATATTTATGTGTGTGTTATTGTTAATTAGTAATTAGTTTAATAATTATCCATGGTTATGGTTGTTGACCATTTGACTTCTTTGACTTGTTGACCTAGGTTGACACTTTGACCATCATCATTTCTTTTGGAAGATGCTTTTTGATCTTTGCAAATTGAAATGATAATGGTCATGTCATGATTTACCATGATAATTATCTAGCTAATTATTCAATTAAATTAATTCACACATATTAGTGAGAATGGCTCTATTATTTTCTCATTCTCTCATATCATTTCTCTCTCTTGTTCATCCTCTCCCTCAAGCTCTCTCCCTCTCATGTGTTGAGAAACAAAAAGCTTGAGAAAAACCTTCACTTGATCTTCTCTACTCTCTTCTAGGGTTCAAGTCTTAGCATTTCTTGCACTCTAGTTACTCCTAGCTTGGAGTTGAAGCCAAAGGTCGAGGCTTTCGGGTGGATCCTTCTTTGACGGGAGAAGACAAGCAAGATGACCTCTTTCTACCATTCCTAGGAGCAAGGAGAGAAGGACTAAAGACCAAAGGTATAACCTTTCCATCACTTAGCTACTTTGTAGTTAGGGTTAGCAAGTTTATGTTTAGCAAAGATCCTCACAAGCTTGGTCCATGTTGCCTAAGTCCATAAAAATCCAATTTTTATTATGTTTTCCGCCTCCCCGTAAGCACCGTGGTGGACAACACGGACCTAACAGTGGTATCAGAGCCTAACTAAACATAAACTAGCTTGGTAGTAAAGTGTATCGAAGTTCGAAACGGAAAAATCGAAAAAACCAAGTTGTAAAAAATCTGAGTTTCTGTTAAAACTTTTTCTGGTCAAAACAAAATTTGTTATATCCCAAAAATCATCTCAGGCTTTTTAGAAGAAACCCACCAAAAACGAGACAGGAACTCTACCAGAGCGCGGCGCTTCCGCGGCAATAGCAAGCTATTGCTGCGGAAGCGCGGCCAACTAGGTGAGTTACTGTGTCGTCTTTGGTGCAGTGTGTTTCTGACATGGTTTTAGGATTTTTCAGATATATTATATGTGCCCAGATTTTCCAGAATAGAAATTTGTTTTTGGGGGCCTATAATTCCGTATTTTTCCGAACTTCAATATACTTTGACTATAAAGGTTATATCTGTGATGTTCTTATGTATTGAACGTCGGCTAATCGCTATATGTCGATTAGTCGGGGTTATACATATCTGTGATCTGTGATTGTCGTTGATGGTTTGTGTATATGAACTCGTTGGATTGTCGCGGATGAATAGCCGGGGTGGATGTGAGATGAGAGTTTCTTTTTCTTTCATTCATGTAATAAAATTGTAAATTGATGTAATATTATTTGTTTGGCCGCACAACCGGGTCGGGGTTGTAGCCGTCATTGTATAATTCTTTTTACTGTTTTTGCTCCTAGGATAGACCCATGGAGGGGTGCACAAACTACCGGGTAGCTCGAAGTGCCGAGTGGCCTACTCATGGCATTGAGGGAGGTTGCTTCGCTTCGGGTACTTGGCGGGTAGTTTGCCGCACCCGTAGGGGTCTTGGGTGGGGTTTTGGCTATTCATCGCGACCGTGTAATCCGTTTTTCGTTGCAGGCTCGAACGAATTGCGGGTTCCTAGTATATCCAAAGTGTTCATCTGTGATCTGGATTGGCTATCATTGCTATATTGCTATATATAATAACTATTTAGGCGTTGCTTATGTTTTACAGCCGCGCTAGCCCAGCCCCCGCTCTGTCGTTAGTTAAGTAACCTAACGGGTGATGACGGGGCCCCGTGGCGAATGCGAATGGCATAAGCGTACGTCATATTTTGGTTGTTTTCTTCAATGGTAGGATTTAAATGATGGGACGCATTAAAGAACTAATGCAAGAAAATAAACCTAAAAGACGTTGTTGGAACAAGTTTTTCAAAAAGCTGTTATTACAAGGACGTTCATCTTTTTGTTTTGCATCGCGGTATTCGGTTATGAATGCCCAGCACCTCAGTCGACGAGGCAAGGGCCGAGATCCCTTCACCGGGAGTGACCCCTTGGACAAAACTTTGCGTCAGGGTAATAACTTCACTATAGTCGATTATTCTTGCTTTGCATCGAGGTATTCATCTTACGAATGCCCAGCACCTCACTCGACGAGGAAAGAGCCGAGATCCCTTCACAGGGAGTGACCTCTTTAGCAAAAGTTTTCGCCACTGTATTTTTCAAAAAGGTGCAATCGGGTTCCTTCAACGATATCAAGTTCATTACGTTAACGGGTTTTTCGCCAAAAACCCAGCCGTAGCCCTCCGTCGTTTCGGATAATTAATACTTAGTATTCGTGCTGCGTTTGTTGATTATTCGTCAAGACACAGTGAACGGTAGCTAAGTAATAATTCTCTGTTGCACTGATTGATGCGATTGGTTAGGACGGTCGCATGATTTTTTTGATTATTCGTCAAGGATCATGCGGGCGGGTCTAATGCAATCCTGGATAACGACGGGTTGAACTTGACTGGGACCTTTTGATTTGTTGATTATTCGTCAAGGTCACTTGGGTCCTAGGGGCAAAAACCACATCGGGAGTTTCAAAAGTACTGAAACTTGCAGATTTAGCATACCTTCTGGAGTGTGGTGACTAGAGTGGATTCCATCTAGGTCATCACACAATGATGGTTGGATCCCGATCCCACTGATGAGTTGGATTACTCTCGGGAGATTATTTCACTTAACGATCAATGCTATAAACCTAGTAGGTGTCTAGAAAGGTGTTAGCGGGGTTACGCCCCCAGGGAAAAGAGGTTATTTAATTAAGGAACTTCGCGAAAGCGTTGGAAAACCTCCCTCGAAGTACCGACACTAGCCTGGCTGGAAGGTTAAGCAAGTATTGTGACGTGAATTAAAACCCGGCTAGTTCTTCTTTTAAAAGGTTTTAAGAAGAATTTGAGTAAACAGTGGGAGACATCCTGGTTAGATAAATTAATAAACCAATCTAATCTTGCAAGAGCATACGCTGAGTGTTTCTTTTCTCTCTCTCCTGGCAGCAACCTTTTCACGCCCTAATCAAGATAATAAAATGTATCGCTTGACCGATCCGAATTCTTATTCGGGACTGGGGAAAGTTGGTTCAGCTTTAACTTGTGACAACAGTCATGAGTATGAGAATGGGAAAGTGGAAAGTATGGATTTCCAGGATACCCAGTTGAAGAAGAAGCATGGTTTTGCATCTACTTCAGGTGTTCTTGTAATTGAGAACTGTTTTACGGTCAGCCCTACCTCCTGGGTACTTGATACCGGATCAGGATCTCATATCTGTAATTTATTGCAGGGACTGAGAAAAAGTAGGAAAGTTGCACCGGGTGATATGTCGCTCAGAGTAGCGAACGGAGCACAAGTTAATGCGGCAGCCGTCGGTGAATATCACCTAGTATTGCCTAATAGCAAGACTATGATTTTGAACGATTGCTACTATGTACCCTCCATGGTTTGCAACATCATATCAGTTTCTTTACTCGATAAAGATGGATATGACTTTGTTCTTGAAAAGAATATCATGAACATTTACCTTCATAAGGTACTGGTTGCAGAGGGTACACTGTGTAATGGTATCTACGTTCTAAATCAGAATACAGTTCTCAATATACAAAACACACGCAAGAGGAAGAATTCAGATACGAATGAATCCTACTTGTGGCATTGTAGGCTTGGTCATATCGGAGAGAAAAGACTGAGTAAGTTGCATAAAGATGGACTCTTGAATACGTTCGAGTTTTCATCTTATGAAACTTGTCAGTCTTGTCTCAAAGGGAAGATGACCAAATCTCCGTTCACCGGACATGGAGAAAGAGCAAGAGAGCTCTTGGGACTCATACACAGTGATGTGTGTGGTCCGATGTCTATACATGCAAGGGGTGGGTTCTCGTACTTCATCACATTCACTGACGATCTCTCTAGGTTCGGATATGTGTATCTGATGAAACACAAATCTGAAGCTTTTGAGAAATTCAAGGAATTCAGAAAGGAAGTAGAGAACCAGATTGGCAAAAGTATCAAGATCCTCCGGTCTGATAGAGGAGGGGAGTACTTAAGCACGGAATTCCTAGATTACTTAAAAGAGAATGGTATTCTCTCTCAGCTTACTCCTCCTTATACACCACAGCACAACGGTGTTTCGGAGCGGAGGAATCGTACCCTATTGGATATGGTTCGGTCCATGATGAGTAGTGCTGAGTTGCCTCTTTCATTCTGGGGACATGCGCTTCAAACAGCGGCATACCTTTTGAATCAAGTTCCGTCCAAATCAGTGCCTAAAACTCCGTATGAGATATGGAGCAGTAAGAAACCATGTCTTAAGTTTATTAAGATATGGGGTTGTCCGGCCTATGTGAAAACACAGAAACCGGACAAGTTAGAGGCACGGTCAGTTCTTTGTAAATTTGTGGGATATCCTAAAGACTCACTAGGATATCTGTTCTACCACACTGAGGAACAGAAGGTGTTTGTATCTCGCCACGCTACCTTCTTAGAAAGGGAGTTTCTTGCAAAAGAAACTAGTGGGAGTTCGGTAGAACTGGAAGAAATTCAGCGACCACAAAATGTAACTGAAAATTTGGAGGAACCGCTAGATTCAATAACCCCAGACGAACCTCAGCCACTCCGCAGATCTGGTAGGATTTCTCATCCGCCCGAGAGATACTACGGTTTTCTCATAGACGGGGATCGAGAGGATTGCATCTTGGAAGAAGATGACCCTACCAGTTTCAGGCAGGCCATTATCAGTAGGGACTCTGATAAGTGGCAGGAAGCAATGCAATCCGAAATGGAGTCCATGTACGCCAATAAAGTGTGGACCTTGGATATTGCTCCAGCTGGGGTAAAACCCGTTGGATGCAAATGGATCTACAAAAGGAAACTTGGTGTAGATGGGCAGGTGGAAACCTATAAAGCTAGGCTCGTTGCAAAAGGTTTCCGTCAAAGACCTGGTTTGGACTATGACGAAACTTTTTCTCCGGTGGCTATGCTCAAATCCATTCGGATCCTACTTGCCATTGCTGCCTTCCATGACTATGAGATCTGGCAGATGGATGTTAAAACGGCTTTCCTAAACGGTTGTTTGGAAGAGTGCGTTTACATGGATCAACCAGAAGGTTTCGTAGACAGTGGGAGCAGCGGAAAGGTGTGCAAGTTGCTTAAATCCATTTATGGATTAAAGCAGGCATCGCGGAGCTGGAACATCTGTTTTGATGAGGCAATCAAGGAATTTGATTTCATCAAGAACGAAGATGAACCCTGTGTTTATAAGAAGATTGTAGGACGAACTGTCGTATTCCTAGTCTTGTACGTGGACGACATTCTTCTGATAGGAAATGACATTCCTATGCTACAATCGGTCAAGCTGTTTTTGTCACAAAGGTTCTCCATGAAGGACCTGGGTGATGCCTCGTACATTCTGGGGATCAAGATCTATAGAGATAGATCCAAGAAACTATTGGGACTTTCGCAGTCCAGGTACATAGAGACCGTACTAAAGAGATTTAGTATGGAGGATTCCAAGCGCGGTAACATACCCGCATTGCACGGAATTACCCTCTCCAAGAAGATGTCTCCTAAGACTGACGAGGAGAGGGTTCGCATGAGCACTATACCCTACGCTTCGGCGGTAGGATCTATAATGTATGTGATGCTATGTACAAGACCAGATGTAGCTTACGCGTTGAGCACGGTAAGCCGGTATCAGTCGGACCCAGGGGAGGACCACTGGACAGCAGTGAAGAACATTCTCAAGTACCTGAGAAGGACTAAGGAGATGTTCCTGGTTTACGGTAATGGAGACCTTAGGGTCGAGTCCTTTACCGATTCAAGCTTCCAGAGTGACAAAGATGACAGCAAGTCCGTCTCGGGTTTTGTGTTTACCCTCAACGGAGGGGCGGTATGTTGGAGGAGTTCCAAGCAGGATACCGTCGCAGACTCAACGATGGAGGCTGAATACATTGCTGCAAGCGATGCCGCAAAAGAGGCGGTCTGGATTAAGAAGTTCATTAGTGAACTTCAGGTGGTTCCGTCCATTGTTGACCCAATACCTTTGTATTGCGATAACAATGGGGCTATAGCTTTAGCAAAGGAACCAAGGTCCCATCAGAAATCCAGGCACATCTTAAGGCGGTATCACCTGATCAGGGAGATCATTGATCGACAGGAGATCGAGGTGCGGAGAGTGGACACAAAGGACAACACTGCGGACCCATTCATGAAGGCTCTACCCCAGACTCAGTTCGAGCGGCTGATCGAGATGATAGGTCTTCGATACGCCAGTACATGGCCTTAGTGCAAGTGGGAGATTGTTAGTGTATATGCCCTAGAAGCCATTACTGTATCATACTAGTATGTATATTACTTGATGGAAGCTTGGGATATTCATAGTTGTACAGACAATCTTGCTCAATATAGTAGTATGCTACTTGGTTTGTCTCTGCTTTAATGTGTACATGTGTGTTTATTTATATCACCTATACGCATTAGTAGAGCCCTTAGGATCTTTGCTTGATTACCGGCGTTGTGATGGCGATCACACTCGTGGGGGCTGGGTAATCTACAAGCACATCCTTATACACGTCCCTAGTCGTGGGAGTACCGAGATAGGGCATCGATACTCCAGAGTAGACTAGCGTATGCGCTTCTCATCCCAGCACGGGAGACGGTCTGTCCCACAGCCGTCAGTACGTCGTACTTGAGATAGTATGCGGGTGCTCGTTAGGTTACGAGTACACTGGACTGGACTCGTCGGGAACTGATGGTTGGTATTATACCTATCGTCAGTTATCAGTTCCCAGGTGACATGAGTACAGCTTAGTCCGCTGACTTGACACTGTCACTTCGCCTCGAGTGTGTTCCCACTGTTCTTTGATTGCTACCCTACCACGGCTCTACTGAGTCGTACAAACAGGTAGTAGTTGGGAGCAGTCCCGAAGCACTTGGAGGCAGTGACGGTTAGACAGGATTCGTCTCTCCCGGTATTGGGGGTTGACATCGCGCTGTATCTAGGAGAGCCATTACACGAGTAGTCCCTGGCCAGGGCAAGCGAGATATACTGGTAGGTTTCCAGTGTTATCTCAGGGTGTTCTGGGCTTCACTCCGGCACGACTTGTACCGCTATTAGGGGACTGACGTTTACCGCCCCCCTACGCCCGCCATGCGATGTATCAGACGAACAGACCGGACTGTACGGAGACTGTCACATACAGGCTCAGTAGGAGTGCAGATGGGGTTCACCTCGTCAGTCTTCTTATCGACATCTACCTGGGGACCGTTACGTACAGCTAGTGCCGTTTGCGGTCTGTGGTTAAACCCATTGCCAGCGTAGTGTCGAGTCTTTAGAGTCCCACACAGAGAGCTATTCGCCTTTAGGCTAAATGAGTAGAGGTCGCATGGTTTTGCGACAAGGTTCGTTCACATTCGCGCACTTGTGCACGTTTGCTGTCCGGACAGCTTATACTAGCGGGCTTTGGTTTAAGCCGGATCCTAGTATATGATTTGAGATTGGTTTTTCTCATTGTGTTCGTGTTCCTCGGATCACGAATGCGGGTGCGTATGCACAGTTGCTTGAGATTGAGGGAGAGGACCTTGATTAGGGTTAATGGCTATTGTCATTTTATTAACCCTAATATTTATGTGTGTGTTATTGTTAATTAGTAATTAGTTTAATAATTATCCATGGTTATGGTTGTTGACCATTTGACTTCTTTGACTTGTTGACCTAGGTTGACACTTTGACCATCATCATTTCTTTTGGAAGATGCTTTTTGATCTTTGCAAATTGAAATGATAATGGTCATGTCATGATTTACCATGATAATTATCTAGCTAATTATTCAATTAAATTAATTCACACATATTAGTGAGAATGGCTCTATTATTTTCTCATTCTCTCATATCATTTCTCTCTCTTGTTCATCCTCTCCCTCAAGCTCTCTCCCTCTCATGTGTTGAGAAACAAAAAGCTTGAGAAAAACCTTCACTTGATCTTCTCTACTCTCTTCTAGGGTTCAAGTCTTAGCATTTCTTGCACTCTAGTTACTCCTAGCTTGGAGTTGAAGCCAAAGGTCGAGGCTTTCGGGTGGATCCTTCTTTGACGGGAGAAGACAAGCAAGGTGACCTCTTTCTACCATTCCTAGGAGCAAGGAGAGAAGGACTAAAGACCAAAGGTATAACCTTTCCATCACTTAGCTACTTTGTAGTTAGGGTTAGCAAGTTTATGTTTAGCAAAGATCCTCACAAGCTTGGTCCATGTTGCCTAAGTCCATAAAAATCCAATTTTTATTATGTTTTCCGCCTCCCCGTAAGCACCGTGGTGGACAACACGGACCTAACAAGAAGAACGTCAAAGTCTAGCATATCGAGGAGAATCAAATCAACTGAAGAATCTCTCTCCCCGATACGAACGAAACACGATCGGTACACAAAACGGGCAACAAAAGACTCGCCTACCGGGGTAATAACGACAAGCGGCTGATCTAACGGAGAAGACTCTCGGCCCAACCTCGGTGCAAAGTACGTGGATACATAGGAATGTGTGGAGCCTGGATCAAATAATACTCGTGCATCAAAAGAACATACTGGCAGAGTACCTGTCACGACGGCATTGGATGCCTGTGCATCCTGAGGAGTCAACGCGAACACTCGGGCCTGTCCACCACTAATAGCTGGCTGTCCTCTGCCTCTACCTCGGCCTCGGCCTCTGCCTCTGTCGCCTCGTCCTCTCGGAACCGGACCACCACGCCCATGACCTCTAGAAGCATCTGGCTGGCGTGGAGCATCATCAGGAGTAAGAAGTAGAGCTCTCTGAGGAGGTGGTGAGGGTGGTAAGGTCACATGCGGGACTATCCCCGTGCCCTGGCGTCCCATGGTACAGTCTCTAACACGGTGGTACTGACTCCCACACCGAAAACATCCTGGAGGCGACTGCTGGGTCTGTGGATATGAACCAAACAACTGACCTCGTCTCAATCCTCTGCCTCCACCATCTCCCGGAAATAATCTATCACGGTGTCTGCCCATCTGCCGCTGAGCTGGCGTATCAGTACAGATCCTCTTCGGTCCAGAAACGACCGGAGTCTCAGAAATACGCTCTTCCAAAAGTAAGGCTGCATCCATCGCGGCTGCGTATGTATCAAAGTGCTGGGTGCCGATGGCAAGGAATAGCTGTGTATCAAGCCCTCGCACGAACCTCTTTATTCTCTTCTCTTATGTGTCTTCTAGGTACGGAGCATATCGAGACAACTGGGTAAACTGTATATCATACTCCGACACTGTCATCCCAGGAGTCTTGCGCAAAGACTCAAAACTATGGCTCGAGCATCTCGGACACTCTCCGGAAGAAAACGGGCAAGAAATGCAGATGTAAACTCATCCCAGGTCATAGAAGGCAGACCTGCAGCTCGGCCTCTCTCTACTGAATCGTACCATGTCTGGGCAAGACCGTCCAGACGAAAACTCGCAAACTCCACCAATCTATCATCAGAACACCTCAACGAACGGCAAATCCGAGCCATCCTATCAAGAAATGTCTGTGGGTCCTCTGTCGCATCTGTACCGGTAAAAGCTGGAGGTCTCAATCTCATGAACTCCTGTAGTGAAACAGGGATAGTCTCCGTAGTAGCAGCAGGAGTGACCATCTGTGCAGCAGGTACGATCGTGGTCTGTGCGGTGGAAGGAACGTCCTCGGATCTCTGTGCCCGACTGGATTCAACTAAAGATCCCATCATCTGTCGCAACTCTTGCATGCCGGCCTTTAGTCTTGCAATACGGTCAGGATAAGGCGGATCAGTATGACCCTGAGGGGTAGGCGTATCCTCCCGCTCGATCCTCGCCTCAGACGGGCCCGCTCGAATCTCATCCCTAGCGGCAACCCGCTGAGCTCTCGTAGTCTTTGGCGGCATCGAAGCTGGAATAAGAAACAGGACTGATAAGATCATTGCAATTGAATCAAGGAATCAAGAAATGAAATACAAGCAATTATGTCCTAAGGTCACTTAGGCGGAGTACCGTATCGTAAGTATGCCGCGGATCATACCCACGTTACGCCACTCTGCTTAAGTCACCTACTCCATCTACCAAGGTCGTCCTACACTCAGGAAGGTAAAACCTACGCTCTGATACCAACTTTGTCAAGACCCGAAGGTACGGAACGTGACTGGCACTTAGATTACGAGACGTCTAAAGGTGTACCGTAACCTGAGTCAGCCAAAGCCCAGAAAATCTAAACCAAATCAAAAGAGAGTGAAGGAAAACCTTAAATGAAAACGGTTTTTAAATCAATTAAGTTGCATAGAATCCCTTAAAAAAAACATCAAAATTCCCAAAAATTTCGGCAGAGTCTCTCCTGTATTTTCTATCCCCCAAAATGGGTACAACAAGATATATATAACCTGTAATCATAAATGGCATCCCCAAGCGGGAGCTAGCTCTTCGCCCAAGGCGGATCACAACCACATGCAATATATAAGTAATATCAAGAAAAGAGCATAAAAGAAACGCAAAATATCAGAAAACACAACGCCGGCTCAAGTGAGCTCGACCCAAAAGAAACCACAAATATACAAATCTCTCAGTCTCATCACTAGGTCGCATATACAATATAAAGTGGTACATGGAGAATACTAGATACAATGATAGAGCAAAAGAAATAAAATATGCTCGCAACCCACCTACGGGCGATGTCGCGAGTCTGAGCAAAAGAAGCTGATGATAAGATAGCCCGCCGCTATAAGGGTGACGGGTCCGACCTGCAAGACACTGTGGCACAACGGGGGTGAGTTGCCAGCTCGTGAGTAGAATATAACATCTAGTAAGACAATCGTAAGAATGCACGCAATGCATCACAACATGTATGTCCATATGTGATATAATACTTCTAGTATGCATGCACATGTATGCAATGTCATTACTAAATCTTTAAGTGTTTTAAATGCTAAGGGTATTGAATTCTTAACTTTAGAAAATGAATATCTGTATAATAGCTAAGTACCATCAAGAAATCATCTGAAAACCCGTGTCAAGCATCGACACCAAATATGAAATCATATCTGTCTCAATATCTCACTGTATCAATGTCTCAAATATCGGGCTCCGTCAGTCCGGATCGGCCCATATCATCCAATCTCACGACAACGGTCGGTATCCTCCGGATATCCGCCATGCCAGACATCACCGGTAGGTAGTCTTCCCCTGCCAGGCTCATCGTCTACAACTCGATCTTCTTGCCCCGGGGTACCATACCGGGCCCACCATGTACCCGAGACGGTTCATCCACTCCTCGAATCGGGTCTCGAAATCCAACAGAAAACATGAAAACTCATGGTGGACGACACATACATCACGAGAAAACCGCAACTTTGTTTTAAAAATGATAAATATAAGCTTTTGTTAAATTCTTGCGGTTTTCCCCAAAAATCCAGAAATCGCAGCAATACTGAAATCCTCCAGAAAATCATAATGTTCACATGTTATATATGATAAATGTCTATGATATCAATGTATATGATGTGAATTTTGTCTAGAAATCTATGTAAATACGATGATAATGCGAGGTATATGCATGCTATGCAATTTCATATATCATGTATGAATGCAAGTGGCGATATTAAGTTAAACAGGTTCTATAGTGCACGTGGCATGGCAATTACCAAAGGCCTGTGTGTCACATGAATAGTGCGCGTGCAACAGATGCCAATGGTAATGGTGTTCATGTCCTACGAAGTGACATCGCATAAGTGTAAATGAATGTCCATGCAATCTAATATACGGTTAGATATAAGGGTATGCAATGTACATAAAGGGATAAGCTAACTAACAATACAAGTCTTGCAAGAAATAGGGAAATCCTAACTAGGGGGTGCCTCGCGCCATCCAGACGATTCCCCCATAGATGAATACATCCACTCACCTGAAATCTCCGCTAATCCGATCCGACCACCGCCTTGCCTTTACGCGCCGTGTCCGATGTTTCCCCGATCGATCCTAAATTTGCACAACACCAAGCATAAGATTACATATCCTAAAACGATGCAAGTCACAATATATAAATACCGACGCTCTCGAATTAAACATAACGTGCACTCGGTGCGCGGGAAAACACACGAAAATCGCTAAATCTTAACTAGAATCGTCATTTCGGGGAAATCGACAAAACTAAAACCCGACTAGACAAAACCCTGCATTCACGCACTCTAATAGTCGTATACGAAGCTAATTATATCGTTAATATAACGCAATTAGATCGCATCCTAATTTTTATAAAAATCTAGTAAGCCATTTCATACCGATTCGACGCAAATATCGAAATTTTATCGATCTAGCGAGCGTAACATCGTACAATTAACCACTCAGACCAATTAGATAACCAAACCCTAACTTAACCCCAACAACCATTCTTCAAACCCTAATTTGAAATCAAATCCCTCTCTTGATTTTCATGAACAAGTAATTACAACTAAATTAATACTTCAAATTTCAATTTTTGCACATTTAAACTACAAGTTAACAAACTAGTTTAGAAATTTCACCTTACAAGTTGAACCCTAGTTTGCTCAAGCCACCAAAGAAGCCTCCTTTCTTCAAGTTTTGAACTAAATTTGGTTGAGGAGAGAGTGGATTAGGGTTTTTCTTTGAATTGGAGAAGAAATTTGTGAATTTTTTATGAATTTTGGCATGAAAATGAAGTAAAAAGAAGTGAGGAAATGGAAGGGGAGCTGCTGAAATTTCGACCAGCAGCAAGAAGAGGGAAGTGTGGGTGTTGTGTAGATGATTCTAGGTCAAAAAACCCCTTAAGTTTCCATTTAATGCCTTTCACATCAAACTTTTTACAAAAAACCCCATTTTAGTTCATTTTTTTCATTAAATTTCCAACCATAACACCAAAATCTTATAAAGTTATGATACAATTTATTAACACTCTATTTTAGTTTATAAAGATTCCTAAGTGTGTAATTTACCTAATTAAATTTGTATTTATCACTAATTTAATGTATTTTTAAAAGCTTAAAATAATATAAAAAAAAATTAATTACGAATTTTTTTTTATTTAACTAGAAAATTATAAGTGACATTTTAGTGACAAAATTATAGTAATATCTTATCTAAATTTTGTATAATTAGGTCTACAATGAAAAATACCTATTTTGACTTTTTACGGAAAAAGCCGAAAAATTAGCCGATTACCGAAAAACTGCCTAAACGATTTTCGAAGGGTTACAGCAAACTTGTTGCCCTAGTTACCTCGGCTTGAGGTGGAGCTCGGACTACAGACTCTCGGGTGGATCGTCTTCGACTCTAGGAGGCTGTGGAGGTGACCAAGATCCGAATCGATCCTCGAATCTCACATGGACGAGGAGGACAACGGAGAAAAGAACCGAAGGACTAGTTGCATGATGTATAATCTCCTAAGCATAGTAGATAGAACCTCTAGTTGTTTGTTAGAAATGGTTCGGCAAAGATCTGTTAGCTTAGTCTATGTTGCTTTTTGTAAGAAAGTTTTGATTTTTACTTGTTCCGCCTCCTCGCTAGCTTGCGGGGTGAGCGACATAGACTTACAGTGGTATCAGAGACTAGCTAAACTATTACTAACATGTTAGAAAAGTGTTAGAAATTCGATCGCCAGAGAAATCGCAAAAACACGTCAAAAATGCATGTTTTTTGTCGATTTAAAAAACTGGTCCAAAATTTTTCCAGGGACCTTAAAAATACGTGCAGGCTTTTTGAAGGACACACAAGAAAAACGAGCTCGTGAATCGGTCAGACCGCCGCGGATCCGCGGCCGAGTCGACGCCGATTCAACTCGTTTTTCCTGCAGTCTGTCCATATTTGTATTTTGTGATTTTTCTGATACTTTGTTTCTGCCCAGATTTTGTTGAGTACTGTGTTGTGCTTAGGGTAGTTTCAAATCTAGTAATCGATCGAAATTCTAAGTACATTAGCTAATCGGTTCTTCTGTGATGTGATATATGTACTGAACGTCTGCTAATCACTATACGCCGATTAGTGGGGGTTATACATATCTGTGTTCTGTGATGTTGGATTGTGTATATGAACTTATTGGATTGTCGTGGATGAATAGCCGGGGATGTGAGATGAGTATTTTTCATTTTTCATTCGATGTAAATTTTAAATTGATGTAATATTATTATTTGGGTCGCACATCCGGGTTGAGGATGTAGCCGCCATTGTATATTATTTCTTTTACTGTTTTCTGCTCTTAGGATAGACTCAAGGTGGGGTGTACAAACTACCGGGTACTTTGAAGTGCCGAGTGGCCTACTCACTTTGTTGTGGGAGGTTGCTTCACTTCGGGTATTTTGGCAGGTAGTTTGCCGCACCCGTAGGGGTCTAGGGTGGGGTTTTGGCTATTCATCACGTCCGTGTAATCCGTCTTTCGTTGCAGGCTCGAACGATGTGCGGATTTCTAGTATATCCAATGTCTTCATCTGTGATCTGGAATGACCATCATTGCATCTGACTAATGTATATATCTATATATGATATCTAGTAGACGTTGCTTATGTTTTACATCCGCGCTAGTCCAGCCCCCGCTCTGTCATTAGTTAAGTAACCTAACGGGTGATGACGAGGCTCCGTGGCGAATGCGGATGGCATAAGCGTACGTTATATTTTCGTTGTTTTCTGCATTAATTGATGGGAAGCATTATATTAATGCAAAGAAAACAAACCAAAGTTGAATCATCGGAACAATTTCAAAACCACTCGGTTGTTTCAAAACAGCAAAACTTTTAAAAATGCGGAGCTTAAACCACTCCTTTTAAAAGCTATCAGGTTCCTTCAATTATATCAAAGTTCACTACGTTCACGGTTTCGCCAAAACCATTCGTAGCCCTCCGTCATTTCATATGAATATTCAATAGTATTCAAGCTATGTTTGTTGGCCTTAGTCAAGGCATAATGATTGGTAGCTGCTGGATATTCATATGTTGCATAGATAGTTGCGTTGGTTTGGCACAGTCGCATTACCTTTTTGGCCTTAGTAAAGGGTATATGTGGGTGGGTTCAAATTAACCTGGACAATGACGGGTAGAACTTGACATGTGACTTATGATTTGTTGGCCTTAGTTAAGGTCATAAGAGCATGGGGCAAAAATCCACATCGGGAGTTTATAAAGAAATTGAAACTTGCTAGTGCTGCATACCATTTGGAGTTTGATAATGTTGGTAGGATTCCTTCAGCATTATCACACAATGATATTTGGATCCCGATCCTACTGTGAGTATCTGCTACTCCTCAAGAGACTCTTCACTTAACGATCAATGCTATAAACCAAGTAGGGGTCTAGAACAGTGTTAGAGGGCTACGCCTCCAGGGAAAAGAGGTTATTTAATTAAGGAACTTCGCGAAAGCGTCGTAAAACCTCCCTCAAAGTACCGACACTAGCATGGCTGAACGGTTAAGCAAGTATTGTACGGTGAGATTAATCCTGACTAATTCTTCTTTTATGGTTTGAGGAAGGATTCGAGAAACAGTGGGAGGCATCCTGTTTAGATAAATTAAAAACCAATCTAAACTTGCAAGAGCATCATTCTAAGTGTTTTCTTCTCTCCCTCTCTTAATTGCAGCGACCCCGTGACCAGACATAGGTTACATCTAGATAATAAAATGACTGAATCTGGCTGTAATGACTGGCAAAGGTCTGTCCATATGTCCATTACCCATGATAAACTGAGACACCTCTTCACTAATCCAACCCCTGCCGTCTCAGGACCAGTTTCCATCATCACGGATATTAATATCCGTAAGACATCGGAAAAAGACTGTGCGAATGCCAAGTGCCTCATGTTGGCCTCAGTTGATGGTACATACCAGAGGCAGCACGAGAAGATAGACTTAGTTTCTGTCTTCCTCCATAACAAAGATTTATATGGAGAGCAATCTCGTATCGCAAGATATGAGAACTTGAACGAATTTCTTCAAGCGAGGTTGGCTGTCGGGTCGTCTGTAGGGGACAACGTTCCTACAGTGACTAGCTATACTGATGAGCTCATGGACCTGAGGACCACGTTGAAGAACGAGTCATATACCGACTTAATTCTACAGTCTCTACCTTCTACTGACACCTTGAAGGAAACCAGGAAGGTAGAAGGAAAGGGAAGGGCAAAAGTTTCGGGACTAGAAATAGTGAAGGAGGGACGTTCCTATTGTTATCGGAAAGGTCATTGGCAGAAGGATCGCAGGACTTTAAAAGCCAGTAGCCAGGATTCGAAGCATGTTGTGGTTTCGGCTTCGGGTGTATTTGTAATAGAAAATTGTATGTCAATTAACTCTACTTCCTGGATACTAGATACCGGATCAGGATCTCATATCTGTAATTCATTACAGGCTTTGAGAAACCGTAGAGTTATCAGGGTAGGTGATATGACTCTCAGAGTTGCGAACGGAATGAGCATGAACGCTGAATCCGTAGGGGAATATCACCTAGGATTAACAAGTGGGCAGATATTGATTCTACGTAACTGTTTCTATGTACCTAGTCTAGTTTGTAATATCATATCTGTATCCTTACTATCTAAGGAAGGATATGATTTTACATTTGTAAGCGATGTGATCCACATCCACCTAAATCAAGTTCTGATTGGGTCAGGTACATTAGATAACAATATATACGTACTAAATCAAGCTCAGGTTTTCAGTGTCCAGAACACACTTAAAAGAAAGTCTCCGGAAACAAATCAGGCTTTCTTATGGTATTGTAGACTTGGTCACATCAATGAGACACGGTTGATGAAGTTACATAAAGAAGGATATTTGAATCCGTTCGAATATCAGTTTTATGCTACTTGTGAATCTTGTCTCATGCGAAACATGACAAAGACTCCATTCACTGGACACGGAGTAAGAGCGAGCGAGCTCTTAGGACTCATACACAGTGACGTGTGTGGTCCAATGTCTACACATGCGCGAATCGGTTATTCATACTTCATTACTTTTACGGATGATTTCTCTAGGTATGGACATGTCTTCTTGATGAAGCATAAATCCGAGGCTTTTGAGAAATTCCAAGAATACAAGAATGAAGTAGAAAAACAAATAGGTAAAAGTATCAAGACACTGAGATCTGATCGAGGTGGTGAATACTTGAGTACCGAGTTTCTGGACTACTTAAAAGAGAATGGAATTCTCTCTCAGCTTACTCCTCCATACACACCACAACACAATGGTGTATCGGAAAGGCGGAATCGAACCCTATTAGATATGGTTCGTTCCATGATGAGTAAGGCTGAGTTACGGCGATCTTTCTGGGGTTATGAACTAGAATCAGCTGCATATCTTTTGAACCAGGTTCCTACTAAATCTGTGCCTACCACACCATATCAGATGTGGAGTAGGAAGAAACCCTGTCTTAAACACTTTAAGACGTGGGGATGTCCGGCTTTTGTTAAAAAGCAGCATGCGGACAAGCTCGAGGCACGCTCAGTACAGTGTAAGTTTGTGGGATACCCAAAGAACTCCAAGGGGTATTTTTTCTATTACGCAGAGTGTTAGTGTATATGCCCTAGAGGCCATTACTGTATCATACTAGTTTGTATATTACTTAATGGAGGCTTGGGATATTCACCTTGTATAAACAATCTTGCTCAATATAGTAGTATGCTACTTGGTTTGTTTCTACTTCAATGTGTACATGTGTTTATTTTGCGATATCACCTATACGCATTAGTGGAGCCCTTAGGATCTTTTCTTCATTACCAGCGTTGTGATGGCAGTCACACTAGTGGGGGCTGGGTAATCTGTAAGCACATCCTTATACAGGTCCCTAGTCGCAGGACTATCGAAACAGGGCATCGATACTCCGGAGTAGACTAGCGTATGCGCTTCTCATCCCAGTGTGGGAGATGGTCTGTCCCACAGCCATCAGTACGTCGTACTAGACATAGTATACGGGTGCTCGTTAGGTTACGAGTACACTGGACAGGACTCGTCGGGAACTGACAGGTTGGTATTATACCTATCGTCAGTTATCAGTTCCCAGGTGACATGAGTACAGCTTAGTCCGCTGACTTGACACTGGCACTTCGCCTCGAGTGTGTTCCCACTGCACTTTGATCACTACCCTACCACGGCTCAAAGGAGTCGTGCAAACAGATGGTGGTTGGGTGCAGTCCCGAAGCACTTGGAGGCAGTGACGGTTAGACAGGATTCGTCTCTCCCGGTATTGGGGGTTGACATCGCGCAGTGTCTAGGAGAGCCATTACACGAGTAGTCCCTGGCCAGGGCAAGCGAGATATACTGGTAAGCTTCCAGTGTTATCTCAGGGTGTTTTGGGCTTCACTCCGACACGACTTGTACCGCTATTAGGGGACTGACATTTTACCGCCCCCTAGGCCTGACATGCGATGTATCAGACGAACAGACCGGACTGTACGGAGACTGTCACATTCTGACTCAGTAGGAGTTCAGATGGGGTTCACCTCATCAGCCTTCTTGTCGGCATCTACCTGGGGACCGTTACGCACAGCTAGTGCCGCTTGCGGTCTGTGGTTAAACCCACTGCCAGCGTAGTGTCGAGTCTTTAGAGTCCCACACAGAGGGTATTCGCCTCTGGGCAAAACAGAGTAGAGGTCGCATGGTTTTGCGACAGGGTTCGTTCTCATCCGCGCACTTGTGCACGTTTGGAGTCCGGACGGATATTACTGGCTGGCTCTGGTTTGAGTCAGATACTGGTATATGTTTTGGGGTTGCTTTTTATCTCTCAGTATTCATGTTCCTCGGAACAAGGATGCAGGTGTGTATGCACAGTTATTTGAGGAAGAGGAAGAGGACTTTCATTAGGGTTTCGGAACGGGTGCGTATGCACAGTTGACAGTCGTCTTTTTCCAAACCCTAATGGATTTATGTTATATCAATTTATAATATTAATAAATTGAAATTGTGTCATGGTTGGTTTTTTATGTTGACTTGTTGACCATGGTTGAAGTTTTGACCATCATCATTACAAAAGAAAGATGCTCTTTGATTCTAGCAAATTCATTTAATGTTTGAAATGATAATGGTCATTCCTAAACTTTCCATCAACCTTTTCATTTTCATTATTATTATTAATTTGATAATTCTTTTGCTTTTTGTTATGGTTGCAAAAAGAAAAGAGCTCATTCTATCATAATCATTCTCTCTCATCATTTCATCTTCTTCTTCCTCAAGCTCAAGGTGATTCCTTCTCATGTGTTGAGAATCCCTCACCTTGAAAAAGAAACAACCCCTAGACACTCTCTACTCACTCTAGGATCAAGGGTTTAGCAAGCCGGAGATTCTAGTTCACTCAAAGTTCGAGGAAGAGCCCGTAGGTTGAACCCTCAGGTGGATCCATCTTCGACGGAAGAAGGCGACGAGGAAAGAACCATCAACCTCTACAAGGTTTGAAGAAGAAGGAGTTCAAGTTTAGGTATAACCATCTTTCCGAGTAGCTAACTCTCTTTAGCAAGTTTGCTAGTTCTAGTTTAGGAAAAGATCCCGACTTTGTTAGTCCATGTTGCCCCATGCGCTAAAAATTTGTTTTTTATACCGTTTCCGCCTCCCCGTAAGAACCGGGGGTCGCAACGTGGACTTACAGTGGTATCAAAGCCTAACTAAACTTAAACTAGCTTGGTAGTGAAGTGTAAGGAAGTTCGGAACCGGAAAAATCCAAAAACCAAACTTTTACAAAACCCTAGTTTCTGTTAATTTTTTTTCTGGTCAAAACAAGATTTGTTATACACCTAAATTCGGCTCAGGGTTTTGTGTGAACACCCAAGAAAAACGATCCCCTAATTCGTTCAAACCGCCGCGGATCCGCGGCCTCACCTATTCTTCGAGCCGCGGATCCGCCGCCGTTTAGTGTCTTCTGGTGATCGGGTTTCGTGCAGTGTGTCTCTGTGTTGGTTTTGGGATTTTTAAAATATGTTATATGTGCCCAGATTTTCCAGAGCAGAAATTTACTTTTGGGGTCCTATAATTCCGTATTTTTTTCCGAACTTCACTGCACTTTGACTATGATGGTTATATCTGTGATGTTTGCATGTATTGAACGTCGGCTAATCACTATAAGTCGATTAGTCGGGGTTATACATCTCTGTGATATGTGTTTGATGTTGGAATGTGTATATGAATGTGTTGGACTATCGCGGGTGAATAGCCGGGGTGGATGTGAGATGAGCTTTTGTTTTTCTTTCACTCATTTGTAAATGTAAATTGATGTAATAATATTATTTGTATGGCCGCACAACCGGGTCGGGGTTGTAGCCGTCATTGTATAAATCTTTTTACTGTTTTTGCTCCTAGGATAGACCCATGGAGGGGTGCACAAACTACCGGGTTCTTGGCGGGTAGTTTGCCGCACCCGTAGGGGTCTTGGGTGGGGTATTTGCTATTCACCGCGACCGTGTAATCCGCTTTTCGTTGCAGGCTCGAACGGATTGCGGATTGCTAGTATATCCAATGTATTCATCTGTGATCTGTAATGTCTATCATTGCTTTATATTTAGGCGTTGCTTATGTTTTACAGCCGCGCTAGCCCAGCCCCCGCTCTGTCGTTAGTTAAGTAACCTAACGAGTGATGACGGGACCCCATGGCGAATGCGAATGGCATAAGCGTACGTCATATTTTGGTTGTTTTCTGCAATGGTAGGATTAAATGATGGGACGCATTAAAAGAACTAATGCAAGAATATCACGCATTAAAAGAACTAATGCAAGATAATAAACCAAGTTAAAGTCGTTGGAACACTTTCGAGAAAACCACTCGGTTCTTTTCAAAACTAACTTTTAAATGCGGAGCTTGAGCCACTCCTTCCAAAAAGCTATATCGTTCCATCGATTATATCAAGTTCACTACGTTCACGGTTTCGCCAAAACCATCCGTAGCCCTCCGTCGTTTCATATGAATATTTAACAGTATTCAAGCTGTGTTTGTTGGCCTTAGTCAAGGCACAGTGTTTGGTAGCTGGTAGGTATTCATATGTTGCATAGATAGAATGCGTTGGTTTGGGACAGTCGTATTGCCTTGTTGGCCATAGTCAAGGGTATATACGGGTGGGTTCAAATTAACCTGGATAACGACTGGAAGAACTTGACATGTGACTTATGATTTGTTGGCCTTAGTCAAGGTCATAAGAGCATGGGGCAAAAATCCATATCGGGAGTTTCATAAGTACTGAAACTTGCTAGATTTGCATACCATTTGGAGTGTGATGATTCTGGTAGGATTCCTTCAGTTTCGTCACGCGATGATATTTGGATCCCGATCCTACTGTGAGTATATGCTACTCCTCGGGAAATTTCTCACTAAACGATCAATGCTATAAACCTAGTAGGTGCCTAGAAAGGTGTTAGCGGGGCTACGCCCCCAGGGAAAAGAGGTTCTTAAATTAAGGAACTTCGCGAAAGCGTTGGAAAACCTCCCTCGAAGTACCGACACTAGCCTGGCTGAACGGTTAAGCAAGTATTGTGCGGTGGGATTAATCCCGGCTAATTCTTCCTTTGTGGTTTGAGGAGGGATTCGAGAGACAGTGGGAGCCATCCTGTTTAGATAAATTAAAAACCATTCTAAACTTGCAAGAGCATCGTGCTAAGTGTTTCTTCTCTCCCCCTGCAGCGACCAAATTCGAAATGACTGGACTTAAGTTACTTCTAGATAAAAACATACTGACAGGGCCAAACTACAAAGATTGGCTCAGGAATGTCAAATTGGCAATCGCTTACGACAAGCTGGGGTATCTTCTTACCACTAAAGCTCCCCCCGTCCCAGGTCCCACCTCCAGCGTCGCGGATAAGGAAATCCGTAAGACTTGGGAGATTGATTGCGCGAAGGCCAGGTGCCTCGTGCTTGCCTCTATGGACAACGAACATCAGAGGAGGCATGAGAATATGGACCTTGAGTCCATATTTCTCCATACAAAAGAACTGTATGGAGAGCAGTCTCGTATCGCAAGATACGAAGTGTCGAAGAAGTTATTTTCGACAAAGTTGGCCGTCGGATCATCGGTAGCGGACCACGTGCTTAAGATGATTGGCTACACTGAGGAGCTCGCGGAACTTGGGACCACGTTGGACAGTGAACTCTATACGGATTTAATTCTCCAGTCCCTTCCATCCACTTACGCCCAGTTTATACTGAACTTCAACTTACAAGAAAAGGAAGTTGAACTTTCAGAACTCCTCAACCTGCTGAGGAGCGCAGAGGGCACCCTACAGAAGGGTAGGGAAACACCCGCTTTGTTTATAGGAGGATCTTCCTCCTCTAGGTCCAAGGCGAAAGCCAAGGGAAAGAGGAAGAAAGCCCCCGCCAAACCAAGAGGCGGTGTTAGTAAAGTGGGTACGAAGGGAAAGGAAAAGGCAACAAAGATTGCGGGGAAGCTTGTTGGAAAGGAAGAATGCTTCTATTGTCATAAGAGTGGACACTGGAAGAAAGATTGCAGGGCTTGGAAGGCCAGGACACAGGAACTGAAGCAGGTTGCGGCTTCAGCTTCAGGTGTGTATGTTATTGAAAACTGTCTTTCTATAAACTCTACTTCCTGGGTATTGGATACCGGATCAGGATCTCATATCTGTATTTTTTTGCAGGCATTGAGAAACCGTAGGTTTTTGAAGGAAGGTGACATGACCCTCAGAGTTGCGAACGGAGCTAGCATGGATGCTAAGGCCGTGGGGGACTATCACCTAGGAATGTCAGATGGGCATGTTTTGGTTTTGCGTAATTGCTTTTTTGTACCCAACGCAACTTGTAATATCATTTCTGTATCTTTGGTTTCTAAAGAAGGTTATGAATTTGCGTTTGTAAGTAATGTTGTAAACATTCACCTTAATCAAGTTCTGATTGGGTCAGGTACACTGAGCAATGGTATATACGTATTAAACCAACCACAGATTTTCAATATCCAGAATACACACAAAAGAAAGTCTCCAGATATCAATCAGGCTTTCTTATGGCATTGTAGACTGGGTCACATCAATGAGACACGGTTGACTAAGTTACATAAAGAAGGATACTTGGATCCGTTCGAGTATCAGTCTTATGCCACTTGTGAATCTTGTCTCATGGGAAAGATGACAAAGACTCCGTTTACTGGACACGGAGAAAGAGCGAGCGAGCTCTTAGGACTCATACACAGTGACGTGTGTGGTCCAATGTCTACACATGCGCGAAGCGGTTATTCATACTTCATTACTTTCACAGACGATTTCTCTAGGTATGGACATGTCTTCTTAATGAAGCACAAATCCGAGGCCT
Source organism: Agapanthus africanus (assembly GCA_030015575.1). NCBI lineage: Eukaryota > Viridiplantae > Streptophyta > Magnoliopsida > Asparagales > Amaryllidaceae > Agapanthus > Agapanthus africanus. Next base: position 311,599,341 of record CM057345.1, on the reverse strand, counting down.
TTGAGAAATTTCGGGATTACAAGAATGAAGCTGAAAAACAAACAGCTAAAAGTATTAAGATTCTAAGATCGGATCGAGGTGGTGAATACTTGAGTGCCGAGTTCCTGGACTATTTAAAAGAGAATGGAATTCTCTCTCAGCGTACTCCTCCATACACTCCGCAACATAACGGTGTATCGGAAAGGAGGAATCGAACCCTATTAGATATGGTTCGTTCTATGATGAGTAAGGCTGAGTTACCGCGATCTTTCTGGGGATATGCACTAGAAACAGCTGAACATCTCTTGAACCAAGTTCCTACTAAGACTGTGCCTACCACACCATATCAGATGTGGAGTGGGAAGAAACCCTGTCTTAAATCCTTTAAGACATGGGGATGTCCGGCTTTTGTAAAAAAGCAGCATGCGGACAAGCTCGAGGCACGCTCAGTACAGTGCAAGTTTGTGGGATACCCAAAGAACTCCAAGGGGTATCTATTCTATTACGCAGAGGAGCAAAAAGTCCTTGTTTCTCGTCATGCCCACTTCTTGGAAACTGAGTTTTTGGAAAATCAGATAAGTGGGAGCGCAGTAGAACTGGATGAAATTCCAAAACCTCAGACTATTACTGAAAGCTTAGTGGAACCAGAGGGTTCAAAAGAACAGGACATTCCTACGCCACTCCGCAGGAGTAGTAGGCAGTCTCATCCGCCCGAGAGATACTACGGTTTTCTCATAGACGGGGATAGAGAGGATTGCATCATAGATTATGATGAGCCTACTAGCTTCCAGCAGGCCGTTCAGAGCATTGACTCAGTAAAATGGCTGGATGCAATGCGGACCGAAATGGAGTCCATGTACACCAACAAAGTATGGACATTGGACATTGCTCCAGACGGGGTAAAACCCGTAGGATGCAAGTGGATCTTCAAAAGGAAGATTGGTGTAGATGGACAGGTTGAGACCTATAAAGCTAGACTTGTAGCAAAGGGTTTCCGTCAAAGACCTGGCTTGGACTATGACGAAACCTTTTCTCCAGTGGCTATGCTGAAATCCATTCGGATCCTTCTTGCCATTGCTGCCTTCCACGATTATGAGATTTGGCAGATGGACGTAAAAACCGCTTTTCTAAATGGAAATTTAGAGGAGTGTGTCTATATGGATTAGCCAGAGGGTTTCATTCAGAGTGGGAGCAGCGGAAAGTTGTGCAAGTTGCTTAAGTCCATCTATGGACTAAAGCAGGCATCGCGGAGTTGGAACATCTGTTTTGATGAGACGGTCAAGGAATTTGACTTTATCAAAAATCCAGATGAACCATGCATCTATAGTAGATTTGTAGCGAGAACTATAGTATTCCTTGTTTTATACGTGGATGACATTCTCTTAATAGGAAATGACATTCCTATGCTACAATCTGTCAAGGGTTTCTTGTCACACAGGTTCTCCATGAAAGACCTGGGTGATGCCTCCTACATCCTGGGGATCCGGATCCATCGTGATAGATCCAAGAGGATATTAGGACTTTCACAGTCCAGGTACATCGACACCGTACTGAAAAGATTCAGTATGGAAGATTCCAAGCGCGGTAACCTACCGGCTTGTCACGGGATCACCCTCTCTAAAGAGATGTCTCCCAAGACTGATTTGGAGAGGGATGCATGTCTATCATACCCTACGCTTCTGCGGTAGGCTCTATAATGTATGCGATGTTGTGTACCAGACCGGATGTATCTTATGCACTGAGTGTAGTAAGCCGGTATCAATCAAACCCTGGGGAGAAACACTGGATAGCAGTAAAGAACATTCTCAAGTACCTGAGAAGGACTAAGGAGATGTTCTTGGTGTATGGCGGAAAAGACCTCCAGATCGAGGCCTTTGCTGACTCCAGCTTCCAGAGTGACAAGGATGATTCCAAGTCCATGTCGGGTTTTGTCTTTACCCTCAATCGAGGGGCGGTGTGTTGGAAGAGTTCCAAACAGGAAACCGTTGCAGACTCGACTATGGAAGCGGAATACATCGCTGCATCTGATGCCGCAAAAGAAGCTGTCTGGATGAGGAAGTTCTTGAAAGAACTTTAGGTGGTTCCATCCATTGTTGACCCAATACCTCTGTATTGCGACAACAACGGGGCTATAGCTTTAGCGAAGGAACCCAGGTCCCATCAGAGATCCAGGCACATCTTGAGGCGGTATCACCTGATCAGGGAGATCGTGGATCGCAAGGAGATCGAGGTTCGGAGGGTTGCTTCAGAAGAAAACACTGCAGATCCATTCACCAAGGCCCTACCCCAGACTCATTTCGAGCGGCTGATCGAGATGATAGGTCTTCGATACGCCAGTACATGGCCTTAGTGCAAGTGGGAGATTGTTAGTGTATATGCCCTAGAGGCCATTACTGTATCATACTAGTTTGTATATTACTTAATGGAGGCTTAGGATATTCACCTTGTATAAACAATCTTGCTCAATATAGTAGTATGCTACTTGGTTTGTTTCTACTTCAATGTGTACATGTGTTTATTTTGCGATATCACCTATACGCATTAGTGGAGCCCTTAGGATCTTTGCTTGATTACCAGCGTTGTGATGGCAGTCACACTAGTGGGGGCTGGGTAATCTGTAAGCATATCCTTATACAGGTCCCTAGTCGCAGGACTATCGAAACAGGGCATCGATACTCCGGAGTAGACTAGCGTATGCGCTTCTCATCCCAGTGTGGGAGATGGTCTGTCCCACAGCCATCAGTACGTCGTACTAGAGATAGTATACGGGTGCTCGTTAGGTTACGAGTACACTGGACAGGACTCGTCGGGAACAGACAGGTTGGTATTATACCTATCGTCAGTTATCAGTTCCCAGGTGACATGAGTACAGCTTAGTCCACTGACTTGACACTGGCACTTCGCCTCGAGTGTGTTCCCACTGCACTTTGATCACTACCCTACCACGGCTCAAAGGAGTCGTGCAAACAGGTGGTGGTTGGGTGCAGTCCCGAAGCACTTGGAGGCAGTGACGGTTAGACAGGATTCGTCTCTCCCGGTATTGGGGGTTGACATCGCGCAGTGTCTAGGAGAGCCATTACACGAGTAGTCCCTGGCCAGGGCAAGCGAGATATACTGGTAGGCTTCCAGTGTTATCTCAGGGTGTTTTGGGCTTCACTCCGACACGACTTGTACCGCTATTAGGGGACTGACATTTTACCGCCCCCTAGGCCTGACATGCGATGTATCAGACGAACAGACCGGACTGTACGGAGACTGTCACATTCTGACTCAGTAGGAGTTCAGATGGGGTTCACCTCATCAGCCTTCTTGTCGGCATCTACCTGGGGACCGTTACGCACAGCTAGTGCCGCTTGCGGTCTGTGGTTAAACCCACTGCCAGCGTAGTGTCGAGTCTTTAGAGTCCCACACAGAGGGTATTCGCCTCTGGGCAAAACAGAGTAGAGGTCGCATGGTTTTGCGACAGGGTTCGTTCTCATCCGCGCACTTGTGCACGTTTGGAGTCCGGACGGATATTACTGGCTGGCTCTGGTTTGAGTCAGATACTGGTATATGTTTTGGGGTTGCTTTTTATCTCTCAGTATTCATGTTCCTCGGAACAAGGATGCAGGTGTGTATGCACAGTTATTTGAGGAAGAGGAAGAGGACTTTGATTAGGGTTTCGGAACGGGTGCGTATGCACAGTTGACAGTCGTCTTTTTCCAAACCCTAATGGATTTATGTTATATCAATTAATAATATTAATAAAATGAAATTGTGTCATGGTTGGTTTTTTATGTTGACTTGTTGACCATGGTTGACTTGTTGACCATGGTTGAAGTTTTGACCATCATCATTACAAAAGAAAGATGCTCTTTGATTCTAGCAAATTCATTTAATGTTTGAAATGATAATGGTCATTCCTAAACTTTCCATCAACCTTTTCATTTTCATTATTATTATTAATTTGATAATTCTTTTGCTTTTTGTTATGGTTGCAAAAAGAAAAGATCTCATTCTATCATAATCATTCTCTCTCCTCATTTCATCTTCTTCTTCCTCAAGCTCAAGGTGATTCCTTCTCATGTGTTGAGAATCCCTCACCTTGAAAAAGAAACAACCCCTAGACACTCTCTACTCACTCTAGGATCAAGGGTTTAGCAAGCCGGAGATTCTAGTTCACTCAAAGTTCGAGGAAGAGCCCGTAGGTTGAACCCTCAGGTGGATCCATCTTCGACGGAAGAAGGCGACGAGGAAAGTACCATCAACCTCTACAAGGTTTGAAGAAGAAGGAGTTCAAGTTTAGGTATAACCATCTTTCCGAGTAGCTAACTCTCTTTAGCAAGTTTGCTAGTTCTAGTTTAGGAAAAGATCCCGACTTTGTTAGTCCATGTTGCCCCATGCGCTAAAAATTTGTTTTTTATACCGTTTCCGCCTCCCCGTAAGAACCGGGGGTCGCAACGTGGACTTACACAGAGGAGCAAAAAGTCTTTGTTTCTCGTCATGCCCGCTTCTTGGAAACTGAATTTTTAGAAAATCAGATAAGTGGGAGCGCAATAGAACTGGAGGAAATTCCGGAACCATAAGCTATTACTGAAAGATTGGTAGAACCAGAGGTTTCAGAAGAACCGGACATCCCAGCGCCACTCCGCAGGAGTAGTATGCAGTCTCGTCCGCCTGAGAGATACTACAGTTTTCTCATAGACGGGGATCGAGAGGATTGCATCATTGAAAATGATGAGCCTACTAGCTTCCAGCAAGCTATTCAGAGCGGTGACTCAGTAAAATGGCTGGATGCAATGTGGGCCAAAATGGACTCCATGTACACCAACAAAGTTTGGACTTTGGACATTGCTCCAGAAGGGGTAAAACCCGTAGGCTACAAATGGATCTTCAGAAAAAAGATTGGTGTAGATGGGCAGGTTGAAACCTATAAAGCTAGACTTGTTGCAAAGGGTTTTCATCAAAGACCTGGTTTGGACTATGACGAAACCTTTTCTCCAGTGGCTATGCTTAAATCCATTCGGATCATTCTTGCCATTGCTGCCTTCCACGATTATGAGATCTGGCAGATGGACGTAAAGACGTCTTTTCTAAATGGAAATTTGGAAGAGTGCGCCTATATAGATCAGCCGGAGGGTTTCAATCAGAGTGGGAGCAGCGGTAAAGTGTGCAAGTTGCTTAAGTCCATTTATGGACTGAAGCAGGCATCGCGGAGTTGGAACATTTGCTTTGATGATACTGTCAAAGAATTCGACTTTATCAAAAATCCGAATGAACCATGCATATATAGTAAGATTGTAGGGAGAACTGTGGTATTCCTCGTCTTGTACGTGGATGACATTCTCTTAATAGGAAATGATATTTCTATGCTACAGTCAGTCAAAGGATTCTTGTGACAGACGTTCTCCATGAAGGACCTGGGCGATGCCAACAACATTCTGGGGATCCAGATCTATCGTGATAGATCTAAAAGGATGTTGGGACTTTCACAGTCCAGGTACATCGACACTATAATGAAACGATTCAGTATGGAAGATTCCAAGCGCAGTAACCTACCGGATTATCATGGAATCACCCTCTCCAAAGAGATGTCACCAAAGACTGATTTGGAAAGGGCTCACATGTCATCTATATCCTACGCATCTGCGGTAGGCTCTATAATGTATGCGATGTTGTGTACCAGACCAGATGTAGCATATGCATTGAGCGTTGTAAGCCGGTATCGGTCAGACCCAGGGGAGAAGCACTGGATAGCAGTAAAGAATATTCTTAAATACCTGAGAAGGACTAAGGAGATGTTCTTGGTGTATGGCGGAAAAGACCTCCCGATCGAGGCCTTTGCTGACTCCAGCTTCCAGAGTGACAAGGAAGACTCCAAGTCCATGTCGGGTCATGTCTTTACCCTCAATGGAGGGGCGGTCTGTTGGACGAGCTCTAAGCAGGAAACCGCTGCTGACTCGATGACGAAAGCGGAGTACATAGCTGCTTGCGATGCCGCAAAAGAAGCTGTCTGGATGAAGAAGTTCCTCACAAAACTTCAGGTGGTTCCAACCATTGTTGATCCAATACCGCTGTATTGCGATAACAACGGCACTATAGATTTAGCGAAGGAACCCAGGTCCCCTCAGAAGTCCAGACACATTTTTAGGGGGTACCACCTGATCAGGGAGATCGTGGATCGCCGGGAGATCGAGGTGAAGAGAGTAGATTCGGAGGATAACACTGCAGATCCACTCACGAAGGCTATACCCCAGACTCTGTTCGAGCGGCTGATCGAGATGATAGGTCTTCGATACGCTAGTACATGGCCCTAGTGCAAATGGGAGATTGTTAGTGTATATGCCCTAGAGGCCATTACTGTATCATACTAGTTTGTATATTACTTAATGGAAGCTTGGGATATTCACAGTTGTATAGACAGTGTTGCTCAAAATGGTAATATGCTACTTGGTTTGTTTCTATTTCAATATGTGCTTATGTTTCTTTTAGCATATCGCTTATACATATTAGTAAAGCCCTAAGGATCATTGCTTGATTACCAGCGTTGTGATGGCAGTCACACTAGTGGGGGATGGGTAATCTACAAGCACATCCTTATACAGGTCCCTAGTCGTAGGATTATCGAGACGGGGCATCGATACTCCGGAGTAGACTAGTGTATACGCTTCTCATCCCAGCAGGGGAGATGGTCTGTCCCATAACCATTAGTACGTTGTACTGGATATAGTATGCGGGTGCTCGTTAGGTTACGAGTACACTGGACAGGACTAGTCGGGAACTGTTGGTTGGTACTATACCTATCGTCAGATAATAGTTCCCAGGTGACAGGAGTACATCTTAGTCCGTCAACTTGACACTACTACTTCACCTCGAGTGTGTTCCCACTGTACTTTGGTTACTACCCTACCACGGCTCAAAGGAGTCGTGCAAACAGGTAGTAGTTGGGTGCAGTCCCGAAGCACTTGGAGGCAGTAGCGGTTAGATAGGATTCGTCTCTCCCGGTATTGGGGGTTGATATCGCGCTGTGCTTTGATTTCCACCCAACCACGGCTCTACTGAGTCGTGCAAACAGGTGGTTTTTGGGTACAGTCCCGAGTCACCTGGAGGCAATGAGCGATAGGAGGGGATTCGTCTCTCCCGGTATTGGGGGTTGATGTTGCGCTATGCTCGATTGGACATAACAGGATATCCCTGGCCAGGGTTGCTGAGATCTAATGGTAAGTGTTATCAGTAGTTTCTCGAACCGTTATGGACCTTACATCGGCATGACTTATCAAGTTACTGGGGTCTGACGTTTACCACCCTTAGACTAGATATGCGACATATCAGACGAAGAGACCGACCTGTACGGTAGTGTTACTGATTGGATTCGCATGAGTGTGAGTAGGCTTGCTTGTTGATCTTCTGATCGCTCAATACCCGGGTGGCCGTTACATTTAGCAGACCGCTTGCGGCTTGTGGGTGACTGATATGACCACCACCTACTGCCGGCGTATTGATGTGTCTTTAGAGTCCTACAAAGAGGTTTCCTGGCATAAGCGAAACGAAGTAGGAGAACACATGTGATATGCGCGAGACCGAGATTAATACGATATGTGATACCGTATTCTATTCTCGCGATATGTGACATTGGCCGGTTATATGTGATATAGCCGGGTTATCGAATCAAGTGTTGATTCGATATGTTGTTGCATTTGATATTAGTCGGTTATATGTAATATAGCCGGATTATTAAATCAAGTATTGATTTAATGTATAATTATATATTTGATATATGAATTTACATTAATTAATATTTCTCACTTGACCATTTCTTTTTCTCACTTTTGTGTACATGTTATATATGTGATATATACATTGTATCATGCTAGGTTATATATGCAACTTGTGTGTATTGGACTCATACCATGACCATGATAAGAATTAGGGTTTTAATTATATGCAGTAATTCAAAATGGTGAGAATTAAGTCATGGCTTGAAGCTTGTAGAAGCTTGTAAGCTTCACTGACTTAGTCCATTCTCTTGTTTTATTAAAGATATTTTATAAATCCAATCACTTATCATAACCCATGCTTAAGTCTCTACAATGGTTAAGTGTACGACATTAACTCACTATGGTTGCAATTATAACTTCATTCCATTCTCTTGAGTTTTCTCTTGTTCATCTTCTTCATGAGCTCAAAAAGGATTCTAGGGTTTTGAGACATGAAGAATCCAAGTGAGAAAATCAAATCCAAAGTGTGCAAAATTTCTACTTCATCATCCTCTACTACTTGCCATTTAGTTTAGGGTGTTTGTTTCAGAAAGTTCATCACTTTGTGAAGAGGTAGCTTGTGCTTGAGTTCCTTCGACGTAGATCACCTTCGGCCTTGAAGTCTTCAAGCATGCTTGCTCACTACGCTTTGTGGAGTTCATCTTGAGTCCGGGAGATCGATGCTTGGAGCGAAGGGATGACTACATGGAGCTATATAGAAGTGAAGGACCGGGGCTACAAAGGTTGTATTCTAGTTCACTTTCTATGTAATGTTTGATTGCAAAGTTTTGTTACCATAATATTCTAGTTTGATTCCTAGGATGATCGTTTAGCACCCCCTAAATTTTTTGATGTGGAATGTGTGATGCTTTCAAACCCTAGGCTAGGTGCTGAGGAATCCCAACACTCTGCAGCTCTTCTTCGGCGAGAGGGAACTTAGCGCGGAGCTCGCCGTCGATGAACTCCAGCATAGATTCCTTGACGGCGTCGAGGGCCTTGTACCACCCGATGGCCGCGTATTCGGCGAGATCAAGGTAAAACTAATCAAACGCCTTGTATTCTGTAACATTTTAGAAAATATAAAAATATTATTTTTAGAATTTAATATTAAAATAATATATTTCCCGAAAACTGCCCGATTTGCGAAATTGGGGTTTTCGAAAAAGGGTATAAATATATACCAATATTTGTGAAATAATTGGAAATTAAAATTATTTATTCATTTAAAAATATATTTAAAGGATTTGGCATTTTTAAAATTTATTATATGCAGTTTTGATAAAAACCCGATTAGTGCACTGCTAATCGCGATTAGGCCAAATCCGTGTTTCTACAGTTTTCCATGGTTAGTGCACCATGACATATTAAATGTTGTTTCATTTGTGTTTTTTTATTGGGTTATGTGGTTTGGTTTTAAAAAGAAAAGAAAAGAGAAAAAGGTTAAAAGGTGATGATTAGAGAGAGAGAGAGAGAGAGAGTGTGAGATATGAATGTGGGGGTGAGAATAAGAGAGGAGAGAGAGGGGCTGCCTCATTTTCACCTCCCCCATCATTTTCTTCTTCTTCTTCTTCTTCCTCACTTCCCTCCACCTTCACCCCAAGGTATCATCTCAAAAACTCCATCAAAACCCTAAACCACTCTCATTAAAATTGATCACCTCCTTCTCCTCTACACATTGGACCAAGAAAAGTGGGATTTTGACAACATTGAAGAGCTAGGGTTTTTCTTGGGTTGCCCAAATGAGGTAATTTCATCACCATTAGAATGGTATTTAATTCACTTTAGCTTTCATACAAGTTTAGAAGTGATATTGTGATGTTTAGTGAGGTTAGAAAATTCCAAGTTAGGGTTTGAGGAATTCTTGGGTTATGAAGAGTAATTGAGAGTAGTAGTGACCTTAAACCCCCTTTGGTGATGGTATATTGGACTGGAACCAGAGAATTAAACTCCAATACCAAATCTAGAAACCCCGATGTCGTATTTGTTAGTGTATATGCCCTAGAGGCCATTACTGTATCATACTAGTTTGTATATTACTTAATGGAAGCTTGGGATATTCACAGTTGTATAGACAGTCTTGCTCAAAATGGTAGTATGCTACTTGGTTTGTTTCTACTTCAATATGTGATTGTGTTTCTTTTAGCATATCGCTTATACATATTAGTAGAGCTCTTAGGATCTTTGCTTGATTACCAGCGTTGTAATGGCAGTCACATTAGTGGGGGCTGGGTAATCTACAAGCACATCCTTATACAGGTCCCTGGTCGTAGGATTATCGAGACGGGGCATCGATAATCTGGAGTAGACTAGTGTATACGCTTCTCATCCCAGCAGGAGAGATGATCTGTCCCACAGACATTAGTATGTTGTACTGGAGATAGTATGCGGGTGCTCGTTAGGTTACGAGTACACTGGACAGGACTCGTCGGGAACTGTTGGTTGGTACTATACTTATCATCAGATAACAGTTCCCAGGTGACAGGAGTACAACTTAGTCCGTCGACTTGACATTGCTACTTCACCTCGAGTGTGTTCCTACTGTACTTTGGTTACTACCCTACCACGGCTCGAAGGAGTCGTGCAAAAAGGTAGTGGTTGGGTGCAGTCCCGAAGCACTTGGAGACAGTTTCGGTTAGATAGGATTCGTCTCTCCCGGTATTGGGGGTTGATATCGTGTTGTGTCTAGGAGAGCCATTACACAAAGTCCTAGGCCAGGGCAAGCGAGATTTACTGGTAGGTGTTCTAGAAGTTTCTCAGGGTGTTTTGGGCTACACTCCGGCACGACTTGTACTGCTATTAGGGGTCTGACGTTTACCGCCCCCTAGGCCCGACATGCGATACTCTTAGATGAACAGACCGGACTGTACGGAGATTGTCATATTCAGGCTCAGTAGGAGTTCGGATGGGTTTACCTCATCGGCCTTCTTTTCGACATCTACCCGGGGATCGTTACGTACAGCTAGTGCCGCATACGGTCTGTGGTTAAACTCTCTGCCAGCGTAGTGTCGAGTCTTTAAAGTCCCACACAGAGAGTTTCCCTGCACTGGGCAAAAGGTGTAGAGGCCGTATGGTTTTACGGCAGGGTTACGATCACTTACGTGCACTTATGTGCGTATGTTGTTCCGGCGGACAATACTAGTGGGCTTTGGTTTAAGCCGGATCCTAGTATTGTATAGATGGATTAATTTTGTCTTCTTTGCATTCGTATTCTTCGGAATGCGGATGCGGGTGTGTATGCACGGTTGTGAAGAGCGAAGAAGGAGGTGCCTCATTAGGGTTTTGACCATTGACTTGGTCAAAACCATTATGAGGTGGAGGAAAATATTTACTAAATTTTTTAATGATAATTGTGTTATGGCTAATTGCTTTGACCATTTGACCTAGTTGACCATTGTTGACTTGGATATTTTTGTGAGCTCTAGACTCTTCTTTTGGCTTGGATTTAACTTGACATGATAATGGTCAAATCAATTGTAACCATCACAATTTAACAAGACAAAAGATGGGTAATTATTTTTCTTTTGCATCATTATCTCGTGCTCATTCTCTCTCATCAAAAGAGAGCTCCCATGATTGCTTCTTCTTCCTCCTCACTAGAAATTTCTATAGCTCTCATGTGTTGAGAAAAATAGAATCTAAATAGACAAACAAATCCATCTTCTTCCTCTACATCACTTAGGACATCAAGCATAGCAAACTTATTGCCCTAGTTACCTCGGCTTGAGGTGGAGCTCGAACTACAGACTCTCGGGTGGATCGTCTTCGACTCTAGGAGGCCGTGGAGGTGACCAAGATCCGGATCGTTCCTCGAAGCTCACATAGACGAGGAGGACAGCGGAGAAAAGAACCGAAGGACTAGTTGCATGATGTATAATCTCCTAAGCATAGTAGATAGAACCTCTAGTTGTTTGTTAGAAATGGTTCGGCAAAGATCCTTTAGCTTAGTCTATGTTGTTTTTTTTAAGAAAGTTATGATTTTTACTTGTTCCGCCTCCTCGCTAGCTTGCGGGGTGAGTGACATGGACTTACAGTATTTTGGAGACAGTATTTTGGAGACTTTGTGATGGTAAATTGATATCTGCTATAACTCGGGGACTTGTAAAATTAATTAGCGAACACAGTGAGCAGAGCAGGCAACCTAGAAGCATTACCCAAAACCCGAGATCCCACCTCCACCTTTTGGCCACAGTTATATTCATTCTGGCCGCAAATTGAGGCCAGACTAGGGACTTGTGGGCTCGTGTTTGTTTCATGGCTCCAGTATCTGTAATTTAGACCCTCCATATGTGCAGAATTGTCTAATTTGACCTAGGGTAAAATCTGGGACCATTTTCTTGAGTTGCTGCATTGTTTGATGACTTCGATTTTAACTTGAGTTTTGGTATTTGATATTGTATTCCATCGTGTGGCGTTTGAACCTCAACGGCTAGGGTTATTGGTCGGGTTTCGCATACGAAGCTATAGGTTTTAACCTATGAGCGAAACGTGGGCCGTTGTGGTTTTCCGACTCGATTTTAATAAGGTTTTGCTATATGTGTATATATTTAGGTACCTCCGCATGAGCTTCGTAATGACAAGCAAGGGCGCGGTGACATCGACTGTGGCAAGCAAGATCAGGTGAGTGGATCTATATCCATGGGGGAAGTCGGGTGGATGGAGTATAGCACCCCCGCAAAGTTTTGGTGGAAACCGATTTGTAGCATATGGTTAAGAAAACCTAGAGTAGCAAACTAGGTTTAGAATTAAGAGATAGCTATAGAAACCATATTAGAAACTTGATTGATCGTTTCCGTGTCCTGTTTAGAATGTTTCACAACCAAAGAAATTTATACCGCAATCAATTGACGGTGTCGATTGTAGTTTCGTCAATGAGAACGGATCGTCCACTGAGAAAGTGTGATTTGCTCGTTATTGTTTTAGTTGAGTCGAAAATTAAAATATAAAACAAAATGATTCAATAATTGTGAAATGTAGTTTCAAGAATCATCAAGAAAATAAAGATCAAGAATCAAGAATCAAGAATTGTCCAAATCGAATGAATTATCAAGATTTGTAAAGAAGCTCGTAGGAATCGATCCAATCGATAGTGATGATGAAGAATGATGATTACAAATTCTTATCTATTGAAGATTTGTTACTAGATCGATGACAATCAACGAGAATTAAGGATTTATTGAAGAAACTAGGGTTTCTTCATCACATCCCTTGTCCTTTCGTTGATTAGCAATCAAATTCTAGCCTCTAGGAAATTCATTCATTGATCGTTGATCTCTAATTAAGAGCGAAAACATTCAAGAAAACATCTCGCTCAAAACTAGGTTGTCGATGATTCAATTTCCTAAACTTTACAAAACTCATAAGACTTAAGAATCGTTCAAGAATTTAATCATCATCATCTACCTATTTTCTCGATTGCTCCACAAGCGGAGTTTTCACTCAAACATCATGAAAAAGATAACAATCAAGAATCGATAACTTTTCATAATGCTCAAAAGTAAAGAGAAGCAAGATCAAGAATTTGTTGGATATATATATGCCCTAGAGGCCTTCATTGTATAGAAAGTTAGGGATATGTATCTACATGACAATCTTGGTAATGATATTGTTGGAGATAGTGCCCTCAGAGTCAATTATTGGATCACAGGCACGTGATTGCAATGATTGAGGGAGGACCTATCCCGGTAGGACAGTCTTACTCAATATGATAGTATGCTATCTGGTTTATCTTTATCATCGTGTACTGCTTTAGGTGACCTGACAGGTCACTATTACACGTTGGTAGAGCCCCTAGGATTCTTGCTTGACTGCCAGCAGTATGAGGGCGATCATATACGTGGGAGGTGGTAGTCTATAAGCACATCCTTAAAAGGTCCCTAGTCGTGGGAGTTTCGAGACAGGGCATCAATACTCCAGAGTAGACTAGTGTATACAGTCGAGACCCCGACGAGGAGCGGTGGCCGGTCTCACAAGCCACTGGTGTCAGTTGGTTCACCTAAGATGTACACAGGTGCTCATTGGGTTATGAGTACACCGGACAGGACTCGCCGGGAACCTGCTAGTTGGTCTTATACCTGACGTCAGATAGCAGTTCCCTGGTGACATGGGTACAGGTTAGTTCATCGACCTGAGGATCGTCATTTGTCTCGTGTGAGTTCCCACTGTACTTTGATTAATACCCTACCACGCTCAAAGGAGACATGCAAACAGGTTTTAGTTGGGTACAGTCCCAAGCCACATGGAGGCAGTGAGCGGATCTTCGGGGGTTCGTCTCTTCCGGTATTGGGGGTGAGGTCGCGCTGTGTCTAGGAGAGCCAGAACATGAAAAGTCCTTGGCCAAGGCAGGAGATTTACTGGTAGGTATTCAAGTAGTATCTCAGGGTGTTCTGGGCTGATCTCTGACACGACTTATACCGCTTTTGGGGGTCTGACTTTTACCAACCTCCTAGGCCCGCCATGCGATGCTCATAGACGAACGGACCGGACTGTACGGATATTGTCACTGACAGGCTCAGTAGGGTGTCAGGATGAGTTCGCTCATCGACGTCCTTTTTGGTCAATAGCTGGTAGCCCGTCATGTATAGCTAATACCTCTGACGTGCTAGTGGTTAAATCCACCGCCATAGTATTGACAAGTCTTTAGAGTCCCCCACATTCAGTTGCTCAAGTTTTCGGGCGAAACGCTGTAGAGGCCATAAAGAGATATGGCAGGGTTCGATCAGATACGTGCGGTATTGCACGGATCGTGATCGGACGGATTTTACTAGCCGGCTTTGGCTTAAGCCGGATCCTAGTATTAGAGAGTGTAGATTTTGTCTCTTTGCATTTGTGTTCAGTAGGGATAAAAATGCGGGCATGTATATGCAGTAGCGGGGTTTTCCTGTAATTTATTACGGGATCAGTTTTCTAAGTTGCCAGTTTGCATTCCGTTCCGGCCGGTTTTCCTTTGTTCCTTCGCGGCCGGACTTTCCGATGGAGGGGGTTATTTGCAAGAGTGCAAATAACTTATTGTGGAGGGGTTTCTTGCATTTGTAGCTTCATTATGATATTCTTATCATCATGAGATTAGAAAGGATTTGATGTTGATTTGAATTGGATTTGACCTTGTTATCATTGCTTATGGATGTGGTTACCCTCTCCTTTTCCTACCATCACCTCCCTTCATATTTTGTATTTTTCCTCCACCATTTGATGAAGAGGGGCCGGCCACTTGAAAGAGGGAGATGTTCATTTTATTTTGATGAGGGAAATTGATACATCCCAATTTTGGCTTGCTCACAAAATCCTTAACACTTCTCCAAAGTTCATTCCTTCTTTCCTCCATCACTAATGGCAACATAACCCCAAAGAGACAAAGCTTTCTACACGTATTCTACAGCAAATCTTGGGCACGTCGACTCACCAACTTCGTGCCCGAGTTGCCTCGGTCCAGAGGTGGGAGCCCTTAAAAGAAGCCGGCGACGTGGTGCCCTTCCGGCGAGGAGGTGGAGACCGGACACTCCGCGGGAGATCGGGACGACGATGAGAAGACCGGAGGACACGGATCGCATGGTATAGCTTCTCTACCCGCTCTCTAGATTGCTAGGACTAGATTAATGGCACGATCCGGGTATTTAGTGCGCGGTGGTGCCGGTTCAAAAAGTTATTGTAAATCACCGCTTCTGCTTTCCGGCGTCGGATTGACGGCCGGGGCGCCGCCGTGCACTTACAGTGGTATCAGAGCCTCGCCATTAACATAGTCTAGCTTGGTCTAATGTGTTTTACATTTCCGATCGAACAAAATTCCAAAACCCGTATTTTTCCTAGCATCAGTTTCTGTCGATTTTTTTCTGGCTCGAAATTTTTTTCAGTATGTTGGAGAATGATGTGCAGAGAATCCTAAGAACACTGTAAAAATTTGGTGATCTGATCTTTCCATACGACCGCGGAACCGCGGCCATAACCCCTCTTTGGCCGCGGTTCCACCGCAGGAATTTGGTTTCATTCCACCAGTTTTTTGCAGTGGGCTTTTGGACTGTAAATAGGGGTTTTGGTATACTTTGTTTGGGCCCAGAATTTCTGTGAGTGCTACAGTATTGCTTGGGGGCCCACTTGGTAAAATTTAATCGATCGGATATTTTAAACACATCTGTTCACAGTATTTACATTATATCTGCGACCGTGAATGTCACTTGATCGGTAAATCCTGTCTAACTGCTATAGCCCGGTTAGACGGATTTGCGAACGTTACTTTCACGTTGATGTTCTGTGATTTTGCTGTGATGTTGCGGATTGGTCGAGGGGGATAGCCTGGCTGCAATGCTAGTACAGTTTTTTGTTGTATTATGTACATTTGATATTGCGGTGCGAGCGTCCGACATGTGGACTGCCGTCACTGCTTGTTTGTATTATTATTTTGGGGCACGACCAGGTTGCGGTCGATGTACCCGTTGTATGTATATTTTACTTTCTGTACTAGGTTTACCCCGCGGAGGGGTGCACGGATTGCCGGGTTCTAGAGGGCAACGAGCCCGCATCTCATGGCATTGAGACGGAGGGGGTTTCACTCTAGAATTGGCAGGCTATTCGCCGCACTCGTAGGGGGTACAGGTTGACCCAGGAGGGGTGCCCAAGTTACCTTCCGTGAAGTGCTGGGTGGTCCATTCACGGTGCTGAAGGGGACTGCCTCGCTTCAGGTTTTGGCGGGTAACTTGCCGCGCCCGTAGGGGTCTAGGATTTCATTGCACAGGCTATCCACACGACCAGGGGAACGTCGGGTTTCAGCGGCTCTGTGAAACCCGAGTATCCCAGATATCTGTATTGTTCTGTGATGCTTTACATTTCTGTGATGTTGCATTTTATCACGCCTTGAGCGAAATATTATATATTGATATATATACTAGTAGATGTTGTATATGTTTTACATCCGCACTAATCCAGTCCCCGCTCTGTCGTTAGTTAGCTAACCTAACGGGTAATGACGGGACCCAGTGGCGAATGCGGATGGCATATACGTACATCAGTATATTTTCGTTCTTTGTGGTGTGATCAATTGATGGGACTGCATTGATTCGGATCAATGCAAGTTAAACAAACCTAATCTGATGTTGTTGGAACTTTTTCAAAAAGCTGTTATTGCAAGGACGTTCACTTTTGTTTTGCATCGTGGTATTCAGTTGGAATATCCTGCTCCTCAGTCGACGAGGCAAGGGCCGAGATCCCTTCACCGGGAGTGACCCCTTGGACAGAAGTTTGCGTCAGGGCAATAACTTCACTATAGCCGATTACTTTTTCTTTGCATCGTGGTATTCAGTTGGAATATCCTGCACCTCATTCTACGGGGAAAGAGCCGAGATCCCTTCACCGGGAGTGACCTCTTTAGCAAAGGTTTTCGTCACTATATTTTTTAAAAAACTATCCGTTCCTTCAACGATATCAAGTTCATTACGTTAAAGGTTTTCGCCAGAAACCATTCGTAGCCCTCTGTCATTTCAGTTAAATATTCGGTAGTATTCAAGCTATGTATTTTGACCTCACGCCAAGGCATAGTGATTGGTAGCTGCCGGGTATTTATCTGTTGCATAGATAGATGCGTTGTTTTCGGACAGTCGTACTACTATTTTAGCCTACGTCAAGGGTATCTACGGGTGGGTTCAAATTAACCTGGACAATGACGGGTAGAACTTGACATGTGACTTATGATATTTTGACCTCACGCCAAGGTCATAAGAGCATGGGGCAAAAATCCACATCGGGAGTTTCAAAAGAACTGAAACTTGCCAGATATGCGCATACCTTCTGGAGTGTGATGACGTGAGCGGATTCCGTCACGTTATCATGCGATGATAGTTGGATCCCGATTCCCACTGATGAGTTGGTTTACTCCTCGGGTGATCCCGACTAATTCTTCTTTCAGGTTTGGAGGAGAATTTGACGGAACAGTGGGAGGTTTCCAGATTAGATAAATTGGTAACCATTCTGATCTAGGTTAGAGTGCACGCTGAGTGTTTCTTTTCTCTCTCTCTTCGGCAGCGACCATTGACCCGACCTTAAGACTATGACTCAGTGACCAAATTAACTGAACCTTCTTTACACTGGCTTTTGGATTGTCAGAGTTGCAAACCTCATTGCCACTCCTACTTTTACCCTTTTCTCCAGGACACTCCGTATTACTACAAACGTCCACTTCCATTGGACAAAACCATCGTATGGTTATATACGAACTCGAAGGAATTTATTCGAGAATGGTTTCCAGTTCTGGAGAAAACGAATAGGACTATTCAGTTGTCTTTTTCTTTTACCTTCTCTCAGGTTGCGAGTACCCCTTAGATTAGGGGATAGTACACCTATTATGCAAATTGGATAGTCTTCTTCCAAACCTTAGGCTGGTGCCGACCGGTAGGGAATGAAGAAAACCAATTAGCCTAACGATGGTGTACAGAAGGTATTATGTAAAGACAAAGAAATGGATTAGAAGGAGGGCAAAGTAAATTGCGACTGCTATTCACGACCAAACCAGGTATTTCATTACCACTCCCACTTCACCTTTGTATTTCTCCAGGACACTCTGTATCACTACGAAGATCCACAGTTTATTGGATACTCCATCGTATGGTTATATACGAACTCGAAAGGAACATGTTCCAGTTCGGGGATGGATTCTGGTTCAGGAGAAATAGGAATAAGGTTTATTCGGTTGTCTTTTATCTTCACCTTCTCTCGCATTGCGAGTGCTCCTAGGATTAGGACAGTACACCCATTATGCTTATTGGATAGTCTTCTTCCAAACCATAGGCTGGTGCCGAACGGTAGGGAAGGAAGAAAACCATTTGGCCTAAAGGGGTGTGCAGAAGGTAATGACTAAAGACATATGAAGGGATGTGGAGAGATGGTATAGAAATATACGGTTACAGTTGTGAATCTGATAATGGAAGAGGCATTACTAGGAATACCAGAATACCCCATCGAAACATTTCAATGTTTCAGTTTCACTGTGTACTGTTAAAAGAAAACTGATTTCCAATTAGACACTTGGTCCAGGGTATGTATTTACCCGGTATGATTCTCACATCTGTATGGTTTTACAGATGATGAGTGGGAGTAAGTTATTGGGAATTGGGTGATAATCCTCATTATATCGGGATTCGTTGTAATCGGTGATATTTGAGAAATTCACCTGGGTTGTTTGCCGGACGGCAAATATTTGGTTTTGAATATCCGCTGTTATGCATCAATTTCAAATTGATATATCTGTACGTCTATTCTTATAGAGTGAGATATACCTTTTTGAAATTATGTCGATGACATTTACCTATATCAGTGGATGGTTAGGTAAGGAGCATTAAACAGCGGTGTAATTCTTCTTAACCATAAGTACAGTTTTCAACCTACGACACACAATGAATGAGTTATCAGACTCAAGGGACTTATACAGAGTATTGTATGTTGTCCAGGGTCCATCAGGACAGAGGGGTTGGTCCTCGTACTATATTCGGTTTACTTATGACTTCTCTAGTTTTTAGACAGGTGTTTCGTGGAAACACAGGGTCCGAATTTTGAGAAGTTATAGGTATTTGAATAGAGTAGAGAACCAGGTGTAGCAAATATCGGGATTCTTCAAAGTGATCGAAGATGTAGATACTTGTGTATGGTATTCAGTTGATAGTAATGATAAAGAGAACTTGCTTCTTTTTCAGGTTACTCATAATTGGAAGAATTCCTAAGTTGAGTAACGCTGATCGGCCTCCTTCCATTTAGTAGACGTGCACTGGAGACAGCTGCATGATTTGAATCTGGTTCAATTAAATCAGTGCCTCTGGTCCTATATTGGATATAGAACAGTTCGTATCTTAACGATGTTAAGGTACGGGGAGTTATCCGGATTATGCTTAAAACCAAACTCTGGATAACTCAAGGCACGTTTCTGTAATGGCTATTTGTGGGTTGACCCAGGCTATGACGAGGGTTGACTTTCTACCATCTGGAAGATCAATAGTGATATTGTTCTAGACTCGCCACAGTTTTAATAAAACAGATTTTTTCAGAAAACAGTAGTGGGAGTATGGTAGAACTGGAAGTGATTCCAGAACCACAAACGATTACTGAAGATTTGATAGGAACCTAAAGATTCAATCTGGTTTGACATTCCATTGGCCACTCCGCAGATACGGTGGGTAACCTCAGGCACCCGAGAGGTACTCCGGTAGCCTCAAGGACGGTGACAGGGAGGTTCTTGTTTACCCAGACTTGCTATTGCTGTTGTTCCAGACTGTGAGACACGGCAGGAGGATGAGTATAGCGTCGTCCTAAACTTGCTTTAGAAGTGTACGTCTATATGACTCTGCCAGAGGGTTGTCATGGTCAGTGGGAACAGCGGAAGCATGGTGGACAAGTAACTTATGTCTATTTATAGACTAAAGCAGATGTAGCGGAGATAGATCATCTATTTCTGATGTGACAGTCATAGGATTGACTTCATCAGAATAGGGATGGATCTGTTAAGAAGGTAGTAGCGTGTGATGTCCTAGATTTGGATGACATACACAGAGTAGGAAGTGATATTCCTATACTACGATCGGTTATACATTGGTCGTCACACAGTGGTTTCTCCACATGGGACTAGGACATTATATCAGACATACTGGTTACTAGATCTATGGTTTTAGATCTAGATTTGGGTGGTTTACCAATTAAGGGTACTTAGACAGCATTCTAAGAGTATTTAGAATGGACGACTCATGGCACGGTAGTGTACCTGCATGTGATGGAGTCACCCTCTCTAAAGGTGTCTTACAGACTAAAGGGGAGAGGGATGTGCATGATTGGCAGATCACTTGCTCAGGCAATTGAGTCAATCATGAGATGTCAAGTACCACACCAGATGTTGTTTTTGCGGTAGATGCAATATATTGATATTAATCCAATCCTGGAGAAACAATCGGAAGCAGCTTTAGAACATAAGTGGATGTTCTAGGGATATGATAACGACAGCCTCATTCGGGAGACAGTGATCATTCCAGGCTTCCAAGGTGACCTGGACGACAAGGAGGTTGTCAGAGTTATAGTTTTCCTTCTGACGAGGGGCAGTATTTTGGACAGGTGGTCCAAGGCAATACTGATGGAGGCATGGCGCAGGATACTGATTAAGTTCAGTTGACGATACAGTCTAAGAAGTTTGGATTTGGAGTTCATTTATGAGCTAGGTCCCATCAGACATCCAAACACATTCTAAGACAGGTATTGCTCATTTCGGGAGATAGCTTTCTCCGCGAATTTGAGATATAGAGAGATATAGAAAGAAACATCAAAGCGGATCCACTCACTGAGGCTGTTCCTCGAACGCAATAGTTTCATAAGCGAGCTTTGTGAGACTGACTAGTAGAGGAGTTGGGTGTTCGGTATCACACGGGCTGTGAGTATGCGACATCGCAATAATTAGCCTTGAGTGCAAGTGGGAGATTGTTGGAGATAGTGCCCTCAGAGTCAATTATTAGATCACAGGCACGTGATTGCAATGATTTAGGGAGGACCTATCCCGGTAGGACAGTCTTACTCAAGATGATAGTATGCTATCTGGTTTATCTTTATCATCGTGTACCGCTTTAGGTGACCTGACAGGTCACTATTACACGTTGGTAGAGCCCCTAGGATTCTTGCTTGACTGCCAGCAGTATGAGGGCGATCATATATGTGGGAGCTGTTGGAGATAGTGCCCTCAGAGTCAATTATTAGGTCACAGGTACGTGATTGTAATGATTGAGGGAGGACCTATCCCAGTAGGACAGTCTTACTCGAGATGATAGTATGCTATCTGGTTTACCTTTATCATCGTGTACTGCTTTAGGTGACCTGACACGTCGCTATTACACGTTGATAGAGCCCCTAGGATTCTTGCTTGACCACCAGCAGTATGAGGGCGATCATATAAGTGGGAGCTGGGGTCTATAAGCTTATCCTTAAAAGGTCCCTAGTCGTGGGTGTTTCGAGACTGGGCATCGATACTCCATTAGTAGACTAGTGTATACAGTCGAGACCCCGACGAGGGGCGGTGGCCGGTCTCACAAGCCACTGGTGTCAGTTGGATCACCTAAGATGTATACAGGTGCTCATTGGGTTATGAGTACACCGGACAGGACTCGCCGGGAACATGCTAGTTGGTCATATACCAGACGTCAGATGGCAGTTCCCTGGTGACATGTGTGCAGGTTAGTTCATCGACCTGGGGATCGTCATTTGTCTCGTGTGAGTTCCCACTGTACTTTGATTACTACCCTACCACGGCTCAAAGGAGTCGTGCAAACAGGTTTTAGTTGGGTACAGTCCCGAGCCACATGGAGGCAGTGAGCGTATCTTCAGGGGTTCGTCTCTCCCGGTATTGGGGGTGAGGTCGTGCTGTGTCTAGGAGAGCCATTACACAAAGTCCTTGGCCAAGGCAAGGAGATTTACTGGTAGGTATTCCAGTAGTATCTCAGGGTGTTCTGGGCTACACTCCGACACGACTTGTACCGCTTTTGGGGGTCTGACTTTTACCAACCCCCTAGGCCCGCCATGCGATACTCATAGACGAACGGACCGGACTGTACAGATATTGTCACTGACAGGCTCAGTAGGGTTGTCAGGCTGAGTTCACTCACAGACGTCCCTTTTAGTCAATACTTGGTAGCCCGTTACGTATTGGCTTATACCTCTGACGTGCTAGTGGTTAAATCCACAACCGAGGTGTTGACGAGTCTTTAGAGTCCCCCACTTTCAGTTACTCAGCTTTCGGGCGAAAGGTTGTAGAGGCCGTATGGAGATATGGCAAGGTCCGATCAGATACGTGCGGTATTGCACGGATCAGGATCGGACAGTCTGTACTTTAGGCCGTATGGTTATATGGCAGGGTTCGATCAGATACGTGCGGTATTGCACGGATCAGGATCGAACAGATATTACTAGCCGGTTTTGGTATAAGCCGGATCCTAGTATAGTACAGTGTAGATTTTGCCTCATTGCATTTGTATTTCGGTCGAAATACAGATGCGGGTGTGTATGCACAGTATCGGGGTTTTCCTGTAATTTATTACGGGACCAGTTTTCTGGAGTTACCAGTTTGCTTTCCGTTTCGGCCGATTTCATTTGTTTCGTTCATTGGCCGAAGATTGGTGGAGGAGGGCTTATTTGCATTGTTGCAAATAAGTATTTATGAAGGGGGTCCTTTGCATATTATTTGTATCATGATGGTTTTCATGATATGCACCATTCCTTGACCTTGACCTCTTCATGATGGCTTGACTTTTTGAAGTCATCATGCTTGATGATTGTTGATGATGGGAGATGGTATGGTTGTTGAGTGAGGACTTTTCTTGGTGATCATTATTTTCCTTATGATAGCTTTCTCTCTCTCCATTGCATTATTGGATGGCTCTCTCATTTTCTAACACACTCTCCCTCATTCTCACTCACTCCCCCTTGTAGTGGCCGGCCATTCCTCTTGAGGGGCTGTCCCATTTTTTACATGAGGGGATTACACTCATTTGGCTTTGGAAAATTCATACAAGTTCCATCTCCAAACTCCATTGTTCATCCCTCCACCAAAAGGCAATTCCTACAACCCCAAAAGCGAGACTTGAGGACTACATATTCTACAGCGAACCTTGGGCACGTCGAGTAGCCGGTTTCGTGCCCGAGTTGCCTCGGCATTGAGGTGGGAGCCCGTAAACAAAGTAGGCGATGTGGTGCACTTCCGGCGACGAGGAGGAGACAGGACTTTCCGCAGGAGATCGGGACCATGACGAGAAGACCGGAGGACTTGGATCGTCGGTATATCTCTATTCCCTTTCTTGTAGTTATCTAGGACTAGTTAATGGTTCGATCCGGGTAGTAGTGCGCGGCGGTTTGCCAGTCCAAGAAAAATTTAAAGTTTATCACCGCTTCCGCTTTTGGCCGTCGGATTGACGGCCGGGGCGCCGCCGTGCACTTACAGTGGTATCAGAGCCTCGCCATTAACTTAGTCTAGCTTGGTGTAGTGTGTTTTTCTGTTTCGATCGATCGAATGTTCCAAAACTACATTTTTGTTAGCATCAGTTTTCTGTTGGAAATTTTTGATGTCGAAAAATTTTTCAGGTTGTAAAATATTGATGTACTGGAAAATCTAAGAACTCTGTAAAATTTCGATGAAGTGAATCCACAGTGGGAGCGCGGAACCGCCGCATATACCCCCATTCCGCCGCTCTTCCGCCGCACACTGTGGAGATCACTTCACCAATTTTTTTCAGAGGCTTTCTGGGCTTAAAATATGGGTTTTGGAATATTAAAATTGGGCCCAGGTTTTCTGTGAGTGCTACAGCTTTGATTGGGGGCCCACTTGTTAATTTTTGATCGATCGGATATTTTAAACACATTTTTCACAGTATTTACATTATATCTGCGACCGTGAATGTCACTTGATCGGTAAATCCGGTCTAACTGCTATAGCCCGGTTAGACGGATTTGCGAACGTGACTTTCACGTTGATGTTTTGTTTTTGCTGTGATGTTGCGGATCGGTCGTGGGGGATAGCCTGGATGCAATGCTAGTACAGTTTTGTTGTATTATGTACATTTGATATTGCGGGGCGAGCGTCCGACATGTGGACTGCCGTCACTACCTGTTTGTATTATTATTTTGGGGCACGACCTGGTTGCGGTCGATGTACCCGTTGTATGTATATTTTACTTTCTATACTAGGATTGCCCCGCGGAGGGGTGCACGGATAGCCGGGTTCTGGAGGGCAACAAGCCCGCATCTCATGGCATTGAGACGGAGGGGCCTTCACTCTAGGATTGGCGGGCTATTCGCCGCACTCGTAGGGGGTACAGGTTGACCCAGGAGGGGTGCCCAAGTTACCGGATTCCGTGAAGTGCTGGGTGGTCCATTCACATTGCTGAAGGGGGCTGCCTCGCTTCAGGTTTTGGCGGGTAACTTGCCGCGCCCGTAGGGGTCTAGGATTTCATTGCACAGGCTATCCACACGACCAGGGGAACGTCGGGTTTCAGCGGCTCTGTGAAACCCGGGGATCCCAGATATCTGTATTGTTTCTGTGATGCTGTACATTTCTGTGATGTTGCATTTTATTCACGCCTTGAGCGAATATAATATATTGGTATATATATTAGTAGATGTTGTATATGTTTTGCATCCGCGCTAGTCCAGTCCCCGCTCTGTCGTTAGTAAGCTAACCTAACGGGTAATGACGGGACCCAGTGGCGAATGCGGATGGCATATACGTACATCAGTATATTTTCGTTCTTTTTGGTGTGATCAATTGATGGGACTGCATTGATTCGGATCAATGCAAGTTAAAACAAACCTAATCTGATGTTGTTGGAACACTTTTCAAAAAGCTGTTATTGCAAGGACGTTTACTTTTGTTTTGCATCGTGGTATTCATTGGAATATCCTGCTCCTCAGTCGACAAGGTAAGGGCCGAGATCCCTTCACCGGGAGTGACCCCTTGGACAGAAGTTTGCGTCAGGGCATTAACTTCACTATAGCCGATTACTTTTGCTTTGCATCGCGGTATTCATTTGGAATATCCTGCACCCCATTCTACGGGGAAAGAGCCGAGATCCCTTCACCGGGAGTGACCTCTTTAGCAAAGGTTTTCGTCACTATATTTTTAAAAAGCTATCCGTTCCTTCAACGATATCAAGTTCATTACGTTAAAGGTTTTCGCCAGAAACCATTCGTAGCCCTCCGTCGTTTCATATGGATAGTCAATAGTATTCAAGCTGTGTATGTTGGCCAAAGTCAAGGCACAGTGTTTGGTAGCTGTTGGTTATTCATATGCAGCATAGATAGATGCGTTGGTTTGGAACAGTCGTACTGCCATGTTGGCCAAAGTCAAGGGTATGTACGGGTGGATTCAAATTAACCTGGAGAATGACGGGTAGAACTTGACATGTGACTTATGATATGTTGGCCAAAGTCAAGGTCATAAGAGCATGGGGCAGAAATCACATCGGGAGTTTCAAAAGAACTGAAACTTGCCAGATATGTGCATACCTTCTGGAGTGTGATAGCGTGAGCGGATTCCGTCACGTTATCATGCAATGATAGTTGGATCCCGATTCCCACTGATGAGTTAGTTTACTCCTCGGGTAACCCCGACTAATTCTTCTTTCAGGTTTGGAGGAGAATTTGAGGTACAGTGGGAGGTTTCCAGATTAGATAAATTGGTGACCATTCTGATCTAGGTTAGAGTGCACGCTGAGTGTTTTCTTTTCTCTCTCTCTTTGGCAGCGACCATTGACCCGACCCTAAGACTTTGACTCAGTGACCAAGTTGACCGAACCTTCTTAAACACCGGCTTTTGGATTGTCAGAGTTGCAAACCTCATTGCCACTCCTATTTTTACCCTTTTCTCCAGGACACCCCGTTTTACTACGAACGTCCACTTCCATTGGACAAAACCATCGTATGGTTAGATACGAACTCGAAAGAATTTATTCGAGGATGGTTTCCGGTTCTGGAGAAAACGGATAGGATTATTCAGTTGTCTTTTCCTTTTACCCTCTCTCAGGTTACGAGTACTCCTTGGTTTAGGGGTAGTACACCTATTACGCAAATTGGATTGTCTTCTTCCAAACCTTAGGCTGGTGCCGACCGGTAGGGAATGAAGAAAACCAATTAGCATAACGATGGTGTGCAGAAGGTATTAAGTTCAGACAAAGCAAGGGATTAGTAAGAGGGCAAAGTAAATTGCAACAGATATTCACGACCAAACCAAATATTTCGTTACCACTCCCACATCACCTTTGTATTTCTCCAGGACACTCCGTATCACTACGAAGATCCACAGTTTATTTGGATACTCCATCGTATGGTTATATACGAACTCGAATGGAACTGGTTCCAGTTCGGGGATGGATTCTGGTTCAGGAGAAATAGGAATAAGGTTTATTCGGTTGTCTTTTATCTTCACCCTCTCTCATTGCGAGTGTTCCTAGGATTGGGACAGTACACCCATTATGCTTATTGGATAGTCTTCTTCCAAACCATAGGCTGGTGCCGAACGGTAGGGAAGGAAGAAAACCATTTGGCCTAAAAGGGTGTGCAGAAGGTAAAGACTAAAGACATATGAAGGGATTTGGAGAGGTGGCAAAGAACTATACAGTTACAGTCGTGAATCTGGAAGAGGCATTACTAGGAATACCAGAATACCCCATCGGAACATTTCAATGTTTCAGTTTCACTGTGTAATGTTAAAGGAAAACTGATTTCCCGATTAGATACTTACTCCAGGGTATGTATTTACCAGGTACGATTCTCACATCTGTATGGTTTTACAGATGATGAGTGGGAGTAAGTTATTGGGAATTGGGTGATTATCCTCATTATATCGGGATTCGTTGTAATCAGTGATATTTGAGGAAATCACCTGGGCTGTTTGCCGGTTGGCAAATATTTGGTTTTGAATATCCGCAGTTATGCACCAATTTCAAATTGATATATCTGTACGTCTATTTTCATAGAGTGAGATATACCTTTCTGAAATTATGTCTACGACATTTACCTGTATCAGTGGATGGTTAGGTAAGGAGCATTAAACAGCGGTGTAATTCTTCTTAACCATAAGTACAGTTTTCAACCTACGACACACAGTGAATGAGTTATCAGACTCAAGGGACTTATACAAAGGATTGTATGTTGTCCAGGGTCCATCAGGACAGAGGTCTTGGTCCTCGTACTATATTCGGTTTACTTATGACTTCTCTAGTTTTTAGACAGGTGTTTCGCAGAAACACAGGATCCGAATTTGGAGAAGTTATAGGTATTTGAATAGAGTAGAGAACCAGGTGTAGCAAGTATCGGGATTCTTCAAAGTGATCGAAGATGTAGATACTTGTGTATGGTATTCAGTTGATAGTAGTGATTAAGAGAAATTGCTTCTCTTTCAGGTTACTCATAATTGGAAGTATTCCTAAGTTGAGTAACGCTGATCGGCCTCCTTTCATTTAGTTGACATGCGCTGGGGACAGCTGCATGATTTGAATCTGGTTCAATTAAATTAGTGCCTCTGTTTCTATATTGGATATAGAACAGTTCATATCTTAACAATGTTAAGGTACGGGGAGTTGTCCGGTTTATGATTAAAACCAGACACTGGACAACTCAAGGCACATTTCTGTAATGGCTGTTTGTGGGTTGACCCAGGCTATGACGAGGGTTGACTTTCTACCATCTGGATGAACAATAGCAATATTGTTCTAGACTCGCCACAGTTTTATTAAAAATGGATTTTTTCAGAAAACAGTAGTGGGAGTATGGTAGAACTGGAAGTGATTCCAGAACCACAAACAATTACTGAAGATTTGATAAGGAACCTAAAGATTCAATCTGGATTGACATTCCATTGGCCACTCCGCAGATAAGGTGGGTAACTTCAGGCACCCGAGAGGCACTACGGTAGCCTCAAGGACGGTGACAGGGAAGTTCTTGTTTACCCACAATTGCCATTGCTGTTGTTCCAGGTTACGAGAACCGGCGGGAGGATGAGTATAGCGTCGTTCTAAACCAGTTTTAGAAGTGTACGTCTATATGACTCTGCCAGAGGGTTGTCGTAGTCAGTGGGAGCAGCGGAAGCATTGGTGGACAGGTTGCTTATGTCTATTTATAGACTAAAGCAGATGTAGCAGAGATAGATCATCTATTTCTGACGTGACAGTCATGGGTTTGACTTCATCAGAATAGGGGATGGATCTGTTGAGAAGGTAGTAGGGTGTGATATCCTGGTATTTGGATGATATACACAGAGTAGGAAAAGAAACTCCTACACTACGATCGGTTATACTTTGGTCGTCACACAGTTGTTTCTCCACAAAGGAAATGGATTTTATATCAGACATACTGGTTACTAGATCTATGGTTTTAGATCTAGATTTGGGTGGTTTCCCAATCAGGGTACTTGACAGCATTCTAAGAGTATTTAGGATGGACGACTCCTGGCACGGTAGTGTACCTGCAGGTAATGAAGTCACCCTCTCCAAAGGTGTCTTACAGACTAAAGGGGAGAGGGACGGGCATGATTGGCAGATCACTTGCTCAGGCAATTGAGTCAATCGTGAGATGTCAAGTACCACACCAGATGTTGTTCTTGCACTAGATGCAATAAGTTGACATTAATCCAATCCTGGAGAAACAGTCGGAAGCAGTTTTAGAACATAAGTGGATGTTCTAGGGAGATGATAACGACAGCCTCATTCAGGAGACAGTTATCATTCCAGGCTTCCAAGGTGACATGGACGACAAGGAGGTTGTCAGAGTTATAGTTTTCCTTCTGATGAGGGGCAGTATTTTGGACAGGTGGTCCAAGGCAATACTGAGGGAGGCATGGCGCGCAGGATACTGATTAAGTTCAGTTGACGATACAGTCTAAGAAGTTTGGATTTGGAGTTCATTTATGAGCTAGGTCCCATCAGACATCCAGACATATTCTGAGACAGGTATTGCTCTTTTCGGGAGATGGCTTTCTCCGCGAACTTGAGATATAGAGAGACATAGAAAGAAACAACTAAGCGGATCCACTCACTGAGGCTATTCCTCGAACGCAATAGTTCCGCAAACGAGCTTTGTGAGACTGACTAGTAGAGGAGTTGGAAGTTCGGTATCACACGGGCTGTGAGTATGCGACATCGCAATAATTAGCCTTGAGTGCAAGTGGGAGATTGTTGGAGATAGTGCCCTCAGAGTCAATTATTAGGTCACAGGTACGTGATTGTAATGATTGAGGGAGGACCTATCCCGGTAGGACAGTCTTACTCGAGATGATAGTATGCTATCTGGTTTACCTTTATCATCGTGTACTGCTTTAGGTGACCTGACACGTCGCTATTACACGTTGATAGAGCCCCTAGGATTCTTGCTTGACCACCAGCAGTATGAGGGCGATCATATAAGTGGGAGCTGGGGTCTATAAGCTTATCCTTAAAAGGTCCTTAGTCGTGGGAGTTTCGAGACTGGGCATCGATACTCCATTAGTAGACTAGTGTATACAGTCGAGACCCCGACGAGGGGCGGTGGCCGGTCTCACAAGCCACTGGTGTCAGTTGGATCACCTAAGATGTATACAGGTGCTCATTGGGTTATGAGTACACCGGACAGGACTCGCCGGGAACATGCTAGTTGGTCATATACCAGACGTCAGATGGCAGTTCCCTGGTGACATGTGTGCAGGTTAGTTCATCGACCTGGGGATCGTCATTTGTCTCGTGTGAGTTCCCACTGTACTTTGATTACTACCCTACCACGGCTCAAAGGAGTCGTGCAAACAGGTTTTAGTTGGGTACAGTCCCGAGCCACATGGAGGCAGTGAGCGTATCTTCAGGGGTTCGTCTCTCCCGGTATTGGGGGTGAGGTCATGCTGTGTCTAGGAGAGCCATTACACAAAGTCCTTGGCCAAGGCAAGGAGATTTACTGGTAGGTATTCCAGTAGTATCTCAGGGTGTTCTGGGCTACACTCCGACACGACTTGTACCGCTTTTGGGGGTCTGACTTTTACCAACCCCCTAGGCCCTCCATGCGATACTCATAGACGAACGGACCGGACTGTACAGATATTGTCACTGACAGGCTCAGTAGGGTTGTCAGGCTGAGTTCACTCACAGACGTCCCTTTTAGTCAATACTTGGTAGCCCGTTACGTATTGGCTTATACCTCTGACGTGCTAGTGGTTAAATCTACAACCGAGGTGTTGACGAGTCTTTAGAGTCCCCCACTTTCAGTTACTCAGCTTTCGGGCGAAAGGTTGTAGAGGCCGTATGGAGATATGGCAAGGTCCGATCAGATACGTGCGGTATTGCACGGATCAGGATCGGACAGTCTGTACTATAGGCCGTATGGTTATATGGCAGGGTTCGATCAGATACGTGCGGTATTGCATGGATCAGGATCGAACAGATATTACTAGCCGGTTTTGGTATAAGCCGGATCCTAGTATAGTACAGTGTAGATTTTGTCTCATTGCATTTGTATTTCGGTCGAAATACAGATGCGGGTGTGTATGCACAGTATCGGGGTTTTCCTGTAATTTATTACGGGACCAGTTTTCTGGAGTTGCCAGTTTGCTTTCCGTTTCGGCCGATTTCCTTTGTTTCGTTCATTGGCCGAAGATTGGTGGAGGAGGGCTTATTTGCATTGTTGCAAATAAGTATTTATGAAGGGGGTCCTTTGCATATTATTTGTATCATGATGGTTTTCATGATATGCACCATTCCTTGACCTTGACCTCTTCATGATGGCTTGACTTTTTGAAGTCATCATGCTTGATGATTGTTGATGATGGGAGATGGTATGGTTGTTGAGTGAGGACTTTTCTTGGTGATCATTATTTTCCTTATGATAGCTTTCTCTCTCTCCATTGCATTATTGGATGGCTCTCTCATTTTCTAACACACTCTCCCTCATTCTCACTCACTCCCCCTTGTAGTGGCCGGCCATTCCTCTTGAGGGGCTGTCCCATTTTTTACATGAGGGGATTACACTCATTTGGCTTTGGAAAATTCATACAAGTTCCATCTCCAAACTCCATTGTTCATCCCTCCACCAAAAGGCAATTCCTACAACCCCAAAAGCGAGACTTGAGGATTACATATTCTACAGCGAACCTTGGGCACGTCGAGTAGCCGGCTTCGTGCCCGAGTTGCCTCGGCATTGAGGTGGGAGCCCGTAAACAAAGTAGGCGATGTGGTGCACTTCCGGCGACGAGGAGGAGACAGGACTTTCCGCAGGAGATCGGGACCATGACGAGAAGACCGGAGGACTTGGATCGTCGGTATATCTCTATTCCCTTTCTTGTAGTTAGCTAGGACTAGTTAATGGTTCGATCCGGGTAGTAGTGCGCGGCGGTTTGCCAGTCCAAGAAAAATTTAAAGTTTATCACCGCTTCCGCTTTTGGCCGTCGGATTGACGGCCGGGGCGCCGCCGTGCACTTACAGGAGCTGGTAGTCTATAAGCACATCCTTAAAAGGTCCCTAGTCGTGGGAGTTTCGAGACAGGGCATCGATACTCCAGAGTAGAGTAGTGTATACAGTCGAGACCCCGATGAGGGGCGGTGGCCGGTCTCACAAGCCACTGGTGTCCGTTGGTTCACCTAAGATATATACAGGTGCTCATTGGGTTATGAGTACACCGGACAGGACTCGCCGGGAACCTGCTAGTTGGTCTTATACCTGACGTCAGATAGCAGTTCCCTGAAGACATGTGTACAGGTTAGTTCATCGACCTGAGGATCGTCATTTGTCTCGTGTGAGTTCCCACTGTACTTTGATTACTACCCTACCACGCTCAAAGGAGACGTGCAAACAGGTTTTAGTTGGGTACAGTCCCGAGCCACATGGAGGCAGTGAGCGGATCTTCAGGGGTTCGTCTCTCCCGGTATTGGGGGTGAGGTCGCGCTGTGTCTAGGAGAGCCAGAACATGAAAAGTCCTTGGCCAAGGCAGGAGATTTACTGGTAGGTATTCCAGTAGTATCTCAGGGTGTTCTGGGCTGATCTCTGACACGACTTGTACCGGTTTTGGGGGTCTGACTTTTACCAACCCTCTAGGCCCGCCATGCGATGCTCATAGACGAACGGACCGGACTGTACGGATATTGTCACTGACAGGCTCAGTAGGGTGTCAGGATGAGTTCGCTCATCGACGTCCTTTTTGGTCAATAGCTGGTAGCCCGTCATGTATGGCTAATACCTCTGACGTGCTAATGGTTAAATCCACAGCCATAGTATTGACGAGTCTTTAGAGTCCCCCACATTCAGTTGCTCAAGTTTTTGGGCGAAATGCTGTAGAGGCCGTATGGAGATATGGCAGGGTTCGATCAGATACGTGCGGTATTGCACGGATCGTGATCGGACGGATTTTACTAGCCGGCTTTGGATTAAGCCGGATCCTAGTATTAGATAGTGTAGATTTTGTCTCTTTGCATTTGTGTTCAGTGGGAATACAAATGCGGGCATATATATGCAGTAGCGGGGTTTTCCTGTAATTTATTACGGGATCAGTTTTCTAAAGTTGCCAGTTTGCATTCCGTTCCGGCCGGTTTTCCTTTGTTCCTTCGCGGCCGGACTTTCCGATGGAGGGGGTTATTTGCAAGAGTGCAAATAACTTATTGTGGAGGGGTTTCTTACATTTGTAGCTTCATTATGATATTCTTATCATCATGAGATTAGAAAGGATTTGATGTTGATTTGAATTGGATTTGACCTTGTTATCATTGCTTATGGATGTGGTCACCCTCTCCTTTTCCTACCATCACCTCTCTTCATATTTTGTATTTTTCCTCCACCATTTGATGAAGAGGGGCCGGCCACTTGAAAGAGGGAAAGGTTCATTTTTTTTTTGAGGGAAATTGATACATCCCAATTTCGGCTTGCTCACAAAATCCTTAACACTTCTCCAAAGTTCATTCCTTCTCTCCTCCATCACCAATGGCAACATAACCCCAAAGAGACAAAGCTTTCTACACGTATTCTATAGCAAATCTTGGGCACGTCGACTCGCCAACTTCATGCCCGAGTTGCCTCGGTCCAGAGGTGGGAGCCCGTAAAAGAAGTCGGCGACGTGGTGCCCTTCCGGCGAGGAGGTGGAGACCGGACACACCGCGGGAGATCGGGACGACGACGAGAAGACCGGAGGACACGGATCGCATGGTATAGCTTCTCTACCCGCTCTCTAGATTGCTAGGACTAGATTAATGGCACGATCCGGGTATTTAGTGCGCGGTGGTGCCGGTTCAAAAAGTTATTGTAAATCACCGCTTCCGCATTCCGGCGTCGGATTGACGGCCGGGGCGCCGCCGTGCACTTACAGATAGTACACTATTTGGTTTGTCTTTATCTTAAACGTGTGATATATTTTACTTTGTATTGATAAACATGTTGATAAAGCCCATAGGGTGTTTTACCTGACTACCGGCGTTGTGATGGCAGTCATACTTGTGGGAGCTGGATAGTCAATAGGCACATCCTGAAATGTCCCTGGTCGCAGGAGTATCGAGACTGGGCATCGATGCTCCAGAGTAGACCATTGTATACATATTTAGACCCCGACGAGGGGCGATGGATTGGTCCCGCAGCCATTGGTGATGTGCACCTATGATTGTATACAGATGCTCACTTCATGTGAGTATACCGGACAGGACTCTCCGAGAACTGACTGGATGGTATTATACCTAACGTCAGATAGCAGTTCTCAGGTGATATGTGTGCAGATAGTCTGTTGACTTAAAGTCGTCATTTGTCTCGTGTGAGTTCCCACTATGCTTTGATTATTACCCTACCACGGCTCAAAGGAGTCGTGCAAACAGGTTTTAGTTGGGCACATTCCCGAGCCACGTGGAGGCAGTAAGCGACTGTTAGGGATTCATCTCTCCCGGTCTAGGGAGTTGATATCGCACTGTGATCGGTTGGTCATTACCATAAGTCCCTGGCCCGGGCTGATTGAGAATTACTGATGGACTGATCAGTAGATTCTCGGATGGTCTTGAGCCATGCCGGCACGACTTGTACGGTTTTTAGGGGTCTGACTTTCACCACCCCCTAGACCATACATGCGATACTCTTAGACGAACAGACCGGACTGCGTGGATATTATCACGGATAGGCTCAGTAGGAGTTCGGATGGGTTTCCTCATCGGCTTTCTTATCGACATCTACCTGGGGACCGTTACGTACAGCTAGTGCCGCTTGCGGTCTGTGGTTAAACCCACTGCCAGCGTAGTAGTCGAGTCTTTAGAGTCCCACACAGAGATTTCCCAACTCCAGGCGAAACGATATAGAGGTCGTATGGTTTTACGACAAAGGGTTCGGACACATACGTGTTTAAACGCACGTACGACATTCGGACAGTTTTTACTAGCCGGCTTTGGTTTAAGCCGGATTCTAGTATCAGGTTATTGGATTTATAGAGTCTAAAGTTTTTCCGTGTTTTCACGGATAGGAGGGGCGTTCTCGTAATTTTACGGGAATCTTCTAGAAGCATGATGGCTTGAGGGTTTAGGTGGCATTATCATTAAATGATATTGTGACTCATTTTGTGTGATTCATCATGTCATTAATGCATTATTAAATGCTTAATGACTCACATAGTGAATCACTCATATTGAATTAATGTAGCATGATGAATAATCACATTTATTCATTTATTTGTTTATTCATTATGCTTCATATATTCAAGTGAGAAACAATATCATTATCATTATCATCTTCACCTTCTCTCTCCTCAAGCTCACTCTCTCTTCAAACTCTAATCCTACCACTCATGAGTTGAGATCAAGAATTCGAATAGACTAAATAATCCATAACCTAACTCTATATCACCTAAGTTCCTTTTATTAGCAACTAGAGAAACTTAGTTACCTCAAGTTTGGAGGTGAAGCTTGGATTAGGGTTCTCGGGTGGATCATCTATCATGGGAAGGAGACCGAGGAGGACGTAAAGATCGAAAAGACGAAGGACATGATTCACTAGGTATAATCTCTTTACATAGTAGCTAAGAACTTCTATGGTTGTTGTTAATTATTGTTTACTAAAGATCTTTAGTTATTCGATGTATGCTTAAAGAACAAGATCGTTTTTCAAATTTCCGCCTCCCCGCAACCCGTGGGGTGTTGCACATCGACTTACAGTGGTATCAGAGCCTCACTAAACAATAATTAACTCATTTGCAAAGTCGTATGAATTTCGAACGCAAAACGAACCGGAAAATATAACGATATCACATAGTTTCTGTCGATTTTAAAATGAGGCCTAAAATTTTTTCAGGGATCTCCAGAATGACCTACATGAAATTATATGAACACAGAAAAAAATGGGCTCTTGAATCGGCCACTGAGCCGCGGAACTGCTGCAGATCCCACCGATCCGCCGCGGATCCGCGGCCGAGTTGGAGCCGATTCAGCCCAGTTTTTCCCTGTGAATCTTCTGTGATGTTTTGTCTTTTCTGGAATGATTTATTTTCTGCTCAAGTTTCAGATTTACAGAGAAGTTTTGGAGTAGAATCTAATGTGTTTGATCGATCGAAATTATACGATATTTGCTTGTTTGATTATATCTGTGAACTGTATTATGTGTTCGTAAACCTCCCCTAACTGCTAGTATGTCGGTTGGCAGGGGGTTGCACATATCTGTAATGTTTTAACCGTTTGTGATTATGAACTGTATTGGATTGTTGTGATGATTAGCCGGGGTTTTGTGATGGGTTATTATATTAAGTCATTCGATGTAATTGTAATATGTTGTAATATTATTTTGCGGGGCACATCCAAGTTGCGGTTGTAGCCACCGTTGTATTATTTCATTTTACTGTTTATGCTCTTAGGATAGACCCAAGGTGGGGTGCACAAACTACCGGGTACTTTGAAGTGTTTAGTGGCCTACTCACGTTGTTGAGGGAGACCGCTTCACTTCGGGCACTTGGCGGGTAGTTTGCCATACCCGTAGGGGTCTTGGATGGGGTAATGGCTATTCATCACAACTGTGTAATCCATCTTTCGTTGCAGGCTCAAAAGAAACGCGGATTGCTTCCATAATCCAATAATGTTCATCTGTGATCTGGAATGCCTATTATTGCGTCTGAAGAATGTACAATATCTATATATGATAGCTATTTAGACGTCACTTATGTTTTACACTCGCGCTAGCCCAGCCCCCGCTCTGCCGTTAGTTAAGTAACCTAACGGGTGATGATGGGACCCCGTGGCGAATGCGGATGGCATAAGAGGACATTGTATTTTCGTTGTTATCTGTAATGATAGGTTAATGATGGGATGCATTATTATTAATGCAAAGAAAATAAAACCTAAACTTAATCGTTGGAACAATTTCAAAACCATTCGGTTTTCTTCAAAAAGAAAATTTTAAATACGGAGCTTAAACCACTCCTTTTAAAACCAGCTATCTTGGTTCCTTCGATCATATCAAGTTCACTACGTTAATGGTTTTTTGCCAAAAACCAGTCGTAACCCTCTGTCGTTTCAAATAAAACAGCACATCGTATTCATGCTATGTTTGTTGGCCTACGTCAAGGCATAGTGGATGGTAGCAATGTGTTGCTTTTTTGTTGCATAGATAGATGCATTAGTTTAGGACAGACGTACAACCTTGTGGGCCTACGTCAAGGGCATGTACGATGGACCTAAATTAATCAGGACAACGACAGGTAGAACTTGACTTGCATCTTATGATTTATTGGCCTACGTCAAGGTCATAAGAGCGTGGGGTAAAAATCACATCGGGAGTTTCAAAAATTGAAACTTGCAGATTTAGCATACCTTCTGGAGTATGGTGACTAGAGTGGCTTCCATCTAGGGAATCATACAATGATAGTTGGATCCCGATCCCACTGATGAGTAGGATTACTCTCGGGAAATTTTCTCACTTAACAATCAATGCTATAAACCAAGTAGGTGTCCAGAAAGGTGTTAGAGGGGCTACGCCTCGAGGGAAAAGAGGTTATTTAATTAAGGAACTTCGCGAAAGCGTTGGAAAACCTCCCTCGAAGTACCAACACTGGCCTGGCTGAAAGGTTAAGCAAGTATTGTGACGTGTGATTAAATCCTGACTATTTCTTCTTTAAGGTTTTGAAGAAGGATTTGAGGAAACAGTGGGAGCCATCCTGTTTAGATAAATTAATAAACCAATCTAAACTTGCAAAAGCACATGCTGAGTGTTTCTTTTCTCTCTCTCTGGCAGCTACCATGACAGGACTAAAACTATTACTTGAAAAATATATACTGACCGGACAGAACTATAAAGATTGGCTAAGGAACGTCAACATTGCACTTGTTAGTGTATATGCCCTAGAGGCCATTACTGTATCATACTAGTATGTATATTACTTGATGGAAGCTTGGGATATTCACAGTTGTACAGACAATCTTGCTCAATATAGTAGTATGCTACTTGGTTTGCCTCTGCTTTAATGTGTACATGTGTGTTTATTTATTATATCACCTATACGCATTAGTAGAGCCCTTAGGATCTTTGCTTGATTACCGGCGTTGTGATGGCGATCACACTCGTGGGGGCTGGGTAATCTACAAGCACATCCTTATACACGTCCCTAGTCGTGGGAGTACCGAGATAGGGCATCGATACTCCGGAGTAGACTAGCGTATGCGCTTCTCATCCCAGCACGGGAGACGGTCTGTCCCACAGCCGTCAGTACGTCGTACTTGAGATAGTATGCGGGTGCTCGTTGGGTTACGAGTACACTGGACAGGACTCGTCGGGAACTGATGGTTGGTATTATACCTATCGTCAGTTATCAGTTCCCAGGTGACATGAGTACAGCTTAGTCCGCTGACTTGACACTGTCACTTCGCCTCGAGTGTGTTCCCACTGTTCTTTGATTACTACCCTACCACGGCTCTATTGAGTCATGCAAACAGGTAGTAGTTGGGAGCAGTCCCGAAGCACTTGGAGGCAGTGACGGTTAGACAGGATTCGTCTCTCCCGGTATTGGGAGTTGACATCGCGCTGTGTCTAGGAGAGCCATTACACAAGTAGTCCCTGGCCAGGGCAAGCGAGATGTACTGGTAGGTTCCAGTGTTATCTCAGGGTGTATTGGGCTTCACTCCGACACGACTTGTACCGCTATTAGGGGACTGACGTTTACCGCCCCCCTAGGCCCGCCATGCGATGTATCAGACGAACAGACCGGACTGTACGGAGAATGTCACATTCAGACTCAGTAGGAGTTCAGATGGGGTTTCACCTCGTCAGCCTTCTTGTCGACATCTACCTGGGGACCGTTACGCACAGCTAGTGCCGCTTGCGGTCTGTGGTTAAACCCACTGCCAGCGTAGTGTCGAGTCTTTAGAGTCCCACACAGAGGGTATTCGCCTCTGGGCAAAACAGAGTAGAGGTCGCATGGTTTTGCGACAGGGTTCGTTCTCATCCGCGCACTTGTGCACGTTTGGAGTCCGGACGGATTATACTGGCAGGCTCTGGTTTGAGCCAGATACTGGTATATGTTTTTGGGGTTGCTTTTATATCTTGGTATTCTTGTTCCTCGGAACGAGAATGCAGGTGTGTATGCACAGTTGCTTGAGGCGGAGAATGTGGTTTTTCATTAGGGTTTCGGATCGGGTGCGTATGCACAGTTGACAGTCTTCTTTTTCCAAACCCTAATGGATTTATATATTATCTATTAATAATAATAATTAAATGAGAATTATGTTATGGTTGTTTTTTTTTTGTTGACTTGTTGACCTTGGTTGACTTGTTGACCATTGACCACTTTCATGCCTTGAAAGTCTTCCTTGATTCATGCTTACTTTTTTATTAAATGAAGCATGGTTGTGGTCATTCAAAATACTACCATCAACTATTCTCATTTTCAATTATTATCATTTAGATAATATTTTTCTTTTGCAATATGGTTGCAAGAAAAAAAATGAGAGCTTATTCTATCATAACCTCTCTCTCTCCTCATTTCATCTTCTTCCTCCTCTTGAAAAGAGAAACCTTCTCATGTGTTGAGAATCATTCTCTTTAGATAGAAAAGCAAACCCTAATCACTCTCTACTCATTCTAGGATGAAGGTTTAGCAAGCCGGAAACCCTAGTTCACTCAAAGATCGAGGAAGAGCCCAAAGTCGAACCTTCGAGGTGGATCTATCTTCGGCAAGAAGAAGGCGACGAGAAGAGGACCATTCCAGCTTCTACAAAGAACAAGAAAGAAGAACAACAACAAGAAGAGAAGGAGTTCAAGTTTAGGTATAACCATCAACATAGTAGCTAACTCTCTTTAGCTAGAATACTAGTTTTAGTTTAGCAAAGATCCGGCTTTTACGGTCCATGTTACAAAGTTTAGAAAAAATTTTGATTTACCGTTTCCGCAACCCCGTAAGTACCGGGAGAGGTAACGTGGACCTAACAGCGGTATCAGAGCCTAACTAAACTTAAACTAGCTCGGTAGTGAAGTGTAACGAAGTTCGGAACCGAAAAATCGCAAAACCGGAAAAACTAAAAACCTGAGTTTCTGTTGAAATTTTTTTGGCTCAAAATGAAAAACTTTATACTTGTAAAATCGTCTCAGGGTTTTGTTTGAACACAGAAGAAAAACGATGACGTCATTCATTTAAGTCGCCGCGCTTCCGCGGCACGAGGTAGGCATGTGCCGCGGAAGCGCCGCAGATTGGTTTCCTTGCTGCATCGTTTTTCGTGCAGTGTTCTTCTGGTTGGATTTTGTGATTTTTAAGATGTATTATATGTACCCAGATTTTCCAGAACTGAAATTTGCTTTTGGGGTCCTATAATTCCGTATTTTTTTTCCGAACTTCACTGCACTTTGACTATGTTGGTTATATCTGTGATGTTTGCATGTATTGAACGTCGGCTAATCGCTATAAGTCGATTAGTCGGGGTTATACATGATCTGTAATGTGCTGGAATGTGTATATGAATGTGTTGGACTGTCGCGGGTGAATAGCCGGGGTGGATGTGAGATGAGCTTTTGTTTTTCTTTCATTCATTGTAAATGTAAATTGATGTAATTATATTATTTGTTTGGCCGCACAACCGGGTCGGGGTTGTAGCCGTCATTGTATAATTCTTTTTACTGTTTTTGCTCCTAGGATAGACCCATGGAGGGGTGCACAAACTACCGGGTAGCTCGAAGTGCCGAGTGGCCTACTCATGGCATTGAGGGAGGTTGCTTCGCTTCGGGTACTTGGCGGGTAGTTTGCCGCACCCGTAGGGGTCTTGGGTGGGGTATTTGGCTATTCACCGCGACCGTGTTATCCGCTTTTCGTTTCAGGCTCGAAAGGATTGCGGATTGCTAGTATATCCAATGTATTCATCTGTGATCTGTAATGTCTATCATTGCTTTACTATTTAGGCGTTGCTTATGTTTTACAGCCGCGCTAGCCCAGCCCCCGCTCTGTCGTTAGTTAAGTAACCTAACGAGTGATGACGGGACCCCGTGGCGAATGCGAATGGCATAAGCGTACGTCATATTTTGGTTGTTTTCTGCAATGGTAGGATTAAATGATGGGACGCATTAAAAGAACTAATGCAAGAATATCACGCATTAAAAGAACTAATGCAAGAAAATAAACCTAAAAGACGTTGTTGGAACAAGTTTTTCAAAAAGCTGTTATTACAAGGACGTTCATTTTTGTTTTGCATCGCGGTATTCGGTTATGAATACCCAGCACCTCAGTCGACGAGGCAAGGGCCGAGATCCCTTCACCGGGAGTGACCCCTTGGACAAAAGTTTGCGTCAGGGTAATAACTTCACCATAGTCGATTATTCTTGCTTTGCATCGAGGTATTCATCTTATGAAAACCCAGCACCTCACTCGACGAGGAAAGAGCCGAGATCCCTTCGCAGGGAGTGACCTCTTTAGCAAAAGTTTTCGCCACTATGATTTTCAAAAAGGTGCTATCAGGTTCCTTCAACGATATCAAGTTCATTACGTTAACGGGTTTTTCGCCAAAAACCCAGCCGTAGCCCTCCGTCATTTCCTACAAGTACTACTCAGTATTCGA
Organism: Agapanthus africanus; assembly: GCA_030015575.1. Classification (NCBI taxonomy): domain Eukaryota; kingdom Viridiplantae; phylum Streptophyta; class Magnoliopsida; order Asparagales; family Amaryllidaceae; genus Agapanthus; species Agapanthus africanus. The sequence goes on along the minus strand of CM057345.1, from coordinate 311,558,142 downwards.
GCTACGTATTTTGGCATTGTCAAGGCGTAGTGATCGGTAGCTAAGTATTGCTTGTTTGCAGCCTTATTTTTTCGGATTATTTAGGACAGTCGCATAACTATGTTGGCATTGTCAAGAGTTATGCGGGTGGGTCTAAGTTAATCAAGATAATGACGGGCCGAACTTGACTAACAGTTCATGATATGTTGGCATTGTCAAGGTCATGAATTGTTAGGGGCAAAAACCACATCGGGAGTTTCAAAAGAACTGAAACTTGCAGATTTAGCATACCTTCTGGAGTGTGATGACTAGAGTGGATTCCATCTAGGTTATCACACAATGACAGTTGGATCCCGATCCCACTGATGAGTTGGTTTACTCTCGGGAGATTATTTCACTTAACGATCAATGCTATAAACCTAGTAGGTGTCTAGAAAGGTGTTAGCGGGGTTACGCCCACAGGGAAAAGAGGTTCTTTAATTAAGGAACTTCGCGAAAGCGTTGGAAAACCTCCCTCGAAGTACCGACACTAGCCTGGCTGAAAGGTTAAGCAAGTATTGTAACGTGAATTAAAACCCGGCTAGTTCTTCTTTTAAAAAGGTTTTAAGAAGGATTTGAGGAAACAGTGGGAGACACCCTGGTTAGATAAATTAATAAACCAATCTAATCTTGCACGAGCATACGCTGAGTGTTTCTTTTCTCTCTCTCCAGGCAGCAACCTTTTCACGCCCTAATCAAGATAATAAAATGTATCGCTTGACCGAACCGAATTCTTATTCGGAACTGGGGAAAGTTGGTTCAGCTCTAACTTGTGACAACCGTCATGAGTATGAGAATGGGAAAGAGGAAAGTATGGATTTCCAGGATACCCAGTTGAAGAAGAAGCATGGTTTTGCATCTACTTCAGGTGTTCTTGTAATTGAGAACTGTTTTACGGTCAGCCCTACCTCCTGGGTACTTGATACCGGATCAGGATCTCATATTTGTAATTTATTGCAAGGACTGAGAAAAAGTAGGAAAGTTGCACCAGGTGATATGTCGCTCAGAGTAGCGAACGGAGCACAAGTTTATGCGGCAGCCGTCGGTGAATATCACCTAGTATTGCCAAATGGCAAGACTATGATTTTGAACGATTGTTACTATGTACCCTCTATGGTTTGCAACATCATATCAGTTTCTTTACTCGATAAAGATAGATATAAGTTTGTTCTTGAAAAGAATATCATGAACATTTACCTTGACAAGGTACTGGTTGCAGAGGGTACACTGTTTAATGGTATCTACGTTCTAAATCAGAATACAGTTCTCAATATACAAAACATACGCAAGAGGAAGAATTCAGATACGAATGAATCCTACTTGTGGCATTGTAGACTCGGTCATATCGGAGAGAAAAGACTGAGTAAGTTGCATAGAGATGGACTCTTGAATGCGTTCGAGTTTTCATCTTATGAAACTTGTCAGTCTTGTCTCAAAGGGAAGATGACCAAATCTCCGTTCACCGGACATGGAGAAAGAGCAAGAGAGCTCTTGGGACTCATACACAGTGATGTGTGTGGTCTGATGTCTATACATGCAAGGGGTAGGTTCTCGTACTTCATCACATTCACTGACGATCTCTCTAGGTTCGGATATGTGTATCTGATGAAACACAAATCTGAAACTTTTGAGAAATTCAAGGAATTCAGAAACGAAGTAGAGAACCAGACAGGCAAAAGTATCAAGATCCTCCGGTCTGATAGAGGAGGGGAGTACTTAAGCACGGAATTCCGAGATTACTTAAAAGAGAATGGTATTCTCTCTCAGCTCACTCCTCCTTATACACCACAGCACAACGGTGTGTCGGAGAGAAGGAATCGTACCCTATTGGATATGGTTCGATCCATGATGAGTGATGCTGAGTTACCTCTTTCATTCTGGGGACTTGCGCTAGAGACAGCGGCATACTTGCTGAATCAGGTTCCGTCTAAATCCGTGCCTAAGACTCCATATGAAATATGGAGTGGTAAGAAACCATATCTAGAACGAATTAAGATATGGGGCTGTCCGGCCTATGTAAAAGTACAAAAACCAGACAAGCTTGAGGCACGGTCAGTTTTATGTAAGTTTGTGGGATATCCTAGAAATTCTCTGGGATATCTGTTCTACCACACTGAGGAACAGAAGGTGTTCGTTGCTCGCCGCGCCACTTTTTTAGAGTGGCAATTTCTTGCAAAAGAAATAAGTGGGAGCACGGTAGAACTGGATGAAATATCTGATCCACAAAATCAAACTGAGGATTTAGCAGAACCAGAAAGTTCAGTGACCCCAAACGAACCTCAGCCACTCCGCAGATCTGGTAGGATTTCTCACCCGCCCGAGAGATACTACGGTTTTCTCATAGACGGGGATCGAGAGGATTGCATCTTGGAAGAAGATGACCCTACCAGTTTCAGGCAGGCCATTATCAGTAGGGACTCTGATAAGTGGCAGGAAGCAATGCAATCTGAAATGGAGTCCATGTACGCCAATAAAGTGTGGACCATGGATATTGCTCCACCTGGGGTAAAACCCGTTGGATGCAAATGGATCTACAAAAGGAAACTTGGTGTAGATGGGCAGGTGGAAACCTATAAAGCTAGACTCGTTGCAAAAGGTTTTCGTCAAAGACCTGGTTTGGACTATGATGAGACTTTTTCTCCGGTGGCTATGCTCAAATCCATTCGGATCTTACTTGCCATTGCTGCCTTCCATGACTATGAAATCTGGCAGATGGATGTTAAGACGGCTTTCCTAAACGGTTGTTTGGAAGAGTGCGTTTACATGGATCAACCAGAAGGTTTCGTAGACAGTGGGAGCAGCGGAAAGGTGTGCAAGTTGCTTAAATCCATTTATGGATTAAAGCAGGCATCGCGGAGCTGGAACATCTGTTTTGATGAGGCAATCAAGGAATTTGATTTCATCAAGAACGAAGATGAACCCTGTGTGTATAAGAAGATTGTAGGACGAACTGTCGTGTTCCTAGTCTTGTACGTGGACGACATTCTTTTGATAGGAAATGATGTTCCTATGCTACAATCGGTCAAGCTGTTTTTGTCACAAAGGTTCTCCATGAAGGACCTGGGTGATGCCTCATACATTCTGGGGATCAAGATCTATAGAGATAGATCCAAGAGACTATTGGGACTTTCGCAGTCCAGGTACATAGAGACCGTACTAAAGAGATTTAGTATGGAGGATTCCAAGCGCGGTAACATACCCGCATTGCACGGAATTACCCTCTCCAAGAAGATGTCTCCTAAGACTGACGAGGAGAGGGTTCGCATGAGCACTATACCCTACGCTTCGGCGGTAGGATCTATAATGTATGCGATGCTATGTACAAGACCAGATGTAGCTTACGCGTTGAGCACGGTAAGCCGGTATCAGTCAGACCCAGGGGAGGACCACTGGATAGCAGTGAAGAACATTCTCAAGTACCTGAGAAGGACTAAGGAGATGTTCCTGGTTTACGGTAATGGAGACCTCAGGGTCGAGTCCTTTACCGATTCAAGCTTCCAGAGCGACAAAGATGACAGCAAGTCTGTCTCGGGTTTTGTGTTTACCCTCAACGGAGGGGCGGTATGTTGGAGGAGTTCCAAGCAGGATACCGTCGCAGACTCGACGATGGAGGCTGAATACATTGCTGCAAGCGATGCCGCAAAAGAGGCGGTCTGGATTAAGAAGTTCATTAGTGAACTTCAGGTGGTTCCGTCCATTGTTGATCCAATACCTTTGTATTGCGATAACAATGGGGCTATAGCTTTAGCGAAGGAACCAAGGTCCCATCAGAAATCCAGGCACATCTTAAGGCGGTATCACCTGATCAGGGAGATCATTGATCGACAGGAGATCGAGGTGCGGAGAGTGGACACAAAGGACAACACTGCGGACCCATTCACAAAGGCTTTACCCCAGACTCAGTTCGAGCGGCTGATCGAGATGATAGGTCTTCGATACGCCAGTACATGGCCTTAGTGCAAGTGGGAGATTGTTAGTGTATATGCCCTAGAGGCCATTACTATATCATACTAGTATGTATATTACTTGATGGAAGCTTGGGATATTCACAGTTGTACAGACAATCTTGCTCAATATAGTAGTATGCTACTTGGTTTGCCTCTGCTTTAATGTGTACATGTGTGTTTATTTATTATATCACCTATACGCATTAGTAGAGCCCTTAGGATCTTTGCTTGATTACCGGCGTTGTGATGGCGATCACACTCGTGGGGGCTGGGTAATCTACAAGCACATCCTTATACACGTCCCTAGTCGTGGGAGTACCGAGATAGGGCATCGATACTCCGGAGTAGACTAGCGTATGCGCTTCTCATCCCAGCACGGGAGACGGTCTGTCCCACAGCCGTCAGTACGTCGTACTTGAGATAGTATGCGGGTGCTCGTTGGGTTACGAGTACACTGGACAGGACTCGTCGGGAACTGATGGTTGGTATTATACCTATCGTCAGTTATCAGTTCCCAGGTGACATGAGTACAGCTTAGTCCGCTGACTTGACACTGTCACTTCGCCTCGAGTGTGTTCCCACTGTTCTTTGATTACTACCCTACCACGGCTCTATTGAGTCATGCAAACAGGTAGTAGTTGGGAGCAGTCCCGAAGCACTTGGAGGCAGTGACGGTTAGACAGGATTCGTCTCTCCCGGTATTGGGAGTTGACATCGCGCTGTGTCTAGGAGAGCCATTACACAAGTAGTCCCTGGCCAGGGCAAGCGAGATGTACTGGTAGGTTCCAGTGTTATCTCAGGGTGTATTGGGCTTCACTCCGACACGACTTGTACCGCTATTAGGGGACTGACGTTTACCGCCCCCCTAGGCCCGCCATACGATGTATCAGACGAACAGACCGGACTGTACGGAGAATGTCACATTCAGACTCAGTAGGAGTTCAGATGGGGTTTTACCTCGTCAGCCTTCTTGTCGACATCTACCTGGGGACCGTTACGCACAGCTAGTGCCGCTTGCGGTCTGTGGTTAAACCCACTGCCAGCGTAGTGTCGAGTCTTTAGAGTCCCACACAGAGGGTATTCGCCTCTGGGCAAAACAGAGTAGAGGTCGCATGGTTTTGCGACAGGGTTCGTTCTCATCCGCGCACTTGTGCACGTTTGGAGTCCGGACGGATTATACTGGCAGGCTCTGGTTTGAGCCAGATACTGGTATATGTTTTTGGGGTTGCTTTTATATCTTGGTATTCTTGTTCCTCGGAACGAGAATGCAGGTGTGTATGCACAGTTGCTTGAGGCGGAGAATGTGGTTTTTCATTAGGGTTTCGGATCGGGTGCGTATGCACAGTTGACAGTCTTCTTTTTCCAAACCCTAATGGATTTATATATTATCTATTAATAATAATAATTAAATGAGAATTATGTTATGGTTGTTTTTTTTTTGTTGACTTGTTGACCTTGGTTGACTTGTTGACCATTGACCACTTTCATGCCTTGAAAGTCTTCCTTGATTCATGCTTACTTTTTTATTAAATGAAGCATGGTTGTGGTCATTCAAAATACTACCATCAACTATTCTCATTTTCAATTATTATCATTTAGATAATATTTTTCTTTTGCAATATGGTTGCAAGAAAAAAAATGAGAGCTTATTCTATCATAACCTCTCTCTCTCCTCATTTCATCTTCTTCCTCCTCTTGAAAAGAGAAACCTTCTCATGTGTTGAGAATCATTCTCTTTAGATAGAAAAGCAAACCCTAATCACTCTCTACTCATTCTAGGATGAAGGTTTAGCAAGCCGGAAACCCTAGTTCACTCAAAGATCGAGGAAGAGCCCAAAGTCGAACCTTCGAGGTGGATCTATCTTCGGCAAGAAGAAGGCGACGAGAAGAGGACCATTCCAGCTTCTACAAAGAACAAGAAAGAAGAACAACAACAAGAAGAGAAGGAGTTCAAGTTTAGGTATAACCATCAACATAGTAGCTAACTCTCTTTAGCTAGAATACTAGTTTTAGTTTAGCAAAGATCCGGCTTTTACGGTCCATGTTACAAAGTTTAGAAAAAATTTTGATTTACCGTTTCCGCAACCCCGTAAGTACCGGGAGAGGTAACGTGGACCTAACAGCACTGACTTATGAAAAAGTAGCATATGTTACCACCGCTGTTCCTCCCCTTATCCTAGGACTAGATTCCTCAGTTGCGGACAAGGAAGTTCGCAAAACCTGGGATCTAGACTGTGAGAAAGCTAAGTGTATCGTGCTGGCATCCATGAACAATGAACTCCAGAAACAGCACGAGAGTTTGGATATTATATCCATCTTTCTCCATTGCAAGGAATTGTATTGGGTGCACTCCCGTATCACGAGGTACGAGACCTCAAGGAAATTCTTCCAGATGAGGTTAGCTCCAGGATCACCAGTAGAAGAGCACGTCCTCAAAATGATCAGCCTCGTTAAGGAACTCGCAAACCTGGGATGCATGCTATAGAATGATTTATACATCGACTTGATTTTGCAGTCCCTTCCCCACACCTTCTCTCAGTTCGTGCTGAACTTCAATATGCACGAAATGGAAGCTGATCTTCCAAAGCTCCTCAACATGTTGAGGGTAGCAGAGACCTCCTTGAAAAAGGAGAAGACCCTTGTTCTGTATGTTGGCCAATCATTCTCTTCTAAATCTAAAGCGAAAGCTAAAGGGAAGAAGAAGATGAAAGCCACCAAACCGAAAGGCGGGGTCAAGAAGGTGCAGGGAACGAACAAGGCAGGAAGGGTGAAGGCGGATAAGAACGAATGCTATTATTGTCACAAGCAAGGGCACTGGAAGAAGCACTGTATGGCCTTCAAGGCAAAAGACAAGAAGCAAGCTGTTGCTTTTGCTTCAGGTGTGTTCGTAATCGAAAATTGTCTTTCAGTAAACTCTACATCATGGGTACTTGATACCGGTTCTGGTTCTCACATCAGTAATTCATTGCAGGATCTGAGAAATAATAGAGTACTGGGGACAAGTGATATGACTCTCCGGATGGGCAATGGAATGCATGTAGATGCTATTGCAATAGGGGAATATCACCTAGGGTTGACTAGTGGGAACATTTTGGTATTGTACAACTGTTTTTGTATTCCCAGTATACTGTGTAATATTATATCAGTATCTTTATTGTCTAATAAAGGATATAATTTTGCGCTTGAAAGAAATATCATGAACATTCTCCTAAATCAAGAAATGATTGGGTTTGGCATACTGGAAAACGGCATATACATACTTAATCAACCTCAAGTTTTCAATATTCAAAACACGCTTAAAAGAAAGGCTCCAGATTCAAACCAAGCCTTCCTATGGCATTGTAGACTTGGTCATATAAACGAAACAAGGTTGACTAAGTTATATAAAGATGGATATTTAGATCCGTTTGAATATTCATCATATGCAACTTGTCAATCATGTATCAAAGGAAAAATGACCAAATCTCCGTTCACCGGACACGGAGAAAGAGCCACAGAACTCTTAGGACTTGTACACAGTGATGCATGTGGTCCAATGTCTACACATGCAAGAAGCGGTCACTCCTACTTCATCACTTTTACTGATGACTTCTCTAGGTATGGACATGTGTTCTTAATGAAACATAAATCCGAGGTCTTTGAAAAGTTTAAGGAGTATAAAAATGAAGTAGAGAAACAGACTGGTAAAAGCATCAAGACACTTCGATCTGATCGAGGTGGAGAATACTTAAGTACCAGTTTCCTTGAATGCTTAAAAGAGAATGGAATTCTCTCTCAGCTTACTCCGCCTTATACACCTCAGCATAATAGTGTGTCAGAAAGGAGGAATCACACGCTACTTGACATGGTGCGTTCAATGATGAGTAGTGCTGAGTTGCCACTTTCCTTCTGGGGTTTTGCTCTAGAATCAACAGCATACCTATTGAATAGAGTTCCGACTAAGTCTGTACCTACCACTCCATATGAAATTTAGAGCGGGAAGAGACCATATCTCAAGTATATCAAGATATGGGGATGTCCGGCATATGTTAAAAAGTATAATCCGGACAAGCTCGAGGCACGATCGGTTTTGTGCAAGTTTGTAGGATACCCCAAGCATTCAAGGGGGTATATGGTCTACCACACTGAAGAAAAAAAGGTGTTTCTCGCTCGCCACATTGTCTTCTTAGAGAGCGAATTTCTTGCAAAAGAAATTAGTTGGAGCGCGGTAGAGATGGAAGAAATTCCAGAACCTCAAACTACTACCGAGGACTTAGTAGAACCTCAGATTTCAATAGAACATGACGAACCAACGCCACTCCACAGATCTAGTAGGCTTTCTCATCCTCCTGAAAGGTACTATGGTTATCTTCTGGATGGGGATCGAGAGGATTGCATCATCGATGATGATGAGCCTACTTGTTTTCAGCAAGCTATCATGAGTAGCGACTCGGTGAAGTGGCTGGATGCTATGAGATCCGAAATGGAATCCATGTACACCAATAAAGTTTGGACTTTAGAAATTGCTCCTCTTAGGGTGAAACCAGTTGGATGCAAATGGATCTTCAAAAAGAAGATTGGTACATTTGGACAAGTGGAAACCTACAAAGCTAGACTCGTTGCAAAAGGTTTTCGTCAAAGACCAGGATTGGACTATGATGAAACCTTTTCACCCGTAGCTATGCTTAAATCCATTCGGATCCTGCTTGCCATTGCTGCCTTCCATGACTATGAAATCTGGCAGATGGACGTAAAAACAGCTTTTCTAAATGGACATTTAGAAGAGAGTGTTTACATGGATCAACCAGAAGGTTTCTTAGACAGTGGGCACAGCGGAAAGGTGTGCAAATTGCTTAAATCCATTTATGGATTAAAGGAAGCATCACGGAGTTGGAACATCTGCTTTGATAAGACGGTCAAGGAATTTGACTTTATTAAAAATGTAGATGAACCATGTATTTATAGGAAGATTGTAGAAGGAGCAGTAGTCTTCCTCGTTTTATATGTCGACGACATACTACTGATAGGGAATGATGTCCCTATGCTACAATCAGTAAAGCTCTTTTTGTCACAGAAATTCTCCATGAAAGACTTGGGAGATGCATCATACATTCTGGGCATTAAGATCTATCGTGATAGATCTAATAGAATGTTAGGACTTTCACAGTCCAGGTATATTGACACTATACTAAAGAGATTTAGTATGGAAGATTCCAAGCGCGGTAATATACCCGCTTGTCATGGGATCACCCTCTCCAAAGAGATGTCTCCAAAGACTGATGAAGAGAGGGCTCGCATGGGCATTATACCCTACGCTTCGGCAATAAGATCTATAATGTATGCGATGTTATGTACTAGACCAGATGTAGCTTACACACTTAGTGTGGTAAGCAGGTATCAGTCTGACCCAGGTGAGAAGCATTGGATAGCGGTAAAGAACATTCTCAAGTACCTGAGAAGGACTAAGGAGATGTTCTTGATTTACGGTAATAGGGACCTCCAGGTTGAGGCTTTTACCGACTCCGGATTCCAAAGTGCCAAAGATGACTCTAAGTCCATTTCGGGTTTTGTGTTTACCCTCAATGGAGAGGCAGTATCTTGGAGGAGTTCCAAACAGGATACCGTCGCAGACTCAACTATGGAGGCTGAGTATATAGTTGCTAGTGAAGCCGCAAAAGAAGCTGTCTGGATGAAGAAGTTCATCTCTGAACTTCAGGTGGTTCCGTCCATTGCCAATCCAATACCTTTGTATTGTGATAACAATGGGGCTGTAGCATTAGCGAAGGAACCAAGGTCCAAAATCCAGGCATATCTTAAGGCGGTATCACCTGATCAGGGAGATCGTGGATCGTCGAGAGATCGAGGTACGGAGAGTGGACACAAAAGACAACACGGCAGATCCATTCACCAAGGCCGTCCCTCAAGTCCAGTTCAAGAGGTTGTTTGAGATGTTGGGCATGCGGTACGCCAACAAATGGATCCAGTGCAGACAGTGGGTACTCATTGCGCCAATTATAGGCTTTAGTGCAAGTGGGAGATTGTTGGATATATATATGCCCTAGAGGCCTTCATTGTATAGACAGTTAGGGATATATATGTACATGACAATCTTGCTAATGATAGTACGCTATTTGGTTTGTCTTTATCTTAAACGTGTGATATATTTTACTTTGTATTTATAAACATGTTGATAAAGCCCATAGGGTGTTTTGCCTGACTACCGGCGTTGTGATGGCAGTCATACTTGTAGGAGCTGGATAGTCAATAGGCACATCCTTAAATGTCTCTGGTCGCAGGAGTATCGAAACTAGGCATCGATGCTCCAGAGTAGACCAGTGTATACATATCTAGACCCTGACGAGGGGTGATGGATTGGTCCCGCAGCCATTGGTGATGTGCACCTAAGATTGTATACAGATGCTCACTTCATGTGAGTATACCGGACAGGACTCGCCGAGAACTGACTGGATGGTATTATACCTAACGTCAGATAGCAGTTCTCAGGTGACATGTGTGCAGATAGTCTGTTAACTTAAAGTCGTCATTTTTCTCGTGTGAGTTCCCACTGTGCTTTGATTATTACCCTACCACGGCTCAAAGGAGTCGTGCAAACAGGTTTTAGTTGGGCACAGTCCCGAGCCACGTGGAGGCAGTGAGCGACTGTTAGGGATTCGTCTCTCCCGGTCTAGGGAGTTGATATCGCACTGTGATCGGTTGGTCATTACAATAAGTCCCTGGCCAGGGCTGATTGAGAATTACTGATGGACTGATCAGTAGATTCTCGGATGGTCTTGAGCCATGCCGGCATGACTTGTACGGTTATTACGGGTTTGAATTTCACCACCCCCTAGACCATACATGCGATACTCTTAGACGAACAGACCGGACTGCACGGATATTTTCACAGACAGGCTCAGTAGGAGTTCGGATGGGTTTCCTCATCGGCTTTCTTATCGACATATACCTGGGGACCGTTACGTACAGCTAGTGCCGCTTGCGGTCTGTGGTTAAACCCACTGCCAGCGTAGTAGTCGAGTCTTTAGAGTCCCACACAGAGATTTCCCAACTCCAGGCAAAACGATATAGAGGTCGTATGGTTTTACGACAAAGGGTTCGGACACATACTCGTTTAAACGCACGTACGACATTCGGACAGTTTTTACTAGCCGGCTTTGGTTTAAGCCAGATTCTAGTATCAGGTTATTGGATTTATAGAGTCTAAAGTTTTTCCGTGTTTTCACGGATAGGAGGGGCGTTCTCGTAATTTTACGGGAAGCTTCTAGAAGCATGGTGGCTTGAGGGTTTAGGTGGCATTATCATTAAATGATATTGTGACTCATTTTGTGTGATTCATCATGTCATTAATGCATTATTAAATGCTTAATGACTCACATAGTGAATCACTCATATTGAATTAATGTAGAATGATGAATAATCACATTTATTCATTTATTTGTTTATTCATTATGCTTCATATATTCAAGTGAAACAATATCATTATCATTATCATCTTCACCTTCTCTCTCCTCAAGCTCACTCTCTCTTCAAACTCTAATCTTACCACTCATGAGTTGAGATCAAGGATTAGAATAGACTAAATAATCCATAACCTAACTCTATATCACCTAAGTTCCTTTGATTAGCAACTAGAGAAACTTAGTTACCTCATGTTTGGAGGTGAAGCTTGGATTAAGGTTCTCGGGTGGATCATCTATCACGGGAAGGAGACCGAAGAGGACGTAGAGATCGAAAAGACGAAGGCCACGATTCACTAGGTATAATCTTTTTACATAGTAGATAAGAATTTCTATGGTTGTTGTTAATTATCGTTTAGTAAAGATCTTCGGTTAGTCGATGTATGCTTAAAGAGCAAGATCGTTTTTCAAATTTCCGCCTCCCCGCAACCCGTGGGGTGTTGCACATCGACTTACAGAATTTTCACCTTTCATTAATCAACGTTTCGTTACAATTCACTCAAAGATTACAAGACTTTGAGGAGAGAACTCGATCGTCGAACTAGCTTCACATCGTCTTCATGAGTTGTGGATCATCGTGGATCTCTAGCTTGGATGAAGATCGGCGTTGCTTCAAAAAGGCTCGTTGAATGCTTGCTTTAATCGGTACTTGATGAATCTTGCTTTGGATCAAATTGTGTTACTCAATTTGTGTGGATTTTGATTTGGATCTCACTAGAATTTTACCCTAATTGATGAACAACCTTCAACATGAAGCCTTAGGTGCCTTTTTATAGTGTTTCCCTTAAGCTTCCCCTAGAAGCTAGGTTTAGCTTCCTTTAGATGCTAAGCTAGGTTTAGCTTCCCTTGTAAGCTTGGTAGTTAAGAAGAAACTTCTAGATTGAGTTAGTTATTTAGCTTACAAGAGAAGCTTGGTTGTTATGAGGCTTGCATAGAAAGCTAGGTAGTTATAGGAAGCTTCTAGATTAAGGTAGTTAGCTAGCTTGCATTAGAAGACTTGCTGTTGGAGTGAAGCTTCTGGAGATTTCTAGGGACTTTAAATAATCTTGGCCGTAAAAATATAAGCCTCGGGAAGGAATCCAACCGCCGACGAGTTGGATCGGCCGCGGATCCACGGTGGATCGGCCAACTCGGCCGTGGATCCGTGGCCGTTTGGAGGGCTTGGTGCATGGAATCTTCAGGGTTGATTTCATGTTGGCTTTATGGCACTTTTCTGATGTCTGGAATATTTTTATACTTTCTTGTTCACTGCCAGATCACAAGTCTTGGACTTGGCGTATTTTATCAGCACTTTTAGCAGTTCCTGCTCTTTTACCTGGAGAATTTCCTGTACACAATCTCGAGACAAGTGTTGATTCACAAAAAATCATGCGTGCAATAATAAACAATCAATTTCCCTCAAAATGCTGGTTATAATGTATAGCCCATGTTATTTGATATTTTACAGACAAATTGCTAATATGTGCTATATTCATACCGAACACCTTTAGATGATTGCAAAGAGTAGGGAAATTGATGTGTTAAAAATGCAATATTTTTGACTGATCAAATTCCCCCAAACTTAATTTTGGTCGTCTCGAGCAAGCTTGTTTTATTAGAAGGAGAAGGAGAAAATAAAGAAAAAGAAAAACTAACTAGCACACTTTCGTAGGCAACACGATTGCACTGAGCACGTGCAACAAGCCTTTAAACCTCTAGGTGTCCCTAGTAGGAGGAGTGTTGTCTCCTGAGGGTTTTCTGCGGATTGCACCCACAAAATCCCATAATAAAAGGAAGACCGTGAAAGTTACATATAAAGATAAGAATTGTAAAAGAAAGACTTTGAAAATAAGAGTTTCTAACTACACTAGCTTTTCAGTTTTCATGACCCCTATCTTAATAGTCATGAAAAGATGTTAGAAATCATATCATCCCTCAATAAAACATCGCCTTTATTCTTCATTCCTACCTTTCTTCCAAACATCGATCATATACCCCTACCTCAGTACTTTTTAATCGATGAATATTTAGATGAGATTGCTCACACATTTTTCATGCTACCGTTAATACTTCTTGAGGTACTAACCGATTGATTACTCATGTGTTTGCTTATTAGGTGTATTGGCATTTTTCTTGTCTTGCACCACCTAAGGCTTAGCAGTGACTCCCAAACCAGTTGGTCTAAGGCACTAGATGATGAAGCACCCTCGCTATATTTTTTTATTGCTGCCTTGTTGATAACAAAACTAGTGTTCATTTTTCTATACCATTTTATATATTTTATTCATTTATTATTTCCTTCGTACTTTGGCTTTTAAACAAGAGCATTTCAAGGTATCTTCTACTTCCCGAGTTTCAAGACGTGTGTAAGTGCGTATAGTAGGATATCAACATTCAAATGTTTGGCTTACAGAATAGGAACTATTTTTGAGACTTAATTTTATTCTCAGATTAGTGACTTCTTTCATCTTACTAACCCTTGGGACAACGGCTCATAACTACTTATTACTAGTTCGTTTAAGAAAACTTCTAATTTTCTTGGTTTTCTTAAATTCTTCCAATCTTTTGGATGTAATTTTTCACTATCTAATCTTTTATTATAAAATTAAATATTAAATATTTTTATCTTTTGAATTTTTTTAAAATGTTTTGTGCTTATGCAAAGTGATATGTAAATGATGCGCAAATAAGCACAAACCTCCCCCAAACTTGTTTTCAACAGTGTCCTCACTGTTGCTAACCGCTGGATCACAAAAACCTGTAGGCCTGGGAGGAAATTTATTAATGAGGGCAATAAATATGATTGTGAAAATCCTCCCCCAAACTTATTCTTTTCACTCACCTCCATTCTAAAAGATGATATAGTATTTTACAAGACATGGAGGTGAGATGGAGGAATTTTAATCAAGATAAAGCTGCTCCTGTAAAAACATGAGCTCCTCCGTGGGGTTAGTGGAAAAATACGGTTTTAATCTATGTCCATTTACTTTGAAAATTGCACCGTTTTCAACATTTTCAACCTCAACTGCCCCGTGCGCTGCCCCGTGCGGGTATACATACAACATAATAAAAGGTCTTTTCCACCGAGATCGTAGCTTACCCCCATGAAGATGGAGTCGTGAATCATAAGCTTCATCGCGGAGTTCACTTAGCTCCTTTAATTGCAGCTTCCGAAAGTTGCAGGCTTGATTTAAGTCAAAGTTAAGTTCTCTAATGGCCCACATTGCTTCGTGCTCAATCTCGACCGGAAGGTGACAAGCCTTTCAAAACACTAGTCTGTAAGGAGACATCCCTAGATCAGTTTTATATGCAGTCCGGAACGCCCAAAGAGCATCCGTCAATTTGGTTGACCAATCTTTTCGATTTTTAGCAACAGTCTTCTCCAAAATTTGTTTAATTTGTCTATTTGAAACCTCAGCTTGCCCACTCGTTTGGGGATGATAGGTTGTAGAAAGTTTGTGGTTGATTTCATATTTCCGCATCAAAGTCTCGAAAGACCGATTGCAGCGCGTGAGTGTCCAAATCGCGAAAAGATGTTTTCTTTTAAGAACTTAATGACAACCTTTTTGTCATTAGTGTGATAAGGAATAGCTTCAACCCATTTCGAGACGTAATCAACTGCAAGAAATATGTACAGATTCCTACAAGAGTTGAGAAAAGGACCCATAAAGTCAATACCCCAAACGTCAAAAATTTCAACCACTAAGATTGGTTGCTGTGGCATCTCATTTCTCCTGGAAATCCTATCCGTGTGTTGACACTATGCACAGGTTTTGCAATGATCAAATACATCTTTGAACAACGACGGCCGATAGAAACCACATTGCAAAACCTTTTCCGCCGTCTTTCGAGGACCAAAATGACGCCCACATGCCTGATCATGACAAAAAGATAGAACACTATTGAATTCATCATTAGGGACACACCTGCGAATGATCTGATCAGGACAATACTTAAACAGATAGAGTTCATCCCAGTAAAAGTGTTTTACTTGGGATAGAAATTGATGTTTGTCCTGTTTCGACAATTCACGGGGAATATGTCCCGTGGCAAGATAATTCACAATATCCCTGAACCAAGGTTCGTCGGATACATTCAAGAGTTGTTCGTCTGGAAAAGAATTATTGATCGGCAGGGTCACAGGTGAAGAAGAGTTGCGCGACAGATGGTCGGCTACAACGTTTTCACATCCTTTCTTATCTTTAATAACAAGATCAAATTCTTGTAATAGAAGGATCCAACGTATTAGCCTACCTTTAGCATCTTTCTTCGCCAAAAGATGTTTCAAAGCGGAATGGTCAGTATACAAAACAATAGGTGAGCCAATCAAGTAAGTCCTGAATTTTTCTAATGCGAATACAATTGCCAGAAGTTCTTTTTCGGTAGTTGTATAGTTAATTTGAGCATCGTTCAGGGTCTTACTTGCATAATAGATCACGTGTGGCATCTTTTCAATGTACTGTCCTAAGACTGCACCGATTGCAAAATCTGATGCATCACACATAAGCTCAAAAGGGTGGTTCCAATCTGGAGATGATAGAACGGAGGCTGTAGTGAGAGAGTGTTTGAGTGAGTCAAATGCTGCCTCACAATCCGAGTCAAAGTGAATGGTTGTGTTCTTGGCCAAGAGAAGAGTTAAAGGTCTAGCAATTTTGCTAAAATCCTTAATGAATCTCTGATAAAAACCTGCATGGGCAAGAAAAGATCGTATATATTTGACGCATTTGGGATGAGGAAGGTTTTGAATGACATCAATTTTAGATTTGTCAACCTCAATGCCCTTCTGTGAAATAACATGTCCAAGCACGATTCCCTCTTGGACCATAAAATGGCATTTTTCCCAATTCAAGGTTAAGTTCTTCTCTTTACAACGAGTAAGAACCGCGTCAAGATTAGATAGGCAGTCAGCAAAAGAATCTCTGAATATCGAGAAATCGTCCATGAAAATCTCCAGAAAACTCTCGACCATGTCCGAGAATATCCCCATCATACACCGCTGAAATGTAGCGGGAGCATTGCATAATCCAAAGGGCATGCGTCTATAAGCAAAAGTACCAAAAGGATAAGTAAATGTGGTTTTTTCTTGATCCTTTTTGGCAATAGGGACCTGGTTATAGCCAGAGTATCCATCCATGAAGCAGTAGTATTCACGTCCAGCTAAGCGTTCTAGCATCTGGTCAATGAAAGTTAGAGGAAAGTGGTCTTTCCTTGTTGCAGCATTGAGTTTTCTATAATCAATACATACACGCCACCCAGTTTGAGCGCGTGTCTGGATTAACTTATTAGCCTCATTTGTTATGACCGTGATGCCATATTTCTTAGGGACTACATGAATTGGAATCACCCATTGGCTATCGGAGATTGGGTAAATGATACCATTGTCAAGGCATTTGACGATTTCTTTCTTAACCGCATCCTTCATGACGGGGTTTAACCGTCTCTGTGGTTCTCGGGTTGGCTTGGCTTCATCCATCAAATGTATATGATGTTCAACAATCAAAGGACTAATCTCTTTGATGTCAGCTATAGTCCAACCAAACGCCTGCCTATTAGATCTCAATACCGTCAAAAGCGCATTCTCTTGCTCTGAGGCTAGAGAAGCGGATATGATCACAGGTAAAGACTCATTCTCACCTAAATATGCATATTTAAGATGAGTTGGTAAAAGTTTGAGATCTAATGCTGGTGGAGAAACTATAGAAGGTGGGGTCATCGAATGATATTCAGAGTTACAAAAAAGCTCGTAGCCTGTAAAAGATACAGACTCGGAAGGTAATGGGTGTTCAGATCATAATTTTGCATTACTATATTCTCCATTCTTATTCATTTTACAAATAAACAGGTGCGTTTGATCCATGTCTGCTACATAGTTGCAGGTTATAGGTTCTCGGAACAAAAACAGTGAAAACGATGAAAAGACGATACAAAAGTGAGACTACGACCAACAAATGGAAAGATCTTGATCATGCCTACAATTTGAAGTCTAAACGAAGATCAATGGATGATTTCACAAAGAACAAAGGCAGCGCAAGGTTCCAGACTTCGACACGAAGCAAGCGATAAAAGTCCACGACTTTATTCACTGTGGAAATCTGGAAGAAATCTAGAAGACAAACTGAGAAACCAAGTAAAGAAACACGAAGCCAAAAGCAGCAGAAAGAACCCCAGGAAAAAGCAACCAGCAAGCCCTCAAGATGGCCATGGAACCGCGGCCAAACCAAGCTTATGGCCGCGGATCCACGGCCATATAGTGCACGTGTCGGTGCTGACAGTTGGCGTGTGGCGGTGCGTTGACTAGGCTTCTTTATGGTAAAATTGTAAATGCAGATCTGAATCGATTGTAACCCTAGGTTTCTATGTTCTATAAATAGAAATTCTAAACCTCTCTTTGAGGTATGCCTCTTTTTATTTCATCTATTCATAATTTTAATTCGGTGTAAATGTTTAGAGAGAGACATCAAATAAACTAAGAATTTTATTATCTGCCCTAGTTCTTAATTTTATTTCTTCCTTAGTATAATTTTTATTATCTGCCCTAGTTAATTAGATTAGAACATGTTAATCAATTCCCTAATGAGTGAGTAGTTCCTCACTTGTTAGGGTTAGGAATAGGAAAGGTTTGAGAGGAAGATCTCTCACCCTTTTCTTGCCCATCACATATTTTTATAGGACTCCATGCATACACACACACACCGCTCCCTACGGCACCCTATTCCATGAGGTGTAGGGTTCCTAGGCACACTAATGAGGTCTCACAAGTGATCAAACATGGCTAATTCAAAATTTTCCATGTGCCTACAAACCCTAATACGGATCGTTAACTAGATGTATAGGTGATGCGATGCAAGTAGACAACTTTAACTAAAAGGAAAGAGGCTACAACCTTTGTAGATCCAGTCCTCCACCTCCTAGGCTCCGTGATGACGTCCCTCCGCTGTCCAAATCGAATCCCGGACTCTAGCATCGGCTTCATCAGAGAAATGGGCAGGCTTGGTCGTCGGCTTCGATGCCGAAGATGATCTACGTCGAGGCAACACAAGATCAAGCTCCAACTTCACCAAGCCGTGAAACTTGTGAAGAAAACACCCTATACTACTTGGCAAGTGGTATAGGATGAAGAAATAGGAAGTGGGTTCACTTTAGAATTGGATTTCTCACTCTTTTTCTCAAGTTGCCATTGATGGAGGCAAGCTTTCTTCCTTTGTTGAAGAAGAAGAAGATGATGAAGAAAGAATATGAATAGTATATTCAAAAAACAAAATAATATGAATACTTATCATATACCAACCATGGTTAGGTGTAGAGAATAGACTATGGTTAGTTTGAATGGTTAGGGTTAAGTATGAGACAAAAATGGTGGACTTGTTCAAAGCTTCATGAAGCTTCAACAAGCATACAAAGAAAGCCACCATTTCTTATTTATCTTTTCCAAAATAAATAAATAAATAAATAAGTAAGTAAATAAACAAAACCCTAATCATTCATATAACCATGGTTTAATTCTTTACACAAACCCAAGTGAGCATGTATCATTAAACATGATACAAACAAGTGCACAAAAGTATATCACATATACAACTTGTGTACATCAAGTGAGAAAATCCATTTAAAGTGAACAAATACTAGTTAATGCAAAGTAATATATCAAATATATAATTATGCATTAAATCATTAAATCAATACTTGATTTAGCGATCCGGTCATATCGCATATAACCGACTAATATCAAATGTATCGGCTTATCGAATCAATCCTTGATTCGATAACTAGGTTATATCGCATACAACCAGTCGATACATTCATCGTGAGAATAGAATACGGTATCACATACACGCATTATTCTCGGTCCCGCACATATCTCATATGCGCTCCTATTTCGTTTCGCTTGAGCCAGGAAACTTCTGTGTAGGACTCTAAAGACTCGTCAATACGCCTGCAGCAGGTGATGATCATATCAAACACCCGCAAGCCGCAAGCGGTCTGCTAAACGTAACGGCCACCCGGGTATTGAGCGATCAGAAGATCGACGAGCAAGCCCGCTCACACTCCTGTGAATCCAACTAGCAACACTTACCGTACAGTCCGGTCTCGTCGTCTGATATGTCGCATATCTCGCCTAGGGGTGGTTAACGTCAGACCGCAATAGATCGATAAGTCGTGTCGATATGAGGTCTATAACAGTTCGAGAAACTACAAGTAACACTTACCAATAAATCTCAGCAACCCTGGCCAGGGATTTCCGGTTATAGCCAATCGAACACAGCGCAACATCAACTCCCTATACCGAGAGAGACGAATCCCCTCCTATCGCTCATTGCCTCCATGTGATTCGGGACTGTACCCAAAAACCACCGTTTTGCACGCCCTCTTGGACATGGTAAGGTGGAAATCAAAGCACAGTGGGAATCACACAAGACTCTATGACGATCTCGGGTCTACAGACTAACATGTACCAATGTCACCAGAGAACTGCCATCTGACGTAAGGTATAATACCATCTGGGAGTTCTCGGCGAGTCCGTCCAGTGTACCCAGTCTCCACTGAGCACCCGTATATCATCTCTGATGTCAAACACCAATGGATATGGGATCATCCATCGCCCATCTGTATGGGTCGAGAAGGTATACGCTAGTCTACTCTGGTATATCGATGCCCCGTCTCGATACACCCATGACTAGGGACCTTGAAGGATGTACTTATGGACTACCATGTCCCCACTAGTATGATCCGCATCATAGTCCAGGTAGTCAAGTACACATCCTAAGGGCTTTACCAACATGTAACAGAGAGACAATCAGTGTACACGTTAAGATAAAGAGCAACCAGATAGCATACTATCATGTCGAGCAAGAAAGTCCTCCCTATATATGTCCAAGCATCCACTACAATATACATCCTATGTATAGTAATGGCCTCTAGGGCATACATATAACTAACAATCTCCCACTTGCACTAGGTCCATCTGTAGCAGTGGTTGTAGTATCTCATACTCAACCATACCATAAAAGTCTCTCTCTGGGAAAAGGCCTTTGTGAGTGGATCCGCCGTGTTGTCCTCTTGGTCTACTCTCCTAACCTCGATCACCCTGGAGATTAACCATCTCCATGATCAGGTGATACTGCCTTAGAATATGTCTGGATCACTGATGTGACAGACGTTCCTTGGCATAAGCCACAACTCCATTGTCACACAATGGGAGGAACTAAGTTCATCTTATGAACAAATATACATCCAGACTGCCTCTTTGGTAACATCTTAAGTAGCGATGTATCCTGCCTTTATCGTCTAGTATGCCACGGTATCTAGCTTGGAACTCTTCCAACATACCGTCCCTTTACTGAGGGTAAAGACAATGCCTGTGACTGACATTCAGTCATCCTTATCACTCTGGAACCTTTCCAGTGATTCTCCCCAGGATCGATTGATACCATCTCACTACATCTAGTGAGTATCCTAACATCCAATTACATCTATCTCATCGATGAAAACTCAGGATTTTGGAGGTATCATTTTGATCCTATGTGGATAATCCTTGTGATAAACGGAGATTGACCGAGCGTAGCATAGGAAACTCCTTCCCTATCAAGAGTATGTCATCCACGTACTCTACGAGGATCACCACCATACTCCCTACTGCCCTTTTGTTTATACAAGGTTCATCTACCATTTTTATGATGTCAAACTCTTTGACTAACACATCAAAACAGACGTTCCAACTCCGCGATGCCTGCTTCATCACATAAAACATCTTGCACACGTTTCCGCTGCTGCCACTGTCTACGAAGCCCTCTAACTGTGTACTTATAGACGCACTTTTCTAAAACATCATTTAGAAAAGCTGTCATGGCACCCAACCGCCAGATATCGTAGTCATGGTATGTAGCCGTGGCAAGTAGGATCTGGATGGACTTAAGCGTAGCCACTGGAAAAGGTTTCGTCATCATCCACGCCTGGTCGATGACGAAAACCTTTAACAAGTCTAGCTTTGAAAGTCCCAACTTTTCCATCTACACCAAGTAATCTTCTCAAGATATACTTGCTCCTGATGGGGATTTAACCCTTCAGATATAGCAACCAAAGTCCATACTTTGTTGGTGTACATGGATTCCATCTCAGATCGCTAAGTATCCAGCCATTCTTACAGAGTCCCTACTCTCGATGGCCTGCTCGAAACTAGTTGGGTCATCATCTCATGATGCAATCCTCGCTCCCACTTTCATAGAGAAACCGAAGTATCTCTCAGGTGGGTGAGGAACCCTACTAGATCGGCGGAGAGGCTGAGGTTCGTTGGTCTCTACTGAATCCTTTGGTTCTACCAAATCATCTGCTGTAGTTTGTATAGCTGGAACCTTTCCAGTTCTACATAACTGACCTTGCCTCGAGCTTGTCCGGATTTTGCTTTTAGACATAGGCCGGACAACCCCAAATCTTAACTAACTTAAGATATAGGCTCTTCCCTTTCCATATCACATATGAAGTGGTAGGCAACTGATTTGATTTGAACCCTATTCAATAGGTATGCAGCTTCTCAAGTCCATAACTCCCAAAAGGAAATAGGTAATTCAGTAGTACTCATCATATAGCACACCTTATCATATAGTGCGTGATTGCTCCGCCCCGATATACCATCGTGCTATGGTGTATACGGAGGAGTAATGCTGAGAGAGAATCTCATTCTCCTTCAGAAAAGTCCAAGAATTCCGTGCTCAAGTATTCTCCTCCTTGATCTCATCAAAGGACATAATACTTATACCCGTATTGGTTCTCTACTTCTAACTTATATTCTTTGAATATCTCAAAAGGTTCGGACTTGTGTTTCAACAGGAACATATGACTGAATCTTGAGAGATCATCAGAGAATGTAATGAAGTACAAAGAACCGTTCTTGGCATATGTAGACAGGGGACCTTACATACATCAACATGTATCATCCCAAGAGTTTACTAACTCATTCTCTGTTTCCAATAAACAGAGCTGAGGTCATTATATCTTTGTGACATGACTGGCAAGTTTCATAAGATGTAAATTCAAACTGATTTAAATATGCATCTAAATGTAACTTCAGCTAGTCGGGTCGCATTGATATGACCTAGTCTACAATACCTCAAGAAGGATTCGTTCATTTCTGAACTCTTCCTCTTGTGTGTGTTCTGTATACTCAGAACTGTAGTTTGACTTAGAACATTAATGTTTTTAGATAACGTGCCTGAACCGATCAACTTTTGATATAGGAAATGTTCAAAACATTATCCAACAATACAAAATTTTATCATTTCTTTACTAATAAAGAGAGTGATATGATTTTGTATATCAGGTTCGGTATCTAATAACATTCATTCAGAATCAATGTATTGGTAATACAGGGTGACAGTGACCAACAGACTTGGCTGCAACACTTGCCCCGTTTTCTGTCTCATGAAACTTATCACCCGTTCTCAGTTCTCTACCTTTTTGTAGCCCTATGTAACAGATTACATATCTGGGATCCTGATCTGGTATCAAATACACAGGACGTAGAGGATACAGAGAAACAGTTCTTTGTAATGAACACACCCGAAGAAGATGCATCATATGCACTTTCTTCGTTTGGGTGGCACGGGAATTCTGGTATTCCCCAATTTCCTGCTCTGTCTTATAACAATTATAAGTTGGAGCGGGACCAACGTTCCCCAGCTCAGTATAACAAGCGGTTTCGGTCAATACATCCATATTATTATCTTGATTAAGACGTGACATGGTCGCTACCTGGAGAGAGAGAGAAAAAAACACTCAGCGTGCGCTCTTGCAAGATCAGATTGGTTATTATTTTATCTAATCAGGATGGCTCCCACTGTTTTTATCAAATCTTCCTTCAAATCCTAAAAGGATAGACTAGCCGGGATTAATTACACACTACAAGTTCGCCTATCTTTCAGCCAGGCTAGTGTCGGTACTTTGAGGGAGGTTCCCCGTGCTTTCGCACGGACCTAATTAATGTAAACCTCGTTTTCCCAGAGGCGTAACCCCGTTGACACCTTTCTAGACACCTACTTGATCGACTAATTGTAATGTGTAAAACTCTCCCAGGAGTAACTCTTACTCGCAGCGGGTATCGGGATCCAACTATCTCATAGAAGGTATGCAATCTCATTGCAAATTTCAACACTTGAAATTCCCGATAATTTTTCCCCTAGCGTCCTATGACCTTGACGGAGGTCAACAAACCATAGGCTACTAGTCAATTTCAACCCGTCATTTCTTGATCGAATTAAACCCACCTGCACGACCCTTGACGGAGGTCAACAAGGCCGCACGACTACCCTAATCCAATCTGCATCATATGCATAAGCAGATAAATACTAGTTAGCTACCGCATACTACGCCTTGACGGAGGTCAACAAACGTAGCACGAATACTAAGTAGGACTTATCTGAAATGACGGAGGGCTACGACAGGTTTTTCTGAAAACCTATTGCGTAATGAACTTAATATCGTTGTAGGATCGAATGAATTTTGAAATGGAGTGTCTTTGAGGCTTTTCTAGTTTTGCCAAAGGAGTCACTCCCGGTGAAGGGATCGTCGGTCCTTTCCTCGTCGAATGAGGTGCGGGATACATCATATATATCACTGTGCAAAGCAAAAACTCTTAAAAGCAATCAAAAGACAAACCGAGTGTGTAGTATCTGCCAGTTATTGCTAAAGGGGTCACTCCCGGTGAAGGGATCGTCGGCCCTTTCCTCATTGAATAAGGTGCAGGATATATCATATATACCGCTGTGCAAAGCAAGAACTGTAGCTACCTGTTTTATTTTTGAAATACGATTCTACAACATCTTAGGCTTCTTTTATTTCATTAATCATATTAATGAAGTCCCATCATTTAAGTCCACCTAAACATCACAGATAAATACGACGTATACTTATGCCATCCGTGTTCGCCTCGATGTCCCGTCTACACCGTTAGGTTAGGTGACTAACGGCAGAGCAGGGCAGGGCTAGCGCGGGTGTAAAACATAAGTAACGCTTATATAATATATCATATATACTATATACAGTATCTATCACAGAACATATCACATGATCACATCACAGATATCGCAGCAGAAGAAACATATGAAATATTGGATATACTAGGACGTCCGTGTTTTCAATACGAGCCAGTATAAAACACGGATTCCACGGTCGCGATGAATAGCCAAACCCATACCCCTAGACCCCTACGAGAGCAGCAAGCAACCCTACCAATTCTAGAGTTAGGAGACCCGGACTCGACTCCTCGAGTTGGTCTCCCACTGGACTCCAGAACCTGGTTACTTGTGCCCTCCTCCTTGGGTCTATCCTAGTGCGGAAAAGTAAATAATATACAAAAGGTGACAACAACCGCAACCTGGAAGTGCCCCAATAAAAGAATATTACATACAAGTTTTTACATGAATGAAAATGAAAAACACTCATCTCACATAAAAAAAACCGGCTATTCAAACACGACGATCCAATATAACATATCCAGCAACACATAACATCACATGTCATCAACGTAAGTAAACATGCGTATCCCAATTGTCGTTGACATATAGCAACGAAACCGGCGATATCACATATTACACTTACGGTCACAGAAAAGAAAGTGTAAAACTACAACAGTTGGAATCCGCAATCTCTTTAGACATCGCATGCCTAATCAAATGAATTACTTAGACATCGCATGCCTAACAATTATAAACCCCGCATTTTATTCTCATTATCGAAAACTCTTTTCAATATCAAGTCGGGCAATTCAACAAGATTCCTGACATCCTGATCGAATGCTCGTCGCAAACTTTAGTAGACGGCCGCACCCCTGATACTGTCGACGAAGTGCACCAAGGCGGAACACCGCTACCGCGAGCACCCGAACGGATGCTTTCGGCGATGGGGTTCTCCTACAATCACTTGGTCGGGGCTATGGGGTGTGGCTATCTATTAAGTTTTACCGGCGAGTATCCGCGTACGCTACGTGATTGCAACGGACTTTTGATCGCATCAAAATTCTGTGGCAACCGATCAAGTGAGACTAAAACGCTATGTTTATAACATTCATTCAGTTATCTCATAACTACTTGTGAATTCCAAATATTGTATCACATTCCGGATAAATAGAAAATGTTAAACTTTCCGATCGAACAATCGAACACCCAAGTTTTCCCGAAACAGCTCAACACATGAAATAAGTTTAAAAACATTCAGTTCATGCCTCAGTACGAACGGTCCAGCCGTAGAAGGGTCAAGCCAACGCCTCACATGTGGCACGCCGTACTGCCCCAAACCCTAAGGTTCAAAGGGCAGTTCAAGATGGTCACATAATCGAGTTAAGGTTTGTTGTCTTCTAGAGGGACCATCGCGTTACTTGCACTACTTAGAACGTCATTAAACTATGGAAAAATCCAACAATTGGAAATTTCCCGGCAGGGGAAAAAGTGGGTATTTATATCCGGTCGAACTTTTTTAACATATTCTAAAATTATCCGGAAAAGCACACAGGCAAAATTAGACAATCCGATCGAAACACCGAGTCCCCAATAAAACCCAGAAAACTCAACTCTTGAGTAAATATTAAAAATTCCCATAAAACTCAGCATTTAAATAAAGAAGTTACTGTGCAAAAATGGTTCACTGAAGAGACTAAATGAGCGCGGAACCGCCGCAATAGCCGGTTAATGCCGCGGTTCCGCCACGCTTTAGACACATCATTAGTTAATTTTTGCACCGTAATTCTTATAATTTCCTGCTGAATTTTTTAAGAATTTTTAATTTTCAAAATTCCACGAATTTCAAAAATGTACAGAGAGCATATTGGAGTTAGGGTTTCGGTTCGATCAGACTTCTAACTCCGTCTACGCATCGCCTAAGGCTCTAGCTAAGCTCTGATACCACTGTAGGGTTCCTAGGCACATTAATGAGGTCTCACAAGTGATCAAACATGGCTAATTCAAAATTTTCCATGTGCCTACAAACCCTAATACGGATCGTTAACTAGATGTATAGGTGATGCGATGCAAGTAGACAACTTTAACTAAAAGGAAAGAGGCTACAACCTTTGTAGATCCGGTCCTCCACCTCCTAGGCTCCGTGATGACGTCCCTCCGCTGTCCAAATCGAATCCCGGACTCTAGCATCGGCTTCATCAGAGAAATGGGCGGGCTTGGTTGTCGGCTTCGATGCCGAAGATGATCTACGTCGAGGCAACACAAGATCAAGCTCCAACTTCACCAAGCCATGAAACTTGTGAAGAAAACACCCTATACTACTTGGTAAGTGGTAGAGGATGAAGAAATAGGAAGTGGGTTCACTTTAGAATTGGATTTCTCACTCTTTTTCTCAAGTTGCCATTGATGGAGGCAAGCTTTCTTCCTTTGTTGAAGAAGAAGAAGATGATGAAGAAAGAATATGATTAGTATATTCAAAAAAGAAAATAATATGAATACTTATCATATACCAACCATGGTTAGGTATAGAGAATAGACTATGGTTAGTTTGAATGGTTAGGGTTAAGTATGAGACAAAAATGGTGGACTTGTTCAAAGCTTCATGAAGCATCAACAAGCATACAAAGAAAGCCACCATTTCTCATTTATCTTTTCCAAAATAAATAAATAAATAAATAAGTAAGTAAACAAACAAAACCCTAATCATTCATATAACCATGGTTTAATTCTTTACACAAACCCAAGTGAGCATGTATCATCAAACATGATACAAACAAGTGCACAAAAGTATATCACATATACAACTTGTGTACATCAAGAGAGAAAATACATTTAAAGTGAACAAATACTAGTTAATGCAAAGTAATATATCAAATATATAATTATGCATTAAATCATTAAATCAATACTTGATTTAACGATCCGGTCATATCACATATAACCGACCAATATCCAATGTATCGGCTTATCGAATCAATCCTTGATTCGATAACTAGGTTATATCGCATACAACCAGTCGATACATTCATCGCGAGAATAGAATACGGTATCACATAAAAGCATTATTCTCGGTCCCGCACATATCTCATATGCGCTCCTATTTCGTTTCGCTTAAGCCAGGAAACCTCTGTGTAGGACTCTAAAGACTCGTCAATACGCCGGCAGCTGGTGATGATCATATCAAACACCAGCAAGCCGCTAGCGGTCTGCTAAACGTAACGGCCACCCGGGTATTGAGCGATCAGAAGATCGACGAGCAAGCACGCTCACACTCCTGTGAATCCAACCAGCAACACTTACCGTACAGTCCGGTCTCGTCGTCTGATATGTCGCATATCTCGCCTAGGCGTGGTTAACGTCAGACCCCAATAGCTCGATAAGTCATGTCGATATGAGGTCTATAACAGTTCGAGAAACTACAGGTAACACTTACCAGTAAATCTCAGCAACCCTGGCCAGGGATTTCCGGTTATAGCCAATCGAACACAGCGCAACATCAACTCCCTATACCGGGAGAGACGAATCCCCACCTATCGCTCATTGCCTCCATGTGATTCGGGACTGTACCCAAAAACCACCGTTTTGCACGCCCTCTTCGACGTGGTAAGGTGAAAATCAAAGCACAGTGGGAATCACACAAGACTCTATGACGATCTCGGGTCTACAGACTAACCTGTACCAGTGTCACCAGAGAACTGCCATCTGACGTAAGGTATAATACCATCTGGGAGTTCTCGGCGAGTCCGTCCAGTGTACCCAGTCTCCACTGAGCACCCGTATATCATCTCTGATGTCAAACACCAATGGATATGGGATCATCCATCGCCCATCTGTATGGGTCGAGAAGGTATACGCTAGTCTACTCTGGTATATAGATGCCCCGTCTCGATACACCCACGACTAGGGACCTTGAAGGATGTACTTATGGACTACCATATCCCCACTAGTATGATCCGCATCATAGTCCAGGTAGTCAAGTACACATCCTAAGGGCTTTACCAACATGTAACAGAGAGACAATCAGTGTACACGTTAAGATAAAGAGCAACCAGGTAGCATACTATCATGTCGAGCAAGAAAGTCCTCCCTATATATGTCCAAGCATCCACTACAATATACATCCTATGTATAGTAATGGCCTCTAGGGCATACATATAACTAACATGAGGTAGCGGTGATACCACAGTTTAAAAAGACCGGTTGCGTATGTTTTCCATGGAGATTAGGGTAAGAATTAAGAAAGGACGGACAAAAACCTAGAGGAAGAAACATCGTTTCTTCCCGATGGTACTAATCCACTTTATTAATTATTACCATAACACCTCATAGATCTTAATTAGGGCATAGAAAGTGGTGAGGAATATTGACTTTCCAAACTTAAGCTAAACCTAACCCTAGCAAGATTTTAATCCTAGTCTAAATCAACCTTAGTTTTTAGATTTAATCAATCCTACACCGTTTGGAATTAACTCGTTAGAACAAATTGAGAATACACAAAATCCCTGTGGACCGACCCGTACTCACCGGCTAGCTACCAAGCGTCGCCGTTCTTGATTGCGGTAATTAATTCTTTGATCACAAAATCTCACATTCAATCAATGAGTCAAGAGTGTTAGTCTCAGGAGTGGAAAGAGTGTCCTCACCAAGATGTGCAAGATCAAACATTTATGTGCTAGTGTCATCGAGATCTTCAAAGCAAAGTTCATCAACTTCGCAACTTTCGGAAGCAATCTCGTGGACAGAACAAACATCAAGTATGTGAGCAGAGGGTTCAGACGGCTAACTTCCATTTTTGTAGATGTTCAGTTCAATTGTCATTTTTCTGAAAGATAGGTTCATTGAACCGTTTCGACAGTTAATGACACCATTGGAAGTGGCAAGGAATGGTCGACCTAAAATCACCGGAATTTGGTTCTGTGGGTTTGCTACAGGTTATGTATCGAGAACAATAAAGTCCACAGGGAATATGAATTCCCCGACTTTTATCAACACATCCTCCAGTTCACCCCTAGGTTTGGTGATTGAACGGTCTTCCATTTGGAGAGTGCAATGAGCTGGTTTTAACTCTCCAATCCCTAACTACTCATAGACAGAATATGGCAGGTTAACACTTGCGCCCAGATCAAGTAAAGCACGGTTGATGTTTTTATCCCTAATAGAAATTGATATCGTAGGACATCCTGGGTCCTTACGTTTCTTTGGTAACTGTGGGGTAAAAGCAGTGCTAACATTATTAGTCATAAAAACCTTTTTGGGTACTTGAGTCTTCCTCTTCTTAGTGCACAAGTCTTTAAGAATTTTCGCATAAGCGGGGGACTTGTTGAATAGCATCTAGGAGATGGATGTTGATGTTAACCTATTTGAACATTTCCATAATCTTCTCCATATGTGGACTCAATTTGTTTCCCCTTAACCGATTCGGATAAGGAGCTTTAGCGATAAGGAGCTGGGTCCAACATTGGAGAAGGTGGTGTGTGTGGAACTGATCCCAGAATGGAAGTGGGGATCGCCTTTGGTGGACTAGAAGAGGTTTGCTGAGGTGTCGAGCCTTGAGAAAAACGAAGAATGGGCTCGCAAGAAGGTGGTGGGGTAGAAGAACAAGGATCAGAAGTAGATGTGTGTGTGGAAGGGAAGGTCTCAGCCGGGGTATTATTGATAAACTTTTCATGATCATCAATCTCTTCCCCAACGTGATTATTCAGCACTCTTCCTGATCTCAACGTTGTGATGGAGTTCACATTGTAGTGTTGTGAATGCCCAGGATTCGGTAAGGGTTGAGACGGAAGTTTCCCTTTCTCTCTCGCACTCATTTCGGCTTTTAATTGGGCAATTTGAGCTTCCATCGATTTTAAACTCTCAGCTTGGAGGTCAGAGTTTTTTTGGAATTTATCGAGGGAAGGCCTAAATTCAGCCGACATTTGTTTCATGTACATTTCAAAAGTTCGTTCGAGTGAAGAGGAAATATCAGTTCCGGTCAACTGCAAAGGATTATATGGTGCAGATGTGTTGACTGGATTTTGAAAGTTTTGTGATTGGTAGGGGTGCTGAGTCAGTTGAAATGGCTGCTGTTGTGGTGGAGGAGCCCTTTGAAAATTATTTTGATTTGGAACCGTGTTTTGAGTTTGTTGTTGGTTCCAAGCAAAGTTAGGGTGATTCCTCCAACCCTGATTATAAGTGGAAGAATACGGATCGTTTCTAGGTCTTTGTTGGAAAGCAGCATTGGTATACTCTTGACCTTGAAACGGAGAATTTAAAGGACATTCTTCCGTAAGATGAGATGGATCAGAATAGCATCCACAGACAGTTTTGGGGAGTGTCATCTGATTTAGGGAGGCTGCTAAAAATTTATGTTCCATAGCTTCGAGTTTCTTTTGCATTGCTGCCATTTCAGCTCTAAGTCCTATGCAAACATCAATTTGGTGAATGCCACCGCTAGACGATGACTGGTTTACACTCTCCCACTGTAAAGATTTTTCAGCGAAATCTTCTAAGAATCCCCAGGCTTCACCATCATCTTTAGTCATGAAAGTGCCTTGACACATGGATTCAAGGTTCTGTTTTGTTGTAGGATTAATGCCCTCATATATGATTATGCACAAATCCCATCTAGGGATTCCATGATGTGGACATTGAACTAACAGATCCTTGAAGCGTTCAAAACACTTCGAGAATGGTTCATTTGGAAGCTGGGTAAATTGATTTATTTCGCTACATACTCGAGCTGTTTTATGATTGGGGTAGAATTTCTTTAGGAAAGCTGCGACGAATTCATCCCAGTTTGAAATAGAATGTGCGGCTGTGTTATAAAGCCACTTCTCGGCTATATCACACAAAGTGAATGGGAGAAGACGTAAACGCATAGCATCCACAGAAAGCTGTGAAGTACCCATCATAGCGCATACATTTTCAAATTTGGTAATAAAGAAATATGCATCTTCAGACTCGGGACCGTGATATTTGGGTAGAAGATTGATGTATTGGGGTTTTATTTCAAAGTTGTCCCCATTGGCTGGTGGAATGGTGAGACAGGTCGAAAGAGGACCTCACATAGGGTAACATCTCTCTTGGAGAGAGATGCGGGGTGGATTCTGCGCACCTGCGGACGGTGGCAGAGTAGTGTTAAAGAAGTTCGATGGAGAAATGTCCATCGAAGTGGGTGTGGTGGTGGATAAAGAAAAACTAGACGTAGAATTACCGACTTCGGAGTCGATAGGAGGAATGCGGACAAGACGGGCACTAGAATCCCGTGTCCAGCCGAGCATGCACTAAATGGTTTAGCACAAGTGGCAGCGTAAAGTGATAATTAAGGAAAAAATGAGTTTGGTGTTTGGTTTTGAAAAAGATATGGATTTTTGAAAAAGACAAATCACAAAAATGCATAAGCAATCCTAAATATAGTGGTCACCTAAGTCAAGTCTCTAGACCGCTCCTAGACTTCCAGAATACAAGTCGCAAGATAAATCCTCTACTGCCACTTTGTCTCTCCTGTGGCGAGGTAAGTGCCAGGTAAGTGGGAGGTTCTCCACTACGTATATAGTGGGCCTAATTAAGTAACCACTTGCCTTAGACACACTTGCCTTAGACACCACAAAAGAAACGCGGATAAGCAATAGATTACCCATGACCACCTTATGTCCTAAGCGAGTGCGACGGTCCTTAGAGTCATATCTAGATATTTTTTAGTTAATGAGGGTGATGCGGATGCAGTTTTGTGATTTATGGGGCTTAGGAAGGGTAATGAACTCCCCACCTAATTTGAATTTGGTCTTTTCCCCTTAATTTCCGTGTTAAAAATGCAAACAACCAAGATCAAACACGCAACAATTTTTCTTTTTCTTTTTGCTGCCCTGCGAATTTTTGCAAAGAATCCTGCAGAAATTGGTTAATGGAGCAGAGCAGGGAGGAGATAAGAAAGTCAGAGATGGACCTAAAATTTTTGGAACAGTGACGCAGCTATCCCGCCGCGGATCCGCCGCAAGAAGCACAATATGAACGCGGAAGCGCGGTCTTCTGATGAGATCCCTGCACAAAATTTCTTGCAGATGCTCCTGTTCACTCATTGAACTCTCTGAAATGATCGGAATATTTTTCCTCTCGCTCCACAGATTCCAGATCTCCTTGCAACAAATCACAACAAATCGTTAAGCGCTTGTTACGAATTTTGATCTAAAAAACTGATGGAACAAAAAGAAATTCAACTCAAAGTACAAAAACGAACAAATTAGCACACTATCCCCGGCAACGGCGCCATTTGATTGATCGTTTTCGTGTCGTGTTTAGAATGTTTTACAACCAAAGAAATTTATACCGCAATCAATTAACGGTGTCTATTGTAGTTTCGTCAATGAGAACGGATCGTCCACTGAGAAAGTGTGATTTGCTCGTTATTGTTTTAGTTGAGTCGAAAATTAAAAGATAAAACAAAATGATTCAATAATTGTGAAATGTAGTTTCAAGAATCATCAAGAAAATAAAGATCAAGAATCAAGAATCAAGAATTGTCCAAATCGAATGAATTATCAAGATTTGTAAAGAGGCTCGTAGGAATCGATCCAATCGATAGTGATGATGAAGAATGATGATTACAAATTCTTATCTATTGAAGATTTTTTACTAGATCGATGACAATCAACGAGAATTAAGGATTTATTGAAGAAACTATGGTTTCTTCATCACATCCCTTGTCCTTTCGTTGATTAGCATTCAAATTCTAGCCTCTAGGAAATTCAATCATCGATCGTTGATCTCTAATTAAGAGCGAAAACATTCAAGAATGCATCTCGCTCAAAACTAGGTTGTCGATGATTCAATTTCCTAAAATTTACAAAACTCATAAGACTTAAGAATCGTTCAAGAATTTAATCATCATCATCTACCTATTTTCTCGATTTCTCCACAAGCGAGGTTTTCACTCAAACATCATGAAAAAGATAACAATCAAAAATCGATAACTCTTCATAATGCTCAAATGTAAAGAGAAGCAAGATCAAGAATTTTCACCTTTCATTAATCAACGTTCCGTTACAATTCACTCAAAGATTCCAAGACTTTGAGGAGAGAACTCGATCGTCGAACTAGCTTCCCATCGTCTTCTTTAGTCGTGGATCGTCGTGGATCACTTGCTCGGATGAAGATCGGCGTTGCTTCAAAAAGGCTCGTTGAATGCTTGCTTGAATCGGTACTCGATGAATCTTGATTTGGATCAAATTGTGTCACTCAATTTGTGTGGATTTTGATTTGGATCACACTAGAATTTTACCCTAATTGATGAACAATCTTCAACATGAACCCTTAGGTGCCTTTTTATAGTGTTCCCCTTAAGCTTCCCCTAGGTTTAGCTTCCTTTAGAAGCTAAACTAGGTTTAGCTTCCCTTGTAAGCTTGGTAGTTAAGAAGAAACTTCTAGATTGAGTTAGTTATTTAGCTTACAAGAGAAGCTTGGTTATGAGGCTTGCATAGAAAGCTAGGTAGTTATAGGAAGCTTCTAGATTAAGGTAGTTAGCTAGCTTGAATGAGAAGACTTGCTGTTGGAGTGAAGCTTCTGGAGATTTCTAGGGACTTTAAATAATCTTGGCCGTAAAAAGTGTAAGTCTACGGTAGCGCCCCGGCCGTCTGTCCGAGGCCAAAATGCGAAAACGAAACTTTTCTTAAACTAGAAACCGGCGCTATCGTATACTTTAAATCCGGATCGAACCATTAACCTACAACTAGCTAATAAGAGAAGGGTTGGAAAAGCTATACCGATCGATCCGTGTCCTTCGGTCTTGGCCACCATCCCAAGCTCCTCGGGGCATCTCCGATCTCCGGTCTTCTCGTCGGAAAGGGCACCACATCATCGAGTCTTTTTACGGGCTCCCGCTTCGTCCGAAGCAACTCGAGCACGAAGTTCTCTAGCCGACATGTCCAAGGTGAAATAGAGAATGTGTGTGACAACTTTGTCTCTTGCATCCATTGTATAGATGAAGGTTGAAGGTGAAGCCATCAATGGAGATTATAAGCTAGAGCAAGAAGAAGAAGAGGAGGCTTTTCTCTTTCTTTTGTGTTCTATGATGAAATGAGAGAGTGAGAGAGTATGAAGGAAATACAAGAACTAACCATTAGCTTATGGCTGCCCTTTCTCTCTCTTCCTCTCATTTCAACTTACAAATCCATCACAAAATGTGACATATGCACAATAAAAGAGACCATGAGTCACTAGGTTGCATGTGTCACAATAAATGCACCTCATGATGATTTCTAGCTCATAATTTCCATTTGTAAACATTAACCCAAATGTTTACAACAATAAAAAGATACGGCAACATCTAAAGTAAACTCGTGACGGATCACAAGGATACCCCTCACCTGTATATACATACCTGCATACGCATTCTGACTGAATGCGAATGCGATGGGACTAAAGTAATCCAACAAATCTAATACTAGGATCCGGCTTAAACCAAAGCCCACTAGTATGATCCGCCCGATCATGATCCGTGCACTACTGCACGTATATGATCGAACCCTACCATATATCATACGGCCTCTGCAAAGTTTCGCCCGAAACTCGAGAAACAGTCTGTGGGGGACTCTAAAGACTCATCAATACATTGGCTGTGGATTTAACCACTAGCACGTCAATGGTACTAGCTGTACGTAACGGGCTACCAGGTATTGACCAAAAAGGAGGTCGATGAGCGAACTCATCCTGACACCATACTGAGCCTGTCAGTGACAATATTCGTACAGTCCGGTCCGTTCGTCTATGAGCATCGCATGGCGGGCCTAGAGGGTTGGTAAAAGTCAGAACCCCAAAAGCGGTACAAGTCGTGTCGGAGTGTAGCCCAGAACACCCTGAGATACTACCGGAATACCTACTAGTAAATCTCCTGCCTTGGCCAAGGACTTCGTGTAATGGCTCTCCTAAACACAACGCGATCTCACCCCCAATACCGGGAGAGACGAAACCCCTGCCGATCCGCTCACTGCCTCCATGTGGCTCGGGACTGTACCCAACTAAAACCTGTTTGCATGACTCCTTTGAGCCGTGGTAGGGTAGTAATCAAAGTACAGTAGGAACTCACATGAGACAAATGACGATCTCAGGTCGATGAACTAACCTGTACACATGTCACCAGGGAACTGCTATCTGACGTCAGATATAATACCAACTAGCATGTTCCCGGCGAGTCCTGTCCGGTGTACTCATAACCCAATAAGCACTTGTATACATCTTAGGTGATCCAACTGACACCAATGGCTTGTGAGACCAGCCACCGCCTCTGTTGGAGATAGTGCCCTCAGAGTCAGTTATTGGATCACAGGCACGTGATTGCAATGACTGAGAGAGGACCTATACCGTTAGAACAGTTTTACTCAAGATGATAGTATGCTATCTGGTTTATCTTTCTTATCGTGTACTATTTTAGGTGACCTTACAGGTCACTATTGCGCGTTGATAGAGCCCTTAGGATTCTTGCTTGACGGCCAGCAGTATGATGGCGATCATATACATGGGAGCTGGGGTCTATAAGCACATCCTTAAAAGGTCCCTAGTCGAAGGAGTTTCGAGACAGGACATCGATACTCCAGAGTAGACTAGTGTAAACAGTCGAGACCCCGACGAGGGGCGGTGGACGGTCTCACAAGCCACTGGTGTCAGTTGGTTCACCTAAGATGTATACAGGTGCTCATTAGGTTATGAATACACCGGACAGGACTTGCCGGGAACATGCTAGTTGGTCTTATACTTGACGTCAGATAGCAGTTCCCTGGTGACATGTGTACAGGTTAGTTCATTGACCTGAGATCGTCATTTGTCTCGTGTGAGTTCCCACTGTACTTTGATTATTACCCTACCACAGCTCAAAGGAGTCGTGCAAACAGGTTTTAGTTGGGTACAGTCCCTGTTGGAGATAGTGCCCTCAGAGTAAATTATTGGATCACAGGCACGTGATTGCAATGATTGAGGGAGGACCTGTCCCAGTAGGACAGTCTTACTCAAGATGATAGTATGCTATCTGGTTTATCTTTATCATCGTGTACTGCTTTAGGTGACCTGATAGGTCGCTATTACACGTTGATAGAGCCCCTAGGATTCTTGCTTGACTGCCAGCAGTACGAGGGCGATCATATACGTGGGAGCTGGTAGTCTATAAGCACATCCTTAAAAGGTCCCTATTCATGGTAGTTTCGAGACAGGGCATCGATACTCTAGAGTAGACTAGTGTATACAGTCGAAACCCCGACGAGGGGCGGTGGCCGGTCTCACAAGCCATTGGTATCAGATGGTTCACCTAAGATGTGTTAGTTATATGTATGCCCTAGAGGCCATTACTATACATAAGATGTATATTGTAGTGGATGCTTGGACATATATAGGGAGGACTTTTTGCTCGACATGATAGTATGCTATCTGGTTGATCTTTACCTTAACGTGTACACTGATTGTCTCTCTGTTACATGTTGGTAAAGCCTTTAGGATGTGTACTTGACTACTTGGACTATGATGCGGATCATACTAGTGGGGACATGGTAGTCCATAAGCATATCCTTCAAGGTCCCTAGTCGTGGGTGTATCAAGACGGGGCATCGATATACCAGAGTAGACTAGCGTATACCTTCTCGACCCATACAGATGGGCGATGGATGATCCCATATCCATTGGTGTTTGACATCAGAGATGATATACGGGTGCTCAGTAGAGACTGGGTACACTGAACGGACTCGCCGAGAACTCCCAGATGGTATTATACCTTACGTCAGATGGCAGTTCTCAGGTGACACTGGTACAGAGTAGTCTGTTGACCCGAGATCGTCATAGAGTCTTGTGTGGTTCCCACTGTGCTTTGATTTCCACCTTACCACGTCCAAGAGGGCGTGCAAAACGGTGGTTTTTGGGTACAGTCCCGAATCATATGGAGGCAATGAGCGATAGGAGGGGATTCATCTCTCCCGGTATAGGGAGTTGATGTTGCGCTGTGTTCGATTGGCTATAACCGGAAATCTCTGGCCAGGGTTGCTGAGATTTACTGGTAAGTGTTACCAGTAGTTTCTCGAACTGTTATAGACCTCATATCGACACGACTTATCGAGCTATTGGGGTCTGACATTTACCACCCCTAGGCGAGATATGCGACATATCAGACGACGAGACCGGACTGTACGGTAAGTGTTACTGGTTGGATTCACAGGAGTGTGAGCGGGCTTGCTCGTCGATCTTCTGATCGCTCAATACCCGGGTGGCCGTTACGTTTAGCAGACCGCTTGCGGCTTGTGGGTGTTTGATATGATCATCACCTTCTGCCGGCGTATTGACGAGTCTTTAGAGTCCTACACAGAGGTTTCCTGGCTCAAGCGAAACGAAATAGGAGCGCATATGAGATATGTGCGGGACCGAGAATGATACCAGTATATGATACTGTATTCGATTCTCGCTATATATGACATTGATCGGTTATATGTGATATAGCCGGGTTATCGGATCAAGTGTTGATTCGATAAGTTGTTACTATTGATATTAGTCGGTTATATGTGATATGACCGGATCGTTAAATCAAGTATTGATTTAATGATTTAATGTATAATTATATATTTGATATATTACTTTGCATTAACTAGTATTGGTTCACTTAAGATGGATTATCTCACTTGATTGTGCACATTGTATATGTGATATATTTTTGTGCACAAGATTGTATCATGTTTGATGATACATGCAAACTTGGGTTAGTGTGTGATTTAAACCATGGTTAGTTAATGGTTAGGGTTTCATTTGATTTACTTATTCATTTATTTATTTTGTTTATTTATTTTGGCAAAGGACAATGAAATGGTGGCTTGCTTTGTCTTTTCTTTAAAACTTCATGAAGGTTTGAAAGCTTGACCATTTTGTTTCTTTCCTTTAACCCTAACCATTCAACTAAACTCTAGTTAATTCTCTACACTAAACCATGGTTGCAAATATGATAAGTATCATCTTATTTTCTATTTTTTCCATAATACTTATCATATTATCTTCTTCTTCTTCTCCTTCTTCAAGATGAAGAAAAGCTTGCCACCTTTAATGGCAACTTGAGAAAAAGAGTGAGAAATCCAATTCTAAAGTGAACCCACTTCCTATTTCTTCATCCTCTAACTCTTGCCAAGTAGTATAGGGTGTTTTCTTCACAAGTTTCATGACTTGGTGAAGTGGGAGCTTGATCTTGTGTTGCCTCGACGTAGATCATCTTCGGCATCGAAGTCGACGACCTAGCCCGATCATTCTTTCGATGAAACCACCGCGAGAGTCCGGGATCCGATGGGTACAGCGGAGGGACTTCATCATGAAGCTATGGAGGTGGAGGACCGGATCTACAAAGGTTGTATTTTCGTTCACTTTTAGTTAAGTTGTTAACTAGTTGCTTGTTTCACTTAAACTCTAGTCAACGATCCGTATTAGGGTTTCTCGGTACTTGTAAAATTTGAATTTGGCATGGTTGATGCCTTGTGAGACCTCATTAGTGTGTCTACGAACCCTACAGTGGTATCAGAGCCTAGCTAGAGCTTTAGGCGATGTGTAGACGAAGGTAGAAGTCCGATCGAACCCGATATTCCCTGATTTCAACCCTCTCTGTACAATTTTTCAAACAGTGGATTTTTGTGAATTAAAAATTCTCAAAAAATTAAGCAGGAAAAACTAAGAATTACTGTGAAGTACGGTCCCCTAAGTCAACAATTTGACCGCGGAACCGCGTCTAAACCATGGGTTTTGCGGCGGTTCCGCGGCCAAAATTTGGACTTAGTCCCTGAAATTTCATATATTTATTCTTAGGTCCTTTATTGGCAATTTTTTATGGGAATATTTTAATTCCACTCAAGTGTTGAGTATTCTAAGGTTTTATTGGGGACTCGTTAATTTGATCGGATAATTTAATTTCGTTTAAGTTTTTCCGGATATTTTAGAAACTATTAAAAAGTTCGACCGTATATAAATACCCACTTTTTCCCCTGCCGGGAAATTTCCAAGTGTTGTATCTTTTCGTAGTTTAAGAACGTTCAAAGTAGTGCAAGTAACGCGATGGTCCGTCTAGAAGACAACAAACCTTAACTCGATTATGTGACCGTCTTGAACTGCCCTTTGAACCTTAAGGTTTGGGGCAGTACGGCGTGCCACATGTGAGGCGTTGGCTTGACCCTTCTACGGCTGGACCGTTGGTACTGAGGCATGAACTGAATGTTTTTAAACTTATTTCCTGTGTTGAGCTGTTTCGGGAAAACTTGGGTGTTTGAATGTTCGATCGAAAAGTTTAACATTTTCTATTTTATCTGGAATATGATACAATAATTGGAATTCACAAGTGGTTATGAGATAACTGAATGAATGTTATAAATCTAGCGGTTTAGTCTCAATTGATCGGTTGCCACGGGATTTTGATGTGATCAAAAGTCCGTCGCAATCACGTAGTGTACGCGGATACTCGCCGGGTAAACTTAATAGACAGCTACACCCCTTAGCCTCGACCAAGTGACTGTAGGAGAACCCCGTCGCCGAAAGCATCCGTTCGGGTGCTCACGGCAGCGGTGTTCCGCCTTAGTGCACTTCGTCGACGGTATCGGGGGTGCGGCCGTCTACTAAAGTTTGCGACGAGCATTCGATCGGGATGTCGGGAATCTTGTTGAATTGCCCGACTTGATATTGAAAAGAGTTTTCGATAATGAGACTAAAATGCGGGGTTTATAATTGTTAGGCATACGATGTCTAAGGAATTCATATGATTAGGCATGCGATGTCTAAAGAGATTGTAGATTCCAACTATTGTAGTTTTACACTTTCTTTTCTGTGACCGTAAGTGTAATATGTAATATCGCCGGTTTCGTTGCTATATGTCAACGACAATTGGGATGGGCATATTTACTTACGTTGATGACATGTGATGTTATGTGTTGCTGGATATGTTATATTGGATCGTCGTGTTTGAATAGCCGGGGTTTTTTTTATGTGAGATGAGTGTTTTTCATTTTCATTCATGTAAAAACTTGTATGTAATATTCTTTTATTGGGGCACTTCCAGGTTGCGGAAGATGTCACCTTTTGTATATTATTTACTTTTCCGCACTAGGATAGACCCAAGGAGGAGGGCACAAGTAACCGGGTTCTGGAGTCCAGTGGGAGACCAACTCGAGGAGTCGAGTCCAAGTATCCTAACTCTAGAATTGGAAGGGTTGCTTGCCGCTCTCGTAGGGGTCTAGGGGTGTGGGTTTGGCTATTCATCGCGACCGTGGAATCCGTGTTTTATACTGGCTCGTATTAAAAACACGGACGTCCTAGTATATCCAATATTTCATATGATTCTTCTGCTGCGATATCTGTGATGTGATCATGTGATATGTTCTGTGATGGATACTGTATATAGTATATATGATATATTATATAGGCGTTACTTATGTTTTACACCCGCGCTAGCCCTGCCCCGCTCTGCCGTTAGTTACCTAACCTAACGGTGCACGAGGGGACTTTGAGGCGAATGCGGATGGCATAAGTGTACGTCGTATTTATCTGTGATCTTTAAGTATTTAAATGATGGGACTTCATTAATGTGATTAATGAAATAAAAGAAACCTAAATATGTTGTAGAATTGAATTTCAAAATTAAAACAGGTAGCTACAGTTCTTGCTTTGCACAGCGGTATATAAGATATATCCTGCATCTTATTCGATGAGGAAAGGACCGAAGATCCCTTCACCGGGAGTGACACCTTTAGCAATAACTGGCAGATGCTACACACTCAGTTTGTTTTTTGATAGCTTCTATAGTTTCTTCTTTGCACAGTGATATATATGATATATCCCGCACCTCATTCGACGAGGAAAGGGCCGACGATCCCTTCACCGGGAGTGACCCCTTTAGCAAAACTAGAAAAGCATCAAAAACACTCCATTTCAAAATCATTTGATTCTACAACGATATCAAGTTCATTACGCAATAGGTTTTCAGAAAAACCTGTCGTAGCCCTCCATCATTTCAGATAAGTAGTAGTTAGTATTCGTGCTGCGTTTGTTGGCCTTTGTCAAGGCGTAGTGTGCGGTAGCTAATTGGTGCTTATCTGCTTATGCATATGATGCAGATTGGATTAGGTTAGTCGTGCGACCTTGTTGGCCTTTGTCAAGGTGTAGCGTCTTGAAAAGTCGTTTTGGTGTTTTCCTGAAATTCGGTGAAAATTCGGTATTTTTCCGAAAACCGTCTTTCTCGATATTTTGCAGTTTAGGGCTAATTATACCTAAAAAGGATAGGTAATTTCTTGTTTTTAGTAGCTAATGAGTTATTTATGAAATTTTGGTCATTTAAAAATTTTTCCCTATTTTTCAATTTTTTAATATTATTTTAAGCCGGTAAGAAAATACATTAAATAAGCGATAAATACAAATTTTTCCGGGCTAATTTTAATCTATAAAATTATGATAATTATAATCTAGTGATAACATGAATTTTTAGTAATTTATTTTGATTTTTAACAAATTTTTGTGATTTGAAACGAATTTATTGAATTTTGAGCTAAAACTTGCAATTTTTGAGTTGTAGG
Source organism: Agapanthus africanus (assembly GCA_030015575.1). Lineage (NCBI taxonomy): Eukaryota > Viridiplantae > Streptophyta > Magnoliopsida > Asparagales > Amaryllidaceae > Agapanthus > Agapanthus africanus. Next base: position 311,516,260 of record CM057345.1, on the reverse strand, counting down.
GGGCCTTTTTGCATAAAATTTCTTTTGTAAAACCCCTCTCTCTTTCTCCTCAGCCCTAGGACAGCCCCACCTTGTGTGAGAACAGAAATTTCTGGCCTCTCTCTTCTTGGTTTCTTTCTTGAGTTAATTTGATAGTTTATGGTATTATTTTAATTAAAATGGATAATGTATGATACATTGACTTTTGTGGACTTGACCATGACTTTCCCCACTTGCCCACACCCTCCCCCATACCTCATTCTGGCCGAAATTCCTGCACACCCTCTTCTTCCTCTCTTTTCTTTTCATTTTTCTTCAATTTCTTCAAGAAATACATCAAAATCCATGATTTAATTCAAAAATCCAAACAAAAATCCTTATGCTATCATTATCCTTAGCCATTCTTGCTTGGACCTTGGTGTTGAGGCCATCAATTGGAGCAAATTTTCTTGCTTGATCCATAGATCAAGAGGTATAATTCTCATCAAGTTGCTTTCTTTTGCTAAAAATTCCTTTAATTGTATGGTTAGTGTTAAAAGTTAGCTTATTTCTAATCTAGTTTAAAAGAGTAGTTTGTTTAAATTAGGGTTTTGAAGCCATGATAATTGTGTTGTAATTAGTGGGTGTGGATTGCTTGTAGTGTGCTTGGGTGAGTATGCTTTATTGTAGTCGTTTTGTCGCAAATCGGCAATTTTTGCACCGATTTTTGGAATGTATATGCTTACTAGATTTTTATATAAATTATGAGATGGACTATTTTTGATATCTTGATGATTGTAATGGCTTGTCCTACGACTTTTAGGATGCATGAGTGCGGTTTTTGGGTAGTCGGGTTTTAGTTTTGCCGGGTGACCCAAATCGGCGTTTTTGGCAGTTTTTGCGATTTTCGCGTGTGTTCCGCGCACTTTGTGCACGTTGTACCTAGCTAGCGAACTTTAGTAGTTTCGTTGGGGTTTGCGTCGTTCTTGATATGTAACCTTATAATTGGTAATGATGTAAATTCCAGGTTCGGGCGCGGAAACGTCAGACGCGGCGCGAAAGGGAAAGGCGGTGATTGGACACAGCTAGCCAGGGATCCCGGTGAGTAGATTTAACATCTACGGGGGACGATCGTTTGGATGGCGCAAGTCGCCCGATAGAATTAGTAAACTGAAAATAAAATAGTAAACTGGATAACCACTTGTGACATTAGAATAATAATACTGGCATGATAATTGCTGCAATTAGATCAATATGTTATACCCATATACGCAAACTCAATTGTAGGACACATGCACCATTACCAGGTTTTTATATGCAGCACGAGCACTATTCATGTTTACACACACACCCTGGTATTTGCCATGCCACCACACTAGATAACATTTAAATTTAAACCTTTTACTAATTGATACTTAAACTGGTGCTATTGCCTTTAATTCCTTAAAATGAAACCGTAGAATTGCTATTCATGTGCATGTACTTCATCATATTAATTGTTCATGCTTAATCCATTAGTCACACATCGCAACTTGATTATTGATATCATATGCATTCATTATCACTGATATATGCACTTATGAGGATTTCTTGAGATTTTATGATATTGCTGGATTTCGGGGGAAAGCCGCAAAATTTCCAAACTTATGATATTTTTAAAACATGTAAATTGCGGTTTTCTAGTGATGTAAGTGTCGTCCACCATGAGTTTGCTGTGGCTTTGGAAATCCGTGTCGAGGAGTGGAGGAACCGGCACGGGTACATGGTGGGCCCGGTAAGGTACCCCGGGGCAAGAGGAATGTGGTGATGACGTTGAGCCTGGCAGGGGACGGATTACCTACCGGTGACTGTTTGGGACGGTGGATATCCAGAGGATACCGACCGTGGCCGCTAGATGATGAGATATTGATATTTGAGATGGGTCAGCCGGACGGCTGAGGCCAGCGATACATTTATGAGATTTGAGACAGCTTTTGGGGTGTCGTTGCTGGACACCGGTTTTCGTCGATTCATTGACATTTGCTGGCATTCTAAAAGAGTTTCAAAAACAACATCTGATAAAATATTTTTATATATAAACCTATTGAGACCTCAGATATTCATGTTGCATACATATTCGTACACTGATGTTGTATACACACCTGCTAGTATATCCATATTGCATACATACTCGCCATTATGTCCTGCCTTACCTGTATATAGATGCTAGGATGCTTGTGTGCATGCATTCGATAGCCTGTGTAAATGTTATTTATTACTCACGAGTTGGCAACTCACCCCCGTTGTGCCATAGCCTGTTGCAGGTCCGCTCCGTCAGTTCAGTAGCGGCGGGTGCGCTTGCTTCTTTTGCCTCTTTTGCCTGGACTCGAGATTTGCTCATAGGTGGGTTATGTTATTTTTTGTACCACCTTGTATATTCTTGTATCTAGTGTACTCCATCTACTGTTTCTACCAGATTATTGTATATTGACCTAGAGATGAGACTGTAAGGTTTGTGGATTTTATGCTGTATTTTGGGGGTCGAGCTCACTTGAGCCGACATGCTACTTTTTCATGCTTCCTTATGCTTTATTATGATTATTATGCTTGTCGTCATTTACATTGCGTGGGATTTGTGACCGCCTTATGGTGAAGAGCTAGCTCCCGCTTGGGGATGCCCTTTTTTGTTGGATTCATGTATATATTTTGTTGTACCCATTTTTGGGGGTCAGTATTTACAAAGGAGACTCTGCCGAAATTTTCGGGAAAAATTGGTATTGTTTTTAAAAAGGGTTTTACATGACTTATTTGATAACTCGCTTTCAATTGATTGGGTTTTCTTCACTCTTTTGCTTAATTGGTTTTGTTTTCTGGGCTTTGGCTTACTTATTTTACGGACGTCTTCAGACGTTTCGTAAACTTAAGTGCCAGTCACGTTCCGTACCCTGCGGGTCGTGACAAAGTTGGTATCAGAGCGATAGGTTTTACCTTTGTGAGTGTAGGATGACCCTTGGTGGATGGAGTAAGTGACTTAAGCAGCGTAACGTAGCGTGCGTATGTCCGCGGCATACTTACGATACGGTACTCCGCCTAAGTGACTTTAGGATATACTTGCTTGAAAAATTCCTTCTTCAACTCCGTGTATCCTATGATCCTATTGCACTGTCCTTATTATCCTTTTCCTGTACCAGCCACTATGCCGCCGAAGGCTACGAGGGCACAGAGGGCTGCCGTCAGAGACGAGATTCGAGCTGGCTCGTCCGAAACTAGGACTGAGCAGGGTGGTATGCCTACGCCGCAGAGACAGACTGATCCGCATTCCCCAGGTCGCATGGATAGGCTTGAGTCCGGTATGGAGGAGCTACGACAGATGATGGGAGGCATGCAGGAGTTACGACAGATGGTGGAATCGTTAGTAGAGGTCAATCGAGCACAGAGATCGGATATTACTCCCCCTGCAGTCGTTTCGAGACCGAGTCGGATTCGCACTGATATGTTAGCACCTAGGAGGGTTCGCAGAGGCCGTGGTGGATTCTTTAGGGGCCAGTTATATCGCCTTCACCCATATGGTCAGCAGCCATGGTTAGGATGTTTTTGGTGTGGTAGCCTGCATCATCGTATCAGAGACTGTCCGGTGAGACGACAGGGAGCAGCGACAGTTCCGCATGTGACCCTACCACCATCACCACCCCCTCCTCAGAGAGCCCTACTTTCTACCCCAGGCGATGCTCCACGCCAGTTAGGTGCACCGAGAGGCCGTGGACGCGGCGGTCCTGTTCAGAGAGGACGAGGAGGCAGAGGCCGAGGTCGAGGTCAGCCCGCTATCGGTGGAGGACAGGCCCGAGTATTTGCTTTGACACCGCAGGATGCGCAGGCATCCAATGCCGTTGTGACAGGTACTTTGCCAGTTTGTTCTTTCGACGCGCGGGTATTATTCGACCCAGGTTCCACACATTCGTACGTCTCTACACACTTTGCACCGTTGTTGGGCCGTGAGTCGTCGTCGTCAGATCAGCCGCTTGTTGTTGTTACTCCGGTAGGTGAGTCGTTTGTCGCTCGGTTTGTATTTCGTTTGTGTTCCGTTCGTATCGGGGAGAGGGATTCATCAGTTGATTTGATACTCCTCGATATGTTGGACTTTGATGTGCTTCTGGGCATGGATTGGCTAGCCACTTGTTATACTTCGGTGGACTGCCGTGAGAAGGCAGTCAGATTTAGCTTTCCGGGAGAGCCAGTCCTTGTTATTCAGGGAGACCGTAGTGTCGCCCTTCCCAGCTTAATTTCGTCTCTTCGCGCTGGTCAGCTCTTGCGGAAGGGATGTCAGGGATTCTTAGCGTTTGTTTGTGATACTCGAGCTGCAGAGGTTCCGTTGGACCGGGTCCCGGTAGTTTGTGAGTTCCCTGATGTTTTCCCTGATGAGCTACCTGGGCTACCGCCTGAGCGCAATGTTGAGTTCTGCATTGATTTGATTCCCGGTTCGGGGCCTATTTCTATACCGCCTTATCGGATGGCCCCGGCAGAGCTTCGAGAGCTGAAGGATCAGTTGCAGGATTTGTTGGATAAGGGGCTCATTCGACCTAGTGTTTCTCGGTGGGGTGCTCCGGTCCTGTTTGTCAAGAAGAAGGATGGAAGTTTGCGCTTATGTATCGACTACCGCCAGCTGAACAAAGTTACCGTTCGGAACAGATATCCGTTGCCGCGCATTGATGATTTGTTCGACCAGCTTCAGGGTGCGGGGTATTTTTCGAGGATCGACTTGCGATCAGGATACCATCAGCTGCGAGTTCGACAGGAGGCTATACCGAGGACAGCTTTCCGTACACGCTATGGCCACTACGAGTTTTTGGTGATGTCGTTCGGACTCACCAACGCCCCAGCAGCATTCATGGATTTGATGAACCGTACATTCAGGCCGTATCTTGACTTGTTCATCATCGTGTTTATCGACGATATCTTGGTGTACTCCCGGAGCAGAGAGGAGCACGAGCTGCACTTGCGGATTACGTTACAGACTCTGAGGAAGCACCAGCTGTTCACGAAGTTCTCCAAGTGTGCATTCTGGCTGGACAGCGTCGGATTCTTGGGTCACGTGGTTACGAGAGACGGCATTCGTGTGGACCCGAAGAAGATTGAGGCCGTTCAGCAGTGGCCCCGACCTACATCGGTTACTGAGATCCGTAGTTTTCTAGGCTTGGCGGGCTACTACAGGCGTTTTGTTCAGGACTTCTCCCGTATAGCTGCACCGTTGACCAGTTTGACCCGGAAGGGAGTTCCTTTCGTTTGGACAGAGGAGTGCGAGCGCAGTTTTCAGCAGCTACGGACTTGTTTGACTACGGCGCCGGTATTATCTTTACCTTCGGGATCAGGCGGATTTGTTGTCTACTGTGATGCTTCGCGAGTGGGATTAGGATGCGTATTGATGCAGCATGGCCGGGTGATCGCTTACGCTTCTCGGCAGTTGAAGAAGCATGAACAGAACTACCCCACTCATGATTTGGAGATGGCTGCAGTGGTCTTTGCACTGAAGATTTGGCGACATTACCTTTACGGCGAGTCGTGTCAGATATTCACCGATCACAAGAGCTTAAAGTACATATTTCAGCAGCGAGACCTGAACCTCAGACAGCGTCGTTGGATGGAGTTGGTGAAAGACTACGACTGCGAGATCTTATATCACCCCGGCAAGGCGAATGTGGTGGCAGATGCGTTGAGTAGGAGGCCCGGGGGTAGTCTATCCTTTTTGCGCGCAGTGCAGAGGCAGTCGTCAGCAGATTGGCAGATGTTATGCGACAGCCGAGTTGAGTTCGAGTTCACTCAGACAGGGGGACAGCTCGCGCATGTTCGTGCACGCCCACAGTTGCTTGACCGTATATATGAGGCACAGCGTAGTGACGACCGTTGCTCAGAGATCATGGCACAGATGGGACAGGGCAGATTTTCCGAGTTCATGGTTGACGATCAGGGGATTTTATGATATGGATCTAGACTGTGCGTACCAGATACTGATGGATTACGGCGCGACATTCTCGAGGAGGCACACCGATCAGTGTATAGTGTCCACCCCGGTTCCACCAAGATGTACCATGATATGAGAGAGACCTACTGGTGGGACGGGATGAAGAGGGACATTGCGGAGTTCGTTTCGAGATGCCTGACTTGTCAGCAAGTCAAGGCCGAGCACCAGAGGCCCGCAGGAGAGCTACAGCCGTTACCCATTCCAGAGTGGAAATGGGAACAGATTTCGATGGATTTCGTTGTGGGTCTACCCAGGACCAGTCGAGGGTACGACTCCATCTGGGTGATCGTGGATAGATTAACGAAAGCGGCCCACTTCATTCCAGTGAAGACGACTTTCAGCTTCGCTCAGTATGCTCAGCTCTATATTGACGAGATCGTGCGACTACATGGCGTACCGACTTGTATCGTGTCAGATCGAGGCACTCAGTTCACCAGCCGACTTTGGCAGAGACTTCAGGAGGCTTTGGGCACTCGTTTGAGCTTCAGCACAGCGTTTCATCCGCAGACAGACGGACAGTCAGAGCGGACCTTTCAGACTCTCGAGGACATGCTCAGAGCGTGCGTTTTAGACTTTGGTGGTAGCTGGGATCGTCATTTACCTCTAGTGGAGTTCTCCTACAACAATAGCTTCCAGGATACTATTCAGATGGCACCTTTCGAGGCATTGTATGGGAGGAGATGCAGATCGCCCGTTAGTTGGACAGAGCTCAGCGAGAGCAGCATTTTGGGGCCGCAGCTTGTTGAGGAGACGACATCGAAGATCCAGTTGATCCAAGACCGGATGAGAGCGGCTCAGAGCAGGCAGAAATCCTATGCAGACAGACGCCGTCGCAGATTAGAGTTCGCAGTTGGCGACCATGTTTTTCTGAAAGTCTCTCCGATGAAGGGCGTGATGCGTTTTGGGCGAAAAGGGAAGCTTAGCCCTAGATTCGTAGGTCCCTTCGAGATCCTCGAGCGTGTTGGCGCTGTTGCATATCGTTTGGCTCTTCCACCCAGCTTTCCCGATGTTCACCCCGTTTTTCATGTTTCGATGCTCCGCAAGTACCTTCACGACCCTTCGCATGCGATTCAGCACCCGACAGTCCAGCTAGAGCGCGACCTTTCCTTTGCAGAGCAGCCGGTGGCCATCCTGGATCGGCAGGTGAAGAAGTTGAGGTCGAAGATTATACCAACCGTCAAGGTCCTTTGGCGCAGCCCGAGCAGCGAGGAGGTTACCTGGGAGACCGAGGGCGAGATGAGGAAGAAATATCCCCATCTCTTTGAAGGTACGCGTAGCTATATTTTTAAATTCGGGGACCGAATTTCTTTAAGGGGGGAAGATTGTAGCGTCTTGAAAAGTCGTTTTGGTGTTTTCCTGAAATTCGGTGAAAATTCGGTATTTTTCCGAAAACCGTCTTTCTCGATATTTTGCAGTTTAGGGCTAATTATACCTAAAAAGGATAGGTAATTTCTTGTTTTTAGTAGCTAATGAGTTATTTATGAAATTTTGGTCATTTAAAAATTTTTCCCTATTTTTCAATTTTTTAATATTATTTTAAGCCGGTAAGAAAATACATTAAATAAGCGATAAATACAAATTTTTCCGGGCTAATTTTAATCTATAAAATTATGATAATTATAATCTAGTGATAACATGAATTTTTAGTAATTTATTTTGATTTTTAACAAATTTTTGTGATTTGAAACGAATTTATTGAATTTTGAGCTAAAACTTGCAATTTTTGAGTTGTAGGGGGCCTTTTTGCATAAAATTTCTTTTGTAAAACCCCTCTCTCTTTCTCCTCAGCCCTAGGACAGCCCCACCTTGTGTGAGAACAGAAATTTCTGGCCTCTCTCTTCTTGGTTTCTTTCTTGAGTTAATTTGATAGTTTATGGTATTATTTTAATTAAAATGGATAATGTATGATACATTGACTTTTGTGGACTTGACCATGACTTTCCCCACTGGCCCACACCCTCCCCCATACCTCATTCTGGCCGAAATTCCTGCACACCCTCTTCTTCCTCTCTTTTCTTTTCATTTTTCTTCAATTTCTTCAAGAAATACATCAAAATCCATGATTTAATTCAAAAATCCAAACAAAAATCCTTATGCTATCATTATCCTTAGCCATTCTTGCTTGGACCTTGGTGTTGAGGCCATCAATTGGAGCAAATTTTCTTGCTTGATCCATAGATCAAGAGGTATAATTCTCATCAAGTTGCTTTCTTTTGCTAAAAATTCCTTTAATTGTATGGTTAGTGTTAAAAGTTAGCTTATTTCTAATCTAGTTTAAAAGAGTAGTTTGTTTAAATTAGGGTTTTGAAGCCATGATAATTGTGTTGTAATTAGTGGGTGTGGATTGCTTGTAGTGTGCTTGGGTGAGTATGCTTTATTGTAGTCGTTTTGTCGCAAATCGGCAATTTTTGCACCGATTTTTGGAATGTATATGCTTACTAGATTTTTATATAAATTATGAGATGGACTATTTTTGATATCTTGATGATTGTAATGGCTTGTCCTACGACTTTTAGGATGCGTGAGTGCGGTTTTTGGGTAGTCGGGTTTTAGTTTTGCCGGGTGACCCAAATCGGCGTTTTTGGCAGTTTTTGCGATTTTCGCGTGTGTTCCGCGCACTTTGTGCACGTTGTACCTAGCTAGCGAACTTTAGTAGTTTCGTTGGGGTTTGCGTCGTTCTTGATATGTAACCTTATAATTGGTAATGATGTAAATTCCAGGTTCGGGCGCGGAAACGTCAGACGCGGCGCGAAAGGGAAAGGCGGTGATTGGACACAGCTAGCCAGGGATCCCGGTGAGTAGATTTAACATCTACGGGGGACGATCGTTTGGATGGCGCAAGTCGCCCGATAGAATTAGTAAACTGAAAATAAAATAGTAAACTGGATAACCACTTGTGACATTAGAATAATAATACTGGCATGATAATTGCTGCAATTAGATCAATATGTTATACCCATATACGCAAACTCAATTGTAGGACACATGCACCATTACCAGGTTTTTATATGCAGCACGAGCACTATTCATGTTTACACACACACCCTGGTATTTGCCATGCCACCACACTAGATAACATTTAAATTTAAACCTTTTACTAATTGATACTTAAACTGGTGCTATTGCCTTTAATTCCTTAAAATGAAACCGTAGAATTGCTATTCATGTGCATGTACTTCATCATATTAATTGTTCATGCTTAATCCATTAGTCACACATCGCAACTTGATTATTGATATCATATGCATTCATTATCACTGATATATGCACTTATGAGGATTTCTTGAGATTTTATGATATTGCTGGATTTCGGGGGAAAGCCGCAAAATTTCCAAACTTATGATATTTTTAAAACATGTAAATTGCGGTTTTCTAGTGATGTAAGTGTCGTCCACCATGAGTTTGCTGTGGCTTTGGAAATCCGTGTCGAGGAGTGGAGGAACCGGCACGGGTACATGGTGGGCCCGGTAAGGTACCCCGGGGCAAGAGGAATGTGGTGATGACGTTGAGCCTGGCAGGGGACGGATTACCTACCGGTGACTGTTTGGGACGGCGGATATCCAGAGGATACCGACCGTGGCCGCTAGATGATGAGATATTGATATTTGAGATGGGTCAGCCGGACGGCTGAGGCCAGCGATACATTTATGAGATTTGAGACAGCTTTTGGGGTGTCGTTGCTGGACACCGGTTTTCGTCGATTCATTGACATTTGCTGGCATTCTAAAAGAGTTTCAAAAACAACATCTGATAAAATATTTTTATATATAAACCTATTGAGACCTCAGATATTCATGTTGCATACATATTCGTACACTGATGTTGTATACACACCTGCTAGTATATCCATATTGCGTACATACTCGCCATTATGTCCTGCCTTACCTGTATATAGATGCTAGGATGCTTGTGTGCATGCATTCGATAGCCTGTGTAAATGTTATTTATTACTCACGAGTTGGCAACTCACCCCCGTTGTGCCATAGCCTGTTGCAGGTCCGCTCCGTCAGTTCAGTAGCGGCGGGTGCGCTTGCTTCTTTTGCCTCTTTTGCCTGGACTCGAGATTTGCTCATAGGTGGGTTATGTTATTTTTTGTACCACCTTGTATATTCTTGTATCTAGTGTACTCCATCTACTGTTTCTACCAGATTATTGTATATTGACCTAGAGATGAGACTGTAAGGTTTGTGGATTTTATGCTGTATTTTGGGGGTCGAGCTCACTTGAGCCGACATGCTACTTTTTCATGCTTCCTTATGCTTTATTATGATTATTATGCTTGTCGTCATTTACATTGCGTGGGATTTGTGACCGCCTTATGGTGAAGAGCTAGCTCCCGCTTGGGGATGCCCTTTTTTGTTGGATTCATGTATATATTTTGTTGTACCCATTTTTGGGGGTCAGTATTTACAAAGGAGACTCTGCCGAAATTTTCGGGAAAAATTGGTATTGTTTTTAAAAAGGGTTTTACATGACTTATTTGATAACTCGCTTTCAATTGATTGGGTTTTCTTCACTCTTTTGCTTAATTGTTTTTGTTTTCTGGGCTTTGGCTTACTTATTTTACGGACGTCTTCAGACGTTTCGTAAACTTAAGTGCCAGTCACGTTCCGTACCCTGCGGGTCGTGACACAAGGGCCGTGCGGGTGGGTTTATTTCAATCAAGAAATGACGGGTTGAACTTGACTAGCATCCTATGGTTTGTTGGCCTTTGTCAAGGTCATAAGAGGTTAGGGGCAAAATTATTGGGAATTTCAAGTGTTGAAATTTGCAATGAGATTGCATACCTTCTATGAGATAGTTGGATCCCTATACCCACTGCGAGTAAGAGTTACTCCTGGGAGAGTTTTATACATTACAATTAGCCGATCAAGTAGGTGTCTGGAAAGGTGTCAACGGGGTTACGTCTTTGGAAAAACAAGGTTTACATTAATTAGGTTCGTGTGAAAGCACGGGGGACCTCCCTCAAAGTACCGACACTGGCCTGGCTGAAAGATTGGCGAACTTGTAGTGTGTAATTAATCCTGGCTAGTCTTTCCTTTTAGGGTTTGAAGGAAGATTTGATAAAAACAGTGGGAGCCATCCTGATTAGATAAAATAATAACCAATCTGATCTTGCAAGAGCGCACGCAGAGTGTTTTCTTCTCTCTCTCTCCTGGTAGCGACCATGTCACGCCTTAATCAAGATAATAATACGGATGTATTGACCGAACCCGCTTGTTATACTGAGCTGGGGAACGTTGGTCCCGCTCCAACTTATAATTGTTATAAGACAGAGCAGGAAATAAGGGGATTACCAGAATTCCCGTGCCACCCAAATGAAGAGAGTGCATGCTGATGCATCATCTTCGGGTGTGTTCTTTATACAGAACTGTTTCTCTATTCTCTACGTCCTGGGTATTTGATACCGGATCAGGATCCCAGATATGTAATATGTTACATAGGGCTACAAAAAAGGTAAAGAACTGAGAACGGGTAATAAGTTTCATGAGGCAGAAAACGGGGCAAGTGTTGCAGCCAAGTCTGTTGGTCACTGTCACCCTGTATTAAAAATACATTGATTCTGAACGAATGTTATTAGATACAGAACCTGATATACAAAATCATATCAGTCTCTTTATAAGTAAAGAAAGGATATAATTTTGTATTGTTGGATTATGTTTTGAACATTTCCTATATAAAAATTTGATCGGTTCAGGCACGTTATCTAAAAGCATTGATGTTCTAAATCAAACTACAGTTCTTAGTATATGAATCACACACACAAGAGGAAGAGTTCAGAAATGAACGAATCCTTCTTGAGGCATTGTAGACTAGGTCATATCAATACGACCCGACTAGCTGAAGTTACATTTAGATGCATATTTAAATCAGTTTGAATTTACATCTTGTGAAACTTGCCAGTCATGTCACAAAGATAAGATGACCATAGCTCTGTTTAAAGGAAACAGAGAAAGAGTTGATGAACTCTTGGGATGATACATGTTGATGTATGTAAGGTCCCCAGTCTACACATGCCAAGACCGGTTCTTTGTATTTCATTACATTCTCTGATAATCTCTCAAGATTCAGGCATATGTTCCTGTTGAAACACAAGTCCGAACCTTTTGAGATATTCACAGAATATAAGCTAGATGTAGAGAACCAGTACGGGTATAAGTATTATGTCCTTTGATGTGATCAGGGAGGAGAATACTTGTGCACGAAATTCTTGGACTTTTCTAAAGGAGAATGAGATTCTCTCTCAGCATTACTCCTCCGTATACACCATGGCACGATAGTATATCGGGGCGGAGCAATTGCACCCTATATGATAAGGTGTGCTCTATGATGAGTACTACTGAGTTTCCTATTTTCCTTTTGGGAGTTATGCACTTGAGAAGCTGCATACCTATTGAATAGGGTTTGAATCAGATCATAGCCTACCACTCCATATGAGATATGGTATGGGAAGAGCCCATGTCTTAAGCTAGTTAAGATTTGGGGTTGACCGGCCTATGTCTAAAAGCAAAATCCGGACAAGCTCGAGGCAAGGTTGGTTATGTAGAACTGGAAAGGTTCCAGCTATGCAAACTACAGCAGATGATTTGGTACAACCAAAGGATTCAGTAGATACCAACGAACCTCAGCCTCTCCGCCGATCTAGTAGGGTTTCTCACCCACCTGAGAGATACTTCTATTTCTCTATGATAGTGGGAGCGAGGATTGCATCATGAGATGATGACCCAACTAGTTTCGAGCTGGCCATCAGGAGTGGGACTCTGTAAGAATGGCTGGATGCTTTGCGATCTGAGATGGAATCCATGTACACTAACAAAGTATGGACTTTGGATGCTATATCTGAAGGGTTAAATCCCCATCAGGAGCAAGTATATCATGAGAAGATTATTTGGTGTAGATGGAAAAGTTGAGACTTTCAAAGCTAGACTTGTTAAAAGGTTTGCATTATTGACCAGGTATGGATTATGTTGAAACCTTTTCTAAGGATCTATGCTTAAGTCCATCCAGATCCTACTTACCATGGCTACATACCATGACTACGATATCTGGTGGTTGGGTGTCATGACTGCTTTTCTAAATGATGTTTTAGAAGAGTGCGTCTATAAGTACACAGTCAGAGGGCTTCGTAGACAGTGGGAGCAGCGGAAACGTGTGCAAGATGTTTTATGTGATAAAGCAGGCATCGCGCAGTTGGAACGTCTGTTTTGATGTCGTAGTCAAAGAGTTTGACATCATCAAAATGGTAGATGAACCTTGTATAAACAAAAAGGTAGTAGGGAGTATGGTGACGATCCTCGTAAAGTACGTGGATGACATGCTCTTGATAGGGAAGGAGTTTCCTATGCTACGCACGATCAATCTCCGCTTATCACAATGATTCTCCACATAGGATCAAAGTGATACCTACTGAATCCTGGGTTTTGGATCTATGAGATAGATCTAATTGGATATTAGGATGCTCACTAGTTGTAGTGAGATGGTATCAATCGATCCTGGGGAGAATCACTGGAAGGCTTCCAGGGTGATAAAGACAACTGAATGTCAGTCACAGGCATTGTCTTTACCCTCAGTAAAGGGACGGTATGTTGGAAAAGTTCCAAGCTAGATACCGTGGCATACTAGACGATAAAGGCTGGATACATCGCTACTTAAGATGCTACCAAAGAGGCTGTTTGGGTGTATATTGGTTCATGAGATGAACAACGTTCCTACCATTGTGAGACAATGGAGTTGTGGCTTATGCCAAGGAATGTCGGTCCCATCAGTGATCCAGACATATTCTAAGGCAGTATCACCTGATCATGGAGATGGTTGATCTCTAAGGGATCGAGGTTAGGAGAGTAGACTCAGAGGACAACACGGTGGATCCACTCACGAAGGCCTATTCCCAGAGAGAGACTTTTATGGGATGGTTGAGTATGAGATACTACAACCACTGCTACAGATGGCCCTAGTGCAAGTGGGAGATTGTTAGTTATATGTATGCCCTAGAGGCCATTACTATACATAGGATGTATATTGTAGTGAATTCTTGGACATATATAGGGAGGACTTTCTTGCTCGACATGATAGTATGCTATCTGGTTGATCTTTACCATAACGTGTACACTGATTGTCTCTCTGTTACATGTTGGTAAAGCCCTTAGGATGTGTACTTGACTACCTGGACTATGATGCGGATCATACTAGTGGGGACATGGTAGTCCATAAGTACATCCTTCAAGGTCCCTAGTCGTGGGTGTATCGAGACGGGGCATCGATATACCAGAGTAGACTAGCGTATAACTTCTCGACCCATACAGATGGGCGATGGATGATCCCATATCCATTGGTGTTTGACATCAGAGATGATATACGGGTGCTCAGTAGAGACTGGGTACACTGAACGGACTCGCCGAGAACTCCCAGATGGTATTATACCTTACGTCAGATGGCAGTTCTCAGGTGACACTGGTACAGAGTAGTCTATTGATCCGAGATCGTCATAGAGTCTTGTGTGGTTCCCACTGTGCTTTGATTTCCACCTTACCACGTCCAAGAGGGCATGCAAAACGGTGGTTTTTTGGTACAGTCCCGAATCATATGGAGGCAATGAGCGATAGGAGGGGATTCGTCTCTCCCGGTATAGGGAGTTGATGTTGCGCTGTGTTCGATTGGCTATAACCGGAAATCCCTGGCCAGGGTTGCTGAGATTTACTGGTAAGTGTTACCAGTAGTTTCTCGAACTGTTATAGACCTCATATCGACACGACTTATCGAGCTATTGGGGTCTGACGTTTACCACCCCTAGGCGAGATATGCGACATATCAGACGACGAGACCGGACTGTACGGTAAGTGTTACTGGTTGGATTCACAGGAGTGTGAGCGGGCTTGCTCGTCGATCTTCTGATCGCTCAATACCCGGGTGGCCGTTACGTTTAGTAGACCGCTTGCGGCTTGTGGGTGTTTGATATGATCATCACCTGCTGCCGGCGTATTGACGAGTCTTTAGAGTCCTACACAGAGGTTTCCTGGCTCAAGCGAAACGAAATAGGAGCGCATATGAGATATGTGCGGGCCGAGAATGATACCAGTATGTGATACTGTATTCGATTCTCGCGATATATGACATTGATCGGTTATATGTGATATAGCCGGGTTATCGGATCAAGTGTTGATTCGATAAGTTGTTACTATTGATATTAGTCGGTTATATGTGATATGACCGGATCGTTAAATCAAGTATTGATTTAATGATTTAATGTATAATTATATATTTGATATATTACTTTGCATTAACTAGTATTGGTTCACTTAAGATGGATTTTCTCACTTGATTGTGCACATTGTATATGTGATATATTTTTGTGCACAAGATTGTATCATGTTTGATGATACATGCAAACTTGGGTTAGTGTGTGATTTAAACCATGGTTAGTTAATGGTTAGGGTTTCATTTGATTTACTTATTCATTTATTTATTTTGTTTATTTATTTTGGCAAAGGAAAATGAAATGGTCGCTTGCTTTGTCTTTTCTTTGAAACTTCATGAAGGTTTGAAAGCTTGACCATTTTGTTTCTTTCCTTTAACCCTAACCATTCAACTAAACTCTAGTTAATTCTCTACACTAAACCATGGTTGCAAATATGATAAGTATTATCTTATTTTCTATTTTTTCCATAATACTTATCATATTATCTTCTTCTTCTTCTCCTTCTTCAAGATGAAGAAAAGCTTGCTACCTTTAATGGCAACTTGAGAAAAAGAGTGAGAAATCCAATTCTAAAGTGAACCCACTTCCTATTTCTTCATCCTCTACCTCTTGCCAAGTAGTATAGGGTGTTTTCTTCACAAGTTTCATGACTTGGTGAAGTGGGAGCTTGATCTTGTGTTGCCTCGACGTAGATCATCTTCGGCATCGAAGTCGACGACCTAGCCCGATCATTCTTTCGATGAAACCACCGCGAGAGTCCGGGATCCGATGGGTACAGCGGAGGGACTTCATCATGAAGCTATGGAGGTGGAGGACCGGATCTACAAAGGTTGTATTTTCGTTCACTTTTAGTTAAGTTGTTAACTAGTTGCTTGTTTCACTTAAACTCTAGTCAACGATCCGTATTAGGGTTTCTCGGCACTTGTAAAATTTGAATTTGGCATGGTTGATACCTTGTGAGACCTCATTAGTGTGCCTAGGAACCCTACAAGATGTATACAGGTGCTCATTGGGTTATGAGTATAACGGACAGGACTCGCCGGGAACATGCTAGTTGGTCTTATACCTAACGTCAGATAGCAGTTCCCTGGTGACATGTGTACAGGTTAGTTCATCGACCTGAGGATCGTCATTTGTCTCGTATGAGTTCCCACTGTACTTTGATTACTACCCTACCACGCTCAAAGGAGACGTGCAAACAGGTTTTAGTAGGGTACAGTCCCGAGCCACTTGGAAGCAGTGAGCGGAACTGCAGGGGTTCGTCTCTCCCGGTATTGGGGGTGAGGTCGCGCTGTGTCTAGGAGAGCCCTTACACGAAGTCCTTGGCCAAGGCAGGAGATTTACTGGTAGGTATTCCAGTAGTATCTCAGGGTGTTCTGAGCTACACTCCGACACGACTTGTACCGCTTTTGGGGGTCTGACTTTTACCAACCCCCTAGGCCTGCCATGCGATGCTCATAGACGAACGGACCGGACTGTACGGATATTGTCACTGACAGGCACAGTAGGGTGTCAGGATGAGTTCGCTCATCGACGTCCCTTTTGGTCAATAGCTGGTAGCCCGTCACGTATGGCTAATACCTCTGACGTGCTAGTGGTTAAATCCACGGCCATTGTATTGACGAGTCTTTAGAGTCCCCCACTGATAGTTACTCAAGTTTCGGGCCAAACGCTATAGAGGCCGTAGGGAGATATGGCAGGGTTCGATCAGATACGTGCGGTATTGCACGGATCATGATCGGACAGTTAATACTAGCGGGCTTTGGTTTAAGCCGGATCCTAGTATAGTACAGTGTAGACTTTGTCTCATTGCATTTGTATTTTGATCGGAATACAAATGCGGGTATGTATATACAGTAGCGGGGTTTTCCTGTAATTTATTGCGGGATCAGTTTTCTGAAGTTGCCAGTTTGTTTTCCGTTTCGGCCATATTTCTTTGTATCTTTCATTGGCTGAAGATTGGTGGAGGAGGGCTTATTTGCATTTATGCAAATAAGCATTTTGGAGGGCTGTCTTTGCATATTGTGGCATCATGATGGTTTCATGATGGTGCACCATCTTTTGGCTTCTTCACTTGGTCATTACTTGACTTTTGGAGTAATGATGATGGATGATGATGGAGGGTTTGATGATGGGTTTTTGGAGTGAGGTTTTTGTTGAAATGATTCTTGATCATCATATTCTTTTTCTCTCTCCTTTGGATGATAGCTTCCTCCCCCCTTGATTATTCACACACTCCACATTCTCCCTCATTCTCTTCCTCCCCTCACCATCTTTTGGCCGGCCATGATAGAGGGAGGGGCTGCCCAATATTTGGGTGGGGATTTTTTGTTCTATTGTGCTTGAAAAAATCCCCAATTTCTTCTCCAAAATGTTATCATATCAATCCTCCACCAATGGCAACTCCTTTAAACCCCAAAGAGACAAAGCAGTCTACAGATAACCTACAGCATTCTTGGGCACGTCGACTTGCCAACTTCGTGCCCGAGTTGCCTCGGTCAAGAGGTGGGAGCCCGTAAAAGAAGCCGGCGACGTGGTGCCTTTCCAGCGAGGAGGTGAAGACCGGAGATTCCGCGGGGAGATCGGGACGACGACGAGAAGACCGAAGGACACGGATCGCTCGATATATCTCTCTACCCGTTCTTTAGTTAGCTAGAATTAGTTTAATGGCCCGATCCGGGACTTTTGTGCGCGGTGGTGCCGATTCAAAGTTTAAAGTAAATCATCGCTTCCGCATTTTGGCCTCGGAAAGACGGCCGGGGCGCCGCCTTGCACTTACACTGGTATCAGAGCCACGCCATTACTCTTTTCTAGCTTTCTCTAGTATGTTTAAAGTTTCGATCGAAGAAATATCCCAAAAACCGTATTTTCATTACATCAGTTTTCTGTCGAAATTTTTTTGGCTCCAAAATTTTTTCAGTGTGTTGCAGAAGTACATTCAGGGCATTATAAGCATTCTGTGAAATTTTGGTTGCATGATCCCACTTTTCTACCGCGGATCCGCGGCCAAACCCATGCTTGGGCCACGGTTCCGCCACAATCTTGACTGTCCATGGCCCCAAAATTTTACAGAGAGCTCCTGAGTGTAAAATAGGGTTTTTGGAATGTTATTTTTGGGGCCCAGATTTCTTTGAGTGCTTCAGTAGTGCTTGGGGCCCACTTGGTAAAATTTTATCGATCGAAAATTTTAAACATGTTAGTTCACAGTATTTACATTATATCTGCAACCGTGAATGTCACTTGATCGGTAAATCTTGTCTAATTGCTATAGCCCGGTTAGACGGATTTGTGAACGTGACATTCACGTTGATGTTCTGTGTATTGTTGTGATGTTGCGGATTGGTCGTGGGGGATAGCCTGGATGCAATATTAGTACAGTTTTGTTTTATATGTACATTTGATATTGCGGGGCGAGCGTCCGACATGTGGACTGCCGTCACTGCCCGTTTGTATATTATTCTTTTGGGGCACGACCGGGGTGAGGTCGATGTACCCGTTGTATGTATATTTTACTTTCTATACTAGGATTACCCCGCGGAGGGGTGCACGGATAGCCGGGTTCTAGAGGGAAACGGGCCCGCATCTCATGGCATTGAGACGGAGGGGGCTTTACTCTAGAATTGGCGGGCTATTCGCCACACTCGTAGGGGGTACAGGTTGACCCAGGAGGGGTGCCCAAGTTACCGGATTCCGTGAAGTGTTGGGTGGTCCATTCACGTTGCTGAAGGGGGCTGCCTCGCTTCAGGTTTTGGCGGGTAACTTGCCACGCCCGTAGGGGTCTAGGATTTCATTGCACAGGCTATCCACACGACCAGGGGAACGTCGGGTTTCAGTAGCGGCTCTGTGAAACCCGGGGATGCCAGATATCTGTATTGTTCTGTGTTGCTTATTACATTTTTGTGATGTTGCATTTTATCACGCCTTGAGCGAAAATTATATATTATATATATACTAGTAGATGTTGTATATGTTTTGCATCTGTGCTAGTCCAGTCCCCGCTCTGTCGTTAGTTAACTAACCTAACGGGTAATGACGGGACCCAGTGGCGAATGCGGATGGCATATACGTACGTCATTATTTTCGTTCTTTATTGGTATGATCAATTGATGGGACTGCATTGATTCGGATCAATGCAAGTTAAATAAACCTATTTTGATGTTGTTGGAACAATTTTTCAAAAAGGTGTTATTGCAAGGACGTTCTCTTTTGTTTTGCACAGTGGTATTCGGTTATGAATATCCAGCACCTCAGTCGACAAGGCAAGGGCCGAGATCCCTTCACCGGGAGTGACCCCTTGGACAGAAGTTTGCGTCAGGGTAATACCTTCACTATAGCCGATTACTTTTGCTTTGCATCGTGGTATTCAGTTGGATTATCCTGCACCTCATTCTATGGGGAAAGAGCCGAGATCCCTTCACCGGGAGTGACCTCTTTAGCAAAGGTTTTCGTCACTATATTTTTCTAAAAAGCTATCCAGTTCCTTCAACGATATCAAGTTCATTACGTTAAAAGTTTTCGCCAGAAACCATTCGTAGCCCTCCGTCATTTCAGAAAGGTAGCACGTAGTATTCATGCTATGTATGTTGTCCTTCGTCAAGGCATAGTGTATGGTAGCTACTTGTTACTTTTCTGCAGCATAGATAGATGCGTTGGTTTGGGACAGTCATACTACTATTTTGGCCTTCGTTAAGGGTATGTACGGGTGGGTTCAAATTAACCTGGATAATGACGGGTAGAACTTGACATGTGACTTATGATATGTTGGCCTTCGTCAAGGTCATAAGAGCATTGGGCAAAAATCACATCGGGAGTTTCTAAAGAAACTGAAACTTGCCAGATATTCGCATACCTTCTGGAGTGTGATAACATGAGCGGATTCCGTCACGTTATCATGCGATGATAGTTGGATCCCGATTCCCACTGATGAGTTGGTTTACTCCTCGGGTGATCCCGACTAATTCTTCTTTCAGGTTTGGAGAAGAATTTGAGTATACAGTGGGAGGTTTCCTGATTAGATAAAGTGATAACCATTCTGATCTAGGTTAGAGTGCACGCTGAGTGTTTCTTTTCTCTCTCTCTTTGGCAGCAACCATGACCCGACCCTAGACTATGACTCAGTGACCAAAATTAACCGAACCTTCTTAAACACTGGCTTTTGGATTGTCACAGTTGCAAACCTCATTGCCACTCCTACTTTTACCCTTTTCTCCAGGACACCCCGTATTACTACGAACGTCCACTTCCATTGGACAAAACCATCGTATGGTTATATACGAACTCGAAGGAATTTATTCGAGGATGGTTTCCGGTTCTGGAGAAAACGAATAGGACTATTCAGTTGTCTTTTCCTTTTACCTTCTCTCAGGTTGGGAGTACTCCTTGGTTTAGGAGATAGTACGCCTATTACGCAAATTGGATAGTCTTCTACCAAAGCTTAGGCTGGTGCCGAACGGTGGGGAATGAAGAAAACCAATTAGCCTAACGATGGTTTACAGAAGGTATTAAGTAAAGACATATCAAGGGATTAGTAAGAGGGCAAAGTAAATTGCGACTGCTATTCACGATCAAACCAAGTATTTCATTACCACTCCCACTTCACCTTTGTATTTCTCCAGAACACTCCGTATCACTACGAAGATCTACAGTTTATTGGATACTCCATTGTATGGTTATATACGAACTCGAAAGGAACTTGTTCCAGTTCGGGGATGGATTCTGGTTCAGGAGAAATAGGAATAAGGTTTATTCGGTTGTCTTTTATCTTCACCTTCTCTCGCATTGCGAGTGCTCCTAGGATTAGGACAGTACACCCATTATGCTTATTGGATAGTCTTCTTCCAAACCATAGGCTGGTGCCGAACGGTAGGGAAGGAAGAAAACCATTTGGCCTAAAGGGGTGTACAGAAGGTAACGACTAAAGACATATAAAGGGATTTGGAGAGGTGGCAAAGAAATATACGGTTACAGTTGTGAATCTGGATAATGGAAGAGGCATTACTAGGAATACCCGGATACCCCATCGAAACATTTCAATGTTTCAGTTTCACTGTGTACTGTTAAAGGAAAACTGATTTCCCGATTAGATACTTGCTCCAGGGTATGTATTTACCAGGTATGATTCTCACATCTGTATGGTTTTACAGATAATGAGTGGGAGTAAGTTATTGGGAATTAGGTGATCATCCTCATTATATCGGAATTCGTTGTAATTGGTGATATTTGAGGAAGTCACCTGGGTTGTTCGCCGGACGACAAATATTTGGTTTTAGATATCCGCTGTTATGCACCAATTTCAAATTGGTATATCTGTACGTCTATTTTTATAGAGTGAGATATACCTTTTTGAAATTATGTCTATGACATTTACCTATATCAGTGGATAGTTCGGTAAGGAGCATAAAACAGCGGTGTAATTCTCCTTAACCATAAGTACAGTTTTCAACCTGCGACATACAAGGAGTGAGTTATTAGACTCAAGGGACTTATACAGAGTATTGTATGTTGTCCAGCGTCCATGAGGACAGAGGGGTTGGTTCTCGTACTATATTCGGCTTACTTATGACTTCTCTAGTTTTTAGACAGGTGTTTCGTAGAAACACAGGGTCCGAAGTTTGAGAAGTTATAGGTATATGAATAAAGCAGAGAAACAGGTATTACAAGTATCAGGATTCTTCAAGGTGATCGAAGATGTAGATACTTGTGAATGGTATTCAGTTGATAGTAATGACTATGAGAAACTTTTTTTTCTCTCTTTCAGGTTACTCATAATTGGAAGTACTCCTAAGTTGAGTAATGCTGATCGGCCTTTTTCCATTTAGTTGACATGCACTGGAGACAGTTGCATGATTTGAATCTGGTTCAATTAAATCAGTGCCTCTGTTTCTGTATTGGATATAGAACAATTCATATCTTGACATTGTTAAGGTACGGGGAGTTGTCCGGCTTATGCTTAAAACCAGACTCTGGATAACTCAAGGCACGTTTCTGTAATGGCTGTTTGTGGGTTGACCCAGGCTATGACGAGGGTTGACTTTCTACCATCTGGAAGATCAATAGTGATATTGTTCTTGACTCGCCACAGTTTTATTAAAAATGGATTTTTTTGGAAAACAGTAGTGGGAGTATGGTAGAACTGGAAGTGATTCCAGAACCGCAAACGATTACTGAAGATTTGATAAGAACCTAAAGATTCAATCTGGTTTGACATTCCATTGGCCACTCCGCAGATACGGTGGGTAACCTCAGGCACCCGAGAGGTACTCCGGTAGCCTCAAGGACGGTGACAGGGAGGTTCTTGTTTACCCAGACTTTCCATTGCTGTTGTTCCAGACTATGAGACCCGGCAGGAGGATGAGTATAGCGTCGTTCTGAACTGGCTTTAGAAGTGTACGTGTATATGACTCTGCCAGAGGGTTGTCGTAGTCAGTGGGAGCAGCGGAAGCATTGGTGGACAAGTGGCTTATGTCTATTTATAGACTAAAGCAAATATATCGGAGATAAATCATCTATTTCTGACGTAACAGTCATAGGTTTGACTTCATCAGAATAGGGGATGGATCTGTTAAGAAGGTAGTAGGGTGTGATGTCCTGGTATTTGGATGACATACACAAAGTAGGAAGTGAAGTTCCAATACTACGATTGGTTATACTTTGGTTGTCACACAGTGGTTTCTCCACATGGGACCTGGATATAATATCAAGATGTAGGGATCCTGGCACACTAATGAGGTTCCATAAGGCATCAACCATGCCAAAACCAAAAATTTAGGTGCCGAGAAACCCTAATATAGATCGTTAACTAGAAATTAGGCGAAACGACAAGCTACTAAACATCTTTAGTGCTAAGTGAATGGGGCTACAACCTTTGTAGATCCGGTCCTCCACTTCTTTGGCTCCGTGTTGACGTCCCTCCACTGCGATCATCGGAATCCCGGACTCTAGCGTCGGTTTCATCGGAGAAATGGGCGGGCTAGGTCGTTGACTTCGATGCCGAAGATGATCTACGTCGAGGCGACTCAAACTCAAGCTCCATCTTCACTAGGTCATGGATCTTGTAAAGAAAACACCCTATACAACATGGCAAGTGGTAGAGGATGAAGAAATACGAAGTGGGTTCACTTTGGATTTGGATTTCTCACTTGATTTCATCACTTAGAATTTTTCAAGAAAGCTTTCTTCTTTTCTTCATGAAGAAGAAGAAGAAGAAGAAAAGAATGAATTAATTCAAAAAAGAAAATACAAGTGAAGTCTATCATTTAGCAACCATGGGTAAGATAAACTCATGTAGAGAATAAACTAGGGTTTAGTTAAATGGTTAGGTTAAGGATAAAACAAAATGGAAGACTTTTTCAAAGATGCTTTGAAGCTTCAAGATGCTTCAAGCAAAGAAAGAAAAGAAAGCCACCATTTCATTATATTTTCATAAAATAAATAAATAAAATAAAACCCTAAACCCTAACCATTAACTAAACATGGTTTAAAGCAAACACATACCCAAGTTTGCATGTATCCTCAAACATGATACAATCTTGTGCACAAAAATATATCACATATACAATGTGCACATCAAGTGAGAAAATCCATCTTAAGTGAACAAATACTAGTTAATGTAAAGTAATATATCAAATATATAATTATACATTAAATCATTAAATCAACACTTGATTTAATGATCCGGTCATATTGCATATAACCGACTAATATCAATAGTAACAACTCATCGAATCAACACTTGATCCGATAACCCGGCTATATCGCATATAACCGATCAATGTCAGTAATCGTGATAATAGAATTCAGTATCACATACTGGTATTATTCTCGGTCCCGCACATATCTCATATGCGCTTTTATTTCGTTTCGCTTGAGCCAGGAAACCTCTGTGTAGGACTCTAAAGACTTGTCAATACGCCGGCAGCAGGTGATGATCATATCAAACCCCCACAAGCCGCAAGCGGTCTGCTAAACGTATCGGCCACCCGGGTATTGAGCGATCAGAAGATCAACGAGCAAGCCCGCTCACACTCCTGTGAATCCAACCAGTAACACTTACCGTACAGTCCGGTCTCGTCGTCTGATATGTCGCATATCTCGCCTAGGGGTGGTAAACGTCAGACCCCAGTAGCTCGATAAGTCGTGTCGATATGAGGTCAATAAAAGTTCGAGAAACTACTGGTAACAGTTACCAGTAAATCTCAGCAACCCTGGCCAAGGATTTCCGGTTATAGCCAATCGAACACAGCGCAACATCAACTCCCTATACCGGGAGAGACGAATCCCCTCCTATCGCTCATTGCCTCCATGTGATTCGGGACTGTACCCAAAAACCACTGTTTTGCACGCCCTCTTAGACATGGTAAGGTGGAAATCAAAGCACAGTGGGAATCACACAAGACTCTATGACGATCTCGGGTCTACAGACTAACCTGTACTAGTGTCACCAGAGAACTGCCATCTGACGTAAGGTATAATACCATCTGGGAGTTCTCGGCGAGTCCGTCCAGTGTACCCAGTCTCCACTGAGCACCCGTATATCATCTTTGATGTCAAACACCAATGGATATGGGATCATCCATCGCCCATCTGTATGGGTCGAGAAGGTATACGCAAGGCTACTCTGGTATATCGATGCCCTGTCTCGATATACCCACGACTAGGGACCTTGAAGGATGTACTTATGGACTACCATGTCCCCACTAGTATGATCCGCATCATAGTCTAGGTAGTCAAGTACACATCCTAAGGGCTTTACCAACATGTAACAGAGAGACAATCAGTATACACGTTAAGGTAAAGAGTAACCAGATATCATACTATCATGTCGAGTAAGAAAGTCCTCCCTATATATGTCTAAGCATCCACTACAATATACATCCTATGTATAGTAATGGCCTCTAGGGCATACATATAACTAACAATCTCCCACTTGCACTAGGGCCATCTGATAGCAGTGGTTGTAGTATCTCATACTCAACCATCCCATAAAAGTCTCTCTCTGGGAAAAGGCCTTTGTGAGTGGATCCGCCGTGTTGTCCTCTGAGTCTACTCTCCTAACCTCGATCTCCTTGGAGATCAACCATCTCCATAATCAGGTGATACTGCCTTAGAATATGTCTGGATCACTGATGGGACGGACGTTCCTTGGCATAAGCCACAACTCCATTGTCACACAATGGGAAGAACTAGGTTCAACTCATGAACTAATATACACCCAAACAGCCTCTTTGGTAGCATCTTAAGTAGCGATGTATCCAGCCTTTTTCGTCTAGTAAGCCACGGTATCTAGCTTGGAACTCTTCCAACATACCGTCCCTTTACCAAGGGTAAAGACAATTCCTGTGACTGACATTCAGTCGTCCTTATCACCATGGAACCTTTCCAGTGATTCTTCCCAGGATCAACTGATACCATCTCACTACAACTAGTGAGTATCCTAACATCCAATTAGATCTATCTCATAGATCCAAAACCCATGATTTAGGAGGTATCACTTTGATCCTATATGGAGAATCATTGTGATAAGCGGAGATTGACCGAGCGTAGCATAGGAAACTCCTTTCTTATCAAGAGTATGTTATCCACGTACTCTACGAGGATCACCACCATACTCCCTACAACCCTTTTGTTTATACAAGGTTCATCTACCATTTTGATGATATCAAACTCTTTGACTAACACATCGAAACAGACGTTCCAACTCCGTGATGCCTCCTTTATCACATAAAACATCTTGCACACGTTTCCGCTGCTCCCACTGTCTACGAAGCCCTCTGACTGTGTACTTATAGACGCACTCTTCTAAAACATCATTTAGAAAAGCAGTCATGGCACCCAACCGCCAGATGTCGTAGTCATGGTATGTAGCCGTGGCAAGTAGGATCTGGATGGACTTAAGCATAGCCACTGGAAAAAGGTTTCATCATTATCCACACCTGGTCGATGACGAAAAACCTTTAACAAGTCTAGCTTTGAAAGTCTCAACTTTTCCATCTACACCAAGTAATCTTCTCAAGATATACTTGCTCCTGATGGGGATTTAACCCTTCAGATATAGCAACCAAAGTCCATACTTTGTTGGTGTACATGGATTCCATCTCAGATCACTAAGCATCCAGCCATTCTTACAGAGTCTCACTCCTGATGGCCAGCTCGAAACTAGTTGGGTCATCATCTCCTGATGCAATCCTCGCTCCCACTGTCATAGAGAAACCGAAGTAACTCTCAGGTGGGTGAGGAACCCTACTAGATCGGCGAAGAGGCTGAGGTTCGTTGGAATCTACTGAATCCTTTGGTTCTATCAAATCATCAGCTGCAGTTTGTATAGCTGGAACATTTCCAGTTCTACATAACAGACCTAGCCTCAAGCTTGTCCGGATTTTGCTTTTTAGACATAGGCCGGACAACCCTAAATCTTAAGAAACTTAAGATATGGGCTCTTCCCTTTCCATATCACATATGAAGTGGTAGGCAACTGATTTGATTTAAACCCTATTCAATAGGTATCCAACTTCATAAGTGCATATCTCCCTAAAAGGAAATAGGAAACTCAGTAGTACTCATCATAGAGCATACCATATCACATAGGGTGCTATTTCTCCGCCCCGATATACCAAGGTGCTGAGGTGTATTCGGAGGAGTAATGCTGAGAGAGAATCTCATTCTTAGAATAGTCTAGGAATCCCGTGCTCAAATATTCTCCTCCTTGATCACATCAAAGGACATAATACTTATACCCGTTTTTGGTTCTCTACTTCTAACTTATATTCTGTGAATATCTCAAAAGGTTCGGACTTGTGTTTCAACAGGAACATATGTCTGAATCTTGAGAGATCATCAGAGAATGTAATGAAGTACAAAGAACCAGTCCTGGCATGTGTAGACAGGGGACCTGACATACATCACCATGTATCAGTCCCAAGAGTTTACTAACTCTTTCTCTGTTTCCAGTAAACAGAGCTATGGTCATCTTATCTCTGTGACATGTCTGGCAAGTTTCACAAGATGTAAATTCAAACAGATTTAAATATGCATCTAAATGTAACTTCAGCTAGTCGGGTCGCATTGATATGACCTAGTCTACAATACCTCAAGAAGGATCCGTTCATTTCTGAACTCTTCCTCTTGTGTGTGTTCCGTATACTAAGAACTGTAGTTTGATTTATAACATCAATGCTTTTAGATAACGTGCCTGAATCGATCAACTTTTGATATAGGAAATGTTCAAAAAATTATCCAACAATACAAAGTTTTATCATTTCTTTACTAATAAAGAGACTGATATGATTTTGTATATCAGGTTCGGTATCTAATAACATTCGTTCAGAATCAATGTATTTGGAATACAGGGTGACAGTGACCAACAGACTTGGCTACAACACTTGCACCATTTTCTGTCTCATGAAACTTATCACCCGTTCTCAGTTCTCTAACTTTCTGTAGCCCTATGTAACAGATTACATATCTGGGATCCTGATGCGGTATCAAATACCCAGGACGTAGAGGATACAGAGAAACAGTTCTTTGTAATGAACACACCCGAAGGAGATGCATCATATGCACATTCTTCGTTTGGGCGGCATAGGAATTCAGGTATTCCTCTATTTCCTGCTCTGTCTTATAACAATTATAAGTTGGAGCGGGACCAACGTTCCCAGCTCAGTATAACAAGCGGGTTCAGTCAATATATCCGTTTAATTATCTTGATTAAGGCGTGACATGGTCGCTACCTGGAGAGAGAGAGAAGAAAACACTCTGCGTGCGCTCTGACAAGATTAGATTGGTTATTTATTTTATCTAATCAGGATGGCTCCCACTGTTTTTATCAAATCTTCCTTCAAACCCTAGATGGAAAAACTAGCAGGGATTAATTACACGCTACAAGTTCGCCAATCTTTCAGCCAGGCCAGTGTCGGTACTTTGAGGGAGGTGCCCCGTGCTTTCGCACGGACCTAATTAATGTAAACCTCGTTTTCCCAGAGGCGTAACCCCCTTGACACCTTTCTAGACACCTACTTGATCGGCTAATTGTAATGTGTAAAACTCTCCCAGGAGTAACAATTACTCGCAGCGGGTATCAGGATCCAACTATCTCATGGAAGGTATGCAATCTCATTGCAAATTTCAACACTTGAAATTCCCGATAATATTTTGCCCCTAACGTGCTATGACCTTGACGATAGCCAACAAACCATAGCCCGCTAGTCAAGTTCAACCCGTCATTTCTTGATTGAATTAAACCCACCCGCACGACCCTTGACGAAAGCCAACAAAGCCGAACGACTACCCTAATCCAATCGCATCATATGCAGCAGATAAGCAGCATATAGCTACCGCACACTACACCTTGACGAAAGCCAACAAATGTAGCACGAATACTATATACAACTTATCTGAAATGACGGAGGGCTACAACAGGTTTTTCTGAAAACCCATTGCGTAATGAACTTGATATCGTTGTAGAATCAAATGATTTTAAAATGGAGCGTTTTTTAGGCTTTTCTAGTTTTGCTAAAGGGGTCACTCCCGGTGAAGGGATCGTCGGCCCTTTCCTCGTCGAATGAGGTGCGGGATATAACATATATTTCACTGTGCAAAGCAGAAACTATAGAAGCAATCAAAAGACAAACCGAGTGTGTAGCATCTGCCAGTTATTGGCAAAGGGGCCACTCCCGGTGAAGGGATCTCGGCCCTTTCCTCATCGAATAAGGTGCAGGATGTTCTACAAGGAACACCGCGATGCAAAGCAAGAACTGTAGCTAACTGTTTTTGAGAAATTCGATTCCACAACATCTTTTAGGTTTCTTTTCTTTCATTAATCACATTAATGAAGTCCCATCATTTAAGTCCACCTAAACATCACAGATAAATACGACGTACACTTATGCCATCCGCATTCGCCTCGATGTCCCCTCGTGCACCGTTAGGTTAGGTAACTAACGGCAGAGCGGAGCAGTGCTAGCGCGGCTGTAAAACATAAGTAACGCCTATATAATATATCATATATACTATATACTGTATCTATCACAGAACATATCACATGATCACATCACAGATATCGCAGCAGAAGAAACATATGAAATATTGGATATACTAGGACGTCCGTGTTTTCAATACGAGCCAGTATAAAACACGGATTCCACGGTCGTGATGAATAGCCAAACCCACACCCCTAGACCCCTACGAGAGCGGCAAGCAACCCTACCAATTCTAGAGTTAGGAGACCCAGACTCGACTCCTCGAGTTGGTCTCCCGCTGGACTCCAGAACCCGGTTACTTGTGCCCTCCTCCTTGGGTCTATCCTAGTGCGGAAAGGTAAATAATATACATCAACGGTGACAACTTTCGCAACCTGGAAGTGCCCCAATAAAAGAATATTACATACAAGTTTTTACATGAATGAAAATGAAAAACACTCATCTCACATAAAAAACCCCGGCTATTCAAACACGACGATCCAATATAACATATCCAGCAACACATAACATCACATGTCATCAACGTAAGTAAATATGCCCATCCCAATTGTCGTTGACATATAGCAACGAAACCAGCGATATCGCATATTACACTTACGGTCACAGAAAAGAAAGTGTAAAACTACAACAGTTGGAATCCGCAAACTCTTTAGACATCGCATGCCTAACCATCTGAATTCCTTAGACATTACATGCCTAACAATTATAAACGCTGCATTTTAGTCTCTATATCGAAAACACTTTTCAATATCAAGTCGGGCAATTCAACAGGATTCCCGACATTCTGATCGAATGCTCGTCGCAAACTTTAGTAGACGGCCGCACCCCCAATACCGTCGACGAAGTGCACTAAGGTGGAACACCGCTGCCGCGAGCACCCAAACGGATGCTTTCGGCGACGGGGTTCTTCTACAGTCACTTGGTCGGGGCTATGGGGTGTAGATGTCTATTAAGTTTACCCAGCGAGTATCCGCGTACGCTACGTGATTGCGATGGACTTTTGATCACATCAAAATTCCGTGGCAACCGATCAAGTGAGACTAGACTGCTAGATTTATAACATTCATTCAGTTATCTCATAACCACTTGTGGATTCCAAATATTGTATCACATTCCGGATAAATAGAAAATGTTAAACTTTCCGATCGAACAATTAAACGCCCAAGTTTTCCCGAAACAGCTCAACACATGAAATAAGTTTAAAAACATTCACTTCATGCCACAGTACCAACGGTCCAGCCGTAGAAGGGTCAAGCCAACGCCTCACATGTGGCACGCCGTACTTCCCCAAACCCTAAGGTTCAAAGGGCAGTTCAAGACGGTCACATAATCGAGTTAAGGTTTGTTGTCTTCTAGAGGGTCCATCGCGTTACTTGCACTACTTTGAACGTTCTTAAACCACGGAAAGATCCAACACTTGGAAATTTCCCGACAGGGGAAAAAGTGGGTATTTATATCCGGTCGAACTTTTCAACATTTTCTAAAATTATCCGGAAAAATCCATAGACGAAGTTAAACTTCCCGATCGAAACACCGAGTCCCCAATACAACCCAGAAAACTCAACTCTTGAGCAAATATTAAAAATTCC
This sequence comes from Agapanthus africanus, assembly GCA_030015575.1. Lineage (NCBI taxonomy): Eukaryota > Viridiplantae > Streptophyta > Magnoliopsida > Asparagales > Amaryllidaceae > Agapanthus > Agapanthus africanus. The sequence continues at coordinate 311,485,549 of CM057345.1, read as the reverse complement.
CATAAAACACAGCACTAACAGAAACAAATTACTGTGTAAACCACGTGCACTAATTCAACAAAATGGCCGCGGAACCGCCGCACAAACCAGGGTAGGGCCGCGGTTCTGCGGCGCTTCTGTTGAGTTAAGTGCACGTGCTGCACATTAACTCCTACTTTTCCCTGCTAAATTTTTTGGAAATTTTTAATCTGGAAAAATCCACTGTTTTAAAAATTGTACAGAGAAGGGGTCGGATTAGGGTTTCGTGTTTCGATCGGACTTAAAACATCGACTACACTTCACCTAAACCTCTAACTAGGCTCTGATACCACTGTAAGGATCCTAGGCACACTAATGAGGTTCCACAAGGCATCAACCATGCCAAAATCAAAAATTTAGGTGCCGAGAAACCCTAATATAGATCGTTAACTAGAAATTAGGCGAAACGACAAGCTACTAAACTGCTTTAGTGCTAAGTGAAAGGGGCTACAACCTTTGTAGATCCGGTCCTCCACTTCTTTGGCTCCGTGTTGACGTCCCTCCGCTGCGATCATCGGAATCCCGGACTCTAGCGTCGGTTTCATCGGAGAAATGGGCGGGCTAGGTCGTTGACTTCGAAGCCGAAGATGATCTACGTCGAGGCGACTCAAACTCAAGCTCCATCTTCACTAGGTCATGGATCTTGTGAAGAAAACACCCTATACAACATGGCAAGTGGTAGAGGATGAAGAAATAGGAAGTGGGTTCACTTTGGATTTGGATTTCTCACTTGATTTCATCACTTAGAATTTTTCAAGAAAGCTTTCTTCTTTTCTTCATGAAGAAGAAGAAGAAGAAGAAGAAAAGAATGAATTAATTCAAAAAAGAAAATACAAGTGAAGTCTATCATTTAGCAACCATGGGTAAGATAAACTCATGTAGAGAATAAACTAGGGTTTAGTTAAATGGTTAGGTTAAGGATAAAACAAAATGGAAGACTTTTTCAAAGATGCTTTGAAGCTTCAAGAAGCTTCAAGTAAAGAAAGAAAAGAAAGCCACCATTTCATTATATTTTCATAAAATAAATAAATAAAATAAAACCCTAAACCCTAACCATTAACTAAACATGGTTTAAATCAAACACATACCCAAGTTTGCATGTATCATCAAACACGATACAATCTTGTGCACAAAAATATATCACATATACAATGTGCACATCAAGTGAGAAAATCCATCTTAAGTGAACAAATACTAGTTAATGTAAAGTAATATATCAAATATATTATACATTAAATCATTAAATCAACACTTAATTTAATGATCCGATCATATGGCATATAACCGACTAATATCAATAGTAACAACTCATCGAATCAACACTTGATCCGATAACCCGGCTATATCGCATATAACCGATCAATGTCACTAATCGCGAGAATAGAATTCAGTATCACATACTGGTATTATTCTCGGTCCCGCACATATCTCATATGCGCTCCTATTTCGTTTCGCTTGAGCCAGGAAACCTCTGTGTAGGACTCTAAAGACTCGTCAATACGCCGGCAGCAGGTGATGATCATATCAAACACCCACAAGCCGCAAGCGGTCTGCTAAACGTAACGGCCACCCGGGTATTGAGCGATCAGAAGATCAACGAGCAAGCCCGCTCACACTCCTGTGAATCCAACCAGTAACACTTATCGTACAGTCCGGTCTCGTCGTCTGATATATCGCATATCTCGCCTAGGGGTGGTAAACGTCAGACCCCAGTAGCTCGATAAGTCGTGTCGATATGAGGTCTATAACAGTTCGAGAAACTACTGGTAACACTTACCAGTAAATCTCAGCAACCCTGGCCAGGGATTTCCGGTTATAGCCAATCGAACACAGCGCAAGAGAGACGAATCCCCTCCCTATACCGGGAGAGACGAATCCCCTCCTATCTCTCAATGCCTCCATGTGATTCGGGACTGTACCCAAAAACCACCGTTTTGCACGCCCTCTTGGACGTGGTAAGGTGGAAATCAAAGCACAGTGGGAATCACACAAGACTCTATGACGATCTCGGGTCTATAGACTAACCTGTACCAGTGTCACCAGAGAACTGCCATCTGACGTAAGGTATAATACCATCTGGGAGTTCTCGGCGAGTCCGTCCAGTGTACCCAGTCTCCACTGACACCCGTATATCATCTCTGATGTCAAACACCAATGGATATGGAATCATCCATCGCCCATCCGTATGGGTCGAGAAGGTATACGCTAGTCTACTCTGGTATATCGATGCCCTGTCTCGATATACCCACGACTAGGGACCTTGAAGGATGTACTTATGGACTACCATGTCCCCACTAGTATGATCCGCATCATAGTCCAGGTAGTCAAGTACACATCCTAAAGGCTTTACCAACATGTAACAGAGAGACAATCAGTATACATGTTAAGGTAAAGAGTAACCAGATAGCATACTATCATGTCGAGCAAGAAAGTCCTCCCTATATATGTCCAAGCATCCACTACAATATACATCCTATGTATAGTAATGGCCTCTAGGGCATACATATAACTAACAGAAGACATTCTGGTTACTGGATCTATGGTTTTAGATCTGGATTTGGGTAGTTTCCCAATCAGGGTACTTAGACAGCATTCTGAAGGTGTTTTAGAATGGACGACTCCAGGCACGGTAGTGTACCTGCAGGTGATGGAGTCACCCTCTCTAAAGGTGTCTTACAGACTAAAGTGGAGAGGGATGTGCATGGTTGGCAGATCACTTGCTTAGGCAATTGAGTCAATCCTGAGATGTCAAGTACCACACCAGATATTGTTTTTGCAGTAGATGCAAGAAGTTGACATTAATCCAATCCTGGAGAAACAATCGGAAGCAGTTTTTAGAACATAAGTGGATGTTCTAGGGATATGATAACGACAGACTAATTCGGGAGACAGCTATCATTCCAGGCTTCCAAGGTGACCTGGATGACAGAGAGGTTGTCAGAGTTATAGTTTTCCTTCTGACGAGGGGCAGTATTTTGGACAGGTGGTCTAAGGTGATACTGAGGGAGGCATGACGCAGGATACTGATTAAGTTCAGTTGACGATACAGTCTAAGAAGTTTGGATTTAGAGTTCATTTATGAGCTAGGTCCCATCAGACATCCAAACACATTCTAAGACAGGTATTTCTCATTTCGGGAGATGGCTTTCTCCGCGAACTTGAGATATAGAGAGACATAGAAAGAAACATCAAGGCGGATCCACTCACTGAGGCTATTTCTCGAACGCAATAGTTTCGCAAACGGATTTTGTGAGACTGATTAGTAGAGGAGTTGGGTGTTCGGTATCACATGGGCTGTGAGTATGCGATATCACAATAATTAGCCTTGAGTGCAAGTGGGAGATTGTTGGAGATAGTGCCCTCAGAGTAAATTATTGGATCACAGGCACGTGATTGCAATGAATGAGGGAGGACCTGTCCCAGTAGGACAGTCTTACTCATGATGATAGTATGATATCTGGTTTATCTTTATCATCGTGTACTGCTTTAGGTGACCTGATAGGTCGCTATTACACGTTGATAGAGCCCCTAGGATTCTTGCTTGACTGCCAGCAGTATGAGGGCGATCATATACGTGGGAGCTGGTAGTCTATAAGCACATCCTTAAAAGGTCCCTAGTCGTAGGAGTTTCGAGACAGGGCATCGATACTCCAGAGTAGACTAGTGTATACAGTCGAGACCCCGACGAGGGGCGGTGGCCGGTCTCACAAGCCACTGGTTTCAGATGGTTCACCTATGATGTATACAGGTGCTCATTGGGTTATGAGTACACCAGACAGGACTCGCTGGGAACATGCTAGTTGGTCTTATACCTGACATTAGATAGCAGTTCCCTGGTGACATGTGTACAGGTTATTTCATCGACCTGAGGATCGTCATTTGTCTCGTGTGAGTTCCCACTGTACTTTGATTACTACCCTACCATGCTCAAAGGAGACATGCAAACAGGTTTTAGTTGGGTACAGTCCCGAGCCACATGGAGGCAGTGAGCGGATCTGCAGGGGTTCATCTCTCCCGGTATTGGGGGTGAGGGCGCGCTGTGTCTAGGAGAGCCCTTACACGAAGTCCTTGTCCAAGGCAGGAGATTTACTGGTAGGTATTCCATTAGTATCTCAGGGTGTTCAGGGCTCCACTCCGACACGACTTGTACCGCTTTTAGGGTTCTGACTTTTACCAACCCCCTAGGCCCGCCATGCGATACTCATAGACGAACGGACCGGACTGTACGGATATTGTCACTGACAGGCTCAGTAGGGTGTCAGGATGAGTTCGCTCATCGACGTCCCTTTTAGTCAATAGCTGGTAGCCCGTCACGTATGGCTAATACCTCTGACGTGCTAGTGGTTAAATCCACAGCCATAGTATTGACGAGTCTTTAGAGTCCCCCACAGACTGTTACTCAAGTTTCGGGCAAAACGCTGTAGAGGCCGTATGGAGATATGGCTGGGTTCGATCAGAAACGTGCGGTATTGCACGGATCATGATCGGACGGTTAATACTAGCGGGCTTTGGTTTAAGCCGGATCCTAGTATAGTACAGTGTAGACTTTGTCTCATTGCATTTGTATTTCGATCGGAATACAAATGCGAGTATGTATATACAGTAGCCGGGTTTTCCTGTAATTTATTACGGGATCAGTTTTCTGAAGTTGCCAGTTTGTTTTCCGTTTCGGACATATTTCTTTGTATCTTTCATTGGCTGAAGATTGGTGGAGGAGGGCTTATTTGCATTTGTGCAAATAAGCATTTTGGAGGGCTGTCTTTGCATATTGTTGCATCATGATGGTTTCATGATGGTGCACCATCTTTTGACTTCTTCACTTGATCATTACTTGACTTTTGGAGTAATGATGATGGATGATGATGGAGGGTTTGATGATGGGTTTTTGGAGTGAGGTTTTTGTTGAAATGATTCTTGATCATCATATCCTTTTTCTCTCTCCTTTGGATGATAGCTTCCTCCCCCCCTTGATTATTCACACACTCCCCATTCTCCCTCATTCTCTTCCTCCCCTCACCATTTTTTGGCCGGCCATGATAGAGGGAGGGGCTGCCCAATATTTGGGTGGGGATTTTTGGTTCTATTGTGCTTGAAAAAATCCCCAATTTCATCTCCAAAATGTTATCATATCAATCCTCCACCAATGGCAACTCCTTTAAACCCCAAAGAGACAAAGCAGTCTACAGATAACCTACAGCATCCTTGGGCACGTCGACTTGCCAACTTCGTGCCCGAGTTGCCTCGGTCAAGAGGTGGGAGCCCGTAAAAGAAGCCGGCGACGTGGTGCCCTTCCGGCGAGGAGGTGAAGACCGGAGATTCCGCGGGGAGATCGGGACGACGACGAGAAGACCGAAGGACACGGATCACTCGATATATCTCTCTACCCGTTCTTTAGTTAGCTAGAATTAGTTTAATGGCCCGATCCGGGACTTTTGTGCGCGGTGGTGCCGGTTCAAAGTTTAAAGTAAATCATCGCTTCCGCATTTTGGCCTCGGAAAGACGGCCGGGGCGCCGCCGTGCACTTACAGTCCCGAGCCACATGGAGGCAGTGAGCGGATCTGCAGGGGTTCGTCTCTCCCGGTATTGGGGGTGAGGTCGCGCTGTGTCTAGGAGAGCTATTACATAAAGCCCTCGGCCGAGGCAGGAGATTTACTGGTAGGTATTCCAGTTGTATCTCAGGGTGTTCTGGGCTACACTCCAACACGACTTGTACCGCTTTTGGGGGTCTGACTTTTACCAACCCCCTAGGCCCGCCATGCGATGCTCATAGACGAACGGACCGGACTGTACGGATATTGTCACTGACAGGCTCAGTAGGGTGTTAGGATGAGTTCGCTCATCGACCTCCCTTTTGGTCAATACTTGGTAGCCCGTTATGTACGGCTAATACCTCTGAAGTGCTAGTGGTTAAATCTACAACCAAAGTATTGACGAGTCTTTAGAGTCCCCCACAGACCGTTTTCTCAAGTTTCGGGCGAAACGCTGTAGAGGCCGTATGGAGATATGGCAGGGTTCGATCACATACGTGCGGTATTGCACGGATAATGATCGGACGGATAATACTAGTGGGCTTTGGTTTAAGCCGGATCCTAGTATAGTAGATTTTGTCTTATGGTCACCTTTTGCCAGTTTCTATTCCGTGCAGTATTGTAGATTTTGTCTCTTTGCATTTGTATTCGGTCGGAATACAAATGCGGGTATGTATATACAGTCGCGGGGTTTTCCTGTAATTTATTACGGGATCAGTTTTCTGAAATTGCCAGTTTGTATTCCGTTTCGACCAGTTTTCCTTTGTTCCTTTCGTTGGCTGATAATTGATGGAGGGGCTAATTTGCATATTTGCAAATTAGCAATTGTAGAGGGGTTATTTGTGATTTGAGGGTTCATGATGGTTCTTGATGAGATTGATTTAGTTTTGTGATCCTTTCATTAGCATTAAATGAGATAAGAGTTGATTTTGAAATGGATGTGACCTTTATTCCTCATTATCTTCACATGGCTTATGGTCACCTTTTGCTATCCCCACACTCACCCCCTTGTAGTTTTTCCCCTCCTCATTCTTTTGGCCGGCCACTCTTTGGGGGAGAGAGAGGATTATTTTTGGTGGGGAGAAAACCATTCATCTCATTCTATGCTTGTATCAAAAATCCAAAAGCTCATTCCCTCTTGCTCATCATTCTTGTCCTCCATCAAAAGGCAACTTCACAACCCCATGAGACAAACATTACTACACTTAGCCTACAGCATCCTTGGGCACGTCGACTCGCCAACTTCGTGCTCGAGTTGCCTCGGTCCAGAGGTGGGAGCCCGTAAAAGAACCCGGCGATGTGGTGCCCGTTCCGACGAGGAGATGAAGACCGGAGATTCCGCGAGGAAATCGGAGTGGAGGCCGAAGACCGAAGGACACGGATCGCTCGGTATAACATTCTACCCTTTCTCTTGTTAGCTAGGTATAGGTTAATTGTTCGATCTGGGTTTTTAGGATGCGGTAGTGCCGGTTTAAAGTAAAGAAAATTTTTCGTTTCCGCATTTTTGCCTCGGATAGACGGCCGGGGCGCTGCCGTAGTCGTACATGGTATCAGAGCCATGCCATTAACCTAGTCTAGCTTACTCTAACGTGTTTAAAATATCGAAAGAACAAAATTTCCGAAACCGTGTTTTCATTTCATCAGTTTCTGTCGATTTTTTTCTGTGCTTTAAAAATTATTTGGTGTACTGCAGAAAATCAGGCAGGGTTTTGTAGGGGCACTGCAGAAATTTGGTGGACTAATTCCTTAGGAACGCCGCGGAACCGCGGCCTAAACCCCATTTTGGCCGCGGTTCCGCCGCCGTTATAACTCTTCATTTGACCAAATTTCTACAGTGGCTCTCTGACATGGAAATAGGGTTTCTGGTATATTCTTTTTCGGCCCAGATTTATTTTGAGTGCTACAGTAGTGCTTGGGGCCCACTTCGGGAAATTTAGTCGATTGAAAATTTTAAACTTGTTAGTTCACAGTATTTACATTATATCTGAGACCGTGAATGTCATTTGATCGGTAAATTCTGTCTAATTGCTATAGTTCTTTTAGACGGATTTGCGAACGTGACATTCACGTTGATGTTCTGTGTTGTGCTGTGATGTTGCGGATTTGTCGTGCGGATAGCCTGGTTGCAATGTTAGTATAGTTTGGTTTAATATGTACATTTGGTATTGCAGGGCGAGAGTCCGACATGTGGACTGCCGTCACTGCCTGTTTGTATATTATTCTTTTTGGGGCACGACTGGGCTGAGGTCGATGTACCCATTGTATATATTTTACTTTCTGTACTGGGATTACACCACGGAGGGGTGCACGGATAGTCGGGTTCTACAGGGCAACGAGCCCGCATCTCATGGCGTTGAGATGGAGGGGGCTTCACTCTAGAATTGGTGAGCTATTCGCCGCACTCGTAGGGGGTAAAGGTTGACCCAAGGAAGTGTGCTCAAGTTACCTAAAGCTGTTCACGATGATAAAGATAAACCTGATAGCATACTATCATCTTGAGTAAGACTGTTCTACCGGTATAGGTCCTCCCTCAATCATTGCAATCACGTTCCTGTGATCCAATAATTGACTTTGAGGGCACTATATCCAACAATCTCCCACTTGTACTCAAGGCTAATTATTGCGATGTCGCATACTCACAGCCCGTGTGATACCGAATACCCAACTCCTCTACTAATCAGTTTCACAAAGCCCTTTTGCGAAACTATTGCGTTCGAGGAATAGCCTCAGTGAGTGGATCCGCCCTGATGTTTCTTTCTATGTCTCTCTTTATCTCAAGTTCGCGGAGAAAGCCATCTCCCGAAATGAGCAATACCTGTCTTAGAATATGTTTGGATGTCTGATGGGACCTAGTTCATAAAAGAACTCCAAATCCAAACTTCTTAGACTGTACCGTTAACTGAACTTAATCAGTATTCTGCGCCACACCTCCCTCAATATCGGCTTGGACCACCTGTCCAAAATACTGCCCCTCGTCAGAGGAAAAACTATAACTCTGACAGTCACTCTGTCATCCAGGTCACCTTAAAAGCCTGGAATGATAACCGTCTCCTAAAAGAGGCTGTTGTTATCATATCCCTAGAACATCCACTTATGTTCTAAAACTGCTTCCGAACGTTTCTCCAGGATAGGATTAATATCATAACTTTTTGCATCTTATGCAAAAACAACATCTGGTGTGGTACTTGATATCTCACGATTGACTCAATTGCCTAAGCAAGTGATCTGCCAATCATGCACATCCCTCTCCCCTTTAGTATGTAAGACATCTTTAGAGAGGGTGACTCCATCACCTGCAGGTACACTACCATGCCAGGAGTCGTCCATTCTAAAATACTTTTAGAATGCTGTGTAAGTACCCATATTGGGAAACTACCCAAATCTAGATCTAAAACCACAGATCTAGTAACCAGAATGTCTGATATAATATCCAAGTCCTATGTGGAGAAACAACTGTGTGACAACCAAAGTATAACCGATCGTAGTATAAGAATTTCACTTCCTACTCTGCGTATGTCATCCAGATACCAGGACATCACACCCTACTACCTTCTTAACATATCCATCCCTATTCTTTTGAAGTCAAACCTATGAATGTCACATCAGAAACAGATGATCTATCTCCGCTATATCTGTTTTAGTCTATAAATAGACATAAGCTACCTGTCTACTATGCTTCCGCTGCTCCCACGGACTACGACAACCCTCTGACAGAGTCATATACACGTACACTTCTAAAGCTAGTTTAGAACGACGCTATACTCATCCTCCTGCTGGGTCTCACAGTTTGGAACAACAGTAATGGCAAGTCTGGGTAAACAAGAACCTCCCTGTCACCGTCCTTGAGGCTACCGGAGAACCTCTCGGGTGCCTGAGGTTACCCACCATATTTGCGGAGTGGCCAATGGAATGTCAAACCAGATCGAATCTTTAGGTTCTTATCAAATTTTCAGTAATCATTTGCGGTTCTGGAATCACTTCCAATTCTACCATACTCCCACTACTGTTTTCTGAAAAAATCCATTTTTATCAAAACTGTGGCGAGTCAAGAACAATATCACTATTGATCTTCCAGATGGTAGAAAGTCAACCCTCGGCATAGCCCGGCTCAACCCACAAACATCCATTATTGAAACGTGCCTTGAGTTATCCAGAGTCTGGTTTTAAGTATAAGCCGGACAACTCCCCGTATCTTAACATTGTTAAGATATGAACTATTCTATATCCAATATAGAAACAGAGGTACTGATTTAATTGGAACCAGATTCAAATCATGCAGCTGTCTCAAGTGCATGTCAACTAAATGGAAAGAGGCTGATCAGCATTACTCAACTTAGGAGTATATCCAGATATGTGTAACCTGAAAGAGAAGCAAGTTCTCATAATCATTACTATCAACTGAATACCATACACAAGTATCTACATCTTCGATCACCTTGAAGAATCTTGATACTTGCAACGCCTGGTTCTCTACTTTACTCTTATACTTATAACATCTCAAAACTTAGACCTTGCATTTCTATGAAACACATGTCTAAGAACTAAAGAAGTCACAAGTAAACAGAATATAGTATGAGTACCAACCCCTCTGTCTTCATGGACACTGGACAACATACAATACTCTGTATAAGTCCCCTGAGTCTAATAACTCATTCCCTGTATGTCGTAGGTTGAAAACTTTACTTATGGTTAAGAAGAATTACACCGTTGTTTAATGCTCCTTACCTAACCATCCACTGATATAGGTAAATGTCATTGACATAATTTCAAAAAGTTATATCTCACTTTATAAAAATAAACGTACAGATATATCAATTTGAAAATGGTGCATAACAACGGATATTCAAAGCCAAATATTTGCCGTCCGGCAAACAACCCAGGCGATTTCCTCAAATATCACCAATTACAACGAATCCTGATATAATGAGGATGATCACCCAATTCCCAATAACTTACTCCCACTCATCATCTGTAAAACCATACAGATGTGAGAATCAAACCTGGTAAATACATACCCTGGAGCAAGGACTAATTGGGAAATCAGTTTTCTTTTAACAATACACAGTGAAACTGAAACATGTAAATGTTTCGAAGGGGTATCCGGTTATTCCTAGTAATGCCTCTTCCATTATCAGATTCACAACTGTAACCGTATATTTCTTTGCCATCTCTCCAAATCCCTTTATATGTCTTTAGTCATTACCTTCTGTACACCCCTTTAAGCTAAACGGTTTTCTTCCTTCCCTACCGTTCGGCACCAGCCTATGGTATGGAAGAAGACTATCCAATAAGCGTAATAGGTGTACTGTCCTAATCCTAGGAGCACTCGCAACCCGAGAGAAGGTAAAGATAAAAGACAACTGAATAAAACCTTATTTCTATCTCTCTTGAACCAGAATCCATCCCCGAATTGGAACAAGTTCCTTCGAGTTCGTATATAACCATACGATGGAGTATCCAAATAACTGTGGATCTTCGTAGTGATACGGAGTGTCCTGGAGAAATACAAAGGTGAAGTAGGATTGGCGAAGAAATACTTGGTTTGGTCGTGAATAGCAGTCGCAATTTACTTTGCCCTCTTACTAATCCCTTTATCTGTCTTAACTTATTACCTTCTGTACACCATCGTTAGGCTAATGGGTTTTCTTCATTCCCTACCGTTCGGCACCTGCCTATGGTTTGGAAGAAGACTATCCAATTAGCGTAATAGGTGTACTGTCCTTATCCAAGGAGCACTCGCAAACTGAGAGAAGGTAAAAGGAAAAGACATCTGAATAGTCCAATTCATTTTCTCCAGAACCGGAAACCTTCCTCGAATCTGGAACAAGTTCCTTTGGGTTCATATATAACCATACGATGGTTTTATCCAATGGAAGTGGATGTTCGTAGTAATACGGGGTGTTCTGGAGAAAAGGGTAAAAGTAGGAGTGGCAATGAGGTATGCAACTCTGACAATCCAAAAGCCAGTGTTTTAAGAAGGTTCAGTTAACTTGGTCACTGAGTCGTAGTCAAGGGTCGGGCCATGGTCGCTGCCAAAGAGGGAGAGAAAAGAAACACTCAGCGTGCACTCTAACCTAGATCAGAATGGTTATCAATTTATCTAATCAGGAAACCTCCCACTGTATACTCAAATTCTCCTGCAAACCTGAAAGAAGAATTAGTCGGGATCACCCGAGGAGTAAACCAACTCATTAGTGGGAATCGGGATCCAACTATCATCACATGATAACGTGATGGAATCCACTCACGTTATCACACTCCAGAAGGTATGCGCATATCTGGCAAGTTTCAGTTTCTTTAGAAACTCCCGATGTGATTTTTACCCCATGCTCTTATGACCTTGACTTTGGCCAACAAATTATAAGTCACATGTCAAGTTCTACCCGTCATTATACAGGTTAATTTGAACTAACCCGTACCTACCCTTGACTTTGGCCAGCAAAGCAGTACGACTATCCCAAACCAACACATCAATCTATGCAACAGAAAGGTAACAAATAGCTACCATACACTATGCCTTGACTTTGGCCAACAAACATAGCATGAATACTAAGTGCTACCCGTCTGAAATGACGGAGGGCTACGAATGGTTTTTGGCGAAAAACCTTTAACGTAATGAACTTGATATCGTTGAAGGAACCGGATAGCTTTTTATAACAATATAGTGACGAAAACCTTTGCTAAAGAGGTCACTCCCAGTGAAGGGATCTCGGCTCTTTCCCCGTAGAATGAGGTGCAGGATATTCCAACTGAATACCGCGATGCAAAGCAAAACGTAATCGATTATAGTGAAGTTATTACCCTGACGCAAACTTCTGTCCAAGGGGTCACTCCCGGTGAAAGGATCTCGGCCCTTGCCTCATTGACTGAGGTGCTGGATATTCATAACCGAATACCACTGTGCAAAACAAAAGAGAACGTCCTTGCAATAACAGCTTTTTGAAAAATGTTCCAACAACATCAGAATAGGTTTGTTTAGCTTGCATTGATCCGAATCAATGCAGTACCATCAATTAATCACACCACAAAAGAACTAAAATATGATGTACGTATATGCCATCCGCATTCGCCGTAGGGTCCCGTCATCACCCGTTAGGTTACTTAACTAACGACAGAGCGGGGACTGGACTAGCGCGGGTGTAAAACATATACAACATCTAGTAGTATATATCAATATATAATAATCGCTCAAGGCATGATAAAATGCAACATCACAAAAATGTAATAAGCATTACAGAACAATACAAATAATTTGGGATCCCCGGGTTTCATACAGCCGCTACTGAAACTCGACGTTCCCCTGGTTGTGTGGATAGCCTGTGCAATGAAATCCTAGACCCCTACAGGCGCGACAAGTTACCCGCCAAAACCTGAAGCGAGGCAGCCCCCTTCAACAAAGTGAATGGACTACCCAACACTTCACGGAATCCGGTAACTTGAGCATCCCTCCTTGGGTCAACCTATACCCCCTACGAGTGCGGCGAATAGCCAGCCAATTCTAGAGTAAAGTCCCCTCCGTCTCAAAGCCATGAGATGCGGGTCCGTTGCCCTTTAGAACCCGGCTACCCGTGCACCCCACCGCGGGGTAATCCTACTACAGAAAGTAAAATATATATACAACGGGTATATCGAACTCAGCCCGGTCGTGCCCCAAAAGAATAATATACAAACAGGCAGTGACGGCAGTCCACATGTCGGACGCTCGCCCCGCAATATCAAATGTACAAATACAACCAAACTGTATTACCATTGTATCCCGGCTATCCACCACGACAAATCCGCAACGTCACAGCACAACACAGAACATCAACGTGAATGTCACGTTCACAAATCCGTCTAAAAGGGCTATAGCAATTAGACAAGATTTACTGATCAAATGACATTCACGGTCGCAGATATAATGTAAATACTGTGAGCTAACATGTTTAAAATTTTCGATCGACAAAATTTCCCGAAGTGGGCCCCAAGTACAATTTCCAGTACTCAAAATAATCTGGGCCAAAACAAAAATTACCAGAAACCCCAATTCCAACTCAGAGACCACTGCAGAAAGTATGGTGCATTGATGCTACAGGAGTGCGGCGGAACCGTGGCCAAAACAAGGGTAATGCCACGGTTCCGCGGCGCTACAGTGTGATCACTTCACCAAATTTCAGCTGTGGTCTTAAAAACGCCTGCCTGATTTTCTGCAATACTCAAAATAATTTTTCGACGACAAAAATAATTCGACAGAAACACAGAATTGGAAATACAGTTTTGGAAAATTTCGTTCGATCGAAATTCTAAACACGTTAGAGCAAGCTAGTAAAGATTAATGGCGTGGCTCTGATACCATGTAAGTCTACGGTAGCGCCCCGGCCGTCTGTCCGAGGCCAAAATGCGGAAACGAAAACTTTTCTTAAACTAGAAACCGGCGCTATCGTATACTTTAAATCCAGATCGAACCATTAACCTACAACTAGCTGACAAGAGAAGGGTTGGAAAAGCTATACCGATCGATCCGTGTCCTTCGGTCTTGGCCACCATCCCAGCTCCTTGCGGCATCTCCGATCTCTGGTCTTCTCGTCGGAAAGGGCACCAGATCATCGAGTCTTTTTACGGGCTCCCGCTTTGTCCGAAGCAACTCGGGCACGATGTTCGCTAGTCGACGTGTCCAGGTGAAGTAGAGAATGTGTGTAACAACTTTGTCTCTTGCTTCCATTGTATGGATGGAGGTTGAAGGTGAAGCCATCAATGGAGATTATGAGCTAGAGGAAGAAGAAGAAGAGGAGGCTTTTCTCTTTCTTTTGTGTTCTATGATGAAATAAGAGAGTGAGAGAGTATGAAGGAAATACAAGAGCTAACCATGAGCTTATGGCTGCCCTTTCTCTCTCTTCTTCTCATTTCAACTTACAAATCCATCACAAAATGTGACATATGCACAATAAAAGAGACCATGAGTCACTAGGTTGCATGTGTCACAATAAATGCACCTCATGATGATTTCTAGCTCATAATTTCCATTTGTAAACATTAACCCAAATGTTTACAACAATAAAAAGATACGGCAACATATAAAGTAAACTCGTGACGGATCACAAGGATACCCCTCACCTGTATATACATACCTCCATCCGCATTCCGACTGAATGAGAATGCGATGAGACTAAAGTAATCCAACAAATCTAATACTAGGATCCGGATTAAACCAAAGCCCACTAGTATGATCCGCCCGATCATGATCCGTGCACTACTGCACGTATATGATCGAACCCTGCCATATATCATACGGCCTCTACAACGTTTCACCCGAAACTTAAGAAACTGTCTGTGGGGTACTCTAAAGACTCGTCAATACATTGGCTGTGGATTTAACCACTAGCACGTCAGTGGTACTAGCTGTACGTAACGAGCTACCAGGTATTGACCAAAAGGGAGGTCGATGAGCGAACTCATCCTGACACCCTACTGAGCCTGTCAGTGACAATATCCGTACAGTCCGGTCCGTTCTTCTATGAGCATCGCATGGCGGGCCTAGGGGGTTGGTAAAAGTCAGACCCCCAAAAGCGGTACAAGTCGTGTTGGAGTATAGCCCAGAACACCCTGAGATACTACTGGAATACCCACCAGTAAATCTCCTGCCTTGGCCAAGGACTTCATGTAATGGCTCTCCTAGACACAGCGCGATCTCACCCCCAATACCGGGAGAGACGAAACCCTTGCCGATCCGCTCACTGCTTCCATGTGGCTCGGGACTGTACCAAACTAAAACCTGTTTGCACGACTTCTTTGAGCCGTGGTAGGGTAGTAATCAAAGTACAGTGGGAACTCACACGAGACAAATGACGATCTCAGGTCGATGAACTAACCTGTACACATGTTACCAGGGAACTGCTATCTGACGTCAGGTATAATACCAACTAGCATGTTTTCGGCGAGTCCTGTCTGGTTTACTCATAACCCAATGAGCACCTGTATACATCTTAGGTGATCCAACTGACACCAATGGCTTGTGAGACCGGCCACCGGCCCTCATCGGGGTCTCGACTTTATACACTAGTCCACTAATGGAGTATCAATGCCCAGTCTCGAAACTCCCACGACTAGGGACCACTTTAAGGATATGCTTATAGACCCCAGCTCCCACGTATATGATCGCCATCATACTGCTGGCCGTCAAGCAAGAATCCTATGGGCTCTATCAATGTGTAATAGTGACCTGTAATGTCACCTAAAGCTGTACACGATGATAAAGATAAACCCGATAGCATACTATCATCTCGAGTAAGACTGTTCTACCGGTATAGGTCCTCCCTCAATCATTGCAATCACGTGCCTGCGATCCAATAATTGACTTTGAGGGCACTATATCCAACAAAAAGATAAGCCTCGGGATGGAATCCAACCGCCGACGAGTTGGATCGGCCGCGGATCCGCGGCGGATCGGCCAACTCGGCCGCGGATCCGCGGCCGTTTGGAGGGCTTGGTCCATGGAATCTTCAGGGTTGATTTCATGTTGGATTTATGGCACTTTTCTGATGTCTGAAATATTTTTATACTTTCTTGTTCACTGCCAGATCACAAGTCTTGGACTTGGCGTATTTTATCAGAACTTTTAGCAGTTCCGGCTCTTTTACCTGGAGAATTTCCTGCACACAATCTCGAGATAAGTGTTGATTCACAAAAGATCATGCGTGCAATAATAAACACTCAATTTCCCTCAAAATGCTGGTTATAATGTATAGCACATGTTATTTGATATTTTACAGACAAATTGCTAATATGTGCTATATTCATACCGAACACCTTTAGATGATTGCAAAGAGTAGGGGTATTGATATGTTAAAAATGCAATATTTTCGACTGATCAAAACTAAAGGATAGTTAGAAGTGTTTGATACGACTAATACATGATGATGGGATTTGAGGATGACATGTGACGATATTGCCGTTCAGGGTATTATAGGACTAGATAGCCGACGTAGATGTGTCATCCGAACCATACATATTTCCAAACTAAAGAATCATATGCATCTTTTAAACATATACCTTGAGGGATGTTACGGATTTTCAAATGATATCTTTTCCTTAAAAACACCGTAACCCCTACTTTCAAAACTACGATTCGCTTCTTTTAAAAACTGATTGTATGGTTCGGGTGTGTATGTTAGATTAGATACTTATGTTTTTAGTAAAGGTAGAATGTATATATGAAATTGACTTGATGTGGGATATAAATGCAATGAAAAGAATATAAGACGTGATATGATGATTTGAGAATATGTTGGTATACGGATGCGAGTCGATTGAAATGATTGATACCTTGCCGGTCCCCTGATATGAGATTGTTGTGGATGTGATCTGGGACATAGGTACATAGATATATATATATATTTATATGTGGTGAATCATGTGTGATTGTTGTACGAGATGTTAGGTCCGTACCGCTCATTGTCTTATAGGATGATAGGATCCCTATTGGTTTAATGCCGCCGTACTTTGATTTTCCATACATGATGAGTTTGGCTTGATGATTGATCCATACCCTTGACTAGAGGCTACCGTACGATGGATTATACCATACGTAATGTTGTGAGGCTAGATACCGACTGATAGATTCACCGACTCGGTCATATTAGATACGTGTACCTGTCAGCATATGCATATGAGTTACCTTATGCTGTATTCATGTTATTCTCATTGCATTTCATATACCTGTGCTAGTACACTTACACCATTATCGATGATGCGTATGTTACACGTACACAGATTGCCAGCTCACACACTTCATCATCGATAATTGCCATGTCACTACACAGTAGGATTGCTGCATCAGGATATAACTCCTTGCATAATTTACTTGCTATTGTTGCATATGCACCTTTATACGATGTTTCATTGGAATTTGGAGAACCTGGGAACCGCAGGATATATTTTAAAACTGGATTCATTTAAAAGAGCGGTTTTCCCTCGATATGTGCATATTGCTGTTCCATGTGCATGATATACGGATATGCTTACATTTTTATTATATGTCGCATACATCATGCTTTTATGATTATACGCATTAAGATATACTGTTTTCATGAGATTTCTATATTTGAGAACTGTAGGGTTCCTAGGCACCCTAAGGAGGTCTCACAAGGCATCGTACATGCCAATTTCAAATTTTACGGTGCCTACAAACCCTAAACAACGGAACGTTTGCTAGAAAACTAGGCGAAAAGATAACTAGTTAACACTTAACTAAGGGAATACGGAAATACAACCTTTGTAGATCCGGTGCTCCACCTCCATAGCTCCGCAACGAAGTCCTCTCCGCTGTCCAAATCAAATCCGGGCTCTAGCGTCGGCTTCGTCGGAGAATGGGCAAGCTAGGTCGTCGATGTCCATGCCGAAGATGATCTACGTCGAGGCATCGCTAAATCAAGCTCCGACTTCACCAAGTCCAAAAACTTGTGAAGAGAACACACTCTACTACTTGGCAAGAGGTAGAGGATGAAGAAATAGGAAGTGGGTAGACTTTAGAATTGGATTTCTCACTTGTTTTCATCAATCACCATTGATGAAGTGAACTTTCTTCATGTGAAGAAGATGAAGAGGAAGAAAGAAATATGATATGTTAATTATATTTTGGAAAAGAAAATGAATACTTATCATATTAGAACCATGGTCAAGTGTAGAGAATTAACCAAGGTTAGTTTAATGGTTAGGGTTTAAGATGAAGACAAGAATGGTTACAAAGTCAAAGCTTCATGAAGCTTCAACTAAACTCCAAAATTAGCAACCATTCTTTTCTTATCTATTCAAAATAAATAAATAAATAAGTAATAAAAATAAAACCCTAATCATTAGATTAACCATGGCTTAATTCATTACACTTAACTATAGTTAAACATGTATCATCAAACATGATACAATCAAGTGCACAAAATCATATCGCATATGTAATGTGCACAATCCAAGTGAGAAAATCCGTTTAAAGTGAACCAATACTAGTTAGTGCAAAGTAACATATCAAATATATAATTATGCATTAAATCATTAAATCAACACTTGATTCAATGATCCGGTCATGTCGTACACAACCGACTAGTATTCAATGTATCGGCTTATCGAATCAACGCTTGAATCGATAACTAGGTTATATCGCATACAACCTTTCCGATACATTCATCGCGAGAATGGAATGCGGCATCACATACACGCATTATTCTCGGTCCCGTACATATCTCATATGCGCTCCTATTTCGTTTCGCTTGAGCCAGGAAACCTCTGTGTAGGACTCTAAAGACTCGTCAATACGCCGGCAGCAGGTGATGATCATATCAAGCACCCACAAGCCGCAAGCGGTCTGCTAAACGTAACGGCCACCCGGGTATTGAGCGATCTGAAGATCGACGAGCAAGCCCGCTCACACTCCAGTGAATCCGACCAGTAACACTACCGTACATCCGGTCTGATCGTCTGATCTGTCGCATATCTCGCCTAGGGGTGGTAAACGTCAGACCCCAATAGCTCGATAAGTCGTGTTGATATGAGGTCTATAACTGTTCGAGAAACTACTGGTAACACTTACCAGTAAATCTCAGCAACCCTGGCCAGGGATTTCCTGTTATAGCCAATCGAACACAGCGCAACATCAACCCCCTATACCGGGAGAGACGAATCCCCTCCTATCGCTCATTGCCTCCATGTGACTCGGGACTGTACCCAAAAACCACCGTTTTGCACGCCCTCTTGGACGTGGTAAGATGGAAATCAAAGCACAGTGGGAACCACACAAGACTCTATGACGATCTCGGGTCAACAGACTACTCTGTACCAGTGTCACCAGAGAACTGCCATCTGACGTGAGGTATAATACCATCTGGGAGTTCTCGGCGAGTCCGTCCAGTGTACCCAGTCTTTACTGAGCACCCGTATACCATCTCTGATGTCAAACACCGATGGATATGGGATCATCCATCGCCCATCTGTATGGGTCGAGAAGGTATACGCTAGTCTACTCTGGTATATCGATGCCCCGTCTCGATACACCCACGACTAGGGACTTTGAAGGATGTACTTATGGACTACCATATCCCCACTAGTATGATCCGCATCATAGTCCAGGTAGTCAAGTACAGATCCTAAGGGCTTTACCAACATGTAACAGAGAGACAATCAGCATACACGTCAAGGTAAAGGGTAACCAGATAGCATACTATCATGTCGAGCAAGAAAGTCCTCCCTATATATGTCCCAGCATCCACTACAATATACATCCTATGTACAGTAATGGCCTCTAGGGCATACATATAACTAACAATCTCCCACTTGCAATAGGGCCATCTGTAGCAGTGGTTGTAGTATCTCATACTCAACTATCCCATAAAAGTCTCTCTCTGGGAACAGGCCTTTGTGAGTGGATCCGCTGTGTTGTCCTCTGAGCCTACTCTCCTAACCTCGATCTCCCTGGAGATCAACCATCTCCATGATCAAGTGATACTGCCTTAGAATATGTTTGGATCACTGATGGGACCGGCGTTCCTCGGCATGAGCCACAACTCCATTGTCTCACAATGGTAGGAACGTAGTTCATCTCATGAACTAATATACACCCAAACATCCTCTTTGGTAGCATCTTAAGTAGCGATGTATCCTGCCTTTATCGTCTAGTATGTCACGGTATCTAGCTTGGAACTCTTCCAACATACCGTCCCTTTACTGAGGGTAAAGACAATGCCTGCGACTGACATTCAGTCGTCTTTATCACCCTGGAACCCTTCCAGTGATTCTCCCCAGGATCTATTGATACCATCTCACTACATCTAGTGAGAATTCTAACATCCATTTAGATCTATCTCATAGATCCAAAATCCAGGAGTTAGTAGGTATCTTTATGATCCTATTTGGAGAATCATTGTGATAAACGGAGATTGATCGAGCGTAGCATCGGAAACTTCTTCCCTATCAAGAGTATGTCATCCACGTACTCTACGAGGATCGTCACCATACTCCCTACTACCTTTTTGTATATACAAGGTTCATCTACCATTTTGATGATGTCAAACTCTTTGACCGCTTCATCAAAACAGATGTTCCAACTCCGCGATGCCTGCTTTATCCTATAAAGCATCTTGCACACGTTTCCGCTGCTCCCACTGTCTATGAAGCCCTCTGGCTGTGTACTTACAGAAGCACTCTTCTAAATCATCATTTAGAAAAGCAGTCATGGCACCTTAACACCAGATATCGTAGTCATGGTATGTAGCCGTGACAAGTAGGATCTGGATGGACTTAAGCATAGTTACTTGAAAAGGTTTCATCATGATCCACGCCTGGTCGATGACGAAAAGCTTTAACAAGTCTAGCTTTGAAAGTCTCAACTTTTCCATCTACACCAAGTAATCTTCTCAAGATATACTTGCTCCTGATGGGGATTTAACCCTTCAGATATTGCAACCAAAGTCCATACTTTGTTGGTGTACGTGGATTCCATCTCAGATCGCTAAACATCCAGCCATTCTTACAGAGTCTTACTCTCGATGGCCAGCTCGAAGCTAGTTGGGTCATCATCTCATGATGCAATCCTCGCTCCCACTGTCATAGAGAAACGAAGTGTCTCTCAGGTGGGTGAGGAACCCTACTAGATCGGCGGAGAGGCTGAGGTTCGTTGGTATCTATTGAATCCTTTGGTTCTGTCAAATCATCTTCTATAGTTTGCATAGCTGGAACCTTTCCAGTTCTACATAACTAACCTTGCCTCGAGCTTGTCCGGATTTGATTTTTAGACATAGGCCGGACAACCCCAAATCTTAACTAACTTAAGACATGGGTTCTTCCCATTCCATATCACATATGAAGCGGTAGGCAACTGATTTGATTAGAACCCTATTCAATAGGTATGCAGCTTCTCAAGTGCATAACACCCAAAAGGAAATAGGTAGCTCAGTATTACTCATCATAGAGCACACCTAATCAAATAGGGTGTATCTGCTCCGCCCCGATATACCATCGTGCTATGGTGTATACGGAGGAGTAATGCTGAGAGAGAATCTCATTCTCCTTTAGAATAGTCCAGTATTTCCGTGCTCAAGTATTCTCCTCCTTGATCTCATCATAGGACATAATACTTATACCCGTATTCTGGTTCTCTACTTCTCGCTTATATTCTGTGAATATCTCAAAAGGTTCGGACTTGTGTTTCAACAGGAACATATGTCTGAATCTTGAGAGATTATCAGAGAATGTAACGAAGTACAAAGAACCGGTCTTGGCATTTGTAGACAGGAGACCTTACATACATCATCATGTATCAGTCCCAAGAGTTTACTAACTCTTTCTCTGTTTCCAGTAAACGGAGCTATGGTCATCTTATCTTTGTGACATGACTGGCGAGTTTCACAAGATGTAAATTCAAACTGATTTAAATATGCATCTATATGTAACTCCAGCTAGTCGGGTCGCATTGATATGACCTAGTCTACAATGCCTCAAGAAGAATTCGTTCAGTTCTGAACTCTTCCTCTTGTGTGTGTTCTGTATACTAAGAACTGTAGTTTGATTTAGAACATCAATGCTTTTAGATAACGCGCCTGAACCGATCAACATTTGATATAGGAAATGTTCAAAACATTATCCAACAATACAAAATTTTATCATTTCTTTACTAATAAAGAGACTGATATGATTTTGTATATCAGGTTCGGTATCTAATAACATTCGTTCAGAATCAATGTATTGTAATACAGGGTGACAGTGACCAACAGACTTGGCTGCAACTCTTGCCCCGTTTTCTGCCTCATGAAACTTATCACCCGTTCTCAATTCTTTACCTATCTGTAGCCCATGTAACATATTACATATGCGGGATCCTGATCCGGTATCACATACCCAGGACGTAAAGAATACAGAGAAATAGTTCTTTGTAACTAACACACCCGAAGATGATACATCAGCATGCACTCTCTTCGTTTGGGCGGCACGGGAATTCTGGTAATCCCCAATTTCCTGCTCTGTCTTATAACAATTATAAGTTGGAGCGGGACCAACGTTCCCCAGCTCAGTATAACAAGCGGGTTCGGTCAATATTCCGTATTATTATCTTGATTAAGGCGTGATATGGTCGCTAACTGGAGAGAGAGAGAAGAAAACACTCAGCGTGCGCTCTGTCAAGAATAGATTGGTTTTTATTTTATCTAATCAGGATGGCTCCCACTGCTTTTTATCAAATCTTCCTTCAAACCCTAAAAGGAAAGACTAGCCGGGATTAATTACACACTACAAGTTTGCCAATCTTTCAGCCAGGCCAGTGTCGGTACTTTGAGGGAGGTCCCCCGTGCTTTCGCACGAACCTAATTAATGTAAACCTCGTTTTCCCAGAGGCGTAACCCCGTTGACACCTTTCTAGACACCTACTTGATCGGCTAATTGTAATGTATAAAACTCTCCCAGGAGTAACTCTTACTCGCAGCGGGTATCGGGATCCAACTATCTCATAGAAGGTATGCAATCTCATTGCAAATTTCAACACTTGAAATTCCCGATAATATTTTGCCCCTAACGTGCTATGACCTTGACGAAAGCCAACAAACCAAAGCCCGCTAGTCAAGTTCAACCCGTACATTTCTTGATCGAATTAAACCCACCCGCACGACCCTTGACGAAAGCCAACAAAGCCGCACGACTACCCTAATCCAATCGCATCGTATGCTAGCAGATAAGCAGCATATAGCTACCGCACACTACACCTTGACGAAAGCCAACAAATGCAGCACGAATACTATATACAACTTATCTGAAATGACGGAGGGCTACGACAGGTTTTTCTGAAAACCTATTGCGTAATGAACTTAATATCGTTGTAGAATCAAATGAATTTTGAAATGGAGTGTTTTTGAGGCTTTTCTAGTTTTGCTAAAGGAGTCACTCCCGGTGAAGGGATCGTCGGTCCTTTCCTCGTGGAATGAGGTGCGGGATATATCATATATATCACTATGCAAAGCAAAAACACTTAAAAGCAATCAAAAGACAAACCGAGGGCGTAGCATCGACCAGTTATTGCTAAAGGAGTCACTCCCAGTGAAGGGATCTCGGTCCTTTCCTCATCGAATAAGGTGCAGGATATATCACATATACCGCTGTGCAAAGCAAGAACTGTAGCTACCTGTTTTATTTTGAAATTCAATTCTATAACATCTTAGGTTTCTTTTTATTTCATTAATCACATTAATGAAGTCCCATCATTTAAGTACCTAAACATCACAGATAAATACGACGTACACTTATGCCATCCGCATTCGCCTCGATGTCCCCTCGTGCACCGTTAGGTTAGGTAACTAACGGCAGAGCGGGGCAGGGCTAGCGCGGGTGTAAAACATAAGTAACGTCTATATAATATATCATATATACTATATACTGTACCTATCACAGAACATCACATGATCACATCACAGATATCGCAGCAGAAGAAACATATGAAATATTGGATATACTAGGACGTCCATGTTTTCAATACGAGCCAGTATAAAACACGGATTCCACGGTCGTGATGAATAGCCAAACCCACACCCCTAGACCCCTACGAGAGCGGCAAGCAACCCTACCAATTCTGGAGTTAGGAGACCCGGACTCAACTCCTCGAGTTGGTCTCCCACTGGACTCCAGAACCCGGTTACTTGTGCTCCCCTCCTTGGGTCTATCCTAGTGCGGAAAAGTAAATAATATACATCAACGGTGACAACTTCCGCAACCTGGAAGCGCCCCAATAAAAGAATATTACATACAAGTTTTTACATGAATGAAAATGAAAAACACTCATCTCACATAAAAACCCCCGGCTATTCAAACACGACGATCCAATATAACATATCCAGCAACACATAACATCACATGTCATCAACGTAAGTAAATATGCGCATCCCAATTGTCGTTGACATATAGCAACGAAACCGGCGATATCACATATTACACTTACGGTCACAGAAAAGAAAGTGTAAAACTACAACAGTTGGAATCCGCAACCACCTCAGACATCGTATGCCTGACCAAATGAATTCCTTAGACATCACATGCCTAACAATTATAAACCCCGCATTTTAGTCTCAAAATCAAAAACTCTTTTCAATATCAAGTCGGGCAATTCAACAAGATTCCCGACATCCTGATCGAATGCTCGTCGCAAACTTCAGTAGACGGCCGCACCCCTGATACCGTCGACGAAGTGCACCAAGGCGGAACACCGCTACCGCGAGCACCCGGAAGGATGCTTTCGGCGACGGGGTTCTCCTACAGTCACTTGGTCGGGGCTATGGAGCGAGGCTGTCTATTAAGTTTACCCGGCGAGTATCCGCGTACGCTACGTGATTGCGACGGACTTTTGATCACATCAAAATTCCGTGGCAACCGATCAAGTGAGACTAAACTGCTATGTTTATAACATTCATTTAGTTATCACATAACTACTTGTGAATTCCAATTATTGTATCACATTCCGGATAAATAGAAAATGTTAAACTTTTCGATCAAACAATCGAACACCCAACTTTTCCCGATACAGATCAACACATGAAATAAGTCTAACAACATTCAGTTCGTACCTCAGTACCAACGGTCCAGCCGTAGAAGGGTCAAGCCAACGCCTCACATGTGGCACGCCGTACTGCCCCAAACCCGAAGGTTCAAAAGGCAGTTCAAGACGGTCACATAATCGAGTTAAGGTTTGTTGTCTTCTAGAGGGACCATCGCGTTACTTGCACTACTTAGAACGTCGTTAAACTTCGGAAAAATCCAACACTTGGAAATTTCCCGACAGGGGAAAAATTGGGTATTTATATCCGGTCGAACTTTTTAACATATTCTAAGATTTATCCGGAAAGCCAAACAGACAAAATTTGATACCCCGATCGAAACACCGAATCCCCAAAACAACTGCAGAAATTCAACTCTTTAAAAAAAATATTAAAAATTCCCAGGAAAACCAGCATACAAAATTAAGAATTACTGTGCAGAATGATACGCACAAAACGACAAAGCTACCGCGGTTCCGCCGCACGAGACAGGCTCGTGCCGCGGAAACGCGGCTCAATGATGGAATCAGGAACTCGAATTTTGCAGTATTCCTTAAAATTTCCTGCTGATTTCACTGAATATTTTTAATATGGAAAAATGCACTGTTTTGAAAAAAGTACAGAGAGCAAGTTTAGTTTGGGGTTCCGGGTTCGTTCGGACTTCAAATTCCGTCTGGACTTCGCCTAAGGCTCTAGCTAGGCTCTGATACCACTGTAGGGTTCCTAGGCACCCTAAGGAGGTCTCACAAGGCATCGTACATGCCAATTTCAAATTTTACGGTGCCTACAAACCCTAAACAACGGAACGTTTGCTAGAAAACTAGGCGAAAAGATAACTAGTTAACACTTAACTAAGGGAATACGGAAATACAACCTTTGTAGATCCGGTGCTCCACCTCCATAGCTCCGCAACGAAGTCCTCTCCGCTGTCCAAATCAAATCCGGGCTCTAGCGTCGGCTTCGTCGGAGAATGGGCAAGCTAGGTCGTCGATGTCCATGCCGAAGATGATCTACGTCGAAGCATCGCTAAATCAAGCTCCGACTTCACCAAGTCCAAAAACTTGTGAAGAGAACACACTCTACTACTTGGCAAGAGGTAGAGGATGAAGAAATAGGAAGTGGGTAGACTTTAGAATTGGATTTCTCACTTGTTTTCATCAATCACCATTGATGAAGTGAACTTTCTTCATGTGAAGAAGATGAAGAAGAAGAAGAAAGAAATATGATATGTTAATTATATTTTGGAAAAGAAAATGAATACTTATCATATTAGAACCATGGTCAAGTGTAGAGAATTAACCAAGGTTAGTTTAATGGTTAGGGTTTAAGATGAAGACAAGAATGGTTACAAAGTCAAAGCTTCATGAAGCTTCAACTAAACTCCAAAATTAGCAACCATTCTTTTCTTATCTATTCAAAATAAATAAATAAATAAATAAGTAATAAAAATAAAACCCTAATCATTAGATTAACCATGGCTTAATTCATTACACTTAACTATAGTTAAACATGTATCATCAAACATGATACAATCAAGTGCACAAAATCATATCGCATATGTAATGTGCACAATCCAAGTGAGAAAATCCGTTTAAAGTGAACCAATACTAGTTAGTGCAAAGTAACATATCAAATATATAATTATGCATTAAATCATTAAATCAACACTTGATTCAATGATCCGGTCATATCGTACACAACCAACTAGTATTCAATGTTTCGGCTTATCAAATCAACGCTTGAATCGATAACTAGGTTATATCGCATACAACCTTTCCGATACATTCATCGCGAGAATGGAATGCGGCATCACATACACGCATTATTCTCGGTCCTGCACATATCTCATATGCGCTCCTATTTCGTTTCGCTTGAGCCAGGAAACCTCTGTGTAGGACTCTAAAGACTCGTCAATACGCCGGCAGCAGGTGATGATCATATCAAGCACCCACAAGCCGCAAGCGGTCTGCTAAACGTAACGGCCACCCGGGTATTGAGCGATCTGAAGATCGACGAGCAAGCCCGCTCACACTCCAGTGAATCCGACCAGTAACACTACCGTACAGTCCGGTCTGATCGTCTGATCTGTCGCATATCTCGCCTAGGGGTGGTAAACGTCAGACCCCAATAGCTCGATAAGTCGTGTCGATATGAGGTCTATAACTGTTCGAGAAACTACTGGTAACACTTACCAGTAAATCTCAGCAACCCTGGCTAGGGATTTCCTGTTATAGCCAATCGAACACAGCGCAACATCAACCCCCTATACCGGGAGAGACGAATCCCCTCCTATCGCTCATTGCCTCCATGTGACTCGGGACTGTACCCAAAAACCACCGTTTTGCATGCCCTCTTGGACGTGGTAAGATGGAAATCAAAGCACAGTGGGAACCACACAAGACTCTATGAAGATCTCGGGTCAACAGACTACTCTGTACCAGTGTCACCAGAGAACTGCCATCTGACGTGAGGTATAATACCATCTGGGAGTTCTCGGCGAGTCCGTCCAGTGTACCCTGTCTTTACTGAGCACCCGTATACCATCTCTGATGTCAAACACCGATGGATATGGGATCATCCATCGCCCATCTGTATGGGTTGAGAAGGTATACGCTAGTCTACTCTGGTATATCGATGCCCCGTCTCGATACACCCACGACTAGGGACTTTGAAGGATGTACTTATGGACTACCATATCCCCACTAGTATGATCCGCATCATAGTCCAGGTAGTCAAGTACAGATCCTAAGGGCTTTACCAACATGTAACAGAGAGACAATCAGCATACACGTCAAGGTAAAGGGTAACCAGATAGCATACTATCATGTCGAGCAAGAAAGTCCTCCCTATATATGTCCCAGCATCCACTACAATATACATCTTATGTACAGTAATGGCCTCTAGGGCATACATATAACTAACAAGAACCGTGGTGATTTCAAAAGAAAGTATGTATTGATTTAAAAACCCGGTTTCTCTTGATGTGATATTTCAGTGCGTCCACCATGTGTTTTCTCGGTTCTGAGAGTGACATGTGAAACCCGATTAGAGGAGTGGGAGGCACCGTCTGCGGGTACATGGTGGACCCGGTATGGTTCCCCGGGGCGAGACATGATTTTCGTGGTGTAGACGATGAGCCTGGCAGAGGGAGTAGTACCTACCGGTAATAGTATTTGGACTCGGCGGTTATCCGGAGGATACAGACCGGAGTAGAGAGATGGATATAAGGGCCGACTAGGGTGTACGGCGCCTTAGATATATGAGGATTTACGTATCGATGCTGGACACGGGTTTCATGATGTTTTGAGTGTCGATGCTGGACACTCAGGTTCCATGATTTTGATGTGTCGCGAGGGACACCCGTTGATTTATATCCTCATACTTTCATGCATATGATTTTTATGATATTTACATACATTGATTATATGGTTGGATGATATCCGCATACTCATAGATGTTGATTGCATTGTTGGCACACATACAGATATGGTCATCCAAGATATCATAGTATTACCTTTATGATATAGTTGACCTAAGAGTCGTTGTTTATTCGATTTCTACTTGTAGATGTTTTTCTATTCACGAGTTGGCAACTCACCCCCGTTGTGCCACAGTTCTTGCAGGATGACCGCACGGATCAGTAGCGGCTTCGTTGGCACACAGTTGCATTCGGGTGTTTTGCATTGGTAGGTGGGACATTTGTATCGTACCCACTCTTGTATTTATATTTCATATTGTATCTAGTCAACTCCATCAATCGAAACTAGTATTTGTATAAGTAATGAGACTTAGCAAGACTTGTAGTTGCGAGACTTGAGCGATGGGTTTTTATGTTCGCTTTTGGGTTGATGTCTTGCTTTATTCATTATATGTTGCGGTGATCTTCGCCGTTGGGCATCGTATACTTAAATATACTGTCTTGCGTGGTTGTGATCCGCCGGTTGGCGAAGAGCTAGCTCCCGCTCGGGGATGCCTTATATTTTCATGTATTGTGTTTTTGGATAAAAATATACATAGGAGGTGCTGCCCAAATTTTTAAAAGACGAAACATGTTTTCAAACTAGAAAATTTCATTTGCATTATTTTTGTCCTTTTTCCCATGCTTTTAAGAAAACTTGATTTCATTATACCTTTGTTTCAAAACTTCACCTCCTTTATTTTTCTTAAAAAGGTTTAGATTTCTGGGTTTCAGCTTACTTGAATCCCGTTACGCCTCTAGACGTTGCGTGATTCAAGTGCTGGTCATGAGCTAATATTTCGGGTGGTGACAAAGTTGGTATCAGAGCACTAGGTTTAACCTTGGTTCGAGTCTATGTTTGACTATGTGGAGTCTAGGGCGGGTATGTATTTCAGAACCTAGGCTTGACCTTACAGAACTTAGAATTGAACGGGGAGGAGGGGGTATTAGACCCGAACTTTCGTTTCATAGGCTGACCCTGATTGATGGAGTAGGTAGCTTGAGTAGAGTGACGTAACGTACGTATGTTCCGCGGCATATTTACGATGCGATACTCCACTTAAGAAACCTTGGGATGTACATATTTTAGGATCTGTGATTCTCTTCATAACTATGATTATACATCTTTTTGAGATCCTTGATTCTGTTCGTTTCCATGATCATACTTTCATTGATGTTGTTTCTCCTTATGATCATGGATCCATTCTGGATTTGTCATTTCCTTTCATGCCCTTGATCTGTTTTCTTCGATACACGATTGAGGTTCCTGTCACCATGTTTGAGCACAGATTGAGCTGCTGCTAGTGTTGCGGTCAGGGCGAGCTCGTCTGGTACGAGGACTGATCATCGAGTTTTCTGGTGACACGGGAACGTCTCGAGTTACCGTTTGTGTTGTGACCTTTTATTTGAGGCGAGTGTTTGGCGTTGCACCGGATGATCGGGCCATTGATTGAGGCTGCCAGCTGTGAGGGAACTGTTGATGTACAACATAACTCCGAGATTGTAATGTCGTCTATTGTGCAGACAGATGACCCAATTGTTGCTGAGATTGATATGATGTCGCTTCCAGAGCTTACGAGCTAAGATCGCCGGAGCTTCCAGGCAGAAATGCGACAGATGATAGCTAGTCTACCCCTAGTAGAGAGACGGAGGTGATTCGTCAGATTGATGCGCCGACGCAGGCCAGTTGAGTTGAAGATTTTCAGTATAGAGAGTCTTACTCAGATCTAGAGCAGACCGATCCAAAGAAGACCGTTGATGTATCGCCTTTCCTGGAGGATTGAGGCATTGTTTAGCTTGCGGATGAAGGGTATTCGCATGTCACCCAGGTGAAGTTAAAGAGTTCTAACGAGTGTCAG
This sequence comes from Agapanthus africanus, assembly GCA_030015575.1. Classification (NCBI taxonomy): domain Eukaryota; kingdom Viridiplantae; phylum Streptophyta; class Magnoliopsida; order Asparagales; family Amaryllidaceae; genus Agapanthus; species Agapanthus africanus. The sequence goes on along the minus strand of CM057345.1, from coordinate 311,455,155 downwards.
AAACCCATTTTTCCAAGTTTAAAGTGTTCGGAGGAACATTAAAGTAATTCTGTAGACCCTCTAGAAGAATGAAACCCTAACTCGACATGATGACCATGGAACCTCTTTTGAAGCTTAGGGTTTGCGGCAGTTTAGCGGTGCCATCGGTGAGGCTTGGGTTTTCCTTTCTACGGCTGGTCCAGAGGTATCGTGGTATGTACCAGATATTTTTAGGCAGTGCTCAGGTGTTGAGCCTTCGGGAAATTTTGGGACCTCGATGACTCGATCGAAAAGTTTGACGTCGTCCAGATATCATGTGATAAGAGACCAGTAAGCTAACCAGCTTCGGATAGAGGACCACACCCAGATGCGTCGTGAGTTGATCGAGAGCGGACGAGTATTGAGTATTCCTTCGATGGTTGGGACGAGTTCCCGAGGACGTGTTCAGCTAGAGATCTTCTACAGGATGATGAAGATACTGAGTTCGTGATTTCAAGTCTCTGTGAGAGACTTTGGATTAACTGTAGCCGAGAACATTTGCAGTACGCAGATAGCGTGACGTGACGTCGAAGTGGACGATGATACAGACGAGTGGGACCAGAGGTTCGTGCGAGATACTGACGAGCTGTTGTTACTCCCCGTTGAGGTTGGAGATCTGATATGTATACAGAGGCGTGATACACGACTAGTTCCTGAGGAATTGCTGTGCTGAGAACACAGATGTCCAGAAGACGAGAAAAAATTATGCAAGAGTACCAGCCTCCGTATAGTTCGGCATAGGCGAGATTGGAAGAGACCTTGAGCAAGTTCCTTCCAGGACACTGCTGCGATGAGATTCGCACCGAGGATCAAATGTGTCACGTGTATTCAGAGGGCCAGAGGCCGACGCCAGTGACGTGCTTCCTTATGGGTGGTCATACTAATTGGCCGGGAGATGACCAGAGAAGTAATAGAGAGGATCATTTCCGTTAGTACACCAGACCGGGCCGATGAGCCAATGGAGTGCGAGGTTGGTAATCTACAGAGAAATGAAGACCCAGAGACAGAGGACGCCAGACCGTGAGCAGGAGGCAAGCAGATGTTCTTGTTCTGCCGGTTTTAGGCGCACCGACGCATTTTTTCGACATTGTAGGAGGTGTACCTCAATGTCATTTACTGCGATTTGCGTTATGATCCGAGTATCACGCTTATATCGCTTGGATTTGAGTTTTGATGATTGAGTTTCATTATACTGTTTTCGTGCATCATGGCTGCACCTGCTGGGTATTTACAGTTTTGTGCATAGTTATTGCGCTGGATATATATTTTATACACCGTTGTGTTGATTTGCGATTTGTGCGTATCTATTGCATTTGATGTCGATTTTGTACCTTCGTAGCATGTGTTTATGATTTCGTGAATTTCATACGGATGATGTGATTTTTGCACTCGGTATAGCTCACATGTGCTTGCAGTGCATTGATACGGATTTTGTGCACATAGTTGCACACGTTTTTGATTTATACACCTTGGTGCACTCGGTGTTGCTTTTTACGCGTTTGAGTTATTGATTGTATTTCGTTCATTTGATGCACCAGATGATGTTTTCGTGCACAATAGATGCACCATATGTTGTTGTCGTGCACACCGTTGCACTGGACAGATGCTTTCGTGCACACCCGTTGCACTTAGTTTTGCTTTGTGCATATTGTGGCACCTGTGTTGGGATTTGATTTCCGTGCGCCCCAGACGCATGTGATTGTTGGATACGCCTTTTGAGGCTGATTTTGCTTTTGAGCACTTTGTTTTCATGTTGGGCACTATACTGTGTAGTAGTTAAACATGACTGATCTGAGGACAGTACCTGAGTACTTTGCATGCATTAAAAGTTTACCAAGAGGTTTTTGAAAAAAGAGCTATAGTTTCACTATTTCCTACCTGTCCGTGAGCGACATGAACGTTTTTAAAGGAAAACCTTTTGGGATATTTTGAAACGACGTAACGTATATTTAGCAAAACATATATAGACATGTATTATTATTTTACAAATGTGCGTCCATCACTTATACCGTGAGTTACGCATTCACGCGGCGATTTAGAATATTTTTTTGCATGAGTTTTATTTAGTTCTTGAAAGTTTTCCAAAGATGCGTACTATACACGTATTATAGCATTTGACTAGTGTATATTGGATTTCAGTAGTGGATTTCAAGATCTGTATCTCTATTGTAACTCCGAGGATATGCGTGCGAATCAGATGATTTGCGTGACGCTTGACGGAGTCCGATTTTGAGTTTTGTACTCGTTTTCATGCGCACTGACGTGCTGTGTTATTCTGTATCTTCCGTGACTTCAGAGCCCCGTTGATTTGATTTGAGTATTGAAATGTTTTAGATTTTGGGGGTTTAAATTTAAATTGGGGGACGAAATTTATTTAAGGGGGGAAGACTGTAACATTTCAGAAAATATAAAAATATTATTTTTGGAATTTAATATTAAAATAATATATTTCCCGAAAACTGCCCGATTTGCAAAATTGGGGTTTTCGAAAAAGGGTATAAATATATACCAATATTTGTGAAATAATTGGAAATTAAAATGATTTATTCATTTAAAAATATATTTAAAGGATTTGACATTTTTAAAATTTATTATATGCAGTTTTGATAAAAACCCGATTAGTGCACTGCTAATCGCGATTAGGCCAAATCCATGTTTCTACAGTTTTCCATGGTTAGTGCACCATGACATGTTACATGTTGTTTCATTTGTATTATTTTATTGGGTTATGTGGTTTGGTTTTAAAAAGAAAAGAAAAGAGAAAATGGTTAAAAAGGAGATGATTGGAGAGAGAGAGTGTGTGAGATATGAGTGTGGGGATGAGAATAAGAGAGGAGAGAGAGGGGCTGCCTCATTTTCAACTCCCCCATCATTTTCATCTTCTTCTTCTTCCTCACTTCTCTCCACCATCACCCCAAGGTATCATCTCAAAAACTCCATCAAAATCCTAAACCCTTCTCATTAAAATTGATCACCTCCTTCTCCTCTATACATTGGACCAAGAAAAGTGGGATTTTGACAACATTGAAGAGCTAGGGTTTTTCTTGGGTTACCCAAATGAGGTAATTTCATCACCATTAGAATGGTATTTAATTCACTTTAGCTTTCATGCAAGTTTAGAAGTGATATTGTGATGTTTAGTGAGGTTAGAAAATTCCAAGTTAGGGTTTGAGGAATTCTTGGGTTGTGAAGTGTAATTGAGAGTAGTAGTGACCTGAAACCCCCTTTGGTGATGGTATATTGGACAAGAACCAGAGACTTAAACCCCAATACCAAATCTAGAAATCCCGATGTCGTATTTTGGAGACTTTGAGATGGTAAATTGATATCTGCTATGACTCTGGGGCCAGTAAAATTAATTAGCGAACACAGTGAGCAGAGCAGGCAACCTAGAAGCATTACAAAAAACCCGAGATCCCACCTCCACATTTTGGCCGCAGTTATATTCATTCTGGATGCAAATTGCGGCCAGACTAGAGACTTGTGGGCTCGTGTTTGTTTCATGGCTCCGGTATCTGTAATTTAGACCCTCCATATGTGCAGAATTGACTAATTTGACCAGGGTAAAATCTGGGACCATTTTCTTGAGTTGCTGCATTATTTTATGACTTCGTTTTTAACTTGAGTTTTGGTATTTGATATTTTATTCCGTCGTGTGGCGTTTGAACGTCAACGGCTAGGGTTATTGGTCGGGTTTCGCACGCGAAGCTATAGGTTTTAACCTATGAGCGAAACGTGTGCCGTTTGGTTTTTCGACTCGATTTTAATAAGGTTCTGCTATATGTGTATATATGTAGGTACCTCCGCATGAGCTTCATGATGACAAGCAAGGGTGCGGCGACATCAACTGTGGCAAGCAAGATCAGGTGAGTGGATCTATATCCATGGGGGAAGTCGGGTGGATGGCGTATAGCACCCCCGTAAAGTTTTGGTGGAAACCGATTTGTAGCATATGGTTAAGAAAACCTAGAGTAGAAAACTAGGGTTAGAATTAAAATATAGCTATAGAAACCATATTAGAAACTAAAGGATAGTTAAAAGTGTTTGATACGACTAATACATGATGATGGGATTTGAGGATGACATGTGACGATATTGCCGTTTAGAGTACTATAGGACTAGATAGCCGACGTAGATGTGTCATCCGAACCATACCTATTTCCAAACTAAAGAATCGTATGCATCTTTTAAACATATATCTTGAGGGATGTTACGGATTTTCAAATGATATCTTTTCCTTAAAAACACTGTAACCCCTACTTTCAAAACTACGATTCGCTTCTTTTAAAAACTAAATGTATGGTTCGGGTGTGTATGTTAGATTAGATACTTATGTTTTTAGTAAAGGTAGAATGAATATGTGAAATTGACTTGATGTGGCATATAAATGCCATGAAAAGAATATAAGACGTGATATGATGATTTGAGGATATGTTGGTATACGGATGTGAGTCGATTGAAATGATTGATACCTTGCCGGTCCCCTGATATGAGATTGTTGTGGATGTGACCTGGGACATAGGTACATAGATATATATATATTTATATGTGGTGAATCATGTGTGATTGTCGTATGAGACGTTAGCTCCGTACCCCTCATTGTCATATAGGATGATAGGATCCCTATTGGTTTAATGCCGCCTTACGATGATTTTCCGTACGTGATGAGTTTGGCTTGATGATTGATCCATACCCTTGACTAGAGGCTGCCGTACGATGGATTATACCGTACGTAATGTTGTGAGGCTGGATGCCGATTGATAGATTCAACGACTCGGTCATATTAGATACGTGTAACTATCAGCATATGCATATGAGTTACCTTATGCTGTATTCATGTTATTCTCATTGCATTTCATATACCTGTGCTAGTACACTTACACCATTATCGATGATGTGTATGTTACACGTACAAAGATTGCCGGCCCACACACTTCATCATCGATAATTACTATGTCACTACAAAGTAGGATTGCTGCATCAGGATGTGACTCCTTGCATAATTTACTTGCTATTGTTGCATATGCACCTTTATACGATGTTGCATTAGACTTTAGAGAACTTGGGAACCGCAGGATATATTTTAAAACTGGATTCATTTAAAAGAGCGGTTTTCCCTCGATATGTGCATATTACTGTTCCATGTGCATGATATACGAATATGCTTACATTTCTATTATATGTCGCATACATCATGCTTTATGATTATACGCATTGAGATATGCTGTTTTCATGAGATTTTTGGATTTGAGAACCGTGGTGATTACAAAAGAAAGCATGTATTTTTTTAAAAACCCAGTTTCTCTTGATATGATATTTCAGTGCGTCCACATGTGTTTTCTCGGTTCTGAGAGTGACATATGAAACCCGATTCGAGGAGTGGGAGGCACCGTCTGCGGGTACATGGTGGACCCGGTATGGTTCCTAGGGCCAAGACATGATTTTCGTGGTGTAGACGATGAACCTGGCAGAGGGAGTAGTACCTACCGGTGATAGTATTTGGACTCGGCGGTTATCCGGAGGATACCGACCGGAGTAGAGAGATGGATATAAGGGCCGACCAGGGTGTGCGGTGCCTGAGATATATGAGGATTTACGTGTCGATGCTGGACACGGGTTTCATGATATTTCGTGTGTCGATGCTGGACACTCAGGTTCCATGATTTTGATGTGTCGTGAGGGACACCCGTTGATTTATATCCTCATACTTTCATGCATTTCCTTTTTATGATATTTACAGACATTGATTATATGGTTGGATGATACCCACATACCCATTGATGTTGATTGCATTGTTGGCACATATACAGATATGGTCACCCTAGATATCATAGTATTACCTTTATGATATAGTTGACCTAGGAGTCATCGTTTATTCGATTTCTACTTGTAGATGTTTTTCTATTCACGAGTTGGCAACTCACCCCCGTTGTGCCACAGTTCTTGCAGGATGACCGCACGGATCAGTAGCGGCTTCACTGGCACACAGTTGCATTCGGGTGTTTTGCATTGGTAGGTGGGACATTTGTATCGTACCCACTCTTGTATTTATATTTCATATTGTATCTAGTCAACTCCATCAATCAAAACTAGTATTTGTATAAGTAATGAGACTTAGCAAGACTTGTAGTTGCGAGACTTGAGCGATGGGTTTTTATGTTCGCTTTTTGGGTTGATGTCTTGCTTTATTCATTAGCTGTTGTGGTGATCTTCACCGTTGGGCGTCGTATACTTACATATACTGTCTTGCGTGGTTGTGATCCACCGGTTGGCAAAGAGCTATCTCCCGCTTGGGGATGCCTTATATTTTTATGTATTGTGGTTCTGGATCAAAATATACAAAGGAGGTGCTGCCCAAATTTTTAAAAGACGAAACATGTTTTCAAACTAGAAAATTTCATTTGCTTTATTTATGTCCTTTTTCCCATGCTTTTAAGAAAACTTGATTTCATTATACCTTTGTTGCAAAACTTCACCTCCTTTATTTTTCTTTAAAAGGTTTAGATTTCTGGGTTTCAGCTTACTCGAATTCCGTTACGCCTCTAGACGTTGCGTAATTCAAGTGCTGGTCACGAGCTAATATTTCGGGTCGTGGCATATTCCTCCACGACCTTCGCCGCTCGGCTCTCAGTAAGCTTCACCGCATCTAAGGCAGCCCGAGCATCCTTTTTGATGGCGTCCCTCGACTTTTCATGGCGTTGTAAAGGCCGTTCGTCTCCTCCATATTGGCTTGGGTAGCCCGATTGGATTCGTTTAGGAGACGATGGGACTCCTTTAACTTGGAGCCCGTCAGCCCCTCGGCGACCAGTCTCGAGTCAAGAATGGTCGCCTTCTCCTCCGCTTGCTGCAATTGAAGGCGAAGCTCTTCCTCCCGTCAGGAGGATTCGCCCGCCTTCTTCATCGCCGGGGCTATCTCCTCGTCTTCCATATGGATGAGGAGAGCAAAGTGCTGGAGGACCTGAAGAAGGAAACAAACATGTTAGAAAACTGAAACCGAGGAGATGGGACTTAAGAAATCTCTTAAGGAAGAAGCTATCGACCTAAACCGCCTCTTGGGCAATGCAGCCACTTGGGCCTTCATGGTGCCTCAGGGAATCTTGGTCCTCGCTGCCTTCTCCATGTCTGCCAGCAAGCTGTCGGCTACGGATAGCCCAGAGGGCACCTCAATGCAGAATTCGCCCTCCTGCACTTGGATCCGGGTAGGGGCTGGCCGAGAGACCATCCGCTTCTATCTCTTGAGGGGGACTTCCTCGGTGGGGGAAGACTCCTACTCCCTCACCCCCGGTGTCAGGTCCCGCACGTGCTTCTGACCCTCTCTGCGGTGCTCCTCTGGGACTAGGGGTGCTGTGGAAGGTTTGGCCGGAGGATTTTGCCTTGGGGCTGCGCTTGGACCGGCTCGGGACGAGCTTGAGCCGCCAGACTTTCTTCCTTGGGCTTTAGCGGCCGGGGCAGCCATGATTTTTGATCGGTCCATGGGCTCTGCAAAAAAAGAGCACAAAGGAGAAAAAGTCAACGACATTGAAAGGGCAAAGAAAATTTAGCAAAGTCTAAGAAGATCGTCAAAAACCCTAACTTACCTAAAAAACGCGAAGGACTGAGCCCAGCCCAGCTCAGTACCTGCTCAGAAAGCAGGACATCAGCCCGCTGGATCGGCTCCTACTGGGACACCACCTTTGCCTCGGGGGAGGTCGACTGCTTCGCCCTCGGGCTGTTGGCCCTGTGCCACTGTGTGGTCACAGGCTAATCGTCGTCCTCTGGTAAACCGACGAAGACGTACTTCTCCTTCCATTCGTGGATGGAAGAAGGGACGACCACTACCCCCGACCCGGTCGCCCCAACCTTACGTTTTGTAAACGAAAAGTACACCCAGCTCGGCTCTTCCTTACTCATGCCAGGGTGATTTTCATAAAAAAGAAAAGACAAGAGGAGGGTCAAACTGAAGGGGATCCGATCAAATTATAACCGGACGAGAAACCCAAGGGGGATCCTCCACGAGTTCGGCGCTAGCTGGCCCGGGGAAAGATGGAAGCAATGAAGCACCGCACAAACCTCTGGTAAGAACGGTAGACGCATTCCTGCTTGGAATGCTTCCATATACAGTGCAATCTTCTTTCCCCACGCCTGGTCTGCCCGCTCACCCTCTCTAGCCAGACGGAGTGAATAGTTAGAGGGAACATGGAATCGAGTCCGGATGTCGGAAAGCACGACCATGCGATTCAAGATGGAGGGTGCATCACGGGTATCCCCAATGCGCACCTTGGGAGCCCTTGTCTCCGCTCGACATCGAGTGACTCGAGCAACCCTGACTCTAGGGGTCGAGCCCGACACAGAAGACGAAGAAGAAGAAGAACCCTCTCGTCTATCTAAAGCCGAAGAGGAAGAAGACCCACTGGACTCGGCCCCAGCAACTGGAGCCTCATCGCCCGACTCTACCACTACTATATCCACAGACACCTCGAAAGAAGACATCTAACCTAATTCAAAGAAAGGGTTTTGCCGAGGAAAATTCGGAGGAAGATCCGACCTAAGCAGTGGAGCGCTGGGCAATCTTCTAACAGCAAAGGAGATTTAAGGAAAAGTGTTGGCCCTAGGATGGTCCCCTCCGATTTATACACTCCCAAAGAGAACATCCTATAACCCAGATCTATTCTCGCTAAAACGAGGCATCGTGCCTAGCGACCGTCGATGCTCCACGTCATGGTCGACCATTGGGGATGTCTCGTTGCTGCGGGAGTCAGAGATAGCCTGTCGCGCCCGCCAACCGACGTCGGACACGTGGCCCGTAGCCCAACTGGCTATCGAGTAAAATGGCGCCCCCTCTTTAAAGCGCGATCATTTCACCGATCCGCTGACGTCATCGGGGATACGCGTGAAAACTTAGGTGCGCGGTGATACGCCACGCGGACTCGAAGATCGAAATGACGCAACCGCCAAACGCCATGTCGTCCCAGGACAATCCATACTATGATTCTCGGCACCAAAATGGAGCAGAAGAAAACCAAGAAGGCCACTCTCGACCCGACCCATAAATAGGTCGAAACGAGAGTAGGGGGCTAATGATGATGCTCATAAGTAGGAATTCCCCAGATCATGACAAGTAGCGAATGACGTGTCCCGGGGCTACGGAGATGGATTAAGTATCTTACTTTAGGGACGTACCTCGGGACCCCATCTCCGAGGACGCACCCGACCTATCGGAGACCTCCCTGAGTACCTCCCATATTCACCTAGCAAGCAGCCAACAGCTCACCTCCGAGCAGTCCATGCCGAGCTTCCTCGGCCTCCTTGCTCGTCTCCGAGCCATCTGATATGCCGAGCTTCCTCGGCCTCCTGGCTCATATCCGAGCCATCCATCGAACCGAGCTTCCTCCGGCTCCCTGATGACCTGAGTGCACGGAGCCCAAGCGACTCTGCAATGGCTCCGTGTATCTCGCAAAATATGAGATATCCGCCGCCCCACGTTCCGCGCCCCGCGCTGACATGTCCCCCCATTAATGAGCATATCTCGCCGTTAATGGACGGATCCCGCCATCAACGCAGGCATAACGCAGGGGCGTAACTGACGGCGAGGATCTTGCACCGGCTCGCTCCACGTGACTGCTATATAAACCCCTCTTTCAGACTACTCAGGTAACTCGAATCCATTCCAATACGCTGCTACTCTGCCCTTATTCCACGGTACTAACTTGATCGTCGGAGGGTCCAACGGTGGTCACACACCCGGGAATTCTTTTGCAGATAGCTCGGCGTTAACACCAACCCATTGAGATCCACACACTCAACTTTCAAACAAATCTCGACCGCTAAAAACCGCCATCACAGGATCGACGGAGGACAACATCTTAGGGAGATCACAGCCTCCATCAATACACGACTCCCTAGATACCACAGTATTACTTTTATGTTACAGTATGACCTAAGAGATCGTTATACATTCGATTTCTACCTGCTGATATTTTCTACTCACGAGTTGGCAACTCACCCCCATTGTGCCACAGTTTTCCTGTAGGATCGACCGTTCGGATCAGTAGCGGCTCGCTGCCATACAGCTTGCTTCTGGGTGATTTGCATTGGTAGGTGTGGTACACTTTGGATCATGACTACCTTTGTGTATATTTATTCTGTTGTATCTAGTTAAAAGCTCCTTCAACCAGACTATGTATATTTGGTAGACCTAGACACCAGACTTTTATATTTTTGAGACTTAGACCGAGATGGGTGTACTGTTCGTGATTTGAGCTTGATGATGTCTTGATCTTCTTTATTTACTTTCTGTGATTGATCTTCACCTTGGAGCGTCGTATATATTTATTGCGTGGTTATGATTCCGTCAATTGGCGAAGAGCTAGCTTCCGCTTGGGATGCCTATATTATTGCTGTGATGTATTGGTTTTGGATCAAAATTTACAAGGGAGGTGCTGACCAAATTTCAATGACGAAAATGTTTTTCAAAGATAAACACAACCCACTTGAATTTTCATATAATACTACTTATACTTTTAAAAGAAGAATCAAAATTCATTATGCCATTATTTCAAAACTGCACCTCCATTATTTTATAAAAAAGGTTTAGATTTCTGGGTTTTCGGCTTACTTGGATTACGGTGGTGTCCTATAGAGTTCACGTGATTTAAGTGCCGGTCACGTGCCAATTTCGGGTCGTGACAAAGATCAAGTTCATTACGTTAAAGGTTTTCACTAATAACTAGTCGTAGCCCTCCGTCATTTCCTACGAGTAGTGCTTAGTATTCGTGATGCGTTTGTTGACCTTGTCAAGGTGTAGTATACGGTAGCTGAGTGGAACTTGTTTGTAGCATTAGATGCGATTGGTTTGGACAGTCGTACGACCTTATTGATCTCGTCAAGGGTCGTGCGGGTGGGTTTAATGCAATCAAGATAATGACGGGTTGAACTTGATTAGGACTCTTTGATTTGTTGACCTTATCAAGATCACTGGGGTCCTAAGGGTAAAAACCATATCGGGAGTTTCAAATATAAGGGAAACTTGCCAAGTATGCGCATACCTTCTGGAGTGTGGTAATTTTGGTTGTCTTCCATTAATGTTATCACACAATAATAGTTGGGTCTCGATTCCCACTGATGTGTAGGTATTACTTCTCGAGTAATCCCGACTAGTTCTCCTTTTAGGGTTTGAAGGAGAATTCGATAAAACAGCGGGATCCATACTGATTAAATATATTAATAAACCAATCTAATCTTGATAGAGTGCACACCGAGTGTTTCTTTTCTCTCTCTGTGGTAGCGACCTTGACCCGCTTTAAACTAAAACTTATAACCAAGTTAAACCGAACCTTTTTACCATCGGGCTTTGGATTGTCACGATTCACGACAAAGTCTCTTATATCCCTGCCGCTCCTACTTCCCATTTTCATTTCCCCAGAACATACCGTATCACTATGAAGATCCATTTTATTTTGATAAAACCATCCCGTATAGTTACATACGAACTTGAACAAAGTTGATTAAGTCCGAGAATAGCCACCGGTTCTGGAGAAATTGAGTTTTATACTTCCGATGTCCCCCTCCTTCACCTCCTCTAAAGTTGCGAGCTCTTTTTATTAGGAAGTACACCAGTTACGCTTATTGGATAGTTTTCTTCCAAACCTTAGGCAGGTGCCGAAAGGTAGGGAAGGAAGAAAACCAACTATCCTAAGTATGGTGTACAGAAGGTAAGTTGTGGAGACATATAAAGGGGTTAAAGTGAGGGCAAAGGAAATTGCGACGACTGCCATGAGTCTGGTATTGGAAGAGGCATTACTAAAAATACCCGGTCACCTCCTCGAAACATTTCTATGTTTCAGCTTTCCTGTGCAGTTGTAATTGAAAACTATTTCTCATTTATTCTGACTCCAGTATATGTATATACCGGTTTAGGATCTCACATTTGCAGGGCATTACAGATGTTGAGAAGGAGTTGAGTATTGGGAATTTGGTGATTAAATCCTTAATGTCGCAATTCGTTGTAATTGGTGATATTGGGGAAATCACATGTTTTTTTGCATATTGGCAAGTATTTGATTTTGAACAACTGTTGTTATGTACCATTTTTTAAAATGAAATATCTGTATTTTTATTTTTCAAAGTGAGATACTAATTTTGAAAATATGTCTTAGACATTTACCTTTATCAGTTGAGGATAAGGTAAGGTACATCGAATAACGGCATATATGTTCTTGACAAAAATACAGTTTTCAACTAATAACACACAGACTTTGAGTTAGAAAACTCTTGGGACTTATACAAAAAAATATATGTTTTCCAGTGTCCATTTAGACAAGGGGTTGGTACTCGTACTATATTCTGTTTACTTATCACTTCTCTGGTTCTAAACACGTATTTCGTTGAAGTACAAGGTCTAAAGATTTTGAGATGTTCGTAGGTATAAGAATAAAGCAGAGAACCATGTGTTGGAAGTATCAAAATTCTTTGAGATAATAGAAGATGTAGATATTTATGCTAAGTATTCCGTCATAGTAATTTTGAGAATTAGATTCTCTCTTAGAGTACTCATCCGTGGTTGCGCTCCTTGATGAGTAATGCTGTATGGCCTTTTTCCTTTTAGGTTGTGCACTGGAAACAGCTGCATAACTTATGAATCCGGTTCAATCTAAATAAGTGTTTTTTTCTATATTAGATATAGAATGGATCCATATCTTAACGATGTTAATGTATTGGAGTTGTCCGGCTTATACTTAAAACCAGAATCTGGATAAACTCAAGGCATGTTTCGGTAATGGCAGTTTGTGGGTTATCCCGGGTATAGACGACGGTTTAACTTTCCACGTTTTGCAAGATCAATAGTTATATTGTTCTTGACTCGCCACCTTTCTGTAAAATGGATTCTTTTCAAAGGACATTAGTGGGAGCGCGGTAGAACAAGAAGTGATTCCAGAACCACTAACGGTTACTGAAAATTTTCTAGAACCTAAACATTCAATTGGACTCGACGATCCATTAGACACTCCGCAAATTAAATGGGTAAGCTCAGCTACCCGAGAGGTACTTCGGTTTTTTCATAGACGGTGATAGGGATGCTTGCATCATGACAATGATGACCCTAGCTTACCACTGATGCTATCCTTGGCAATAAGATCTGGCAGATGGATGAGTATAACGTCATTCTAAATTGGATTTAGAAGTGCACATGTATATCGTAAGTATTAGTTGCACACTCTATAGTGTTTGTAGAGAAGCAGAATTTTCAAAAAACAATTTTTAAAGCATGCAACAAAGACATAAACCCAAGATCTACCACACGCCCTAACTAGCAAAACTACATAGGTAAATTATTCTACTATGGTAGAATGTTATACCTATCAGATTCATGTCCTTCGGGTCTTGATTCCTCTTCTTAAGCTTCTTTTGGGGTCTTTGATGTAACTTTGTTGCCGGTCTCCTAGATCTTAGATGATTCACCCGAAAGTTCTAGGTTCAAGCTTTAACTTTCAAAAGAAAGTAACTGAACTGGTTAGTTTGCTAATCTAGCTGGTTTAGATTGTGTGGAGAAGATTAGTGGTGAGTTTTTCTATGTCAAGACCCTTGTTTCTCAACTCATGAGAATGGTAGGGTTTGAGGAAGAGGAGAGAATGGCAACTCAAGAAATGAGCAAGCAAAAACTAAACCATGAAGGATGTCTTCATCACATAATATCAAGCATTTTCTTTTCCTTTTTAAAACTAGCCATACTTCAATAAATGCTCCAATTAATACCAAAGCCACACTTCATGCCATGCCTTCTTTACACCTCATTTTCTATTTATGAATAAATAGAAATACACACATTATGAGGTGTCCCCTTCTAGAAGGTATTTTGTATAAATACAAAATGCTTTCTACCGTATATACATACTCGTATTCGTATCAAAATACAAATACCCAAGCGATAGAATAATACCACTAAAATAATACTAGCATTAAATCAATATCTGATTTAATTAACCGGCTTAATCCTAAGCCCGCCAGTATTAAAATACGTCAGATTAAATTCTGCGCAACTAGTACACGTAATTAATCGGGACCCTGCACGTTGTTAGTGTATATGCCCTAGGGGCCATTATTGTATCATACTAGGTTGTATATTACTTAATGGAAGCTTGGGATATTCACAGTTATATAACAGTCTTACTAAAAATGGTAGTATGCTACTTGGTTTGTGTCTACTTTAATATGTGAATATGTTTCATGTAACATATCACTTATACATATTAGTAGAGCCCATAGGATCTTTGCTTGATTACCAGCGTTGTGATGGCAGTCACACTAGTGGGGGCTGGGTAGTCTATAAGCAACATCCTATATAGGTCCCTGGTCGTTGGATTATCGAGACAGGGCATCGATATTCCGGAGTAGACTAATGTGTACGCTTCTCATCCCAGTTGAGAAGATGGTCTGTCCCACAATCATCAGTACGTAGTACTGGAGATAGTATACAGATGCTCGTTGGGTTACGGGTACACCGGACAGGACTCGCAGGGGAACTGTTGGTTGGTATTATACCCGTCGTCAGTTAACAGTTCCCAGGTGACATGAGTACAGCATAGTCCGCAGACTTGACTCTGCTACTTCGCCTCGAGTGTGACCCACTGTTCTTAGATTGCTACCTTACCACGGCTCAAAGGAGTCGTGCAAACAGGTAACAGTTGGGTGCAGTCCCGAGCACTTGGAGGCAGTGGCGGTTAGACAGGATTCGTCTCTCTCGGTATTGGGAGTTGATATCGCGCTGTGTCAGAGAGCCGTTACGCAAAGTCCCTGGCCAGGGCAAGCGAGATTTACTGGTAGGTTCCAGTAGTTTCTCAGAGTGTAATGGGATACGCTCAGACACGACTTATATCGCTATTAGGGGACTGACGCTTGCCGCCCCCTAGGCCCGATATGCGATAGTCTTAGACGAACAGACCGGACTGCACGGAGATTGTCACATCAGGCTCAGTAGGAGTTCGGATGGGTTTCCTCATCGGCCTTCTTATCGACATCTACCTGGGGACCGTTACGTACAGCTAGTGTCGCTTGTGGTCTGTGGTTAAACCCACTGCTAGCGTAGTGTCCTGTCTTTAGAGTCCCACACAGAGAGTTTCCCTGCTCCAGGCAAAACGATATAGAGGTCGTATGGTTTTACGACAAGGGTTCGGACGCTTACATGTTTAAACGCACGTACGACGTTCGGACAGTTTTTACTAGCCGGCTTTGGTTTAAGCCAGATTCTAGTATTGGGTTATTGGATTTATACAGTCTAAAGTTTTTCCGTGTTTTCACGGATAGTAGGGGCGTTCTCATAATTTGACGGGAAGCTTCTAGAAAAGTGATGACTTAAGGGTTTAGGTGGCATAAGCAATTAATGATCTAGTGACTCATTTAGATGAATCATTCAAGTGAGTTAAAGAAGCATTTATTGCTTAATGACTCACTTGATGATTCATTGCATATATTTAATGAAGCATGATGATAATGCATTTAATTTATTCATTTTGATTTTCTTATGCTTCATTAGATATTAGAAGTGAGAAGCTTTTTCATTCATAACTTATGCTCACCTTCTCTCTCCTCAAGCTCTCTCTTGAAACCCTAATCATCCCCTCTCATGTGTTGAGATCAAGAATTAGATAGATTAATTAATCCATAACCTCACTCTATATCACCTAGGTCACTTTGATTAGCAACTAAAGAAACCTAGTTATCTCAAGTTAGAGATCAAGCTTGGAGTAGGAGCTCTCGGGTGGATCGTCTTTGACTCGAGGAGGCCGTTGATGTGCCGACGTTCCAAAGATCCTACGAGGAGTGGAGGACAGCGATGAAGACCCGAAGGACAAGTAATGTGAGGTATAACTTCGAATCCGAGTAGTTAAATCTTTCGTAGTTTGCTAGTAACGGTTTAGATACGATTTATGCGCTCAAGTCTGTGTTACGAATCTTTGATAATTGTTTTTCATATATTCCGCCCCCCCTCAAATTCGTGGGTTGCGTGACATGGACTTACAGTGGTATCGGAGCCAACTAAACCATTACTAGCTTGTTAGCAAATAATTAGAACTTCGATCGTCGGAAAAACACGAAAACAAAACCCCGGAACCCCTATCAGTTTCTGTTAATTTTAAACGTGTCGAAAAAAATATTTGATATGCCTTAAAATTCACAGCAGGGAAATATAAGAATTCTGGGAAAATACTACGTCCTAACTCGGCAAGACGGCCGCGGATCCGCGGTAAGATTGTGCTTTTGGCCTCGGATCCGCGGCGGAGTCAACCCCGAGTTGACTCGGATTTGCTCTGTAATTCATATGTTTTGGTGTTTTGTTTTCCAGTATATTCTGTTTCTGCCCAGGTTACTTCTGTGCTGGTTTGCATTTGGGGTAGACACGAAAAAAGGTAGTCGATCGATGTTCTAAGTTATTTGCTAATCAGGTTTTTTACCTGTAATGTTTAATGTGTTGGTAAACCTCCCTTAACTGCTAGTATATCGGTTGGCAGGGGGTTGCACATTTCTGTAATGTTTACTGTTTGTGTATATGAACTTGATTGGATCGTTGTGATGATTAGCCGGGGTATGAGATGTGTTTTATATTCATTCATTTGATGTAAATGTAATATGTTGTAATATTATTTTGCGAGGCGCATCCAGGTTGCGGTTGTAGCCACCGTTGTATTATTTCATTTTTACTGTTTTTGCTCCTAGGATAGACCCAAGGTGGGGTGCACAAACTACCGGGTACTTTGAAGTGTTTAGTGTCCTACTCACGTTGTTGAGGGAGACTGCTTCGCTTCGGGTACTTGGCGGGTAGTTTTCCGTACCCGTAGGGGTCTAGGGTAGGGTAATGGCTATTCATCACAACTGTGTAATCCGTCTTTTGTTGCAGGCTTAAAGCAAACGCGGATTGCTTGTATATCTAATAAAGTTCATTTGTGATCTGGAATGCCTATTATTGCGTCTGACGAATGTACAATATCTATATATGATAGCTATTAGATGTCACTTATGTTTTACACCCGCGCTAGCCCAGCTCCCGCTCTGTCGTTAGTTAAGTAACCTAACGGGTGATGACGGGACCCCATGGCGAATGTGTATGGCATAAGAGGACGTGGTATTTTTGTTGTTTTATGCAATGATAGGATATATGATGGGACGCATTATTATAATGCAAAGAAAATAAACCAAAGTTAAGTCGTTGGAACAAATTTAAAAGAAACCACTCGGTTATTTTAAAAGAGCAGAATTTTTAATTGCGGAGCTTTAACCACTCCTTTTAAAAAGTATCAGGTTCCTTCAATTATATCAAGTTCACTACATTCACGGTTTTGCCAAAACCAGTCGTAGCCCTCCGTCATTTCATATGGATAGTCAATAGTATTCAAGCTGTGTTTGTTGACTAAAGTCAAGGCACAGTGTTTGGTAGCTATTGAATATTCATATGTAGCATAGATAGATGCGTTGGTTTGGGACAGTCGTACTACCTTGTTGACTAAAGTCAAGGGTATGTACGGGTGGGTTCAAATTAACCTGGAGAATGATGGGTAGAACATGACATGTGACTTATGATTTGTTGACTAAAGTCAAGGTCATAAGAGCATGGGGCAAAAATCCACATCGGGAGTTTCTAAAAGAAACTGAAACTTGCTGGTGTTGCATACCATTTGGAGTTTAATGAATGCTGGTAGGATTTCTTCAACATTATCATACGATGATATTTGGATCCCGATCCTACTGTGAGTACATGCTACTTATAAGGAGATTCGTCACTTAACGATCAATGCTATAAACCAAGTAGGTGTCGAGAAACGTGTCAGCGGGGCTACGCCCTCAGAGAAAAGAGGTTATTTAATTAAGGAACTTCGCGAAAGCGTTGGAAAACCTCCCTCGAAGTATCGACACTGGCCCGGCTGAACGGTTAAGCAAGTATTGTACGGTGAGAATAGTCCTGGCTAATTCTTCTTTTATGGTTTGAGGAAGGATTCGAGAAACAGTGGGAGCCATCCTGTTTAGATAAATTAAAAACCACTCTAAACTTGAAAAAGCATCATGCTAAAGTGTTTTTTTCTCTCTCTCTCTTAATTGCAGCGACCTTGTGACCACGACTAGGTTACATCTAGATAACAAATTGACTGAATCTGACTTATATGACTGGCAAAGGTCTGTCCAGATGTCCATTGCTTATGACAAGCTGGACCACCTTATTACTACTCAAGATCCCGCCGTCCCAGGTCTAATTTCCACCGTCGCGGATATGGATATCCATCAGACAGGGGAAAAGGATAAAACGAAAGCCAAGTGCCTCGTGTTAGCTTCAGTTGATGGTGTATTCCAGAAGCAGCATGAGAAGATGGACTCGGTTTCCATCTTTCTCCATAACAAAAATTTATATGGAGAGCAATCTCATATCGCAAGATATGAGACCTCAAACGAATTAATTCAAGCGAGGTTGGCTGTCGGGTCATCTGTAGGGGGCAACGTCCTTATAATGACTAGCTATATTGATGAGCTCACGGACCTGAAGACCACGTTGGAGAACGGGTCAGATACCGACTTAATTCTACAGTCTCTACCTTCTACCCTGAAGGAAACCAGGGAAGTTGAAGGAAAGAGAAGGGCAAAAGTTACGGAACTGGATGTAGTAAAAAAGGGACGTTCCTATTGTTATGGGATTGGGCATTGGCAGAAGGATTGCAGGGCTAGCAAAGCCAGTAGCCAGGATTCGAAGCATGTTGTAGCTTCGGCTTCGGGTGTGTTTGTAATAGAGAACTGTATGTCAGTTAACCCTACTTCCTGGGTATTGGATACCAGATCAGGATCCCACATCTGTAATTCGTTACAGGCTCTGAGAAACCGTAGGGTTATCAGGATAGGTGATATGACCCTCAGGGTTGCTAACGGAATGAGCATGAACGCTGAATCCGTAGGGCAATATCATATTGGACTGACAACTGGGCAGATATTGATTCTGCGTAACTGTTTTTATGTACCAGATGCGACTTGTAATATCATATCTGTATCCTTACTTTCTAAGGAAGGATATGATTTTACTTTTGAAAGCGATGTGGTCCACATCCACCTAAATCATGTTCTGATTGGGTCAGGTACATTAAAAAACGGGATATACGTATTAAATCAAGCTTAGATTTTCAGTATCCAGAACACACTTAAAAGAATGTCTCCGGAATTAAATCAGGCTTTCTTATGGCATTGTAGACTCGGTCACATCAATGAGAGAAGGTTGACTAAGTTGCATAGAGAAGGATATTTGAATCCGTTCGAATATCAAACTTATACTACTTGTGAATCATGTCTCATAGGAAAAATGACAAAGACTCCGTTTACTGGACACGGAGTAAAAGCGAGCGAGCTCTTGGGGCTCGTACACAGTGATGTGTGCGGTCCAATGTCTACACATGCACAAAGCGGTTATTCTTACTTCATTACTTTTACGGATGACTTTTCAAGGTACGGATATATCTTCTTAATGAAACATAAATCTGAAGCCTTTGAAAAATTCCAGGAATACAAGAAAGAAGTGGAAAACCAAACAGGCAAAAGTATCAAGACACTAAGATCTGATCGAGGTGGTGAATACTTAAGTGCCGAGTTCCTAGGTTACTTAAAAAAGAATGGAATTCTCTCTCAGCTTACTCCTCCATACACACCACAACATAACGGTGTATCAGAGATACGGAACCGAACTCTATTGGATATGGTGCGTTCCATGATGAGTAACACTGAGTTACCACGATCATTCTGGGGATATGCACTAGAATCAGCTGCATGCCTTTTGAACCGAGTTCCAACCAAGACTGTGCCTACCACTCCATATCAGATGTAGAGTGGGAAGAAACCCTGTCTTAAGTATCTTAAGACTTGGGGATGTCCATCTTTTGTAAAGAAGCAGCATGCGGACAAACTCGAGGCACGCTCAGTACAGTGTAAGTTTGTAGGATAGCCAAAGAACTCCATGGGGTATCTTTTCTATTACGCAGAGGAGCAAAAGGTCTTTGTTTCTCAACATGCCCGCTTCTTGGAAACTGAGTTTTTAGAAAATCAGATAAGTGGGAGCACAATAGAACTGGAAGAAATTCCATAACCACAAGCTATTACTAAAACCTTGGTAGAACAAGAAGGTTTAGGAGAACCGGACATCCCACCGCCTATCCGCAGAAGTAGTAGGCAGTCTCATCCGTCCGAGAGACACTACAGTTTTCTCATAGACGGGGATAGAGAGGATTGCACTATTGACTATGATGAGCCTACTAGCTTCCAGCAAGCCATTCAGAGCGGTGACTCAGTAAAATGGCTGGATGCAATGCGGACCGAAATGGAGTCCATGTACACTAACAAAGTATGGACTTTGAACATTGCTCCAGATGGGGTAAAACCCGTAGGATGCAAATGGATCTTCAGAAAGAAGATTGGTGTAGATGGACAGGTTGAAACCTATAAGGCTAGACTTGTTGCAAAGGGTTTCCGTCAAAGACCTGTTTTGGACTATGACGAAACCTTTTCTCCAGTGGTTATGCTCAAATCCATT
Organism: Agapanthus africanus; assembly: GCA_030015575.1. NCBI lineage: Eukaryota > Viridiplantae > Streptophyta > Magnoliopsida > Asparagales > Amaryllidaceae > Agapanthus > Agapanthus africanus. The sequence goes on along the minus strand of CM057345.1, from coordinate 311,434,610 downwards.
CGGGCCCTTCTTGCTATTGCTGCCTTCCACGATTATGAGATCTGGCAGATGGACGTAAAGACGGCCTTTCTAAATGGAAATTTGGAAGAAAGCGTCTATATGGATCAGCCAGAGGGATTTAATCAGAGTGGGAGCAGCGGTAAAGTATGCAAGTTGCTTAAGTCCATTTATGGACTAAAGCAAGCATCGCGGAGTTGGAACATCTGTTTTGATGATACTGTCAAAGAATTTGACTTTATCAAAAATCCAGATGAACCATGCATATACAGAAAGATTGTAGGGAGAGCTGTAGTATTCCTCGTCTTGTACGTGGATGACATTCTCCTAATAGGAAATGATATTCCTATGTTACAGTCAGTCAAAAGATTCTTGTCACAGAAATTCTCCATGAAGGACCTGGGTGATGCCACCTACATTCTGGGGATCCAGATCTATCGTGATAGATCAAAGAGGATGTTAGGACTTTCGCAGTTTAGGTACATAGACACCATATTGAAGAGATTCAGTATGGAAGATTCTAAGCGTGGTAACCTACCAGCTTGTCATGGAATCACCCTCTCCAAAGAGATGTCTCCCAAGACTGATTTGGAAAGGGATCGCATGTCAATTATACCATACGCTTCTGCGGTAGGCTCTATAATGTATGCGATGTTATGTACCAGACCAGATGTAGCATACGCATTAAGCGTTGTAAGCCGGTATCAGGCAAACCCAGGGGAGAATCACTGGATAGCAGTAAAGAACATTCTCAAGTACATGAGGAAGACTAAGGAGATGTTCTTAGTGTATGGCGGAAAAGACCTCCAGATCGAGGCCTTTGGCGACTCCGGCTTCGAGAGTGACAAAGATGACTCCAAGTCCATGTCGGGTTATGTCTTTACCCTCAATGGAGGGGCGGTCTATTGGAAGAGTTCCAAGCAGGAGACCGTTGCTGACTCAACAATGGAAGCGGAGTACATAGTTGCTTGCGATGCCGCAAAAGAAGTTGTCTGGATGAAGAAGTTCCTCACAGAACTTCAGGTGGTTCCTACCAGTGGTTGTCCAATACCTCTGTATTGTGACAACAACGGCGCTATAGCTTTAGCGAAGGAACCCAGGTCCCATCAGAAGTCCAGACACATCTTACGGCGGTATCACCTGATCAGGGAGATCGTATATCACTAGGAGATCGAGGTGAAAAGAGTAGAGACGGAGAATAACATTGCTGATCCATTCACAAAGGCCATTCCTCAGACGCAGTTCGAGAGGCTATTCGAGATGTTAGGTCTACGATATGCCAGCTCATGGCCCTAGTGCAAGTGGGAGATTGTTAGTGTATATGCCCTAGGGGCCATTATTGTATCATACTAGTTTGTATATTACTTAATGGAAGCTTGGGATATTCACAGTTATATAACTGTCTTGCTAAAAATGGTAGTATACTACTTGGTTGGTGTCTACTTTAATATGTGAATATGTTTCTTGTAACGTATCACTTATACATATTAGTAGAGCCCATAGGATCTTTGCTTGATTACCAGCGTTGTGATGGTAGTCCCACTAGTGGGGGATGGGTAGTCTATAAGTAACATCCTATACAGGTCCCTGGTCGTTGGATTATCGAGACATGGCATCGATATTCCGGAGTAGGCTAGTGTGTACGCTTCTCATCCCAGTTGGGGAGATCGTCTGTCCCACAGCCATCAGTACGTAGTACTGGAGATAGTATACAGATGCTCGTTGGGTTACGGGTACACCGGACAGGACTCGCAGGGGAACTGTTGGTTGGTATTATACCCGTCGTCAGTTAATAGTTCCCAGGTGACATGAGTACAGCATAGTCCGCAGACTTGACACTGCCACTTCCCCTCGAGTGTGTCCCACTGTTCTTAGATTGCTACCCTACCACGGCTCAAAGGAGTCGTGCAAACAGGCAGTAGTTGGGTGCAGTCCCGAGCACTTGGAGGCAGTGGCGGTTAGACAGGATTCGTCTCTCCCGGTTTGGGAGTTGATATCGCGCTGTGTCAGAGAGCCGTTACGCAAAGACCCTGGCCAGGGCAAGCGAGATTTACTGGTAGGTTCCAGTAGTTTCTCAGAGTGTAATAGGCTACGCTCCGACACGACTTATACCGCTATTAGGGGACTGACGCATGCCGCCCCCTAGGCCCGATATGCGATAGTCTTAGACGAACAGACCGGACTGTACGGCGATTGTCACATCAGGCTCAGTAGGAGTTCGGATGGGTTTCCTCATCGGCCTTCTTATCGACATCTACCCGGGGACCGTTATGTAAAGCTAGTGCCGCTTGCGGTCTGTGGTTAAACCCACTGCCAGCGTAGTGTTGAGTCTTTAGAGTCCCGCACAGAGAGTTTCCCTGCTCCAGGCGAAACAATATAGAGGTCGTATGGTTTTACGACAAGGGTTCGGACGCTTACGTGTTTAAACGCACGTACGACGCTCGGACAGTTTTTACTAACCGGCTTTGGTTTAAGCCAGATTCTAGTATAGGGTTATTGGATTTATACAGTTTAAAGTTTTTCCGTGTTTTCACGGATAGTAGGGGCGTTCTCGTAATTTGACGGGAAGCGTCTAGAAAAGTGATGACTTGAGGGTTTAGGTGGCATAAGCAATTAATGATCTAGTGACTCATTTAGATGAATCATTCAAGTGAGTTAATGAAGTATTTATTGCTTAATGACTCACTTGATGATTCATTGCATATATTTAATGAAGCATGATGATAATGCATTTGATTTATTCATTTTGATTTTCTTATGCTTCATTAGATATTAGAAGTGAGAAGCTTTTTCATTCATAACTTATGTTCACCTTCTCTCTCCTCAAGCTCTCTCTTGAAACCCTAATCCTCCCCTCTCATGTATTGAGATCAAGGATTAGATAGACTAATTAATCCATAACCTCACTCTATATCACCTAGGTCACTTTGATTAGCAGCTAAAGAAACCTAGTTATCTCAAGTTAGAGATCAAGCTTGGAGTGGGAGCTCTCGGGTGGATCGTCTTTGACTCGAGAAGGCCGTTGAGGTATCGACGTTCCAAAGATCCTACGAGGAGTGGAGGACAGCGATGAAGACCCGAAGGACAAGTAACGTGAGGTATAACTTCGAATCCGAGTAGTTAAACATTTTGTAGTTTGCTAGTAACGGTTTAGATACGATTTATGCGCTCAAGTCCGTGTTACGAAGCTTTGATAATTGTTTTTCATATATTCCGCCTCCCTTCAAGTTCGTAGGGTGCGTGACATGGACTTACACACGTATAGACATACGACCTCCACATCGTTTTGCCTGAACCAGAGAAACCATTTGTGTGGTACTCTAAAGACTCGATAGTACGTTGGCATTGGGTTTAACCACAAGCGTGTCAGCGGTACTAGCTGTACGTAACGGCTACCCAGGCACCTTTTGAAGAGAAGGCCAAAGAGAAAACTCATCTGAACCCCTACTAAGCCTAACCGTGACAATATCTGCACAGTCCGGTCTGTTCGTCTAAGAGTATCGCATACCAGGTCCAGGGGGCGGTTAACGTCAGACCACTACTAACCTGATAAGTGGTGCTGGTGTAGCTCAAGACCATCCAAGAAATTACTGATCTAACTATCAGTAATTCTCAACTGCCCTGGCCAGGGGCTTATGGTGTTGACCAACCAAACACAGTGCGACATCGACTCCCTATACCGGGAGAGACGAATCTCTAACAATCACTTATTGCCTCCATGTGGCTCGGAATTGTACCCAAATAAAACCTGTTTGCACGACTCCTTTGAGCCGTGGTAGGGTAGTAATCAAAGCACAGTAGGAACTCACACGAGACAAATGATGATCTTAGGTCTATAGACTACCTGTACACATGCCACATGTGAACTGCTATCTGACGCTAGGTATAATACCATCCAGCAGTTCTCGGCGAGTCCGTCCAGTATACCCACCCACAGTAAGCCCCTGCATACAATTTTAGGTGAAACACACCAATGGCTATGAGAATAACCATTGCCCTTCGTCGGGGTCTAGAAACGTATACACTAGTCTACTCTGGAATATCGATGCCCTATCTCGATATTCCTACGACTAGGGACAGTTTAAGGATATGCTTATAGACTACCCAGCCTTCACAAGTATGACTGCAATCACAACACTAGTAGTCAAGCATATCCTACGGGCTTTATCAACATGTATAAGCAATATATGATAACCAGTAAAACATACGTATATGTGAAGATAAAAGCAAACCAGATAGCATACTATCATTTCGAGCAAGATTGTCATATACAGACACACACACACACACATAGACACACACACATATATATAAATATCCATAGCATCCATTACAAATAATAGCCTCTAGGGCAAACATATATCCTACAATCTCCCTCTTGCACTAGGGCCAATTATTTGCATAACGCATCCCCAACATCTCAAAAAGCCTCTCGAACCGTGCTTGAGGTAAGGCCTTTATGAATGGATCCGCAGTGCTGTCTTTTGTGTCTACTCTCCGAACCTCGATCTCCTTACGATCCACGATCTCCCTAATCAGGTGATACTGCCTCAAGATGTGTCTGGATTTCTGATGGGACCTAGGTTCCTTTACTAAAGCTACAGCCCCATTGTTATCGCAATACAATGATATTGGATTGGCAATGGACGGAACCATCTGAAGTTCAGAAATGAACTTCCTCATCTAGACTGCCTCTTTTGCGGCATCGTTAGCAGCCATGTACTCAGCTTCCATTGTTGAGTCGGCGATGGTGTCTTGTTTGGAACTCTTCGAATACACCGCCTCTTCATTGAGGGTAAACACATAACCCGAGACGAATTTAGAGTCATCTTTGTCACTTTGGAAGCTTGAGTCGGTAAAAGCCTCGATCTGGAGGTCCCCATTACCGTACACCAAGAACATCTCCTTAGTCCTTCTCAGGTACTTGAGAATGTTCTTTACTGCTATCCAATGTTTATCACCTGGGTTTTCCTGATACCTACTTACTGTTAGGAATATGTATGCCCTAGAGGCCATTATTGTATATTATAGTGGATGCTTAGATATATATAGAGGACTTTCTTGCTCGACATGATAGTATGCTATCTGGTTGCTCATTATCTTAACATGTACACTTGTTTTAGCTTACTATCTCATTGATACATGTTGATAAAGCCCTAAGGATGTTGGCTTGACTACCAGGACTATGATGCACATCATACTAGCGGGGCTTGTGTAGTCCGCAAGCACATCCTTTAACATTTCCTAGTAGAAGGAGTATCGAGACAGGGCATCGATATTCCAGAGTAGATTAGTGTCTACGTTTCTTGACCCTGTATGGGGCGATGGTTAATCCCACAACCATTGGTGTTTGACAACAAAGATTGTGCACATGTGGTCATTGGAAAATGGGTACACCGAACAGGACTCACTGAGAACTCCTAGAAGGTACGATACCTATCATCAGATAGCAATGCTGGGTTCAGTTAGAACCCACGATGGGTTTCGGCACGCATCAAGTATGGTATTTCAAAAAATCTAGGTTGCCGAGCGAGCCCGACCAAGGATCGAACTAGAGAATTAGGGTTTTAAATGCATGTAAACAAATTTTACACTAAGTGAAATAGGAATACAACCTTTGTAGACTGGTCCTTCACTTCCAAAGCTCCGTGTAGTAGTCCCGAACTCTCCTTAGGCTCCACTAGGCGAAAGGAACGAGCTTGCTCAAGGATCTTCGAGGCCGAAAATGGTCTACGTCGAAGAATCTCTAACTCAAGCTACCTCTTCACGAATTGATAGATTAGTGAAGCAAACAAGCTATACTAAATGGCTAGTTTGGTATAGATTGATGAAGTAGGAATTTTGCGCACTTTAGAATTATTTTTCTCATTTTCTTTTTCACCTCACTAGAAATCAAGAGAAGAAAAATGAAATGAAGAAGAAGCTCAAGTTATCAACCATGGTGAGAAAATATAACAAGTGATATTTGTTGATACTTAACCATGGCTAAAGATAATGGTTGGGTTAATAAATATCTAGAGTAAAACAAAATTAGTGGACTTAAGTGAAGGCTTCTACATGCTTCCACAAGCATATTTAGCCATGCTAATTTCCACCTAATTTTGATTTTTCCCTTAATAATTAAACACCCAAATTATCTTTAGTTAGGTATGTTAGAGTATATGCCCTAGAGGCCATTATTGTATCATACTAGTATGTATATTACTTAATGGAAGCTTGGGATATTCACCTTGTATTGACAATCTTGCTCAAAATAGTAGTATGCTACTTGGTTTGTTTCTGCTCAAAGGAGTCGTGCAAACAAGTAGTTTTTGGGTGCAGTCCCGAAGCACTTGGAGGCAGTGACGGTTAGACAGGATTCGTCTCTCCCGGTATTGGGGGTTGATATCGCACTGTGTCTAGGAGAGCCATTACACAAAGTCCCTGGCCAGGGCAAGCGAGATAGACTGGTAGGTTTCTAGTGTTATCTCAGGTGTTCTGGGCTACACTCCGACATGACTTGTACCGCTAGTAGGGGAATGAAGTTTACCGCCCCCCTAGGCCCGCCATGCGATGTTCTTAGACGAACAGACCGGACTGTACGGAGACTGTCACATACAGGCTCAGTAGGAGTTCAGATGGGTTTACCTCGTCAGTCTTCTTATCGGCATCTATCTGGGGACCGTTACGTACAGCTAGTGCCACTTGCAGTCTGTGGTTAAACCCACTGCCAGCGTAGTGTCGAGTCTTGAGAGTCCCACACAGAGGGTTATTCGCCTTTAGGCAAAACAGAGTAGAGGTCGCATGGTTTTGCGACAGGGTTCGTTCACATCCGCGCACTTGTGCACGTTTGGCGTCCGGACAGACATTACTAGCGGGCTCTGGTTTGAGCCAGATCCTAGTATATGTTTTGGGGTTAGTTTTATCTCATAGTATTCATGTTCCTCGGAACACGAATGCGGGTGTGTATGCACAGGTGATTGAGGCAGAGGAAGAGGATTTTCATTAGGGTTTTGGAACGGGTGCGTATGCACAGTTGACAGTCGTCTTTTTCCAAACCCTAATGAATTTGTGATATAACAATTAATAATATTAATTAAATTAAATTGTGTCATGGTTGGGTTTGTTGACTTGTTGACCAAGGTTGACTAGTTGACCATGGTTGAAACTTTGACCATCATCATTACACATCAAAGATGCTCTTTGGTCTTTGCAAAAACCATTTAATGTGAAATAATAATTTTCTTATCAAACCAACCATCAACTTTTTCATTTTATTAAAATTATTAATTTGATTAATTAACTTATATTGTTATGGTTGTAAAACTATTCTCATTCTATCATAACCATTCTCTCTCTTCTTTTCATCTTCCTCCTCTTCTAGTTCAAGGAGAATCATTCTCATGAGTTGAGAAACCTTTCCTTGGAGATAAAACACCCAAAGCCACTCTCTACTCATCCTAAGGTTGAAGGTCTAGCAAGCCGGACACTTTAGTTCTCTCAAGATCGAGAAAGGGGCTTAAGGTAGAAACCCTCAGGTGGATCCATCTTCGACAAGAGAAGGCAACGAGGAAAGCACCATCCGACCACTACAAAGAGTCCAAGAAGAAGGAGTTCAAATGAGGTATAACCCCTAACCGAGTAGATAAATCTCTAGTTAGGTTGCTAGTGTGTTGTTTAGCCAAGATCCGTATTTTGCAGTCCATGTTACCTAAACCCTAAAAATCGTTTTTCACAGTTTCCGCAAGCCCGAAAGAACCGGGAGAGGTAACGTGGACTTACAGTGGTATCAGAGCCTAACTAAACACACCCTAGCATGTTAGCAAAGTATCTAGAATTTCGACCGGACAAAAGACCACGAAACACCCCGGAAAATCCTAGTTTCTGACGATTTTTATTTCTGCTCCAAAAATAATAAATCATGTCTTAAAAATCGGCTCAGGCTTGTTAATGAACAGGCAAGAAAAACGATCCAGCGAACCGACCGACTCACCGCGGTTCCGCGGCAGAAGCTTGCTTCTGCCGCGGATCCGCGGCCGAGTTGACTCGGCCGTGGATCGTTTCTCCTGCAGTTTGTTTCTGGTGGTATTTTGTGATTTTTGAGATGGTTTGTTTCTGCCCAGAATTTCCAGAAAACAAATTTGTTTTTGGGGTGGTTACAAATCCGTATTTTGGTCGATTTTCTGTAGACTTTGGCTAATGGGTTGTATCTGTAATGTTATATATGTATTGAACGTCTGCTAATCGCTATACGTCGATTAGTGGGGGTTATACATATCTGTGATCTGTAATGTTGATGGTTTGTGTATATGAATTCGTTGGATTATCGCGGATGAATAGCCTGGGGGTTGTGAGATGAGAGTTTTTCCTTTTATCTTTCAATTCATGTAATATGTAAATTGATGTAATATTATTTGTATGGCCGCACAACCGGGTCGGGGTTGTATCCGTCATTGTATAATTTCTTTTTACTGGTTTTGCTCCTAGGATAGACCTAAGGTGGGGTGCATAAACTACCGGGTATCTCGAAGTGCCGAGTGGCCTACTCACGAGTTGAGGGAGGTTGCTTCGCTTCGGGTACTTGGCGGGTAGTTTGCCGCACCCGTAGGGGTCTAGGGTGGGGTTTGGTTATTCATCGCGACCGTGTAATCCGCTCTTCGTTACAGGCTCGTACGAAATGCGGATTCCTAGTATATCCAATGTGTTCATATGTGATCTGGAATGGCTATCATTGCATATGACGAATGTTTATATATAGCTATATGATATCTATTTAGGCGTTGCTTATGTTTTGCATCCGCGCTAGTCCAGCCCCCGCTCTGTCGTTAGTTAAGTAACCTAACGGGTGATGACAGGACCCCGTGGCGAATACGGATGGCATAAGCGTACGTCATATTTTCGTTGTTTTCTGCAATGGTAGGATTAAATGATGGGATGCATTGGAATTAATGCAAGAAAAAAATAAACCAAGTAAAAGTCGTTGGAACACTTTGAAAAGCACTCGGTTCTTTTCAAAATCAAACTTTTAAATGCGGAGCTTGAACCACTCCTTTTGAAAGCTATCTCGTTCCATCGGTTATATCAAGTTCACTACGTTCACGGTTTTGCCAAAACCATTCGTAGCCCTTCGTCGTTTCACATGAATGGTCAATAAGTATTCAAGCTATGTATGTTGGCCAAAGTCAAGGCATAGTGATTGGTAGCTATTGGGTATTCATGTGCAGCATAGATAGATATGTTGGTTTGAGGCAGTCGTTCTACCATGTTGGCCAAAGTCAAGGGTATGTGCGGGTGGGCTCAAATTAACCTGGAGAATGACGGGTAGAACTTGACATGTGACTTATGATATTTTGGCCAAAGTCAAGGTCATAAGAGCATGGGGCAAAAATCCACATCGGGAGTTTCAAAAGAACTGAAACTTGCTAACGTTGCATACCATTTGGAGTGTGATGATTCTGGTAGGATTCCTTCAGTTTTGTCACGCGATGATATTTGGATCCCGATCCTACTGTGAGTATATGCTACTCCTCCGGAACTTTCTCACTTAACGATCATTGCTATAAACCAAATAGGTGTCTAGAAAGGTGTTAGCGGGGCTACGCCCATAGGGAAAAGAGGTTATTTAATTAAGGAACTTCGTGAAAGCGTTGGAAAACCTCCCTCGAAGTACCGACACTGGCCTGGCTGAACGGTTAAGCAAGTATTGTACGGTGAGATTGATCCCGACTAGTTCTTCCTTTATGGTTTGAGGAGGGATTAGAGTTACAGTGGGAGCCATCCTGTTTAGACAAATTAAAAACCACTCTAAACTTGCAAGAGCATCATGCTAAAGTGTTTCTTCTCTCTCTCCTAATTGCAGCGACCAAACATCATCACTGGGCTTAAGTTACTACTAGATAAAAACATACTGATAGGGCCAAACTACAAAGATTGGCTCAGGAATGTCAAAATGGCAATCACTTATGACAAATTGGGGTATCTTCTTACCACCAAAGCTCCCCCTGTCCCAGGTCCCAAAACCAGCGTCGCGGAGAGGGAAATCCGTAAGACCTGGGAAATCGACTGCGCGAAGGCCAAGTGCCTCGTGCTTGCCTCAATGGACAACGAACATCAGAGGAGGCACGAGAATATGGACCTCGAATCCATATTTCTCCATACAAAAGAACTGTATGGAGAGCAATCTCGTATTACCAGATACGAAGTGTAGAAGAAGTTGTTTTCGGCAAAATTGGCCATCGAATCATCGGTAGCGGAACACGTGCTTAAGATGATTGGCTACATAGAGGAGCTCGCGGACCTTGGGACCACGTTGGAGAATGAGCTCTATACGGACTTGATTCTTCAGTCCCTTCCTTCCACTTACACCCAGTTCATCCTGAATTTCAACTTGCAAGAAAAGGAAGTTGAACTTTCAGAGCTCCTCAACATGCTGAGGAGTGCAAAGGGCACCCTACAGAAAGGTAGGGAAACATCCACTTTGTTTGTAGGAGGATCCTCCTCTTCTAGGTCCAAGGCGAAAGCCAAGGGAAAGAAGAAGAAAAACCCCGCCAAACCAAGGGGCGGTGTTAGTAAGGTGGATACGAAGGGAAAGGCAAAAGCAACAAAGGTAGCTGGGAAGCTTGTGGATAAGGAAGAATGATTTTACTGTCACAAGAGTGGACACTGGAAGAAAGATTGCAGGGCTTGGAAAGCCTAAACACAGGATCTGAAGCAGGTTGCGGCTTCAGTTTCAGGTGTGTATGTTATTGAAACCTGTCTATCAATAAACTCTACGTCCTGGGTATTGGATACCGGATTAGGATCTCATATCTGTAATTCTTTGCAGGAGTTGAGAAAGCGTAGGCTTTTGAAAACAGGTGACATGACCCTCAAAGTTGCAAACGGAGCTAGCATGGATGCTGAGGCCATGGGGGACTATCACCTGGGAATGTCAGATGGACATGTTTTGGTTTTACGTAATTGCTTTTTTGTACCCAATGCAACTTGTAATATCATTTCTGTATCTTTGATTTCTAAAGAAGGTTATGAATTTGCGTTTGTAAGTAATGTTGTAAACATTCACCTTAATCAAGTTCTGATTGGGTCAGGTACATTAAGCAATGGTATATACGTATTAAACCAACCACAGATTTTCAATGTCCAGAATACACACAAAAGAAAGCCTCCGGAAATAAATCAGACTTTCTTATGGTATTGTAGACTGGGTCACATCAATGAGAGAAGGTTGACGAAGTTACATACAGAAGGATATTTTGATCCGTTCGAATATCAATCATATGCAACTTGTCAATCCTGTCTCAAAGGAAAGATGACAAAGACTCCGTTCACTGGACACGGAGTGAGAGCGAGCGAGCTCTTGGGACTCGTACACAGCGACGTGTGCGGTCCAATGTCTACGAATGCACAAAGCGGTTATTCTTACTTCATTACTTTTACGGATGACTTTTCAAGGTACGGTTATGTCTTCTTAATGAAACATAAATCCGAAGCCTTTGGAAAATTCCAGGAATATAAGAATGAAGTAGAAAAACAAACAGGCAAAAGTATCAAGACACTGAGATCTGATCGAGGTGGTGAATAATTGAGTGCCGAGTTCCTGGATTACTTAAAAGAGAATGGAATTCTCTCTCAGCTTACTCCTCCATACACTCCGCAACATAACGGTGTATCGGAAAGACGGAACCGAACCCTATTGGATATGGTACGGTCCATGATGAGTAACGCTGAGTTACCGCGATCATTCTGGGGATATGCGCTAGAATCAGCTGCATACCTTTTGAACCGAGTTCCAACTAAGACTGTGCCTGCTACACCATATCAGATGTGGTGTGGGAAGAGACCCTATCTTAATCACATTAAGACATGGGGATGTCCAGCTTTTGTCAAAAAGCAGCATGCGGACAAGCTCGAGGCACGCTTAGTACAGTGCAAGTTTGTGGGATATCCAAAGAACTCCAAGGGATATTTCTTCTATTGCGAAGAGGAACAAAAGGTTTTTGTTTCTCGACATGCCCACTTCTTGGAAACTCAGTTTTTGGAGAATCAGTTAAGTGGGAGCGCAATAGAACTGGAAGAAATTCCAGAACCACGAGTTATTACTGAAAGCTTAGTAGAACCAGAGGGTTCAAAAGATCAGGACATTTGTACGCCGCTCCGCGGAAGTAGTAGGCAATCTCATCCGCCCGAGAGATACTACGGTTTTCTCATAGACGGGGATAGAGAGGATTGCATCATTGATAGTGATGAGCTGACTAGCTTCCAGCAGGCCATTCAGAGCGTTGACTCGGTAAAATGGCTGGATGCAATGCGGACCGAAATGGAGTCCATGTACACCAACAAAGTATGGACGTTGGACATTGCTCCAGATGGGGTAAAACCCGTAGGATGCAAGTGGATCTTCAAAAGGAAGATTGGTGTAGATGGACAGGTTGAGACCTATAAAGCTAGACTTGTTGCAAAGGGTTTCCATCAAAGACCTGGCTTGGACTATGACGAAACCTTTTCTCCAGTGGCTATGCTGAAATCCATTCGGATCCTTCTTGCCATTGCTGCCTTCCATGATTATGAGATCTGGCAAATGGACGTAAAGACCGCTTTTCTAAATGGAAATTTAGAGGAGTGTGTCTATATGGACCATCCAGAGGGTTTCATTCAGAGTGGGAGGAGCGGAAAGGTATGCAAGTTGCTTAAGTCCATCTATGGACTAAAGCAGGCATCGCGGAGTTGGAACATTTGTTTTGATGAGACGGTCAAAGAATTTGGCTTTATCAAAAATCCAGATGAACCATGCATCTATAGTAGATTTGTAGCGAGAACTGTAGTATTCCTCGTTTTATACGTGGATGACATTCTCTTGATAGGAAATGACATTCCTATGCTACAATCTGTCAAAGGGTTCTTTTCACACAGGTTCTCCATGAAAGACCTGGGTGATGCCTCATACATTCTGGGGATCCGGATCTATCGTGACAGATCCAAGAGGATACTGGGACTCTCACAGTCCAGGTACATCGACACCATACTGAAAAGATTCAGTATGGAAGATTCCAACCACGGTAATCTACCGGCTTGTCACGGGATCACCCTCTCCAAAGAGATGTCTTCTAAGACTGATTTGGAAAGGGATCGCATGTCTATTATACCCTACGCTTCTGCGGTAGGCTCTATAATGTATGCGATGTTGTGTATCAGACCAGATGTAGCTTATGCACTGAGTGTGGTAAGCCGGTATCAGTCAAACCCTAGGGAGAAACACTGGATAGAAGAAAAGAACATTCTCAAGTACCTGAGAAGGACTAAGGAGATGTTCTTGGTGTATGGCGGAAAAGACCTCCAGATCGAGGCCTTTGCTGACTCCAGCTTCCAGAGTGACAAGGATGATTCCAAGTCCATGTCGGGTTATGTCTTTACCCTCTATGGAGGGGCGGTGTGTTGGAAGAGTCCAAACAGGAAACCGTTGCTGACTCGACGATGGAAGCGGAATATATCGCTGCTGCAGATGCCGCAAAAGAAGCCGTCTGGATAAGGAAGTTCCTAACAGAACTTCTGGTGGATCCGTCCATTGTTGATCTAGTACCTCTGTATTGCGACAACAACGGGGCTATAGCTTTAGCGAAGGAACCCAGGTCCCATCAGAAGTCCAGACACATCTTGAGGCGGTATCACCTGATCAGGGAGATCGTGGGTCGCCAGGAGATCAAGGTTCGGAGAGTTGCTACGGAAGATAACACTGCTGATCCATTCACGAAGGCCTTACCCCTGACTCAGTTCAAGCGGCTGATCGAGATGATAGGTCTTCGATACGCCAGTACATGGCCTTAGTGCAAGTGGGAGATTGTTAGTGTATATGCCCTAGAGGCCATTACTGTATTATACTAGTATGTATATTACTTAATAGAAGCTTGGGATATTCACCTTGTATTGACAATCTTGCTCAAAATGGTAGTATGCTACTTGGTTTGTTTCTTCTTTAATGTGTGCATGTGTTTCTTTTAGCATATCGCCTTTACACATTAGTGGAGCCCTTAGGATCTTTGCTTGATTACCAGCGTTGTGATGGCAGTCCCACTCGTGGGGGCTGGGTAATCTATAAGCACATCCTTATGCAGGTCCCCAGTCGCAGGACTATCGAGACAGGGCATCGATACTCCGGAGTAGACTAGCGTATGCGCTTCTTATCCCAGCTTGGGAGACGGTCTGTACCACAGCCGTCAGTACGTCGTACTTGAGATAGTATGCGGGTGCTCGTTAGGTTACGAGTACACTGGACAGGACTCGTCGGGAACTGTTGGTTGGTATTATACCTATCGTCAGTTATCAGTTCCCAGGTGACATGAGTACAGCTTAGTCTGTTGACTTGACACTGTCACTTCGCCTCAAGTGTGTTCCCACTGTACTTTGATTACTACCCTACCACGGCTCAAAGGAGTCGTGCAAACAGGTAGTTTTTGGGTGCAGTCCCGAAGCACTTAGAGGCAGTGACGGTTAGACAGGATTCGTCTCTCCCGGTATTGGGGGTTGATATCGCACTGTGTCTAGGAGAGCCATTACACAAAGTCCCTGGCCAGGGCAAGCGAGATAGACTGGTAGGTTTCCAGTGTTATCTCAGGTGTTCTGGGCTACACTCCGACATGACTTGTACCGCTAGTAGGGGACTGATGTTTACCGCCCCTAGGCCCGCCATGCGATGTTCTTAGACGAACAGACCGGACTGTACGGAAACTGTCACATACAGGCTCAGTAGGAGTTCAGATGGGTTTACCTCGTCAGTCTTCTTATCGGCATCTACCTGGGGACCGTTACGTACAGCTAGTGCCGCTTGCGGTCTGTGGTTAAACCCACTGCCAGCATAGTGTCGAGTCTTTAGAGTCCCACACAGAGGGTTATTCGCCTTTGGGCAAAACAGAGTAGAGGTCGCATGGTTTTGCGACAGGGTTCGTTCACATCCGCGCACTTGTGCATGTTTGGCGTCCGGACAGACATTACTAGCGGGCTCTGGTTTGATCCAGATCCTAGTATATGTTTTGGGGTTAGTTTTATCTCATAGTATTCATGTTCCTCGAAACACGAATGCCGGTGTGTATGCACAGTTGATTGAGGCGGAGGAAGAGGATTTTCATTAGCGTTTTGGAATGGGTGCGTATGCACAGTTGACAGTCGTCTTTTTCCAAACCCTAATGAATTTATGATATATCAATTAATAATATTAATTAAATGAAATTATGTCATGGTTGGGTTTGCTGACTTGTTGACCAAGGTTGACTAGTTGACCATGGTTGAAACTTTGACCATCATCATTACATATCAAAGATGCTCTTTGATCTTTGCAAAAACCATTTAATGTGAAATGATAATTGTCTCATCAAACCAACCATCAACTTTTTCATTTGATTAAAATTATTAATTTGATTAATTCACTTATATTGTTATGGTTGTAAAACTATTCTCATTCTATCATAACCATTCTCTCTCTTCTTTTCATCTTCCTCCTCCAGTAGTTCAAGGAGAATCATTCTCATGAGTTGAGAAACCTTTCCTTGGAGATAAAACACCCAAAGCCACTCTCTACTCATCCTAAGGTTGAAGGTCTAGCAAGCCGGACACTTTAGTTCTCTCAAGATCGAGAAAGGAGCTCAAGGTAGAAACCCTCAGGTGGATCCATCTTCGACAAGAGAAGGTAACGAGGAAAGCACCATCCGACCACTACAAAGAGTCCAAGAAGAAGGAGTTCAAGTGAGGTATAACCTCTAACCGAGTAGATAAATCTCTAGTTAGGTTGCTAGTGTGTTGTTTAGCCAAGATCCATATTTTGTTGTCCATGTTACCTAAACCCTAAAAATCGTTTTTCACCGTTTCCGCAAGCCCGAAAGAACCAGGAGAGGTAACGTGGACTTACAAGGTATGAGTCTCATACACCCAAGTCCAATGTATCATCAAGGATGACACAAAAACAAATACATTAATATATATCACATATATATTTAAATGTATTAGTAGAAAAGAAATTCTTAAGTGAGCTAATATTAGTTAATATATAGTATTATATCAAATATATAATTATATATTAAATTATTAAATCAACACTTGATTTAATATTCCGGCTATATCACATATAACCGACTAATATCATTTATATCAACTTATCGAATCAACACTTGATTCAATAACCCGACTATATCTCATATAACCGACTGATATCATATATCGCGAGATTAGAATACGGTATCACATACACGTATTAATCTCGGTCCCGTACATATCACATATATGCCCTACTTCATTTCGCTTGAGCTAGGAAACCTCTGTGTAGGACTCTAAAGACTCGTCGATATGCCAACAGTAGATAATGATCATATCAGTCACCTACAAGCCGTCAGCGGTACTAGCTGGACGTAATGGCTACCCAGGTATTGAGCGCTCAGAAGATCAACAAGCAAGTTTTTCCAAACTCCCGTAAATCCAGTAAGTAACACTACCGTACAGTCCGGTCTCTTCGTCTGATATGTCGCATATCGAGTCTGGGGGTGGTAAACGTCAGACCATAATAACTTGATAAGTTATGCCGATATAAGGATCATAACGGGTCGAGAAACTACTGATAACACTTACCAGTAAATCTCATCATCATCCCTGCCTAGGGACTTCCTGTTATGGCCAATCGAGCATAGCGCTACATCAACCCCCAATACCGAGAGAGATAAAACCCCTCCTATCGCTCATTGCCTCCATGTGACTCGGGACTGTACCCAAAATCCACCTGTTTGCACGCTCTCTTGAGCGTGGTAGGGAGGAAATCAAAGCACAGTGGGAATCACACAAGACTTTATGACGATCTCGGGTCTACAGACTGACGTTAGGTATAATACAATCTAGGAGTTCTCGACGAGTCTTGTTTGGTGTACCCATTCTCCAATGAGCACCTGTGTACAATCTTTGATGTCGAAAACTAATAGATGTGGGATCATCCATCGCCCCATACAGGGTAAAGAAACATACACAATAGTCTACTCTGGAATATCGATGCTCTGCCTCGATACTCACGCGATTAGGAACAATTATAGGATGAACTTATGGTCTACCCTGGCCCCACTAGTATGATCTGCATCATAATCCTGGCAGTCAAGTACACATCATGAGGGCTTTATCAACATGTGAGAGTAAGACAGTATCACAATACTAGTCTACATGTTAAGATAAAGAGCAATCAAATAGCATACTATCATGTCGAGCCAGAAAGTCGTCTCTATATATGTCCAAGCATCCATTATAATATACAATCATATACAATAATGGCCTCTAGGGCATACATACAATAAAAATCTCACACTTGCACTAAGGCCAGTTGTTGTGGTATCTCATACCCAACATCTCGAAGAGTCTCTCAAATTTTGTATATGGGGAATGGCCTTCGTGAATGGATCCGTCGTGTTATTCTTCATGTCAACTCTCCCGATCTCGATCTCCCGGTGATCAACTATCTCCCGGATCAGGTGATACCGCCTCAGAATATGCCTGGATCATTGATGGGACCTGGGTTCCTTGGCTAAAGCCACAGCTCCATTGTTATCGCAATACAAAGGTATTGGATGCTCAATAGATGGAACCACAACAAGTTTAGTTATGAACTTCTTCATCCAGACGGCCTCTTTGGTGGCATCGTTGGCAGCGATATATTCATCCTCTATCGTCGAGTCTGCCACAGTATCTTACTTGGAACTCTTCCAACATACCGCTCCTCCATTGAGGGTGAAGAAAAAACCCGAGACCGACTTAGAGTCATCCTTATCACTCTGGAAGCTCGAATCGGTAAAGGTCTCCACTTGGAGTTCACCGTTACCATACACCAAGTACATTTCTTTAGTCCTTCTTAAGTACTTAAGAATGTTCTTCACAGCTGTCCAGTGATTCTCCCCAGGATCCGATTGATACCTGCTTACAATACTAAGTGCGTACGCTACATCCGGTCGGGTACATAACATCGCATACATGATAGACCCGACTGCCAAAGCATAGGGTATCCCTTGCATGCGAGCCCTTTCCAAATCGGTCTTGGGGGACATCTTTTTGGAGAGAGTGATTCCTGAGATCGTGGGTAAATTCCCAAGCTTGGAATCTTCCATACTAAACCTCTTTAGTATGGTGTCAATGCACCTAGATTGGGACAATCCCAACATCCGTTTAGATCTATCTCTATAGATCTTAATCTCCAGGATATATGTGGCATCGCCCAGATCCTTCATGGAGAACCTTTGTGATAAGAAGAGCTTGACCGAGTGCAGCATAGGAATATCATTTCCTATCAAGAGTATGTCATCCATATACAACACGAGGAAGATAACCTTACTCTCTGCAACCTTTTTGTATACATAAGGTTCATCAACGTTTTTGATGAAGTCAAACTCTTTGACTGCCACATCAAAATAGATGTTCCAACTCTGCGATGCCTGCTTTAACCCGTAGATGGATTTAAGCAGCTTGCACACCTTTTTGCTGCTTCCACTTTCTATGAATCCCTATAGCTGAGTCATGTACACGCTCTCTTCTAAATCACCATTTAGAAAAGCGGTCTTGACGTCCATCTACCAGATTTCGTAGTCATGGTATGCAGCGATGGAAAGTAGGATCCGGATGGACTTAAGCATAGCCACTAGAGAAAAGGTTTCTTTATAATTGACACCTGGTCATTGACGAAAACCATTTGCAACAAGTCTATCTTTGAAAGTCTCAACTTTTCCATCTACACCAAGTTTCTTCTTAAAGATTCACTTGCTCCCAATGGGTTTTACCCCTTCAGGAGAAACTTCCAAAGTCCATACTTTTTTGGTGTACATGGATTCCATCTCAGACCACATTGCATCTAGCCATTTCACAGAGTCCCCACACATGATGACCTGCTCGAAGCTAGTTAGGTCATCATCTTCCATGATGCAATCCTCACTCCTATTGTCAACGAGAAAACCATAGTATCTCTCAGGTGGATGAGGAACCCTACTAGATATGCGGAAAGGTTGAGGTTCGTCGGGGACTATCGAATCCTCTGGTTCCACCAAATGTTCCATTATAGTTTGCGTCGCTGGAACTTCTTCCAGTTCTATCTCTTTGCCACTAATTTTCTTTTCAAGAAATTCTTTTTCTAACAAGGTGGCATGCCGAGAAACAAACACCTTTTGTTGCTCGGTATGGTAGAAGATATACCCTCGTCAATGTTTGGGATATCCAATAAACTTACACAGAACTGACCTTGCCTTGAGCTTGTCAGGATTTTGTGTTTTCACATATGCCGGACAACCCCACATCTTAACATAATTAAGACATGGTCTCTTCCCCTTCCATATCTCATATGGAGTGGTAGACACAGATTTGGTAGGAACCAAAGTCAATAGGTTTGCAGCCGTCTCTAGTGTATAACCCTAAAAGGAAATAGGTAACTCAGCGGTACTCATCATAAAGCGCACCATAACTAATAGGGTGCGATTCCTCCGCTCCGATACACCGTTGTGCTGTGGTGTATACGGAGGAGTAAGCTGAGAGAGAATCCCATTCTCTTTTAAATAATCCAGGAACTCCATGCTTAAGTATTCTCCTCCCCGATCAGATCGAAGGATTTTGATACTTTTCCTATTTGGTTCTCAACTTCGCACTTATATTCCTTGAATTTCTCAAAAGCTTCAGACTTGTATTTCAACAAGAACACATGTCCGAATCTTGAGAGATCATCGGTGAATGTAATGAAGTACGAGGAACCATCCCTGGCATGTGTAGACATGGGACCGCATACATCATTATGTATTAGTCCCAAGAGTTCAGTAGCTCTTTCTCCGTGTCCAGTAAATGGAGTTTTGGTCATTTTACGTCTGAGACATGACTGACAAGTTTCATATGATGTAAATTCAAACTGATTCAAATATCCATCTTTATGTAACTTAGCTAGCCATGTCGCATTGATATGACCTAGTCTACAATGCCACAAGAAGAATTCATTCATTTCTGAACTTTTTCTCTTGTATGTGTTCTGTACGTTAATAATTGTGTTTTGATTAAGAACGTATAAACCATTACATAATGTACCAAACCCAATCAATACTTGATTTAGGAAAATGTTCATAACATTACTCTCTACTACAAAGTTATATCCTTCTTTATTTAATAAAGAAATTGATATTAAATTGCATATCATAGAGGGTACATAATAACAGTCGTTCAAGATCAATGTATTCCCATTTCGTAATACAAGGTGATATTCACCAACTGCTTTGGCTGCAACACTTGCACCATTCCATACTTTTAGAGAATGATCACCTTTTTCCAGTTCTCTACCTTTCTTTAGCCCATATAACATATTACATATGTGAGATCCCGATCCGGTATCTAATACCTAGGACGTAGAGTGTACTGAGAAACAGTTCTTGATAACAAACACACCCGAAGAAGATGCATCAATATGCTCATTCTTCATTCGGGTCGCGTGGGAATCCGGATATTCCCCTATTTCCTACTCTGACTTATAACAATTATAAGAGAGAGCGGAATCAACGTTCCTCAGCTCAGTATGATAAGCGGGTTCGGTCAATACATCAATATTATTATCTTAATTAAGGCGTGTCATGGTTGCTACCTGAAGATAGAGAGAGAGAAGAAAACACTTAGCGCATGCTGTTGCAAGATTAGATTGGTTATTATCTTATCTAATCAGGATGGCTCCCACGGTTTTTATCAAATCTTCCTTCAAACCCCAAAAGCAAGACTAGCCAGGATTAATTACACCCTACAAGTTCGCCAATCTTTCAGTCCGGCCAGTGTCGGTACTTTGAAGGAGGTTGCCCACGCTTTCGCACGGACCTAATTAAAATAAACCTCATTTTCCCATAGGCATAACCCCGTTGACACCTTTCTAGTCACCTACTTGATTGGCTAATTATAAAGTGCAAAATTCTTCCAGGAGTAACTCTTATTCGCAGTGGGTATCGGGATCCAACTATCACATAGAAGGTACGCAATCTCATTGCAAATTTCAACACTTGAAATTCACAATAATGTTTTTCCCCTAGCGTCCTATGATTTTGACACAGGCTAACAAACCATAGGTCGCTAGTTATGTTCAACCCGTACATTTCGTAATTGAATTAAACCCACCCGCACGACCCTTGACGCAGGCCAACAAAGTCGCACGACTACCCTAATCTAATTGCATCACATACTGCAGATAAGCACTAATTAGCTACCACACACTACGCCTTGACGCAGGCCAACAAACGCAGCACAAATACTAAATAGTACTTATCTGAAATGACGGAGGGCTACGACAGGTTTTTAAGAAAACCTTTTGCGTAATGAACTTGATATCGTTGTAGAATCGAGTGATTTGAAAACGAGTGGTTTAAGCTCCGCTTTTAAAATCAAGTTTTTCAAAATAAACCGAGTGGGTGTAGCATCTGCTAGCTTTTGCTAAAGAGGTCACTCTCGGTGAAGGGATCTAGGCACTTTCCTCATCAACTAAGGTGTTGGATATTTATCAAGGAATACCACTATGCAAAGCAAGAACTAGAGCTACCCGTTTTGAAAATTTGATTCCATAACATCTTTATGATTCTTTCCTTTTCATTAATCTCATTAATGAAGTCCCATCATTTATGCTTCCTAAGCATCACAGATAAAGAAACGAAAATACAACGTTCGCTTATGCCATCCGCATTCGCCAAGGGGTCCCGTCATGAACTGTTAGGTTAGTTAACTAACGGCAGAGTGGGGGCAGGACTAGCACGGATGCAAAACATAAGCAACGTTTATTATATATCATATATATAATATAAATCATTCTTCTCACACAGTTATATGATCTCATCACAGAACATTGTAGCAGAAGTCAACAAATGAAATATTGGATATACTAGGAGGTCCGTGTTTTATATTAAGCCAGAAAAAGCACGGATTCCACGGTCGTGATGAATAGCCAAACCCACATCTCTAGACCACTACGAGAGCGGCAAGCAACCCTACCAATTCTAGAGTTAGGAGACCCGGACTCAACTCCTTGAGATGGTCTCCCACTGGACTCTAGAACCCGGTTACTTGTGCTCCCCGCCATGGATATATCCTAATGCGGAAAAGTAAATAATATACATCAATGGTGACATCATCCTCAACCCGGAAGTGTCCCAATAAAAGAATATTACATATTTTTACATGAATGGAAATGAAAAACTCTCATCTCACGCAAAAACCCCCGGCTATTCAAACACGACGATCCAATATAACATATTACAGCAAAACATATCATCACATGTCATCAACGTAAGTAAATATGCGTATCCCAATTGTCGTTGGCATATAGCAAAGAAACCGGCGATACACCACATATTACACTTACGGTCGCAGAAAAGAAAATGAAAACTACAATAATTGGAATCCGCAACCACCTTAGACATCATAAATCCGAAATATCACATACTTCGGATTTCATGCCTAACCGAAAAAATTCCTTAGACATCATAAACCCGGAATATCACATATTCCGAATTTCATGCCTAACATTATAAACCCGGCATTTTAGTCTCGAATCGAAAACACTTTTCAATAACCAGTCAGGAAATTCAACAAGATTCCCGACAAATGATCGAATGCTCGTCGGAAACATTAGTAGACGACCTCACCCCTTAATGCCGTCGACGAAGTGCACTTAGGCGGAACACCGCGGCCGCGAGCACCCGAACGGATGCTTTTGGCAACGGGGTTCTCCTACAGTCACTTGGTCGGGGCTATGGGGCGTGGCTATCTAATAGTGTTACCCGGCGAGTGTTCGCGTACTATACAAGATTGCGACATAGTTTTGATCCGAATCAAAACCCTCGGAAACCGATCAAAAGAGACTAAATTGCTGAATTTAAAAAGTACTAATTAGTTTTCACAAAACTAATTATTGTGGATTCCAAATATTGTATCACAAATCACAGATATCTAGACGATTTTAAACATTCCGATCGATTTATTAAACACCCAAAATTCCTAGAGACCTCAATACTTGAGTCACAGTTAAAAATACCCAGAGAGTGCCCGAAGTACCTACGTACCAACACAAGAAGGCACGCTCCCTGCCTTACCAACTACGCCGCGGAACCGCCGCCAAACCCATGGTTTGGCTGCCGTTGCACGGCCGTTTGGTCGAGTTGGGCCATCATTTTTCTTGGGGATCCATAGAAAACCCTGCACATTTTTTTGCATATTTTTAATTTGAAAAATTCCAACTTTTGAAATTTTTTCCAGAAACTCGGATATTAGGATTTTGAAAAGTCGATCGAACACTTTAACTTCGCGTAGACGACTCCTAATGCTCTATCTTGGCTCTGATACCACTGCTGGGTTCGCTTAGAACCCACAATGGGTTTCGGCAAGCATCAAGTATGCTATTTCAAAAAATCTAGGGTGCCGAGCGAGCCCGACCAAGGATCGAACTAGAGAATTAGGGTTTTAAATGCATGTAAACAAATTTTACACTAAGTGAAATAGGAATACAACCTTTGTAGACCGGTCCTTCACCTCCAAAGCTCCGTGTAGTAGTCCCGGACTCTCCTTAGGCTCCACTAAGCGAAAGGAACAAGCTTGCTCAAGGATCTTCGAGGCCGAAGATGATCTACGTCGAAAAATCTCTAACTCAAGATACCTCTTCACTAATTGATGGATTAGTGAAGTAAACAACCTATACTAAATGACTAGTTTGGTATAGATTGATGAAGTAGTAATTTTGCTCACTTTAGAATTATTTTTCTCCTTTTCTTTTTCACCTCACTAGAAATCAAGAGAAGAAAAATGAGATGATGAAGAAGCTCAAGTTATCAACCATGGTGAGAAAATATCACAAGTGATATTTGTAGAGACTTAACCATGGCTAAAGATAATAGTTGGGTTAATAAATATCTAGAGTAAAACAAAATTAGTGGATTTAAGGCAAGACTTCTACATGCTTCCACAAGCATCTTTAGCCATGCTAATTTCCACCTAATTTTGATTTTTCCCTTAAGAATGAAACATCCAAATTATCTTTTAGTTAAGTATGAGTCTCATACACCCAAGTCTAATGTATCCTCTAGCATGACACAAAAACAAATACATTAATATATATCACATATATATTTAAATGAATTAGTAGAAAAGAAATTCTTAAGTGAGCTAATATTAGTTAATATATAGTAATATATCAAATATATAATTATAAATTAAACTATTAAATCAACACTTGATTTAATAATTTGGCTATATCACATATAACCGACTAATATGATTTATATCAACTATCGAATCAACACTTGATTCAATAACCCGGCTATATCTCATGTAACTGACTGATATCGTATATAGCGAGATTAGAATACGGTATCACATACACGTATTAATCTCGGTCCCGCATATATCACATATGTGCCCTACTTCATTTCGCTTGAGCTAGGAAACCTCTGTGTAGGACTCTAAAGACTCGTCAATACGCCAACAGCAGGTAATGATCATATCAGTCACCCACAAGCCTTCAGCGGTACTAACTGGACGTAACGACTACCCAGGTATTGAGCGCTTAGAAGATCAACAAGCAAGCTTGTCCAAACTCCCGTGAATTCAGTAAGTAACACTACCGTACAGTCCGGTCTCTTCATATGATATATCGCATATCGAGTCTGAGGGTGGTAAACGTCAGACCCTAATAACTTGATAAGTCATGCCGATATGAGGCTCATAACGGGTCGAGAAACTACGGATAACACTTACCAGTAAATCTCATCATCAGCCCTGGCCAGGGACTTCCTGTTATGGCCAATCGAGCATAGCACAACATCAACCCCCAATACCGGGAGAGACGAAACACCTCCTATCGCTCATTGCCTCCATGTGACTCTAGAATGTCCCCCAAATCCACCTGTTTGCATGCTCTCTTGAGCGTGGTAGGGAGGAAATCAAACCACAGTGGGAATCACACAATACTTTATGACGATCTCGGGTCTACAGGCTAACCTGTACCAGTGTCACCAGAGAACTGCTATCTGACGTTATGTATAATACCATCTAGGAGTTCTCGGCGAGTCTTGTTTGGTGTACCCATTCTCCAATGAGCACCTGTGTACAATCTTTGATGTCGAACACTAATAGATGTGGGATCATCCATCGCCCCATACAGGGTGAAGAAACGTACACACTAGTCTACTCTGGAATATCGATGCCCTGTCTCGATACTCCCATGACTAGGAACAATTAAAGGATGAACTTATGGACTACCCTGGCCCTACTAGTATGATCTGCATCATAATCCTGGCAGTCAAGTACACATCCTAAGGGCTTTATCAACATGTGAGAGCAAGACAGTATCACAAAACTAGTCTACATGTTAAGATAAAGAGCAAGCAGATAGCATACTATCATGTCGAGCAAGAAAGTCCACTCTATATATGTCCAAGCATCCATTATAATATACAATCATGTACAATAATGGCCTCTAGGGCATATAAACAACAAACAAGCAGTTTTCTGGTGACACTTGTACAGGTTCGTCTGTAGACCAGAGATCGTCATAGTGTATTGTGTGGTTCCCACTGTGTTTTGATTTCCTCACTACCACGGCTCAAAGGAGTCGTGCAAACAGGTGGATTTTAGGTGCAGTCCCGAGTTACATGGAGGCAGTGAGTGATAGGAGGGGTTTCGTTTCTCCCGGTATTAGGAGTTGATGTTGCGCTATATTCGATTGGCTATAACAGCAAGTCCCTAGTTAGGGCTGATGAGATTTACTGATAAGTGTTATCAGTAGTTTCTCGAAAGGTTATAGGCCATATATCGGCATGACTTATGAAGTTATTGGGGTATGATAATTCCACCCCTAGACTCGATATGCGACATATCAGACGTAGAGACCGGACTGTACGGTAAGTGTTGCTTATAGGCTTTACGGGAGTTTGGACAAGTTTGCTTGTTGATCTTCTATTAGTTCAATAACTGGGTTGCTTTTACGTCCAGCTAGTAACGCTGACGGCTTGTGGGTATCTGATGTGATCTTTACCTACTACTTCAGACGTATTGACAAGTCTTTAGAGTCCCACATAGAGGTTTCCTAGCTCAAGCGAAACGAAGTAGGGCACGTATGGAGATATGTGCGGGGGCTTGATTAAATACGAGTATATGATACCGTATTCTAATATAGCGATCTTTGATACCATCCTGGTTATATGTCATATAACCGGATTATTGAATCAAGTGTTGATTCACTGATTTGATATATATATATATATATATATATGTATGTATATATATATATGTTAATATATATTTTATATTGGCCGGTTATATATGATATAACCGGATTATTGAATCAAGTGTTGATTTAATAACTAATATTGAATATTAGCCGGTTATATGTGATATAACCGGATTATTGAATCAAGTGTTGATTTAGTAATTTGATACACACATATATTTGATATTAGCCGGGTTACATATGATATAACCAGTTTATTGAATCAAGTGTTGATTTAATAATTTGATATATATTTATATATTTGATATATACATATATTAACTAATATTAAGCTCACTTAAGATTTTCTTCTCTTTATATATATATTTATATATGAATTTGCATTTGTATCATAATTTATGATACAAGGGAGTAGGATGTGTGAGAATCATATTGAGAAAAGTATATGATAAACATTTTAGAATAAAAAGAAATGAAGAATGAGTCATTTTCTTAAGTGGCTTGTATAAAGTTTGAGAAGTCATGACTCATCTTCAAGTCTTGTTTTATTCGAAGATATTTATCATACACAATCTTATCTCTTAGCTCATGGTTCACAACCATCCTCATCTTCTTCTTCATTTTTTTCACTAGAATTTTATTGAGTTGAGAAAAGAAAAGAGAAAAATATTTTAAGTAAGCAAATCACCTACTTCATCAACCTACACTTATCTAGCCCATTAGTTTAGGTTGTTAACTTCATTAGTGAAGTGTGAGCTTGAATGAGAGAGACTTCAAGGTGGATCATCTTCGGCAACGAAGACTACAAGCAAGCTCGATCTTTTCTTCAAGTGGAGCCTTAAGTAGAGTTCTAGAGACTACTACTTGGAGCTTTAAAAGTGAAGGACTAGACTACAAAGGTTGTAGACTCATCTCACTTAGTATAAAACTTGTTTTCTTACTTTAAAACCCTAATTCTCTAGTTCGATTCTTGTTTAGTATGATTAGCACTCAAGATTTTTTAAAATTGCATACTTGATGCTCATATAAACCTAGTAGAGGTGCTAAGATATACTTTCATGGTATCAGAGCCAACTTAGAGGCTTAGGATTGTATTAGACGAAGTTAAAGTGTTCGATTGAAGTTTTAAACACCTTATTTTGGTGGGTTCTGTCCATTTTTTCAAAAGATGATATTTTCATAAATAAAAATATTCAGAAAATCATGCAGTGTTTTATATGGAGCCACCAGAAAAACGAGATCCTAACTCGTCAAAGTGACCGCGGAACCGCCGCCTAGACCATGTCTTGGCCGCGATTCCGCTGCCGACTTGAAGTGTTATTGACTCGTTTTTCTTCTGCTGCTTCTGTCACGACCCGAAGGTACGGAACGTGACTGGCACTTAGATTACGAGACGTATAAAGGCGTACCGTAACCTAAGTCAGCCAAAGCCCAGAAGAATCTAAACTAAAAGCAAAAGAGAGGGAAGGAAAACCTTAAATGAAAACGGTTTTGAAATCAATTAAGTTGCATAGAATCCCTTTTAAAAAAAAACATCAAAAATTCCCGAAAATTTCGGCAGAGTCTCCCCTGTATTTTCTATCCCCCAAAATGGGTATAACAAGATAATAAACCTGTAATCATAAAAATGGCATTCCCAAGCGGGAGCTAGCTCTTCGCCCAAGGCGGATCACAACCACATGCAATATAATAGTAATATCAAGAAAAGAGCATAAAGAAACGCAAAATATCAGAAAACACAACGCCGGCTCAAGTGAGCTCGACCCAAAAGAAACCACATAGATACAATCTCTCAGTCTCATCACTAGGTCGCATATACAATATAAAGTGGTAGATGGAGAATACTAGATACAATGATAAAGCAAAAAGAAATAAAGTGTGCTCGCAACCCACCTACGGGCGATGTCACGAGTCTGAGCAAAAGGAGCTGATGATAGGATAGCCCGCCGCTACAAGGGTGACGGGTCCGACCTGCAAGACACTGTGGCACAACGGGGGTGAGTTGCCAGCTCGTGAGTAGAATATAACATCTAGTAAAGCAATCGTAAGAATGCACGCAATGCACCACAACATGTATGTCCATATGTGGTATAATATCTCTAGTATGCATCCACAGGTATGCGATGTCATTACTAATTCTTTAAGTGTTTTAAATGCTAAGAGTACTGCATTCTTAACTTTAGAAAATGAATATATGTATACTAGCTAAGTACCATCAAGAAATCATCTGAAAACCCGTGTCAAGCATCGACACCAATATGAAATCATATCTATCTCAAATATCGGGCTCCGTCAGTCCGGATCGGTCCATATCATCAAATCTCACGATGACGGTCGGTATTCTCCGGATATCCGCCGCGCCAGACATCACCGGTAGGTAGTCTTCCCCTGCCAGGCTCATCGTCTACAACTCGATTTTCTTGCCCCGGGGTACCATACCGGGCCCACCATGTACCCGAGACGGTTCATCCACTCCTCGAATCGGGTCTCGAAATCCAACAGAAAACATGAAAACTCATGGTGGACGACACATACATCACGAGAAAACCGCAACTTTGTTTTAAAAATGATAAATACAAGCTTTTGTTAAATTCTTACGGTTTTCCCTAAAAATCCAGAAATCACAGAAAAACTGAAATCCTCAAGAAAATCATAGTGTCCACATGTTAAATATGATAAATGTCTATGATATCAATGTATATGATGTGAATTTTGGATAGAATCTATGTAAATATGATGATAATGCGAGGTATAAGCAAGCTATGCAATTTCATATACCATGTATGAATGCAAGTGGCGATACTAAGTTAAACAGGTTCTATAGTGCACGTGGCATGGCAATTACCAAAGGCGTGTGTGTCACATGAATAGTGCGCGTGCAACAGATGCCAATGGTAATGGTGTTCGTGTCCTACGAAGTGATATCGCATAAGTATAGATGAATGTCCATGCAATCTAATATACTGTTCGCTATAAGGGTATGCAGTGTACATGAATGGATAAGCTAGCTAACAATATAAATCTTGCAAAAAGTAGGGTAATCCTAACTAGGGGGGAGCCTCGCGCCATTCAGACGATTCCCCCAGAGATGAATACATCTACTCACCTGAAATCCCCGCTAATCCGATCCGACCACCGCCTTGCCTTTACGCGCCGTGTCCGATGTTTCCCCGATCGATCCTAAATTTGCACAACACCAAGCATAAGATTACATATCCTAAAACGATGCAAGTCACAATATACAATTATCGACGCTCTCGAATTAAACATAACATGCACTCGGTGCGCGGGAAAACGCACGAAAATCGCTAATCTTTAACTAGAATCGTCATTTCGGGGAAATCGACAAAACTAAAACCCGACTAGACAAAACCCCGCGTTCGCGCACTCTAATAGTCCTATACGAAGCTAATTATATCGCTAACATAACACAATTTGATCGCATTCTAATTTTTGTAAAAAATCTAGTAAGCAAATTTCTAACCGATTCGATGCAAACGTCGCAATTTAACGATTTAGCGAGCGTAACCTTACGCAATTAACCACTCTAATCTAATAGGTAACTGTTCATATCAAATTACTGCATTTTATACCGCCCATTCTTATGCTCGTGTGTTTATAGGTAGGTGCTTTTAATCCGTGTTTGTTACATATTTACAGATTACAGGTTTCCTGTACAAATATTGCAAATCAAGACAAAATCTCCACAGTTACACCAAATACAGAACATCTGTTGACAGCAGATAAAAGCCGGATTCCGGTCATCCATATCCGTCCAGTGCTGCGTGCCGGTTCCAGAGACAAGATATATGACAGCGGTCATTCGTGTCTCGAACAAGCACAGAGCACGAGAGGGGCAGCACAAGAATCAATGGGTGCGCGGAGCTCGAGGGAGAAAAGGTCAAAAGTATTATTTTTGTTGCCACTTTGGACCATTGCAAATCTGATTCAACTGTGGAAGCAAACTGCAATTTGGTATATGTATAGTAACATAGGATAGAGAACCAGGGAAGCACCCATAATTTGAGGGCCCAACTCCATAAAAGGGCCGCGGAACCGCGGCATAAGCATGCTTAGGCCGCGGAACCGCGGCATAAGCATGCTTAGGCCGCGGTTCCGCGGCCGTATAGACTCCTCGTTCTGTCGTTTTTTGGGGGCATTTTGGTACATTCATTTAGGGGCAGATTCTTGCCCTAGGGTTTCTGTAAGCAGCCTATAAATACTCTAGAACTGAGCTAAGCCAAGGGTCCAATTTCATGTCCATTCTTTTGCCTCTTTTTGTTAGGTTTTAGTCTTTTTCTTCTTCTTCTTCATCTTTTCTCCATGAAAATTGTAGTGAGAGCTTTTTGAGTGGATGATCAATGAAGATGAGGGCTTTTGTATCATTCTCTTTTGTTTAACTTCCCCTTGAGATTCTTGCTTTCTCTTGATCTTTCAACCTCTTCATTAAGCTTGAAAGGTTAAGAGTTTGTTATTGATCTCAAGGGTCGTATTTTCTTATGGAATTAGCGCTTCACTTCACATGCGTTCTCTACCCTTCTCTTGATCTTGCAACCTCTTGATTGAGCTTGCAAGTTTAAGGGTTGGCTATTGATCCCATGCTCGTCTTGAGTTCTAGTTTCTAATTCTTTTTATTGCTTATTTATTACTTGCTTTTTATTATCTTGCTTTACTTATTTGCAATTTAAATTCATGCACTTAATTACTTGTAATCTTCTCTTTTCTTTGTTCTTTTCTTTTGCTCTTTTTGGTTCTCTTTGTGAATTGTTGTAATTATTATTGTTGTTAAGAATCAATACGATATTGTAAGTTAATTCTTCTTTGCTCATTTCCTTTTCCCGTTATTTTCCATTGATCTCCGTCCAAACCATACGCAAGCGCTCCGTTAGGCACCCTACCTTAACAAGGTAACGGTGATTCCTAACCGCGACCGGTTGCGTTCGGTTTGGCCGGAGGCGAAAGCAAGAGACAAGAACGGAAGGACAAGGGTAATTAAGCCAGATTCCACGAATACCGTGCTTAAATCCCCTAATCCACGTTGTTGCGGATTGCTCTAGCTTCAATTGGTCAAGACTCGGCTCAAAGGTTTTGAGTACGGATTTCTTTAGCTTACAATTTCGTATTTTTTTCTTAACAACTTTATACTTGCAAATAATACACATAGGTTAGATTGAACAAACTCATACTCATTCTTTATTGACTCGTCTAAAACAAGAAAGGACATACAACCATCTCCCTGTGGATCGACCCGTGCTCAACCGGCTAGCTGCATAGCGACACCGTCCTGATCGCGGTTATACTTTAGAACTTTGAACATCCGACACGCTTTCAGCGTGTGATCAAATGGCGCCGTTGCCGGGGAGACGGTAGCGTATTTTCTTTCTTGTTATTCGGGTTAATATTCTTTTTGTATATATTTTTAAAAAAAAAATTCTATTTGTTATTTTTGATCATTTTGTGGGTAAGAGTGCAGATTTTTGCGGATTTGCAAACTGCGATTGTGGGGAGCAAAGTGTACGTTCAAGGATAAGGTGATTGCAAAGTACAGTGCCAAAGATCCGGGTAGTTTGACCCGCGCAAGCTGTTGGTGGTAGTGCCCTCAGAGTCAATTATTAGGTCATAGGTACGTGATTGTAATGATTGAGGGAGGACCTATCCCGGTGGGACAGTCTTACTCGAGATGATAGTATGCTATCTGGTTTACCTTTATCATCGTGTACTGTTTTAGGTGACCTTACAGGTCGCTATTACACGTTGGTAGAGCCCCTAGGATTCTTGCTTGACCACCAGCGGTATGAGGGCGATCATATAAGTGGGAGCTGGGGGTCTATAAGCTTATCCTTAAAAGGTCCCTAGTCGTGGGAGTTTCGAGACTGGGCATCGATACTCCATTAGTAGACTAGTGTATACAGTCGAGACCCCGACGAGGGGCGGTGGCCGGTCTCACAAGCCACTGGTGTCATTTGGATCACCTAAGATGTATACAGGTGCTCATTGGGTTATGAGTACACCGGACAGGACTCGCCGGGAACATGCTAGTTGGTCATATACCAGACGTCAGATGGCAATTCCCTGGTGACATGTGTGCAGGTTAGTTCATCGACCTGGGGATCGTCATTTGTCTCGTGTGAGTTCCCACTGTACTTTGATTACTACCCTACCACGGCTCAAAGGAGTCGTGCAAACAGGTTTTAGTTGGGTACAGTCCCGAGCCACATGGAGGCAGTGAGCGTATCTTCAGGGGTTCGTCTCTCCCGGTATTGGGGGTGAGGTCGTGCTGTGTCTAGGAGAGCCATTACACAAAGTCCTTAGCCAAGGCAAGGAGATTTACTGGTAGGTATTCCAGTAGTATCTCAGGGTGTTCTGGGCTACACTCCGACACGACTTGTACCGCTTTTGGGGGTCTGACTTTTACCAACCCCCTAGGCCCGCCATGCGATACTCATAGACGAACGGACCGGACTGCACGGATATTGTCACTGACAGGCTCAGTAGGGTTGTTAGGCTGAGTTCACTCACAGACGTCCCTTTTAGTCAGTACCTGGTAGCCCGTTACGTATTGGCTTATACCTCTGACGTGCTAGTGGTTAAATCCACAACCAAGATGTTGACGAGTCTTTAGAGTCCCCCACATTTCAGTTACTCAGCTTTCGGGCGAAAGGTTGTAGAGGCCGTATGGAGATATGGCAAGGTCCGATCAGATACGTGCGGTATTGCACGGATCAGGATCGGACAGATTGTACTATAGGCCGTATGGTTATATGGCAGGGTTCGATCAGATACGTACGGTATTGCACGGATCAGGATCGAACAGATATTACTAGCCGGTTTTGGTATAAGCCGGATCCTAGTATAGTACAGTGGAGATTTTGTCTCATTGCATTTGTATTTCGGTCGAAATACAGATGCGGGTGTGTATGCACAGTATCGGGGTTTTCCTGTAATTTATTACGGGACCAGTTTTCTGGAGTTGCCAGTTTGCTTTCCGTTTCGGCCAATTTCTATTGTTCCGTTCATTGGCCGAAGATTGGTGGAGGAGGGTTTATTTGTATTGTTGCAAATAGGCTTTTTGTGGAGGGGGTCTTTGCTTATTGTAGCATCACGATGGTTTTCATGATGTGCACCATCATTGACTTCTCATTCTCATGATGGCTTGACTTTTAGTGGGCATGATGGTTGATGATGATGAGGGGTGAGGTTGGTTGAGTGTGGGTTTATTGTTGTGATCATTTCCTTTTTGGCATGATAGCCTTCTCTCTCTCCATTGCATTATTGGATGGCTCTCTCCTTTTCTATGATACTCTCCCTCATTCTCACTCACCCTCATTGGAATGGCCGGCCACTTCCCTATAGGGGCTGTCCAAGTTTTTGGGTGTGGGGTTTTTGTTCATTTCATGTTCCCAAAATCCCCAAAGTTCCTCCACATTGTTCTTGTATCATCCCTCCACCAAAAAGGCAATTCCGATAACCCCAAATGAGACTTGCTCGCTACATTCTACAGCGAACCTTGGGCACGTCGAGTAGCCGGCTTCGTGCCCGAGTTGCCTCGGCATTGAGGTGGGAGCCCGTAAACAAAGTAGGCGATGTGGTGCACTTCCGGCGACGAGGAGGAGACGGGACTTTTCCGCAGGAGATCGGGACCATGACGAGAAGACCGGAGGACTTGGATCGTCGGTATATCTCTAACCCATCTTCTAGTTAGCTTAGACTTGTTAATGGTTACGATCCGGGTGTATAGTGCGCGGTGGTGCCGGTTTGCTAAGTCCGCAAAAATTTAAGTTTATCACCGCTTCCGCATTTGGCCGTCGGATCGACGGCCGGGGCGCCGCCGTGCACTTACACAAGCGAACTTTTCAAGCTTACCGGATTTGATTCAACGGGGGTTTCCTAACCCAAAAATTAATGGTACGTATTTTACTAACACCTTCTTCTCAAATCCGACGCATCCAATATACTATTCTTTGCAGGATTCTTTGCCAGTTCGCTAGCAAACGCTAAAAATTGACTAACCCGTATTTGTTGCAGTGCCGCGCTTAAAATAAAAAACGATTGTTTGATTCTTTATAGAATTTTTATTGAATTGCGCATTGCATACATTAATACGGACTTAAGGGCAAGCGAACCCCACAACATACGGTAAAGGATTTCATCACCTTTTCCGTGGCCCACAAATCACGAACTTGAGCATAACGTTTACCCGCACAAAATTTAAAAGAAACTAGACTTTAAGCCTTAAGGATTTCGCGCTCATTAGGAGAAGTCAACTGTGTTTAGAACCTCGCTTAACGGTATATTGTTTACGGGGTGTCTAGGAAAGTGTTAACGGCGAAACCGCCAAAAGAGAAAGGGTTATTTAATTAAGGAACTTCGCGAAAGCGTTGGAAAACCTCCCCTTATCTCTGCACTTACCTGGCCTCGTGATCAGTGTATCTTGAGCCCGTTTCTCGACACAGTTTTACTTCGACAATCAAGTTCTAGAGCAGGTCTAGTTGACCTAGGTGAACCCTAGAACGATTAGGTGTGTGGTATTTTTGTGTCGTGATTGTTTTTGTCCAGATTTTTTTTGTATATTTCATTCTTTTGTTAATATCTAACTAAAAAATAAAAAATAAAAAAATCACATTCTTTTTCCCCTCTTTTTCTCTGCCTTTCTTTCTTTCTCTCTTTATATCATGGGTACCCTACCTCGTAAAACTCTTGCCGAACTTTGGTACCCACAACCAGACATTACTTCTTACGGTTCTTGCTTTGGCCGAACGTCAAACGATCCCTCCATGCCCAAAATCTCTTTGAAAGATCGGATAGACGCGTCTAGGACAAACACTTGCCTTCCGCAATCCACTTTGTATCAACCTTTTCAAGCTCCCCCACCCTCTTATGTTGATACCCCTTTTGCAAGTCGTCCTTTATCTATCGCTGAACGTATTGAACAATCTCGTAGCCGATCTTTCACTCCTTTCACCACTTCAAATTCTTGGGATCAACGATTTCATTCACCTTCTTATCCAAATGTTGATCCTACCCCTATCCAACCATTCAATTCCTACCAATCCTACCCTACCTTTGCACCTTCCCTAGACATTACTTCAGAACCGCCATTTGGGAGTTTTCAGTATCCAAACAACTTTGAATCTTTTACTGAAACCCCTTCACAACCTATGTCTAGTCTGGAACAGTCGTTGGAAGACTTTAGGGTAGCGTCGTACCAACAGATGATGGATTTGAATGCGTCCATGGCCGCTCTCATACAACCTACTGACCCGGTAGCTAGTTTCCAGCTAGCTTCAAATTTTCCAATGTATGATGAGGCGGTGGGACAGGCTGAGAATTTGAGTGGAGAAAGTGAGCTATATACCCTTCCAAATCAAACCTACCCATCTCAAATTGAATCCCACAACTCCTGTGTTGAAAGTCTATCAAGTGTCCCAAATGAATTATCAGTTGAAGATAGAATGTTTAATGAGTTGTGCGACTTTGTAGTATTTGATTTGCCAGATTGTGAAGGGACCCTTTTGAGTGAAACCACACCCAATCCTTTTGACCTCTACACCTTCATCTTAGAACCGGAATCGATTGAAATCCATGCTTTTGATGAGGTGTCTGAGAAAATTGATTTTCACTTGATTGAGGATATTGACGCTGGGAATATTTTGGATGATGAACCCATAGATTTGGCAGAATTTTTCTCTCCAATTCATCATCCCGAGTCATTAACCGTTTTTCCCGAACCCCATATGCGTCTTGATTTTGATGAAATTTGCATGGATAGGCTGAATTTTGAGGAAACTTTTGAGGATAGCTTTGAGGATGAACCAGTTTTAATTGATGAGTCGGATTTTCCAATTCATCCTGTTCCTTTCATTGACTGTGTACACCCTCCTGAACCTTTAACCGATAACCTTCCTCAATCACCTACCTCCATCCTTTCCATCGTTCCGACCTTGCAAGAACCCGTTTCACTTTCATTTTATATGTCTGGTTTACCAAGTTCAGCGTACCCATGGTTTCTTACGAATCTTGAGGGATTTGACCCCATTACTCGACGGGTTAATAGATTAGCACAAACGCTTCTTACACATCAGTCATCACAAATTGTGCTAATCTATTCACTCCATTTCCACCCTCAAGTTCGTATTCCACTTCCTTTTCCCTTCCGACATTCTTCTTCTCATATACCGAGACCGTATCCCGCTTCTATCTCCATACGGTCTCGCGTATTTTCCATTTCCTTCCTCTTCACCTTCTTTCACCAACCCGCATCTTACAAAGATAGAATTTTTGAATGGTTGGTGTTAACTTTTGGCCTTTGTAAGGCCTTGTATAGCTTGATACTATTCTCTTTCCCCCCTAATCCTGAACTTCAATGCTTAACAGTGGAAACACTGTTTTACTTAAGTTTGGGGGGGACTCCTTTTTTGTATATATTTTTTGTTTTCCTTTTTGTTTTGTATATAATTTGTTTCTAGAGAGCGCCGACAATTTTGACCCTCTTGGTGTAGCCTGACAGTGAGGGCACTGTCAAGTTTAAGTTTGGGGGTGTGCTCGGTAAGCTTTCTTCCTTCGCATTCATTTGTATATTTTGCATTTGCATACCTTATTAAAAACCCAGAAAAAATTAAAAATTTTCCAAAAAATATAAAAACTTTGTTGTCAAGTTAGCTAATAGGGTAACTTAGATCTTTATTCCGAAAGTTTAGTTGATATGATAGAAATAACTAAATTCTAGGCTTAGGTATTGAAAACCCTAAAAATAACCCTCATTCTGTCTAACTTTGGTAAGTATACGTCCTTACAGTTTTTTTTTGAGAAATAGGTAATCTTGAGTTCAGTTCTTGAGTTAAGTCAAGATTAAGGGAAAGTATTGATGCTTTACTGGAGGATAAGTCTGAAAAATAGTTTCTTTTCTTGAGTTCAAATTTAGAAAGTATATACCCTACAAATTGCACTTACACGCACCTTGAAACTTGGGATAGTAGAAGATACCTAGAAATACTCTTGCCTGAAAGCCTAGTATGAAAGAAAAAACGGTACTTAAAGCTAAACACCAAAAGAGCATATTGAAAAATATATCCGGTCTTGAAAAAGAAAAAGAAAAAGAAAAAAGAAAAAAATAGAATAAAGTCAAGACCTGGAAACTGCTATTTACGCTTTAAAGTTCACACATTCAGTAATCGGTCGTTAGTGCCTCAAGAAGCATTAATAGTCGCATGAAAAGTGTGTGAGCAAATCCGTCTATCCTTAATGAAAAGAAGTAGTATTAGGTATTAAGGCAAGGGTATTATATCTTGAATTGAATTCTTGAGTGTAGGGGTGCAAATATACACACACGTAGGGGTATACAATTGATGTTTGGATAAGAGATAGAAATAAAGAATATGACTTGTGTTTTCTGTAAAGTTGATAAAAATTCCTGATTTGAGGCCGCACTTTAGAAGGAAAACTCAGGAGAACCAACATCTTTCTAAACTTTTTGGAATGTATATGATCTAAGGTTAAACAGATAGGAGGTGTGAAACATAAGGTTTGGATATTTCTAACTTAGGATGATAGAGTTTCTAACGTAAATACTAAAACTGTAGAAGTAGAATCAATGTTAACTTATGACACTAGCTTGACGGGATTTTGTGGGTGTAATCCGCTGAAAACCCTCAGGAAACAACACTCCTCCTACTAGGGACACCTAGAGGTTTAACGGCTTGTTGCACGCGCTCAGTGCAATCGCGTTCCCTGCGAAAGTGCGGTTAGGATTTTCTTTTTTGTGAATAATTGGTTTTGCTCGGGACGAGCAAAAGTTAAGTTTGGGGGTATTTGTTCATATCAGAATACTGCATTTTATACCGCCCATTCTTATGCTCGTGTGTTTATAGGTAGGTGCTTTTAATCCGTGTTTGTTACATATTTACAGATTACAGGTTTCCTGTACAAATATTGCAAATCAAGACAAAATCTTCACAGTTACACCAAATACAGAACATCTGTTGACAGCAGATAAAAGCCGGATTCCGGTCATCCATATCCGTCTAGTGCTGCGTGCCGGTTCCAGAGACAAGACATATGACAGCGGTCATTCGTATCTCGAACAAGCACAGAGCACGAGAGGGGCAGCACAAGAATCAATGGGTGCACGGAGCTCGAGGGAGAAAAGGTCAAAAGTATTATTTTTGTTGCCACTTTGGACCATTGCAAATCTGATTCAACTGTGGAAGCAAACTGCAATTTGGTATATGTATAATAACATAGGATAGAGAACCAGGGAAGCACCCATAATTTGAGGGCCCAACTCCATAAAAGGGCCGCGGAACCGCGGCATAAGCATGCTTAGGCCGCGGTTCCGCGGCCGTATAGACTCCTCGTTCTGTCGTTTTTTGGGGGGCATTTTGGTACATTCATTTAGGGGCAGATTCTTGCCCTAGGGTTTCTGTAAGCAGCCTATAAATACTCCAGAACTGAGCTAAGCCAAGGGTCCAATTTCATGTCCATTCTTTTGCCTCTTTTTGTTAGGTTTTAGTCTTTTTCTTCTTCTTCTTCATCTTTTCTCCATGAAAATTGTAGTGAGAGCTTTTTGAGTGGATGATCAATGAAGATGAGGGCTTTTGTATCATTCTCTTTTGTTTAACTTCCCCTTGAGATTCTTGCTTTCTCTTGATCTTTCAACCTCTTCATTAAGCTTGAAAGGTTAAGAGTTTGTTATTGATCTCAAGGGTCGTATTTTCTTATGGAATTAGCGCTTCACTTCACATGCGTTCTCTACCCTTCTCTTGATCTTGCAACCTCTTGATTGAGCTTGCAAGTTTAAGGGTTGGCTATTGATCCCATGCTCGTCTTGAGTTCTAGTTTCTAATTCTTTTTATTGCTTATTTATTACTTGCTTTTTATTATCTTGCTTTACTTATTTGCAATTTAAATTCATGCACTTAATTACTTGTAATCTTCTCTTTTCTTTGTTCTTTTCTTTTGCTCTTTTTGGTTCTCTTTGTGAATTGTTGTAATTATTATTGTTGTTAAGAATCAATACGATATTGTAAGTTAATTCTTCTTTGCTCATTTCCTTTTCCCGTTATTTTCCATTGATCTCCGTCCAAACCATACGCAAGCGCTCCGTTAGGCACCCTACCTTAACAAGGTAACGGTGATTCCTAACCGCGACCGGTTGCGTTCGGTTTGGCCGGAGGCGAAAGCAAGAGACAAGAACGGAAGGACAAGGGTAATTAAGCCAGATTCCACGAATACCGTGCTTAAATCCCCTAATCCACGTTGTTGCGGATTGCTCTAGCTTCAATTGGTCAAGACTCGGCTCAAAGGTTTTGAGTACGGATTTCTTTAGCTTACAATTTCGTATCTTTTTCTTAACAACTTTATACTTGCAAATAATACACATAGGTTAAATTGAACAAACTCATACTCATTCTTTATTGACTCGTCTAAAACAAGAAAGGACATACAACCATCTCCCTGTTGTTAGTTATATGTATGCCCTAGAGGCCATTACTATACATAGGATGTATATTGTAGTGGATGCTGGGACATATATAGTGAGGACTTTCTTGCTCGACATGATAGTATGCTATCTGGTTGATCTTTACCTTAACGTGTACACTGATTGTCTCTCTATTACATGTTGGTAAAGCCCTTAGGATGTGTACTTAACTACCTGGACTATGATGCGGATCATACTAGTGGGGACATAGTAGTCCATAAGTACATCCTTCAAAGTCCCTAGTCGAGGGTGTATCGAGACGGGGCATCGATATACCAGAGTAGACTAGCGTGTACCTTCTCGACCCATACAGATGGGCGATGGATGATCCCATATCCATTGGTCTTTGACATCAGAGATGATATACGGGTGCTCAGTAGAGACTGGGTACACTGGACGGACTCGCCGAGAACTCCCAGATGGTATTATACCTCACGTCAGATGGCAGTTCTCTGGTGACACTGGTACAGAGTAGTCTGTTGACCCGAGATCGTCATAGAGTCTTGTATGGTTCCCACTGTGCTTTGATTTCCATCCTACCACGTCCAAGAGGGCGTGCAAAACGGTGGTTTTTGGGTACAGTCCCGAGTCACATGGAGGCAATGAGCGATAGGAAGGGATTCGTCTCTCCCGGTATAGGGGGTTGATGTTGCGCTGTGTTCGATTGGCTATAACAGGAAATCCCTGGCCAGGGTTGCTGAGATTTACTAGTAAGTGTTACCAGTAGTTTCTCGAATTGTTATAGACCTCATATCGACACGACTTATCGAGCTATTGGGGTCTGACGTTTACCACCCCTAGGCGAGATATGCGACATATCAGACGATCAGACCGGACTGTACGGTAGTGTTACTGGTTGGATTTACTGGAGTGTGAGCGGGCTTGCTCATCGATCTTCAGATCGCTAAATACCCGGGTGGCCGTTACGTTTAGCAGACCGCTTGCGGCTTGTGGATGTTTGATATGATCATCATCCGCTGCCGGCGTATTGACGAGTCTTTAGAGTCCTACACAGAGGTTTCCTGGCTCAAGCGAAACGAAATAGGAGCGTATATGAGATATGTGCGGGACCGAGAATAATGCGTGTATGTGATACCGTATTCCATTCTCGCGATGAATGTGTCGAATGGTTATATGCGATATAACCTAGTTATCGAATCGAGGGTTGATTCGATAAGCCGATACATTGGATACTAGTCGGTTATATGTGATATGACCGAATCGTTAAATCAAGTGTTGATTTAATGATTTAATGCATAATTATATATTTGATATATTACTTTGCACTAACTAGTATTGGTTCACTTTAAATGGATTTTCTCACTTGGTTTGTGCACATTGTATATGTGATATATTTTTGTGCACTTGGATGTATCATGTTTGATGATGCATGCTTACTTGAGTTTGTGTAAAGATTGAACCATGGTTATTTAAATGGTTAGGGTTTTGTTTTTCATTTTCTTATTCATTTATTTATTTGTTTATTCATTTTAGGAAATGATAAACATGAAGAGAAAATGGTGGCTAACTTTGTTTGTAGTTGAAGCTTCTTGAAGACTTTGACCAAGTGACCATTTTGTCTCATGCTTAACCCTAACCATTCCATTTATCCATGATTAACTCTCTACACATTACCATGGTTTGAATATGATAAGTATTCATTTTTCTTTTGGATTTAATTAACTTATCATATTCATTTCTTTCTTCTTCTTCTTCTTCATCACATGAAGAAGCTTACTTCATCAATGGTGATTGATGAAAACAAGTGAGAAATCCAATTCTAAAGTCTACCCACTTCCTATTTCTTCATCCTCTACCTCTTGCCAAGTAGTAGAGTGTGTTTTCTTCACAAGTTTCTTGACTTGGTGAAGTGAGAGCTTGATCTAGTGATGCTTCGACGTAGATCATCTTCGGCATGGACATCGACGACCTAGCTCGCCTATTCTCCGATGAAGCCGACGCTAGAGCCCGGAATTTGTTTTGGACAGCGAGAGGACTTCATTGCGGAGCTATAGAGGTGGAGCACAGGATCTACAAAGGTTGTATTTCCGTATTCTTGTAGTTAAGTGTTAACTAGTTTCATTTTCGCCTAGAAATCTAGCCAACGATCCGTTCTAGGGTTTCTCAGCACCGTTTAAATTATAAATTGGCATGGTTGATGCCTTGTGAGACCTCATTAGGGTGCCTAGGAACCCTACAGTGGTATCAGAGCCTAGCTAGAGCCTTAGGCGAAGTCCAGACGGAGTTTGAAGTCCGAACGACCCGAAACCCCAACCCTAAAAATGCTCTCTGTCCTTTTTTTAAAATCTGGTCTTTTTCCAAATTAAAAATATGCAGAAAAATCAGCAGGCTTTTCTATGAATTACTGTGAAATTCGAGAACGTGATTCCACCAGTACGCGGCGGAACCGCGGCACAAGCTTGGCTTGTGCGGCGGTTCCGCGGTCTCCTTGTCACATCAGTACTTGAAGTTTGCACAGTAATTCGTATTTTTCTGTGTTGGTTTTCCTGGGATATTTTAAATCTGACTACAGAGTTGAATTTTCTGGGGTTGTTTTAGGGGATTCGTATATTCGATCGGATTATCAAATTTTGTCGGTGTGGCTTTCCGGGTAATTTTTAGAATATGTTAAAAAGTTCGACCGGATATAAATACCCAATTTTTCCCCTGTCGGGAAATTTCCAAGTGTTGGATTTTTCCGTGGTTTAACGACGTTCTAAGTAGTGCAAGTAACGCGATGGACCCTCTAGAAGACAACAAACCTTAACTCGATTATGTGACCGTCTTGAACTGCCCTTTGAACCTTCGGGTTTGGGGCAGTACGGCGTGCCACATGTGAGGCGTTGGCTTGACCCTTCTACGGCTGGACCGTTGGTACTGAGGCACAAACTGAATGTTGTTAGACTCTTATTTCATGTGTTGAGCTGTATCGGGAAAACTTGGGTGTTTGAATGTTCGATCGGAAAGTTTAACATTTTCTAATTATCTGGAATGTGATACAATAATTGGAATTCACAAAGAGTTATGAGATAACTGAATGAATGTTATAAACATAGCAGTTTAGTCTCACTTGATCGGTTGCCACGGAATTTTGATGTGATCAAAAGTCCGTCGCAATCACGTAGCATACGCGGATACTCGCCGGGTAAACTTAATAGACAGCCTCACTTCATTGCCCCGACCAAGTGACTGTAGGAGAACCCCGTCGTCGAAAGCATCCGTTCGGGTGCTCGCGGCAGCGGTGTTCCGCCGTGGTGCACTTTGTCGACGGCGTCTAGGGTGCGGCCGCCTACTGAAGTTTGCGACGAGCATTCGATCAGGATGTCGGGAATCTTGTTGAATTGCCCGACTTGATATTGAAAAGTGTTTTCGATTTTGAAACTAAAATGCGGGGTTTATAATTGTTAGGCATGTGATGTCTAAGGAATTCATTTGATTAGGCATGCGATGTCTATGCAGATTGCGGATTCCAACTGTTGTAGTTTTACACTTTCTTTCTGTGACCGTAAGTGTAATATGTGATATCGCCGGTTTCGTTGCTATATGTCAACGACAATTGGGATACACATGTTTACTTACGTTGATGACATGTGATGTTATGTGTTGCTGGATATGTTATATTGGATTGTCGTGTTTGAATAGCCGGGGGTTTTTATGTGAGATGAGTGTTTTTCATTTTCATTCATGTAAAAACTTGTATGTAATATTCTTTTAATTTGGGGCACTTCCAGGTTGCGGAAGTTGTCACCCTTTGTATATTATTTACTTTTCCGCACTAGGATGGACCCAAGGAGGGGAGCACAAGTAACCGGGTTCTGGGGTCCAGTGGGAGACCAACTCGAGGAGTCGGGTCCGGGTCTCCTAACTCTAGAATTGGTAGGGCTACTTTCCGCTCTCGTAGGGGTCTAGGGGTATGGGTTTGGCTATTCATCGCGACCATGGAATCCGTGTTTTATACTGGCTCGTATTGAAAACACGGACGTCCTAGTATATCCAATATTTCATATGTTTCTTCTGCTGCGATATCTGTGATGTGATCATGTGATGTTCTCTGATAGATACTGTATATAGTATATATGATATATTATATAGGCGTTACTTATGTTTTACACCCGCGCTAGCCCTGCCCCGCTCTGCCGTTAGTTACCTAACCTAACGGTGCACGAGGGGACATCGAGGCGAATGCGGATGGCATAAGTATACGTCGTATTTATCTGTGATGTTTAGGTACTTAAATGATGGGACTTCATTAATGAGATTAATGAAATAAAAGAAACCAAAGATGTTGTAGAATCGAATTTCAAAATAAAACAGGTAGCTACAGTTCTTGCTTTGCACAGAGGTATATGTGATATATCCTGCACCTTATTCGATGAGGAAAGGA
The DNA here is from genome assembly GCA_030015575.1 of Agapanthus africanus. Classification (NCBI taxonomy): domain Eukaryota; kingdom Viridiplantae; phylum Streptophyta; class Magnoliopsida; order Asparagales; family Amaryllidaceae; genus Agapanthus; species Agapanthus africanus. The sequence goes on along the minus strand of CM057345.1, from coordinate 311,390,546 downwards.
CCGAGATCCCTTCACCGGGAGTGACTCCTTTAGCAATAACTGGCAGATGCTACGCACTCGGTTTGTCTTTTGATTGCTTTTAAGAGTTTTTGCTTTGCATAGCGATATATATGATATATCCCGCACCTCATTCGATGAGGAAAGGACCGACGATCCCTTCACGGGGAGTGACTCCTTTAGTAAAACTAGAAAAGCCTCAAAAGCACTCCATTTCAAAATCATTTGATTCTACAACGATATAAAGTTCATTACGCAAAAGGTTTTCTTAAAAACCTGTCGTAGCCCTCCGTCATTTCAGATAGGTAATAGTTAGTATTCGTGCGGCGTTTGTTGACTCAGTCATGGCGTAGTGTGCGGTAGCTGATTATTGCTTACCTGCAAAGCATATGATGCGATTGGATTAGGGTAGTCGTGCGGCCTTGTTGACTCAGTCAAGGGTCGTACGGGTGGGTTTAATTCAATCGAGAAATGACGGGTTGAACTTTACTTGCGGTCTATGGTTTGTTGACTCAGTCAAGGTCATAGATCGCATGGGGCAAAATATTATCGGGAATTTCAAGTGTTGAAATTTGCAATGAGATTGCATACCTTCTATGAGATAGTTGGATCCCGATACCCACTGCGAGTAAGAGTTACTCCTGGGAGAGTTTTACACATTACAATTAGCCGATCAAGTAGGTGTCTAGAAAGGTGTTAACGGGGTTACGCCTCTGGGAAAACGAGGTTTACATTAATTAGGTTCGTGCGAAAGCACGGGGGACCTCCCTCAAAGTACCGACACTGGCCTAGCTGAAAGATTGGCGAACTTGTAGTGTGTAATTAATCCCGGCTAGTCTTTCCTTTTAGGGTTTGAAGGAAGATTTGATAAAAAGCAGTGGGAGCCATCCTGATTAGATAAAATAATAACCAATCTATTCTTGCAAGAGCGCACGCTGAGTGTTTTCTTCTCTCTCTCTCCAGGTAGCGACCATATCACGCCTTAATCAAGATAATAATACGGAATATTGACCGAACCCGCTTGTTATACTGAGCTGGGGAACGTTGGTCCCGCTCCAACTTGTAATTGTTATAAGACAGAGCAGGAAATTGGGGATTACCAGAATTCCAGTGCCGCCCAAACGAAGAGAGTGCTTGCTGATGCATCATCTTCGGGTGTGTTCATTACAGAGAACTGTTTCTCAGTATCCTTTACGTCCTGGGTATGTGATACCAGATCAGGATCCCAGATATGTAATCTGTTACATAGGGCTACAGAAAGGTAGAGAACTGAGAACGGGTAATAAGTTTCATGAGGCAGAAAACGGGGCAAGTGTTGCAACCAAGTCTGTTGGTCACTGTCACCCTGTATTATCAGTACATTGATTCTGAACGAATGTTATTAGATACCGAACCTGATATACAAAATCATATCAGTCTCTTTATTAGTAAAGAAATGATAAAATTTTGTATTGTTGGATAATGTTTTGAACATTTCCTATATCAAAAGTTGATCGGTTCAGGCACGTTGTCTAAAAGCATTGACGTTCTAAATCAAACTACAGTTCTTAGTATATGGAACACACACAAGAGGAAGAGTTCAGAAATGAATGAATCCTTCTTGAGGCATTGTAGACTAGGTCATATCAATGTGACCCGACTAGCTGAAGTTACATGTAGATGCATATTTAAATCAGTTTGAATTTACATCTTGTGAAACTTGCCATTCATGTCACAAAGATAAGATGACCATAGCTCTGTTTATTGGAAACAGAGAAAGAGTTTGTAAACTCTTGGGATGATACATGTTGATGTATGTCAGTCCCCTGTCTACATATGCCAGGACTGGTTCTTTGAACTTCGTTACATTCTCTGATAAATCTTTCAAGATTCAGACATATGTTCCTGTTGAAACACAAGTCCGAACCTTTTGAGATATTCACAGAATATAAGTTAGAAGTAGAGAACCAAAATACGGGTATAAGTATTATGTCCTTTGATGTGATCAAGGAGGAGAATACTTGAGCACGGAAATACTGGACTATCCTAAAGGAGAATGAGATTCTCTCTCAGCATTACTCCTCTGTATACACCATAGCACGATGGTATATCAGGGCGGAGCAATCACACCCTATATGATAAGGTGTGCTCTATGATGAGTACTACTGAGTTACCTATTTATTTTTGAGAGTTATGCACTTGAGAAGTTGCATACCTATTGAATTAGGTTTGAATCAAATCAGTGCCTACCACTTCATATGTGATATGGAAAGGGAAGAGCCCATATCTTAAGATAGTTAAGATTTGGGGTTGTCCGGCCTATGTCTAAAAGCAAAATCCGGACAAGCTGAAGGCAAGGTTTGTTATGTACAACTGGAAAGGTTCCAGCTATACAAAATACAGCTGATGATTTGAAAGAACCAAAGGATTCAGTAGATTCCAACGAACCTCAGCCTCTCCGCCGATCTAATAGGGTTCCTCACCCACCTGAGAGATACTTCGGTTTCTCTATGACAGTGGGAGCGAGGACTGCATCATGAGATGATGACCCAACTAGTTTCGAGCTGGCCATCAGGAGTAAGACTCTGTAAGAATGGCTGGATGCTTAGTGATCTGAGATGGAATCCTTATACACCAACAAAGTATGGACTTTAGTTGCTATATCTGAAGGGTTAAATCCCTATCAGGAGCAAGTATATCTTGAGAAGATTACTTGGTGTACATGGAAGAGTTGAGACTTTCAAAGCTAGACTTGTTAAAGGTCTACATCATTGACCAGGTATGGATGATGATGAAACCTTTTCTAAGTAGCTATGCTTAAGTCCATCCAGATCCTACTTGCCACGGCTACATACTATGACTACGATATCTGGTGGTTGGGTGTCATGACAGCTTTTCTAAATGATGTTTAGAAGAGAGTGTCTATAAGTACACAGCCAGAGGGCCTCGTAGACAGTGGGAGCAGCGGAAACGTGTGCAAGATGCTTTATAGGATAAAGCAGGCATCGCGGAGTTGGAACATCTGTTTTGATGGATTAGTCAAAGAAGTTGACATCATCGAAATGGTAGATGAACCTTGTATATACAAAAAGGTAGTAGGGAGTATGGTGATGATCCTCGTAGAGTACGTGGATGACATACTCTTGATAAGAAAGGAGTTTCTTATGCTACGCTCGATCAATCTCCACTTATCACAATGATTCTCCATATAGGATCAAAGTGATACCTACTAAATCCTAGGTTTTGGATCTATGAGATAGATCTAAATGGATGTTAGGATTCTCACTAGTTGTAGTGAGAAGGTATCAATCGACCCTGGGGAGAATCACTGGAATGGTTCCAGGGTGATAAAGACGACTGAGTGTCAGTCACAGGCATTTTCTTTACCCTCAGTAAAGGGACGGTATGTTGGAAGAGTTCCAAACAAAATACCGTGACATACTAGACGATAAAGGCAAGATACATCGCTACTTAAGATGCTACCCTAGAGGCTGTTTGGGTGTATATTGGTTCATGAGATGAACTACGTTCCAACCATTGTGAGACAATGGAGTTATGGCTTATGCCAAGGAACGTCCGTCCCATCAGTGATCCAGACATATTCTAAGGCAGTGTCATTTGATCATGGAGATGGTTGATCTCTAAGGGATCGAAGTTAGGAAAGTAGACTCAGAGGACAACACAGCGGATCCACTCACAAAGGCCTGTTCCCAGAGAGAGACTTTTATGGGATGGTTGAGTATGAGATACTTCAAACCACTGCTACAGATGGCCCTAGTGCAAGTGGGAGATTGTTAGTTATATGTATGCCCTAGAGGCTATTAGTATACATAGGATGTATATTGTAGTGGATGCTGGGACATATATAGTGAGGAATTTCTTGCTCGACATGATAGTATGCTATCTGGTTGATCTTTACCTTAACGTGTACACTGATTGTCTCTCTATTACATGTTGGTAAAGCCCTTAGGATGTGTACTTAACTACCTGGACTATGATGAGGATCATACTAGTGGGGACATGGTAGTCCATAAGTACATCCTTCAAAGTCCCTAGTCGAGGGTGTATCGAGACGAGGCATCGATATACCAGAGTAGACTAGCGTGTACCTTCTCGACCCATACAGATGGGCGATGGATGATCCCATATCCATTGGTGTTTGACATCAGAGATGATATACGGGTGCTCAGTAGAGACTGGGTACACTGGACGGACTCGCCGAGAACTCCCAGATGGTATTATACCTCACGTCAGATGGCAGTTCTCTGGTGACACTGGTACAGAGTAGTCTGTTGACCCGAGATCGTCATAGAGTCTTGTGTGGTTCCCACTGTGCTTTGATTTCCATCCTACCACGTCCAAGAGGGCGTGCAAAATGGTGATTTTTGGGTACAGTCCCGAGTCACATGGAGGCAATGAGCAATAGGAAGGGATTCGTCTCTCCCGGTATAGGGGGTTGATGTTGCGCTTTGTTCGATTGGCTGTAACAGGAAATCCCTGGCCAGTGTTGCTGAGATTTACTGGTAAGTGTTACCAGTAGTTTCTCGAATTGTTATAGACCTCATATCGACACGACTTATCGAGCTATTGGGGTCTGACGTTTACCACCCCTAGGCGAGATATGCGACATATCAGACGATCAGACCGGACTGTACGGTAGTGTTACTGGTTGGATTCACTGGAGTGTGAGCGGGCTTGCTCGTCGATCTTCAGATCGCTCAATACGCGGGTGGCCGTTACGTTTAGCAGACCGCTTGCGGCTTGTGGATGTTTGATATGATCATCATCCGCTGCCGGCGTATTGACGAGTCTTTAGAGTCCTACACAGAGGTTTCCTGGCTCAAGCGAAACGAAATAGGAGCGCATATGAGATATGTGCGGGACCGAGAATAGTGCGGGACCGAGAATACCGTATTCCATTCTCGCGATGAATGTGTCGAATGGTTATATGCGATATAACCTAGTTATCGAATCGAGGGTTGATTCGATAAGCCGATACATTGGATACTAGTCGGTTATATGTGATATGACCGAATAGTTAAATCAAGTGTTGATTTAATGATTTAATGCATAATTATATATTTGATATATTACATTTCACTAACTATTATTGGTTCACTTTAAACGGATTTTCTCACTTGGTTTGTGCACATTGTATATGTGATATATTTTTGTGCACTTGGATGTATCATGTTTGATGATGCATGCTTACTTGAGTTTGTGTAAAGATTGAACCATGGTTATTTAAATGGTTAGGGTTTTGTTTTTCATTTTCTTATTCATTTATTTATTTGTTTATTCATTTTAGGAAATGATAAGCATGAAGAGAAAATGGTGGCTAACTTTGTTTGTAGTTGAAGCTTCTTGAAGACTTTGACCAAGTGACCATTTTGTCTCATGCTTAACCCTAACCATTCCATTTAACCATGATTAACTCTCTACACATTACCATGGTTTGAATATGATAAGTATTCATTTTTCTTTTGGATTTAATTAACTTATCATATTCATTTCTTTCTTCTTCTTCTTCTTCATCACATGAAGAAGCTTACTTCATCAATTGTGATTGATGAAAACAAGTGAGAAATCCAATTCTAAAGTCTACCCACTTCCTATTTCTTCATCCTCTACCTCTTGCCAAGTAGTAGAGTGTGTTTTCTTCACAAGTTTCTTGACTTGGTGAAGTGAGAGCTTGATCTAGCGATGCTTCGACGTAGATCATCTTCGGCATGGACATCGACGACCTAGCTCGCCTATTCTCCGATGAAGCCGACGCTAGAGCCCGGAATTTGTTTTGGACAGCGAGAGGACTTCATTGCGGAGCTATGGAGGTGGAGCACCGGATCTACAAAGGTTGTATTTCCGTATTCTTGTAGTTAAGTGTTAACTAGTTTCATTTTCGCCTAGAAATCTAGCCAACGATCCGTTCTAGGGTTTCTCGGCACCGTTTAAATTAGAAATTGGCATGGTTGATGCCTTGTGAGACATCATTAGGGTGCCTAGGAACCCTACACCTGTGGATCGACCCGTGCTCAACCGGCTAGCTGCATAGCGACACCGTCCTGATCGCGGTTATACTTTAGAACTTTGAACATCCGACACGCTTTCAGCGTGCGATCAGTAACCAAAGCCCTAACTTAACTCTAACAACCATGCTTCAAACTCTAGTTCAACACCAAATCCCATTCTTGATTTTCATGAACAAGAATTTACAACTAAATTAATACTTCAAAATTGAATTTTAGCACATATAACTACAAGTTAACAAACTAGTTTAGGATTTTACCTCACAAGTGGAACCCTAGCATGATCAAGCCACCAAAGAAGCCTCCTTTCTCCTAGTTTTGAATTAAATTTGGTTGAGGAGAGAGTGGATTAGGGTTTGGCTTTGAATTGAGATGGAAATTTGTGAATTTTCATTGAATTTTAGCAAGGAAATGAAGCAAGAAAAAGTGAGAAGTGAGGGAATTTCCTGCAGCAAGGGTTCGGCCAGCAGCTTGAGGAGGTGATGGGGGGAGTTTTGGAGAAGTTTCTAGGTCAACAAAACACCATATGTTCTCATTTAATGCTTTCACATCAACATTTTCACAAAAAGCCTCATTTTAATTCATTTTTTCATAAAATTTCCAACCCTAAAACCAAAAATTTGCAAGTCATGATACAATTTTATTAACACCATATTTTATCTTATAAAGATTCCTAATTATGAAATTTACCTAATTAAATTTGTATTTATCACTAATTTAATGTATTTAAAAGGCTTAAAATAATAGAAAAAAATAATTAATTACGAATTTTTTTTATTTAACTAGAAAATTATAAGTGACATTTTAGTGACAAAATTATAGTAATATCTTATCTAAATTTTGTATAATTAGGTCTATAATGAAAAATATCTATTTTGACTTTTTACGGAAAAAGCCGAAAAATTAACCGATTACCGAAAAACTGCCTAAACGATTTTCGAAGGGTTACAGCTTCATTTTTCTATTTTGGACTTTCTGCGTATTTTTTATGAGGTTCAAGTCGTTGAGGTCTCTGTGAATTACTGTTGTTTAAAACATCGATCGAAATGTTTAACATCGTCTAGATTGCTATGGATATGTGATATAATTTTTGGAATCCACATTGATTAGTTTTATGAAAACTGTTAACGATATGTAAATCTCGGATTTTAGTCTCAAATGATGGATTGCCACGGAATTTCGATTCGGATCAAAACTCCGTCGCAATCTCGTATTGTACACTAAAACTCGCCAGACACTACTAGTCAGCCACGCCTTATAGCCCCGACCAAGTGACTATAGGAGAACCCCATGGCCAAAAGTATCCACTCGGGTGCTCGCGGCCACAGTGTTCCACCCAAGTTCACTTCGTTGACGGCCTCGAGTGGTGCGGCCATCTACTAAAGTTCCCGACGAGCATTCGATCTAATAATCGGGAATCTTGTTGAATTACCCGACTTGTTTTTTGAAAAGTGTTTTCAATTTGAGACTTGAATGCAAGGTTTATAGGGTTAGGCATGAAATCCGGAATATGTGATAATCCGGGTTTATGATGTCTAAAGATGATGCGGATTCTAATTATTGTAGTCATCGTTTGTTTTTTGCGACCGTAAGTGTAATATGTTGCAGTATCCCCGATCTCGTTGCTATACGACAACGACATTAGGGATACACATATTTACTTACGTTGATGACATGTGATGTTATTATGTTGCTGTTGATATGTTATATTGGATTGTCATGATTGAATAGCTGGGGCTTTTTACGTGAGATGAGATTTTTTCTATTTTCATTCATGTAAATATTTGTGTGTAATATTCTTTTATTGGGAAACTTCCGGGTTGAGGTTGTTATCTCCATTTGATGTATATTATTTACATTTCCGTATTAAGATAGACCCAAGGCGGGGAGCACAAGTAACCGGGTTCTAATGTCCAGTGGGAGGCCATCTTGAGGAGTCGAGACCGGTCGCCTAACTCTAGAATTGGTAGGATTGCTTGCCACTCTCGTAGGGGTCTAGGGGTGTGGGCTTAGCTATTCATCACGACTGTAGAATCCGTGTTTTTAGTTACTGGCTTAATCTAAAACACGGACCCCCTAGTATATCCTATATTTTATATATTTGCTTCTGCTGTTTCTGTGATGTGATGTGATCATATAACTGCGTGAGATGAATGCTACTTATATATATGATATACTAGTAGACACTATATATGTTTTGCATCTGTGCTAGTTCTGACCCCGCCCTTCCATAAGTTAAGTAACTTACGGTGAAGACCTGGGTCCCTGTGGCGAATGCGGATGGCATATATATGTGTTTTATTTTCATTTTTTCTGTGATGTTTAGGAAACATAAATGATGGAACGTCATTAATAAGATTAATGAAAAGAAAAGAAACCTAAAAGATGTTATAGAATCAAAATTTTCAAAAAGGTAGCTTTAGTTATTGCTTTGCATAGCGGTATTCCATTATGAATTGTTAGTTTTATATGCCCTAGACTCCATTATTGTATCATACTGGTTTGCATATTACATATTAGAAACTTGGGATATACACAGATATAGTAACAGTCTTGCTCAAAATGGTAGTATGCTACCTGGTTTGTTTCTACCTCAATATGTGCATGTGTTTCTTTTAGCATATCGCTTATACATATTGGTAGAGCCCTTAGGATCTTTGCTTGATTACCAGCGTTGTGATGGCAGTCATACTAGTGGGGGCTGGGTAGTTTATAAGAACATCCTATACTGGTCCCTAGTCGTACGATTATCGAGACGGGGCATCGATACTCCATAGTAGACTAGTGTATACGCTTCTCATCCCAGCAGGGGAGATGGTCTGTCCCACAGCCATTAGTACGTCATACTGGAGATAGTATGCAGGTGCTCATTGGGTTATGAGTACACTGGACAGGACTTGTAGAGAACTACTGGTGGGTATTATACATATCGTCGGGTGGCAGTTCCCAGGTGACATGAGTACAGCTTAGTCCGTCGACTTGACATTACTACTTCGTCTGCAGTGTGTTCCCATTGTTCTTAGATTACTACTCTACTATGGCTCAAAGGAGTCATGCAAACAGGTAGTAGTTGGGTGCAGTCCCGAAGCACTTGGAGGCAGTGGTGGTTAGATAAGATTCGTCTCTCCCGGTATTGGGGGTTGATATCGCGCTGTGTTCGGAAAGCCATTACATAAAGTCCTTGGCCAAGGCAAGCGAGATTTTCTGGTAGGTACTCCAGTAGTTTCTCAGGGTGTTTTGGGCTACACTCCGATACGACTTATTAAGCTATTAGGGGTCTGATGATTACCGTCCCTTAGGCCCGATATGCGATACTCTTAGACGAAGAGATCGGACTGTACGGATATTGTCACAGATAGGCTCAGTAGGAGTGCGGATGAGTTTGCTCATCGGCCTTCTTATCGACAGATACCTGGGTATCCGTTACGTGCAGCTAGTACCGCTGACGTGCTTGTGGTTAAACCCACTGCCAGTGTAGTATCGAGTCTTTAGAGTCCCACACAGAGGGTTTCCCTGCATCGGGAAAAAGATGTAGAGGCCGTATGGTTTTACGGCAGGGCTTCGGTCACATATGTGTACTTGTGCATGTATGATGTTCGGGCGGATAATACTAGTGGGCTTTGGTTTAAGCCGGATCCTAGTAGTATATTGATGGATAATTTTCGTTTCTTTGTATTCGTATATTTCGGAATACAGATACGGGTATGTATATACGGTTGAGGGGCATTCTCGTAATTTTCTCGGGATTACTTCCAGACGAAGACACCTCATTTAGGTTTTAATCTTTTGATTAAAAGATTAATGAGGTGGAGGAAATGAGGTGGAGGTTTGCATAAAGTGAAGCATGGCTACTTGGTGACTCATGGTGGTGACTCACTAAATCATTATTGAAGTATTCTTGATATTTTACAAGCATGCTAGATATTTTGGAAAGATATTTTTCTTGCTTGAATTATTGGTATGCTTCATATAGTGATAACTCTTAGCCATACTCATTAGACATGCTCATTCTTCACTAGCTTTTCCTCAAGCTCCACTTCTTCTTCCTCTAACCCTAAATCTCTCATGTGTTGAGAATCCTAGGGTACTTAGAAACATAGTAATCTATCTACACTCTCTACATCATCTAAGACATCGAGTTTAGAGAACTGGATGCTGTAGTTACCTCGGATTTGAGGTTGGAACTCGGACTATAGACTCTCGGGCGGATCGTCTTTGACTCGAGGAGGCCGACGAGGAGGTATTGATCCAAACGATCTTTGGAGCTTATGACGAGGAGGAGGAAGGCGACAAGATGAACCGAAAGACATAGTAACATGAGGTATAACTTCCTATCCGGGTAGTTAACTTCATACGGTTTTGTTAGTTATGGTTTATCATCGATCCTGGAGTTCAAGTCGGTGTTGTGACACCCGTAAAAATCGTTTTTTACATATTCCACCTCCCTGCGAATCCACGGGGTGCGCGACATTGAATTACAGTGGTATCAGAGCCTACTAAACCTTAGCTAACAGTTTAGACAACGTGTAAAACTACAAAACCGAAATAACTCCAAAACACGAAACTAAGAATCCATGTTTCTGTCAAATTATCCCGAGGCTCTAAAATTTTTTTAAACAATTGCAGAGTGATCTATTTGTTGTGAGATGAACACCTAACAAAAATGAGACATTTCCACCAGTTTTTGGCCGGCCAAACCCTTAAAAATCCCGGCCCCACCAGTTTTCTTATATGGGAATGCATCTGGTTTTGTTCTATGTTTTAGTTGCTTAGATTTAAGGTTTCAGGTGGTGTTTGATTTTGCCTATTTTGATTATACTGTTATCTTTCTGTTATGGCAATACTGAGTATTTCGAAGTCGCAGTTTTAACGTAGTTTAACATGTTCAATTTGGATATATGTGTTCGTAAACTTCCGCTAATTGCTATACGTCGGTTAGTTGGGGGTTGCACATATCTGTGATGTTGGTTTGTGTATATGAACTTCATTGGATCGTCGTCGATGAATAGACGGGGATGTGAGAAGATAGTTTTCTTTCATTCGATGTAAATTGTAAAGTGATGTAATATTCTTTTGCGGGGCACAACCGAGTTGATGTTGTAGCTACCGTTGTATTATTTCATTTACTGTTTTTTGCTCCTAGGATAGACCCAAGGTGGGGTGCACAAACTACCAGGTTCTTTGAAGTGCCGAGTGGCTTACTCATTTTACTGAGGGAGGTTGCTTCACTTTGTGAATTTGGTGGGTAGTTTACCGCGCCCGTAGAGGTCTAGGGTGGGGTTTGGCTATTCATCACGACTGTGGAATCCGTCTTTCGTTACAGGCTTAAACAAAACGCGGAATTCCTAATATATCTAATATGTTGATCTGTGATCTAGAATGCCTATTATTGCGTGAGATGAATGATTATTATATATATGGTATATAGTAGACGTTGCTTATGTTTTGCACCCGCGCTAGTCCAGCCCCCGCTCTGGCGTTAGTTAAGTAACCTAACGGTGTTAGACGGGGCCCAGTGGCGAATGCAGATGGCATAAGCGGACGTGGTATTTTCGTTTCTCTCTGTGATGATAGGTGTAAATGATGGGGCTGTATTAGATCAATGCAAAGAAAATAAACCAAAACTGAATCGTTGGAACAATTTCAAAACCACTCGGATTTTTCAAAAAGCAAACTTTTAAACGCAGGTCTTAAACCACTCCTTTAAAAGCTATCATGGTTCCTTCGATTATATCAAGTTCATTACGTTCACGGTTTCGCCAAAACCATTCGTAGCCCTCCATCATTTCAGTTAGATATTCAGTAGTATTCAAGCTATGTATTTTGACCTTCGCCAAGGCATAGTGATTGGTAGCTGCTGAATATTCATCTGTAGCATAGATAGATGCGTTGGTTTGGGACAGTCGTACTACTATTTTGACCTTTGTCAAGGGTATGTACGGGTGGTTTCAAATTAATATGGACAATAACATGTAGAACTTGACTTACGACTTATGATATGTTGGCCTTCGTCAAGGTCGTAAGAGCTTGGGGCAAAAATCCACATCGGGAGTTTCTAAGGAAACTGAAACTTGCTAGTGCTGCATACCATTTGGACTGTGATAATGTTGGTAGGATTCCTTCAGGATTATCATACATTGATATTTGGATCCCGATCCTACTGTGAGTATCCGCTACTTCTCGGGAGATTTTTCACTAAACAATCAATGCTATAAACTAAGTAGGTGTCTAGAATGGTGTTAGCGGGGCTACGCCTCCAGGAAAAAGAGGTTATGTAATTAAGGAACTTCGCGAAAGCGTTGGAAAACCTCCCTCGAAGTACCAACACCATCCTAGCCGAAACGTTAAGCAAGTATTGTACGGTGAGATTAATTCTGACTAATTCTTCTTTTATGGTTTGAGGAAGGATTCGAGATATAGTGGGAGCCATCCTGTTTAGATAAATTAAAAACCAATCTAAACTTGTAAGAGCATCAAGCCGAGTGTTTTCTTCTTGCTCTCCTAAATGCAGCGACCAGGTGACTAAGATTAGGTTACAACCAGATAATAAAATGACTGAGTTTAACTATATTGACTAGCAAAGCTTTGTCCAGATGTCCATTACCTATGATAAGCTGAACCACCTCATTACTACTCAAGCCCCCGTCGTCCCAGGTCCAGATTCCACTGTCGCGGATAATGATATTCGTAAGACATCGGAAAAAGACAGTGCGAATGCCAAGTGCCTCGTGTTGGCCTCAGTAGATGGTGTAAACCAGAGGCAGCACGAGAAGATGGACTTAGTTTCCATCTTCCTCCATAACAAAGATTTATATGGAGAGCAATCTCGTATCGCAAGATATGAGACTTCGAAAGAATTGCTTCAAGTGAGGTTGGCTGTCGGGTCATCTGTAGGGGACCACGTCCCTAGAATGATCAGCTGTATTAAAAAGCTCACGGACCTAGGGACACGTTGGAGAACGAGTCATATGCTGACTTGATTTGACAGTCCCTACCTTCTACTTGCGCTCAATGGATGAAAGTTATACTTTCAGTTGAGGGCACCCTGAAGGAAACCAGGGAGACACCCACTCTGCTTATTGGGGAATCTTTCTCTTCTGGATCCAAGGAGAAAGCGAAGGGTGAGAAGAAGAAGACCTCCATAAAGACGATAGGCGGTGTCAGTAAGGTAGAAGGGAAATGCAGGGCAAAAGTTTCGGGGCTAACAGTAGGGAAGGAGGGATGTTCCTATTGTTACGGGAAAGGGCATTGGCAGAAGGAATGCAGGGCTTGGAAAGCCAGAATCCAGGATCCGAAGCACGTTGTGACTTCAGCTTCGGGTGTATTTGTGTAACATTTCAGAAAATATAAAATATTATTTTTGGAATTTAATATTAAAATAATATTTTTCTCGAAAACCGCCCGATTTGCGAAATTGGGGTTTTCGAAAAAGGGTACAAATATATACCAGAAATTATGAAATAAATAGAAATTAAAATGATTTATTCATTTAATAATATAATTATAGGATTTGGCATTTTTAAAATTTATTATATTCAGTTTTGATAAAAACCCGATTAGTGCACTACTAATCGCGATTAAGCCAAATCCGCGTTTTTACAGTTTCCATGGTTAGTGCACCATGACATGCTTCTTTTGGTTACATGTTGTTTCATTTCTTTTGGGTTATGGTTTATTGGTGGAGAGAAAAGAAAAAGGAAAAAAGAAAAGTCAAATGGGACAAAATGATTAGGTTAGGTAGATTATGTGAGAGAGAGAGAGCGTGTGTGTATGTGTGTGAATTTGTGAGAGAGAGGGGGGGATGCTGCTTCCATTCCTTTCCCTATTTTTTTTCATCTTCTCTCCTTCATCTCCTCAAGCTCCCAACCCTCCCCTTCCATCCCTAGATCTATCTCCTAATAAGCCCCAAAACCCTACACTCCCTTCACAAATATTAATCCCCTCTTCAACCTCTACACATGGGACCAAGAAAAATTCAGTTTTGCCGATCTTAGGGATTCATGGGTGCTATATGAGGTAATACCTTCACCAATTGGGTAGTTTTCCATTTGCTTTAGTATTCTTATGTGTTTAGATGTGAAATTGTGAAGATTAGTGAGACTTTGGGAAACCTTAGTAAAGGGTTGAGTGTTTGTTTTAATGGGTGATGTGTTGTGGCTGTTAACTAATTTGGGTGCTGTTTAAGGACCAAGACCAGAGCTCAGAAACCCAAAACACGGATTTAGAAACCCCGATATCGGATAAATGTATGATTTGAGAGGGTATTTTGGAATCTGGAGCAACCCGAGGGCACTATAAATGATTTTCCAATTACTGGGAGTCGTGCAGGAACCTAGGAAGCTACTGAAACCCTAGCCCCATACCCCAACCCAAGGCTGCAGATTTATCCATTCTGGCCGCAATTTGCGGCCAGAGCAAGGAAATAGGGTCCCAGGTTTGGTCCATGGCTCCTTTTGCCCTAAAATAGACCCCTCATATATGCAGAATTGGCTAATTGTCACCTGGGGAAAATCTGGGAGCATTTTGGTGTGTTTTAGGCTATGTTTTCCGTATTTTGAAATGCAATTTCTTGACACTTGGATTTGTATTTGGTTGTTGGATGTTTGTACATTGACAACAGGGGTTATTTGATTGTTTTTGCACGTGTAGGCCATAGGTTCTAACCTATGAGCGCACCGTGCGCCGTATCGGTTTTCCGGATTCGATTTTAATACGTATTGCGATTGTTTATGATTGTAGGTACCCTCACATAGATTCCGAGGCGAAGGAGCGCGGCGTCATCGATTTCGGCGAGCGAAGACCAGGTGAGTGGATCTATATCCACGGGGGAAGTCGGGTGGATGGCGTATAACACCCCCGCAAAGTTTTGGTGGAAACCGATTATAGAATATGGTTAAGGAAACCTAGATTAGGAAACCAGGGTTAGAATGAGATAGCTATGAAACCATATTAGAAACTAGAGGATAGTTAGAAGTGATATGTCACTACTATCATAGGATGACGTTTAGCGATATTGCCGTTTAGGGTACCGTAGGACTAGATAGTCGATGTAGATGCGTCATCCGAACCATACCTTTTTCTAAACCGAAGAGTCGTATGTATCTTTTAAATATATACCTTGAGGGATGCTACGGATTTTCAAATGATATCTTTTTCTTAGAAACACCGTAACCCTTATTTTCAAAACTATGATTCGCTTCTTTAAAAATCTGATTGTATGGTTCGGGTGTGTATGTTAGATTAGATACTTATAGTAAGGATAGAATGTTATGTAAACCCGACATGATGATATAATGACATGATGATATGATGATACGATGATATGATGATATGATGGTATACGGATGCGAGTCGATCGAGATGATTTTTATCCTGCTGGTCCCCTGATATGAGATTATTGCGGATATGAACCGGGACATACATACATAAATATGTATACATATATAGAGTGTTGTGAATCATGGATGATAGGCCGTACGTGATTTCAGGACGTACCCTCATTTGTCGCATAAGATGATAGGATCCCTATTAGCTTAATGCCGCCGTACGATGATTTTCCGTGCGTGATGAGTTTGACTTGATGATTGATCCTTACCCTTGACTAGAGGTTGTCGTACGATGGATCATACCGTACACAATGTTGTTAGGCTGGATGCCGATTGATTGATTCCCCGACTCGGTCATATTAGATACGTATATCCGTCAGCATTTGCATATGATTTACCTTATGCTGCATTCATATTATTTCCATTGCATTGCTTATACCTATGCTAGTACACTTGCACTATTATCGATGATGCGTATGTTACACTACACAGATTTGCCAGCTCACACACTTCATCATCGATAATTGCCATGTCATTACACAGTAGGATTGCTGCATCATGATATGATTCTTCGCATAACATGCTTACATATACATTGATACATCTATACTTGTGGATATACCCATTTGTATATCCATATTGGTGCACATATACATTGATACATCTATACTTGCGGATATACCCATTTGTATATCTATATTGGTACACATATATATTGATATATCCATATTTGCACACATATACATTGTACATCCATATTGGTGCACACATACATTGGTACATCTATACTTGCGCATTTACATATTGCACCTACATAGATAACTGGTTTTAATTGGAAATTGGGAACCGCGTGTTATATTTTAAAAACTGGAATCATTTAAAAGAGCGGTTTTCCCTTAATATGTCATATCATTGTTCCATGTTGCATGATATATTGATATGCTTACATTTCTGTTATATGTCGCATACATCATGCTCTATGATTTTTACGCATTGAGATATGTTGTTTTCATGAGATTTCTGGATTTGAGAACCGTGGATAATTTAAAATAGATTATGTGTTGTTTTAAAAACTCGGTTTCTCTTGATATGATATTTCAGTGCGTCCACCATGTGTTTTCTCGGTTCTGAGAGCGACATGTGAAACCCGATTCGAGGAGGCGGATGAGGCTGATTGCGGGTACATGGTGGACCCGGTATGGTACCCCGGGACGAGAACGGATCGCTGTGCAGTAGACGGTGAGCGTGGCAGAGGGACTACTACCTACCGGTGATAGTATTTAGGCTCGGCGGATATCCGGAGGATACCGACCGGAGTCAAGAAATGATAGGGGTCGATCCGGACTGATGGAGCCCGTGGGCCGATCCGGACTGACAGAGCCTGATATTTGAGGATTTACGTGCCGATGCTGGGCACTGTTTTCATGATGTTTTCGAGTGTCGATGCTAGGCACTCAGGTTCCATGATTTTGATGTGTCGGGAGGGACACCGTTGATATATATATATCCTCATACTTTCATGCACACTCCTTTATGATATTTACGTGCATACAGACATTGATTATATGGGTGGACGAGATCCACATGCATACATACCTTGACTATGGTTGGACGAGATCCATATACATGCATTGATTATTACTGTTGGATGTTATCCGCTTGCATATAGGTATTGACTACCTTGTTGGCACATACAGACCCAGTCACCCTAGATATCATAGTATTACCTTTATGATATAGTTGACCTAGGAGTCGTTGTTTATTCAATTTCTATCTGTTGATATTTTTCTACTCACGAGTTGGAAACTCACCCCCGTTGTGCCACAGTTCTTGCAGGTTGACCGCTTGGATCAGTAGCGGCTTCACTGGCACACATTTGCATTCGGGTGTTTTGCATTGGTAGGTGGGATATTTGTATCATTCCCACTCTTGTATCTACATTTCATATTGTATCTAGTTAACTCCATCAATCAAAACTTGTAAATTGTATAAGTAATGAGACTTAGTGGGATTGTGGTTGCGAGACTTAGAGCGAGGGTTTTCCGCTACTTATGAGTTATATGTCTTGCTTTCTTTATCTTTTGTGGTGAACTTCGCCGTTGGGCGTCGTATACTTATTTATGCTATATTGCGTGGTTGTGATCCGCCGTTTGGCGAAGAGCTAGCTCCCGCTTGGGGATGCCATTATCATTGTTATGCTTTGTGGTTTTGGATCAAAATATACAAAGGAGGTGCTGCCAAAATTTTTAAAAGACGAAACATGTTTTCAAATTAGCCAATTTCACTTGCATCATTCATGTTCCTTTTCTATGCATTAAGAAAACTTGATTTCATATACCCTTATTTCAAAAACCTCACCTCCTTTATTTTTCTAAAAGTTTTAGATTTCTGGGTTTCAGCTTACTTGAATTCCGTTACGGCTTTAGACGTGGCGTGATTCAAGTGCTGGTCACGAGCTAATATTTCGGGTCGTGACAAAGTTGGTATCAGAGCGCTAGGTTTAACCTTGTTCGAGTCTATGTTTGACTATGCGGAGTCTAGGGCGGGTATGTATTTCGGAACCTAGGCTTGACCTTACGGAACTTAGACTTGAACGGGGGGTATTAGACCCGAACTTTCGTTTCATAGGCTGACCCTGATTGATGGAGTAGGTAGCTTGAGTAGAGTGACGTACCGTACATATGTTCCGCGACATATTTACGATACGATACTCCACTTAAGAAACCTTAGGATGTACATATTTTTGAGACCAGTGATTCTATTCGTATCCATGATTATAAATCCATTGGAGATCCTTGATTCTATTAGTTTCGTGATCATACTTTCATTGATGTTGTTCCTCCTTATGATAATGTATCCATTCTGGATCTGTCATTTCCTCTCATTCCGTTGATCTGCTTTCTTCGATACTCGATTGAGGTTCCTGTCACCATAGTTTGAGCGCAGTTTGAGCTGTTGCTAGTGTTGCGGTCAGGGCGAGCTCGTCTGGTACGAGGGCCGACCATTGTGTTTTCTGGTGACATGGAACGTCTCGAGTTAGTATTTATGTTGTGACCTCTTGTGGAGGTGAGTGCTTGGTTTTACACCGGATGATCAGGCTATTGTTAGAGCTGCCAGTTGCGAGAGGACTGTTGATGTACAGCTTACCTCAGAGATTTTGATGTTGCCTACCGTGCAGACAGGTGACCCAGCTGTTGCTGAGATGATGGGATGTCACTTCCAGAGCTTACGAGCTAAGATCGCCGGAGCTTCCAGGTAGAAATGCGACAGAGGATAGCTTGTCTACCCTGATTTGAAAGACGAAGGTGATTCGTCAGATTGATGCGCGCAGGCTCAGTTGAGTTGAAAATTTTCAGTGTGGAGAGAATCTTACTCAGATCTAGAGCAGACCGATCCAGAGATGACCGCCGATGTATCTCCTTTCCTGGAGGATTGAGGCATTGTTTGGCATGCGGGCGAAGAATATTCACATGTTGTATAGGCGAAGCAAAAAAGTTCGAACGAGTGCCAGAAACCCATTTTCCCAAGTTTAAAGTGTTCGGAGGAACATGCAGGTAATTCTGTGGACCCTCTAGAAGAATGAAACCCTAACTCGATATGATGACCATGGAACCACTTTGAACCTTAGGGTTTGTGGCAGTGTAGCGGTGCCATCATTGAGACTTGGGTTTGCCCTTCTACGGCTGGTTTAGAGGTGTTGTGGTATGTACCAGATATTTTTAGACTGCGCTCAGGTGTTGAGCCTTCGGGAAATTTTGGGAGCTCGATGACTCGATTGAAAAGTTTGACGTCATCCAGATATTATGTAATAAGAGATCAGTAAGCTGACCAGCTTTGGATGGAGGACCTTCCCTGATGCGTTGTGAGTTGATCGAGGACGGACGAGTATTGAGCATTCCTCCGATGGTTGGGACGAGTTTCCAAGGACGTGTTCGGCCAGACATCTTCTACAGAGCGATGAAGATACCGAGTTCGTGACTTCTAGTCCATGCGAGAGACTTCGGATTGACCGTGGCCGAGAACAGTTGCAGTGCGCAGATAGCATGGTGTGACGTCATAGTGGACGATGATACAGACAAGTGGAACCAGAGGCTCGTGCGAGACGCTAACGAGCTGTTATTACTCCCTGTCGAGATCAGAGACCTGATATGCTTACAGAGGTGTTGGGATACAGCCAGTTTCCGAGGAAATGTGTGCGGAACACGCAGATGTGCAGAAAACGAGAAAGGATTATGTAAGAGTACCAGCCTCCGTACAGTTTGGCATAGGCAAGATCGGAAGAGACCCTGAGCAGGATTCCTTCCAGGATACTGCTGCAATGAGATTTGCACCCAGGATCAGATGTGTCACGTGTATTCAGAGGACCAGAGGCCGACGTCAGCAACGTGCTGCTTTACGAGTGGTCATGATGATTGACCGAGAGATGATCAGAGAAGTGCTAGAGCGGAATCGTCCCCGTTAGCACACCTGACTGGGCCGATGAGCCGATGGATTGTGAGATTGGTAAATCCACAGAGAAGATAAGGACCCAGAGACAGAGGACGCCAGACTGTGAGCAAGAGGCGAGCGGATATTCTTGTTCTGCCGGTTTTAGGTGCACCGATTTATTTTTCGACATTGAAGGAGGTTTAC
Organism: Agapanthus africanus; assembly: GCA_030015575.1. NCBI lineage: Eukaryota > Viridiplantae > Streptophyta > Magnoliopsida > Asparagales > Amaryllidaceae > Agapanthus > Agapanthus africanus. The sequence continues at coordinate 311,370,586 of CM057345.1, read as the reverse complement.
TTTAATGTCCTTTGTTGCGATTTGCGTTGTGATCTGAGTATCACGCTTATATCGCTTGGATTTGAGTTTTGATGACGAGTTTCCTGATATTGATTTCGTGCACCATGGTTGCACCTACTGGGTATTTGCATATTTGTGTATAGTTTCGCACCTGATATATATACTTTATACACCGTTGTGTTGACTTGTGATTTGGGTATATCTATTGCATTCGATGTCGATTTTGTACCTTCGTATCATGTGTTTATGATTTCGTGGATTTCATACGGATGATTTGATTTTTGCACTCGGTATGGCTTGTATGTGTTTGTAGTGTATTGATACGTATTTTGTGCACCACAGTTGCACCTGACTTCATTTTGATGTCATTTGAGATATTTATTGTGATTTCATGCCTAGAGCATGCATATGATTTGATTTATGCTTCCGGCATAGTTTTCATGCACTTTTAATGTTTGATTTGCTTTTGTGCACGCCGATGCACATGGTGGTGCGATTATATACCAAGGTATACCTGATTTGGATTTGGATTGAAATGTGTTGTATACCGTCGACTCGATATTGTTTTGTGCATCTTGTGCACTTGATTGGATTCTTGTGCATATCAAATGCACCCAATATTGTTGTCATGCACACCGTTGCAGTGGACAGATGCTTTTGTGCACACCCATTGCACTTAGTTTTGCTTCGTGCGTATTGTGGCACCTGTATTTGGATTTGATTTCCATGCGCAACAGACGCATGTGTTTATTGGATACGTCTTTTGAGGCTGATTTTGCTTTTGAGCACTTTGTTTTTATGATGGGCACTATATTGTGTAGTAGCCAAACAGGACTGATCTGAGGACAGTACCTAAGTACATTGCATGCATTAAAAGATTTCCAAAAGGGTTTTCAAAAGGAGCTATAGTCTCGCTATTTTCTACGTGTCCGTGAGCGACACGAACGTTTATAAAGGAAAACCTTTTGGGGATATTTCTAAAACGACGAAACGTGTATTTAAGAAAACATATATGGACATATATTATTATTTTAAAATGAGCGTCTGTCAGTTATGCCGTGAGTTACGCATTCCCGCGGCGATTTAGAAAATATTTTGCATGTATTTTATTCAAATTTTAGAGTTTTCAAAGATGCGTACTATACACGTATTATGGTATTTGACTAGTGTATATTGGATTTCAGTAGTGGATTTCGAAATTTGTATCTCCATTGTAAATTCGAGGATATGCGTGCAATTAGATAATTTGCATAACGATTGACGGAGTTCGATTTTGAGATTTGTACTCGTTTTCATGCGCACTTGACGCGCGGTGTTATTTCTGCATCTTCTGTGATTTCGGAGCCCCATTGAGTTGAGCTGATTATTGAAATGTTTTAGATTTTGGGGGGTTTAAATTTAAATTTGGGGACCGAATTTATTTAAGGGGGGAAGACTGTAACATTTCAGAAAATATAAAATATTATTTTTGGAATTTAATAATAAAATAATATTTTTCCCGAAAACCTCCCGATTTACGAAATTGGGGTTTTCGAAAAAGGGTACAAATATATACCAGAAATTATGAAATAAATAGAAATTAAAATGATTTATTCATTTAATAATATAATTATAGGATTTGGTATTTTTAAAATTTATTATATTCAGTTTTGGTAAAACCCCAATTAGTGTACTACTAATCGCGATTAAGCCAAATCCGCGTTTTTATAGTTTCCATGGTTAGTGCACCATGACATGTTTCTTTTAGTTACATGTTGTTTCATTTCTTTTGGGTTATGCTTTATTGGTGGAGAGAAAAGAAAAAGAAAAAAAGAAAAGTCAAAGGGGACAAAATGATTAGGTTAGGTAGATTATGAGAGAGAGAGAGTGTGTGTGTGAATTTGTGAGAGAGAGGGGGGGCTGCTGCTGCCATTCCTTTCCCCATTTTTTTTTCCATCTTCTCTCCTTCATCTCCTCAAGCTCACAACCCTCCCCTTCCATCCCTATATCTATTTCCTAATAATCCCCAAAACCCTACACTCCCTTCACAAATATTAATCCCCTCTTCAACCTCTACACATGGGACCAAGAAAAATTCAGTTTTGCTGATCTTAGGGATTCATGGGTGCTATATGAGGTAACCCCTTCACCAATTAGGTAGTTTTAGTATTCTTATGTGTTTAGATGTGAAATTGTGAAGATTAGTGAGACTTTAGGAAACCTTAGTAAAGGGTTGAGTGTTTGTTTTAATGGGTGATGTGTTGTGGTTGTTAACTAGAGTTGGGTGCTGTTTAAGTACCTGGACCAGAGCTTAGAAACCCAAAACACGGATTTAGAAACCTCGATATCGGATAAATGTATGATTTGAGAGGGTATTTTGGAATCTGAAGCAACCCGGGGGCACTATAAATGATTTTATAATTACTGGGAGTCGTGCAGGCACCTAGGAAGCTACCACTGAAACCCTAGCCCCATACCCCAACTCAAGGCCGCAGATTTATCCATTCTGGCTGCAATTTGCGGCCAGAGCAGGGAAATAGGGTCCCAGGTTTGGTCCATGGCTCCTTTTGCACTAAAATAGACCCCTCCTATATGCAGAATTGGCTAATTGTCACCTGGGGAAAATCTGGGAGCATTTTGGTGTGTTTTAGGCTATGTTTTCCATATTTCGAAATGCAATTTCATGACATTTGGATTTGTATTTGGTTGTTGGATGTTTGTACATCGACAACAAGGGTTGTTTGATTGTTTTTGCACGTGTAGACTATATGTTATAACCTATGAGCACACCGTGCTCCGTATCGGTTTTTCGGATTCGATTTTAATACGTATTGCGATTGTTTATTATTGTAGATACCCTCGCATGGATTCCGAGGTGAAGGAGCGCGGCGTCATCGATTTTGGTGAGCGAAGACCATGTGAGTGGATCTATATCCATGGGGGAAGTCGGGTGGATGGCGTATAGCACCCCCGCAAAGTTTTGGTGGAAACCGATTATAGAATATGGTTAAGGAAACCTAGATTAGGAAACTAGGGTTAGAATGAGATAGCTATGAAACAATATTAGAAACTAGAGGATAGTTAGAAGTGATATGTCACTACTATCATAGGATGACGTTTAGCGATATTGCCGTTTAGGGTGCCGTATGACTAGATAGTCGATGTAGATGCGTCATCCGAACCATACCTTTTTCTAAACCGAAGAGTCGCATGTATCTTTTAAATATATACCTTGAGGGATGTTACGGATTTTCAAATGATATCTTTTCTTAAAAACACCGTAACCCTTATTTTCAAAACTACAATTCGTTTCTTTAAAAATCTGATTGTAAGGTTCGGGTGTGTATGTTAGATTAGATACTTATAGTAGGGATAGAATGTTATGTAAACCCGACATGATGATACGATGACATGATGATACGATGATACGATGATATGATGATATGATGGTATACGGATACGAGTCGATCGAGATGATTTTTACCCTGCCGGTCCCCTGATATGAGATTATTGCGGATGTGAACCGGGACATAGGTACATAAATATGTATACATATATAGAATGTTGTGAATCATGGATGATAGGCCGTACGTGATTTTAGGCCGTACCCTCATTTGTCGCATAGGATGATAGGATCCCTATTAGCTTAATGCCGTCGTACGATAATTTTCCGTGCGTGATGAGTTTGACTTGATGATTGATCCTTACCCTTGACTAGAGGTTGCCGTACGATGGATTATACCGTACGCGATGTTGTCAGGCTGGATGCCGATTGATAGATTACCCGACTCGGTCATATTAGATACGTATACCAGTCAGCATTTGCATATAATTTACCTTATGCTGTATTCATATTATTTCCATTGCATTGCTTATACCTGTGCTAGTACACTTGCACCATTATCGATGATGCATATGCTACACGTACACAGATTTGCCGGCTCACACACTTCATCATCGATAATTGCCATGTCACTACACAGTAGGATTGCTGCATCATGATATGATTCTTCGCATAACATGCTTACATATACATTGATACATCTATACTTGCGGATATACCCATTTGTATATCCATATTGGTGCACATATACATTGATACATCTATACTTGCGGATATACCCATTTGTATATCCATATTGGTGCACATATACATTGATATATCCATATTTGCGCACATATACATTGTACATCCATATTGGTGCACACATACATTGGTACATCAATACTTGCGCATATATATATTGCACCAACATAGATAACTGGTTTTAATTGGAAATTAGGAACCGCATGTTATATTTTAAAAACTGGAATCATTTAAAAGAGCGGTTTTCCCTTAATATGTCATATCACTGTTCCATGTTGCATGATATATTGATATGCTTACATTTCTGTTATATGTCGCATACATCATGCTCTATGATTTTTACGCATTGAGATATGCTGTTTTCATGAGATTTCTGGATTTGAGAACCGTGGATAATTTAAAAAAGATTATGTGTTGTTTTAAAAACCCGGTTTCTCTTGATATGATATTTCAGTGTGTCCACCATGTGTTTTCTCGGTTCTGAGAGCGACATGTGAAACCCGATTCGAGGAGGCAGATGAGGCCGATGAGGCCGATTGCGGGTACATGGTGGACCCAGTATGGTACCCCGGGGTGAGAACGGATCGCTGTACAGTAGACGGTGAGCCTGGCAGAGGGACTAATACTTACCGGTGATAGTATTTGAGCTCGGCGGATATCCGGAGAATACCGACCGGAGTCGAGAGATGATAGGGGCCGATCCGGACTGACGGAGCCCCCGATATATGAGGATTTACGTGCTGATACTGGGCACTATTTTCATGATGTTTTCGAGTGTTGATGCTAGGCACTCAGGTTCCATGATTTTGATGTGTCGGGAGGGACACCGTTGATATATATATCCTCATACTTTCATGCACACTCCTTTATGATATTTACGTGCATACAGACATTCATTATATGGGTGGACGAGATCCACATGCATACATACCTTGATTATGGTTGGATGAGATCCATATACATGCATTGATTATTACTGTTGGATGTTATCCGCATGCATATAAGTATTAACTACCTTGTTGGCACATACAGACCCGGTCACCCTATATATCATAGTATTACCTTTATGATATAGTTGACCTAGGAGTCGTTGTTTATTCGATTTCTATCTGTTGATATTTTTCTACTCGCGAGTTGGCAACTCACCCCCGTTGTGCCACAGTTCTTGCAGGTTGACCGCTTGGATCAGTAGCGGCTTCGCTGGCACACAGTTGCATTCGGGTGTTTTGCATTGGTAGGTGGGATATTTGTATCATTACCACTCTTGTATCTACATTTCAGACTGCATCTAGTTAACTCCATCAATAAAAACTTGTAAATTGTATAAGTAATGAGACTTAGTGGGATTGTGGTTGCAAGACTTAGAGTGAGGGTTTTCCGCTACTTATGAGTTATATGTCTTGCTTTCTTTATCTTTTGGGGTGAACTTCGCCGTTGGGCGTCGTATACTTATTTATGCTATATTGCGTGGTTGTGATCCGCTGTTTGGCGAAGAGCTAGCTCCTGCTTGGGGATGCCATTATCATTGTTATGCTTTGTGGTTTTGGATCAAAATATACAAAGGATGTGCTGCTAAAATTTTTAAAAGACGAAACATGTTTTCAAATTAGCCAATTTCATTTGCATCATTCATGTTCCTTTTCTATGCATTAATAAAACTTGATTTCATATACCCTTATTCAAAAACCTCACCTCCTTTATTTTTCTAAAAGGTTTAGATTTCTGGGTTTCAGCTTACTTGAATTCCGTTACGCCTTTAGACGTGTCGTGATTCAAGTGCTGGTCACGAGCTAATATTTCAGTTCGTGACAGTTTGTGATTGAAAACTATCTGTCATTTAACTCTACTTCCTGGGTACTTGATACCGGATCAGGATCTCATATCTGTAATTCATTATAGACTTTGAGAAACCGTAGACTTATCAGGACAGGTGATATGACTCTCAGGGTAGCTAACGGAATGAGCGTGGATGCTGTATCCGTAGAGAAAAATCACCTAGGATTGACAAGTGAGCAGATATTGATTTTACGTAAGTGTTTATGAGTACCTAGTCTATCTTGTAATATCATATCTGTATCTTTATTTTCTAAGGAAGGATATGATTTTACATTTGTAAGTGATGTGGTCCACATCCACCTTAATTAGATTTTGATTGGGTCAGGTACACTAGAGGACGGTATATTCGTATTAAATGAAGCTCAGGTTTTCAACGTCCAGAACACACTTAAAAAAGTCTCCGGAATTAAATAAGGCTTTCTTATGGCATTGTAGACTGGGTCACATCAATGAAACACGGTTGACGAAATTACATAGAGAGGGATATTTAGATCCGTTCAAATATCAATCTTATGAAACTTTTCAATCTTGTCTCATAGGAAAGATGACAAAGACTCCGTCCACAGGACACGGATTAAGAGCGAGCGAGCTCTTGGGATGCATACACAGCGACATGTGCAGTCTAATGTCTACATATGCATGAAGTGGTTATTCCTATTTCATTATTTTTACGGATGATTTCTCTAGGTATGGACATATCTTCTTGATGAAACATAAATCGGAGGCCTTTGAGAAATTTCGAGAATATAAGACTGAAGTAGAAAAACATACCGGCAAAAGTATCAAGACACTGAGATCTGATCGAGGTGGTGAATACTTAAGTGCTGAGTTCCTGGATTATTTAAAAGGGAATGCAATTCTCTCTCAGCTTACTCCTCCATACATACCACAACACAACGGTGTATCGAAAAGGCGGAACAGAACCCTATTGGATATGGTATGTTCCATGATGAGTAACGCTGAGTTACCGCGATCCTTCTGAGGTTATGCACTAGAATCAGCTGCATATTTTTTGAACAAGGTTCCTACAAAGACTGTGCCTACCACACCAAATCAAATGTGGAGTGGGAAGAAACCCTTTCTTCAGTATCAGAAAATATGGGGATTTCCAGCTTTTGTAAAAAAGCAGCATGCGGACAATCTCGAGGCACGCTCAGTATTGTGTAAGTTTGTGGGATACCCAAAGAACTCCAGTGGGTATCTTTTCTACTACGCAGAGGGAAAAAAGGTTTTTGTTTCTCGTCATGCCCACTTTTTGGAAAATCAATTTTTGGAAAAAGAAACTGGTGGAAGCGCAATAGAACTGGAAGAAATTCCGAACCACAAGCTATTACTGAAAGCATGGTAGAACCAGAAGTTACGAAAGAACCGGACATCCCCGCGCACTCCGCAGAACTAATAGGCAGTATCATCCGCCAGAGAGATACTACGGTTTTCTCATAGATGGGTATAGAGAGGATTGCATCATTGAAAATGATGAGCCAACTAGCTTCCAGCAAGCCATTCAGAGCGACGACTCGGTAAAATGGCTGGATGCAATGCGGACCGAGATAGAGTCCTGTTAGTGTATATGCCCTAGGGGCCATTATTGTATCATACTAGTTTGTATATTACTTAATGGAAGCTTGGGATATTCACATGTATATAACAGTCTTGCTAAACATGGTGGTATGCTACTTGGTTTTTCTATCTTAATATGTGAGTATACATATTGATAGAGCTCTTAGGATCTTGCTTGACTACCAGCGTTGTGATAGCAGTCACACTAGTGGGGCTGGGTAGTCTACAAGCACATCCTTATTCAGGTCCCTAGTCGTAGGATTATCGAAACAGGGCATCGATACTCCGGAATAGACTAGTGTGTACGCTTCTCATCCCAGTTGGGGAGATGGTCTGTCCCACAGCCGTCAGTACGTCGTACTGGAGATAGTATGCGGGTGCTCGTTAGGTTACGGGTACACCGGACAGGACTCACAGGGAACTGTTGGTTGGTTTTATACCAGTCGTCAGTTAACAATTCCCAGGTGACATGAGTACAGCATAGTCCGCAGACTTGACACTGCTACTTTGCCTCGAGTGTGTCCCACTGTTCTTAGATTGCTACCCTACCACGGCTTAAAGGAGTCGTGCAAACAGGTAGCAGTTGGGTGCAGTCTCGAGCACTTGGAGACAGTGGCGGTTAGACAGGATTCGTCTCTCCCGGTATTGGGGGTTGATATCGCGCTGTGTCAGAGAGCCATTACGCAAAGTCCCTGTCCATGGCAAGCGAGATTTGCTGGTAGGTTCCAGTACTTTCTCAGGGTGTAATGGGCTTCGCTCCGACACGACTTATACCGCTATTAGGGGACTGACGCTTGCCGCCCCCCTAGGCTCGATATGCGATAGTTTTAAACGAACAGACCGGACTGTACGGAGATTGTCATATCAGACTCAGTAGGAGTTCGGATAGGTTTCCTCATCGGCCTTCTTATCGACATCTACCTGGGGACCGTTACGTACAGCTAGTGCCGCTTGCGGTCTGTGGTTAAACCCACTGCCAGCATAGTAGTCGAGTCTTTAGAGTCCCACACAGAGAGTTTCCCTACTCCAGGCGAAACGATATAGAGGTTGTATGGTTTTATGACAACGGTTCGGACGCATACGTGTGTTTACGCACGTACGACATCCGGACAGTTTTTACTAGCCGGCTTTGGTTTAAGCCAGTTTCTAGTATCCGGTTATTGGATTTATACAGTCTAAAGTTTTTCCGTGTTTTCACAGATAGGAGGGGCGTTCTCGTAATTACGTGAGAAGCTTCTAGAAGGTTGGTGACTTGGGGGTTTAGGTGGCATAAGTATTAAATGGGATTAGTGACTCATTTGTGTGATTCATCCTTGTCATTAATGCATCATAAATGCTTAATGACTCATGGAGATGAATCACTCATTTATATTTATGAAGCATGGTTGTTTAAATCATTTATTTCATTTATCTTGATAATGATAATGCTTCATATATATCATGAGAGATCATTATCTCATTCCATTCTCTTGCTCAGTTTCTCTCTCCTCAAGCTCTCTCTCTCTTCAAACCCTAATCCTCCCCTCTCATGTGTTGAGACCAAGGATTAGAATAGACTACTTAATCCATAACCATTTTCTATATCACCTAGGTTACTTAGATTAGCACTTTAAGAAACCTAGTTACCTCAAGTTAGAGGTGAAGCTTGAAGTAAAGCTCTCGGGTGGATCATCTACTACATAGAGAAGGCCGGAGAGGACGTGGAGAACGAAAAGACGAAGGACACGGTTCATTAGGTATAATCACTTTTCATAGTAGTTGTTAACTTCTATGATTCTTGTTAGTTATAGTTTAGCAAAGATTCTCGGTTAGTCGATGTTTATGCAAAGAACAAGATCGTTTTTCATTATTCCACCTCCCCGCAAGTCGTGGGGTGTTATACATCGACTTACAGTGGTATCAGAGCCTCGCTAAACAATAATTAACTCATTAGCAAAGTCGTAAGAATTTCAAATGCAAAAAGAACCGAAAAAATCATCGATTTAACACAGTTTCTGTCGAAGTTAAAACAGGCCCTAAAAATTTTTCAGGGACCTGCAGAATAACAAGTAGGGAATAATAGGGCTACTGCAGAAATTTGGACTCGTGACTCGGTTAACTCTCCGCGGAACCGCGGCGGATCCATGCGATCCGCCGCGGATCCGCGGCCGAGTTGGGGCCGAGTCAGCCCAAATTTCTTTAGTAACTCTTATGTGTTAACAGTGATATTTCTGGGATATTTTATTTTCTGCTAAGATCTCAGGTGCACAGAGAAGTTTTGCAGTAGAATCTAAAGTGTTTTGCACGATCGAAATCTTACGATGTTTGCTAATTTGATTATATCTGTGATTGTATAATGTGTTCGTAAACCTTCCCTAACTGCTAGTATGTCGGTTGGCAGGGGGGTGCACATTTCTGTAATGGTTTTTACTGTTTGTGGGTGTGAACTGTATTGGACTGTTGTGATGTTTAGCCGGGGTTTGAGATGGGTTGTTATATTCATTCATTCGATGTAATTGTAATATGTTGTAATATTATTTTGCGGGACGCATCCAGGTTGCGGTTGTAGCCACCGTTGTATTATTTTATTTTACTGTTTTTGCTCCTAGGATAGACCCAAGGTGGGGTGCACAAAATACCGGGTACTTTGAAGTGTTTAGTGGCCTACTCACGTTGCTGAGGGAGACCGCTTCACCTCGGGTATTTGGCGGGTAGTTTGCCGTACCCGTAGGGGTCTAGGGTGAGGTAATGGCTATTCATCACAACTGTGTAATCCGTCTTTTGTTGCAGGCTCTAAACAAACGCGGATTGCTTGCAAATCCAATAAAGTTCATATGAGATCTGGAATGCCTATTATTGCGTCTGACGAATGTACAATATCTATATATGATAGCTATTTAGACGTCACTTATGTTTTACACCCGCGCTAGCCCAGCCCCCGCTCTGCCGTTAGTTAAGTAACCTAATGGGTGATGACGGGACCCAGTGGCGAATGCGGTTGGCATAAGAGGACGTTGTATTTTCGTTGTTTTCTGCAATGATAGGTTAATGATGGGACGCATTATTTATAATGCAAAGAAAATAAACCAAAAGATGAATCGTTGGAACAATTTAAAAGAAACCACTCGGTTATTTTAAAACAGATGATATTTTTTAAATTGCGGAGCTTTAACCACTCCTTTTAAAAGCTATCAGGTTCCTTCGGTCATATCAAGTTCACTACGTTCACGGTTTCGCCAAAACCATTCGTAGCCCTCCGTCATTTCATTTGGGTATTCAGTAGTATTCAAGCTATGTATTTTGACCAACGCCAAGGCATAGTGTTTGGTAGCTGCTGGGTATTCATTTGTTGCATAGATAGATGAGTTAGTTTGGGACAGTCGTATTATCATTTTGGCCAACGTCAAGGATATGTACGGATGGGTTCAAATTAACAAGATAATGATGGGTAGAACTTGACATGTGACTTATGACATTTTGACCAACGCTAAGGTCATAAAAGCATGGGGCAAAAATTTATATCGGGAATTTCTAAAGAAACTGAAATTTGCAAAGAGATGCATACCATTTGGAGTTTGATGAATGTTGGTAGGATTCCTTCAACATTATCATACGATGATATTTGGATCCCGATCCTACTGTGAGTATATGCTACTCATCAGGATATTCGTCACTTAACGATCAATGCTATAAACCAAGTAGGTGTCAAGAAAGGTGTCAGCGGGGTTACGCCCCCAGAGAAAAGAGGTTATTTAATTAAGGAACTTCGCGAAAGCGTTGGAAAACCTCCCTCGAAGTACCGACACTAGCCTGGCTGAACGGTTAAGCAAGTATTATACAATGAGAATAGTCCTGGCTAATTCTTCTTTTATGGTTTGAGGAAGGATTCGAGAAACAATGGGAGCCATCCAGTTTAGATAAATTAAAAACCACTCTAAACTTGCAAGTGCATCATGCTAAAGAGTTTTCTTCTCTCTCTCCTAATTGCAGCGACCCCGAAAATGACTGGACTTAAGTTACTTTTAGAGAAAAATATACTGACAGGGCCAAACTATAAAGATTGGCTGCGGAATGTCAAAATGGCTGACCTATGACAAATTGGGGTACGTCCTCACCGCTAAGGCACCTGCTGTCCCTGTTCCCAAATCCAGTAATGCGGATAAGGAAATCCGAAAAACCTGGGAGTATGATTGCGAGAAGGCCAAGTGCATCGTGCTTGCCTCGATGAACAATGAACATCAGAGGAGGCACGAGGATATGGATCTTGATGCCATATTTCTCCATACAAAAGAACTTTATGGAGAGCAATCTCGTATAGCAAGATACGAGACCTCTAAGAACTTGTTTTGAGCGAGGTTGGCCGTCGGATCATCGGTAGGAGAACATGTCCTAAAGATGATTGGCTACATAGAACAGCTCGTAGACCTTGGGACGACTTTGGATAATGAGCTCTATACAAACCTTATTCTCCAGTCCCTTCCTTTCACCTACGCCCAGTTTATTCTAAACTTCAACATTCAAAGAAAAGAAGTTGAACTTTCGGAACTCCTTAACATGTTGAGGAGTGCAGAGGGCACCTTGCAGAAGGCAAAGGAAACACCCGCTATGTTTGTTAGCGGTGCTTCTTCTTCCGGGTGCAAGGCTAGGGCCAAAGGAAGGAAAAAGAAGGTGTAACATTTCGAAATAATAAAAATATTATTTTTGGGAATTTTTATAATTTAATATTATTTTACTGAATATTTTAATATTTTGGTATTATTAAATACAAATAAATGGGGAAATTTTTTGGAAAATTATGGAAAATTCTAAAAAAGGGTAAATTAGAGAATTATGCTGTTTCTAAGTTTAATTGATTAGTTATATGCTAAATTAGTGCTAATCGCGATTAAAAATCGCTAATTGGTTTTTAGCTTTTTTGTGCAAAACATGCACATATCACTTTTTTCACACTTGTGCATTTTCTTGCCATGGTTCGCATTGCTTGCATATGTTTATTGCTATATTATTATCATGCTGTTAGGACACCAACACCATTATCGATGATGCGTATGTTCCACGTACACTATTTGCCGGCCCACACACTTCATCATCGATAATTGCCATGCCACTACACTGTAGTACTGTTGCATTCATGATATGATTCTTGCATGGCATATTGTACACTTATACCTGTACACAAACATAGATGATTCTGACTTGATTAGAGATTTGGGAACCGCATGATGTTCTTCAAAACTGATTCGTTTTAAAATAGCGGTTTCCCTCGACATGTGCACATTACTATTCCATGTTGCATGACTTCTGATAGGCTTACCTTTCTTTACATGTCGCATACATTATGTTTTGATTATACGCATTGAGATATGTTGTTTCCATGATATTTCTGGATTTGGGAACCGTGGGTATTTCAAAAGAGAATATATAATTGTGTTAAAAATCCGGTTACCCTTGATATGATATTTCAGTGCGTCCACCATGTGTTTTCTCGGTGCTGAGAGCGACATGTGAAACCCGATTCGAGGAGGCGGATGAGGCAGATTGCGGGGACATGGTGGACCCGGTATGGTACCCCGGGGCGAGAACGGTTTCGCTGTGTAGTAGACGGTGAGCCTGGCAGAGGGACTACTACCTACCGGTGATTGTATTTGAGCTCGGCGGATATCTAGAGGATACCGACCGGAGTTGAGAGATGGACATGGGCTGACCCGTACTGCCGGGGGCCGATACCGCAGAAGGAGCCCCATATGGATGAGGATTTACGTACCGATGCTAGGCACAGGTTTCATGATGATTTCCATGGCTTTTATTATATCCTCATATTTACATACATGATGTTTATTGTCATTGGGTGATGGGTGGACGGGTTCCACGTTTATTGTCATTGGGTGGACGGGTGGACGGGTTCCACGTTTATACAGACTTGATCACATACAGATTGGATTTACATTGATCATACTTCATTTGTATATATAACAGGGTATGAGGGCACTGTTATATATACCCTTACACCAATATTAGTGGAATGTGACGCTAATATATGTGTATTGTTATCCATTTGATACTTCTTCATATTTACTTCATGCAGACATACCTTATACTGATGACATGTTATTACCTGAGTACTTGGCACTACATACATGTTTAGATGTTACATTGCCACCTTATCATGCTTCAGACGTACTCTTGTGGGTTATATTATACTGATCGTATTGACCTAGGATTATGTCTTGCATTCGGTTTCTGCTTGTAGATATTTCTATTCACGAGTTGGCAACTCACCCCCATTGTGCCACAGTTCTTGCAGGTTTTGCCGTACAGGTTCAATTGCGGCATTTCTGGCACACTGCTTCCTTGCGGGTGAATTGCATTTGGTAGGTGGATTCTTTTGCATCAAGAACCACCATTGTACTTGTATTATTCATTGTATCTAGAATTTCCATCAACCAAAACTTGTATATTGCTTCAGACTTAGACATTAGTGATGTATTATTCGACCATAGAGTCGCGCTTAGTAGTATTGTGGTTTTCATGCTTATTGAGTTTCTTTTGGTTTGACCCTTGCCATTCGGCGTTGTATATCATATTGCTTGTGTGGTTGTGACCGTCGATTGACGAAGAGCTAGCTCCCGCTTGGGGATGCCTTTTATCATTGTATATATATATATATATATTGTCCTTATTGTACCCCGCTCGGGGCCAGTATTTACAAAAGAAACTCTGCCGAAATTTTTAGAAAAGACTTTACATTTTAAAAATGCATATTCGGCTTAGTTATTTAAAAACCTTGACTTCAAACATGTTTTCCTTCACTTCTTTAAACCGGTCTTCTTTACTTACTCTTAAAATGGTTTTAGATTTCTGGGCTTTTGGCTTACTTGGATCAGATGGAGTCCTATAGACTTCATATGGTTCAAGGGCCAGTCACGTGCTCTTTCGGGTCATGACAAAGTTGGTATCAGAGCGCTAGGTTGACCTTGGTTCGAGTCTAAGTTTGATTATGTGGAGCCTAGGGCGTTTATATATATACGGAACTTAGGCTTGATCTTACGGAACATAGACTTAGTCGACAGGGTATTAGACCCGAACTTTCGTCGTATAGGATGACCCTTGGTTGATGGAATAGGTGAATAAAGTAGAGTGACGTACCGTGGGTATGTTCCGCGGCATACTTACGACACGCCACTCTGCTTAAGGAACCTTAGGATGTACATATTTTCGAGATCAGTGATCCTCTTCATATCCATGATTATACATCCATTTGAGATCCCCGATTCTATTAGTTTCATGATCATATCTTTATTGATGTTGTTCTTTCTTATGATCATGTATCCACTTTGGATCTGCTGTTCTCTTTCTTGCCATTGATCTGCTTTCTTCGATACTCGATTGAGGTTCCTGTCGCCATGTTGAGCGCAGTTTAGGCTGCTGCTAGGGTTACGTTCGGTGCGAGCTCGTCTGGTACGAGGGCCGACCATTGTGTTTTCTGGTGACATGGGAACGTCTCGAGTTAGTATTGGTGACTGTGACCTCTAGTGGAGGCGAGTGCTTGGTCTTGTACCGGATGATCGGGCCATTGTTAGAGCTGCCAGTTGAGAGAGGACTGTTGATGTACAGCATACCTCAGAGATTATGATGTCGCCTACCATGCAGACAGATGGACCAGCTGTTGCTGAGATTGACAGGATGTCGCTTCCGGAGCTTACGAGCTGAGATTGCCGGAGCTTCCAGGCAGATATGAGACAGATGATAACTAGTCTACCCGATTTGAGAGACGAAGGTGATTCGTCCGATTTATGCGCCGGAGCGGGCCCAGTTGAGTTGAAGATTTCCAGTGTGGAGAGTCTTACTCAGATCTAGAGCAGACCGATTCAGAGATGACTGCCAATGTATCGCCTTTCCTGGAGGATTGAGGCGCTGTTCGGCGTACAGGCGAATGAGCCAGTTGCTGCTGCAAATGACGAGATATCGCCCAGATGGTTGGAGCTACTGCAGCATGAGCATATACTTAGAGATATGATGGACGGTCGCTAGTCACCTGAGGATGAATGACTAGGACATATGGTTCGTTCGTTTACCGATGCAAGGTCATCGGATAGATTGTTTCCAGCTAGAGACGACTTCACGCAGGTTCGTTGAGAGTCGATAGAGACGATCGAATGTCAGGAGCCCATTTTCCAAGTTTAAAGTATACGGAAAGACATGCAGGTGATTCTATGGACCCTCTAGAAGAATGAAACCCTAACTCGACTTAATGACTGTGTGAAAGCCTTTGAATCTTAGGGTTTGTGGCAGTTCCGCGGCGCCATTGGTGAGGCTTGGGTTTGCCCTTCTACGGCTGGACCACCGACGCTGTGGCATGTACTCGATACTATTAAACTGTACTCAAGATGTTGATCTCTTGGGGGATTATAAGGTTCTGACGAGTCGATCGAATGTTTCGACATCATTCAGATATCATGTGATGGGATGCTTTGCTTGGGAGACTCCAGATACGAGTATAGCCGTTGGAGCACAGTCCATGCAGCCACGATGAGACGAGTCCGAATCAGTCGACATTGAAGCAGAGTGAATAAAAGAGTTCGCAAGAGATTTCAACGAGATGACGTCCCACTCCGCTGACATCAGAGATGTGATACGCACCCAGAGGCGTTGTATATGGATATATCTTCCCGAAAGAAGCGCGATAAGTATGCAGCCGTTCCGGAATAAGAATTAGCTTCAGCAATGGATGATGACTTCCGGGCAATTCGGCAGGAATGAGATTTGAGAGAGAAACCTCGACAGGACCTTTCTGGAAAACGATACGAGAAGACCTAGACCCAGGAGTGGTCATATTGCGCACACCCGCAGGCCAGAGTTCGGCATCGTCGACGAGGTAGTTGACCAGGTTCGGATAAAGGAACTTACCCAGATGCATTGCGAATTGATCAAGGACGGACGAGTATTGAGTATTCCTCCGATGGTTGGGACGTGTTCCCGAGGACCTGTTCGGCCTGACATCTTCTACAGAATGATGAAGCTACAAAGTACGCGATTTCGAGTCCGTGCGAGAGACTTCAGATTGACCGTGGTCGAGAACAGTGCAGTGCGTAGATAGCATGGCGTGACGTCATAGTGGACGACGATAGAGACAGGTGGAACCAGAGGTTCGTGCGGGACGCTGACGAGTTATCATTACTTCCCGTCGAGACTAGAGACCTGATACGCTTACAGAGGCGTTGAGATGCGACCAATTTCCGAGAAAATGTTGTGCTGAGGACACAGATGTCTATCGAGTGAGAAGAGATTATGCAAGAGAGCCAGCCTCCGTACAGTTCGGCATAGGCAAGATCGGAAGAGACCTTGAGTAGGATTCCTTCCAGAACATTGTTGCAATGATGTTTGCACCCAGGATCAGATGTGTGATGTGCATTCAGAGAGCCAGAGGTCGACACCAGTGACATGCTGCTTACGAGTGGTCGTGAGGATTGACCGAGAGATGACCAGAGAAGTGCCAGAACGGAATCGTCCCCGTTAGCACACCTGACCGGGCCGATGAGCCGATTGACTGCGAGATAGGTAATCCGCAGAGAAGATAAGGACCCAGAGTCAGAGGACGCCAGACCGTGAGCAAGAGGCAAGTAGATATCTTGCGCTACTAGCATTGGATGCACCGACTCCTTCTCGACCTTGAAGGAGGAACTACCGACGACGGTATTTATGATTTGTGATTTTGTGATTCGATTATCACGTATCCATCATCTTGGAATTTTGGTATTTTGGGCGTTCTATTGCATGATTTAGTTTTGATGAATGAGTTTCATGATATTGTTTCATGCACCCACTGGATATTTATATTTTGCGCATAAGTTATTACATTTGAGCTATTGATTGTGATTTCACGCTTATCTTATAAAGTGATTTGATTTACACTTCCAGCATAGTTTTCATGCACCTTTAGTGTTTTGATATACGATTTTGGTGCACGCCAGATGCACTAAATCGGGATTCTTCGTGCATGTCACATGCACCTGATTTTTTACTGTCAGGCACACACGTTGCCAACGACAGATGTTTCGTGCACACCAGTTGCACCTAGATGTTGTTTTGTACACCTGTTTGACACATATATGGATTTTGGTTCCGTGCGCACCAGACGCACCGGATGTTCTTATATACATTTTTGGGGATTGATTTCTTATAGAGAAATACATTTTTTTTATGATATTCGCTACGTATTGATGTTTTCGGAACCCCGACAATTAGGATTTTGCTGAAATGTTTTACGTTTTGGGGGTTTAAATTTAAATTCGGGGACCAAATTTATTTAACGGGGGTAGATTGTAACATTTCGAAATAATAAAAATATTATTTTTGGGAATTTTTATAATTTAATATTATTTTATTGAATATTTTAATATTTTGGTATTATTAAATACAAATAAATGGGGAAAAATTTTGGAAAATTATGGAAAATTCTAAAATAGGGTAAATTAGAGAATTATGTCGTTTCTAAGTTTAATTGATTAGTTATATGCTAAATTAGTGCTAATCGCGATTAAAAATCGCTAATCGGTTTTTAGCCTTTTTGTGCAAAACATGCACATATCACTTTTTTCACACTTGTGCATTTTCTTGCCATGGTTCACTTTGGGTTTACTATTCTTGGGAGAAGGATTTTGAGAGAATAAGAAAAAGAAACGGAAAAGAAAATGGGAAAAGAATAAAGAATGAGGTTTGGTGAGAAAGAGAGGTATGGGCTCTTTTGACTAAACACTTCGCCATTTTTCCTTCCCTCATTTTCCTCCCTCTTCTCCTTTCTCCTCCTGCTGCTGCTCCTCCATCTCCCTTCCCTCTTCAAAGCCCCAAATCATCTGAAATACAATCCCAAAAACCAATCTCCATTTCATTAAATGTTTGCACAAGCTCAAGATCTATACATTGGACCAAGAAAGCAAGGATTTTGGCCACTAAGGGCAACTCAAGAAAATTCTTGAGTTGCCAAATGAGGTATTTTCTGGATCATTAATTTAGTTTTAGCAATTCTTATACCCCCATGTTTAGATTGAACCGAAATTGTTTGATATTGTGGAGTTAAGGAAAACCTAGTTAGGGTTTTAGGAAATTATGAGTTGTAATATGAAATTGAGTTCAGTAGAGGCTACACCAACACCCTAGTGTATGAATTGAGACCCTAACCTATGAATTGAAACCCGAAATACGGATTTAGAAACCGATATCGGAGAATTTGTGAAATCTGTGAAGGTTTTATTGAATCTGCTATCACCCGAGACATCCTAAATTAAAATTGATTGGACAGTGATATGTGCAGGCACCTAGGAAGCTACCACCAAGACCCCAACCCCTAACTCATCAAGCCGGCCGCAGATTTATCCATTCTGGCCGCAATTTGCGGCCAGACCATGGTGGATTTGCCTCGTTTTGGTTTTGGTGTTCCCATATTTGTAGATTAGGCCCCTAGTATATTTAGATTTGTCCAATTTGACCTAGGGTGAAATCTGGAACATATTTCCTAAGTTGCTGTTTTGGATTCGTGTTTCCGTATTCCGTATTTTTAATTCTGAAATTGTGTGTTGTGTTTTACCTTGAGTAATTGGCGTTTATACGACGATATAGAGGAATTGTTAATGGTTTTGAAGGCATGCCATAGGTTCTAACCTATATGCCCCGTATCGTATCGTTTTGGGATTCGTGTGCCGTGTTAGCTTTGAATTTGTTTTAATGCGCATATACGACACTTTGATGTGTAGGTACCCCATGAAGATTTCGGGACGATGATTGTTAGAGATTCTGCGTGTTCAAGTTTAGTTAATTACCGCAATCAAGACGGTTTCGCTTGTAGCTAGCCGGTTGAGTACGGGTCGTCCGCAGGGAGATGGGAATCTTTTTCTATGTGCTTTAACGAGTTAAGTCCAGTTTTTCAGATTTTGTTGTGATTAATTAAGTGGTAAAATGATATGTAAAGAGAGCTTGTTAGGGTTAGGATTAGGTTAGTTTGAGTTAGGAGTCTCCCACATCTTTCGTTGCCCCTCTTAATCTCGGTGTTACGGTAATCGGCAACAACGGGGATTAGCACGACTAGGAAGGAACTTGCGAGTATAAGCTAGGCTTTCCAACGCATAAGTTCTTCCTTTTGGTGCTTGTCCGTCCGTTCTTGGCTCTTAGCCATAACCTCCGGTTAATTCAACCACAACCGGTCTCACTACGGAATCACCGCTATCATGTAGGATAGGGTGCCGTAAGGAGCGGATTGTGGTTCAATTAACGGGAGTTGAATTAAGCTGTTGGGCAAGGAAAGAGTGAGAGAGATTTCCTTCTCTCAAACTTCCCTTATCCTACCCTAACAAGTATGAAACTACTCACACATCATGATACGGAAAAATAAAACAAAACAAAAGAGGAGGATAGAAGGAAAGAGATTAGAAGATAACAACTAGCTATTTGCGACCTCACCTTGGTAAGGATCAAGCGTAAGCATCATGGTTGTTTTAAGGATAAAGAAAAAGAGAAAAGAAAGAAACAACAAGAAATAACAACAACTAAGTTAACAAATTAAAATTACAATAATTAACAAGAGAACAAGAGAAGCATAATAATAAACGGTTCTTCTTTATTCATCATTCTTCACTCAAAAGCTCACTACAAGTTTTAATGGAGAAGAGATGAGAAGAGGAAGAAGAACATGTATTCTAAAACCTAGAGAAAAAATACAAGATTATGGACCCTTGGCTTCACAAGGTTCTAGGGTATTTATAGGCTGGAAAATGAAAACCTAGGGCAACATTCAGAACTAAAATGAAAAGACCAAACTACCCACAAAAATTTGTCACCTGCCGCCACTATACGGCCGCGGATCCGCGGCCTAAGCCAGCTTATGCCGCGGAACCGCGGCCCTTTAGTGGAGTTAGGTGACCAATTTTTGTAGGGTTCCCTGGTTTGCTGTGCCCAAGAGTCTGGTATACATCTTTTCTCAGATTTTCTTCACGATTTTTCCAGAATTTCTGTTGAGCAAAAGGTGATTTGATGTGTATCTTTTTGTCATGATTTCCTCGAGCTCCGTGTAGATTTCTTAGATCTTGTGCTGCCATTAAGCCTTGTGCATGAAAACGACATTGATTTGACATTTTGTCTCTTAAACTGGTGTGTGGCAACAGACGGATAAAGAGCGGAGATCCGTGTTTTATCTGTGGTTGGCAGGAACCCGGATTTTGTCGTGTTTTCCATGGATTTCACCGTTTTAGAACCGAGAACCTGTATCCTGCAATTGACTAGCAAACACGGCTCAAGAGTATCTACCGATATGCAATGTGATAAAAATTGGGCGGTATGAAAATGCAAAAATCTGATATGAACAAATACCCCCAAACTTATCATTTGCTCGTCCCGAGCAAAGCCAATTTATTCACAAAAAAAATTCCTAACCTCACTTTCGCAGAGAACGCGATTGCACTGAGCATGTGCAACAATCCGTTAAACCTCTAGGTGTCCCTAGTAGGAGGAGTGCTGTCTCCTGAGGGTTTTCAGCGGATACTACCCACAAAATCCGGTCAAGTTGGTTTTGTAAAATAACTAAGATTCAAACCCTAAAGTTTTGTTTCAGAAAATAACAATTCTATAGTCCCAAGTCTAGACTATCAAACCCTTATTTTTCACACCTCGCTTCTTATTTAACTACAGCTTTTATATGTCTTTACGTGCAGTGCAAATAGTGTCGTTAAGTTCCAGAAGGATCGAATAAAGTCATCATGTCGCACAATAAAGCCCAGATAACAATTTTAAATGGATCACATAAGTTTTATAAAGAGTTAAGCATTTTTCAAGTTTCGTTTTCCAGTAAGGTTTCAACTTCAGAATTTCTATCTTCCTTAACAGGAAACTAAGTCGTATTTTTCACTCCACCTTTTTCTTGTTTTCATTTCATACACACCTCTGTGAACGTGCAATAGTCTTTTTCATAGAATAAAACCTTCATATCTCCGTTAAATTTTTTTTATAAAAGTCTGTCTTTTATCAAGATTATTCTCACACAAAGAACCGTTAGGAATTTTAACTCGGAGAGAACACTTACTTGACTTTGTTTTAATCTGGACTTTCTAGGCTTCTTAGCAAGCTTTGGGCCAATGCACCCAAACCAGTTGATTTTAGGGCATTAGGTGTAGAAACACCCCAGCGGACTTAATTACTCAAGTTACCTAGGTCCAAAAACAAAAGACAGTTTGGCGTGAGAATCAGATGCTTTAATACGAACGGAGATATAACCGGCAGTTCAAATTTTTTTTGGGATAAAAGACGTGTTTAGTGGGTTCGGTGTGTAATCATTCCAATCAAGTTTCAGATGGGTTATTTTTCAGACTTAGTTCCAATTACGGCATCAATAACATTCCTTCTTATTCTCTTTACTTCATAAACTATTCTTGACATTACTTATTTCAGAACAAACCTATTTGATCCTCAGAAAATCATTTATCTGTTTAAAAGTTTTTAAACATAAAAGACTTGTCATCTAATTCCCAAAAACTCACGACACGTGTAGTGTGATGTAAAGACGTATACCAGCTATAGTTAACTTCAAAGGAGAGTTATCTTTCAGGTTTTCAAAATCTAAACATAAGATTTAGTTATTCCTATTTTTTCAAACAAAAACCGTCGAAATGTTGAATCAGAGTTCTTCCACAAGCTAACTTGACAGAAAAGTTTTTATATTTTTAGAAAATTTTCAGATTTTTATGGATTTTATGGATTTTAATATGCAGATGCAGAATATACATATGAATGCGAAGGTAAGAAATGCGTACCGAGCGTACCCCCAAACTTAAACTGGACAGTGTCCTCACTGTCATTGCATGAAGAGATCATTTGAAGGGTCAAAATTGTCGGTTAGGTATACACACAAATTTTTATTTTTGTTTTTGGTTTTTAAGAAAAAGAAAAAGAATATCCACAAAAATATACAAAATGGTTTGTACATACCCCCAAACTTATTTGGAACAGTGTCCACTGTTCTTGGCTGGATAACCGAAGTTTGGTGGTAGGCAGAGGAAGATCATGCAAGGTAAACCGGCTCCTGTAAGAACAGGAGCTCCTCTGTTGGTTCGGCGCTAAGGTACGGTTTAAGTCGGTGTCCGTTCACTTTGAAAAATGAACCGTCCTTTGGATTTTCCAAATCCACAGCGCCATGCGGATACACATTCCGCACAAAATACGGCCCTTTCCAGCGAGATCTGAGCTTTCCTGGATGGAAGTGAAGTCGGGTGTCGTAAAGCAGTACCTGCTGACCAGGTACGAAGGTTTTCCGCAAAAGGTGTTTATCGTGAAACACCTTCGTTCGATTCTTAACGACAACCGCGTTATCGTAAGCCTCATCCCTAAGCTCGTTCAGTTCGTTCAGTTGCAGCTTCCGATGGCTGCCCGCTTCTTCAAGAGACAGATTCAGCTCCTTTATCGCCCAAAATGCGCGATGCTCTATTTCGACAGGTAGGTGGCAGGCTTTTCCGTACACAAGCTGATAGGGAGACATGCCAAGGTCGGTCTTATAAGCGGTTCGAAATGCCCAAAGGGCATCCGTGAGTTTCAGCGACCAATCCTTACGGTTCTTGAAAACCGTCTTCTCCAGTATCTGCTTGATTTGCCGATTTGAAACTTCGGCCTGCCCGCAGGTTTGGGGGTGGTAGGGCGTAGAGAGCTTATGATTAATGGAATATTTCCGCATCAAGGCCTCGAAAGTCTTGTTGCAGAAATGACTTCCATTATCGCTAATGATCGCTCGGGGGTGCCCAAACCGGGAGAAAATGTTTTCTTTAAGGAACCTAACGACAACCTTGTTATCGTTAGTCCGGCTGGGCACAGCCTCGACCCATTTAGAGACATAATCAACAGCGAGAAGGATGTACAAGTTCCTAAAAGAGCTGGGAAACGGCCCCATGAAATCTATCCCCCAAACATCGAAAATCTCCACAACCAAGATCGGTTGGAGCGGCATCTCGTTCCTCCGGGATATCCGGCCCATGTGTTGGCACCGGGAGCAAGTCTTGCAATAGTCATGAGCGTCTTTGAAGAGTTGTGGCCAGTAGAAACCACATTGCAAGATCTTCTTAGCTGTCTTTCTGGGGCCAAAATGCCCGCCACACGCTTGATCGTGGCAAAATGACAGCACACTCTTGAATTCCTCGTCAGGGACACACCGACGAATAATCTGGTCGGGACAGTATTTGAACAGACAGGGGTTCGTCCCAGTAAAAGTGTTTTACCTGGGATAAGAAGCGAAGTCTGTCCTGACTTGACCATTCAGTCGGTAGTAATCCTATGGCCAAATAGTTCACAATATCTGCGAACCAGGGTTCGCAAGATACTGTCAAGAGTTGTTCATCCGGGAAAACGTCGTTGATCGGAATTGGAAGCGAAGGCGAAGAAAAAAGTCGTGAGAGATGGTCGGCAACCACGTTTTCACATCCTCGTTTGTCCTTAATGACAAGGTCAAACTCTTGAAGCAAGAGGATCCAACGGATTAACCGAGATTTTGCATCTTTCTTCGCAAAAAGATGGCGCAGAGCAGAATGGTCGGTGTAGACAATGACTGGAGAGCCGATGAGGTAGGGCCTGAACTTTTCTAAAGCAAATACAACAGCTAAGAATTCCTTCTCAGTTGTTGTATAATTGAGTTGGGCGTCGTTCAGGGTTCGGCTCGCATAATAGATTACGTGCGGCATCTTGTTGATGTGTTGTCCAAGGACAGCACCAATGGCAAAGTCGGATGCATCGCACATAATCTCGAATGGGTGCGTCCAGTCAGGTGAAGAAAGAACGGGAGCAGAAGTGAGTGAGATTTTCAATGACTCGAATGCAGTCACACAGCTCGAGTTGAAGTCGAATGGCGTATCCTTGGCCAGCAAAAGAGTCAAGGGCCTAGCAATCTTGCTAAAGTCCTTGATGAACCGTCTATAGAAACCGGTATGGCCAAGGAAGGCTCGGATATCTCTGACGCATCGGGGAGGAGGTAGATTGGAAATGACCTCAATCTTTGCTTTGTCAACCTCTATGCCATTTTGCGAGATGATATGTCCTAAGACAATACCTTCGCGCACCATGAAGCGGCACTTCTCCCAATTCAAAGTGAGATTCTTGTCCTTACATCGGGTAAGGACAGCATCAAGATGCAGCAAACACTCGTTGAAGGAATCGCCGAAGATGGAGAAATCGTCCATGAAGATCTCCAAAAATTTTTCCACCATGTCTGAGAAGATTCCCATCATACACCGCTGGAAGGTAGCGGGCGCATTGCATAACCCAAAGGGCATGCGTCGATATGCAAACGTGCCGAAAGGACAAGTGAAAGTGGTCTTGTCCTGGTCTTTTTCGGCGATGGGAATTTGATTATAGCCGAAGTAGCCATCAAGAAAATAGTAGTACTCGTGTCCGGCCAATCGTTCAAGCATCTGGTCAATGAAAGGTAGCGGAAAGTGGTCTTTCCGCGTTGCGGCGTTGAGTTTTCTGTAATCGATGCATACTCGCCACCCAGTTTGGGTGCGAGTAGGGATTAACTCGTTCGCCTCGTTAGTTATGACCGTGATGCCCGACTTCTTGGGGACAACATGAATGGGGCTCACCCACTAGCTATCAGAGATAGGGTAAATGATACCACTATCTAGACATTTTACGATCTCCTTCTTCACAGCCTCTTTCATGACTGGATTGAGCCGTCTTTGTAGATCCCGGGCTGGTTTGGCATCATCCATCAGATGAATGTGATGCTCAACGATCAGGGGACTAATCCCCTTGATGTCCGCCATGGACCAGCCAAAAGCTTGCCTGTTGCTGTGCAAGACCGCGAGAAGGGCTTTCTCTTGCTCGGGAGCTAGAGAAGCCGAAATGATGACAGGGAGGGTCTCGTTCTCACCTAAGTAAGCATACTTAAGGTGAGACGACAAAGGCTTGAGTTCGAGCGTTGGAGGTGAAACGATAGAAGGCAAGATTGGTGCAAAGGTCTCGAACTCAAAGGACTCCAGCAAAGGTTCAAAACGAGTGTAAGCGACCGAGTCGGATGGTTCAGGTAACTCATCCGGAAATTCGAAAGATTCAAACTCGGGTTGGGCGCGGCTAAGATCGTTTGAAAACGTGAAACACTCGTAGTCGTTGTCGGGCGCAGAAACAGCAGTAGGTTCGAAGAGAAACGCACTAGTGGCGTCAAGATTATCGTGATCAAACAGAAACTCCTCGAATTCACACTCTTCTAGGGTGATCTCCTGGATCGAGCAGACGTCCAGTATATGAGCATTAGGTTCGGCGGGCTGATTCCCCAACCTAAAAATGTTGAGTTCAATCGTCATGCTTCCAAAAGAGAGGTTCATCGAACCATCGCGACAATTGATCACAGCATTTGAGGTTGCAAGGAATGGGCGACCGAGTATCACCGGAATTTGATTCTGGGGGTTAGCTACAGGCTGTGTGTCTAATACAATGAAGTCAACGGGGAATATGAAGTTCCCGACTTTTATTAACACATCCTCTAGCTCACCCCTAGGATGGGTGATCGATCGGTCGGCCATTTGGAGAGTGCAGTGCGTGGGTTTCAGCTCTCCGACGCCTAATTGCTCGTATACTGAATACGGAAGCAGGTTAACACTGGCACCAAGATCTAATAGTGCGCGGTTGATGTTCTTATCCCTAATAGTAATAGAAATCGTAGGACAGCCAGGGTCCCCAGCAACGGCGCCATTTGATTGTTAGAGATTCTGCGTGTTCAAGTCTAGTTAATTACCGCAATCAAGACGGTTTCGCTTGTAGCTAGCCGGTTGAGTACGGGTCGTCCGCAGGGAGATGGGAATCTTTTTCTATGTGCTTTAACGAGTTAAGTCCAGTTTTTCAGATTTTGTTGTGATTAATTAAGTGGTAAAATGATATGTAAAGAGAGCTTGTTAGGGTTAGGATTAGGTTAGTTTGAGTTAGGAGTCTCCCACATCTTTCGTTGCCCCTCTTAATCTCGGTGTTACGGTAATCGGCAACAACGGGGATTAGCACGACTAGGAAGGAACTTGCGAGTATAAGCTAGGCTTTCCAACGCATAAGTTCTTCCTTTTGGTGCTTGTCCGTCCGTTCTTGGCTCTTAGCCATAACCTCCGGTTAATTCAACCACAACCGGTCTCACTACGGAATCACCGCTATCATGTAGGATAGGGTGCCGTAAGGAGCGGATTGTGGTTCAATTAACGGGAGTTGAATTAAGCTGTTGGGCAAGGAAAGAGTGAGAGAGATTTCCTTCTCTCAAACTTCCCTTATCCTACCCTAACAAGTATGAAACTACTCACACATCATGATACGGAAAAATAAAACAAAACAAAAGAGGAGGATAGAAGGAAAGAGATTAGAAGATAACAACTAGCTATTTGCGACCTCACCTTGGCAAGGATCAAGCGTAAGCATCATGGTTGTTTTAAGGATAAAGAAAAAGAGAAAAGAAAGAAACAACAAGAAATAACAACAACTAAGTTAACAAATTAAAATTACAATAATTAACAAGAGAACAAGAGAAGCATAATAATAAACGGTTCTTCTTTATTCATCATTCTTCACTCAAAAGCTCACTAAAAGTTTTAATGGAGAAGAGATGAGAAGAGGAAGAAGAACATGTATTCTAAAACCTAGAGAAAAAATACAAGATTATGGACCCTTGGCTTCACAAGGTTCTGGGGTATTTATAGGCTGGAAAATGAAAACCTAGGGCAACATTCAGAACTAAAATGAAAAGACCAAACTACCCACAAAAATTTGTCACCTGCCGCCACTATACGGCCGCGGATCCGCGGCCTAAGCCAGCTTATGCCGCGGAACCGCGGCCCTTTAGTGGAGTTAGGTGACCAATTTTTGTAGGGTTCCCTGGTTTGCTGTGCCCATGAGTCTGGTATATATCTTTTCTCAGATTTTCTTCGCGATTTTTCCAGAATTTCTGTTGAGCAAAAGGTGATTTGATGTGTATCTTTTTGTCATGATTTCCTCGAGCTCCGTGTAGATTTCTTGGATCTTGTGCTGCCATTGAGCCTTGTGCATGAAAACAACATTGATTTGACATTTTGTCTCTTAAACTGGTGTGTGGCAACAGACGGATAAAGAGCGGAGATCCGTGTTTTATCTGTGGTTGGCAGGAACCGGGATTTTGTCGTGTTTTCCATGGATTTCACCGTTTTAGAACCGAGAACCTGTATCCTGCAATTGACTAGCAAACACGGCTCAAGAGTATCTACCGATATGCAATGTGATAAAAATTGGGCGGTATGAAAATGCAAAAATCTGATATGAACAGACGACAAGTAAACGCGTGGTGGCATCGAAAGATAAAGACGCAAGGTGAGTAGATTATATCTACTGGGGGAAGTCGGGTGGATGGCGTATAGCACCCCCGCAGTCCGTAGTTGTTATTATATATGATAGTTAGGTGTACTATGGATAGTGTAGGGTTAGAAGTGACTAGTGTAGTTCATAGTTGCGAACCCTAGAATAGATTTACACCCACACGCACACCCTTGCATATTCTTTATACTTGCACTGTGTTGATGATATTGGATGACATTGGAGATGAGTCGATGATGTTGGGCATTGTGTTGCATATGTTTATTGCTGTATTATTATCATGCTGTTAGGACACCAACACCATTATCGATGATGCGTATGTTCCACGTACACTATTCGCCGGCCCACACACTTCATCATCGATAATTGCCATGCCACTACACTGTAGTACTGTTGCATTCATGATATGATTTTTGCATGGCATATTGTACACTTATACCTGTACACAAACATAGATGATTCTGACTTGATTAGAGATTTGGGAACCGCATGATGTTCTTCAAAACTAATTCGTTTTAAAATAGCGGTTTCCCTCGACATGTGCACATTACTATTCCATGTTGCATGACTTCTGATAGGCTTACCTTTCTTTACATGTCGCATACATTATGTTTTGATTATACGCATTGAGATATGTTGTTTCCATGATATTTCTGGATTTGGGAACCGTGGGTATTTCAAAAGAGAATATATAATTGTGTTAAAAACCCGGTTACCCTTGATATAATATTTCAGTGCGTCCACCATGTGTTTTCTCGGTGCTGAGAGCGACATGTGAAACCCGATTCGAGGAGGCGGATGAGGCCGATTGCGGGGACATGGTGGACCCGGTATGGTACCCCGGGGCGAGAACGATTTCGCTGTGTAGTAGACGGTGAGCCGGCAGAGGGACTACTACCTACCGGTGATTGTATTTGAGCTCGGCGGATATCTGGAGGATACCGATCGGAGTTGAGAGATGGACATGGGCTGACCCGTACTGCCGGGGGCCGAGGGCCGATACCGCAGAAGGAGCCCCATATGGATGAGGATTTACGTGCTGATGCTAGGCACAGGATTCATGATGATTTCCATGGCTTTTATTATATCCTCATATTTACATACATGATGTTTATTGTCATTGGGTGACGGGTGGACGGGTTCCACGTTTATTGTCATTGGGTGACGGGTGGACGGGTTCCACGTTTATACAGACTTGATCACATACAGATTGGATTTACATTGATCATACTTCATTTGTATATATAACAGGGTATGAGGGCGCTGTTATATATACCCTTACACTAATATTAGTGGAATGAGATGCTAATATATGTGTATTGATATCCATTTGATACTTCTTCATATTTACTTCATGCAGACATACCTTATACTGATGACATGTTATTACCTGAGTACTTGGCACTACATACATGTTTAGATGTTACATTGCCACCTTATCATGCTTCAGACGTACTCCTGTGGATTATATTATACAGATCGTATTGACCTAGGTGTAGGGTGTTTTTCGTCACCCCATTGAAATGGGAATACGCGCGCGCTTGTCAGGCGTATACTACAGACCCTCCTGCCTAGGGTAGGCCGGGGTTTATTGATTGTGGGGATCCAAATCTCCGGCAGCCGCGGACTAAGCTGCCGTTAATTACCCCTCACCTTTGGGGCGAGGGAACCTCCGATTAATAGGTTAAAATGGTCATGCGAACTCAATGTGCAGTGTACGTGTGTTGTGTTTTGGAGGGGGGTTTAAATATATCGGGAGCCACGCAGAGTTTTTACGGGGGTCCCGCTACCTGGATAGCGGGCTGGGGGTCAAGGGGGCTAGCAGCCCCCTTGCGGGGTGCGGGGCAGCGCCCCGTTAGAAATTTTTTTCCAACAGAGACAGTGTCGTGGAGTATGTGTATATGTAAATTTGTATGCATGTGTATATATATACATGCATATATAAATAAAGGGGAAAAAGACATCCAAAGGATGCGTGGGGCCAGCGCCTAGGAACTTGAGCGCAAGCGCGCCATGTGTCGGCACGTGGGCGCTTTGCGCTCGAGCGCAGAGTGCTGGAGCGCAACGCGCCACGTGTCGGCACGTGGGCGCTTTGCGCTCGGACGCTGAGCGCTTGGGCGCAAGCGCGCCACGTGTCGGCATGTGGGCGACCTGCGCTCGAGCGCTTGCGCTGGAGTGCAGGAGCGCCACGTGTCGGCACGAGGGCGACTTGCGCTGGAGCGCAGGAGCGCCACGTGTCGGCACGTGGGCGACTTACGCTCGAGCGCTTGCGCTGGAGCGCAGGAGCGCCACGTGTCGGCACGAGGGCGACTTGCGCTCGAGCGCTTGCGCTCGAGCGCTTGAGCGCCACGTGTCGGCACGAGGGCGACTTGCACTCGAGCGCTTGCGCTGGAGCGCAAGAGCGCCACGTGTCGGCACGGGGGCGACCTGCGCTCGAGCGCTTGCGCTGGAGCGCAAGAGCTCCACGTGTCGGCACGGGGGCGACTTACGCTCGAGCGCTTTCGCTTGAGCGCAAGCACGCCACGTGTCGGCACGCGGGCGCTCTGCGCTTGAGTGCCGGCGAGAAAAAGAGGCTTTTAGCCTAAAAAAAAAAAATTTCTCAGAAGAGAAATCAGAGAGGAGTTGGACTCCTGAGTGTGTTTTTCTTCTTTTTTTTGGGGGTTTAGTGAAAGATGTTCTTCTTCTTCCTCCTCGGTTAGCTGGATCTTGAAGATCAAGAGATGTGGGATTTTTAAAAAAATCTCTTCTTTTTGAGATCTAATGGAAGATCTGAGTTCCCCTTTATGGGTTTTGTGGTGAAAAACTATTTTGTTTTATAAAAAGAAGAGTAAAACTCTTGATTTAATTCAAGAGGAAGAAGGTTTTGGAACCTTGAAAAAGGAGAAAGATCTCAGATCTGGGAAATTTTTTTGGAGAGAGAAAAGTTGTTTAGATATTTCATTATCTTTGCCTTTATAGGCCACACACTTCACACACAGCCCCTTGGGCTTCACAAAATGGCATTTTGCCTACTCCATGGCTCATGTGCAATTTCTTTTTGCACATAAGCCACGGGCTTTACAAAAATTTGGCTCTATGCCTTTTTTTCTTACATTTATCCATAAAATAAAATAAAAAAATGCAACAAAATTATTTATTACAAAATTTTTATCTTGGCATGGGGGGAGGCCGGCCGCTTCATGTTTTGGCTCGACCCGGGCATGTGTCCACCGGATCTGGGCTTGGGCCCACTTGGCTTGGGGTTGACTTTGATTTTGACTTGGTCAACCGTGGTGTAAATTTTTACCCCAACAAATTGCCCCCCATCAATAAATGCACACCACATATGTGGGTCGTGTGCATGAAATTGATGGATCTTCTTTCACGTGGAGGCGACTTGATTCGGTTCCCACCTTTTGGGAAGCTGGCACTGCCCTTTTTACGACATGGACGGTCGATGCGGCCCTTTTTGCGACTTGGACGGTCGGTGCTGCCATTTTAGCGACTTGGACGGTCGGTACAGCCCTTTTTTCGACTTGTGTAGGGTTCCTAGGCACTCTAGTGAAGTCTCACAAGTGATCAAACACGCTAATTTCTAAAAATTACGGTGCCGAGAAAACCTAGAACGGATCGTTAACTAGATATTTAGGCGAAACGATGCAAATAAACAACTTTATCTAGAAGGAAAGGAGCTACAACCTTTGTAGATCCGTTTCTCCACCTCCAAAGCTCCGCAACGAAGTCCCTTTGCTGTCCATGTGAGTTCCTGGGCTCTAGCGTCGGCTTCGTCGGAGAATGGGCGAGCTAGGTCGTCGATGTCCATGCCGAAGATGATCTACGTCGAGGCATCGCTAAATCAAGCTCCACCTTCACGAAGTCGTGAAAACTTATGAAGGAAACACCCTATACTACTTGGCAAGATGTAGAGGATGAAGAAATAGGAAGTGGGTAGACTTTAGATTTGGATTTCTCACACTTTTTCATTACTTGCCATTGGAGTAGCAAGCTACATCCATGGAAGAAGAAGATGAAGAAGAAGAAGATACGATAAGTTATTCCTTAAAAGAAAAATAAAATAAATGAATACTTATCATCTCTTTGACCATGGTTTAGTGTAGAGTTTTAACTAAGGTTAGAGAGTGGTTAGGGTTAGATAAAAGACAAGAATGGTGGACTAAGTTCAAAGCTTCAAGAAGCTTTCAGATAAAAACAAAAACTAGCAACCATTCTTATCTCTTTATCTTTTCTTTTTCCAAAATAAACAAAAGGAATAAATAAATGATTAAGTAAATGAAAAAGAAACCCTAATCACTAATTAACCATGGTTTAACACTTTACACAAAACCAAGCTAGAATGTATCATCAAACATGATACAATCATGTGCACAAAACTATATCGAATATACAATGTGCACATCCGCGCGAGAAAATCCATTTAAAGTGAACCGATACTAGTTAATGCAAAGCAATATATCAAATATATAATTATGTATTAAATCATTAAATCAACACTTGATTTAACGATCCGGTCATATCGCATATAACCGGCTAGTATCCAATGTGTCGGCTTATCGAATCAATCCTTGATTCGATAACTAGGTTATATCGCATATAACATTCGATACATTGATCGCGAGAATAGAATACGGTATCATATACACGCATTATTCTCGGTCCCGCACATATCTCATATGCGCTCCTATTTCGTTTCGCTTGAGCTAGGAAACCTCTGTGTAGGACTCTAAAGACTCGTCAATACGCCGGTAGCAGATGATGATCATATCAAACATCCGCAAGCCGCAAGCGGTCTGCTAAACGTAACGGCCACCCGGGTATTGAGCGATCAGAAGATCGACGAGCAAGCCTGCTCACACTCCTGCGAATCCAACCAGTAACACTTACCGTACAGTCCGGTCTGTTCGTCTGATATGTCGCATATCTCGCTTAGGGGTGGTAAACGTCAGACCCCAATAGCTCGATAAGTCATGCCGACTTGAGGTCCATAGCATTCGTGAAACTACTGATAACTCTTACCAGTATATCACAGCAACCCTGGCCAGGGATTTCCTGTTATGGCCAGTCGAGCATAGCACAACATCAACCCCCAATACCGGGAGAGACGAATCCCCTCCTATCGCTCATTGCCTCCATGTGAATCGGGACTGTACCCAAAAACCACCTGTTTGCACGACTCAGTAGAGCCGTGGTAGGGTGGAAATCAAAGCACAGTGGGAGACACACAAGACTCTATGACGATCTCGGGTCAACAGACTAAGCTGTACCAGTGTCACCAGAGAACTGCCATCTGACGTGAGGTATAATACCATCTGGGAGTTCTCGGCGAGTCCGTTCAGTGTACCCAGTCTCCACCGAGCACCCGCATAACATCTCCGATGTCAAACACCAATGGATATGGGATCATCCATCGCCCATCGCATGGGTCGAGAAGATATACGCTAGTCTACTCTGGAATATCGATGCCCCGTCTCGATATTCCCTCGACTAGGAACATTTCAAGGATGTACTCATGGACTATCCAGGCCCCACTAGTATGATCTGCATCACAGTCCTGGAAGTCAAGTATACATCCTAAGGGCTTTATCAACATGTAATCAGAGAGACAGAAAGTATACATGTTAAGATAAAGTGCAACCAGATAGCGTACTATCATGTCGAGCAAGAAAGTCCTACCTATATATGTCCCAGCATCCACTACAATATACATCCAATGTACAGTAATGGCCTCTAGGGCATACATATAACTAACAATCTCCCACTTGCACTAGGGCCATCTGTAGCAGTGGTTGCAGTATCACATACTCAACCATCCCATAAAAGTCTCTCTTTGGGAAAAGGCCTTCGTGAGTGGATCCGCCGTGTTGTCATCTGAGTCTACTCTCCTAACCTCGATCACCCTGGAGATTAACTATCTCCATGATCAGGTTATGCTGCCTCAGAATATGTCTGGTGGGACCAGGGTTCCAGGGTCGAAGCCACGCTTCCATTGTCATACAATGGCAGGAACCTAGTTCATCTTATGAACCAATATACACCCAAACTTCCTCTTTGGTAGTATCTTTAATAGCGATGTTACCAGCCTTTATCGTCTAGATTGCCACGGTATCGAGCTTGGAACTCTTCCAACATACCGTTCCTTTACTGAGGGTAAAGACAGTGCCTGTGACTGACATTCAGTCGTCTTTATCACCCTGGAACACTTCCAGTGATTCTCCCCAGGATCGATTGATACCATCTCACTACATCTAGTGAGAATCCTAACATCCAATTACATCTATCTCATAGATGAAAACTCAGGATTTAGGAGGTATCACTTTGATCCTATTTGGGGAATCCTAGTGATAATAGGAGATTGACCGATCGTAGTATAGGAAACTCTTTTCCTATCAAGAGTATGTTGTCTCCGTACAATATGAAGATGACCACCTTACTCTCTACTACCCTTTTGTATATACAAGGTTCGTCTACCATTTTGATGAAGTCAAACACTTTGACTATCACATCAAAACAGACGTTCCAACTCCGCGATGCCTGCTTCATTATGTAAAGCAACTTGCCCACGTTTCCGCTGCTCCCACTGTTTACGAAGACCTCTGGCTGTGTTCTTATAGACGTTCTCTTCTAAATCAGTATTAGAAAAGCAGTCATGGCACCCAACCGCCAGATATCGTAGTCATGGTATGTAGCCGTGGTAAGTAAGATCTGGATAGACTTAAGCATAGCTACTGGAAAAAGTTTTCATCATTATCCACGCCTGGTCGATGACGAAAACCTTTAACAAGTCTAGCTTTGAAAGTCTCAACCTTTCCATCTATACCAAGTAATCTTCTCAAGATATACTTGCTCCTGATGGGGATTTAACCCTTCAGATATAGCAGCTAAAGTCCATACTTTGCTGGTGTACATGGATTCCATCTCAGATCGCTAAGCATCCAGCCATTCTTACAGAGTTGTAACGTTTTGAAAATCGTTTCGGTGAAATTTCGAAAAAATCGGTAAAATAAGGGGGTTTTCTGTAAAAAGTCAAAATACAAATATCTTATTATAAAAATTAAATATACATATTCTAGCTATGTAATTGCTATTATTTGGTGTTTATTAAGCCGCTGGTGAAATTTCAAATTTTCAGAAAAAAATATTATTTTATTATTATTTTAAGCCGTCACTAATACATTTAATTAGAGAAAATTACAAATTGGAATGAGTTGAAACAAATTTTTTGCATCATAAAACATTAAATAAAATTTTATCATGTGGTTTTTGGAACGAAATCATTTGCCAAAACGGTTTAGAAATTATTGAAGAAAAAAGGCATTTTTTTAGCGTAAATGGATGTTTGGGGTATTGTATTTATCATTTTTCATCACCCCACACCCGTACCCACACCCACACACCCCCATTCACTTCTCCCCTTGGCTGAATTCAGCAGCCCCCATCTTTTTCCCCACTTGAATTTCAAAGGAAAAGAAATGAAAGAAAAGAAAAGAAAATGGAGAAATGAGGTGGACCTTTGACCTTGAATTGACTTTGACTTCTCCCCCCACTTTCTCTACCTCCCTCTCTCTCCTCTCCCCCTCCCATTCCAGCCGACCACCCCTCTCCTACTGCAGCAACAGCCCCCCCCATTTCCCTTCTCTTTTCTCTTCAAAACTTCATCAAAAATTGCCCCAAAATCCATCAAAAAAATCCCAAAACCCAAATCCGACTCCTACCCATTTTAGCTTAGCCCGTATAGCATGGATCTTTGTGAAAAGAGAGCATTTTGGGAGGCCATGGATGCTTGTGTATCTTCAAATGTTTTTGGGTATA
The DNA here is from genome assembly GCA_030015575.1 of Agapanthus africanus. Taxonomy (NCBI): domain Eukaryota; kingdom Viridiplantae; phylum Streptophyta; class Magnoliopsida; order Asparagales; family Amaryllidaceae; genus Agapanthus; species Agapanthus africanus. The sequence continues at coordinate 311,334,999 of CM057345.1, read as the reverse complement.
ATTCTAAAACATTTTTGCTTAATTTGTTACTAATTTCTTAAAGCTAATTTAATTAAGTGTTAATTTGGTTTATGTGAGTTTAATTGCATGATTAAAGATTTCAAGTTAGGGTTGGTTGTGGAAATGAGTTGTGTTTGATTGTGTATGGTTTAGTGAGGTAGATTAACATATTTAGTTTTGTAGAAAACTAATCTAGTTGTTAATTACAAGTTGTTACTTGAAAAATGTCCAAATTAAGCTTTTTGTTGCAAACAAGTTTTTTTTGATTTAATTCGAAATATGAGATTAAAAATATGGTTAGGGTTTTTATCATATTATTAACTTTATTAAGTGTAGTTTAACACTTTAGTTCATGCAAATCCAACCTAAATTGTAGTTTGTGCATTTTTACTATGAAATTGTTAAAAAGGGTATTTTGTAAACTAGAATATTAGGGTTTTTGGAATTTAATGAGATTAAATTCCGGAAATTGTTTCTATGACTTATTTAAGATATTTAATAAGTATATTGGCCGCTACATTCATTTAAACATCATGTTTTGTACAAAAACGGCGAATTGTGCTTGCTAGATTTTCGGAAAAATGACTTTTTAAGTGAAATTGGGGTTTTTGTGAGTTTTAACCTAGTTCATATTAAAATTAGTGTTCGTGAATGTGCAAATGAGTGTGATTGGATTTTTTTCGGTGGTTTGACGTTTGTACATCGACATCGAGGGTTGGTTTGACTATTCTTGCATGCGTAGGCGATGGGTTTGGACCTATGCGTGATACGCGTGCCGATTTGATTTTCGTATGCCGTTTCGATTTCGAATTTAGTTTTAATGCGATATGGTGCATTATGATATGTAGGTACCCCCATGTGGACTTCGAGACGACAAGCAAGCGCGTGGCGACATCGGCACCGGCTAGCGAGGATCAGGTGAGTAGATTTATATCTACGGGGAGAAGTCCGGTGGATGGCGTATATCACCCCCGCAGTCCGTGGTGATGTATACGGATGCGTATACACACCAACAATTTATGATATGTTGTTAGGATTTATTATTGATGATTTTAGATGGATATTGGTGTTGGATTGGTGCATGGTTACGAAACCTTAGGTAGTGGGTGCACTACACTTACACATACACACATATACATACTTGCATACATTCCTTATTTCATATGTGCGTGTATAGGAATATATTTTTATGTGTTCACATGGGTATGGGACTATGTGTTCATATACTGGATTTGAGGATAGTATTTAGAATTTGAGATGAGTCGATGAGATTGGGATTGAGGCCAGGAGATCGGTGATGTGATTTGGTTCGTATTGAGATACGGCATGATGTTTTAGCGGGTCTTCTGACGTAGAAATTCTTACACCCGCATGCATACATAGATGGCATCAATATTGTACTAGACGTAGGACATTATTCCGGATCATGATATTTGATAAAGAAGATACCAAATGAATAGTGTGATTGATGTGACGTTGACCCGTACCCAGATTTAGGGATGCCGTACGACGGATTTACGTACGAGCTATATATTGATGATTGATCCGCACTCTTGACTTGGGATGTCTGATTATAGATATGGTATCGGATATGATATTATTGAGGCGGGATCACCGACTAATATATATACAGGTATGTATATACATCGACTCAGATGTTAGGCGGTTTTCCTTACCTGTAGTCCAGCTGGTTAGCTTAGCCCTTTAGTTTAGTTTAGTTGTTAGATTAGATTCGATTCTTACCTATTTCAAAAACTAACGAATCGTGGGTATTTTAAAAGACAGCCCAAGGGATCCTACGGAGATTTCAAAAGACGTATCTTTTCATAAAAACACCGTAGCCCCTATTTTCAAAACCCCATGATTCGTGTTATTTCAAAAGGCACCATTTGTAGGACTTATATTAGATTAATGCAGATTAGTTATAGTTGCGTCTAGTTTTCAGCTTCCGCTCATTATTGTGGTTCGCTTCGCATCGCATGCTTATATTATGTTTCGTATACATTATTGATATCATGCTATTAGGACACCAGCACCATTACCGATGATGCGTATGTACCACGTACACTTACTTGCCGGCTCACACACATCTTCATCGGTAATTGTCATGCCACGTACACTTTAGAAATACTATTGCATTGACATAGGTTGTTAGCTAATAATTTAGACATGATATTAGTGTACTCGCCTTATATGCTAGATTGGACATTGTAGATATTACTTGTTACTTCATGCATGTTAATATTCATTGTTATGCCGCATTCATGGATTTTTATGCCGATATGCACTGTTTACATGCTATTGAGGATTGGATTCGGATTTCTATGAGATTTTCTGGTTTTGGGGGAAAACCGCAAAACTTATATAAGCTTCTTTCTCTCTTTAAAATAAACAGTGCGGTTTTCCCATGCTGTATGAGTCGTCCACCATGAGTTTGCTGATGGATTTCGAGACCCGATTCGAGGAGGCGGATGAACCGTTTCGGGTACATGGTGGACCCGGTAAGGTACCCCGGGGCAAGAAGTGCGTGATGATGACGATGTGAGCCTGGCAGGGGAGCACTAACTACCGGTGATTTTACCCGACGCGTCGGATATCCGGAGGATACCGTCGTGGTCTTGAGATGGATGGTAGGGGCCGGTCTGGACTGACGGCGCCCTAGATATTGTGATTGAGACATTGAGATTTCGAGATATTGAGGTACAGAGACTGTGATACAGAGATATCGAGATATTGGGATTACGTTTTGTGCCGATGCTAGGCACTGTTTTATGATGATTTCATTATGATACCTCATTTTAAAAATACAAAGGAAATCTCGCTAAATTATGGAAACAGTTCTTCATTTACATGTATTCTGTTTTCATGCATTCATACTTCATTCATATGATATATTGCTACCCTTGGGCACTGACACGGGTACATGAGATTACACTCGGGTTAGATATTTACCCTAGCCTTGTTATAAAGCTGCTGGTTATTTATATTTGAGGATGTATATTGATCGTATGACCTAGGATTGCGTCATACATGCGATTTCTATTCGTAGATGTTTTTCTATTCACGAGTTGGCAACTCACCCCCGTTGTGCCCCAGTTTCTTGCAGGTTTTGCCGTACAGGTTTAATTACGGCTTTGCGGGCTCAGTTTCATTCGGGTGACTTGCTAGTAGGTGGGTTTTTCTTGTATCGTACCCATCATATTACTTTGTATAATATTATTCCGTTGTATCTAGTAAATTCCATCAACCAAACATGTATTTATTTTGAGATAGAGACCAGTGATGTTATTCCTTCGACCTTAGAGTCGCGCGTTATTTTTCTGCGGTTTTCTTGTGGATTTGAGTTTCCTTTTGAATTTTGATCCTCGCCGTTGGCGTTGTATATTATATTGCTTGTGTGGTTGTGACCGTCGATTGACGAAGAGCTAGCTCCCGCTTGGGGATGCCTTTTTATTGATTTCGTATACTATTCATGTTGTATCCCGTTTGGGAGCCAGTATTTACAAAGGAGACTCTGCCGAAATTTTCAGTAAATTTTGATGTTCTTAAAAACCGCATAATTCGGCTTAAGCTATTAAAACTACTTGTTTTAAATTGGTTTTCCTTCACTCTACTTCTTTTCTTGGTTTGGATTTCTGGGTTTTCGGTTTACTTAGATTACGTACGCCTCGAGACGTTTCGTAGTTTAAGTGCCGGTCATGTTCCGTACTTTCGGGACGTGACAAAGTTGGTATCAGAGCGTTAGGTTTTAACCTTCGGAGCGTAGGATGACCCTTGGTTGATGGAATAGGTGACTAAAGTAGAGTGACGTACCGTTGGTATGATCCGCGGCATATTTACGACACGCCACTCCACTTAAGAAGCCTTAGGATGTACATTTCCTTGTTCAGTATTTTATTCCTTCCTGATCTAGCCTCATCGTTACCAGTTTGGTTTTGCTGCCACGATTTCGGGCAGGGAGAGCTACGGCTAGAGTTGCGGTCAACAGGAGCTCGTCACAAACGAGGACTGACCAGGGCGTGATTCCGGGAACACCCAATTGCAGAGATGTGTCTTTTTACTATGTTTCCGTGCCACGAGCGTTTGGCGGATCGCCTTTATGAGGTTACTCGGAGGTGCTGATTGACACTAGAGAATTGAGCCAATGATGGAGGCCAGCCAGATTTTGATGACCGTTGGTGTGTTGCTTACTCCTGATGATTGAGGCACGGTTCAGCATGCAGACGAGTGAGCCGGTTATTGCTGCGAACGACGAGATATCGCCCCCAGATGTTGGAGCTATTGCAGTATAAGTTGTACTAAGAGATGATAGAAGGTCGCTAGTCATCGAGGATGAATGACTAGGACATGTGGATCGTTCGCCTACCCCGATGCGAGGTCATCAGATAGATTGATTCCAGCTAGAGACGACTTCACGCGGAGACGTTAGGAGTCGACAGAGACGATCGAATGTCAGAAACCTATTATTCTAAGTTTAAGGTAGTCGGAAAGACATGCAGGCAATTCTATGGTCCCTCTAGAAGAATGAAACCCTAACTCGACTTAATGACCGTGTGAAAGCCTTTGAACCTTAGGGTTTGCGGCAGTTCTGCGGCGCCATTAGTGAGGCTTGGGTTTGCCCTTCTACGGCTGGACCACCGATGCTGTGGTATGTACTCGATACTATTAAACTGTACCCAAGATGTTGAGCTCTTGGGGGATTATGAGGTTTTGACGAATCGATTGGATGGCTCGACTTAATTCGGATGCTAGGTGGTGAGATGCATTCTTGGGAGACTCCAGATACGAGGATAGCCGTTGGAGCTCAGTCCATGCAGCCACGACGAGACGAGTCCGAAGCAGACGACATTAGAGAAAAGTGGAGTAAGAGGTTCGTACCAGATCTAGATGAGATGACGTTCCACTCCACCGACATCAGAGATGCGATGCGCATGCCGAGGCATGGTACTTGGACTTACCTTCCAGAAGGAGTCGCGATGAGTATGCAGTCGTTCCAGAGCAAGATGCAGATATAGGAAAGGACAACGACTTCCGGACAGTTGGCAGAGACGAGGCATGGAATAGACCGTGAGCAGGATTCCTTCCAGGCCACTGATGCAATGATATTTGCACCCAGGATCAGATGTGTCACGTGCATTCAGAGAGCCAGAGGCCGACGCCAGTGATATGCTGCCTTGACAGGGCCGATGAGCCGATGGATTGTGAGATTGGTAATCCACGGAGAAGACTTGGACCCAGGAGTGGTCATGTTACGCACACCAGCAGGCCAGAGTTCATGATCATCGATGAGACGTCCCACTAGTGACCGCAACAGTTGGCCCGAGATTCTTAGAGGATGCACTTGAGCGGTACTGTTCCGTCATTATTGATTTCGATGTTTTGGGTGATTTATTCGTATGATTTGATTTTGATGATTGAGGATTTACGATCTTTGCACAGTGTTGCACTTGATATCGTTTTCGTGCTTTAGTTTCACATGTTTATGATTTTACGATTTTAAACAGTTGAGTTGGTTTTGTGCGTATGCATGCACACGAATTGGTTCCTGCACTCTGTATAGTTATTATATGCTTGCAGTGTGCACTGGACTTCGATTTCGATTGTGATACTCGATATTTGTTTTGTGCACCTTGTGCACCTGATTGATTTTGCGCACGTTCGGCGCTTGATATTGGATTTCATGATTTCGTGCACGATGGATGCACCTGATTTGGATTTTCGCGCATGTTGGGCGCATGTTTTGAAGGGTGATTTTGGTGCACACCAGAGGCACTAAATTGAGAATTTTTCGTGCATGTCAGGTGCACCTGATTTTGCTGTCAGGCACACATGTTGCCTACGACAGATGTTTCGTGCACACCCGATGCACTTAGATGTTGTTTCTGTGCACATGTATGGCACATTCATGGATTTTTATTTCCGTGCGCACCAGACGCACGTAGCATTCATGTGCATATTTTGGGATTGATTTCGTATAGAGCAGTACGTTTTTATGATATTGCTATGTGTTTTCGTACTGAGCAGGACTAGTCAGAGGACAGTACCTGAATATATTTTTGCATGCATTGATAGTTATTGAAGGGATTTCCAAAAAGCGAGCTATAGCCTCAGTATTTACCTACGTGTCTGATATGACACGAAATGTTTAAAACAAGGAGACCCTACTAAATTGTTTCCAAAACGGCGGAACGTACATTTCAAACAAAGGTATATATGTATATAGTTATTTTCTTATGATAGACGTCCGCCACTGTGCAGTGTTATACGCGTTGCACAGCGACTTAAAGAGATTTGGCATGCATTTCCTTCAGATACTTACAGATATAGATTCGATATTTACATGTATAGTTTCGAGTTATGTCATATTGGTTTTGATTTGGATTTGGCATTGATGTCTTCTCCATGACTCCGATGATTGCGGGATTCTTGACGGAGTTTTGATTTGAGTTATATGCTCATTTTTCAAGCGCATGCGCTGCGCTACGATTTGTTTTATGTAGTTACAATTTCGGAGCCCCGACGACTTGATGGTTTTTCTTAGATGTTTTAGTATTTGGAGGAGTTTGAATTTAAATTCGGGGACCGAATTTCTTTAAGGGGGGAAGATTGTAACGTTTTGAAAATCGTTTCGGTGAAATTTCGAAAAAATCGGTAAAATAAGGGGGTTTTCTGTAAAAAGTCAAAATACAAATATCTTATTATAAAAATTAAATATACATATTCTAGCTATGTAATTGCTATTATTTGGTGTTTATTGAGCCGCTGGTGAAATTTCAAATTTTCAGAAAAAAATATTATTTTATTATTATTTTAAGCCGTCACTAATACATTTAATTAGAGAAAATTACAAATTGGAATGAGTTGAAACAAATTTTTTGCATCATAAAACATTAAATAAAATTTTATCATGTGGTTTTTGGAACGAAATCATTTGCCAAAACGGTTTAGAAATTATTGAAGAAAAAAGGCATTTTTTTTAGCGTAAATGGATGTTTGGGGTATTGTATTTATCATTTTTCATCACCCCACACCCACACACCCCCATTCACTTCTCCCCTTGGCTGAATTCAGCAGCCCCCATCTTTTTCCCCACTTGAATTTTAAAGGAAAAGAAATGAAAGAAAAGAAAATAAAATGGAGAAATGAGGTGGACCTTTGACCTTGAATTGACTTTGACTTCTCCCCCCACTTTCTCTACCTCCCTCTCTCTCCTCTCCCCCTCCCATTCCAGCCGACCCCCCCTGTCCTACTGCAGCAACAGCCCCCCCCATTTCCCTTCTCTTTTCTCTTCAAAACTTCATCAAAAATTGCCCCAAAATCCATCAAAAAAATCCCAAAACCCAAATCCGACTCCTACCCATTTTAGCTTAGCCCGTATAGCATGGATCTTTGTGAAAAGAGAGCATTTTGGGAGGCCATGGATGCTTGTGTATCTTCAAATGTTTTTGGGTATAATTCTAAAACATTTTTGCTTAATTTGTTACTAATTTCTTAAAGCTAATTTAATTAAGTGTTAATTTGGTTTATGTGAGTTTAATTGCATGATTAAAGATTTCAAGTTAGGGTTTGTTGTGGAAATGAGTTGTGTTTGATTGTGTATGGTTTAGTGAGGTAGATTAACATATTTAGTTTTGTAGAAAACTAATCTAGTTGTTAATTACAAGTTGTTACTTGAAAAATGTCCAAATTAAGCTTTTTGTTGCAAACTAGTTTTTTTTGATTTAATTCGAAATATGAGATTAAAAATATGGTTAGGGTTTTTATCATATTATTAACTTTATTAAGTGTAGTTTAACACTTTAGTTCATGCAAATCCAACCTAAATTGTAGTTTGTGCATTTTTGCTATGAAATTGTTAAAAAGGGTATTTTGTAAACTAGAATATTAGGGTTTTTGGAATTTAATGAGATTAAATTCCGGAAATTGTTTCTATGACTTATTTAAGATATTTAATAAGTATATTGGCCGCTACATTCATTTAAACATCATGTTTTTTACAAAAACGGCGAATTGTGCTTGCTAGATTTTCGGAAAAATGACTTTTTAAGTGAAATTGGGGTTTTTGTGAGTTTTAACCTAGTTCATATTAAAATTAGTGTTCGTGAATGTGCAAATGAGTGTGATTGGATTTTTTTCGGTGGTTTGACGTTTGTACATCGACATCGAGGGTTGGTTTGACTATTCTTGCATGCGTAGGCGATGGGTTTGGACCTATGCGTGATACGCGTGCCGATTTGATTTTCGTATGCCGTTTCGATTTCGAATTTAGTTTTAATGCGATATGGTGCATTATGATATGTAGGTACCCCCATGTGGACTTCGAGACGACAAGCAAGCGCGTGGCGACATCGGCACCGGCTAGCGAGGATCAGGTGAGTAGATTTATATCTACGGGGAGAAGTCGGGTGGATGGCGTATAGCACCCCCGCAGTCCGTGGTGATGTATACGGATGCGTATACACACCAACAATTTATGATATGTTGTTAGGATTTATTATTGATGATTTTAGATGGATATTGGTGTTGGATTGGTGCATGGTTACGAAACCTTAGGTAGTGGGTGCACTACACTTACACATACACACATATACATACTTGCATACATTCCTTATTTCATATGTGCGTGTATGGGAATATATTTTTATGTGTTCACATGGGTATGGGACTATGTGTTCATATACTGGATTTGAGGATAGTATTTAGAATTTGAGATGAGTTGATGAGATTGGGATTGAGGCCAGGAGATCGGTGATGTGATTTGGTTCGTATTGAGATACGACATGATGTTTTAGCGGGTCTTCTGACGTAGAAATTCTTACACCCGCATGCATACATAGATGGCATCAATATTGTACTAGACGTAGGACATTATTCCGGATCATGATATTTGATAAAGAAGATACCAAATGAATAGTGTGATTGATGTGACGTTGACCCGTACCCAGATTTAGGGATGCCGTACGACGGATTTACGTACGAGCTATATATTGATGATTGATCCGCACTCTTGACTTGGGATGTCTGATTATAGATATGGTATCGGATATGATATTATTGAGGCGGGATCACCGACTAATATATATACAGGTATGTATATACATCGACTCAGATGTTAGGCGGTTTTCCTTACCTGTAGTCCAGCTGGTTAGCTTAGCCCTTTAGTTTAGTTTAGTTGTTAGATTAGATTCGATTCTTACCTATTTCAAAAACTAACGAATCGTGGGTATTTTAAAAGACAGCCCAAGGGATCCTACGAAGATTTCAAAAGACGTATCTTTTCATAAAAACACCTTAGCCCCTATTTTCAAAACCCCATGATTCGTGTTATTTCAAAAGGCACCATTTGTAGGACTTATATTAGATTAATGCAGATTAGTTATAGTTGCGTCTAGTTTTCAGCTTCCGCTCATTATTGTGGTTCGCTTCGCATCGCATGCTTATATTATGTTTCGTATACATTATTGATATCATGCTATTAGGACACCAGCACCATTACCGATGATGCGTATGTACCACGTACACTTACTTGCCGGCTCACACACATCTTCATCGGTAATTGTCATGCCACGTACACTTTAGAAATACTATTGCATTGACATAGGTTGTTAGCTAATAATTTAGACATGATATTAGTGTACTCGCCTTATATGCTAGATTAGACATTGTAGATATTACTTGTTACTTCATGCATGTTAATATTCATTGTTATGCCGCATTCATGGATTTTTATGCCGATATGCACTGTTTACATGCTATTGAGGATTGGATTCGGATTTCTATGAGATTTTCTGGTTTTGGGGGAAAACCGCAAAACTTATATAAGCTTCTTTCTCTCTTTAAAATAAAAGTGCGGTTTTCCCATGCTGTATGAGTCGTCCACCATGAGTTTGCTGATGGATTTCGAGACCCGATTCGAGGAGGCGGATGAACCGTTTCGGGTACATGGTGGACCCGGTAAGGTACCCCGGGGCAAGAAGTGCGTGATGATGACGATGTGAGCCTGGCAGGGGAGCACTACCTACCAGTGATTTTACCCGACGCGTCGGATATCCGGAGGATACCGTCGTGGTCTTGAGATGGATGGTAGGGGCCGGTCTGGACTGACGGCGCCCTAGATATTGTGATTGAGACATTGAGATTTCGAGATATTGAGGTACAGAGACTGTGATACAGAGATATCGAGATATTGGGATTACGTTTTGTGCCGATGCTAGGCACTGTTTATGATGATTTCATTATGATACCTCATTTTAAAAATACAAAGGAAATCTCGCTAAATTATGGAAACAGTTCTTCATTTACATGTATTCTGTTTTCATGCATTCATACTTCATTCATATGATATATTGCTACCCTTGGGCACTGACACGGGTACATGAGATTACACTCGGGTTAGATATTTACCCTAGCCTTGTTATAAGCTGCTGGTTATTTATATTTGAGGATGTATATTGATCGTATGACCTAGGATTGCGTCATACATGCGATTTCTATTCGTAGATGTTTTTCTATTCACGAGTTGGCAACTCACCCCCGTTGTGCCCCAGTTTCTTGCAGGTTTTGCCGTACAGGTTTAATTACGGCTTTGCGGGCTCAGTTTCATTCGGGTGACTTGCTAGTAGGTGGGTTTTTCTTGTATCGTACCCATCATATTACCTTGTATAATATTATTCCGTTGTATCTAGTAAATTCCATCAACCAAACATGTATTTATTTTGAGATAGAGACCAGTGATGTTATTCCTTCGACCTTAGAGTCGCGCGTTATTTTTCTGCGGTTTTCTTGTGGATTTGAGTTTCCTTTTGAATTTTGATCCTCGCCGTTGGCGTTGTATATTATATTGCTTGTGTGGTTGTGACCGTCGATTGACGAAGAGCTAGCTCCCGCTTGGGGATGCCTTTTTATTGATTTCGTATACTATTCATGTTGTATCCCGTTTGGGAGCCAGTATTTACAAAGGAGACTCTGCCGAAATTTTCTGTAAATTTTGATGTTCTTAAAAACCGCATAATTCGGCTTATGCTATTAAAACTACTTGTTTTAAATTGGTTTTCCTTCACTCTACTTCTTTTCTTGGTTTGGATTTCTGGGTTTTCGGTTTACTTAGATTACGTACGCCTCGAGACGTTTCGTAGTTTAAGTGCCGGTCATGTTCCGTACTTTCGGGACGTGACAAGAGTCCCTGCTCTCGATGTCTGCTCGAAACTAGTTGGGTCATCATCTCATGATGCAATCCTTGCTCCCACTGTCATCGAGAAACCGAGGTATCTCTCAGGCGGATGAGGAATCCTACTAGATCGGCGGAGAGGCTGAGGTTCGTTGGAATCTACTGAATCCCTTGGTTCTATCAAATCATCTGCTGTAGTTTGTATAGCTGGAACCTTTCCAGTTCTACATAACAGACCTTGCCTTGAGCTTGTCCGGATTTTGGTTTTAGACATAGCCCGGACAACCCCAAATCTTAACCAACTTAAGATATGTGCTCTTCCTTTCCATATCATATATGAAGCGGTAGGCACTGATTTGATTCGAACCCAATTCAATAGGTATGCAGCTTCTCAAGTGCATAACACCCCAAAAGGAAATAGGTCACTCAGTAATACTCATCATAGAGCACACCATATCATATAGGGTGTGATTGCTCCGCCCTGATACACCGTTGTGCTGTGGTGTAATCAGAGGAGTAGTACGGAGAGAGAATCTCATTCTCCTTTAGAATGGTCCAGGAATGCCATGCACAAGTATTCTCCTCCCTGATCTCATCATAGGACATAATACTTATACCCGGTTATTGGTTCTCTACTTCTAACTTATATTCTGTGAATGCCTCAAAAGGTTCGGACTTATGTTTCAACAGGAACATATGACTGAATCTTAAGAGATTATCAGAGAATATAATGAAGTATAAAGAACCAGTCCTGGCATGTGTAGACAGGAGACTTTACATACATCATCATGTATCAGTCCCAAGAGTTTACTAACTCTTTCTCTGTTTCCAGTAAACGGAGCTATGGTCATCTAATCTTTGTGACATGACTGGCAAGTTTCATAAGATGTAAATTCAAACTGATTTAAATATGCATCTAAAATGTAACTTCAGCCAGTCGGGTCGCATTGATATGACCTAGTCTGCAATGCCTCAAGAATGATTCGTTCATTTCTGAACTCTTCCTCTTGTGTGTGTTCTGTATACGAGGAACTGTAGTTTGATTTAGAACGTCAATGCTTTTAGATAACGTGCCTGAACCGATCAACTTTTGATATAGGAAATGTTCAAAACATTATCCATCAATACAAAATTATATCCTTTCTTTAGAAATAAAGAGACTGATATGATTTTGTATATCAGATTCGGTATCTAATAGCATTTGTTCAGAATCAATGTATTCGTAATACAGGGTGACAGTGACCAACAGACTTGGCTGCAACACTTGCCCCGTTTTCTGTCTCATGAAACTTATCACCCGTTCTCAGTTTTTCCACCTTTTTGTAGCCCTATGTAACAGATTACATATCTGGGATCCTGATCCGGTATCATATACCCTGGATGCAGAGGATACTGAGAAACAGTTCTTTGTAATGAACACACCCGAAGGAGATGCATCATATGCACTTTCTTCGTTTGGGCGGCATATGAATTCTGGTATTCCCCAATTTCCTGCTCTGTCTTATAACAATTATAAGTTGGAGAGGGACCAACGTTCCCCAGCTCAGTATAACAAGCAGGTTCGGTCAATTTTCCGTATTATTATCTTGATTAAGGCGTGATATGGTCGCTACCTGGAGAGAGAGAGAAGAAAACACTCTGCGTGCGCTCTTGCAAGATCAGATTGGTTATATATTTTATCTAATCAGGATGGCTCCCACTGTTTTTATCAAATCTTCCTTCAAACCTTAAAAGGAAAGACTAGCCGGGATTAATTACACTCTACAAGTTCGCCAATCTTTCAGCCAGGCCAGTGTCGGTACTTTGAGGGAGGTTCCCCGTGCTTTCGCACGGACCTAATTACTGTAAACCTCGTTTTCCCAGAGGCGTAACCCCGTTGACACCTTTCTAGACACCTACTTGATCGGCTAATTGTAAAGTGCAAAACTCTCCCAGGAGTAACAATTACTCGCAGTGGGTATCGGGATCCAACTATCACATAGAAGGTATGCAATCTCATTGCAAGTTTCAACACTTGAAACTCCCGATAAAGGTTTTTACCCCTAGCACCTATGACCTTGGCTAAGGTCAACAAATCATAGGTACTAGTCAAGTTCTACCCGTCATTTCGTGATTAATTAGACCCACCCACATGACCCTTGGCTAAGGTCAACAAAGCCACATGACTGTCCTAACTAATCGCATCATATGCTGTGTAGGAAGACATCACTTAGCTACCGCACACTACGCCTCGGCTATGGTCGACAAACGTAGCACGAATACTAAGTACTCTACTTCTAAAATGACGGAGGCTTGCGAATGGTTTTTATGAAAACCTTTAACGCTTTGAACTTGATCTCGTTGCGGAATCAAATGGTTTTTTAAATGGAATGTTTTTGAGGCTTTTCTAGTTTTGCTAAAGGGGTCACTCCCGGTGAAGGGATCGTCGGCCCTTTCCTCGTCGAATGAGGTGCGGGATATATCATATATATCACTGTGCAAAGCGGAAACTATAGAAGCGATCAAAGACAAACCGAGGGTTGTAGCATCTGCCAGTTATTGCTAAAGGAGTCACTCCCGGTGAAGGGATCTCGGTCCTTTCCTCATCGAATAAGGTGCAGGATGTTCTATAATGAACACCGCGATGCAAAGCAAGAACTGTAGCTACCTGTTTTTATTTTGAAATTCGATTCCACAACATCAATTAGGTTTATTTTCTTTCATTAATCTCATTAATGAATATCCCATCAATTAAGTCCACCTAACCATCACAGATAAATATAACGTACGCTTATGCCATCCGCATTCGCCTCGATGTCCCGTCTGCACCGTTAGGTTAGGTAACTAACGGCAGAGCGGGGCAGGGCTAGTGTGTGTGTAAAACATAAGCAACGTTTATACAATATATCATATATACTATATATTATACCTGTCACAGAACATCACATGATCACAGATAAATCACACCAGAAGAAACATATGAAATATTGGATATACTAGGACGTCCGTGTTTTCAATACGAGCCAGTATAAAACACGGATTCCACGGTCGTGATGAATAGCCAATCCCACACCCCAAGACCCCTATGAGAGCGGCAAGCAACCCTACCAATTCTAGGGTTAGGAGACCCGGACTCGACTCCTCGAGATGGTCTCCCACTGGACCCCAGAACCCGGTTACTTATGCTCCCCTCCTTGGGTCTATCCTAGTGCAGAAAAGTAAATAATATACAACGGGTGACGACTTCCGCAACCTGGAAGTGCCCCAATAAAAGAATATTACATACAAGTTTTTACATGAATGAAAATGAAAAACACTCATCTCACATAAACCCCCCCCGGCTATTCAAACACGACGATCCAATATAACATATCCAGCAACACATAACATCACATGTCATCAACGTAAGTAAATATGTCCATCCCAATTGTCGTTGACATATAGCAACGAAACCGGCGATATCACATATTACACTTACGGTCACAGAAAAGAAAGTGTAAAACTACAACAGTTGGAATCCGCAACCTGCTCAGACATCGCATGCCTGACCAAATGAAATACTTAGACATCGTATGCCTAACAATTATAAACCCCGCATTTTAGTCTCAAAGTCGAAAATACTTTTCAATATCAAGTCGGGCAATTCAACAAGATTCCCGACATCCTGATCGAATGCTCGTCGCAAACTTTAGTAGGCGGCCGCACCCCCGATACCGTCGACGAAGTGCACCAAGGCGGAACACCGCCACCGCGAGCACCCGAACGGATGCTTTCGGCGACGGGGTTCTCCTACAGTCACTTGGTCGGGGCTATGGAGTGAGGCTGTCTATTAAGTTTACCCGGCGAGTATCCGCGTACGCTACGTGATTGTGACGGACTTTTGATCACATCAAAACTTCGTGGCAACCGATCAAATGAGACTAAACTGCTATGTTTATAACATTCATTCCGTTATCTCATAACTATTTGCGAATTCCAATTATTGTAGCACATTCCGGATAAACAGAAAATGCTAAACATTTTGATCGAACAATCGAACACCCAAGTTTTCCCGATACAGCTCAACACATGAAATAAGTTTAACAACATTCAGTTCGTGCCTCAGTAGCAACGGTCCAGCCGTAGAAGGGTCAAGCCAACGCCTCACATGTGGCACGCCGTACTGCCCCAAACCCGAAGGTTCAAAGGGCAGTTCAAGACGGTCACATAATCGAGTTAAGGTTTGTTGTCTTCTAGAGGGTCCATCGCGTTACTTGCAATACTTAGAACTTCGTTAAACTACGGAAAAATCCAACAATTGGAAATTTCCCGGCAGGGGAAAAAGTGGGTATTTATATCCGGTCGAACCTTTTAACATATTCTAAAATTTATCCGGAAACGCACACCGACAAAATAAGATAGTCCGATTGAATACACCAAGTTCCCAATACAACTCAGAAAATGCAACTCTGGAAAAATTATTAAAAATCCCCAGGAAAACCAGCACAGACAACTAAGAGTTACTGTGCAAAACAAAATGCACATCGCAACAAAATAACCGCGGATCAGCCGCGTCATCCTACTGTAGGGCCGCGGATCTGCGCATATATTGTGGAATCAGGACCACGAATTTCACAGTTTGTCTTATATGTTCCTGCTGATTTTTCTGAATATTTTTAATTTGGAAAAATCCTCAAAATTAGAAAATGTACAGAGAGCATATTCTTAGTCGGGGTTTTGGGTCGATCGGACTTCTGATTCCGTCGGGACTTCACCTAAGGCTCTAGCTAGGCTCTGATACCACTGTAGGGTTCCTAGGCACTCTAGTGAAGTCTCACAAGTGATCAAACACGCTAATTTCTAAAAATTACGGTGCCGAGAAAACCTAGAACGGATCGTTAACTAGATATTTAGGCGAAACGATGCAAATAAACAACTTTATCTAGAAGGAAAGGAGCTACAACCTTTGTAGATCTGTTTCTCCACCTCCAAAGCTCCGCAACGAAGTCCCTTTGCTGTCCATGTGAGTTCCTGGGCTCTAGCGTCGGCTTCGTCGGAGAATGGGCGAGCTAGGTCGTCGATGTCCATGCCGAAGATGATCTACGTCGAGGCATCGCTAAATCAAGCTCCACCTTCACGAAGTCGTGAAAACTTATGAAGGAAACACCCTATACTACTTGGCAAGATGTAGAGGATGAAGAAATAGGTAGTGGGTAGACTTTAGATTTGGATTTCTCACACTTTTTCATTACTTTCCATTGGAGTAGCAAGCTACATCCATGGAAGAAGAAGATGAAGAAGAAGAAGAAGATATGATAAGTTATTCCTTAAAAGAAAAATAAAATAAATGAATACTTATCATCTATTTGACCATGGTTTAGTGTAGAGTTTTAACTAAGGTTAGAGAGTGGTTAGGGTTAGATAAAAGACAAGAATGGTGGACTAAGTTCAAAGCTTCAAGAAGCTTTCAAATAAAAACAAAAACTAGCAACCATTCTTATCTCTTTATCTTTTCTTTTTCCAAAATAAACAAAAGGAATAAATAAATGATTAAGTAAATGAAAAAGAAACCCTAATCACTAATTAACCATGGTTTAACACTTTACACAAAACCAAGCTAGAATGTATCATCAAACATGATACAATCATGTGCACAAAACTATATCGAATATACAATGTGCACATCCGCGCGAGAAAATCCATTTAAAGTGAACCGATACTAGTTAATGCAAAGCAATATATCAAATATATAATTATGTATTAAATCATTAAATCAACACTTGATTTAACGATCCGGTCATATCGCATATAACCGGCTAGTATCCAATGTGTCGGCTTATCGAATCAATCCTTGATTCGATAACTAGGTTATATCGCATATAACCATTCGATACATTGATCGCGAGAATAGAATACGGTATCATATACACGCATTATTCTCGGTCCCGCACATATCTCATATGCGCTCCTATTTCGTTTCGCTTGAGCTAGGAAACCTCTGTGTAGGACTCTAAAGACTCGTCAATACGCCGGTAGCAGATGATGATCATATCAAACATACGCAAGCCGCAAGCGGTCTGCTAAACGTAACGGCCACCCGGGTATTGAGCGATCAGAAGATCGACGAGCAAGCCCGCTCACACTCCTGCGAATCCAACCAGTAACACTTACCGTACAGTCCGGTCTGTTCGTCTGATATGTCGCATATCTCGCCTAGGGGTGGTAAACGTCAGACCCCAATAGCTCGATAAGTCATGCCGACTTGAGGTCCATAACATTCGTGAAACTACTGATAACTCTTACCAGTATATCACAGCAACCCTGGCCAGGGATTTCCTGTTATGGCCAGTCGAGCATAGCACAACATCAACCCCCAATACCGGGAGAGACGAATCCCCTCCTATCGCTCATTGCCTCCATGTGAATCGGGACTGTACCCAAAAACCACCTGTTTGCACGACTCAGTAGAGCTGTGGTAGGGTGGAAATCAAAGCACAGTGGGAGACACACAAGACTCTATGACGATCTCGGGTCAACAGACTAAGCTGTACCAGTGTCACCAGAGAACTGCTATCTGACGTGAGGTATAATACCATCTGGGAGTTCTCGGCGAGTCCGTTCAGTGTACCCAGTCTCCACCGAGCACCCGCATACCATCTCCGATGTCAAACACCAATGGATATGGGATCATCCATCGCCCATCGCATGGGTCGAGAAGATATACGCTAGTCTACTCTGGAATATCGATGCCCCGTCTCGATATTCCCTCGACTAGGAACATTTCAAGGATGTACTCATGGACTATCCAGGCCCCACTAGTATGATCTGTATCACAGTCCTGGAAGTCAAGTATACATCCTAAGGGCTTTATCAACATGTAATCAGAGAGACAGAAAGTATACATGTTAAGATAAAGTGCAACCAGATAGCGTACTATCATGTCGAGCAAGAAAGTCCTACCTATATATGTCCCAGCATCCACTACAATATACATCCAATGTACAGTAATGGCCTCTAAGGCATACATATAACTAACAACTTGGACGGTCGGTGCTGCCATTTTAGCGACGTGGACGGTCGATGCTTCCCTTTTTGCGACTTGGACGGTCAATGCTGGCATTTTAGCGACTTGGACGGTCGGTTCTGCCCTTTTTGCGACTTGGACGGTCGATGCTGCCATTTTAGCTACTTGGACGGTCGATGCTGCCATTTTAACGACTTGGAAGGTCGATACCGCCCTTTTTTCGACTTGGACGGTCGGTGCTGCCCTTTTAGCGACGTGGACGGTCGGTGCTGCCCTTTTAGCGACGTGGACGGTCGGTGCTGCCCTTTTTGCTACTTGGACGGTCATTGCTGCCCTTTTAGCGACGTGGACGGTCGGTTCTGCCCTTTTTGCGACTTGGACGGTCGATGCTGCCATTTTAACAACTTGGACGGTCGATACTGCCCTTTTTGCGACTTGGACGGTCGATGCTGCCATTTTAGCGACGTGGACGGTCGGTTCTGCCCTTTTTGCGACTTGGACGGTAGATTCTGGATTCGACTTGCCCCGCTTCTTGCGGCGTCATGGATGAAGTTGACTTGTTTCCGAGGTGGAATTTGGTTCTGCCGGGAGGTCATTAGTTGTTTTGCCGACCTGATGTGATTTGGGTTGACATCAGTATCGCTACGCTGGAATATGGTACTAGGAGCGAATCATCATTTGTCATGACAGGATTTTGGGATTGTTTTACGCCCGTGGATTGTATACGGTTTTGCAGGATGTATGATCCAGACTGTAGGGCCGGAAAAATTTCGGGATTTTGTCGGCGTCTGCATCGCTGCACTGGAATATGGTACCAGGAGCGACTCATCATTCGCCGTTGGGGTATGGGATTTGGAATTTAGTTGACGTCTGCATCGCTGCACTGGAATATGGTACCAGGAGCGACTCATCATTCGCCATTTGGGGATTGGGGAGCGATGGCTTAGGAGACAGGTTTAGATCCCTATCGCCTAAGACTTTTCAATTTTATGGGCCGTGAGGGTCCCATAAAAGCATTTTCTCCCTACGAGTCGTAAGGATCCCGCAGGTGTATTTTCTCCTTAGGAGTCGTGAGGATTCCTAAGTGTGTTGCTCCTTTGTGAGTCGTAAGGATCTCACGCAGGGGTTTTCTCTTCACAAGGTCGAGAGGACTTTGCGAGTGTATTTCATCTCTTTTCACGAGTTTGCGCCCTTTCGGGTTTTCGCAGACTCGCCGGTAGTCCTGCTGTTTTTACTCACGGAGCCCTTTCGGGTTTTCAACCGTGCCCGTTTTGCTTGTGGATATACCGTTTATTTTTTATTTCTTTTTTTAATTTTTATTTTATTTTATTTTTTTTTTCGCTGGTGGGACTTTAAAAGTAGTCTCACCGGCAGGATTTGGGAGAGATAGGGGTCATTTACGCCCGTGGATTGTATACGGTTTTGCAGGATGTCTGATCGAGACCGTAGGGCTGATGTACTCAATTCGCCTGCGACTTGGAGCATTCATGTGTAGTATTTTTTAAGATATCGGCCATTGATGGGTGGCATGGGCCTTTCTCCCTCGGCACTTATTAGTTGGTAGGATCCTCCGTCGAACACTTTCTCGATGACGTATGGTCCTTCCCAATTTGGCTCGAATTTTCCCTTGGCATGTCGATTGAGAATGATCGGTCTTTTGAGGACCAACACCAATTCACCTTTCTTGAAAGCGCGGAGACGGGTTATCTTGTCATAGGCCCGTGACATTTGGGCTCGGTATAGCTCCAGATTTTGCTGTACCGCGAGCCTCTTTTCTTCGAGGGCATCGAGCTCTTCAAGTCGAAGGAGCACGTTTTCCTCCTCCGTCAACTCGTGCTGAACGGCCATTCTTAGGCTTGGAACTTCGACTTCGAGAGGGAGGACCGCCTCCACTCCGAAGAGCAATGAGTATGGAGTGGACTGTGTTGGAGTACGGTGCGTGGTACGATATGCCCACAACGCCTCGTGAAGTTTGAGATTCCAGTCTCTCTTGTTGGCTGAAGCATTTTTCCTCAGGAGCTTGCATAGAGTCTTATTGAAGGCTTCGGCTGGCCCATTGGCTCTTGGATTATAGATGGAGGAATATCTCCAGTCTATCTTTTGCTGAGTAGCGAACCTTGAGACATTGAAGCTCTTAAAAGAAGGCCCGTTGTCAGAAATGATTCTTCTTGGTGTACCGAAGCGGTATAGAATATTATGCTGGAAGAATATCAGAATATCTTTTGTCTTGACTTCTTTTAGCGGGACAGCTTCAGCCCATCTGGAGAAGTTGTCTGTCGCGACTAGTATGAACCGGTGGCCTTTGGATGATGGAGGATCAATTGGGCCAACAATGTCGGTGCCCCAGACTTCGAAGGGCCACGACGCCACTGTAGGATGCAACGGATTGGGATGCTTATGAATGAAATCACCATGGATTTGGCAGATCTGACATTTCTTTGCATGCTCTCCGCAATCCCGTATCATGGTGGGCCAGTAATACCCAAGCCGTTTGATTTGAAGTCGCATCTTAGGACCAGATTGGTGAGCACCGCAAACGCCCGAGTGAACATCTTTCATGACCTTTTGGGCTTCGGCCAATGACAGACACCTGAGCCAGAGTTGGTCATATGACCTGCGGTATAACGTGTCATTTACAAACACGTATCGGAGAGCTCTTTTCTTCAGCTGAATCCTTGCAGATTTTTCTTCGGGCAGCTTGTCGTATCGGAAGTACTTTATGAAGGGTTCTCTCCAATCGAGCTCGTCTTGGATGATCGAAGCTTCTTCGGCAGGACTGCTCTTCTGTTCCGCGCATTCCTCTTCTCGTAGAGAGACTGGGGGTAGAATTTGCCGGCTCCTGACTGTGATCAGAATTTCGTCCATGTCAGGATCAGCCAGCTCCTTGGCTAAGCGAGCGAGTACGTCAGCCTTTCCGTTCAACTCTCTAGGGATTCTCATTAGTTCAATGTGAGTGAATCGTTTCATGAGTTCCACCACCCGGCTTCTATACCGAGCTAACTCGGGTTTGTATATCTTATAGTCGCCGCTTACTTGGTTGACGACAAGCTGGGAGTCACCGTAAACCCGTAGCCGAAGGATTTCCATTTCTATGGCAAGCTCCAAACCAGCTATCAGAGCTTCATACTCAGCCTCATTGTTTGTGCGAGGCTCGGTGAGAGCAAAAGAACGCCGTAAGGTTCCCATTGATGGCGTGATGAACACCAATCCTATCCCTGCTTTTATCTCCGGGACGCTTGATTTACTAAAGGTTCTTATCGATGAGGCCCCATCGAAGTAGAGCTCCCAACATGGCTCGTCATTCTCGAGGTGCAACACTTGTTCGTCGGGTAACTCACAATTTAGCGGCGACCCTTCTGGTATGGGATGAGCAGCGAGAAAGTCTGCAAGAGCTTGCCCTTTTACTGCTTTCTGAGGAGTATAAACTATGACAAACTCAAGTAGCATGACAGCCCATCTTGCCATTCTGCCGGCTAGGCTTGCTTTGGTCATCAGGTGTTTGAGCGGGTCGACCTTGGAGATCAGCATAACCCGATGAGCCAGCAGATAGTGCCTCAGCTTCTTCACAGTAAATATCAGAGCCAGGCATTGCTTTTCGATTGGGGAATAGTTGTGTTCCGCCCCGACTAGAGTTCGACTGAGGTAGTAGAGGGCATTCTCCTTTCCCTCCTCGTTATTCTGGGCGAGGAGCGCACCGAGTGACTCATCTAGCGCGGCAGTGTAGAGAATCAACGGTTTATTTAGAATGGGAGCGGCCAGCACTGGAGGGTGCAACATGATGCTTTCGAACGCTGCTTGACATTCGGCATCCCAGATAAAAGGAGCTCCTTTCTTCATGAGCTTTGAGACGGGCCTACATCTTCCCGATAAATTTGAGATAAACCTCCGTATATACGCGAGCTTGCCTTGAAAAGATCTTAGCTGCGTCAGACTCTTCGGAGGGGGCATCTCCATGATGGCCTTTATCTTTGATGGGTCAACTTCGATCCCTCGATATCGGACTATGAAGCCCAGGAATTTTCCCGATGACACGCCAAAAGCGCACTTCAGAGGATTCATCTTCAGATCGTATTCCCTCAGTCTGGTGAGAACGGTCATAAGATCTTGGATGTGATCGGCCTTGGTTTTAGTCTTGACGACCAGATCATCAACATAACATTCGACGACTTTATGGATTAGATCATCAAAGATATTGGTCATTGCCGTTTGATATGTAGCACCCGCGTTCTTCAATCCGAACGGCATCACCTTGTAGCAATATATTCCGATCGGGGTTCGAAATGCTGTGTGCTTCTCATCCTCAGGTGACATCTTGATCTGATTGTATCCAGACGAGCCGTCCATAAAGGTGAACAGCTCGTAATTTGAGGTGTCATCGACCATCATTTCCATGACCGGTAGCGGGAAGTCGTCTTTAGGACATGCCTTGTTGAGGTCCCTGAAATCGACACAAACTCAGATCTGCCCATTTTTCTTCTTCATTGGGACCACGCATGCGATCCATTCCGCATATTTCTCTTCTCTGATGAAGCCGGCATCGATGAGCTTCTTAGTTTCCTCGATGACCTTTTCTTCTAGTTCCCTTCTCATTCTTCGAGGAGCTTGTTTGACTGGCTTAGCACCAGGAGATATAGCCAACTTATGTACGGCCACTTCAGGGGAAAGGCCAGGCATTTCTTTGTATGTCCACGCGAAGCAGTCGACGAACTCATGCAGCAGGGCAATTATCTGCGCTTTCATTTCCTCTGACAAGAGCGAGCTGATGTAGGTCGGCCTTGGATTATCGGGGTTTCCTAAGTCAATCTCGATTAGCTCGTCAAAGGTTGCTTGTCCGCCATCTTCGAGCTCTTGAGGAGCTTCTTCTGGCTCGGCTATCTCGTCGTCGTCATTTGATCTTTCGCTGGCCTCACCAACATGGATCATGTGGCACGCTTTGGAATCAGGTTGAATGTAGCCTATGCCCCGTCTATCTGGAATTCGTCCATCGATGAGTGCTCGGACCTGGGGCGGATACCATAGCCCTTCGTAAAACTTTGCTTCGGACTCCGTTTGATATAACCGGCATCCGCACTTCTTAAAGTATTCCCGCATCTCGGGCGCATAGTATCTGGGATTGAGGAAGGCTCTTATGCCTCTCTCATAGGGAAGGCACGCGACAGAAAGATCGTCCGGGTGCACAACGGGGTTTGACCTGTAAAACAGGATGCCCTTCTGTCCATTTTTCCTCCCGGGTACGTAGAAAGTTTTCAGCTGGTCCACGGCAGAGACTGACTGTAGGGTGTTTTTTCGTCACCCCATTGAGATGGGAATACGCGCACGCTTGTCAGGCGTACTACAGATTCCCCCTGCCTAGGGTAGGCTGGGGTTTAATGATTGTGGGGATCCGAATCTCCGGCAGCCGCGGACTAAGCTGCCGTTAATTACCCCTCGCCTTTGGGGCGAGGGAACCTCCGATTAACGGGTTAAACTGGTCATGCGAACTCAATGTGCAGTGTGCGTGTGTTTTGAAAGGGGGTTTTGGATATATCGGGAGCCACGCAGAGTTTTTACGGGGGTCCCGCTACCCGGATAGCGGGCTGGGGGTCAAGGGGGCTAGCAGCCCCCTTGCGGGGTATGTGTGTGTATAAATTTGTATACATATGTATATATGTATGTATGTACACAAAAAGAGAGGGAAAAGGCATCCAAGGGATGCGTGGGGGCCAGCGCCTTGAGCGCTGTGCGCTCAGGTGCGCAAGCGCGCGCCACGTGTCGGCACGCGGGCGCCTTGCGCACTTGCGCAGGTGCGCAAGCGCGCGCGCCACGTGTCGGCACGCGGGCGCCTTGCGCACTTGCGCAAGCGCGCAAGTGCGCAAGCGCGCGCGCCACGTGTCGGCACGCGGGCGCCTTGCGCACTTGCGCAGGTGCGCAAGCGCGCGTGCCACGTGTCGGCACGCGGGCGCCTTGCGCACTTCAGGTGCGCAAGCGCGCGCGCCGCGTGTCGGCACACGGGCGCCTTGCGCACTTGCGCAAGCGCGCAGGTGCGCAAGCGCGCGCGCGCCGCGTGTCGGCACGCGGGCGCCTTGCGCACTTGCGCTGCGCGCCGGAGAGGCACAGGAGGCTTTTAGCCTGAAAAAAATTTCTCAGAAGAGAAATCAGAGAGGAGTTGAACTCCTGAATGTGTTTTTCTTCTTTTTTTTTTTTTTAGGGTTTAGTGAAAGATGTTCTTCTTCTTCCTCCTCTGTTAGCTGGATCTTGAAGATCAAGTGATGTGGGATTTCAAAATCCTTTCTTTTTGAGATCTGATGGAAGATCTGAGTTCCCCTTGATGGGTTTTGTGGTGAAAAACTAATTCGTTTTATAAAAATGAGAGTAGAACTCTTGATTTAATTCAAGAGAAAGAAGAAGGTTTTGGAACCTTGAAGAAGGAGAAAGAGATCTCAGATCTAGAAATTTCTGGAGAGAGAAAAAGTTGTTGAGATATTTCATTATCTTTGCCTTTATAGGCCATACATTTTACACATAGCCCCTTGGGCTTCGCAAAATGGCATTTTGCCTATCCCATGGGTCATGTGCCATTTCTTTTTGCACATAAGCCATGGGCTTTACAAAAATTTGGCTTTATGCCTATTTTTCTTACATTTATCCGAAAATAAAATAAAAGAAAATGCAACAAAATTATTTATTACAAAAATTTTATCTTGGCGTAGGGAAGGCCGGCTGCTTCATGTTCGGGCTCGACCTGGGCATGGGCCCACTGGATCTGGGCTTGGGCCCACTTGGCTTGGGGTTGACTTTGATTTTGACTTGGTCAACGGGGGTGTAAATTTTTACCCCAACAAATTGCCCCCCATCAATAAATGCACACCACATATGTGGGTCGTGTGCATGAAATTGATGGATCTACTTTCACGTGGAGGTGACTTGATTTGGTTCCCGCTTTTTGGGAAGCTGGCACTGCCCTTTTTACGACATGGACGGTCGTTGCTTGACATGTCTCCAAGACGGAGTGTCCATGATAGACGTTTTCCCTGGCCCGGAGTTATCTGGTTCCCGCTTTGTAGGAATCCTGCGCTGCCCTTTTTGCGACTTGGACGGTCGGTGCTGCCCTTTTAGCGACGTGGACGGTCGGTTCTGCCCTTTTTGCGACTTGGACGGTCGATACTGCCATTTTAGCGACTTGGACGGTCGATTCTGCCCTTTTTGCGACTTGGACGGTCGGTGCTGCCCTTTTAACGACGTGGACGGTCGATGCTGCCCTTTTTGCGTCTTGGACGGTCGATGCTGCCCTTTTAGCGACTTGGACGGTCGGTTCTGCCCTTTTTGCGACTTGGACGGTCGATACTGCCCTTTTAGCGACTTGGACGGTCGATTCTGCCCTTTTTGCGACTTGGACGGTCGGTGCTGCCCTTTTAATGACGTGGACGGTCGGTGCTTGATTTGAATTGCTCTGCTTCTTGCAGTGTCAGGGGTAGACTTGACTTGCTCCGCTTCTTGCGGTGTCGAGATTGGATTTTGACTTGCTGATTTTGATTTGGGTTGACATCAGCATCGCTATAGTGGAATATGGTACCAGGAGCGAACCATCATCTGTCATGGAGAGGATTTTGGGATTTTGGTTTTTGTTTGGCATCTGCATTGCTGCACTGGAATAATGCCAGGAGCAACTCATCATTTGCCCCGAGAGAATTTGAGAATTGATGGCTTAGGAGGCAGGTTTACATCCCTATCACCTAAGACTTTTCAATTTTATGGGCCGTGAGGGTCCCATAAAAGCATTTTCTCCCTACGAGTCGAAAGGATCTCGTAGGCGTATTTTCTCCATAGGAGTCGTGGGGACTCCTAAGTGTGTTGCTCCTTTGTGAGTCGTAAGGATCTCACGCGGGAATTTCCTCCTCTCAAAGTCGAGAGGGCTTTGCGAGTGTATTTCATCTCTTTTCACGAGTTTGCGCCCTTTCGGGTTTTCACAGACTCGCCGGTAGTCCTGCTGTTTTTACTCACGGAGCCCTTTCGGGTTTTCATCCGTGCCCGTTTTGCTTGTGGACATACCGTTTTTTTTTTTTTTTTTGCCGCTGGTGGGACTTTAAAAGTAGTCTCACCGGCAGGATTTGGGAGAAATTGGGATTGTTTTACGCCCGTGGATTGTATACGGTTTTGCAGGATGTATGATCCAGACCGTAGGGCCAGAAAGATTTCAGGGATTTGTTGGCGTCTGCATCGCTGCACTGGAATGTGGTACCAGGAGCGGCTCATCATTCACCGTTGGGGTATGGGATTTGGAAATTGGTTGGCGTCTGTATCGCTGCACTGGAATATGGTACCAGGAGCGACTCATCATTCGCCATTTGGGGACTTGGAATTTGGATCTTGTTTGGCATCAGCATTGTTGCACTGGAATAATGCCAGGAGCAACTCATCATTTGCCTTGGGAGGACTTGGGATTTGGGTTTTCGGTCGGCATCAGCACCGCTAACACTGAAGCGAAATGCCAGGAGCGACTCATCATTTGCCGTTGCCCGTTGGGGAACGATGGCTTAGGAGATAGGTTTGGGTCCCTACCACCCAAGGCTTTTCAATTTTATGGGCCGTGAGGGTCCCATAAAAGCATTTTCTCCCTACGAGTCGTAAGGATCCCGCAGGTGTATTTTCTCCTTAAGGATCGTGAGGATTCCTAAGTGTGTTGCTCCTTTGTGAGTCGTAAGGATCTCACGCAGGGGTTTTCTCCTTACAAGGTCGAGAGGACTTTGTGAGTGTATTTCATCTCTTTTCACGAGTTTGCGCCCTTTCGGGTTTTCACAGACTCGCCGGTAGTCCTGCTGTTTTTACTCACGGAGCCCTTTCAGGTTTTCATCCGTGCCCGTTTTGCTTGTGGACATACCGTTTATTTTTATTTTTTTTATTTCTTTTATATTTTTTTTTCTTCTTTTTTTTTTGCCGCTGGTGGGACTTTAAAGTAGTCTCACCGGCAGGATTTTGGAGAAATAGGGGTCTTTTACGCCCGTGGATTGTATACGGTTTTGCAGGATGTCTGATCCAGACCGTAGGGCTGATGTGCTCAATTTGCCTGCAACTTGGAGCATTCATGTGTAGTATTTCTTGAGATATCGGCCATTGATGGGTGGCATGGGCCTTTCTCCCTCGACGCTTATTAGTTGGTAGGATCCTCCGTCGAACACTTTCTCAATGACGTATGGTCCTTCCCAGTTTGGCTCGAATTTTCCCTTGGCATGTCGATTGAGGATGATCGGTCTTTTGAGGACCAACACCAATTCGCCTTTCTTGAAAGCGCGGAGACGGGTTATCTTGTCATAAGCCCGTGACATTTGGGCTCGGTATAGCTCCAGATTTTGTTGCACCGCGAGCCTCTTTTCTTCGAGGGCATCGAGTTCTTCAAGTCGAAGGAGCACGTTTTCTTCCTCCGTCAACTCATGTTGGACGGCCATTCTTAAGCTTGGAACTTCGACTTCGAGGGGGAGGACCGCCTCCACTCCGAAGAGCAATGAGTATGGAGTGGACTGAGTTGGAGTACGGTGCGTGGTACGATATGCCCACAACGCCTCGTGAAGTTTGAGATTCCAGTCTCTCTTGTTGGCTGAAGCATTTTTCCTCAGGAGCTTGCATAGAGTCTTATTGAAGGCTTCGGCTAGCCCGTTGGCTCTTGGATTATAGATGGAGGAATATCTCCAGTCTATCTTGTGCTGAGTAGCGAACCTTGAGACATTGAAGCTCTTGAAAGAAGGCCCGTTGTCAGAAATGATTCTTCTTGGTGTACCGAAGCGGTATAGAATATTATGCTGGAAGAATGTCAGAATATCTTTTGTCTTGACTTCTTTTAGCGGGACAGCTTCAGCCCATCTGGAGAAGTAGTCTGTCGCGGCCAGTATGAACCGGTGGCCTTTAGATGACGGAGGATCAATTGGGCCAACAATGTCGGTGCCCCAGACTTCGAAGGGCCACGACGCCACTGTAGGATGCAATGGATTGGGATGCTTGTGAATAAAATCACCGTGAATTTGGCAGATATAACATTTCTTTGCATGCTCTCCGCAATCCCGTATCATGGTGGGCCAGTAATACCCAAGCCGTTTAATTTGCAGTCGCATCTTGGGGCCAGATTGGTGAGCACCGCAAACGCCTGAGTGAACTTCTTTCATGACTTTTTGGGCTTCGGCCGATGACAGGCACCTGAGCCAGAGTTGGTCATATGACCTGCGGTATAACGTGTCATTTACAAACACGTATCGGAGAGCTCTTTTCTTCAGCTGAATCCTCGCAGATTTTTCTTCGGGCAGCTTGTCGTATCGGAGGTACTCTATGAAGGGTTCTCTCCAATCGGGCTCGTCTTGGATGATCGAAGCTTCTTCCGTAGGACTGCTCTTCTGTTCCGCGCTTTCCTCTTCTCGTAGAGAGACTGGGGGTAGAATTTGCCGGCTCCTGACTGTGATCAGAATTTCGTCCATGTCAGGATCAGCCAGCTCCTTGGCCAAGCGAGCGAGTACATCAGCCTTTCCGTTCAACGCTCTAGGGACTCTCGTTAGTTCAATATGAGTGAAGCGTTTCATGAGTTCCACCACTCGACCTCTGTACCGAGCTAACTCGGGTTTGTATATCTTATAGTCGCCGCTTACTTGGTTGACGACAAGCTGGGAGTCACCGTAAACTCGTAGCCGACGGATTTCCATTTCTACGGCAAGCTCCAAACCAGCTATCAGAGCTTCATACTCAGCTTCATTGTTTGTCCAAGGCTCGGTGAGAGCAAAAGAACGTCGTAGGGTTCCCATTGATGGTGTGATGAACACCAATCCTATCCCTGCTTTTATCTCCGGGACGCTTGATTTACTGGAGGTCCTTATTGACGAGGCTCCATCGAAGTAGAGCTCCCAACATGGCTCATCATTCTCGAGATGCAGAACTTGTTCGTCGGGTAACTCACAATTTAGCGGCGACCCTTCTGGTATGGGATGAGCAGCGAGAAAGTCTGCAAGAGCTTGCCCTTTTACTGCTTTCTGAGGAGTGTAAACTATGTCAAACTCAAGTAGCATGACAGCCCATCTTGCCATTCTGCCGGCTAGGCTTGCTTTGGTCATCAAGTGTTTGAGCGGGTCGACCTTGGAGATCAGCATAACCCGATGAGCCAGCAGATAGTGCCTCAGCTTCTTCACAGCAAATATCAGAGCCAGGCATTGCTTTTCGATTGGGGAATAGTTGTGTTCCGCCCCGACTAGAGTTCGACTGAGGTAGTAGAGGGCATTTTCCTTTCCCTCCTCGTTATTCTGGGCGAGGAGAGCACCGAGTGACTCATCTAGCGCGGCAGTATAGAGAATCAACGGTTTATTTGGAATGGGAGCGGCCAGCACTGGAGGGTGCAACAAGTATTGTTTGATGCTTTCGAACGCTGCTTGACATTCGGTATCCCAGATAAAAGGAGCTCCTTTCTTCATGAGCTTTGAGAAGGGCCTACATCTCCCTGATAAATTTGAGATAAACCTCCGTATATAAGCAAGCTTGCCTTGAAAAGATCTTAGCTGCGTCAGACTCTTCGGAGGGGGCATCTCCATGATGGCCTTTATCTTTGATGGGTCAACTTCGATCCCTCGATGTCGGACTATGAAGCCCAGGAATTTTCCCGATGACACGCCAAAAGCGCACTTCAGAGGATTCATCTTCAGATCGTATTCCCTCAGTCTGGTGAGAACGGTCATAAGATCTTGGATGTGATCGGCCTTGGTTTTAGTCTTGACGACCAGATCATCAACATAACATTCGACGACTTTATGGATTAGATCATCAAAGATATTGGTCATTGCCGTTTGATATGTAGCACCCGCGTTCTTCAATCCGAACGGCATCACCTTGTAGCAATATATTCCGATCGGGGTTCGAAATGCTGTGTGCTTCTCATCCTCAGGCGACATCTTGATCTGATTATATCCAGACGAGCCATCCATAAAGGTGAAAAGTTCGTAATTTGAGGTGTCATCGACCATCATTTCCATGACCGGTAGCGGGAAGTCGTCTTTAGGACATGCCTTATTGAGGTCCCTGAAATCGACACAAACTCGGATCTGCCCATTTTTCTTCTTCACTGGGACTATGCATGCGATCCAGTCCGCATATTTCTCTTCTCTGATGAAGCCGGCATCGATGAGCTTCTTGGTTTCCTCGATGACCTTTTCTTCCAACTCCCTTCTCATTCTTCGAGGAGCTTGTTTGACTCGCTTAGCATCAGGAGATATAGCCAGCTTATGCACGGCTACCTCAGGAGAAAGGCCAGGCATTTCTTTGTACGTCCACGCGAAGCAGTCGACGAACTCACGCAGCAGGGCAATTATCTGCTCTTTCATTTCCTCCGACAAGAGTGAGCTGATGTAGGTCGGCCTTGGATTATCGGGCGTTCCTAAGTCAATCTCGGCTAGCTCGTCAAAGGTTGCTTGTCCGCCATCTTCGAGCTCTTGTGGAGCTTCTTCTGGCTCGGCTATCTCATCATCATCATTTGATCTTTCGCTGGCCTCACCAACATGGATCATGTAGCACGCTTTGGAATCAGGTTGAATGTAGCCTATGCCCCGTCTATCTGGAATTCGTCCATCAATGAGTGCTCGGACCTGGGGCGGATGCCATAGCCCTTCGTAAAACTTTGCTTCGGACTCCGCTTGATATAACCGGCATCCGCACTTCTTAAAGTATTCCCGCATCTCGGGCGCATAGTATCTGGGATTGAGGACGGCTCTTATGCCTCTCTCATATGGAAGGCACGCGACAGACAAATCGTCCGGGCGCGCAACGGGGTTTGACCCATAAAACAGGATGCCCTTCTGTCCACTATTCCTCCCGGGAACGTAGAAAGTTTTCAGCTGGTCCACGGTGGAGATCGATAATGCATCGAGTTCTTTGCACATTTGCTCTGGTACCCTTGTAACGGCTAGGGACCCTTCTGCAACTTCGAAGGTCTCTCGTAGTTTTGCTTTTTGCATGGGGGTCCAATCTGTACCGCTGTTGCACGATAGGTCCTCTTCCTCTGACTCTTCAGTGTCACTGCCAAGATGAGGGCGGACTTTGCTGCTAGATGGGCCTTCAGCATCAGATTTGTCTGTATCGCTGCCGAAATGAAGGCGAGTTTTACGGAAGGACGGGCTTCCATCGTCGGACTCATCAGTGTCGCTACCGAAATGTGGGCGCACTTGGGCGTTTTTACTTTTGAAAGTGACAACCGGCGCAGATTTGCTTTTGGGTCTCGGGGCCGGTCTATCCTCAGTCAGTTGTGGCTTAGCATTTTGGTGGTTCATAAAGTACCGAGAATCTTCATAGCGGACTTCATGCACACCGAACGGCTGGATGTCTCCGTCAATGCGTCTTTCTTCGCCATTTTTGGTATACTTCATGCATTGATGGAGAGTTGACGGGATGATGCCATAATCGTGGAGCCATGGCCGCCCCAAGAGAATCTTATAAGACGTGTCGGCATCGATCACGTATATCTTAGCTTCAGTTTGCAGATCCCCGAATTTGATTGGCAGAGCTATAGACCCCAGAACTTGCTGGCAATTTTGGTTGAAGCCTTGAATGACGATCCTTTCCTTTGACAGGTGACGGACGTCCATTGACAAACTCTTCAGAGTTCGCAAGTTCATGATGTTCACTGAGGACCCCGGATCAATCAATATGCGATTAATTCGATCTCCGTCGCTGTACCCGGTCACGTAAAGCGGCCGATTGTGCTCAGCCGTTCCTAGTAGCAAGTCTTCATCCTTAAATGTGACTGCGGCGGCATGCAGAGCGTGCTGGGCTTCTTTCATATTAATTTCCGCAAAGTGAGCCTGATACCGCTCGGGGTTTTGCAGAGCGTGAATGAGAACATCTCTAAGCTCCTTAGATAGGACCAAGGCGTCGTAGATGCTTAGGAGAGACGGAAGCTTCCGGAGATGCGCCAAGACATTATAGTCCACCGAGGAAGGACTTATGTTTTCATCAGCCGGTTCTCTGCCATCTTCTTCATTAGCGACTTGTTTTTCCTTCCCTTTTGGGGCGTTGCCCTGATTTTGCGGTAGAGCCCTGCCGCTTCTGAGCTGGATTTGATTGGCCTTTGTGGTGAGCTCCTCGTCCTCTTCGGGAAAACAGAGATCCTCTTCCGAGTCGCTGCCAAGATGAATGGCGTAGCAGGTCACTACTGGAATTTCTTCATTGGAGTCTTCTTCTAACTCCTCCAGAATTTCAGCCGCTTGTACAGGGAAGAACTCCTTCAATTGAATCAATGTTCTTTCCTTTTGCTCATATTCTTCGAGGGAATCGATATACTTTTGAATGGTCGATCTCCCTGCAGACTCTTTTTCGCGCCGAGCTGCACTTTTCTTCTTCTTGAGCTTCTTGGATTTTGAGCCTGATGGAGCCGCATAGGCAGCTGGACTGGTTGGCTTCTTCTGTCCTTCCCATTCCATCCTGGGCTCTTTCTGAAGCATCTTTAGCATCTTCTTTGTCTTATTAGATATGTGCGTACTCCACGGAGGCTGCGATGAGTCAGTTTCGTTTGTCGGGGCAGCGGGTTCAGCTGTCTGCTCCCAGAAGGCTTCAACTTCTGTCTGTATAAAGTTGGCGGTCGCAACTTGATTGTTCACCAACACACTTTTGGACAGCTCGATCTCTCCAGCCTTGTACTGCTTCTCGACCCAGTCTTTGAAGATATAGCAATCCTCGATCGCATGGCTCACTACTCGGTGGTACGGGCAATACAGGGGATTGTCGGTCATTTTTGCTTCTTGGGGTCTTTTCGATTCCGGCAATTGTAGGCCGTTGTTCAAGGCATCTTTAAATATCTTGCGGACCTTGTCCCTTCTGAAAGAGTAAACCTTGTTCTTTTTCTCCTCTAGGGAAGGCCCATCTCCTCCCAGCAATGGCTTTCGAGACCGGTTAGTTTTGGATTCGGCCGCCCTTCGCTTTTCTTCATTGTCGGAGGCATTGAAGACATTGGTACTGCTGGAACTCCCGCTTCTACGGTTGTCGTCCCGCTTTCTTTTCCAGGTTTTGTCTCTCTGAGAGTCCGGCGGGGACTCTTGCTTCGAGCGTTCCAGCATCTGGACTTTCTTGGTTAGCTCCTGAAATGTCTTGAGGCCCGCTGTACACAAGAATGGGACCATCCAATTGCTGAGGTTCCCAATAAGAAGGCTGACGGACTGGTCCTGCTCCAGCGGCGGTTCGCACTTGACCGTGAGATTACGCCATCGGGCGATAAAGTCAGTGTTGCTTTCATTCTTCCCCGGCTTGGTCCTCACAAGGTCGGCAATGGAGATTTTATCACTGACGCTCATGAATCTTTGCCGGAACAGAGACTCCATTTGGGCAAAGGTAATGACGGACCCGTCTGGTATGCTCGCGTACCAGTCGAAAGCGACACCGGTCAGGCTGTTGACAAATTGACGAAGAAGGAGCGCGTCATTGCCCCCTGTATTTCCGCACGATGCTTTGAAGTGGGCGACGTGCTGATTTGCATTCCCCGTTCCATCAAATCTTCCGAACTTAGGAATAACGTAGCCGGTTGGGAACTCAATCAGATCGTACTGCGCGGGATATGGCCGCCCGCTACTGCCGATTTCTTTCTGAGCTTCAGCTTCGGCCACCAATGTTTTAACCTTGCTGGTGACCAAATCCATTATCCGATCCTGTGTTAGCGGGATAGTATTATCTGGGGCCAGGGCGTCCCCCGAAGCGGAATGTGGCCGGCTTTCATGCGGCTCGACCAGTCTTGGTCCCAAAGGAACAGGCATTGGCTGCCTCGGATTGTCATCACCCGGCTGATTAGTAGCGGCTTGTGCTTGATTGGGAGGCGCTCGAGCAATTTGAGCCGTAAGCTGCATCACCACGTTCGTTAAATCATCAATTTTCGAATAGAGCTTGGCCATCTCTTTATCTTTGCTCCTGAGCTGTTTTCGAAGCTCTTGAAGCAGCTCTTGCTCCGCAGTCCTGGGGCGGAAAGTCGGCTCCTCCTCGCTGTCCGAGCTTGACTCTTCATAGACCGAGGGGTCTTTCTGCCTATTATCCTCATCGAGAGGGTTTTCTTCATCCAGCGGGGGCGGCTGTTCTTGAGTGGCGGCGACCACATTCAGGCTAGATTGGGCTTGGGATGTGGCGGCCCCATCCTTGCTTTTGCTGCGAAGGTTGTCGCTGGGGCGTCCGCCCGCCATATAGACCGTATGGATGATGTATCCGGCCGTCTTTCTATCATTGGAAGCTGATTTCACGGATCGCTGTCTTGACCCCCTTGCTTCGGTAGCTGGTAGTCGATTGAAGGCAGCTGGCCTAACCAGGTTCTTGAATGGTGCTGGCGCTTCTTTTCTGGGTTTGCCCCACTGCTTTCGTGCGGCACAGAGCGCCTGATAGACAATTGAAGAGACAGTGTCATACTTTTTATGTTGGGGCCAGGACACGTCTCTTTGTGGCACTGTTCGGACTGCTATCTTCTTGATTCTGGCGGTCATGGAATTTTTCTGAACCCACTTTAGAGGCTCGAAGGAATTGCTAATTCTTATGTCCGACTCAGCCGTCGTCGCGGGGCAATCCTGCACTTGGAACTTCACACGATTCCATTTGGCCGAAGCCTTGGCCCGTTTGTTGGCTCGATACCTGAGCCGCTTCTGCCTTAACTTTTCTGTTCTAAGCACCTGGCAGACTTCGACTCTTTGGGAAGACGCCGCAGACCGATTGATGGAGGGCCTTGGAAATACGCCCGATTGTGCATTTGTTGGAGTCATCGCCTGAGCTCGTCCGTAACATTTGATGTTGCCTTTCGCACCGGAAGCCTTGCCCCCAGCTGGAGCGCCAGGGAGTCGTTCAGACACCATCTTAAGTTTCGGTTGTGGTGCCTTAGCAATCACAACATTCGGCCTCTTGCCCCTTGGGACCGGCTTGGCCACCTGTTCCGCTGGGATTTCCGCCAGATGAGCGCTTCCGGCAGGGTAGATGATGACGGAGCCAAACTGGCGGGGCAGTTCCTCCCACTGTCGACTGAGGCTTGCGGGGAGAACCACACGAGCGTTGATCTTGAACACGTACGGAATCAGAGTCACGTTGGAAGCTGAATTCATCTGGGGAGACATTGTCGTCGAAGGTTGATTGCTGCATGGGAAAAAAAACATCATTTCAGTATAGGCAATCGATATGTGTATTGATTGAGTTCGCATGAACGTTTAACCCGAAATATGTGAGGAGAGATTGGTCCCACCGGGCATGCCAGAACCTGTAGGGTGTTTTTTCGTCACCCCATTGAGATGGGAATACGCGCACGCTTGTCAGGCGTACTACAGATTCCCCCTGCCTAGGGTAGGCTGGGGTTTAATGATTGTGGGGATCCGAATCTCCGGCAGCCGCGGACTAAGCTGCCGTTAATTACCCCTCACCTTTGGGGCGAGGGAACCTCCGATTAACGGGTTAAACTGGTCATGCGAACTCAATGTGCAGTGTGCGTGTGTTTTGAAAGGGGGTTTTGGATATATCGGGAGCCACGCAGAGTTTTTACGGGGGTCCCGCTACCCGGATAGCGGGCTGGGGGTCAAGGGGGCTAGCAGCCCCCTTGCGGGGTATGTGTGTGTATAAATTTGTATACATATGTATATATGTATGTATGTACACAAAAAGAGAGGGAAAAGGCATCCAAGGGATGCGTGGGGGCCAGCGCCTTGAGCGCTGTGCGCTCAGGTGCGCAAGCGCGCGCCACGTGTCGGCACGCGGGCGCCTTGCGCACTTGCGCAGGTGCGCAAGCGCGCGCGCCACGTGTCGGCACGCGGGCGCCTTGCGCACTTGCGCAAGCGCGCGCGCCACGTGTCGGCACGCGGGCGCCTTGCGCACTTGCGCAGGTGCGCAAGCGCCGCGCGCCACGTGTCGGCACGCGGGCGCCTTGCGCACTTCAGCAGGTGCGCAAGCGCGCGGCGCCACGTGTCGGCACGCGGGCGCCTTGCGCACTTGCGCAAGCGCGCAGGTGCGCAAGCACGCGCGCCACATGTCGGCACGCGGGCGCCTTGCGCACTTGCGCTGCGCGCCGGAGAGGCACAGGAGGCTTTTAGCCTGAAAAAAATTTCTCAGAAGAGAAATCAGAGAGGAGTTGAACTCCTGAATGTGTTTTTCTTCTTTTTTTTTTTTGAGGGTTTAGTGAAAGATGTTCTTCTTCTTCCTCCTCTGTTTGCTGGATCTTGAAGATCAAGAGATGTGGGATTTCAAAATCCTTTCTTTTTGAGATCTGATGGAAGATCTGAGTTCCCCTTGATGGGTTTTGTGGTGAAAAACTAATTCGTTTTATAAAAATGAGAGTAGAACTCTTGATTTAATTCAAGAGAAAGAAGAAGGTTTTGGAACCTTGAAGAAGGAGAAAGAGATCTCAGATCTAGAAATTTCTGGAGAGAGAAAAAGTTGTTGAGATATTTCATTATCTTTGCCTTTATAGGCCATACATTTTACACATATCCCCTTGGGCTTCACAAAATGGCATTTTGCCTATCCCATGGGTCATGTGCCATTTCTTTTTGCACATAAGCCATGGGCTTTACAAAAATTTGGCTTTATGCCTATTTTTCTTACATTTATCCGAAAATAAAATAAAAGAAAATGCAACAAAATTATTTATTACAAAAATTTTATCTTGGCGTAGGGAAGGCCGGCTGCTTCATGTTCGGGCTCGACCTGGGCATGGGCCCACTGGATCTGGGCTTGGGCCCACTTGGCTTGGGGTTGACTTTGATTTTGACTTGGTCAACGGGGGTGTAAATTTTTACCCCAACACTGACAATGCGTCGAGCTCTTTGCACATCCGTTCCGGCACCCTTGTGATGGCCAGGGACCCTTCTGCAACTTCGAAGGTCTCTCTTAGTTTCGCTTGCTGCATAGGGGTCCAATCTGCACAGCTGCTGCACGGCAGGTCCTCTTCTTCTGACTCTTCAGTGTCACTGCCAAGATGAGGGCGGACTTTGCTGCTAGATGGACCTTCAGTAACAGATTCGTCCGTATCGCTGCCGAAACAAGGGCGGGTTTTACGGAAGGACGGGCTTCTAGCGTCGGACTCATCAGTGTCGCTACCGAAATGTGGGCGCACTTGGGCGTTTTTACTTTTGAAAGTGACAACCGGCGCAGATTTGCTTTTGGGTCTCGGGGCCGGTCTATCCTCAGTCAGTTGTGGCTTAGCATTTTGGTGGTTCATAAAGTACCGAGAATCTTCATAGCGGACTTCATGCACACCGAACGGCTGGATGTCTCCGTCAATGCGTCTTTCTTCGCCATTTTTGGTATACTTCATGCATTGATGGAGAGTTGACGGGATGATGCCATAATCGTGGAGCCATGGCCGCCCCAAGAGAATCTTATAAGACGTGTCGGCATCGATCACGTATATCTTAGCTTCAGTTTGCAGATCCCCGAATTTGATTGGCAGAGCTATAGACCCCAGAACTTGCTGCCAATTTTGGTTGAAGCCTTGAATGACAATCCTTTCCCTTGACAGGTGACGGACGTCCATTGACAAACTCTTCAGCGTTCGCAAGTTCATGATGTTCACTGAAGACCCCGGATCAATCAATATGCGATTAATCCGATCTCCGTCGCTGTACCCAGTCACGTAAAGCGGCCGATTATGCTCAGCCGTTCCCAGTAGCAAGTCTTCATCCTTAAATGTGACTGCGGTGGCATGCAAAGCGTGCTGGGCTTCTTTCATGTTAATTTCCGCAAAGTGAGCCTGATACCGTTCGGAGTTTTGTAGAGCGTGAATGAGAACATCTCTAAGCTCCTTAGATAGGACCAAGGCGTCGTAGATGCTCAGGAGAGACGGAAGCTTTCGAAGATGTGCCAAGACATTATAGTCCACTGAGGAAGGACTTATGTTTTCATCAGCCGGTTCTCTGCCAACTTCTTCATTAGCGACTTGTTTTTCCTTCCCTTTTGGGGTGTTGCCCTGATTTTGCGGTAGAGCCCTGCCGCTTCTGAGCTGGATTTGATTGGCCTTTGTGGTGAGCTCCTCGTCTTCTTCGGGAAAACAGAGCTCATCCTCGGAGTCGCTGCCAAGATGGATGGCGTAGCAGGTCACCACTGGGATCCCTTCATTGGAGTTTTCTTCCAACTCCTCCAGAATTTCACCCGCTTGTACAGGGAAGAACTCCTTCAATTGAATCAATGTTCTTTCCTTTTGTTCATATTCTTCGAGGGAGTCGATATATTTTTGAATGGTCGATCTCCCTGCAGACTCCTTTTCGCACCGAGCCGCACTTTTCTTCTTCTTGAGTTTCTTGGATTTTGAGCGTGATAGAGCCGCATTGGCAGCTGGACTGGTAGGCTTCTTCTGCCCTTCACATTCTGTCCTGGGCTCTTTCCGAAGTAGCTTTATCATCTTCTTCGTCTTGTTAGATATGTGCGTACTCCACGAAGACCGCGATGAGTCTGTCTCATTTCTCGGGGCAGCGGGTTCGGCTGTCTGCTCCCAGAAGGCTTCAACTTCTGTCTGTATAAAGTTAGTGGTTGCAACTTGATTGTTCACCAACACACTTTTGGACAGCTCGATCTCTCCAGCCTTGTACTGCTTCTCGACCCAGTCTTTGAAGATATAGCAATCCTCGATCGCATGGCTCACTACTCGGTGGTACGGGCAATACAGGGGATTGTCGGTCATTTTTGCTTCTTGGGGTCTTTTCGACTCCGGCAATTGTAGGCCGTTGTTCAAGGCGTCTTTAAATATCTTACGGACCTTGTGCCTTCTGAAAGAGTAAACCTTGTTCTTCTTCTCCTCTAGGGAAGGCCCATCTCCTCCCAGCAATGGCTTTCGAGACCGGTTGGTTTTGGATTCGCCCGCCCTTCGCTTTTCTTCATTGTCGGACGCATTGAAGACATTGGTACTGCTGGAACTCCCGCTTCTACGGCTGTCGTCCCGCTTGCTTTTCCAAGTTTTGTCTCTCTGAGAGTCTGGCAGGGACTCTTGCTTCGAGCGTTCCAGCATTTGGACTTTCTTGGTTAGCTCCTGAAATGTCTTGAGGCCCGCTGTACACAAGAATGTGACCGTCCAATTGCTGAGGTTCCCAATGAGAAGGCTGACAGACTGGTCCTGCTCCAGCGGCGGTTCGCACTTGACCGTGAGATTACGCTATCGGGCGATAAAGTCAGTGTTGCTTTCATTCTTCCCCAGCTTGGTCCTCACAAGGTCGGCAATGGAGATTTTATCACTGACGCTCATGAACCTTTGCCGAAACAGGGACTCCATTTGGGCAAAGGTAATGACGGACCCGTCCGGTATACTCGCATACCAATCGAAGGCGACGCCGGTCAGGCTATTGACAAACTGACGAAGAAGGAGCGCGTCATTGCCCCCTGTATTTCCGCACGATGCTTTGAAGTGGGCGACGTGCTGATTTGCATTCCCCGTTCCATCAAATCTTCCGAACTTAGGAATGACGTAGCGGCTTGGGAACTCAATCAGATCGTACTGCGCGGGATATGGCCGCCCACTACTGCCGATTTCTTTCTGAGCTTCAGCTTCGGCCACCAATGTTTTAACCTTGCTGGTGACCAAATCCATTATCCGATCCTGTGTTAGCGGGATAGTGCTATCTGGGGCCAAGGCATCCCCAGAAGCGGAGTGTGGCTGCTTTCATGCGGCTCGACCAGTCTTGGACCCAAAGGAACAGGCATTGGCTGCCTCAGATTGTCATCACCCGGCTGATTAGTAGCGGCTTGTGCTTGATTGGGAGGCGCTCGAGCAATTTGAGCCGTAAGCTGCATCACCACGTTCGTTAAGTCGTCTATCTTCGAATAGAGCTTAGCCATCTCTTTATCTTTGCTCATGAGCTGTTTTCGAAGCTCTTGAAGCAGCTCTTGCTCCGCAGTCCTGGGGCGGAAAGTCGGCTCTTCCTCGCTGTCCGAGCTTGACTCTGCATGGACCGAGGGGTCTTTCTGCCTATCATCCTCATCGAGAGGGTTTTCTTCATCCAGCGGGGGCGGCTGTTCTTGGGCAGCGGCAACCACATTCAAGCCAGATTGGACTTGAGATGTGGTAGCCCCATCCTTGCTTTTACTGCGAAGGTTGTCGCTGGGGCGTCCGCCCGCCATATAGACCGTATGGATGATGTATCCGGCCGTCTTTCCATCATTGGAAGCTGATTTCACGGATCGCTGTCTCGACCCCCTTGCTTCGGTAACTGGTAGTCGATTGAAGGCGGCTGACCTAACCAGGTTCTTGAATGGTGCTGGAGCATCTTTTCTGGGTTTGCCCCACTGCTTTCGTGCGGCACAGAGTGCTTGATAGACTCTTGAAGAGACAGTGTCATACCTTTTCTGTTGGGGCTGGGACACGTCTCTTTGTAGCATTGTTCGGACCGCTGTCTTCTTGATTCTGGCGGTCATGGCATTTTTCTGAACCCACTTCATAGGCTCGAAGGAATTGTTGATTCTTACGTCCGACTCAGCCGTCATCGCGGGACAACCCTGCACTTAGAACTTCACACGATTCCATTTAGCCGAAGCCTTGGCCCTTTTGTTAGCTCGATACCTGAGCCGCTTCTGCCTTAACTTTTCTGTTCTAAGCATCTGGCAAACTTTGGCTCTTTGGGAAGACGCCGCAGACCGGTCGATGGAGGGCCCTGGAGATACGCTCGATTGTGCATTTGTTGGAGTCATCGCCTGAGCTCGTCCGCAATGTTTGATGTTGCCTTTTGTACCGAAGTTCTTGCCCCCAGCTAGAGCGCCAGGGAGTCGTTCAGACACCATCTTAAGTTTCGGTTGTGGTGCCTTGGCGATCACGACATTCGGCCTCTTACCCCTTGAGACTGGCTTGGCCACCTGTTCCG
Organism: Agapanthus africanus; assembly: GCA_030015575.1. NCBI lineage: Eukaryota > Viridiplantae > Streptophyta > Magnoliopsida > Asparagales > Amaryllidaceae > Agapanthus > Agapanthus africanus. Next base: position 311,294,069 of record CM057345.1, on the reverse strand, counting down.
CCGGGATCTCCGCCAGATGAGCGCTTCCAGCAGGGTAGATGATGACGGAGCCGAACTGGCAGGGCGGTTCCTCCCACTGTCGACTGAGGCTTGCGGGGAGAACCACACGAGCGTTGATCTTGACCACGTACGGAATCGGGGTCACGTTGGAAGCTGAATTCGTATGGGGGGACATTGTCGTCGAAGGTTGATTGCTTGAAAATCTGCATGAAAAAGCATTATTTTTAGTATAAATACAGGTATGTATATTGATTGAGTTCGCATGAACGTTTAACCCGAAATATGGGAGGAGAGATTGGTCCCACCGGGCGTGCCAGAATCTGTAGGGTGTTTTTCGTCACCCCATTGAGATGGGAATACGCGCGCGCTTGTCAGGCGTATACTACAGACCCCCCTGCCTAGGGTAGGCTGGGGTTTATTGATTGTGGGGATCCAAATCTCCGGCAGCCGCAGACTAAGCTGTCGTTAATTACCCCTCACCTTTGGGGCGAGGGAACCTCCGATTAATAGGTTAAAATGGTTATGCGAACTCAATGTGCAGTGTACGTGTGTTGTGATTTGGAGGGGGGTTTAAATATATCGGGAGCCACGCAGAATTTTTACGGGGGTCCCGCTACCCGGATAGCGGGCTGGGGGTCAAGGGGGCTAGCAGCCCCCTTGCGGGGTGCGGGGCAGCGCCCCGTTAGAAATTTTTTTCCAACAGAGACAGTGTCGTGGAGTATGTGTATGTGTACATTTGTATGCATGTGTATATATATACATGCATATATAAATAAAGGGGAAAAAGACATCCAAAGGATGCGTGGGGCCAGCGCCTAGGCGCTTGAGCGCAAGCGCGCCACGTGTCGGCACGTGGGCGCTTTGCGCTCGAGCGCAGAGTGCTGGAGCGCAACACGCCACGTGTCGGCATGTGGGCGCTTTGCGCTCGGACGCTGAGCGCTTGGGCGCAAGCGCGCCACGTGTCGGCGCGTGGGCGACTTGCGCTCGAGCGCTTGCGCTGGAGCGCAGGAGCGCCACGTGTCGGCACGAGAGCGACTTGCGCTGGAGCGCAAGAGCGCCACGTGTCCGCACGTGGGCGACTTGCGCTCGTGCGCTTGCGCTGGAGCGCAGGAGCGCCACGTGTCGGCACTGGGGCGACTTGCGCTCGAGCGCTTGCGCTGGAGCGCAGGAGCGCCACGTGTCGGCACGGGGGCGACTTGCGCTCGAGCGCTTGCGCTGGAGCGCAAGAGCGCCACGTGTCGGCACGGGGGCGCTCTGTGCTTGAGCGCCGGCGAGAAAAAGAGGCTTTTAGCCTAAAAAAAAATAATTCTCAGAAGAGAAATCAGAGAGGAGTTGGACTCCTGAGTGTGTTTTTCTTCTTTTTTTGGGGGGTTTAGTGAAAGATGTTCTTCTTCTTCCTCCTCGGTTAGCTGGATCTTGAAGATCAAGAGATGTGGGATTTTTAAAAAAATCTCTTCTTTTTGAGATCTAATGGAAGATCTGAGTTCCCCTTTATGGGTTTTGTGGTGAAAAACTATTTTGTTTTATAAAAAGAAGAGTGAAACTCTTGATTTAATTCAAGAGGAAGAAGGTTTTGGAACCTTGAAGACGGAGAAAGATCTCAGATCTGGGAAATTTTTTTGGAGAGAGAAAAGTTGTTTAGATATTTCATTATCTTTGCCTTTATAGGCCATACACTTCACACACAGCCCCTTGGGCTTCACAAAATGGCATTTTGCCTACTCCATGACTCATGTGCCATTTCTTTTTGCACATAAGCCATGGGCTTTACAAAAATTTGGCTTTATGCCTATTTTTCTTACATTTATCCATAAAATAAAATAAAAAAATGCAACAAAATTATTTATTACAAAATTTTTATCTTGGCATGGGGGGAAGGCCGGCCGCTTCATGTTCTGGCTCGACCCGGGCATGTGTCCACTGGATCTGGGCTTGGGCCCACTTGGCTTGGGGTTGACTTTGATTTTGACTTGGTCAACCGGGGTGTAAATTTTTACCCCAACACTAGGATTATGTCTTGCATTCGGTTTCTGCTTGTAGATATTTCTATTCACGAGTTGGCAACTCACCCCCGTTGTGCCATAGTTCTTGCAGGTTTTGCAGTACAGGTTCCATTGCGGCATTTCTGGCACACTGGTTCCTTGCGGGTGAATTGCATTTGGTAGGTGGATTCTTTTGCATCAAGAACCACCATTGTACTTGTATTATTCATTGCATCTAGAATTTCCATCAACCAAAACTTGTATATTGCTTCAGACTTAGACATTAGTGATGTATTATTCGACCTTAGAGTAGTGCTTAGTAGTATTGCGGTTTTCATGCTTATTGAGTTTCTTTTGGTTTGACCCCGCCATTCGGCGTTGTATATCATATTGCTTGTGTGGTTGTGACCGTCGATTGACGAAGAGCTAGCTCCCGCTTGGGGATGCCTTTTATCATCGTATATATATATATATTGTCCTTGTTGTACCCCGCTCGGGGCCAGTATTTACAAAAGAAACTCTGCCGAAATTTTTAGAAAAGACTTTACATTTTAAATATGCATATTCGGCTTAGTTATTTAAAAACCTTGACTTCAAACATGTTTTCCTTCACTTCTTTAAACCAGTCTTCTTTACTTACTCTTAAAATGGTTTTAGATTTCTGGGCTTTTTGCTTACTTGGATCAGATGGAGTCCTATAGACTTCATATGGTTCAAGGGCCAGTCACGTGCTCTTTCGGGTCGTGACAGAAGGCCGCCACCAAAACTAGAGGAGGTGTTAGTAAGGTGGGAGCGAAGGGAAAGAAAAAGTTTGCGGTACCGGTAGTGGCCCAGGATGAGTGCTTCCATTGTCATAGGAAAGGGCACTGGAGGAAAGATTGCAAGGCGTGGAAATCCAAGAACCAGGAACCGAAGCAAGCTGTGGCTTCGACTTCAGGTGTGTTTGTAATTGAGAATTGTCTGTCAATCAACTCTACTTCCTGGGTATTGGATACCGGATCAGGATCTCATATACGCAATTCATTGCAGGCACTGAGAAACCGTAGAGTGCTGAAGGATGGTGATATGACCCTGATGGTTGCTAACGGAGCTAGCGTGGGAGCTGTGTCCGTAGGGGATTATCATCTGGGATTGACGAGTGGACACATTTTGGTTTTACATAACTGTTTTTGTGTACCCAGCTTAACGTGTAATATCATATCTGTTTCATTGTTATCAAATAAAGGTTATAATTTCACGTTTATAAGTGATGTTGTTAACATCCACCTTAATCATAGTTTGATTGGGTCCGGTACACTGGATAACGGTATATATGTCTTAAACCAACTCCAAATTTTAAATATCCAGAACACACTAAAAAGAAAGTCTCCAGATTTAAATAAAGCTTTCTTATGGCATTGTAGACTGGGTCACATCAATGAGAGAAGGTTGACTAAGTTACATAGAGAAGGATATTTGGACTCGTTCGAATATCAAACTTATGCCACTTATCAACCTTGTCTCAAAGGAAAGATGACAAAGACTCCATTTACTGGACATGGGGTAAGAGCGAGCGAGCTCTTAGGACTCATACACAACGATGTAAGTGGTCCAATGTCTACACATGCAAGAGGTGGTTTTTCCTATTTCATTACTTTTACGGATGATTACTCAAGGTACGGATTCATTTATCTGATGAAACATAAATCCGAGGCTTTTGAGAAATTCCAAGAGTACAAGAATGAAGTAGAAAACCAAACCGGCAAAAGTATCAAGACACTAAGATCTGATCGAGGTGGTGAATACTTAAGTGCCGAGTTCCTAGGTTACCTAAAAGAGAAAGGAATTCTCTCTCAGCTTACTCCTCCATACACTCCACAGCATAACAGTGTATCGGAGAGACGGAATCGAACCCTATTGGATGTGGTACGTTCCATGATGAGTAATGCTGAGTTACCGCGATCTTTCTGGGGTTATGCGCTAGAGTCAGCGGCATATCTTTTGAACATGGTTCCTACCAAGACTGTACCTACCACACCATATCAGATATGGAGTGGGAAGAAACCCTATCTTCAGTATCTGAAAATTTGGGGATGTCCAGCTTTTGTTAAAAAGCAGCATGTGGACAAGCTCGAGACACGATCAGTAAAGTGTATGTTTGTGGGATATCCAAAGAACTCCAAGGGGTATCTATTCTATTACGCAGAGGAACAAAAGGTTTTTGTTTCTCGTAATGCCCATTTTCTAGAATATCAGGTTTTAGAAATGGAAATAAATGGGAGCGAAATAGAACTGGAAGAAATTCCAGAACCACAAACTGCTACTAAAAGTTTGGTAGAACCGGTAGTTCAAGAAGAACAGGACATTCCCGCACCCCTCCGCAGGAGTAGTAGGCCGTCTCATCCGCCTGAGAGATACTACGGTTTTCTCATAGATGGGGATGGAGAGGATTGCATCATAGAAGATGATGAACCTACTAGCTTCCAGCAGGCCATCCAGAGCGGCGGCACGGTACGATGGCTAGATGCAATGCGGACCGAAATGGAGTCCATGTATACCAACAAAGTATGGACTTTGGACTTTGCTCCAAATGGGGTAAAACCCATAGGATGCAAATGGATCTTCAAGAAAAAGATTGGTGTAGATGGACAGGTGGAAACCTATAAGGCTAGACTTGTTGCAATGGGTTTTCGTCAAAGACCTGGTTTGGACTATGACGAAACTTTTTCTCCAGTGGCTATGCTCAAATCCATTCGGGTCCTTCTTGCTATTGCCGCCTTCCATGATTATGAAATCTGGCAGATGGACGTAAAGACGGCTTTTCTGAATGGAAATTTAGAAGAGTGCGTCTATATGGATCAGCCAGAGGGTTTCAATCAGAGTGGAAGCAGCGGGAAAGTATGCAAGTTGCTTAAGTCCATTTATGGACTAAAGCAGGCATCGCGGAGTTGGAACATCTGTTTTGATGAAACAGTCAAAGAATATGACTTTATCAAAAATCCAGATGAACCATGCATATATAGTAAAGTTGTAGCACGAACTGTCGTATTCCTCGTCTTGTACGTGGATGACATTCTATTGATAGGAAATGACATTCCTATGCTACAATCTGTCAAAGGATTCTTGTCACACAGGTTCTCCATGAAAGACCTGGGTGATGCCTCTGACATTCTGGGGATCCGGATCTATCGTGATAGATCTAAGAGGATGTTGGGACTTTCGCAGTCCAGGTATATCGACACTGTACTGAAAAGATTCAGTATGGAAGATTCTAAGCGCGGTAATCTACCGGCTTGTCACGGAATCACCCTATCCAAAGAGATGTCTCCCAAGACTGATTTGGAAAGGGAACGCATGTCTATTATACCCTACGCTTCTGCGGTAGGCTCTATAATGTATGCGATGTTGTGCACCAGACCAGATGTAGCTTACGCACTGAGCGTGGTAAGCCGGTATCAGTCAGACCCAGGGGAGAAGCACTGGATAGCAGTAAAGAACATTCTCAAGTACCTGAGGAGGACTAAGGAGATGTTCGTGGTTTACGGTGGAAAAGAACTCAAGATGGAGGCCTTTGCTGATTCCGGCTTCCAGAGTGATAAGGACGATTCCAAGTCCATGTCAGGTTATGTCTTTACCCTCAATGGAGGGGCGGTGTGCTGGAAGAGTTCCAAGCAGGACACCGTTGCTGAGTCGACGATGGAAGCGGAGTATATTGCTGCTTGCGATGCCGCAAAAGAAGCGGTCTGGATGAAGAAGTTCTTAACAGAACTTCAGGTGGTTCCTACCATTGTTGATCCAATACTTCTGTATTGCGACAACAACGGAGCTATAGCTTTAGCGAAGGAACCAAGGTCCCATCAGAAGTCCAGATACATCTTAAGGCAGTATCACCTGATCAGGGAGATCATTGATCGTCGGGAGATCGAGTTCCGGAGAGTTGCTACTGAAGAGAACATTGCTGATCCATTCATGAAGGTCCTACCTCAGATTCAGTTCAAAAGGCTACTCGAGATCATCGGTCTTCGATATGCCAGTTCATGGCCCTAGTGCAAGTAGGAGATTGTTAGTGTATATGCCCTAGGGGCCATTATTGTATCATACTAGTTTGTATATTACTTAATGGAAGCTTGGGATATTCACATGTATATAACAGTCTTGCTAAACATGGTAGTATGCTACTTGGTTTTTCTATCTTAATATGTGAGTATACGTATTGATAGAGCTCTTAAGATCTTGCTTGACTACCAGCGTTGTGATAGCAGTCACACTAGTAGGGCTGGGTAGTCTACAAGCACATCCTTATTCAGGTCCCTAGTCGTAGGATTATCGAAACAGGACATCGATACTCCGGAGTAGACTATTGTGTACGCTTCCCATCCTAGTTGGGGAGATGGTCTGTCCCACAGCCGTCAGTACGTCGTACTGGAGATAGTATGCAGGTGCTCGTTAGGTTACGGGTACACCGGATAGGACTCAAAGGGAACTGTTTTTTGGTTTTATACCAGTCGTCAGTTAACAGTTCCCAGGTGATATTAGTACAGCATAGTCCGCAGACTTGACACTGCTACTTCGCCTCGAGTGTGTCCCAGTGTTCTTAGATTGCTACCCTACCACGGCTCAAAGGAGTCGTGCAAACAGGTAGCAGTTGGGTGCAGTCCCGAGCACTTGGAGGCAGTGGCGGTTAGACTGGATTCGTCTCTCCCGGTATTGGGGGTTGATATCGCGCTGTGTCAGAGAGCAATTACGCAAAGTCCCTGTCTAGGGCAAGCAAGATTTGCTGGTAGGTTCCAGCAGTTTCTCAGGGTGTAATGGGCTTCTCTCCGACACGACTTATACCGCTATTAGGGGACTGACGCTTGCCGCCCCCCTAGGCCCGATATGCGATAGTTTTAGACGAACAGACCGGACTGTACGGAGATTGTCACATCAGACTCAGTAGGAGTTCGGATGGGTTTCCTCATCGGCCTTCCTATCGACATCTACCTGGGGACCGTTACGTACAGCTAGTGCCGCTTGCGGTCTGTGGTTAAACCTACTGCCAGCGTAGTAGTCGAGTCTTTAGAGTCCGACACAGAGAGTTTCCCTACTCCAGGCGAAACGATATTGAGGTCGTATGGTTTTACGACAAGGGTTTGGACGCATACGTTTGTTTACGCACGTACGACATCTGGACAGTTTTTACTAGCCGGCTTTGGATTAAGCCGGTTTCTAGTATCCGGTTATTGGATTTATACAGTCTAAAGTTTTTCCGTGTTTTCACGGATAGGAGGGGCGTTCTCGTAATTACGTGAGAAGCTTCTAGAAGGTTGGTGACTTGGGGGTTTAGGTGGCATAAGTATTAAATGGGATTAGTGACTCATTTGTGTGATTCATCCTTGTCATTAATGCATCATAAATGCTTAATGACTCATGAAGATGAATCACTCATTTATATTTATGAAGCATGGTTGTTAAATCATTTATTTCATTTATCTTGATAATGATAATGCTTCATATATATCATGAGAGATCATTATCTCATTGCATTCTCTTGCTCACTTTCTCTCTCCTCAAGCTCTCTCTCTTCAAATCCTAATCCTCCCCTCTCATATGTTGAGACCAAGGATTAGAATAGACTACTTAATCCATAACCATTCTCTATATCACCTAGGTTACTTAGATTAGCACTTTAAGAATTCTAGTTACCTCAAGTTAGAGGTGAAGCTTGAAGTAAAGCTCTCGGGTGGATCATCTACAACATAGAGAAGGCCGGAGAGGACGTGGAGAACGAAAAGATGAAGGACACGGTTCATTAGGTATAATCACTTTTCATAGTAGTTGTTAACTTTTATGATTCTTGTTAGTTATAGTTTAGCAAAGATTCTCGGTTAGTCGATGTTTATGCAAAGAACAAGATCGCTTTTCATTATTCCGCCTCCCCGCAAGTCGTGGGGTGTTATACATCGACTTACAGTCCAGGTACACCAACAAAGTATGGACTTTGAACATTGCTCCAGAAGGGGTAAAACCCATAGGCTGCAAATGGATCTTCAGAAAGAAGATTGGTGTAGATGGATAGGTTGAAACCTATAAGGCTAGACTTGTTGCAAAAGTTTTTCGTCAAAGACTTGGTTTGGACTCCAATGGCTATGCTCAAATCCATTTGGATCCTTCTTGCCATTACTTCCTTCCTCGATTATGAGATCTGGCAGATGGACGTAAAGTCAGTTTTTCTAAATGGTAATTTAGAAGAGTGCGTCTATATGGTTCAACCAAAGGGATTCATTCAGAGTGGGAGCAGCGGGAAAGTATGCAAGTTGCTTAAGTCCATTTTTGTACTAAAGCAGGCATCGCAGAGTTGGAACATCTGTTTTGATGAGACGGTCAAAGAATTTGACTTTATCAAAAATACAGATGATCCATGCATCTATAGTAAGATTGTAGCGAGATCTGTAGTATTCCTCGTCTTGTACGTGGATGACATTCTCTTGATAGGAAATGACATTCCTATGTTACAATCAGTCAAAAGATTCTTGTCACAGAGGTTCTCCATGAAAGACATGGGTGATGCCAACTACATTCTAGGGATCCAGATCTATCATGATAAATCTAAGAGAATGTTGGGACTTTCACAGTCAAGGTACATTAACACCATACTGAAAATATTTAGTATGGAAGATTCAAAGCGCGGTAGTCTACCGGCTTGTCACGGAATCACCCTCTCCAAAGAGATGTCTCCCAAGACTGATTTGGAAAGGGCTCTGTCACGACCCGAAATGGCACGTGACTGGCACTTGAATCATATGAAGTCTATATGACCCAATCTAATTAAAGTAAGCCAAAATCCCAGAAATCTAAACCATTTAAAGGAGAAAGTGAAGGAAAACTTTAGTCTTAAAGCGAGTGGTTTAACAAAATAAGCCGAAGTATGCATTTTTAAAACCACAAGTTTTTTCTGAAAATTTCGGCAGCGTTCCCTTTGTAAATACTGGCCCTAAACGGGTACAACATGCATGATATAAAGGCATCCCAGCTCTTCGCCAATTGGCGGTCACAACCATGCAATGCAACATAATATACAACGCCGAAGGGCGAGGATCGAAACTCAGAACAAAACCAATAACCAGCAGAAAACCAGAGAAAACCACAATAATACAGCGCGCGACTCAAAGGTCGAAAGAATATACAACTGGTCTTCTAAGTCTAATAAATATACAAGTTGTTAGTTATATGTATGCCCTAGAGGCCATTACTGTACATACGATGTATATTGTAGTGGATGCTTGGACATATATAGGGAGGACTTTCTTGCTCGACATGATAGTATGCTATCTGGTTGCTCTTTATCTTAACATGTACTATGATAGTCTCTATGTTATATGTTGATAAAGCCCTTAGGATATGTACTCGACTACTGGGACTATGATGTGATCATACTAGTGGGGGCCACGGTAGTCGACGAGTACATCCTATAACTGTTCTTAGTCGAGGGTGTATCGAGACAGGGCATCGATACACGAGAGTAGACTAGCGTATACTCATCTTGACCCATATGATGGGCGATGAATGATCCCATATCCATCGGTGTTTGACATCAAGGATGGTGTATGGGTGCTCAGTGAAGACTAGGTACACTGGACGGACTCGCCGAGAACTCCCAGATGGTATTATACCTCACGTCAGATGGCAGTTCTCTGGTGACACTGGTACAGAGTAGTCTGTAGACCCGAGATCGTCATAGAGTCTTGTGTGTTTCCCACTGTGCTTTGATTTCCATCATACCACGTCCAAGAGGGCATGAAAAAAGGTGGCTTTTGGGTACAGTCCCGAATCACATGGAGGTAATAAGCGATAGGAGGGGATTCGTCTCTCCCGGTATAGGGAGTTGATGTTGCGCTGTGTTCGATTGGCTCTAACTGGAAATCACTGGCCAGGGTTGCTGAGATTTACTGGTAAGTGTTATCAGTAGTTTCTCAAACTGTTATAGACCTCATATCGACACTACTTATCAAGCTACTGGGGTCTGACGTTTACCACCCCTAAGCGAGATATGCGACATATCAGACGACGAGACCGGACTGTACGTGAGTGTTACTGATTGGATTCGTGGGAGAAAGTACAGGCTTGCTTGTTGATCTTCTGATTGCTTAGTACCTGGGTGGCTGTTACGTTTAGCTGACCGCTTGCAGCTTGTGGGTGTTTGATATGATCATCACCTGCTACCGGCGTATTGACGATTCTTTAGAGTCCTACACAGAGGTTTGTTGACTCAGGAAAACGGAGTATGGGCACATATGTGATATTTGCAGGATCGAGGATAATGCGATATGAGATACCGTATTATATTCTCGCGTTATTTTGAAATGAGCCGGATCATCAGATCAAGTGTTGATTCGATGAATCGGTACATGATATATTAGTCGGTTATATTCGATATAGCCAGATTGTCGGATCAAGTGTTGATTCGATAATTTAATGTATAATAATATATATGATATATTGAATTACATTATCTAATATTGACACGCTTTATTGATTCATTTTCTCACCGGGTAATACATTGATATATATGCGATATATGTTAATTGTATTATTTTCTTTTGTTACAAATATATATTATATATGTGATATATAATATTGTAACATGATATGATTACTAATGCAACATGTTTAGTGGAGATTAAATAAGGTTAGGGTTTGAATTGGGTTAGTTCTTTCATGAACCTTCTAGAAGGTTTTCTTTTGTTTTGTGCTAAGATATTTTTTAGTGACTCATTCTTAACCCAACCCAAACCCTTAGCCCTAGTTAAATCTCTACATGAGTTAGCTTTGTCATAGTTGACCATGGCTGTATTTGTAATGATATTATCATTTGCATTATTCATCACAAAAGGATTATTCATTGTTCATCTTCTTCTTCCTTCTTGCAAAGCTTTCTAGCTTTGATTCTTGTGATGAAAATGGATGAGTTTATGAAAACAAATGAAAGCTAAAATCCTACTTCATCATCCTAATCTATCCTAGCCATTTAGATTAGGGTTTTCACTTCATTTAGTGAGTGAGAGCTTGTGTTATAGAAACTTCAAGGTAGATCATCTTAGTTATCGAAGATCGGAAACAAGCTTGCATCTTTCTTTTCGTGGAGCGTCTCTACAGTCCGGAAACTCGATGATTGCAGTGATGGGACCTCAACACGGAGCTTATGAAGTGAAGGACCGGACTACAAAGGTTGTAATCCCAAACTCTTAGATGTTATAGTGTTTAACATGCTTTGTTTCGCCTAATCTCTAGTTTAAGATCTTTGTTAAGGGTTGTTCGGCACGACTAAATTTTAAATCGGACATGGTTGATGCCTCGTAGACCCTTGTGAGAGTGTCTAGTAACCCTACAGTGGTATCAGAGCCAAACTAGAGCTTTAGGCGAAGTCTAGGCAATGTTTAAAGTCCGATCGAACTCTGAATACCCGATAAAACCTAGTTTCTGGAAATTTTTTAAAAATGTGATTTTTTCTGCATTAAAAATACACAAAAAAATCAGCAGGGAATTCTAAGATTTATGGTGAAACATGGGCCAACGACACCATCAAGTCGCCGTGGATCCGCGGCAGGAACCTGCTTCCCGCGGCGGTCCGCGGCCGTACTCTGGTGTTATGGACACGTGTCTTCACGGTTATATCCGTATTTATTTCCTGATGATTCTGGGTGTTTTTAATCTTATTCAAGTGTTGAGTTTTCTGGGGTGTATTGGGGACTCGTTGATTCGATCGGATAATTTAACTTCGTTTAATTTTTTCCGGGTAATTTTAGAAACTGTTAAAACGTTCGAACGGATATCAATAACTCACTTTTTCCCTTGTCGGAAAATTTTCAAAAGTTGGATTTTTCCTCGAGTTTGAAACTTCTGGAAAATCATGCAAGTAACGCGGTGGACCTTCTAGAAGAACACGAACCTTAACTCGATTATGTGACCGTCTGAACCGCCTCTGAACCTTAGGGTTTGGGGCAGTACGGCGTTGCCACATGCGAGGCGTTGGCTTGACCCTTCTACGGCTGGACCATCGGTACTGTGGCATGTGATGGATATTTTTGAACTCCGCTCAAGTGTTGAGCTATTTGGGAAATCTTGGGTGTTTGATTATTCGATCGGAAAGTTTAACACTGTCTTTTTATCTGGAATGTGATACAATATTTGGAATCCACAGGTAGTTATGAGATAACTAATCTGAATATTATAAACATAGCAGTTTAGTCTCAATTGATCGGTTGCCACGGAATTTTGATGTGATCAAAAGTCCGTCGCAATGACTTAGCGTACGCGGATACTCGCCAGGTAAACTTAATAGATAGCCACGCCCCATAGCCCCGACCAAGTGACTGTAGGAGAACCCCGTCGCCAAAAGCATCCATTCGGGTGCTCACGGCAGCGGTGTTCCGCCTTAGTGCACTTCGTCGACGGCATCCGGGGGTGCGGCCGTATACTAAAGTTTGCGAGGAGCATTCGATTAGGATGTCGGGAATCTTGTTGAATTGCCCGACTTGATATTGAAAAGAGTTTTCGATAATAAGACTAAAATGCGGGGTTTATAATTGTTAGGCATGCGATGTCTAAGGAATTCAGTTGGTTAGGAAAGCGATGTCTAAGGAGGTTGCGGATTCCAACTGTTGTAGTTTTACACTTTCTTTTCTGTGACCGTAAGCGTAGTATGTGGTGTATCGCCGGCTTCGTTGCTATACATCAACGACAATCGGGATACGCATACTTGCTTACGTTGATGATATGTGATATTATGTGTTGCTGTGATATGTTATATTGGATCGTCGTGTGTTGAATAGCCGGGGGTTTTATGTGAGATGAGGGTTTTTATTTTCATTCATGTAAAATTCATTTGTATGTAATATTCTTTTATTGGGGCATTTCCGGGCTGAGGATGATGTCACCATTGTATATTATTTACTTTTCCGCATTAGTTAGACCCAAGGCGGGGAGCACAAGTAACCGGGTTCTAGGGTCCACTAGGAGACCATCTCGAGGAGTCAAGACCGGGTCTCCTAACCCTAGAATTGGCAGTGTTGCTTGCCACTCTCGTAGGGGTCTATGGATGTGGGTTTGGCTATTCATCGCGACCGTGGAATCCGTATTTTATATAGGATCGTATTAAAACACGGACGTCCTAGTATATCCAATATTTCATATATGTTCTTCTGCTGCAATGTTCTGTGATGAGATCATATTACTGCCTGAGACGAATGTTTATATTATATATATGAGATATATGTTATATTGCAGATTTCGTTTCAAAAGTGATGCTTGTGAAGCATAATAAAATAGGACTTCATTAATGAGATTAATGAAACTAAAAGAGACCTAAAGATGTTGTAGAAACTTGTTTAAAAATTGGTAGCTCTAGTTCTTGCTTTGCATAGCGGTGTTCCTTGTAGAACATCCAGCACCTTATTCGATAAGGAAATAGCCGAGATCCCTTCACCGGGAGTGACCTCTTTAGTGAAACCAGCAGATACTACAAACACGGTTTGTCTTTTGATTGCTTCTATAGTTTTTGCTTTGCATAGTGTATTTGTGAAATATCCTGCACCTTATTCGAAAATGGAAAGAGCCGACGATCCCTTCACCGGGAGTGCCCTCTTTAGAAAAACTAGAAAGGCCTCAAAAACATTCCATTTAAAATCACTCGATTCTACAACGATATCAAGTTCATTACGCAAAGGGTTTTCTTAAAAACCTGTCGTAGCCCTCCGTCATTTCAGATAAGGACTGTTTAGTTTTCGTGCTGTGTTTGTTGGCATTTGTCAAGGCGTAGTGTGCTGTAGCTGGATAGTACTTATCTGCTTATGCATATGATGCAGATTGGATTAGGATAGTCGTACGACCTTGTTGGCCATTGTCAAGGGTCGTGCGGGTGGGTTTGATTCAATCAGGAAATGACGGGTTGAACTTGACTAGCAGCCTATGGTTTATTGGCCTTTGTCAAGGTCATAGGAGGCTTGGGGTAAAATATTATTGGGAATTTCAAGTGTTGAAATTTGCAATGAGATTGCATACCTTCTATGAGATAGTTGGATCCCGATACCCGCTGTGAGTAAGAGTTACTCCTGGGAGAGTTTTACACATTACAATTAGCCGATCAAGTAGGTGTCTAGAAAGGTGTTAACGGGGTTACGCCCCTGGGAAACCGAGGTTTATTTTAATTAGGTCCGTGCGAAAGCGTGGGGAACCTCCCTCAAAGTACCGGCACTGGCCTGGCTGAAAGATTGGTGAACTTGTAAGGTGTAATTAATCCCGGCTAGTCTTTCCTTTTACGGTTTGAAGGAAGATTTGACTAAAACAGTGGGAGACATCCTGATTAGATAAATTGATAACCAATCTAATCTTGTAAAAGCGCACGCTGAGTTTTTTCTTCTCTCTCTCTCCAGGTAGCGACCATGTCATGCCTTAATCAAGATAATAATACAGATGTATTGACCGAACCCGCTTGTTATACTGTGCTAAGGAACGTTGGTCCCGCTCCAACTTATAACTGTTATAAGACAGAGCAGGAAATTGGGGAATACCAGATTTCCCGTGCCGCCCAAACGAAGAAAGTGCATGTTGATGCATCATCTTCGGGTGTGTTCATTACAGAGAACTGTTTCTCAGTATCATTTACGTCCTGGGTATGAGATACCAAATCAGGATCCCGCAAATGTAATTTGTTCCATGGGCTACAGATAGGTAGAGAACTGAGAACGGGTGATAAGTTTCATGAGATAGAAAACGGTGTAAGTGTTGCAGCCAAGTCTGTTGGTAGTTATCACCCTGTATTACCAGAATACATTGATTCTGAACGAATGTTATTAGATACCGAACCTGATATACAACATCATATCAGTCTCTTTATTAGTAAAGAAGGATATAATTTTGTATTGTTGGATAATGTTTTGAACATTTTCTATATCAAGAGTTGATCGGTTCAGGCACGTTATCTAAAAGCATAGACGTTCTAAATCAAACCATGGTTCTTAACGTATAGAACACACACAAGAGGAAAAGTTCAGAAATGAACGAATCCTTCTTGAGGCATTGTAGACTAGGTCATTTCAAATGCGACCCGACTAGCGAAGTTACATATAGATGCATATTTAAATTAGTTTGAATTTACATCTTGTGAAACTTGCCGGTCATGTCACAGAGATAAGATGACCACAGCTCCGTTTATTGGAAACAGAGAAAGAGTTAGTGAACTCTTGGCATTGATACATGTTGATGTATGAAGTTCCCCTGTCTACACATGCCAGGACTGGTTCTTTGCACTTTATTATATTCACTGATAGTCTCTCAAGATTTGCGCAAGTGATCCTGTTGAAACACAAGTCTGAACCATTTGAGAAATTCAATGAATATAAGTCAGAAGTAGAGAACCAAAAATGGGTATAAGTATTATGTCCTTTGATGAGATCAAGGATGAGAATACTAGAGCACGGAATTCCTGGACTATTCTAAAAGAGAATGAGATTCTCTCTCAGCATTACTCCACCGTATACACCACAGCACGTCGGTGTATCGGGCGGAGCATTTACACCCTATGTGATATGGTGTGGTCTATGATGAGTACTACTGAGTTACTATTTCCTTTTGGGAGATATGCACTTGAGAAGCTGCATACCTATTGAATAGGGTTCCAATCAAATCAGTTGCCTACCACTTCATATGTGATATGGAATGGGAAGAGCCCATATCTTAAGTAAGTTAAGATTTGGGGTTGTCCGGCCTATGTATAAAAGCAAAATCCGGACAAGCTCGAGGCAAAGTCAGTTCTGTGGAAGTTTGTTGGATATCCCAAGCATTCGCAAGGTAATATCTTCTACCAAACCGAAGAAGAAAAGATGTTTTGTTTCTCAGCATGCCACCTTTGTGAAAGGGAATTTCTTGTGAAGAAATTATTGGTCATGAGGTAAAACTGGAAGGAGTTCCAGCTATACAAACTGCAGCTGATGATTTGGTAGAACCGAAGGATTCAATAGTTTCTAACGAAGCTCAGCCTCTCCGCCGATCTAGTAGGGCTCCTCACCAACCTGAGAGATACTTCGGTTTCTCTATGACAGTGGGAGCGAGGATTGCATCATGAGATGATGACCCAACTAATTTTGAGCAGGCCATCAGGAGTGGGACTCTGTAAGAATGGCTGGATGCTTAGCGATCTGAGATGGAATCCTTATACACCAACAAAGTATGGACTTTGGTTGCTTTATCTGAAGGGTTAAATCCCCATCAGGAGCAAGTATATCTTGAGAAGATTACTTGGTGTACATGGAAAAGTTGAGACTTTCAAAGCTATGCTTAAGTCCATCCAGATCCTACTTGCCACTGCTACTTACCATGACTACGATATCTGGCGGTTGGGTGTCATGACTGCTTTTCTAAATGTTGATTTGGAAGAGAGCGTCTATAAGTACACAGCCAGAGGGCTTCGTAGATAGTGGGAGCAGCGGAAATGTGTGCAAGATGTTTTATGTGATAAAGCAGGCATCGCGGAGTTAGAACGTCTGTTTTGATGTGGTAGTCAAAGAGCTTGACTTTATCAAAATGGTAGATGAACCTTGTATATACAAAAAGGTAGTAGGGTGTATGGTGGTGATCCTCGTAGAGTACGTGGATGACATACTTTTGATGGGGAAGGAGTTTCCTATGCTACGCTCGGTCAATATCCGTTTATCACAAGGATTCTCCATATAGGATCAAGGTGATACCTCCTAAATCCTGGGTTTTGGATTTATGAGATAGATATAATTGGATGTTAGGATTCTCACTAGTTGTAGTGAGATGGTATCAATCGATCCTGGGGAGAATCACTGGAAAGGTTCCAGGGTGATAAGGACGACTGAATGTCAGTCGCAGGCATTGTCTTTACCCTCAGTGGAGGGACGGTATGTTGGAAGAGTTCCAAGCTAGATACCGTGACTTTCTAGATGATTAAAGGCAAGATACATCGTTACCAAGGATGCTACCAAAGAGGCAGTCTGGATATATTTAAGTTCATGAGATGTACTTCGTTCCTACCATTGTGTGACAATGGAGTTGTGGCTTATGCCAAGGAACCCCCGTCCCATCAGAAATCCAGATATAATTCTTAGGCAGTATCACCTGATCATGGAGATGGTTGATCTCCAGGTATATCGAGGTTAGGAGAGTAGACACAGAGGACAACAGCGCGGATCCACTCACAAAGGCCTTTTTCCCAGTAGAGACTTTTATGGGAAGGTTGAGTATGAGATACTTCAACCACAGCTAATTGTTGGGTATGCGATACCACAACAGATGGCCCTAGTGCAAGTGGGAGATTGTTAGTTATATGTATTCCCTAGAGGCCATTACTGTACATACGATGTATATTGTAGTGGATGCTTGGACATATATAGGTGTTAGTTATATGTATGCCCTAGAGGCCATTACTGTACATTGGATGTATATTGTAGTGGATGCTGGGACATATATAGGTAGGACTTTCTTGCTCGACATGATAGTATGTTATCTGGTTGCTCTTTATCTTAACATGTATACTCTCTGTCTCTCTGATTACATATTGATAAAGCCCTTAGGATGTGTACTCAACTTCCAGGACTATGATGTAGATCATACTAGTGGGGCCTGGGTAGTCCATGAGTACATCCTTCAATGTTCCTAGTCGTGGGAATATCGAGACGGGGCATCGATATTCCAGAGTAGACTAGCGTATATCTTCTCGACCCATGTGATGGGCGATGGATGATCCCATATCCATTGGTGTTTGACATCAGAGATGGTATGCGGGTGCTCAGTGGAGACTGGGTACACAGAACGGACTCGCCGAGAACTCCCAGATGGTATTATACCTCACGTCAGATGGCAGTTCTCTGGTGACACTGGTACAGCTTAGTCTGTTGATCCGAGATCGTCATAGAGTCTTGTGTGTCTCCTACTGTGCTTTGATTTCCACCCTACCACGGCTCTACTGAGTAGTGCAAACAGGTGGTTTTTGGGTACAGTCCCGATTCACATGGAGGCAATGAGCGATAGGAGGGGATTTGTCTCTCCCGGTATTGGGGGTTGATGTTGCGCTATGCTCGACTGGCCATAATAGGAAATCCCTGGCCAGAGTTGCAGTGATATACTGGTAAGAGTTATCAGTAGTTTCACGATTGTTATGGACCTTACGTCGGCGTGACTTATCAAGCTATTGGGGTCTGACGTTTACCACCCCTAGGCGAGATATGCGACATATCAGACGAACAGACCGGACTGTACGGTAAGTGTTGCTGGTTGGATTCACAGGAGGGTGAGCGGGCTTGCTCGTCGATCTTCTGATCGCTCAATACACGGGTGGCCGTTACGTTTAGCAGACTGCTTGCGGCTTGTGGGTGTTTGATATGATCATCACCTGCTGCCGGCGTATTGACGAGTCTTTAGAGTCCTACACAGAGGTTTCCTGGCTCAAGCGAAACGAAATAGGAGCGCATATGAGATATGTGCGGGACCGAGAATAATGCGTGTATGTGATACCGTATTTCATTCTCGCGATGAATGTGTCGAATGGTTGTATGCGATATAACCTAGTTATCGAATCAAGGATTGATTCGATAAGTCGATACATTGGATACTAGTCGGTTATATGTGACATGACCGGATCATTGAATCAAGTGTTGATTTAATGATTTAATGTATAATTATATATTTGATATATTACTTTGCATTAACTAGTATTGGTTCACTTTAAATGGATTTTCTCACTTGAAGTTCACAAGTTGTATATGTGATATACTTTTGTGCACTTGATTGTATCATGTTTGATGATACATGATTGTTAGGGTGTATGATTAGATAAAACCATGGTTATGTAATGGTTAGGGTTTTGATCTTATTTAGTTATTGTTTTTATTTAGTTATTCTTTATTTTGGCAAGAAACAAAAGGATGGCTACTTTTGTTTTTTCTTTGAAGCTTCATGAAGCTTTGAAGCATTGACCATTTTGTTTCTTAGCCTTAACCCTAACCATTCAACCTAACCCTAGTTTAGTCTCTACACCTAACCAAGGTTGGATTATGATAAGAATGAGTTGGATTTTCCTTTTTGAGAATAATCCTTTCTATTCTATCATATTCTTTCTTCTTCTTCTTCAACATGAAGAAACCATGCCACCATCAATGGTAACTTGAGAAAAAGAGTGAGAAATCCAATTCTAAAGTGAACCCACCTCCTATTTCTTCATCCTCTACCTCTTGCCAAGTAGTATAGCGTGTTTTCTTCACAAGTTTCATGACTTGGTGAAGTGGGAGCTTGATCTTGTGATGCCTCGACGTAGATCATCTTCGGCATCGAAGTCGACGACCTAGCCCGCCCATTTCTCCGATGAAGCCGATGCTAGAGTCCTGGATTCGATTTGGACAGCGGAAGGACGTCATCACGGAGCCAAGGAGGTGGAGGACCGGATCTACAAAGGTTGTAGCTTCTTTCCTTTAAGTTAAAGTTATTTACTTGCATCGCATCACCTATAAATCTAGTTAACGATCCGTATTAGGGTTTGTAGGCACATGAAATTTTTTAATTGGGCATGCTTGATCACTTGTGAGACCTCATTAGTGTGCCTAGGAACCCTACAGTGGTATCAGAGACTAGCTAGAGCCTTAGGCGATGCGTAGACGGAGTTAGAAGTCCGATCGAACCGAAACCCTAACACAAATTTGCTCTCTGGACTTTTTTCAAAAACTGGGTTTTTTCCAGATTAAAAATATGCAGAAAAATCAGCAGGAGTTTGTAAGAGTTACTGTGAAATTCGATCTCGCAATTCCATTAAAACGCCGCGGTTCCGCGGCACGAGCATGGCTCGTGCGGCGGTTCCGCGGCCGTACGGCCTCATTGTACAAAGAATTTTACACAGTAATTCTTATTTTGCAGTGCAGGTAGTGCAAGTAATGCGATGGTAATGCGATGGTCCCTCTAGAAGACAACAAACCTTAACTCGATTATGTGACCGTCTTGAACTGCCCTTTGAACCTTAGGGTTTGGGGCAGTACGGCGTGCCACATGTAAGGCGTTGGCTTGACCCTTCTACGGCTGGACCGTTGGTACTGAGACACGAAATGAATGTTTTTAAACTTATTTCATGTGTTGAGCTGTATCGAGAAAACTTGGGTGTTCGAATGTTCGATCGGAAAGTTTAACATTTTCTATTTATCCGGAATGTGATACAATAATTGGAATTCACAAGTAGTTATGAGATAACTGAATGAATGTTATAAACATAGCAGTTTAGTCTCACTTGATCGGTTGCCACGGAATTTTGATGTGATCAAAAGTCCGTCGCAATCACGTAGCGTACACGGATACTCGCCGGGTAAACTTAATAGACAGCCTCACTCCATAGCCCCGACCAAGTGACTGTAGGAGAACCCTGTCGCTGAAAGCATCTGTTCGGGTGCTCGCGGCAGCGGTGTTCCGCCTTGGTGCATTTCGTCGACGGCGTCGGGGGTGCGGCCGCCTACTAAAGTTTGCGACGAGCATTCGATCATAATGTCGGGAATCTTGTTGAATTGCCCGACTTGATATTGAAAAGAGTTTTCGATAATGAGACTAAAATGCGGGGTTTATAATTGTTAGGCATGCGATATCTAAGGAATTCATTTGATTAGGCATGCGATGTCTATGCAGGTTGCGGATTCCAACTGTTGTAGTTTTACACTTTCTTTTCTGTGACCGTAAGTGTAATATGTGATATCGCCGGTTTCGTTGCTATATGTCAACGACAATTGGGATGCGCATATTTACTTACGTTGATGACATGCGATGTTATGTGTTGCTGGATATGTTATATTGGATCGTCGTGTTTGGATAGCCGGGGGTTTTTATGTGAGATGAGTGTTTTTCATTTTCATTCATGTAAATACTTGTATGTAATATTCTTTTATTGGGCCACTTCCAGGTTGCGGATGATGTCACCATTTGTATATTATTTATTTTTCTGCACTAGGATAGACCCAAGGAGGAGGGCACAAGTAACCGGGTTCTAGGGTCCAGTGGGAGACCAACTCGAGGAGTCGAGTCCGGGTCTCCTAACCCTAGAATTGGTAGGGTTCCTTGCCGCTATCGTAGGGGTCTAGGGGTGTGGGATTGGCTATTCGTCACGACCGTGGAATCCGTGTTTTATACTGGCTCGTATTAAAAACACGGACGTCCTAGTATATCCAATATTTCATATGATATTTTTCTGCTGTGTTATCTGTGATGTGATCATGTGATTTATTCAGATAGATATTATATATAGTATATATGATATATTATATAGACGTTGCTTATGTTTTACACCCGCGCTAGCCCTGCCTCGCTCTGGCGTTAGTTACCTAACCTAACGGTGCAGACGGGACATCGAGGCGAATGCGGATGGCATAAGCGTACGTTATATTTATCTGTGATGTTTAGGTGGACTTAAATGATGGGATATTCATTAATGAGATTAATGAAAGAAAATAAACCTAATTGATGTTGTGGAATCGAATTTCAAAATAAAAACAGGTAGCTACAGTTCTTGCTTTGCATCGCGGTGTTCCTTGTAGAACATCCTGCACCTTATTCGATAAGGAAAGGACCGAGATCCCTTCACCGGGAGTGACTCCTTTAGCAATAATTGGCAGATGCCACAACACTCGGTTTGTCTTTTGATTGCTTCTATAGTTTCTGCTTTGCACAGTGATATATATGATATATCCCGCACCTCATTCGACGAGGAAAGGGCCGACGATCCCTTCACCGGGAGTGACCCCTTTTGCAAAACTAGAAAAGCCTCAAAAACATTCCATTTAAAAACCGTTTGATTCCGCAACGAGATCAAGTTCAAAGCGTTAAAGGTTTTATTAAAAACCATTCGCAACCCTCCGTCATTTTAGGAAGTAGAGTACTTAGTATTCGTGCTGTGTTTGTTGACCTTAGTTAAGGCACAGTGTACGGTAGCTAAGTGATGTCTTCCTACACCGCATATGATGCGATTAGTTAGGACAGTCGTGTGACTTTGTTGACCTTAGTTAAGGGTCATGTGGGTGGGTCTAATTAATCACGAAATGACGGGTAGAACTTGACTAGTACTTATGATTTGTTGACCATAGTTAAGGTCATAAGTGCTAGGGGTAAAAATCTTTATCGAGAGTTTCAAGTGTTGAAATTTGCAATGAGATTGCATACCTTCTATATGATAGTTGGATCCCGATACCCACTGCGAGTAATTGTTACTCCTGGGAGAGTTTTGCACTTTACAATTAGCCGATCAAGTAGGTGTCTAGAAAGGTGTCAACGGGGTTACGCCTCTGGGAAAACGAGGTTTACTGTAATTAGGTCCATGCGAAAGCACGGGGAACCTCCCTCAAAGTACCGACACTGGCCTGGCTGAAAGATTGGCGAACTTGTAGAGTGTAATTAATCCCGGCTAGTCTTTCCTTTTAGGGTTTGAAGGAAGATTTGATAAAAACAGTGGGAGCCATCTTGATTAGATAAAATATATAACCAATCTAATCTTGCAAGAGCGCACGTAGAGTGTTTTCTTCTCTCTCTCTCCAGGTAGCGACCATATCATGGCTTAATCAAGATAATAATATGGATGTATTGACCGAACCCGCTTGTTATACTGAGCTGGGGAACGTTGGTCCCGCTCCAACTTATAATTGTTATAAGACAGAGCAGGAAATAGGGGAACACCAGGATTCCCATGCCGCCCAAACGAAGAAAGTGCATGAGATGCATCTCCTTCGGGTATGTTCATTACAAATAACTGTTTCTCAGTATCCTCTACATCCTGGGTATTTGATACCGGATCAGGATCCCAGATATGTAACCTGTTACATAGGGCTACAAAAGGGTAGAAAACTGAGAACGGGTGATAAGTTTCATGAAACAGAAAACGGGGCAAGTGTTGCAGCCAAGTCTGTTGGTCACTGTCACCATGTATTACCAGTACATTGATTCTGAACAAATATTATTAGATACCGAACCTGATATACAAAATCATATCAGTCTCTTTATAAGTAAAGAAATGATAAAATTTTGTATTGTTGGATAATGTTTTGAACATTTCCTATATCAAAAGTTGATGGTTCAGGCACGTTATCTAAAAGCATTGATGTTCTAAATCAAACTACAGTTCCTAGTATACATAACACACACAAGAGTAAGAGTTCAGAAATGAACGAATCCTTCTTGAGGCATTATAGACTAGGTAATATCAATGCGACCCGACTGGCTGAAGTTACATTTTAGATGCATATTTAAATCAGTTTGAATTTACATCTTGTGAAACTTTCCAGTCATGTCACAAAGATTAGATGACCATAGCTCTGTTTATTGGAAACAGAGAAAGAGTTAGTGAACTCTTGGGACTGATACATGATGATGTATGTAAGGTCTCCTGTCTACACATGCCAGGACCGGTTCTTTGTACTTCTTTATGTTCTCTGATGATCTCTCAAGATTCAGACATATGTTCCTGTTGAAATATAGGCCCGAAGCTTTTGAGATATTCACAGAATATAAGTTAGAAGTAGAGAACCAAAAACCGGGTATAAGTATTATATCCTATGATGAGATCAGGGAGGAGAATACTTGTGGATGGAATTATTGGATATTCTAAAGGAGAATGAGATTCTCTCTCAGCATTACTCCTCCGTATACACCATAGCACGATGGTATATCGGGGCGGAGCAATTGCACCCTATACGATATGGTGCGCTCTATGATAAGTACTACTGAGTTTCCTATTTCCTTTTAGGGAGTTATGCACTTATGAAGTTGCATACCTATTGAATAGGGTTCGAATCAAATCAGTGCCTACCACTCCATATGAGATATGGTATGGGAAGAGCCTATCTCTTAAGTAAGTTAAGATTTGGGATTGTCCGGCCTGTGTCAAAAGCAAAATCCGGACAAGATCGAGGCAAGGTCAGTTCTGTAGAACTGGAAAGGTTCCAGCTATACGAAACTGCAGTGGATGATTTGACAGAACTAAAGGATTCAATAGTTCCCGACGAACCTCAGCCTCTCCGCCGATCTGGTAGGGTTCCTCATCCGCCTGAGAGATACCTCTGTTTCTCGATGACAGTGGGAGCGAGGACTGCATCATGAGATGATGACCCAACTAGATTCGAGCAGGTCATCAAGAGTAGGGACTCTGTAAGAATGGCTGGATGCTTAGCGATCTGAGATGGAATCCATGAACACCAACAAAGTATGGACTTTGGTTGCTATGTCTGAAGGGTTAAATCCCTATCAGGAGCAAGTATATCTTGAGGAGATTACTTGGTGTAGATGGAAAAGTTGAGACTTTCAAAGCTAGACTTGTTAAAGTTTTTCATCATTGACCAGGCGTGGATAATGATGATACCTTTTGCAGTGGCTATGCTTAAGTCCATCTGGATCCTACTTGCCACGGCTACATACCATGACTACGATATCTGGCGGTTGGGTGCCATGACTACTTTTCTAAATAATGATTTAGAAGAGAACGTCTATAAGAACACAGCTAGAGGGCTTCGTAAACAGTGGGAGCAGCGGAAACGTGTGCAAGTTTCTTTACAGAATAAAGCAGGTATCGCGGAGTTGGAACGTCTGTTTTGATGTGGTAGTCGAAGTGTTTGACTTCATCAAAATGGTAGATGAACCTTGTATATACAAAAATGTAGTAGAGAGTAAGGTGGTCTTCCTCGTATTGTACGTAGACAACATACTCTTGATAGGAAAAGAGTTTCCTATACTACGCTCGGTCAATCTCCGCTTATCACAAGGATTCTCTAATAGGATAAAGTGATACCTCCTAAATCCTGAGTTTTCATCTATGAGATAGATGTAATTGGATGCTAGGATTCTCACTAGATGTAGTGAGATGGTATCAATCGATCCTGGGGAGAATCACTGGAAGGGTTCCAGGGTGATAAAGACGACTGAATGTCAGTCACAGGCATTGTCTTTACCCTCAGTAAAGGGACGGTATGTTGGAAGATTTCCAAGCTAGATACCGTGACAAACTAGACGATAAAGGCTGGTAACATCGCTATTAAAGATACTACCAAAGAGGCAGTTTGGGTGTATATTGGTTCTTAAGATGAACTAGGTTCCTACTATTGTATGATAATGGAAGTGTGGCTTTGGCCAAGGAACCCCGATCCCATCAGTGACCCAGACATATTCTGAGGCAGTATCACCTGATCATGGAGATAGTTGATCTCCAGGGTGATCAAGGTTAGGAGAGTAGACTCAGAGGACAACACGGCGGATCCACTCACGAAGGCCTTTTCCCAAAGAGAGACTTTTTGGGGATGGTTGAGTATCAGATCCTACAACTACTACTACAAATGGCCCTAGTGCAAGTGGGAGATTGTTAGTTATATGTATGCCCTAGAGGCCATTACTGTACGTTGGATGTATATTGTAGTGGATGCTGGGACATATATAGGTAGGACTTTCTTGCTCGACATGATAGTACGCTATCTGGTTGCTCTTTATCTTAACATGTATACTCTCTGTCTCTCTGATTACATGTTGATAAAGCCCTTAGGATGTGTACTCGACTTCCAGGACTATGATGTAGATCATACTAGTGGGGCCTGGGTAGTCCATGAGTACATCCTTCAATGTTCCTAGTCGTGGGAATATCGAGACGGGGCATCGATATTCCAGAGTAGACTAGCGTATATCTTCTCGACCCATGTGATGGGCGATGGATGATCCCATATCCATTGGTGTTTGACATCAGAGATGGTATGCGGGTGCTCAGTGGAGACTGGGTACACTGAACGGACTCGCCGAGAACTCCCAGATGGTATTATACCTCACTTCAGATGGCAGTTCTCTGGTGACTCTGGTACAGCATAGTCTGTTGACCCGAGATCGTCATAGAGTCTTGTGTGTCTCCCACTGTGCTTTGATTTCCACCCTACCACGGCTCTACTGAGTCATGCAAACAGGTGGTTTTTGGGTACAGTCCCGATTCACATGGAGGCAATGAGCGATAGGAGGGGATTCGTCTCTCCCGGTATTGGGGGTTGATGTTGCGCTATGCTCGACTGGCCATAATAGGAAATCCCTGGCCAGGGTTGCAGTGATATACTGCTAAGAGTTATCAGTAGTTTCATGATTGTTATGGACCTTACGTCGGCATGAATTATCAAGCTATTGGGGTCTGACGTTTACCACCCCTAGGCGAGATATGCGACATATCAGACGAACAGACCGGACTGTACGGTAAGTGTTGCTGGTTGGATTTACAGGAGTGTGAGCGGGCTTGCTCGTCGATCTTCTGATCGCTCAATACCCGGGTGGCCGTTACGTTTAGCAGACCGCTTGCGGTGTGTGGGTGTTTGATATGATCATCACCTGCTGCCGGCGTATTGACGAGTCTTTAGAGTCCTACACAGAGGTTTCCTGGCTCAAGCGAAACGAAATAGGAGCGCATATGAGATATGTGCGGGACCGAGAATAATGCGTGTATGTGATACCGTATTTCATTCTCGCGATGAATGTGTCGAATGGTTGTATGCGATATAACCTAGTTATCGAATCAAGGATTGATTCGATAAGTCGATACATTGGATACTAGTCGGTTATATGTGACATGACCGGATCATTGAATCAAGTGTTGATTTAATGATTTAATGTATAATTATATATTTGATATATTATTTTGCATTAACTAGTATTGGTTCACTTTAAATGGATTTTCTCACTTGAAGTTCACAAGTTGTTTATGTGATATACTTTTGTGCACTTGATTGTATCATGTTTGATGATACATGATTGTTAGGGTGTATGTTTAGATTAAACCATGGTTATGTAATGGTTAGGGTTTTGATCTTATTTAATTATTCTTTTTATTTATTTATTCTTTATTTTGGCAAGAAACAAAAGGGTGGCTACTTTTGTTTTTTCTTTAAAGCTTCATGAAGCTTTGAAGCATTGACCATTTTGTTTCTTAGCCTTAACCGTAACCATTCAACCTAACCCTAGTTTAGTCTCTACACCTAACCAAGGTTAGATTATGATAAGAATGAGTTGGATTTTCCTTTTTGAGAATAATCCTTTTTATTCTATCATATTCTTTCTTCTTCTTCTTCTTCAACATGAAGAAACCATGCCACCATCAATGGCAACTTGAGAAAAAGAGTGAGAAATCCAATTCTAAAGTGAACCCACCTCCTATTTCTTCATCCTCTACCTCTTGCCAAGTAGTATAGGGTGTTTTCTTCACAAGTTTCATGACTTGGTGAAGTGGGAGCTTGATCTTGTGATGCCTCGACGTAGATCATCTTCGGCATCGAAGTCGACGACCTAGCCCGCCCATTTCTCCGATGAAGCCGATGCTAGAGTCCTGGATTCGATTTGGACAGCGGAAGGACGTCATCACGGAGCCAAGGAGGTGGAGGACCGGATCTACAAAGGTTGTAGCTTCTTTCCTTTAAGTTAAAGTTATTTACTTGCATCGCATCACCTATAAATCTAGTTAACGATCCGTATTAGGGTTTGTAGGCACATGAAATTTTTTAATTGGGCATGCTTGATCACTTGTGAGACCTCATTAGTGTGCCTAGGAACCCTACAATAGGGTGGACTTTCCTGCTCGACATGATAGTACGCTATCTGGTTGCTCTTTATCTTAACATGTACTATGATAGTCTCTATGTTACATGTTGATAAAGCCCTTAGGATATGTACTCGACTACTGGGTCTATGATGAGATCATACTAGTGGGGCCACGGTAGTCGACGAGTACATCCTATAACTGTTCCTAGTCGAGGGTGTATCGAGACAGGGCATCGATACACCAGAGTAGACTAGCGTATACGCATCTTGACCCATATGATGGGCGATGGATGATTCCATATCCATCGGTGTTTGACATCAAGGATGGTGTACGGGTGCTCAGTGGAGACTGGGTACACTGGACAGACTCGCCGAGAACTCCCAGATGGTATCATACCTCACGTCAGATGGCAGTTCTCTAGTAACACTGGTACAGAGTAGTCTGTAGACCAGAGATCGTCATAGAGTCTTATGTGATTCACACTGTGCTTTGATTTCCATCATACCACGTCCAAGAGGGCGTGCAAAAAGGTGGATTTTGGGTACAGTCCCGAATCACATGGAGGCAATGAGCGATAGGAGGGGATTCGTCTCTACCGGTATAGGGAGTTGATGTTGCGCTATCTTCGATTGGCTATAACTGGAAATCCCTGGCCAGGGTTGCTGAGATTTACTGGTAAGTATTATCAGTAGTTTCTCGAACTGTTATAGACCTCATATCGACACGACTTATCAAGCTACTGGGGTCTGACATTTACCACCCCTAGGCGAGATATGCGACATATCAGACGACGAGACTGGACTGTACGGGAGTGTTACAGATTGGATTCGCGGGAGAAAGTACAAGCTTGCTTGTTGATCTTCTGATCGCTCAATACCTAGGTGGCTGTTACGTTTAGATGACCGCTTGCAGCTTGTGGGTGTTTGATATGATCATCACCTGCTACCGGCGTATTGACGATTCTTTAGAGTCCTACACAGAGGTTTCTTGACTCAGGGAAAACGGAGTAGGGACACATATGTGATATGTGCAGGACCGAGGATAATGCGATATGTGCAGGACCGAGGATAATGCGATATGAGATACCGTAGTATATTCTCGCGTTATTTTGATATGAGCCGGATCATCGGATCAAGTGTTGATTCGATGAATCGGTACATGATATATTAGTCGGTTATATTCGATATAGCCGGATTGTCGGATCAAATATTGATTTGATAATTTAATGTATAATAATATATATGATATATTGAATTACATTATCTAATATTGACTCGCTTTATTGATTCATTTTCTCACCGGGTAATACATTGATATATATGCGATATATGTTAATTGTATTATTTTCTTTTGTTACAAATATATATTATATATGTAATATATAATATTGTAACATGATATGATTACTAATGCAACATGTTTAGTGGAGATTAAACAAGGTTAGGATTTGAATTGGGTTAGTTCTTTCATGAACCTTCTAGAAGGTTTTCTTTTGTTTTGTGCTAAGATATTTTTTAGTGACTCATTCTTAACTCAACCCAAACCCTTAGCCCTAGTTAAATCTCTACATGAGTTAGCTTTGTCATAGTTTACCATGGTTGCATTTGTAATGATATTATCATTTGCATTATTCATCACAAAAGGATTATTCATTGTTCATCTTCTTCTTCCTTCTTGCAAAGCTTTCTAGCTTTGATTCTTGTGATGAAAATGGGTGAGTTTATGAAAACAAATGAGTGCTAAAATCCTACTTCATCATCCTAATCTATCCTAGCCATTTAGATTAGGGTGTTCACTTCATTTAGTGAGTGAGAGCTTGTGTTATAGAAACTTCAAGGTAGATCATCTTAGTTATCGAAGATCGGAAGCAAGCTTGCATCTTTCTCTTCGTGGAGCCTCTCTAGAGTCCGGAAACTCAATGATCGTAGTGAAGGGACCTCAACACGGAGCTTATGAAGTGAAGGACTGGACTAAAAAGGTTGTAATCCCAAACTCTTAGATGTTAAAGTGTTTAACATGCTTTGTTTCGCCTAATCTCTAGTTTAAGATCTTGGTTAAGGGTTGTTCGGCACGACTAAATTTTAAATCGGGCATGGTTGATGCCTCGTAGAGCCTTGTGAGAGTGCCTAGTAACCCTACACAAGTCTGGTTGATGGAGTTACTAGATACAACTAAAATAATAAAGTACAATGGTGGTCACGATACGAGTGAACTGTTAGTGTATATGCCCTAGAGGCCATTACTGTATCATACTAGTTTGTATATTACTTGATGGAAGCTTGGGATTTTCACATTTGTATAGACAATCTTGCTCGAAATGGTAGTATGCTACTTGGTTTGTCTCTGCTTTAATGTGTGCATGTGTTTCTTTTAGCATATCGCCTATACACATTAGTGGAGCCCTTAGGATCTTTACTTGATTACCAGCGTTGTGATGGCAGTCACACTAGTGGGGGCAGGGTAATCTACAAACACATCCTTATACAGGTCCCTAGCCGTAGGATTATCGAGATGGGGCATCGATACTCCGGAGTAGACTAGCGTATGCGCTTCTCATCCCAGCAGGGGAGACGGTCTGTCCCATAGCCGTCAGTACGTCGTACTTGAGATAGTATGTGGGTGCTCGTTAGGTTACGAGTACACTAGACAGGACTCGTTGGGAACTGTTGGTTGGTATTATACCTATCGTCAGTTATCAGTTCCCAGGTGACATGAGTACAGCTTAGTCTGCTGACTTGACACTGTCACTTCGCCTCGAGTGTGTTCCCACTGTACTTTGATTAGTACCCTACCACGGCTTAAAGGAGTCATGCAAACAGGTAGTAGTTGGGTGCAGTCCCGAAGCACTTGGAGGCAGTGACGGTTAGATAGGATTCGTCTCTCCCGGTATTGGGAGTTGATAACGCGCTGTGTCTAGGAGAGCCATTACACATAGTCGTCCCTGGCCAGGGCAAGCGAGATACACTGGTAGGTTTCCAGTGTTGTCTCAGGGTGTTCTAGGCTACACTCCGACACGACTTGTACCGCTATTAGGGGACTGACGTTTACCACCCCCTAGGCCCGCCATGCGATATTCTCAGAAGAACAGACCGGACTGTACGCAGATTGTCACATACAGGCTCAGTAGGAGTTCGGATGGGTTCGCCTCATCAGTCTTCTTATTGTTAGTTATATGTTTGCCCTAGAGGCCATTACTATACATTGGATGTATATTGTAGTGGATGCTTGGACATATATAGGGAGGACTTTCTTGCTCGACATGATAGTATGCTATCTGGTTATTCTTTACCTTACGTGTACACTGATTGTCTCTCTGTTACATGTTGGTAAAGCCCTTAGGATGTGTACTTGACTACCTAGACTATGATGCGGATCATACTAGTGGGGACATGGTAGTCCATAAGTACATCCTTCAAGGTCCCTAGTCGTGGGTGTATCGAGACGGGGCATCGATATACTAGAGTAGACTAGCGTATACCTTCTCGACCCATACAGATGGGCGATGTATGATCCCATATCCATTGGTGTTTGACATCAGAGATGATATACGGGTGCTCAGTGGAGACTGGGTATACTGGACGGACTCGCCGAGAACTCCCAGATGGTATTATACCTTAGTCAGATGGCAGTTCTCTGGTGACATTGGTACAGGTTAGTCTGCAGACCCGAGATCGTCATAGAGTCTTGTGTGATTCCCATTATGCTTTGATTTCCACCTTACCACGTCCAAGAGGGCGTGCAAAACGGTGGTTTTTGGGTACAGTCCCGAATCACATGGAGGTAATGAGCGATAGGAGGGGATTCGTCTCTCCCGGTATAGGGAGTTGATGTTGCGCTGTGTTCGATTGGCTATAACCGGAAATTTCTGGCCAGGGTTGCTGAGATTTACTGGTAAGTGTTACCAGTAGTTTCTCGAACTGTTATAGACCTCATATCGACACGATTTATCGAACTACTGGGGTCTGACGTTTACCACTCCTAGGCGAGATATGCGACATATCAGACGACGAGCCGGACTGTACGGTAAGTGTTACTGGTTGGATTCACAGGAGTGTGAGCGGGCTTGCTCGTTGATCTTCTAATCGCTCAATACCCGGGTGGCCGTTACGTTTAGCAGACCGCTTGCGGCTTGTGGGTGATTGATATGATCACCACCTACTGCCGGAGTATTGACGAGTCTTCAGAGTCCTACACAGAGGTTTCCTGGCTCAAGCAAAACAAAATAGGAGCGCATATGAGATATGTGCGGGACCGAGAATAATACCAGTATGTGATACTGAATTCTATTCTCGCGATATGTATTATCGGATGGTTATATAAGATATAGCCGGGTTATCGAATCAAGTGTTGATTCGATACATTGATACACTTGATATTAGTCGGTTATAAGCAGTATGACCGGATCATTAAATCAAGTGTTGATTTAATGATTTAATGTATGATTATATATTTGATATATTACTTTACATTAACTAGTATTTGTTCACTTAAGATTGATTTTCTCACTTGATGTGCACAAGTTGTATATGTGATATATTTTTGTGCACTAGTTTGTATCATGATTGATGATACATGCAAACTTGGGTGTGTGTTTTCTTTAAACCATGTTTAGGTTAATGGTTAGGGTTTTAACTTATTTATTTATTTCATTTATTTATTTTTGGCAAAAATAAAATGGTGGCTTGCTTTGTTTTATTCTTGAAGTTTCATGAAGCTTTGAAAGTCTTAACCATTTTGTTTTTTCCTTAACCTAACCATTACATCTAAACCCTAGTTGATTCTCTACATGAGTTTATCTCACCCATGGTTGCAATATGATAGACATCACTTGAATTTTCTTTTTGAAGATAATTCTTTTTCTTTCTTCTTCTTCTTCTTCTTCATGAAGAAAAGAAAACCTTGCTAGAAAATTCAAAGTGATGAAATCAAGTGAGAAATCCAAATCCAAAGTGAACCCACTTCCTATTTCTTCATCCTCTACCACTTTCCATGTTGTATAGGGTGTTTTCTTCACAAGGTTCATGACCAAGCGAAGATGGAGCTTGAGTTTGAGTCGCCTCGACGTAGATCATCTTCTCCATCGAAGTCAACGACCTAGCCCGATCATTTCTCCGACGAAACCATCGCTAGAGTCCGGGATCCCGATGGTCGCAGCGGAGGGACGTCATCACGGAGCTAAAGAGGTTGAGGACTGGATCTACAAAGGTTGTAATCCCTTTCACTAGTAGCAAAGTAGTTTGCTTGCTTGTATTTTTCGCCTATCCTCTAGTTAACGATCTTCATTAGGGTTTCTCGGCACATAAATTTTTGATTTTGGCATGGTTGATACCTTGTGTAACCTCTTGAGTGTGCCAGGAACCCTACAGTGGTATCAGAGCCTAGCTAGAGCTTTAGGCGATGTGTAGACGAAGTTAGAAGTCCGTTCGAACCCGAAACCCTAAATTTCACCCCTCTCTGTACATTTTCTGTAACTGTGGATTTTTCCAAATTAAAAATATCCAAAATATTCAGCAGGGCTTTATTGGAATTACTGTGCATCACGTGTGCCTGAGTCGACTAAAGCGCCGCGGAACCGCGGCACGAGCATGGCTTGTGCGGCGGTTCCGCGGCCATACTGTCACATTATTTTTTAAATTTTGCACAGTAATGTCCTTCAGAGTTTCCTCTGTTTTCTGGGTATTTTTAATCTATACTCAAGAGTTGAGTTTTCTGGGTTGTATTGGGGGCTCGATGATTCGATCGGAAACTTTAACTGCGTCTATGTGTTTTTCCGGGTAAATTTAGAACATGTTAAAAAGTTTGACCGGATATAAATACCCAATTTTTCCCCTGCCGGGAAATTTCCAAGTGTTGGATTTTTCCGTAGTTTGAGAACGTTCTAAGTAGTGCAAGTAACGCGATGGACCCTCTAGAAGACAACAAACCTTAACTCGATTATGTGACCGTCTTGAACTGCCCTTTGAACTTTAGGGTTTGGGGCAGTACGGCGTGCTACATGTGAGGCGTTGGCTTGACTCTTCTACGGCTGGACCGTTGGTACTGTGGCATGAAGTGGATGTTTTTAAACTTATTTCAAGTGCTGAGCTGTTTTGGGAAAACTTGGGTGTTTGATTGTTCGATCGGAAAGTTTAACATTTTCTATTTATCTGGAATGTGATACAATATTTGGAATCCACAAGTAGTTATGAGATAACTGATTTGAATGTTGTAAATCTAGCAGTTTAGTCTCTCTTGATCGGTTGCCACGGATTTTTGATGCGATCAAAAGTCCGTCGCAATCACGTTGCGTACGCGGATACTCGTCGGGTAAACTTAATAGACAGCTACACCCCATAGCCCCGACCAAGTGACTGTAGGAGAACCCCGTCGCCGAAAGCATCCGTTCGGGTGCTCGCGGTAGCGGTGTTCCGCCTTAGTGCACTTCGTCGACGGTATCGGGGGTGCGGCCGTCTACTAGAGTTTGCGACGAGCATTCGTTCAGGATGTCGGGAATCTTGTTGAATTCCCCGACTTGATATTGAAAAGTGTTTTCGATAATAAGACTAAAATGCGGAGTTTATAATTGTTAGGCATGCGATGTCTAAGGAATTCATTTGGTTAGGCATGCGATGTCTAAGGAGGTTGCGGATTCCAACTGTTGTAGTTTTACACTTTCTTTTCTGTGACCGTAAGTGTAATATGTGATATCGCCGGTTTCGTTGCTATATATCAACGACAATTGGGATGGGCATATTTACTTACGTTGATGACATGTGATGTTATGTGTTGCTGGATATGTTATATTGGATCGTCGTGTTTGAATAGCCGGGTTTTTTTTATGTGAGATGAGTGTTTTTCTTTTTCATTCATGTAAAAACTTGTATGTAATATTCTTTTATTGGGGCACTTTCAGGTTGCGGAAGATGTCACCGTTGTTGTATATTATTTACTTTTCCGCATTAGGATAGACCCAAGGAGGGGAGCACAAGTAACCGGGTTCTAAGGTCAAGTGGGAGACCATCTCGAGGAGTCGAGTCCGGGTCTCCTAACTCTAGAATTGGTAGGGTTACTTGCCGCTCTCGTAGGGGTCTAAGGATGTGGGTTTGGCTATTCATCGCGACCGTGGAATCCGTGTTTTATACAGGCTCGTATTGAAAACACGGACGTCCTAGGATATCCAATATTTCATATATGTTTCTTCTGCTGCGATATCTGTGATGTGATCATTTGATATGTTGTGATAGATACTGTATATAGTATATATGATATATTATATAGACGTTACTTATGTTTTACACCCGCGCTAGCCCTGCCCCGCTCTGCCATTAGTTACCTAACCTAACGGTGCACGAGGGGACATCGAGGCGAATGCGGATGGCATAAGTGTATGTCGTATTTATCTGTGATGTTTAGGTGACTTAAATGATGGGACTTCATTAATGAGATTAATGAAATAAAAGAAACCTAATGATGTTGTGGAATCGAATTTTCAAAAACAGGTAGCTACAGTTCTTGCTTTGCATCGCGGTGTTCCTTGTAGAACATCCTGCACCTTATTCGATAAGGAAAGGGCCGAGATCCCTTCACCGGGAGTGACCTCTTTAGCAATAACTGGCAGATGCTACACCCCTCAGTTTGTATTTTGATTGCTTCTATAGTTTTTTCTTTGCACAGCGGTATATGTGATATATCCTGCACCATATTCGATGAGGAAAGGGCCGACGATCCCTTCACCGGGAGTGACCCTTTTAGCAAAACTAGAAAAGCCTCAAAAACACTCCATTTTAAAATCATTTGATTCTACAACGATAACAAGTTCATTACGCCATAGGTTTTCAGAAAAACCTATCGTAGCCCTCCGTCATTTCAGATAAGCACTGTTTAGTATTCGTGCTGCGTTTGTTGGCCTTTGTCAAGGCGTAGTGTGCGGTAGCTGAATAGTACTTATCTGCTTATGCATATGATGCAGATTGGATTAAGGTAGTCGTGCGACCTTGTTGGCCTTTGTCAAGGGCCGTGCTGGTGGGTTTAATTCAATCAAGAAATGACGGGTTGAACTTGACTAGCAGCCTATGGTTTGTTGGCCTTTGTCAAGGTCATAGGACGCTAGGGGTAAAATATTATCGGGAATTTCAAGTGTTGAAATTTGCAATGAGATTGCATACCTTCTATGAGATAGTTGGATCTCGATTCCCGCTGCGAGTAAGAGTTACTCCTGGGAGAGTTTTACACATTACAATTAGCCGATCAAGTAGGTGTCTAGAAAGGTGTTAACGGGGTTACGCCTCTGCGAAAAACGAGGTTTACTTTAATTAGGTCCGTGCGAAAGTACGGGGAACCTCCCTCAAAGTACCGACACCGGCCTGGCTGAAAGATTGGCGAACTTATAGCGTGTAATTAATCCCGGCTAGTCTTTCCTTTTAAGGTTTGAAGAAAGATTTGATAAAAACAGTGGGAGCCATCCTGATTAGATAAAATAATAACCAATCTGATCTTGCAAGAGCGCACGCAGAGTGTTTTCTTCTCTCTCTCTCCAGGTAGAGACCATATCACGCCTTAATCAAGATAATAATACGGATGTATTGACCGAACCCGCTTGTTATACTGAGCTGGGGAACGTTGGTCCCACTCTAACTTATAATTGTTATAAGACAGAGCAGGAATTAGGGGAATACCAGGATTCCCATGCCGTCCAAACGAAGAAAGTGCATGATGATGCATCTTCTTCGGGTGTGTTCATTATAAAGAACTGTTTCTCAGTATCCTCTGCGTCCTGGGTATTTGATACCGGATCAGGATCCCATATATGTAATTTGTTACATGGGCTACAGAAAGGTAGAGAACTGAGAACAGGTGATAAGTTTCATGAGACAGAAAACGGTGCAAGCGTTGCAGCCAAGTCTGTTGGTCACTGTCACCCTGTATTACCAATACATTGATTCTGAACAAATGCTATTAGATACCGAACCTGATATACAAAATCATATCAATCTCTTTATTTATTAAAGAAGGATATAATTTTGTATTGTTGAATATTGTATTGAACATTTCAAAAGTTGATCGGTTCAGGCACGTTATCTAAAAGTATTGACGTTCTAAATCAAACTACAGTTCCTAGTACACAGAACACACACAAGAGGAAGAGTTCAGAAATGAACGATTCCTTCTTGAGGTATTGTAGACTAGGTCATATCAATGTGACCCGACTAGCTTAAGTTACATTGTAGATGCATATTTAAATCAGTTTGAATTTACATCTTGTGAAACTTGCCAGTCATGTCACAAAGATTAGATGACCATGGCTCTGTTTATTGGAAACAGAAAAAAAGTTAGTACACTCTTGGGACTGATACATGATGATGTATGTAAGGTCCCCTGTCTACACATGCCAGGACCGGTTCTTTGTACTTCATTACATTCTCTGATGATCTCTCAAGATTCAGATATATGTTCCTGTTGAAACACAAGTCCGAAGCTTTTGAGATATTCACAGAATATAAGTTAGGAGTAGAGAACCAAAACCGGGTATAAGTATTATGTCCTATGATAAGATCAGGGAGGAGAATACTTGTGCATAGAATTCCTGGACTATTCTAAAGGAGAATGAGATTCTCTCTCGGTGTTACTCCTCTGAATACACCACAGCACAACGGTGTATCGGGGTGGAGCAATCACACCTTATATGATAAGGTGTGCTCTATGATGAGTACTACTGAGTTACCTATTTCCTTTTGGGAGTTATGCACTTTTGAAGTTGCATACCTATTGAATAGGGTTCCGATCAAATCAGTTGCCTACCACTTCATATGTGATATGAAAAGGAAAGAGCCCATATCTTAAGTAAATTAAGATTTGGGATTGTCCGGCCTATGTCAAAAGCAAAATCCGGACGAGATCGAGGCAAGGTCAGTTCTGTACAACTGGAAGGAGTTCCAGCTATACAAACTACAGCTGATGATTTGACAAAACCAAACGATTCTATAGTCCCCGACGAACCTCAGCCTCTCCGCCAATCTGGCAGGGTTCCTCATCCGCCTGAGAGATACTTCGGTTTCTCGATGACAGTGGGAGCGAGGATTGCATCATGAGATGATGACCCAACTAGATTCGAGCAGGCCATCGAGAGTAGGGACTCTGTAAGAATGGCTGGATGCTTAGCGATCTGAGATGGAATCCTTATACACCAACAAAGTATGGACTTTGGTTGCTTTATCTGAAGGGTTAAATCCCCATCAGGAGCAAGTATATCTTGAGAAGATTACTTGGTATACATGGAAAAGTTGAGACTTTCAAAGCTAGACTTGTTAAAGGTTTGCATCATTGACCAGGTATGGATTATGATGAAACCTTTTCTAAATAGCTATGCTTAAGTCCATCCAGATCCTACTTTCCACGTCTACATACCATGACTACGATATCTGGCGGTTGGGTGTCATGACTGCTTTTCTAAATGATGTTTTAGAAGAGTGTGTCTATAAGTATACAGCCAGAGGGCTTCGTAGATAGTGGGAGCAGCGGAAACGTGTGCAAGATGTTCTATGTAATAAAGCAGGCATCGCGGAGTTGGAACGTCTGTTTTGATGTGTTAGTCAAAGAGTTTGACTTCATCAAAATAGTAGATGAACCTTGTATATACAAAAAGGTAGTAGGGAGCTTGGTGATGATCCTCGTAGAGTAGGTGGATGACATACTCTTGATAGGGAAGGTGTTTCCTATGCTACGATCGATCAATTTCCGCTTATCACAAAGATTCTCCACATAGGATCAAAGTGATACCTCCTAAATCCAAAGTTTTGATCTATGAGATAGATCTAATTGGATGTTAAGATACTCACTAGTTGTAGTGAGATGGTATCAATCGATCCTGGGGAGAATCACTGGAAAGATTCCAGGGTGCTAAGGACGACTGAATGTCAGTCACAGGCATTGTCTTTACCCTTAGTAAAGGGATGGTATGTTGGAAGAGTTCCAAGCTAGATACCGTGGCTTACTAGACGATAAAGGCTGGATACATCGCTACTTAAGATGCTACCAAAGAGGTTGTCTGGGTGTATATTAGTTCATGAGATGAACTTTGTTCCTCCCATTGTGTGACAATGGAGTTGTGGCTTATGCCAAGGAGCGTCCGTCCCATCAGTGATCCAGACATATTCTAAGGCAGTATCACCTGATCATGTAGATGGTTGATCTCCAAGGAGATCGAGGTGAGGAGAGTAGACTCAGAAGACAACACGGCGGATCCACTCACAAAGGCCTTTTCCCAGAGAGAGACTTTTATGGGATGGTTGAGTATGAGATACTACAACCACTGCTATCAGATGGCCCTAGTGCAAGTGGGAGATTGTTAGTTATATGTATGCCCTAGAGGCCATTACTATACATAGGATGTATATTGTAGTGGATGCTTAGACATATATAGGGAGAACCTTCTTGCTCGACATGATAGTATGCTATCTGGTTGTTCTTTACCTTAATGTGTACACTGATTGTCTCTCTGTTACATGTTGGTAAAGCCCTTAGGATGTGTACTTGACTACCTAGACTATGATGCGGATCATACTAGTGGGGACATGGTAGTCCATAAGTACATCCTTCAAGGTCCCTAGTCGTGGGTGTATCGAGACGGGGCATCGATATACCAGAGTAGACTAGCGTATACCTTCTCGACCTATACAGATGGGCGATGGATGATCCCATATCCATTGGTGTTTGACATCGGAGATGATATACGGGTGCTCAGTGGAGACTGGGTACACTGGACGGACTCACCGAGAACTCCCAGATGGTATTATACCTTACGTCAGATGGCAGTTCTCTGGTGACTGGTACAGGTTAGTCTGTAGACCTGAGATCGTCATAGAGTCTTGTGTGATTCCCACTGTGCTTTGATTTCCACCTTACCACGTCCAAGAGGGCGTGCAAAACGGTGGTTTTTGGGTACAGTCCCGAATCATATGGAGGCAATGAGCGATAGGAGGGGATTCGTCTCTCCCGATATAGGGAGTTGATGTTGCGCTGTGTTCGATTGGCTATAACCGGAAATCCCTGGCCAGGGTTGTTGAGATTTACTGGTAAGTGTTACCAGTAGTTTCTCGAACTGTTATAGACCTCATATCGACACGATTTATCAAGCTACTGGGGTCTGACGTTTACCACCCCTAGGCGAGATATGCGACATATCAGACGACGAGACCGGACTGTACGGTAAGTGTTACTGGTTGGATTCACAGGAGTGTGAGCGGGCTTTCTCGTTGATCTTCTGATCGCTCAATACCCGGGTGGCCGTTACGTTTAGCAGACCGCTTGCAGCTTGTGGGTGATTGTTATGATCACCACCTACTGCCGGAGTATTGACGAGTCTTTAGAGTCCTACACAGAGGTTTCCTGGCTCAAGAAAAACAAAATAGGAGCGCATATGAGATATGTGCGGGACCGAGAATAATACCAGTATGTGATACTGAATTCTATTCTCGCGATATATATCATCGGATGGTTATATAAGATATAGCCGGGTTACCGAATCAAGTGTTGATTCGATACATTGATACACTTGATATTAGTCGGTTATATGAAGTATGACCGGATCATTAAATCAAGTGTTGATTTAATGATTTAATGTATAATTATATATTTGATATATTACTTTACATTAACTAGTATTTGTTCACTTAAGATTGATTTTCTCACTTAATGTGCACAAGTTGTATATGTGATATATTTTTGTGCACTAGTTTGTATCATGATTGATGATACATGCAAACTTGGGTGTGTGTTTGCTTTAAACCATGTTTAGGTTAATGGTTAGGGTTTTAACTTATTTATTTATTTCATTTATTTATTTTTGGCAAAAATAAAATGGTGGCTTGCTTTGTTTTATTCTTGAAGCTTCATGAAGCTTTGAAAGTCTTAACCATTTTGTTTTTTCCTTAACCTAACCATTACACCTAAACCCTAGTTGATTCTCTACATGAGTTTATCTCACCCATGGTTGCAATATGATAGACATCACTTGAATTTTCTTTTTGAAGATAATTCTTTTTCTTTCTTCTTCTTCTTCTTCATAAAGAGAAGAAAACCTTGCTAGAAAATTCAAAGTGATGAAATCAAGTGAGAAATCCAAATCCAAAGTGAACCCACTTCCTATTTCTTTATCCTCTACCACTTGCCTTGTTGTATAGGGTGTTTTCTTCACAAGGTTCATGACCAAGTGAAGATGGAGCTTGAGTTTGAGTCGCCTCGACGTAGATCATCTTCTCCATCGAAGTCAACGACCTAGCCCGATCATTTCTCCGACGAAACCATCGCTAGAGTCCGAGATCCCGATGGTCGCAGCGGAGGGACGTCATCACGGAGCTAAAGAGGTGGAGGACCGGATCTACAAAGGTTGTAATCCCTTTCACTAGTAGCAAAGTAGTTTGCTTGCTTGTATTTTTTGCCTATCCTCTAGTTAACGATCTTCATTAGGGTTTCTCGGCACATAAATTTTTCATTTTGGCATGGTTGATGCCTTGTGTAACCTTTTGAGTGTGCCTAGGAACCCTACAGTTATCGGCATCTACCTAGGGACCGTTACGTACAGCTAGTGCCGCTTGCGGTCTGTGGTTAAACCCACTGCCAGCGTAGTGTCGAGTCTTTAGAGTCCCACACAGAGGGTTATTCGCCTTTGGGCATAACAGAGTAGAGGTCGCATGGTTTTGCGACAAGGGTTCGTTCACATCCGCGCACTTATGCACGTTTGGTGTCCGGACAGTTATTACTAGCGGGATTTGGTTTAAGCCAGATCCTAGTATATTTTTTAGGGTTAGTTTTATCTCATTGCATTCGTGTTCCTTCGAACACGGATGCGGGTGTGTATGCACAGTTGACTGAGGCAGAGACGGAAGGTTCTCATTAGGGTTATCGACCGTTGACTTTTTTCCAAATCCTAATGAGAATAGGAAATATGATTAATAATTTTAGTTAACAATTATTGTGACATGGTTGAGTTGAATTCTTGACTTTTGTTGACTTGTTGACTTTTGTTGACCGGTTGACCAAAGTGGACTTGTTGACCATCATCATTTGTTTTCAAAGATGCTTCTTATTCTTTGCAAAAGCATTTAATGAATGAAATGATAATGTTCATTCATCAACTCACCATCACAAATTGTTAATTATTATTATTATTATCATTTTTCTAAAATATGAGAGCATGGTTGTAAAATGGCTTCATTCTCACTTGGATTTTCTCACTCATCATTTTTGCTCTCCCTCTTCCTCTAGCTCAAGGGAAAAATCTCTCATGTGTTGAGAACCATTTGTCTTGGAGATAAAACACCAAAACTCATCTCTACTCATCCTAAGGTTGAAGGTTTAGCAAACCTAATACTTTAGTTACCTCAAGTTCGAGGAAGGAGCTCAAGATAGAGGCCCTCGGGTGGATCTTTCTTCGGCAAGAAAAGGCGACGAGGAGAACCATCCAACCCACTATAAGGAGAAGAAGAGAAGGAGTTCAAGACTAGGTATAACCCTCTAACCCAGTAGGTAAAGCTCGTAGTTAGTTTCTAGTATGTTGTTTAACAAAGATCCGGTTTCTAGTCCATGTTACCCTTTTCATGAAAAATCGTTTTTCACCATTTCCGCAACCCCGAAAGAACCAGGACAGGTAACGTGAACTTACATGAACCCACCCGGAAGGAAGCAGTGTGCCAGTAAAGCCACAATGAAACCTGTACGGTAAAACCTGCAAGAAACTGTGGCACAACGGGGGTGGGTTTCCAACTCGTGAGTAGAAAACATCACCGAGCAGAAATCGTATGTATGTCTCAATCCTAGGTCATACGATAATATATATATATCCTCAAAATAATATCCTGAACCATCTACATTTA
This sequence comes from Agapanthus africanus, assembly GCA_030015575.1. Taxonomy (NCBI): domain Eukaryota; kingdom Viridiplantae; phylum Streptophyta; class Magnoliopsida; order Asparagales; family Amaryllidaceae; genus Agapanthus; species Agapanthus africanus. The sequence continues at coordinate 311,251,698 of CM057345.1, read as the reverse complement.
AGTGTAATACCACGTGCTCGTGTCAGTGCCTCAGATAGCAACATATCATATATATGATGTATGAATGCATCGAAATGAAAACAGAATACATCATGAATAAGAAAACTGTTTTCTTAATATAGTGAGATTTCTGGATAATTAAATCGAGGTATCAACAATGAAATCAACATAAAATCCATGTCAAGCATCGACACAAAACATATATCCAAATATTTAATATCTCGGGCTCCGGCTATCCGGACTGGCCCATATCATAAAATCTCAAAACCTCAAAGTCTCAATATCTCGGGCTCCGGCATCCGGACTAGCCCCTAGGCTCCGGCTATCCGAAATGGCCTCAAATAATCAAATCTCATGACTACGTCGGTATCCTCCAGATATCCACCGCGTCATAAATAACCAGTCGGTAGTGCTCCCCTACCAGGCTCAACGCCACCATCTGCGACCATCTTGCCTCGGGATACCGCACCGGGTCCACCATGCACGCACAGACGGTTCATCCTCCTCCTCGAATCGGGTGTATGATATCGCTCAAGAGCCGAGAAAACTCATGGTGGACGTATCTCACATCATATCATGAGAAAACCTCAACTTGCATTTAAAAATGATAATCAGTCTTTATAAAATCCTTGCAGTTTCTCTAAATCAAGAAATCTCATGGAAAATCCGAAATCCAAAATGAAAGGTCTATAACAGTGAATACCGGGCTCCGGCAATCCGGACTGGCCCATAATATAGCAAACGAATATATATACATGCATGGAATATCATAGTAATAAATGCAATATCTAAATTAGAATAAAAAGGCATGCGCACTAATACTATGTCGAAACTATCAGCTAGAATTTCATACTAATGTAGTATTTTCCAATGTGTACGTGACATATAATTACCGATGATGTGGTGTGTGAACCGGCAAGCAGGTGTACGTGTAGCATACGCATCATCGGTAATGGTGCTGGTGTCCTGACAGCATGGTTTCATAATAACAATAAAAGTACATTTAAACATGCAATGCGATGCGATATGAACAGCATGAGTATACAGAAATAAATAGTAAATGTAACAATAAGGAATCTACATTATACATACGAGTCATACAGCTGTCATTTGAAATAAGACGAATCGTGGTATTTAGAAAATAAGGCTACGGTGCTTTTAAGAAAGACACGTCCTTTGAAATATCCGTAGTACCCCTTGGCCTGTCTTTAAAGTATTCACGATTCGTTGGTTTTGGAAATAAGTATGACTCAAGCTCAGTCTGTTGGATATATGTATGCCCTAGAGGCAATTATATGATAGTGGATGTATTTATACATGTATATATATTCAGTGTACATTCTTGCTCGACATGATAGTATGTTATCTGGTTCTTCTTTATCTGACATGTTGATTTGATCATGCTTTTATTCATTCACACATGTCGATAAAGCCCTGAGGATATTAGCTTGACTACTGTGATTATGATAGAGATCATACTAGTGGGACATCTGTAGTTTATAAGCATATCCTGAAATGTCCCTAGTCGTAGGTGTATCGAGACGGGGCATCGATATACCAGAGTAGACTAGCGTATATGATATTAGACCCATATGATGGGCGATGGATGTTCCCACATTCATCGATGTTTGACATCGAGATCGTATACGGGTGCTCATTGGTGACTGGGTACACTGGACGGACTCACCGAGAACTCCTATATGGAATTATATCTATCGTCGGATAGCAGTTCTCAGGTGACACTGGTGCAGGTTAGTCTGTAGACCCGAGATCGTCATAGAGTCTTATGTGTTCTCCCACTGTACTTTGATTACCACCCTACCAAGGCTCTACTGAGTCGTGCAAACAGGTGGCCGTTGGGTACAGTCCCGAGACACACGAAGTAATGAGCGATAGGAGGGGTTTCGTCTCTCCCGGTATTGGGAGTTGATGATGTGCTGTGCTCGACTGACTATATCAGTAAGTCCCTGGCCAGGGCTGTTGAGATTTACTGATAAGTGTTATCAGTAGTTTCTCGATCTGTTATAGACCATTCATTGGCACGACTTATTGAGTTATTAGGGTCGACGTTACCATCCCTAGACTCGATATGCAGCATAACTGACGAAGAGACCGAACTGTACGGTAGTGTTGCCGGTTGGCTCGACGGGAGTTGTGACAGGTTCGCTTGTTTTCTTCTAATCGCTCAATTCCCGGGTGGCCGTTACGTTTAGCTGACCGCTTGCGGCTTGAGGGTGCTTGATATGATCATCACCCACTGCCGGCGTATTGACGAGTCTTAGAGTCCCACAATGGAGTTGCCTAGTCCAAGCGAAACGATGTGGTGCGCATATGAGATATGCGCGTGGACCCGGTCAAAATGCGTGTATGAGATACCGTATATTAATCGGGCGGTTTGCTTTTGGTCGGGTCGTATGTGATATGACTAGGTTGCTAAATCAAGTGTTGATTTATCATTGACCATTAGTTTCTCACTTGAAATACTTTCTTGTTTTTTGTTGTAAGCTGCATGTATGCATTCATTCTTATTCATGAACATATGGATGTGCATGCACACATACATGCATACATCATGTTATCATGGTAGTTGATATAATGGATGGTGGAAATATAAGACTCACACCATTTGTAAAATATATGGATATTATTTTTGGAAAAAGAAAAATGGAAATGGAAATTATTATCATGGTTTAAATATTTTATTCTTTCTCTAACCCATTAGTTTAACTATGATTCATTTTCTATGGCCATTTTTGTTCCAAACTAAAATATCTAGATATTTTATAACTATGGTTTAGAATGAGAGATAGAAAATATATATTCTTTTTTCTCATTTTTATTTTACAAGATTATCATTATCTTGAGTTTTATAAGCCATGATCTTCTTCCTCCTTTCTCTCTTGCTCTCTAGTTTTCTCAAGTGAGCAAAAGAGTTACCAAGTTAGGATTTTGAAGTGAGAAAACCAACCACAACACCATTCTACACTAGTCTTGCCCATTAGTGTAGAGTGGTAGCTTCCATTTCTTCTCTTGATCTTGTGAAGCTTCAAGCTTGGACAAAGAGGACTCCGGGTGGATTGTCGTGGACCTAGAGGATCTCAAGCAGACCTTTTTCCAACCCTCAAGTAGCCAAGGAGTCTAGCGTAGGGATCTACAAAGGTTATACTCTCAAAACCCTAGCTTTTTCTACTTGTGTTTGTGTTAAAGTTTAGTTGCCTTAATTTTTCTAGCATGATCCTTATGATTGTTTCTTTAGCACCATCTAAATTTTAAATATGTCATGTGTGTTGCCTCCAAACCCTTGTAGTGGTGCTGTAGGAAACCCTTCAAGGTATCGGAGCCAAGCTAGAGCCTTATGCGAAGTTTAGGTGAAGTTAAAACTCCGATCGAACCCCGAAATACGCATTTTAACCCTTCTCTGTACATTTTTTTAAAACTGTCTTTTTTCAGAATTAAAAAGACTTAAAAAATTCAGCAGGCAAATCTAAGCAAAACTGTAAAATACGAAGCCATAATCCGTACATACCGCCGCGGAACCGCGGCCATACCTTGCTTGGGCCGCGGATCCGCGGCCGTACAGGAGCATTATAGCCTCGTTTTTGTACAGTAATGTTCTTAACTGCTTGTTCATATTTTTGGGTATTTTTAATCTGACTCAAGTGTTGAGTGTTCTGGGGATTATTTTGGATTCGTTGATTCGATCGGAATATTTAATTTCGTGCTGTTTTCGGGTAATTTAGAAAGTATTAAAAAGTTCGAACGGATATCATTAACTCACTTTTTCCTGGCACGAAAAACTTTCAAGTGTTGAATTTTTTCTCGAGTTTAAATCTTTCGGAAATACGTGCAAGTAACGTGGTGGACCTTCTAGAAGAACACAAACCTGAACTCGATTATGTGACTGTCTGAACTGCCTCTAAACCTTAAGGTTTGGGGCAGTACGGTGTGCCACATGTGAGGCGTTGACTTGACCCTTCTATGGCTGGACCGCTGCTACTGTAACATGTTCCGGGATTTTTGATCTCCGCTCAAGTGTTGAGGTATTAAGGAAATCTTGGGTATTTGATTATTCGATCGGAAAGTTTAATACTGTCTATTTATCTGGAATGTGATACAATATGTGGAATTCATATAGTTAGGCATGAAATGCGAAGTATGTGATATTTCGGATTTACGATGTCTAAAGTGATTGTGGATTCCAAATGTTGTAGTTTTACAGTTTCTTTTCTGTGACCGTAAGTGTAGTATGTCGCATATCGCCGGTTTCGTTGCTATACATCAACGACAATCGGGGTACGCATACTTACTTACGTTGATGATATATGATATTATGTGTTGCTGAGATATGATGTGCAGGATTGTCGCGATTGAATAGACGGTTTTTTTTTTATGTGAGATGAGAGTTTTCTTTTCATTCATGTAAAATTCAAATGTAATGTAATATTCTTTTATTTGGGGCACTTCCGGGTTGAGGTTGATGCCACCAGTGTTCTATATTATTTACTTTTCCGCTTTAGGATAGACCCAAGGAGGGGAGCACAAATGACCGGGTTCTGGGGTTCAGTGGGAGGCCATCTCGAGGAGTCGAGACCGGGTCTCCTAAACTCCAGAATCGGTAGGGTCGCTTGCCGCTCTCGTAGGGGTCTAGGGGTGTGGGCTTGGCTATTCATCGCGACTGTGGAATCCGTATTTTCTATTGATTGGCTAAATACTAAATACGGACGTCCTAGTATATCCTGTATTATCATTTGTGTGTTTCTGCTGCCTGTATTCTGTGATGTGATATCTGAGACGAATGATATATTATATATGAGATATATAGTAGACGTTGCTTATGTTTTACACCCGCGCTAGTCTCGTCCCGGTATGCCGTTAGTTAAGTAACCTAACGGTGCATAACGGAACATTGCGGCGAATGCGGATGGCATAAGCGTACGTTGTATTTTCGTTTCTTTTCTGTGGTTGGCTTAAGGACTTAAATGATGTGACTACATTAATATGATTAATGTAAAGAAAATAAACCTAAAACGATGTTGTAGAATCGGATTTGAAAAGCACTCGGCTCTTTATGAAAAAGCTACATTTCAAAACTACGGAGCTCAAACCACTCCTTTTGAAAACCATTTGATTCTACGACGATATCAAGTTCAAAGCGTTGAAGATTTTCTTAAAAATCATCCGCAACCCTCCGTCATTTTAGGAAGTAGAGTACTTAGTATTCGTGCTACGTTTGCTGACTATAGTTAAGGCGTAGTGTACGGTAGCTAAGTTATGTCTTCCTACATTTCATATGATGCAGATTAATTAAGACACTCATGCGACTTTGTTGACCATAGTTAAGGGTCATGTGAGTGGGTCTAATTAATCAAGAAATGACGGGTAGAACTTGACTAGTACTTATGATTTGTTGACCATAGTTAAGGTCATAGGTACTAGGGGTAAAAACCACATCGGGAATTTCAATAGTTGAAATTTGCAATGAGATTGCATACCTTCCATAACATGGTTGGATCCCGATCCCACTGTGGCCAATAGTTGCTCCCAGGAGAGTTTTGCAGTTTACAATTAGCTAACCCATTAGGTGTCTAGAAAGGTGTTAACGGGGCTACGCCTCTGGGAAGACGAGGTTTACTTTAATTAAGTCCGTACGAAAGCACGGGGAACCTCCCTCAAGTACCGACACTGGCCTGGCCAAACGGTTAGCGAAGTTGTAAACTGTAATTAATCCTGGCTAGTTTTCTTTTTAAGGTTTGAAAGAAAAACTTGATTAAAGTAGTGGGAGACATCGATTAGATAAGATAATAACCAATCTGATCTTTGCAAGAGCTTTCGCTGAGTGTATTCTTTTCTCTCTCTTAATGGCAGATACCAATGACAGGACTCAAGCTTCTATTAGATAAAAATAAACTGAATGGGACCAATTATAAAGACTGGCTGAGGAATCTGAACATTGCCTTGACTTATGATAAGGTATCATATGTCCTCATGACTTCAGCCCCGCCCGTCCCAGGTCCAAAATCCTCAGTTGCGGATATTGAAGTCCTCAAGACATTGGACGCTGACTGTGCCACGGCCAAATGCCTCGCGCTTGCATCGATGGATAACACACATCAAAAGCTGCACGAGAATATGGACATTCACGCCATATTCTTCCATACAAAGGAGTTGTATGGAGAGCAATCTCGCGTATTACGATACGAAGCATCAAAGAAATTGTTTTAGCTGCGAATGGCCCCTGGCACACCAGTAGGAGACCATGTTCTGAAGATGATAGCTCTCATAGAAGAGCTTGAGGGCCTTGGATGGACGATGGACAATGAACAATATACGGATATTATTCTGCAGTCCCTCCACTCCACCTTTGCTCAATTTATAGTTAACTTCAACATGCACAACATGGAGAAGGAACTACCTGAACTCCTTAATATGTTACGGAGTGCAGAGAGCACACTGAAATCAGTGAAAACTTCCGTTTTGAGTGTTGGGCAATCTTCCTCTTCTCGCCCAAAGGCTAAGGCCAAGGGAAAGATGAAGAAGAAGCCCACCAAGCCTAGGGGTGGAGATAAAAAGGTTAAGGGGAAGGACAAGTCCAAAGCTGGAGAATCGGGGAAAGGGGAATGTTATCACTGCCACAAAACAGGACATTGGAAGCGCAACTGCACGGAGTACTTAAATCTCAAGAAGAAGCATGGGGATGCTTCCGCTTCAGGTGTGTTTGTGACAGAAAACTGTTTTTCAATAAACTCTGCTTACTGGGTATTAGATACCGGTTCAGGTTCTCACATTTGCAATTCATTGCAGGGGCTGAGAAATAGCAAGGTTTTGAAGACAGGTGACCATACTCTCCGCGTTGGAAATGGTTCCAATGTACATACAGTCGCAGTGGGAGAGTATCATTTGGGGTTGCCGTCTGGGTGTATATTGGTTTTGAACCCATGTTATTTTGTACCAAGTATGCTTTGTAATATAATAAATGTTTCTTTGTTAGACAATGAAGGATATAATTTTGTATTGCAGAACAATGTTATGAATATTCACCTGAATCAAATGTTGGTTGGGTATGGTACACTTAATAACGGGATATACGTCTTAAATCAACACACAGTTTTCAGCATACAACACACTAATAAAAGAAAACTTTCAGAAATAAATGAAGCTTTTCTTTGGCACTGTAGACTTGGTCATATTAACGAAACAAGACTAAACAAGTTACATAAAGATGGATATTTAAACTCTATTGAATATAAATCTTATGCGACTTGCCAGTCTTGTATCAAGGGTAAAATGACCAAAACTCCGTTTACCGGACACGGAGAAAGAGCTACCGAGCTCCCAGGCCTCATACATAGTGATGTATGTGGGTCAATTTGTTCACAGGCTAGAGGCGGTTTTTCATACTTCATTACTTTCACTGACGAATTCTCAAGATTCGGTCATGTATTTTTATTAAAGCACAAATCCGAAGCTTTCGAGAAATTCACTGAATATAAACTCGAAGTAGAAAAACAAATCGGTTTGAGTATCAAAATGCTTCGATCAGATCGAGGCGGGGAGTACCTCAGTACAGAGTTTGCAAACTTCCTAAATGAGAATGGGATTCTCTCTCAGCTTACACCTCCTTACACACCACAGCACAACGGTGTGTCTGAACGACGGAATCGGACCCTATTAGATATGGTCCATTCCATGATGAGTGATGCTGAGTTACCTGTCTCATTTTGGGGGCATGCATTGGAGACTGCAGTGTTTCTACTGAACAGGGTCCCAACAAAAACCGTGTCTACCACACCATATGAGATATGACATGGGAAGAGACCGTCTCTTAAGAGAATTAAGATTTGGGGTTGCCCGGCCTATGTTAAAAAGCAGAATCCGAAAAAACTCGAGACACGGTCGGTCATGTGTAATTTTGTAGGGTATCCAAAGAATTCTTATGGATATCTATTCTACCCCAAGGAGGAACAAAAGGTGTTTGTTTCTCAGTATGCCACATTCTTGGAAAAAGAGTTTTTCACAGATAAAGCTGATGGCAATGTGGTAGATCTAGAAGAGGTTCTAGAAACACAAACTACAAATGACGACTTGGTTGAACCGGCTGTTGCAATAGAAACTGAGGAACCTCGGCCACTCCGAAGGTCTGGTAGAATTTCTCGCCCACCGGAGAGGTACTACGGTTTCCTCATTGATGGTGACAGAGAAGACTGCATCATGGAAGATGATGATCCTACCAGTTTTCAGCAAGCTATCACGAGTGGAGACTCTGTGAAGTGGCTGGATGCCATAAGATCCGAAATGGAGTCTATGTACACCAACAAAGTATGGACTTTGGACGTTGTACCCCCTAGGGTAAAACCTGTGGGGTGCAAATGGATCTTTAAAAGAAAGATTGGTATAGATGGGCAGGTAGAGACCTATAAGGCAAGACTTATGGCGAAGAGTTTTCGTCAAAGACTAGGTTTGGACTATGACGATGCTTTTTCGCCCGTAGCCATGCTTAAATCCATTCGGATCCTACTTGCTATTGCTGCTCACTACGACTATGAAATCTGGCAGATGGACGTTAAAACGGCATTTCTAAATGGGGATTTAGAAGAATGCGTTTATATGGATTAGCCGGAGGGCTTCATTGACAGTGGGAGCAGCGGGAAATCATGTAGATTGCTTAAATCCATATATGGGTTAAAGTAGGCATCACGGAGTTGGAACATCTGTTTCGATGATGTTATCAAAGAGTTTGATTTCATCAAAAATCCAGATGAACCTTGTGTTTATAAGAAGGCTGTAGGGAGAGCTGTCACATTCCTCGTATTGTACGTGGATGACATTCTTCTGATAGGAAATGATATTCCTTTGCTACAGTCGGTCAAATCTTTCTTATCACTAAGGTTCTCCATGAAGGACCTGGGTGATGCCACATACATTCTGGGCATTAGGATCTATAGGGATAGATCCAAGAGATTATTAGGATTGTCCCAAACCAAGTACATCAACACCATCCTACAAAGGTTTAGTATGGAAGACTCCAAGCGGGGTGCCTTACCCGCTTGCCATGGGGTCACTCTCTCTAAGGACTTTTGCCCAAAGACTGAAGAAGAGAGAGCTCGCATGAGTATTATACCATATGCTTCGGCAGTAGGATCTATAATGTATGCGATGTTATGTACACGCCCAGATGTAGCATATGCACTTAGTGTTGTAAGCAGGTATCAATCCAACCCAGGAGAGAATCACTGGATAGCTGTGAAGAACATTCTTAAGTACTTGCGAAGGACTAAAGAATTGTTCTTGGTGTATGGTAATGGAGATCTCTAAATGGAGGCCTTTACCGATTCGAGCTTCCAGAGCGATAAGGACGACAACAAATCTATCTCTGGATTTGTATTTACCCTCAATGGAGGGGCGGTAAGTTAGAAGAGTTCTAAACATGATACCGTTGCAGACCCTACGATGGAGGCTGAGTACATTGCTGCAAATGATGCTGCCAAGGAAGCCGTCTGGATGAAGAAGTTCGTCTCGGAGCTAGGAGTAGTTCCAACCATTATTGATCCAATACCATTGTATTGTGATAATAATAGGGCTATGGCGTTAGCCAAGGAGCCCAGGTCCCATCAGCGGTCTAGACACATCCAGAGGCGTTTTCATTTGATCCGGGAGATTGTAGATCGCCGCGAGATCGAGATTAGGAGAGTAGACACAAAGAAAAACACCGCGGATCCATTCACCAAGGCCCTCCCTCAGCCGCAGCATGAGCGACTTTTTTAGATGTTGGGTATGAGATACGCCAATAACCGGCCTTAGTGCAAGTGGGAGATTGTTGGATATATGTATGCCCTAGAGGCCATTATATGATAGTGGATGTATTTATACATGTATATATATATATATATTCAGTGTACATTCTTGCTCAACATGATAGTATGCTATCTGGTTCTTCTTTATCTGACATATTGATTTGATCATGCTTTTATTCATTCACACATGTCGATAAAGCCCTGAGGATATTGGATTGACTACTGTGATTATGATAGAGATCATACTAGTGGGACATCTGTAGTTTATAAGCATATCCTGAAATGTCCCTAGTCGTAGGTGTATCGAGACGGGGCATCGATATACCAGAGTAGACTAGCGTATATGATACTAGACCCATATGATGGGCGATGGATGTTCCCACATTCATCGATGTTTGACATCGAGATCGTATACGGGTGCTCAGTGGTGACTGGGTACACTGGACGGACTCACCGAGAACTCCTATATGGAATTATATCTATCGTCGGATAGCAGTTCTCAGGTGACACTGGTGCAGGTTAGTTTGTAGACCCGAGATCGTCATAGAGTCTTGTGTGTTCTCCCACTGTACTTTGATTACCACCCTACCACGGCTCTACTGAGTCGTGCAAACAGGTGGCCGTTGGGTACAGTCCCGAGACACACGAAGGCGATGAGCGATAGGAGGGGTTTCGTCTCTCCCGGTATTGGGAGTTGATGCTGTGCTGTGCTCGACTGGCTATATCAGTAAGTCCCTGGCCAGGGCTGTTGAGATTTACTGATAAGTGTTATCAGTAGTTTCTCGATCTGTTATAGACCATTCGTTGGCATGACTTATTGAGTTATTAGGGTCGACGTTACCATCCCAAGACTCGATATGCAGCATATCTGACGAAGAGACCGGACTGTACGGTAGTGTTACCGGTTGGCTCGACGGGAGTTGTGACAGGTTCGCTTGTTTTCTTCTGATCGCTCAATACCCGGGTGGCCGTTACGTTTAGCTGACCGCTTGCGGCTTGGGGGTGCCTGATATGATCATCACCCACTGCCGGCGTATTGACGAGTCTTAGAGTCCAATGGAGTTGCCTAGTCCAGGCGAAACGATGTGGTGCGCATATGAGATATGCGTGTGGACCTGGTTAAAATGCGTGTATGAGATACCGTATATAAATCGGGCGGTTTGCTTTTGGTCAGGTCGTATGTGATATGATCGGGTTGCTAAATCAAGTGTTGATTTATCATTGACCATTAGTTTATCACTTGAAATCCTTTCTTGTCTTTTGTTGTATGCATGCATGTATGCATTCATTCTTATTCATGCACATATGGATGTGCATGCACACATACATCCATACATCATGTTATCATGGTTGTTGATATAGTGGATGGTGGTAATATAAGACTCACACCATTTGTAAAATATATGGATATTATTTTTGGAAAAAGAAAAATGGAAATGGAAATTATTATCATGGTTTAAATATTTTATTCTTTCTCTAACCCATTAGTTTAACCATGATTCATTTTCTATGGCCATTTTTGTTCCAAACTAAAATATCTAGATATTTTATAACTATGGTTTAGAATTAGAGATAGAAAATATATATTCTCTTTTCTCATTTTTATTTTACAAGCTTATCATTATCTTGAGTTTTATAAGCCATGATCTTCTTCCTCCTTTCTCTCTAGTTTTCTCAAGTGAGCAAAAGAGTTACCAAGTTAGGATTTTGAAGTGAGAAAACCAAACAAAACACCATTCTACACTAGTCTTGCCCATTAGTGTAGAGTGTTAGCTTCCATTTCTTCTCTTGATCTTGTGAAGCTTCAAGCTTGTGTTGGAGATAGTGCCCTCAGAGTCAATTATTGGATCACAGGCACGTGATTGCAATGATTGAGGGGAGGACCTATCCCGGTAGGACAGTCTTACTCGAGATGATAGTATGCTATCTGGTTTATCTTTATCATCGTGTACTGCTTTAGGTGACCTTACGAGTCGCTATTACACGTTGATAAAGCCCCTAGGATTCTTGCTTGACTTCCAGCAGTATGAGGGCGATCATATAAGTGGGAGCTGGGGTCTACAAACACATCCTTAAAAGGTCCCTAGTCGTGGGAGATTCGAGACAGGGCATCGATTCTCCACAGTAGACTAGTGTATACAGTCGAGACCCCGACGAGGGGCGGTGGCCGGTCTCACAAGCCACTGGTGTCAGTTGGTTCACCTAAGATGTATACAGGTGCTCATTGGGTTATGAGTACACCGGACAGGACTCGCCGGGAACCTGCTAGTTGGGCATATACTAGACGTCAGATAGCAGTTCCCAGGTGACATGTGTACAGGTTAGTTCATCGACCTGGGATCGTCATTTGTCTCGTGTGAGTTCCCACTGTACTTTGATTACTACCCTACCACGGCTCAAAGGAGTCGTGCAAACAGGTTTTAGTTGGGTACAGTCCCGAGCCACATGGAGGCAGTGAGCGGATCTGCAGGGGTTCGTCTCTCCCGGTATTGGGGGTGAGGTCGTGCTGTGTCTAGGAGAGCCAGAACATGAAAAGTCCTTGGCCAAGGCAGGAGATTTGCTGGTAGGTATTCCAGTAGTATCTCAGGGTGTTCTGGGCTACACTCCGACACGACTTGTACCGCTTTTGGGGGTCTGACTTTTACCAACCCCCTAGGCCTGCCATGCGATACTCATAGACGAACGGACCGGACTGTACGGATATTGTCACTGACAGGCTCAGTAGGGTGTCAGGATGAGTTCGCTCATCGACGTCCCTTTTAGTCAGTAGCTGGTGGCCCGTCACGTATTGGCTTATACCTCTGGCGTGCTAGTGGTTAAATCCACAGCCATAGTATTGACGAGTCTTTAGAGTCCACCACACAGACAGTTACTCAAGTTTCGGGCGAAACGCTGTAGAGGCCGTATGGAGATATGGCAGGGTTCGATCGGATACGTGCGGTATTGCACGGATCGTGATCAGACAGTTTTTACTAGCCGGCTTTGGCTTAAGCCGGATTCTAGTATTTGATAGTGTAGTTTTATCTCTTTGCATTTGTGTTTAGTGGGAATACAAATGCGGGCATGTATTTGCAGTAGCGGGGTTTTCCTGTAATTTATTACGGGATCGGTTTTATGAAGTTGCCAGTTTGTGTTCCGTTCCGACCGGTTTTCCTTCATTCCTTCTCGGTCGGACTTTCTTGTTGGAAGGTGTTAATTGCAAGTTTGCAATTAACACTTAGTGGAGGGGCTTTCTTGCATATGTGGCTTCATGATTATCCTCTTCATCATGAGATTCCCTTTTGGTCATTTCATTTGCTTATCTTGTGAGTGGACTTTGATGAGAATGAAGGGTGACCATTTTTCCATTCTTATCTCTCATTTTTCAATTCTTAATTAATCATATTGTTTTATGCCATTCTCTTTTCTCTCTCCAATCTAATTTGATGGAGAGGGGGCCGGCCACATCTTAGAGAAAAAGAGAGAGAGGTTGATTGGTGATATATATATTCTTCATCTCATTTCATGCTTTTATGCTTGCAATAATCCCAAGCTTCATTCATTCATTCTCCTCCTCAAATCCCTCCATCAAGGCAACTTCCATAAACCCTAAAGAGACAACTCACTACACTATTCTATAGCAAGCCTTGGACGCGTCGGCTAGCCAACTTCGCGCCCGAGTTGCCTCGGTCAAGAGGCGGGAGCCCGTAAAAGATTCCGGCTACGTGGTGCCCTTTCCGACGAGCGAGGAGGTGACGGAGATTCCGCGGGAGATCGGAGTGGAGACGAAGACCGAAGGACACGGATCGCTTGGTATAACTTCTCTACTCTTTTCTACTTTGCTAGCTAGCTAGGTTAATGGCCCGATCCGGGTAAAAAGTCCGCGGTGGTGCCGGTTGCAAAGTTCGCAAAGTTTTTGTTTTCCGCGTTTCCGGCGTCGGATCGACGGCCGGGGCGCCCCCGCGGGCTTACATTGGTATCAGAGCCACGCCATTAACCTTGCCTAGCTTGCTCTAGCGCGTTTAGAACCCGATCGAACAAAATCCCCAAAAACCGTATTTTTGTGCACATGTATTCTCTGTTAAAATTTTTTGAGCTCCTAAAATTTTTCAGGTTGTTGCAGAGGCATGTACAAGCAATTATAAGAAATCTGGGAAAATACGATCCACTAATTCCTCAGTTCCACCGCGGAAGCGCGGCCAAAACCCTGGTTTGGCCGCGCTTGCGCGGCGGAAAAGGGGAATCGTGGCACCATATTTTCCCAGTAAGCTTATGAGTTGAAAATAGGGCTTTTGGGATATTTTCTTTGGGCCCAGATTTTCTGTAAGTGCTACAGTAGTGTATGGGGCCCACTTGATAAAATTTGTTCGATCGGATATTTTAAACATGCCAGTTCACAGTTTTTACATTATATCTGCGACCGTGAATGTCACTCGATCGGTAAATCCAGTCTATCTGCTATAGCCCTTTTAGACGGATTTGCGAACGTGACTTTCACGTTGATGTTCTGTGATTGTACTGTGTTATTGCGAATCGGTCGTGGGGGATAGCCTGGTTGCAGTTGTAGTACAGTTCTATTTTATATGTACATTTGATATTGCGGGGCGAGCGTCCGACATGTGGACTGCCGTCACTGCCTGTTTGTATTATTATTTTGGGGCACGACCTGGTTGCGGTCGATGTACCCGTTGTATGTATATTTTACTTTCTGTACTAGGATTACCCCGCGGAGGGGTGCACGGGTAGCCGGGTTCTAGAAGGCAACAAGCCCGCATCTCATGGCATTGAGGCGGAAGGGGCTTCACTCTAGAATTGGCGGGCTATTCGCCGCACTCGTAGGGGGTATAGGGTTGACCCAGGAGGGGTACCCAAGTTACCGGATTCCGTGAAGTGCTGGGTGGTCCATTCACGTTGCTGAAGGGGGCTGCCTCGCTTCAGGTTTTGGCGGGTAACTTGCCGCGCCCGTAGGGGTCTAGGATTTCATTGCACAGGCTATCCACACGACCAGGGGAACGTCGGGTTTCAGCGGCTCTATGAAACCCGGGGATCCCAGATATCTGTATTGATCTGTGTTGCTATACATTTCTGTGTTGCTTTTTATCACGCCTTGAGCGAAAATTATATATCATATATATTAGTAGATGTTGTATATGTTTTACATCCGCGCTAGTCCAGTCCCCGCTCTGTCGTTAGTTAGCTAACCTAACGAGTGATGACGGGACCCAGTGGCGAATGCGGATGGCATATACGTTCATCAGTATATTTTCGTTCTTTGTGGTGTGATCAATTGATGGGACTGCGTTGATTCAGATCAATGCAAGATAAACAAACCTACTCTGATGTTGTTGGAACATTTTTCAAAAAGCTGTTATTGCAAGGGCGTTCTCTTTTGTTTAGCATCGTGGTATTCAGTTGGAATATCCTGCTCCTCAGTCGACGAGGCAAGGGCCGAGATCCCTTCACCGGGAGTGACCCCTTGGACAAAAGTTTACGTCAGGGCATTAACTTCACTATAGCCGATTGCTTTTGCTTTGCACCGTGGTATTCAGTTGGAATATCCTGCACCTCATTCTACGGGGAAAGAGCCGAGATCCCTTCACCGGGAGTGACCTCTTTAGCAAAGGTTTTCGTCACTATATTTTTCTAAAAAGCTATCCGTTCCTTCAGCGATATCAAGTTCATTACGTTAAAGGTTTTCGCCAGAAACCATTCGTAGCCCTCCGTCATTTCAGTTAAATATTCGGTAGTATTCAAGCTATGTATTTTGACCTCACGCCAAGGCATAGTGTTTGGTAGCTGTCGGGTATTTATCTGTTGCATAGATAGATGCGTTAGTTTGGGACAGTCGTACTACTATTTTGGCCTACGTCAAGGGTATGTACGGGTGGGTTCAAATTAACCAGGATAATGACGGGTAGAACTTGACATGTGACTTATGATATTTTGACCTCACGCCAAGGTCATAAAAGCATGGGGTAGAAATCCACATCGGGAGTTTCAAAAGTACTGAAACTTGCCAGATATGCGCATACCTTCTGGAGTGTGATAACGTGAGCGGATTCCGTCACGTTATCATGCGATGAGAGTTGGATCCCGATTCCCACTGATGAGTTGGTTTACTCCTCGGGTTATCCCGGCTAATTCTTCTTTCAGGTTTGGGGAAGAATTTGACGTTACAGTGGGAGGTTTCCAGATTAGATAAATTGGTAACCATTCTGATCTAGGTTAGAGTGCACGCTGAGTGTTTCTTTTCTCTCTCTCTCTGGCAGCGACCATTGACCCGACCCTAGACTATGACTCAGTGACTAAGTTGACCGAACCTTCTTAACACTGGCTTTTGGATTGTCAGAGTTGCAGACCTCATTGCCACTCCTACTTTTACCCTTTTCTCCGGGACACCCCGTATTACTACGAACGTCCACTTCCATTGGACAAAACCATCGTATGGTTATATACGAACTCGAAGGACTTCGAGGATGGTTTCAGGTTCTGGAGAAAACGAATAGGACTATTCAGTTGTCTTTACCTTTTACCTTCTCTCAGGTTGCGAGTACTCCTTGGTTTAGGAGTAGTACACCTATTACGCAAATTGGATAGTCTTCTTCCAGACCCTAGGCTGGTGCCGACCGGTAGGGAATGAAGAAAGCCAATTAGCCTAAACGGTGTACAGAATGTATTAAGTTCAGACAAAGCAAGGGATTAGTAAGAGGGCAAAGTAAATTGCGACTGCTATTCACGACCAAACCATGTACTTCTTTGTCAATCCTAAATCACCTATGAATTAAGTTCATTCGGTTGTCTTTTATCCTCACCTTCTCTCGCATTGCGAGTGCTCCTAGGACTAGGACAGTACACCCATTATGCTTATTGGATAGTCTTCTTCCAAACCATAGGCTGGTGCCGAACGGTAGGGAAGGAAGAAAACCATTTGGCCTAAAGGGGTGTACAGAAGGTAATGACTAAAGACATATAAAGGGATTTGGAGAGATGACAAAGAATTACACAGTTATAGTTGTGAATCTGGATATTGGAAGAGGCATTACTAAGAATACCAGGATACCCCATCGAAACATCTCAATGTTTCAGTTTCACTGTGTACTGTTAAATGAAAACTGATTTCCCAATTAGGCACTTGCTCCAGGGTATGTATTTACCAGGTATGAGTCTCACATCTGTATGGTTTTACAGATGATGAAGGGGAGTAAGTTATTGGGAATTAGGTGACCATCCTCATTATATCAGGATTCGTTGTAATTGGTGATATTTGAGGAAGTCACCTGGGTTGTTTGCCGGTCGGCAAATATTTGGTTTTGAATATCCGTTGTTGTGCACCAATTTCAAATTGATATATCTGTACGTCTATTTTTATAGAGTGAGACATATCTTTTTGAAATTATGTCTATGACATTTACCTATACCAGTGGATGGTTAGGTAAGGAGCATTGAACAGCGGTGTAATTCTTCTTAACCATAAGTACAGTTTTCAACCTACGACACACAGTGAATGAGTCACTAGACTCAGGGGACTTATACAGAGTATTGTATATTGTCCAGTGTCCATTAGGACAGCGGGGTTGGTCCTCGTACTATATTCTGTTTACTTTTAACTTCTCTAGTTCTTAGACATGTGTTTCGTAGAAACACAGGGTCTAAGTTTAGAGGAGTTATAGGTATAAGAATACAGTAGAGAACCAGGTATCGCAAGTATTGGGATTCTTCAAGGTGATCGAAGATGTAGATACTTGTGAGTGGTATTCAGTTGATAGTAATGATTAAGAGAACTAGCTTCTCTTTCAGGTTACTCATAATTGGAAGTACTCCTAAGTTGAGTAACGCTGATCGGCCTCTCTTCCATTTACTTGACATGCACTGGAGACAGCTGCATGATTTGAATCTGGTTCAATTAAATCAGTGCCTCTGTTTCTTGGATATAGAACAGTTCATATCTTGACATTGTTAAGATACGGGGAGTTGTCCGGCTTATGCTTAAAACCAGACACTGGACAACTCAAGGCACGTTTCAGTAGTGGCTGTTTGTGGGTTGACCCGGGCTATGACGAGGGTTGACTTTCTACCATCTGGAAGATCAATAGTGATATTGTTCTTGACTCGCCACAGTTTTATCAAAAATGGATTTTTTTTTTCAAAAAACAGTAGTGGGATATGGTAGAACTGGAAGTGATTCCAGAACCGCAAACGATTACTGAAGATTTGATAAGAACCTAAAGATTCAATCTGGTTTGACATTCCATTGGCCACTCCGCAGATATGGTGGGTAACCTCAGGCACTCGAGAGGTACTTCGGTATGCTCAAGGACGGTGGCAGGGAGGTTCTTGTTTACCCACACTTGCCATTGCTGTTGTTCCAGACTGTGAGATCCGGCAGGAGGATGAGTATAGCGTCGTTCTAAACTAGTTTTAGAAGTGCACGTCTATATGACTCTGCCAGAGGGTTGTCATAGTCAGTGGGAGCAGCGGAAGCATTGGTGGACATCAGGCTTATGTCTATTTATAAACTAAAGCAGATATAGCGGAGATAGATCATCTATTTCTGATGTGACAGTCATAGGTTTGACTTCATCAGAATAGGGGATGGATCTGTTAAGAAGGTAGTAGGGTGTGATGTCCTGGTATTTGATGACATACACAGAGTAGGAAGTGATATCCCTATACTACGATCGGTTATACCTTGGTCGTCACACAATAGTTTCTCCACATAGGATTTGGATATTATATCAGACATTCTGGTAACTAGATCTATAGATTTAGATCTAGATTTGGGTGGTTTCCCAATCTGGGTACTTTGACCGCATTCTATGAGTATTTAGAATGGACGACTCCTGGCACGGTAGTGTACCTGCAGGTAATGGAGTCACCCTCTCTAAAGGTGTCTTACAGACTAAAGGGGAGAGGGATACGCATGATTGACAGATCACTTGCTTAGGCAATTGAGTCAATCATGAGATGTCAAGTACCACACCAGATGTTGTTCTTGCAGTAGGTGCAATAAGTTGATATTGATCCAATCCTGGAGAAACAGTCGGAAGCAGTTTTAGAACATAAGTTGATGTTCTAGGGATATGATAACGGCAGTCTTCTTCGGTAGACAGTTATCATTCCAGGCTTCCAAGGTGACCATGGATGGCAGAGTGGCTGTCAGAGTTATAGTTTTCCCTCTAACGAGGGGCAGTATTTTGGACAGTTGGTCCAGGTGGATACTGAGGGAAGGCATGGCGCAGGACACTGATTAAGTTCAGTTGTCGATACAGTCTAAAAGGTTTGGATTTGGAGTTCACTTATGAGCTAGGTCCCATCAGACATCCAGACATTCTAAGACAGGTATTGCTCATTTCGGGAGATGGCTTTCTCCGCGAACATGAGATATAGAGAGACATAGAAAGAAACATCAAGGCGGATCCACTCACTGAGGCTATTCCTCGAACGCAATAGTTTCGCAAACGAGCTTTGTGAGACTGACTAGTAGAGGAGTTGGGTGTTCGGTATCACACGGGCTGTGAGTATGCGACATCGCAATAATTAGCCTCGAGTGCAAGTGGGAGATTGTTGGAGATAGTGCCCTCAGAGTCAATTATTGGATCACAGGCACGTGATTGCAATGATTGAGGGGAGGACCTATCCCGGTAGGACAGTCTTACTCGAGATGATAGTATGCTATCTGGTTTATCTTTATCATCGTGTACTGCTTTAGGTGACCTTACGAGTCGCTATTACACGTTGATAAAGCCCCTAGGATTCTTGCTTGACTTCCAGCAGTATGAGGGCGATCATATAAGTGGGAGCTGGGGTCTACAAGCACATCCTTAAAAGGTCCCTAGTCGTGGGAGATTCGAGACAGGGCATCGATTCTCCACAGTAGACTAGTGTATACAGTCGAGACCCCGACGAGGGGCGGTGGCCGGTCTCACAAGCCACTGGTGTCAGTTGGTTCACCTAAGATGTATACAGGTGCTCATTGGGTTATGAGTACACCGGACAGGACTCGCCGGGAACCTGCTAGTTGGGCATATACCAGACGTCAGATAGCAGTTCCCAGGTGACATGTGTACAGGTTAGTTCATCGACCTGGGATCGTCATTTGTCTCGTGTGAGTTCCCACTGTACTTTGATTACTACCCTACCACGGCTCAAAGGAGTCGTGCAAACAGGTTTTAGTTGGGTACAGTCCCGAGCCACATGGAGGCAGTGAGCAGATCTGCAGGGGTTCGTCTCTCCCGGTATTGGGGGTGAGGTCGTGCTGTGTCTAGGAGAGCCAGAACATGAAAAGTCCTTGGCCAAGGCAGGAGATTTGCTGGTAGGTATTCCAGTAGTATCTCAGGGTGTTCTGGGCTACACTCCGACACGACTTGTACCGCTTTTGGGGGTCTGACTTTTACCAACCCCCTAGGCCCGCCATGCGATACTCATAGACGAACGGACCGGACTGTACGGATATTGTCACTGACAGGCTCAGTAGGGTGTCAGGATGAGTTCGCTCATCGACGTCCCTTTTAGTCAGTAGCTGGTGGCCCGTCACGTATTGGCTTATACCTCTGGCGTGCTAGTGGTTAAATCCACAGCCATAGTATTGACGAGTCTTTAGAGTCCACCACACAGACAGTTACTCAAGTTTCGGGCGAAACGCTGTAGAGGCCGTATGGAGATATGGCAGGGTTCGATCGGATACGTGCGGTATTGCACGGATCGTGATCAGACAGTTTTTACTAGCCGGCTTTGGCTTAAGCCGGATTCTAGTATTTGATAGTGTAGTTTTATCTCTTTGCATTTGTGTTCAGTGGGAATACAAATGCGGGCATGTATTTGCAGTAGCGGGGTTTTCCTGTAATTTATTACGGGATCGGTTTTATGAAGTTGCCAGTTTGTGTTCCGTTCCGACCGGTTTTCCTTCATTCCTTCTCGGTCGGACTTTCTTGTTGGAAGGTGTTAATTGCAAGTTTGCAATTAACACTTAGTGGAGGGGCTTTCTTGCATATGTGGCTTCATGATTATCCTCTTCATCATGAGATTCCCTTTTGGTCATTTCATTTGCTTATCTTGTGAGTGGACTTTGATGAGAATGAAGGGTGACCATTTTTCCATTCTTATCTCTCATTTTTCATTTCTTAATTAATCATATTGTTTTATGCCATTCTCTTTTCTCTCTCCAATCTAATTTGATGGAGAGGGGGCCGGCCACATCTTAGAGAAAAAGAGAGAGAGGTTGATTGGTGATATATATATTCTTCATCTCATTTCATGCTTTTATGCTTGCAATAATCCCAAGCTTCATTCATTCATTCTCCTCCTCAAATCCCTCCATCAAGGCAACTTCCATAAACCCTAAAGAGACAACTCACTACACTATTCTATAGCAAGCCTTGGACGCGTCGGCTAGCCAACTTCGCGCCCGAGTTGCCTCGGTCAAGAGGCGGGAGCCCGTAAAAGATTCCGGCTACGTGGTGCCCTTTCCGACGAGCGAGGAGGTGACGGAGATTCCGCGGGAGATCGGAGTGGAGACGAAGACCGAAGGACACGGATCGCTTGGTATAACTTCTCTACTCTTTTCTACTTTGCTAGCTAGCTAGGTTAATGGCCCGATCCGGGTAAAAAGTCCGCGGTGGTGCCGGTTGCAAAGTTCGCAAAGTTTTTGTTTTCCGCGTTTCCGGCGTCGGATCGACGGCCGGGGCGCCCCCGCGGGCTTACAGCTTGGACAAAGAGGACTCCGGGTGGATCGTCGTGGACCTAGAGGATCTCAAGCGGACCTTTTTCCAACCCTCATATAGCCAAGGAGTCTAGCGTAGGGAGCTACAAAGGTTGTACTCTCAAAACCCTAGCTTTTTCTACTTGTGTTTGTGTTAAAGTTTAGTTGCCCTAATTTTTCTAGCATGATCCTTATGATTGTTTCTTTAGCACCATCTAAATTTTAAATATGTCATGTGTGTTGCCTCCAAACCCTTGTAGTAGTTCCTACACAGTCTATCATCTACTAAGTAACTACAGGACAAAGCTAAGGGACTAATCGAAAGGGTAAGGAAAACCACCTACGTCTGAGTCGATACACACACACACATTTAGTAGTCGGTGATCCCGCCTCAATAGTATCACACACGATACAATATATATAATATGACATCCTTGAGTCAAGAGTGCGGATCTATCATCATAATTATATCACGTACGGTAAATCCATCATACGGCCTCCCAAATCTGGGTACGGGTCGAATATCACATTTATCTCATTATTCATCTGGTATCCTTATTATCATATCCTGAATTAGGGGTACTGATCTAAAGTCTAGTACATTCCGATACCAACAACATATATATGTGCGTGTGTATGAAAACACATCGCCTAACCACCCGCTATAACATCATGTCGTATCTCATAATACGAACCAAGTCACATCACCGATCTCGTGGCATCATGCCCAATCACATCGACTCATCTCCAAGTACCATATGCTATCCTCAACATCATGTATGTGTGTGTGTGTGTGTGTGTGTACACATACTCACATACGTATATGTATATATCCCCATATACGCACAAGTAAAACAGATGTATGGTTTGTGTGCGTGCGTGAGTGTAAACATTATTCTAGGGTTCGCGACTACAACTAACTAACGACACTATCAACCAATTATACTAAACTTTAATCCATGATCTCCTAAGATATTACTTAACTATCCATGTTTCACATAACACATTTTCATATATAAATATAATATATCATAGGCTACACTACGAACTGCGGGGGTGCTATACGCCATCCACCCGACTTCCCCTGTAGATATATATCTACTCACCTTGATTCTTGCTCGCCTAAGTCGATGCCTCTTTGCCCTTGCTTGTCGTCCCGAAGTTCACGCGGAGGTACCTACATATCATAACACATCGTATCGCATTAAAATCCAATTCGCAATCGAAACGACACACGAATCACTCATAGGTTAAAACCTACGGTCTACTCACGCAAATCAACCAAACAACACCCGATATAGATGTACAAACGTCAAGTGACCGATATAAAACCAAATATCAAAACTTCATGCCATGAAAAGTTACAAAAACAATACAGCAACTCATGAAAACATGCTCCAGATTTTAGTTTAGATGAAATAGGGTTAAACAAACAGTACTGGGGTGTTGTATAGGGGGCATATGAGCTATAGAAGAAACCTGGACCCAAAACCCCACAATGTGGTCGGCCACTATGCCTAAAAATCTGGCCTCCTCGGTTCTTTTGTCTTGGATTGGTCTCGTATTGGCAGGGTGGCTTCCTAGTGTCCAATCTAGGTCAATGGTGTTGTTTGTTTTTCTAGTAAAAGTCCCGGGTCATTCCAGATTCCCTGCACCCACAAATTAACAAAAACCGACATTGAAATGTCTAATTCAATTGTATGGTCTAGGCCCTGTTTGCTTTGGTTTCTAAACACTAAGGGGGGTTGTATGGCCTCTACTAACCTCAATTACACTATCTCAATTCGAGAATTCCTCAAAACCCCAACTTGGAATTTTCAAAGTTCACTAAACCAAACTAAAACACTTCTAAACATGTATGGATACGAAAGTAAATGGAATACTATACTAATGGTGAAGAAAGTACCTCATTTGGCAACTCAAGATAATTCTTGAGTTGCCCCAAGTGTTCAAAATCCAAACTTTTTTGGTCCAAAGTGCTTGTAGTGAGCTTGTGCTTGTTTTTAATGAAGGGAAAGTATGGTTTTGAGTAATTTTTGGTGGTGTTATGAGGGTTTAGAGGTGGAGGGGGAGTGAGGGCAGCCATGCATAAAGAAGGATGAGAGAATGATGAATAGAATGAAGTGAAGAGAATGGCCCAAGTCAACACAAGACCCCTCACCCTCTCTCTTTTGCCCATACAACTTTGTTTAATCTTTTTCATTTTTCTTTTCTTTTCTTTTCTTTTGTTTTCCTTTCCCCTTTTAAAACAAAACCATGCAAAGAAAAAAAAGAAAAGTCCATGGTAGGAAAATGTAACAATATGTAATATGACATAGTTCATGTCATGTGCACAAATCAAGCTTAATGCACGATTAGCGATATTTAATCGCGATTAGCATAAAAATGGAATATAATTGATTATATAAAATCTATGAATGCTCCATTCTTATAATCTCTTTCAAATTCAATAATTAACATAATTTTCCAAATATTTCTTAATTTATCGGTATATAATTATACAGCACCATTAAAATATTCGTAATATTCATTATTTAATTATAAAAATTCCCAAAAAAAATATTTTATTTTTCTGAAATGTTACAGGCTCGCATCACATCTATACCCTACGCTTCTCCGGTAGGCTCTATAATGTATGCGATGTTGTTTACCATACCAGATGTTGCTTACGCACTAAGCGTGGTAAGCCGGTATCAGTCAAACCCAGGAGAGAAGCACTGGATAGCAGTAAAGAACATTCTTAAGTACCTGAGAAGGATGAAGAAGATGTTCTTGGTGTATAGCGGAAAAGACCTCCAGATCGAGGCCTTTGCTGACTCCAGCTTCCAGAGTGTTAAGGATGACTCCAAGTCCATGTCGGGTTATGTCTTACCCTCAATGGAGGGGCGGTTTGTTGGAAGAGCTCCAAGCAGGACACCGTTGCTAACTCGACGATAGAAGCGGAGTATATCTCTTCTTGTGATGCCGCAAAAGAGGCAGTCTGTATGAGGAAGTTCTTAACTGAACTTCAGGTGGTTCCAACCATTGTTGATCCAATACCTGTATTGCGACAACAACGGCGCTATAGCTTTAGCGAAGGAACCCTGGTCCCATCAGAGGTCCAGACATATCTTGAGGCAGTACCACCTGATCAGGGAGATCGTTGATCGCCAGGAAATCGAGGTGAGGAGAGTAGATACGGAGAACAACACTACAGATGCACTCACCAAGGCCATCCCTCAGACACAGTTCGAGAGGCTATTTGAGATGATAAGTCTGTGATATGCCAATACATGGCCTCAGTGCAAGTGGGAGATTGTTAATGTTATATGCCCTAGAGGCCATTATTGTATCATACTGGTTTGTATATTACATATTGGAAGCTTGGGATATACACGGATATAGTAACAATCTTGCTCAAAATGGTAGTATGCTACCTGGTTTGTTTCTACCTCAATATGTGCATTTGTTTCTTTTAGCATATCGCTTATACATATTGGTAGAGCCCTCAAGATCTTTGCTTGATTACCAGCGTTGTGATGGCAGTCACACTAGTGGGGCTGGGTAGTCTATAAGCACATCCTATACAGGTCCCTAGTCATAGGATTATCGAGACGGGGCATCGATACTCCAAAGTAGACTAGTGTATACGCTTCTCATCCCAGCAGGGGAGATGGTCTGTCCCACATCCCTTAGTACGTCATACTGGAGATAGTATGCAGGTGCTCATTGGGTTATGAGTACATTGGACAGGACTCATAGGGAACTGCTGGTGGGTATTATACCTATCGTCGAGTGGCAGTTCCTAGGTGACATGAGTACAGCTTAGTCTGTCGACTTGACACTACTACTTTGCCTCGAGTGTGTTCCTACTACTGTTAGATTACTACGCTACCACGGCTCAAAGGAGTCGTGCAAACAGGTAGTAGTTGGGTGCAGTCCCGAAGCACTTGGTAGCAGTGGTGGTTAGATAAGATTCGTCTTTCCCGGTATTGGGGGTTGATATCGCGCTGTGTTCGGAAAGCCATTACACAAAGTCCTTGGCCAAGGCAAGCGAGATTTACTGGTAGGTACTCCAGTAGTTTCTCAGGGTGTTTTGGGCTACACTCCTACCTGACTTATTACGCTATTAGGGATATGACGATTACCGCCCTGCTAGGCCCGATATGCGATACTCTTAGACGAACAGACCGGACTTTACGGAGATTGTCACAAATAGGCTTAGTAGGAGTTCAGATGAGTTTGCTCATCGGCCTTCTTATCGACAGATACATGAGTAGCCGTTACGTACTGTAGGGTAACTAGGCACTCTAATGAGGTCTCACAAGGCATCAACCGTGCCAATTTCAAAATTTTACAAGTGCCGAGAAACCCTAATACGGATCGTTAACTAGATGTCTAGGCGAAAAGGGAAACTAGTTAACAACTTAACTAAAAGAACGGAAATACAACCTTTGTAGATCCGGTTCTCCACCTCCATAGCTCCACGATGATGTCCCTCCACTGTCCAAATCGGATCCCGGACTCTGGCATCGGCTTCATCGGAAAAATGGGCGGGCTTGGTCGTCGGCTTCGATGCCGAAGATGATCTACGTCGAGGCATCACAAGATCAAGCTCCCACTTCACCAAGTCTTGAAACTCGTGAAGAAAACACCCTATACTACTTGGCAAGAGGTAGAGGATGAAGAAATGGGAAGTGGGTTCACTTTAGAATTGGATTTCTTACTCATTTCATCAATTCACCATTGATGGAATCAAGCTTCTTCTTGAAGAAGAAGAAGAAGAAGAAGATGAAAAATGTTATGATAATTATATTTCAAAAAGAAAATAAAATGTATACTTATCATAATCCAACCATGGTCAAGTGTAGAGAATAAACTAGGGTTAGGTCAATGGTTAGGGTTAAGCATGAAGACAAAAATGGTGACTTAGTCAAAGCTTCATGAAGCTTCAACATGCATCCAAAAAAAGCAACCATTTTTCTTTTCTTTTGCCAAAAAGAAAGAAATAAATAAATGAATAAATAGATATAAAAGAACAAAACCCTAACCATTTAAATAACCATGGTTTAATCTTTACACAAACTCAAGTAAGCATGTATCATCAAACATGATACAATCAAGTGCACAAAAGTATATCACATATACAACTTGCGAACTTCAAGTGAGAAAATCCATTTAAAGTGAACCAATACTAGTTAATGCAAAGTAATATATCAAATATATAATTATGCATTAAATCATTAAATCAACACTTGATTCAATGATCCGGTCATGTCGCACACAACCGACTAGTATACAATGTATCGATTTATCGAATCAATCCTTGATTCGATAACTAGGTTATATCGCATACAACCATTCGACACATTCATCGTGAGAATGAAATACGGTATCACATACACGCATTATTCTCGGTCCCGCACATATCTCATATACGCTCCTATTTCGTTTCGCTTGAGCCAGGAAACCTCTGTATAGGACTCTAAAGACTCGTCAATACGCCGGTAGCAGATGATGATCATATCAAGCACCCACAAGCCGCAAGTGGTCTGCTAAACGTAACGGCCACCTGGATATTGAGCGATCAGAAGATCGACGAGCAAGCCCGCTCACACTCTTGTGAATCCAACCAGTAACACTTACCGTACAGTCCGGTCTGATCGTCTGATATGTCGCATATCTCTCTTAGGGGTGGTAAACGTCAGACCCCAGTAGCTCGATAAGTCGTATCGATATGAGGTCTATAACAGTTCGAGAAACTACTGGTAACACTTACCAGTAAATCTCAGCAACCCTGGCCAGGGATTTCCGGTTATAGCCAATCGAACACAGGGCAACATCAACTCCCTATACCGGGAGAGACGAATCCCCTCCTATCGCTCATTGCCTCCATGTGATTCGGGACTGTACCCAAAAGCCACCGTTTTGCACGCCCTTTTGGACGTGGTAAGGTGGAAATCAAAGCACAGTGGGAACTACACAAGACTCTATGACGATCTCGGGTCAACAGACTACTCTGTACCAGTGTCACCAGAGAACTGCCATCTGACGTAAGGTATAATACCATCTGGGAGTTCTCGGCGAGTCCGTCCAGTGTACCCAGTCTCCACTGAGCACCCGTATATCATCTCTGATGTCAAACACCAATGGATATGGGATCATCCATCGCCCATCTGTATGGGTCGAGAAGGTACACACTAGTCTACTCTGGTATATCGATGCCCCGTCTCGATACACTCACGACTAGGGACTTTGAAGGATGTACTTATGGACTACCATGTCCCCACTAGTATGATCCGCATCATAGTCCAGATAGTCAAGTACACATCCTAAGGGCTTTACCAACATGTAACAGAGAGACAATCAATGTACACGTTAAGGTAAAGAGTAACCAGATAGCATACTATCATGTCGAGCGAGAAAGTCCTCCCTATATATGTCCAAGCATCTACTGCAATATACATCCTATGTCTAGTAATGGCCTCTAGGGCATACATATAACTAGCAATCTCCCACTTGCACTAGGGCCATTTGTAGCAGTGGTTGTAGTATCTCATACTCAACCATCCCATAAAAGTCTCTCTCTGGGAATAGGCCGTCGTGAGTGGATCCGCCGTGTTGTCCTCTGAGTCTACTCTCCTAACTTCGATCCCCTGGAGATCAACCATCTCCATGATCAGGTAATACTGCCTTAGAATATGTCTGGATCACTGATGGGACGGACGTTCCTTGGCATAAGCCACAACTCCATTGTCACACAATGGGAGGAACTCAGTTCATCTCATGAACAAATATACACCTAGACAGTCTCTTTGGTAGCATCTTGAGTAGCGATGTATCTAGCCTTTATCGTCTAGTTAGCCACGGTATCTAGCTTGGAACTCTTCCAACATACCGTCCCTCGATAGAGGGTAAAGACAATGCCAGTGACTGACATTCAGTCGTCTTTATCACCCTGGAACACTTCCAGTGATTTTCCCCAGGATCGATTGATACCATCTTACTACTACTAGTGAGATTCCTAGCATCCAATTACATCTATCTCATAGATGATAACTCAGGATTTAGGAGGTATCACTTTGATCCTATATGGAGAATCCTTGTGATAAACGAAGATTGACCGAGCGTAGCATAGGAAACTCCTTCCCTATCAAGAGTATGTCATCCACGTACTCTACGAGGATCATTACCATACTCCCTACTACCTTCTTGTATATACAAGGTTCATCTACCATTTTGATGATGTCAAACTATTTGACTAACTCATCAAAACAGATGTTCCAACTCCGCGATGCTTGCTTTATCACATAAAACATCTTGCACACGTTTCCGCTGCTCCCACTGTCTACGAAGCCCTATGGCTGTGTACTTATAGACGCTCTCTTCCAAAACATCATTTAGAAAAGCATTCAAGACACCCAACCACCAGATATCGTAGTCATGGTATGTAGCCGTGGCAAGTAGGATCTGGATGGACTTAAGCATAGCTCCTTAGAAAAGGTTTCGTCATGATCCATACCTGGTCAATGATGCAAACCTTTAACAAGTCTAGCTTTGAAAGTCTCAACTTTTCCATGTACACCAAGTAATCTTCTCAAGATATACTTGCTCCTGATGGGGATTTAACCCTT
Organism: Agapanthus africanus; assembly: GCA_030015575.1. Classification (NCBI taxonomy): domain Eukaryota; kingdom Viridiplantae; phylum Streptophyta; class Magnoliopsida; order Asparagales; family Amaryllidaceae; genus Agapanthus; species Agapanthus africanus. The sequence continues at coordinate 311,222,617 of CM057345.1, read as the reverse complement.
CAGATATAGCAACCAAAGTCCATACTTTGTTGGTGTATAAGGATTCCATCTCAGATCACTAAGCATCCAGCCATTCTTACAGAGTCCCACTCCTGATGGCCAGCTCGAAACTAGTTGGGTCATCATCTCATGATGCAATCCTCGCTCCCACTGTCATAGAGAAACCGAAGTATCTCTCAGGTGGGTGAGGAACCCTGCTAGATCGGCGGAGAGGTTGAGGTTCGTTGGAATCTACTGAATCCTTTGGTTCTATCAAATCTTCTGCTGCAGTTTGTATAGCTAAAACACTTCCAGTTGTACATAACTGACCTTGCCTCGAGCTTGTCCGGATTTTGCTTTTCGACATAGGCCGGACAACCCCAAATCTTAACTAACTTAAGATATGGGCTCTTCCCTTTCCATATCACATATGAAGTGGTAGGCAACTGATTTTATTTGAACCCTATTCAATAGGTATGCAGCTTCTCAAGCGCATAACTCCCAAAAGGAAATAGGTAACTCAGTAGTACTCATCATAGAGCACACCATATCATATAGGGTGTGATTGCTCCGCCCCGATATACCATCATGCCATGGTGTATACGGAGGAGTAATACTGAGAGAGAATCTCAATCTCCTTCAGAAAAGTCCAAGAATTCCGTGCTCAAGTATTCTCCTCCTTGATCACATCAAAGGACATAATACATATACCCGTATTGGTTCTCTACTTCTAACTTATATTCTGTGAATATCTCAAAAGGTTCGGACTTGTGTTTCAACAGGAGCATATGTCTGAATCTTGAGAGATTATCAGAGAATGTAACGAAGTACAAAGAACCAGTCCTGGCATATGTAGACAGGGGACCTATCATACATCAACATGTATCATCCCAAGAGTTTACTAACTCTTTCTCTATTTCCAGTAAATGGAGCTATGGTCATCTTATCTTTGTGACATGACTGGCAAGTTTCATAAGATGTAAATTCTAACAGATTTAAATATGCATCTAAATGTAACTTCAGCTAGTCAGGTCGCATTGATATGACCTAGTCTACAATACCTCAAGAAAAATTCGTTCATTTCTGAACTCATCCTCTTGTGTATGTTCTGTATACTAAGAACTCTAGTTTAATTTAGAACATTAATGCTTTTAGATAACGTGCCTGAACCGATCAACTTTTGATATAGAAAATGTTCAAAACATTATCCAACAATACAAAATTATATCCTTTCTTTACTAATAAAGAGATTGATATGATTTTGTATATCAGGTTCGGTATCTAATAACATTCGTTCAGAATCAATGTATTGGTAATACAGGGTGACAGTGACCAACAGACTTGGCTACAACACTTGCCCCGTTTTCTGCCTCATGAAACTTATCACCCGTTCTCAGTTCTTTACCTATCTGTAGCCTATATAACAAATTATATATGCGGGATCCTGATCTGGTATCATATACCCAGGACGTAAAGGACACTGAGAAACAGTTCTATATAATGAACACACCCGAAGGAGATGCATCATATGCACTTTCTTCGTTTGGGCGGCATGGGAATTCTGGTAATCCCCAATTTCTTGCTCTTTCTTATAACAATTATAAGTTGGAGCGGGACCAACGTTCCCCAGCTCAGTATAACAAGCGGGTTCGGTCAATACATCCGTATTATTATCTTGATTAAGGCGTGATATGGTCGCTACCTGGAGAGAGAGAAAAGAAAACACTCAGTGTGCGCTCTTGCAAGAATAGATTGGTTATTATTTTATCTAATCAGGATGGTTCCTACTGTTTTTATCAAATCTTCCTTCAAACCATAAAAGGAAAGACTAGCTGGGATTAATTACACACTACAAGTTCGCCAATCTTTCAGCCAGGCCAGTGTCGGTACTTTGAGGGAGGTCCCCCGTGCTTTCGCACGAACCTAATTACAGTAAACCTTGTTTTCCCAGAGGCGTAATCTCGTTGACACCTTTCTAGACACCTACTTGATCGGCTAATTGTAATGTGTAAAACTCTCCCAGGAGTAACAATTACTCGCAGTGGGTATCGGGATCCAACTATCTCATAGAAGGTATGCAATCTCATTGCAAATTTCAACACTTGAAATTCCCGATAATTTTGCCCCTAGCGTCCTATGACCTTGATGCAGGCCAACAAACCATAGTGCGCTAGTCAAGTTCAACCCGTCATTTCCTGATTGAATTAAACCCACCCGCACGACCCTTGACGCAGGCCAACAAAGTCGCACGACTACCCTAATCCAATCTGCATCATATGCATAAGCAGATAAATACTAGTTAGCTACCGCACACTACGCCTTGACGCAGGCCAACAAACGTAGCACGAATACTAACTACCAATTATCTGAAATGACGGAGGGCTACGACAGGTTTTTCTGAAAACCTATTGCGTAATGAACTTGATATCGTTGTAGAATCAAATAATTTTAAAATGGAGTGCTTTTGAGGCTTTTCTAGTTTTGCTAAAGGAGTCACTCCCGGTGAAGGGATCGTCGGTCCTTTCCTCATCGAATGAGGTGCGGGATATATCATATATATCACTGTGCAAAGCAAAAACTCTTAAAAGCAATCAAAAGACAAACCGAGTGTGTAGCATCTGCCAGTTATTGCTAAAGGAGTCACTCCCGGTGAAGGAATCTCGGTCCTTTCCTTATCGAATAAGGTGCAGGATATATCATATATACCGCTGTGCAAAGCAAGAACTGTAGCTACCTGTTTTATTTTGAAATTTGATTCTACAACATCTTAGGTTTCTTTTATTTCATTAATCACATTAATGAAGTCCCATCATTTAAGTACCTAAGCATCACAGATAAATACGACGTACACTTATGCCATCCGCATTCGCCTCGATGTCCCCTCGTGCACCGTTAGGTTAGGTAACTAACGGGAGAGCGGGGCAGGGCTAGCGCGGGTGTAAAACATAAGTAACGCCTATATAATATATCATATATACTATATATTGTATCTATCACAGAACATCACATGATCACATCACAGATATCGCAGCAGAAGAATCATATGAAATATTGGATATACTAGGACGTCCGTGTTTTCAATACGAGCCAGTATAAAACACGGATTCCACGGTCGCGATGAATAGCCAAACCCACACCCCTTGACCCCTACGAGAGTAGCAAGCAACCCTACCAATTCTAGAGTTAGGAGACCCGGACTCGACTCCTCGAGTTGGTCTCCCACTGGACCCTAGGACCCGGTTACTTGTGCTCCCCTCCTTGGGTCTATCCTAGTGCGGAAAAGTAAATAATATACAAAGGGTGACATCTTCCGCAACCTGGAAGTGCCCCAATAAAAGAATATTACATACAAGTTTTTACATGAATGAAAATGAAAACACTCAACTCACATAAAAACCCCCGGCTATTCAAACACGACGATCCAATATAACATATCCAGCAACACATAACATCACATGTCATCAACGTATGTAAATATGTGCATCCCAATTGTCGTTGACATATAGCAACGAAACCGGCGATATCACATATTACACTTACGGTCACAGAAAAGAAAGTGTAAAACTACAACAGTTGGAATCCGCAACCTCTTTAGACATCGCATGCCTAATCAAATGAATTCCTTAGACATCACATGCCTAACAATTATAAACCCCGCATTTTAGTCTCAAAATCGAAAACTCTTTTCAATATCAAGTCGGGCAATTCAACAAGATTCCCGACATCCTGATCGAATGCTCGTCGCAAACTTTAGTAGGCGGCCGCACCCCCGACGCCGTCAACGAAGTGCACCAAGGCGGAACACCGCTGCCGCGAGCACCCGAACGGATGCTTTCGGCGACGGGGTTCTCCTACAGTCACTTGGTCGGGGCTATGGAGCGAGGCTGTCTATTAAGTTTACCCGACGAGTATCCGCGTACGCTACGTGATTGCGACGGACTTTTGATCACATCAAAATTCTGTGGCAACCGATCAAGTGAGACTAAACCACTAGATTTATAACATTCATTCAGTTATCTCTTAACAACTTGTGAATTCCAATTATTGTATCCCATTCCAGATAAATAGAAAATGTTAAACTTTCCAATCGAACATGCAAACACCCAAGTTTTCCCAAAACAGCTCATCACATGAAACAAGTTTAAAAACATCCAGTTCATGCCTCAGTACCAACGGTCCAGCCGTAGAAGGGTCAAGCCAACGCCTCACATGTGGCACGCCGTACTGCCCCAAACCCTAAGGTTCAAAGGGCAGTTCAAGACGGTCACATAATCGAGTTAAGGTTTGTTGTCTTCTAGAGGGACCATCGCGTTACTTGCACTACTTAGAACGTCATTAAACTTCGGAAAGATCCAACACTTGGAAATTTCCCGACAGGGGAAAAGGTGGGTATTTATATCCGGTCGAACTTTTCAACATATTCAATATATCCGGAAAAGCACATAGACAAAATTAGAAAATCCGATCGAAACACCGAGTCCCCAATACAACCCAGAAAACCCAACTCTTGAGTAAATATTAAAAATTCCCAGAAAACTCAGCATTTCAAGAAAGAAGTTACTGTGCAAAAAGTTTTGAATGAAGTGATTAAATGGCCGCGGAACCGCCGCATTAGGCATGCTAATGCCGCGGTTCCGCCGCTCAATGATCGAATCATGGGTCCCGTTTTGTACAGTAATTCTTATAATCCCCTGCTGAGTTTTCTGCCTATTTTTAATTTTGAAAAAACCCAGTTTTTAAAAAATGTACAGAGAGCCATTTTCGGGTTAGGGTTTTGGTTCGATCGGACTTCAAACTCCGTCTACGCTTCGCCTAAGGCTCTAGCTAGGATCTGATACCACTGTAGGGTTCCTAGGCACTCTAATGAGGTCTCACAAGGCATCAACCGTGCTAATTTCAAAATTTTACAAGTGCCGAGAAACCCTAATACGGATCGTTAACTAGATGTCTAGGCGAAAAGGGAAACTAGTTAACAACTTAACTAAAAGAACGAAATACAACCTTTGTAGATCCGGTTCTCCACCTCCATAGCTCCGCGATGATGTCCCTCCGCTGTCCAAATCGGATCCCGTACTCTGGCATCGGGTTCATCGGAAAAATGGGCGGGCTTGGTCGTCGGCTTCGATGCCGAAGATGATCTACGTCGAGGCATCACAAGATCAAGCTCTCACTTCACCAAGTCTTGAAACTTATGAAGAAAACACCCTATACTACTTGGCAAGAGGTAGAGGATGAAGAAATAGGAAGTGGGTTCACTTTAGAATTGGATTTCTCACTCATTTCATCTATTCACCATTGAAGGAATCAAGCTTCTTCTTGAAGAAGAAGAAGAAGATGAAAAATGTTATGATAATTATATTTCAAAAAGAAAATAAAATGTATACTTATCATAATCCAACCATGGTCAAGTGTAGAGAATAAACTAGGGTTAGGTCAATGGTTAGGGTTAAGCATGAAGACAAAAATGGTGACTTAGTCAAAGCTTCATGAAGCTTCAACATGCATCCAAAGAAAGCCACCATTTTTCTTTTCTTTTGCCAAAAAGAAAGAAATAAATAAATGAATAAATAGATATAAAAAAAACAAAACCCTAACCATTTAAATAACCATGGTTTAATCTTTACACAAACTCAAGTAAGCATGTATCATCAAACATGATACAATCAAGTGCACAAAAGTATATCACATATACAACTTGCGAACTTCAAGTGAGAAAATCCATTTAAAGTGAACCAATACTAGTTAATGCAAAGTAATATATCAAATATATAATTATGCATTAAATCATTAAATCAACACTTGATTCATTGATCCGGTCATGTCGCACACAACCGACTCGTATACAATGTATCGATTTATCGAATCAATCCTTGATTCGATAACTAGGTTATATCGCATACAACCATTCGACACATTCATCGCGAGAATGAAATACGGTATCACATACACGCATTATTGTCGGTCCCGCACATATCTCATATGCGCTCCTATTTCGTTTCGCTTGAGCCAGGAAACCTCTGTGTAGGACTCTAAAGACTCGTCAATACGCCGGTAGCAGATGATGATCATATCAAGCACCCACAAGCCGCAAGCGGTCTGCTAAACGTAACGGCCACCCGAGTATTGAGCGATCAGAAGATCGACGAGCAAGCCCGCTCACACTCCTGTGAATCCAACCAGTAACAGTTACCGTACAGTCCGGTCTGATCGTCTGATATGTCGCATATCTCGCCTAGGGGTGGTAAACGTCAGACCCCAGTAGCTCGATAAGTCGTGTCGATATGAGGTCTATAACAGTTCGAGAAACTACTGGTAACACTTACCAGTAAATCTCAGCAACCCTGGCCAGGGATTTCCGGTTATAGCCAATCGAACACAGCGCAACATCAACTCCCTATACCGGGAGAGACGAATCCCCTCCTATCGCTCATTGCCTCCATGTGATTCGGGACTGTACCCAAAAGCCACCGTTTTGCACGCCCTCTTGGACGTGGTAAGGTGGAAATCCAAGCACAGTGGGAACCACACAAGACTCTATGACGATCTCGGGTCAACAGACTACTCTGTACCAGTGTCACCAGAGAACTGCCATCTGACGTAAGGTATAATACCATCTGGGAGTTCTCGGCGAGTCCGTCCAGTGTACCCAGTCTCCACTGAGCACCCGTATATCATCTCTGATGTCAAACACCAATGGATATGGGATCATCCATCGCCCATCTGTATGGGTCGAGAAGGTACACGCTAGTCTACTCTGGTATATCGATGCCCCGTCTCGATACACCCACGACTAGGGACTTTGAAGGATGTACTTATGGACTACCATGTCCCCACTAGTATGATCCGCATCATAGTCCAAATAGTCAAGTACACATCCTAAGGGCTTTACCAACATGTAACAGAGAGACAATCAATGTACACGTTAAGGTAAAGACTAACCAGATAGCATACTATCATGTCGAGCGAGAAAGTCCTCCCTATATATGTCCAAGCATCCACTGCAATATACATCCTATGTATAGTAATGGCCTCTAGGGCATACATATAACTAACACGTACAGCTACTACCGCTGACGTGCTTGTGGTTAAACCAACTTCCAGCGTAGTGTCTAGTCTTTAAAGTCCCACACAGAGGGTTTCTCTGGATCGGGCAAAAGATGTAGAGGCTGTATGTTTTTACGGCAGGGCTTCGATCGCATACGTGTACTTGTGCACGTATGATATTCGGGCGGATAATATTAGTAGGCTTTGGTTTAAGCCGGATCCTAGTATTATATTGATGGATTATTTTCGTCTCTTTGTATTCGTATTTTTCGGAATACGGATACCGGTATATATATACGGTTGAGGGGCATTCTCGTAATTTACTCGGGATTTCTTCTAAAAGAAGACACCTCATTTAGGTTTTAATCTTTTGATTAAAAGATTAATGTGGAGGAAATGAGGTGGAGGTTTGCATTAAGTGAAGCATGGCTACTTGGTGACTCATGGTGGTGACTCACTAAATCACTATTGAAGTATGCTTGATATTTTACAAGCATGCTAGATATTTTGGAGAGGTATTTTTCTTGCTTGAATTATTGGTATGCTTCATATAGTGATAACTCTTAGCCATATTCATTAGACATGCTCATTCTTCACTAGCTTTTCCTCAAGCTCCACTTCTTCTTTCTCTAACCCTAAATCTCTCATGTGTTGAGAATCCTAGGGTACTTAGAGACATACTAATCCATCTACACTCTCTGCATCATCTAGGACATCTAGTTTAGTGAACTAGATGTCATAGTTACCTCAGATTTGAGGTTGGAGCTCGGATTATAGACTCTCGGGTGGATCGTTATGAGGAGGCATCGATCCAAACGATCCTTGGAGTTTATGACGAGGAGGAGGACAGCGACAAGAAGACCCGAAGGACATGGTAACGTGAGGTATAACTTCCTATCCAAGTAGTTAACCTCATACAGTTTTGTTAGTTAGGATTTAGTATCGATCCTGGAGTTCAAGTCGGTGTTGCGACACCCGTAAAAATCATTTTTTATGTATTCTGCTTCCCCGTGAACCCGCATGGTGCGCGACATCGACTTACATGAATATCCAGCACCTCATTCGATGAGGAAAGAGCCTAGATTCCTTCACCGGGAATGACCTCTTGTCACGACCCAAAGTTCGGCCCCTGACCGGCACTTAACCACGTAACGTTTACAGGCGTAACGCGACTAAGTAAGCCGAACCCAGAAATCAAAACCCTTAAATTTAGAGTGTTAAAACCTTTTGTAAAAACAGTTGTAATGTTCAGAAAACGTTAATTAAATTAATAGAAACCCTTTTTAAGTTCAAGTGTTGTTAATAATTTAGCAATATTTCTTTTCTTTTAAAAAAGTCCCGAGAAGCGGGTAAAAAGGCAAGATGTAAGTAAAATGACATGTGGAATAAATAGAGCATCACAATGATAATGTACGACTGAGTAAAAATGAAATGAAGATAGCAAGAAATATAAGACTGCATAAATAAAGTCGGCTCACAACGAACTCGACACCAGAGTACAAAATAACATATGTCGTCCTCACAACTGTCTCTAAGTCAATACATGAAGGTAGATGGAGAGTACTAGATATATCAATATACAACTGAAAGTAAGCAGCTACCGTACAAAACCTACCTACTAGCAAAAGGACTAACACGCCTCAGCAAAGGTATCTGTGTCAAAAGATGCGGTAAACAGCCAGCCGCGACTACTCCAAAGGGCAACCTGCAAACACTGTGGCACAATGGGGGTGAGTTGTCATCTCGTGAGTAGTAGATAACATATAAAGGTAATCGTGAGTATGCACGTGCTGCGATACTCTAATCTATGCCAACAGGTAACATCTATATGATGAACCGGATGCTCAATATCATGCAACAAGTGCGATCTAATGACATCTCTATGTAATGAGCAAGAATGTGATAATCAGACATGGCGATATAATCTAACAACCCTATACATGATGAGCAGGGTATGCGATGATATGCAAGCATGTGTACTCTATCAGGTATGCTAGCTACAGGATGAGATGTCAAGTACTGAATGCTGAGTATGGGAAAAAATAATGTCTACACGGGATATCAACGTGGAAACTAACTGGTGTCTATCAATACACCCAAATCCCAGTACAACTCAGGCGCCGTCATCCACATCGGCCCTCAAATCCTGTAATCTCATAAAATCGTGAGTGCCCAACATCGGCACCCAAATATCAAGAAAACTCGTGTCCAGCATCGACACGCAAAATCTCATATCTCGGGCATCCGTCAGTCTGGGTCAGCCTACGGGCTCTGTCTGCGGTATCGGCCCTCGGCCCCGGCAGTACGAGTCGTCCCGTATCCATCTCTCGACTCTGGTCAGTATCCTCCGGATAACCGCCAGGTCCAACCAATCACCGGTAGGTAGTAGTCCCTCTGCCAGGCCCACTGTCTACTGCACAGCGATCCGTTCTCGCCCTGGGGTACCATACCGGGTCCACCATGTACCCGCAATCGGCTTCGTCCAGCTCCTCGACTCGGGTTCACATGTATCGCTCTAGCACCGAAAAAACACATGGTGGACGCACTGAAATATCATATCAAGGGAAACCGGATTTTTAAACAGTGCGTATTTTCTCAAAATAGTACTCCGGTTCCCAAATCCAGAAATCACATAAATCAATCTAATGCGTAAATCCTTGCCATGCGTCGTATGACACTAAGAGTAAAAGAAAAGGGAAAACCACTCTTTTAAAAAGATCCAGCTTGGAAAGTATCGTATGCGGTCCCTTAGTTTTTGAATCAAGTCAATATCATCCATGTATGTAACATATGAATATGGGTATAGGTATGGATGTGCGAAAAGCTAAGTGAATGTAGCAATGTACATATGCACTGATGTGGCCATATAATGTATTTGTGTCTAAGTACGAATAGGTGATATATGTGATGTATATAGCACAAGTATGAACATGTGATGTATATGTACCCAAGTCTGAATATAAGCAATGTAGGGGTACAAGGGTAATCATGTCAAGATATAAACATATATATATGCACTATGATAAAGTATAAGGGTACATGTGCATAGGTAGCGATATATAAATTAAGGTATGTACAATGGTATGAGTATAACATATGCTAGTATGTGGCAAAACATGACAACGTCAATAACACGGAATCAATATGATATATGATTTCTAGCAATCCTATATTGTGCGTGTCATGGCAATCACTAACGGTGTGAGTGTAGCATATAAACTTGTACCGTTAGTGACAGTGCAGTGTTCTATACTACCAGTTCTATATATAAACGAAGGTATGCTACTCTAGTATGTTTGCAAGAACCCAAAAACTAAACATCCTACTACGCCCTGACGCTTAACGCCATACGGGCGATTTCACCGTAGATGTTAAATCTACTCACCTGGTCGCGTGCTAAGTATAGCCGACCACCTGCTTCCCGTTCCTGGCGGCGTCTGACGTACCCGCCTGCGAACCTGGAATTTACACAAGAATCCAAATATAATCAAAAACCTCGCAAACGCGATATCAAAACAAAGCGAGAAACTCGTGTCGCGAATTGACGCGCGTGTGTGTGATACGCTGAAATGTGCGTGTATGTGCCTAATGCTTAACCCGATATGCCGCGATACGCTGAATCACAGAACCACTCGCGTATCGCGCGTATCGTGCAAACCATAAACACCAGAAAACGATATAGTGCCCCAGATTTTACCCAGATCAAAATATTACAAAACTATATATACCAGAGACCTATAAAATGTAGCAGACACCTGTAGCAAAAACCCTAGGACCTATCTCCCTAGCCTGGCCGCAATTTGCGGCCAGAATGGATTTTCTGGCGGCCTGGGTTGAAGGTGGTGGGGTCGGGCTCTGGTAGTGTGGTCAGGGCGTCCCTAATAGGCTACAGTCCACTCAAATTCATCCTGAACTCATTGGATCTAAAGCGGATTTTAAAAGGCTAGGTTTTGCTCAAAAACATCAAGTTTTGCACCAGTTTGAAAACTCAGGGTATTTTTGTGTAATCTGGGGTTTCCTAGGTTAACTTGGTCCTAACAATACCTAATTAGGATAGTCTAACTAACATTAACATCACTTAACACCAATCCACACAATTCACCAAAATCGAATAATTATCGCTAAAAGGATACGCGTGCGTGAAACTAAATGCGCGTGCACACGACACGTCGCGACGCATGCGAACTTACCAGAACCAACTTCGACGCGCTGTGGCGCGCAGCGCGCCACAGAACCACGCGGATCACGCGCGTGTCGCACAAGGTTTAAATCATCGAAAACACATTTATAGCTCCAGATTTTGCCTCTGGGCCAAACTGAAAAAGTTACAGATACCAAAACCCTAAGCTACCCAGAAGAAACCCACAGCCAAGAACCCAACACCCTAACCCCTATTCTGGCCGCAATTTGCGGCCAGAAGGAATAAACCGGCGGCCTAACCTTAGAGGTGGGTCCCTGTGCTCTGTGTGTGTGTCTCTGCTAAGGTCACTGTGCTACAGTCTTCACAATTTTATGATTAAAGGTTCGGGTCAACAGCAGATCTAACAGAGGCTATAAAAGTGTTTAAACCGTATTTTAAAGTTTCACTTTTAGTGATTTAATGTTATCTATCTAATTTTAACGACACTACTATGCTAACACAGACTAACTAACACCTAAAAGGGTTTATTAGGCTATAAATACTTTAATTTAACTAGATCTAACATCACCACACAAATCTAGTACTAAATCTCCATTAAAACACTAAACTAGCTAAACAAACACATAATCTAAGCAACATGGAAAGAGTTTAGGAATTATACCCCTTAGGAACCTCACAAACGAGGAGAAGGAGAAGAAGAGGAAGGAGAGTTGCTGCAGTGCTACTGCTGAATTGGTGCTGCCGCAGTTCCAAGAGCTGTTGCTGCAACCGCTGATGCTGATGCAGTGCAAGTTTGAGGTGTTGTGTTGATGTTGTGTTGGGCTGATATGGTGTGGTGTTGGGGCTGATGTTGTGTAGCTGGTGTGTGGGGTTGATGGCTGAGGCTACTGCTGTTTTCAGGGTGTTTGTTGCTGTTTGAGCTGATGCTGCTGCTGCTGAAATGAGGCTGAAGCTGAGGCTGAAGCTGAGGCTGTTTTTTTGTGGCAGAAGCAAGGTTATATGAAGATGATTGTGTGTGTGAGTGTGGTTTTGAAGTTGGGGCTGTTTGTAATGATGTTAGGGGCTGTTTGTGCAGCAAATGTGTGCTGATTTGGTGCAGAATTGGTGGCCGAAAGCTGGTTTTTGGGCTGATGTGCTGTTGTTTTTGGTGGCTAGGCTGATGTGAGTGTGTGAGTGAGAGAGAGGTGAAAAAGGTTTTGAAATGAGATGGTGTGACTTAACCTTAAAGCCATCATGACAACCATCACATCTCTCTCTCTCTCTCTCTCAAGCAAGTCAACCTAACCCTAAACACCCATGGACAAAACCAAAGACCCTAATTAAGTCTAATAAGCCTAACCAAGTGTGTTAGACCACCATGGTTAACCTAAACATGGTTAACCTACAAGCTCAATTATATGGCCAACCTTAATCTTAACCCTAGTTAACGTGCTTAAGTGTGTGCAGTCGAGATAAATTTCTACAAAAATAACCATAAAACCAGATAAATTACTAGAAACTCGTTTTGGTAAACTTTTTACCAAAACCCCCACATTAACACACAATTACCACTAACCCTAAACTCAGGTGTTACACCTCTTTAGCAAAACTAGCATATGCTACAACCCACTCAGATTGTTTTGAAAACCACTCGATTTTAAACCGGAGCTTAAACCACTCCTTTTTCAAATCACTAGATTCTACAACGATATCAAGTTTATTATGCTAAAGGTTTTCTTCAAAATCAGTCGTAGCCCTCCGTCATTTCAGATAGGTACTATTTAGTATTCATGCTGCATTTGTTGACCTTGTCAAGGCGTAGTGTTCGGTAGCTAATTAGTGCTTTTCTGCCGCATGTTGATGCGTTTGGTTAGGGTAGTCATATGGACTTGTTGACCTTGTTAAGGGTCGTGCGGGTGGTTCTAATTCAATTACGAAATGACGGGTTGAACTTGACTTGCGGTTTATTGTTTGTTGACCTTGTCAAGGTCATAAACTGCATGGGCGTAAAAACAGATATCAGGAATTTCAAGTGTTGAAAGTTGCAATGAGATTGAATACCTTCTATATGATAGTTGGATCCTGATACCCACTGCGAGTAAGTGTTAGTCCAAAGAGAGTTTTCCACTTTCCAATTAGCTAATCCAGTAGGTGTCTAAGAAAGGTGTTAATGGAGTTATGCCCTTGCGGAAACAAGGTTATTTAATTAGTTCCATGCGAAAACATGGGGAGACTCCCTCAGAGTACCAACACCTGTCTGGCTGACCGATTAGCGAACTTGTAGGGTGTAATTAATCCCGGCTAATCTTACCTTTTAGGATTTGAAGGAAGATTTGATAAAAACAGCGGGAGCCATCCTGATTAGATAAGATAATAACTAGTCTAATCTTACAAGAGAACAACGCTAAAGTGTTTTCTTCTCTCACTCTCCAGGTAGCGACCATGTCACGCCTTAATCAAGATAATAATATGGATGTATTGACCTGTAACACCTTGAAATTCGTTTAGGTTAATTTCGTGTTAGTTAGCGATAATGCGTGTTTTTCATAAAACTTCGTTAATAGTTATTTTCCACATAAACCGGAATAAATCTAATTTAATTGTGAAAATATGTAAATAAGTATATATTTATGTTTTATTAATTATCATTTAATTCATTGTTCACACATTAATCAAATTCCTAAACTATAATGTTTTAAGCAAAATTTTTGTTAGCATGCACAACACATTTTTTTCACCTAGATTTAATGTTTCATGTCTATCATTTTTCAAATTTCCCTCATTGTTTTATTTACTTATTAATTCAAAACAAAACAATCATAAAGATAATAAGAATAGAAATGGGAACAAGGAAGCATGGGGCAATATATGGGGCATGTGACACTTTGACATTGGGTTTTCTCTCTCTCTCTCTCTCACTCTCATTTCCCTACACCAGCAGGTCCAGCAGCAGAAACTCTCCCCTCTCTTCCTCTTCTTATTATTCTTCTCTTTCTTCATTGACTCAAGCTCATCCCCATATCAAAAATCCAAACTTTCTTCACTAAACCTCTTGCAAACACCTCTTTTGTTGGTTCTTAAGAAAATTCTGAACTCTTGGAGGCATGGCCAGCAAGTTTAGACCCCCCTAAGACCAACTTAAGGTATTAAGCTCACCTTGTTCACTTTCTTGCTAAACTTGTAGCTCAATTAGCTTAAATTAGTGTTTTAGTGAGTTTTAGTGCTAAATAGGTGGTTTAAGTGAAGATTAGGTTAAGTTAGGGTTTTTATGGCTTGATTAGCTTAACTAAGTGTTGTTTGTGTCGTTTAATCCTAGTAATTGTTTCAGTTTACACTAAAACACCATATTGTATTAAATTAGTGCTTAATTAGTGTTTTAGTTAGGTTTTGTGCTAGTTTAGTTATCTGCTTTCAACCCGGTTGCTTCAGGCAAAAGTTGCATTTACTGGAGCATGTATACTAGAGTTAGACCACACACATGAAGCACGAGACCACCATTCCCAATCTAGGCCGCAAATTAAAGGGTTCTGGCCACAAATTGCGGCCAGATGGTGAGTGTGGGTGTCGGGGTTTGGGCTGTGGGAGTCTGCTACATATTTAAGACCATTGGTATATGCAACTTTTCCTATTTCAACTTGTATCAAAATATGGAACCAAATACGTTGTTTTTAGCCCTTTTAAACTTTCGCGACACGTACGTTATGAGTTTGGGTTTAGTGTTTGCTGTGTATCGTAGTATGTCAGGGTGGTTTCAGGTGTTGCACGCATGTATCGGCCTTTCGATTGCACACGCGTTTAGCTTGCGACGCTAGTTTCTCTTATAGTCTTGATATTGCGTTTTTGCAGGATTTTAGCCTCACGTGTGTTGCTTTGTGTAAATTCTAGGATCTGTCGGGGAGACATCGGACGTGGTGCGGAAAATAAAGGCGGTGATCGGATCAGACTATTGGAGGCTTTTCGGTGAGTAGATGTACACATCTACGGGCGAAATCGTTTGGATGGCGCGTTGACGCCCGATAGTTAGAATGTAGTTTAGAACTGTAATTATATGCGTAGTTATTATTTCATTATCCCCTTGCATTGCATCATTCGTCACATTAATGTATACTGTGCTAGTAACTCATAGGACACTCGCACTATTACCATTGGCTTATGCTGCACAGGCACTATTCATGAGAACACACACGCCTTGGTAATTGCTATGCCACGAACACTTAATTAGTTAAATCCAAATCTCATCACTTGTGCCTTTATGTTTATTAACCTTCAGTTGATATATTTGATTCATTAATATGGATATGTAGGATCTGCTAGACTCATGCATACATCTTATTGCATCACTGTTCATGCATAGCTTTCCAGTTTCCGCATTGCATTGCATATTATTGATATCATAGACATTCATGTATCATGATTCACTCGAGGATTTATGTATTTATGATATTTATGGATTTTGAGGAACCGCAAAGATCTGAAAAACATATTACCTTCTTAAAATGTAAGTTTGCGGTTTTCTCATGATATGATATATGTGTCGTCCACCATAAGTTTTCTGCTAGTTTTCGAGAGCCGTTTCGAGGAGTAGTATGAACCGTCTCGGGTACATGGTGGGCCCGGTAGGTACCTCGGGGCAAGATGTTCGAGTGTAGCCGATGAGCCTGGCAGGGGCAGACTGCCTACCGGTGATTGTTGGCGTGGCGGATATCCATAGGATACAGACCGTGGTCGAGAGATATTGATATTTGATGGGCCAGTCTGGCTTGCCGGAGCCCAGATTTACTGAGATATTCATATTGTTGCCGATACTGACATAGACTTATATTGATTTCATTGATAAAACTACAACCAAAATTTCAGAAGTTCATTTAAGATAAAACACAGATTCTCATGTTATTTATATTCAGATCTCGCATTTTTATTGCACTCATACTGCATGCATTTTATCATATCACATCATATTAGTATATGTAGGTTGTGACATCATTGTCTATATGCTTACGATAGCCTTATTAGATGTTACTTATTACTCACGAGTTGGCAACTCACCCCCGTTGTGCCATAGTGTTTTGCAGGTCTGACCCGTCAGCACAGTAGCGGCGGGCGCACCTCCTCTTTTGCATCTTTTTGCTTGAACTCGCAGCTTGTTCATAGGTGGGTTGCGGGGTTTATTTTTTTACCACTTGTATCATTATTGTATCTCGTGTACTCCATCTTCTGTAGCTACCTTATATATACCAGTTGTATTGTTATATTTGTGACCTAGAGACGAGACAGTGAGATTTGCGTATTTATATTGTTATTTCTCTGGGTTGAGCTCACTTGAGCCGACATGTTGCTTTATTCGTTGTGCTTTTATCTCTTTTCTGCACAGTTGATATTTATTGCGTGGGATTGTGAATCCGCTTTTGGGCGAAGAGCTAGCTCCCGCTTGGGGATGCCTTATTTCATGTTTTGTACCCATTTGGGGTCAGTATTTACAAAGGAGACTCTGCCGAATTTTTCGGGAAATGGATGTTGCTTTTAAAAGACTTGATGCGACTTATGTATTAAAAAAATTGCTTTATATATTTTGGTTTTTCCTTCACTCTACTGCTCTATATGGTTTTTATTTTTGGGTTTTGGCTTACTTAGGTTACGTACGCCTTGTAACGTTTCGTAATTTAAGTGCCAGTCACACTCCGTACCTTTCGGGTCGTGACAAAATTGGTATCAGAGCGTTAGGTTTCACCTTTCTGAGTGTAGGATGACCCTCGGTAGATGGAGTAGGTGGCTTGAGTAGAGTAGCATACCGTACGTATGTTCCGCGGCATATTTACGATACGATACTCCACTTAAGAAACCTTAGGATGTACATACATTGAGATATTTGATTCTATTTGTTTTCATGATCATACCCTTGTTGATTCCGTTCCTCATTAAGATCATGTATCCATTTTTTGGATCTGTTGATTCCTTCCATTCCATTGTTATGATTTCATCGATACATGCTCGAGGTTCCTGTCACCATGGTTTGAGCGCAGATCGAGCGGCTTCTAGTGTTACTGTCAGGGCGAGCTCGTCATGGACGAGGACTGACCATCGTGTTTTCTGGTGACACGAGAACGTCTCGATTTTGTATTGATGTTGCGACTTCTCGTTTGAGACGAGTGTTCAGTGTTGCACCGTATGATCAGGACGATGATAGAGACTCAGTATGCGAGGACTGTTGATGTACAGCATACCTCAGAGATTTTGATAGCATCTACCGAGTGGACAGATGGCCCAGCTGTTGCTGAGATTGATGTGATGTCGCTTCCAGAGCATACGAGCTGAGATCGCTGGATCTTTCAGGCAGAGATATGGCAGATGATAGCTAGCCTATCTTGAGTTGAAAGACGAAAGGTATTCACATGTTGTCTAGGAAAGGTTAAGAGTACGATCGAATGTCAGAAAATCCATTCTTCCAAGTTTATAGTATTTGGAAAGACATGCAAGTAATTCTACGGACCCTCTAGAAGAATGAAACCCTAACTCGACATAGTGACCATGTGAAAGCCTTTGAGCCTTAGGGTTTGCGGCAGTTCCACGGTGCTATTAATAAGGCTTGGGTTTGCCCTTCTACGGTTGGTCCATAAGTGCTGTGGCATGTACTCGATATTATTAAACTATACTCAAGATATTGAGCTCTTGGGGGAAATTTATGGAACCTTGATGAATCGATCGAAAAGTTTAATATCGTCCGGATATCATATGATAGGAGACCAGTAAGTGGACCAGCTTCAGGTAGAGGACCTCACCCAGATGCGTTGTGAGCTGATCGAGAACGGACGAGTATTGAGTATTCCTCCAATGGTATGCACGAGTTCCCGAGGACGTGTTCGGCTAGAGATCTTCTACAGAGTGATGAAGATACCGATTTCATGATTTCGAGAATATTTGAGAGACTACGGATTGACTGTAGCCGAGACAATTGCAGTACGCAGATAGCATGACGTGACGTCGGAGCAGACTATAATAAAGACGAGTGGAACAAGAGGTTCGCACGAGATGTTAATGAGTTGTTGCTACTCCCCGTTGAGTTTAGAGATCTGATATGTATACAAGGACGTGAAATACGACCAGTTTTCGAGGAAAAGCTGTGCTGAGAACGCAAATGCCCAGAAAGCAAGGAAAGATTAGGTAAGAGTACCATCCTCCGTATAGTTCGGCATTGCCAAGATCGGAAGAGACCCTGAACAGGTTCCTTCCAGGACACTGCTTCAATAAGATTTGCATCCAGGATCAGATGTGTGATGTGTATTCAGAGGACCATAAGCCGACGCCAGTGACGTGCTGCTTTACGAGTGGTCATACTAATTGGTCAAGAGACGACCAGAGAAGTGCCAGAGCGGAATCGTTTCCGTTAGCACACCTGACTGAACCGATGAGCCCATGGATTGCGAGATTGGTAATCCATAGAGAAATGAGAACCCAAAGACAGAGGACGCCAGACCGTGAGCAGGAGGTAAGCGGATGTTCTTCCTCTGCCAGTTTTGGGTGCACCGATACTTTCGACATTGTACGAGGTGTACCTCGATGTCATTTGTTGCGATTTGCGTTGTGATCCTAGTATCATGCTTATATCGCTTGGATTTGAGTTTTGATGATGAGTTTTATGATATCGATTTCGTGCACCATTGCTGCACCTACTTGGTATTTACATTTTCATGCATAATTATTGTTCTTGATATATGTTTTTATACACCGTTATGTTGATTTATGATTTGTGCATATTTATTTCATTTGATATTGATTTTGTGCACGCAGTTGCACACGTTTATGAATTTTACACCTTGGTACACTCAGTGTTTCTTTTTATGCACTTGAGTTATTGATTGGTATTTTGTGCATTGATGCACCAGATTGGTATTTTTGTACATTCGTTACACCAGACTTATATTTTTCGTACATGCTATTGCACTATATGCTTTTTACGGACCTGACGCGTTGATTTGGATCTTCGTGCCTGATATGAGATGTGATTTTGTGCACACCGGATGCACCCAATTGAGATATTCGTGCACAATAGCTGCACCAGATATTGTTGTCGTGCACACCCATTGCACTAGACAGATGCTTTTGTGCACACCCGTTGCACCTAGTTTTGCGTTGTGCATATTGCGGCACCTGTGTTGGGATTTGATTTCCGTGCGCACCAGACGCACATAGTTGTTGGATACGCCTTTTGAGGCTGATTTTGCTTTTGAGCACTTTGCTTTCATTTTGGCACTAGATTGTGTAATAGCCAAACAGGACTGATCTGAGGACAGTACCTGAGTATTTTGCATGCATCAAAAGTTTAACCAGAGGTTTTCCAAAAGGAGCTATAGTCTCGCTATTTCTTACGTGTCCGCGAGCGACACGAACAATTACAAAAAAAAGAAGAAAAAACCTTTGGGATATTTTTAAAAAAATGGCAGAACGTATAATTTGAGCAAAAACATATATATGTAAATTTACTACTTTTCATATGAGCATTCGCCCCTTATGCCAGGAGTTACACATCACACGGCAATTCAGAAAAGATTTTTGCATGTGTTTTATTCGGTTTTAGGACTTTTCTCCAAGGATGCATGTTATATATATATATAAATATAAATATATATATATATATATATATATATTAGTATTTGACTGTGCATATTGGGTTTCAGTAGTGGAGTAGTGGATTTTGAGATCTGTATCTCTATTGTAACTCCGATGATATGCGTACAAATCCGATGATTTGCGTGATGCTTGACGGAGTTCGATTTTGAGTTATTTTCGTTTTCAGGCGCACACGATGCGCTATGACTTGTCTATATCTTCCATGATTTCGGAGTTCTTGATTTTTGACCGGGTTGTGCTACGTTTAGGGACTCGTTTGTGTATACCTTATACCGATGGGTAGAGACGCGAGATCCTAGAGCGGGCACATCAGTCAGGTTTTAGTGTTCACCCAAGCTCCACGAAGATATAACGTGACTTGAGAGATAGTTACGAGTGGGCAGGGATGAAGGGTGATGTTTCAGACTTCGTTTTGAGGTTCCTGACTTGTCAGCGAGCTAAGGCTGGGCAATTGAGACCGACAGGAGAGTTGCAATCTTTTACCATTCCGGAGTGGGAATGGGAGCAGATATCCATGGATTTCATTGTGGGTCTACCCAGGTCTAGTCAAGGGTATGACTCCATTTGGGTGATTGTTGTCCGGTTATGCTCAGTATGCTCAGTTTGCTCTTTTGTACGTCGACAAGTTTGTGCGTTGCACGGAGTTCGTCCATGCATTGTATCCAATCGAGGCACCAGTTCACTAGCCGTAGTTGGCAGGAGCTTCAGGAAGTTTGGGGTACCTGGTTGAGCTTTAGCTCCGCTTTCCATCCGTAGGCTGATAGTCAGACAGAGCGGACTATACAGACTCTAGAGGATATGCTTCGAGCGTGAGTACTTAATTTGTTAGCAGTTGGGATCGTCACTTGCCATGGATGGAGTTCTCCTACGATAACAGTTATCAGGAGACGTTTCAGATGGCAACTTTTAGGCTTTGTATGGTAGATGGTGTCGATCGCCAGTTTGTTTTATTGACTCCGTGAGAGCAGGATTTTTGGACCCCAGCTAGTCATGAGACTACGGAGAAGATCCAGTTGATTCAGGTCAGGATGAGAGCAGCCCGGTGCGGACAGAAGTCTTATGCCGACCGTCGTTGTCGCAGACTTGATTTTGTAGTGGGAGATCATGTATCCCTACGGATTTTTCCGATGAAATGGTGTGTTGAGTTTTGGGAAACTTAGTCCCAGAATTGTAGGTCCTCTTGAGGTCCTTGAGCGAGTCGGTACCGTTGCCTATTGTTTAGCTCTTCCGCCCAGTTTTTCCTGATGTTCACCCCGTATCCCTTGTGTCGATACTTCGCAAATACCTTCATGGCCCTTCTCACATGATTCAGCACCAGGCCATTCAGCCAGGACGCGATCTTTCGCTCACCAAACAGCCGATAGTTATATTGGATCGGTAGGTGGGGAAACTTTGGTCAAAGGTCTTGCCATCTGTGAAGGCTCCTTGGCGTAGCCCGTCTAGTGAAGAGATCACTTGGGAGACTGTGAGCGAGATGCGGAGGAAATTTCCTCATCTCTTCGAAGGTACGCGTAGTTAGATTTTTGTAAATTCGGGAACCGAATTTCTTTAAGGGGGGAAGATTGTAACACCTTGAAATTCGTTTAGGTTAATTTCGTGTTAGTTAGCGATAATGCGTGTTTTTCATAAAACTTCGTTAATAGTTATTTTTCACATAAACCGGAATAAATCTAATTTAATTTTGAAAATATGTAAATAAGTATATATTTATGTTTTATTAATTATCATTTAATTCATTGTTCACACATTAATCAAATACCTAAACTATTATGTTTTAAGCAAAATTTTTGTTAGCATGCACAACACATTTTTTTCACCTAGATTTAATGTTTCATGTCTATCATTTTTCAAATTTCCCTCATTGTTTTATTTCCTTATTAATTCAAAACAAAACAATCATAAAGATAATAAGAATAGAAATGGGAACAAGGAAGCAGGGGGCAATAAATGAGGCATGGGACACTTTGACCTTGGGTTTTCTCTCTCTCTCACTCTCATTTCCCTACACCAGCAGCAGAAACTTCCCCTCTCTTCCTCTTCTTCTTCTTCTTCTCTTTCTTCATTCACTCAAGCTCATCCCCATATCAATAATCCAAACTTTCTTCACTAAACCTCTTGCAAACACCTCTTTTGTTGGTTCTTAAGCAAATTCTGAACTCTTGGAGGCAAGGCCAGCAAGTTTAAACCCCCCCTAAGACCAACTTGAGGTATTAAGCTCACCTTGTTCACTTTCTTGCTAAACTTGTATCTCAATTATCTTAAAGTAGTGTTTTAGTGAGTTTTAGTGCAAATTAGGTGTTTTAAGTGAAGATTAGGTTAAGTTAGGGTTTTTATGGCTTGATTAGCTTAACTAAGTGTTGTTTGTGTCGTTTAATCCTAGTAAATGTTTCAGTTTACACTAAAACACCATATTGTATTAAATTAGTGTTTTAGTTAGGTTTTGCGCTAGTTTAGTGATCTGCTTTCAACCCGGTTGCTTCAGGCAAAAGTTGCATTTACTGATGTATACTAGAGTTAGACCACACACACGAAGCACGAGACCACCATTCCCAATCCAGGCCGCAAATTAAAGGGTTCTGGCCGCAAATTGCGGCCAGATGGTGAGTGTGGGTGTCGGGGCTTGGGCTGTAGGAGTCTGCTACATATTTAAGACCTTTGGTATATGTAACTTTTCCTATTTCAACTTGTATCAAAATATGGAACCAAATACGTTGTTTTTAGCACTTTTAAACTTGCGCGACACGTACATTATGAGTTTGTGTTTAGTGTTTGCTGTGTATCGTAGCGTGTCAAGGTGGTTTCAGGTGTTGCACGCACGTATCGGCGTTTCGATTGCACACGCGTTTAGCTTGCGACACTAGTTTCTCGTATAGTCTTGATATCGCGTTTTTGCAGCATTTTGGCCTCACGTGTGTTGCTTTGTGTAAATTCTAGGATTTGTCGCGGAGACATCGGACGCGGCGTGGAAAAGAAAGGCGGTGATCGGATCAGACTATTGGAGGCTTTCCGGTGAGTAGATGTACACATCAACGGGGGAAATCGTTTGGATGGCGCTTTGACGCCCGATAGTTAGAATGTAGTTTAGAACTGTAATTATATGTGTAGTTATTATTTCATTATCCCGTTGCATTGCATCATTCGTCACATTAATGTATACTGTGCTAGTAACTCATAGGACACTCGCACTATTACCATTGGCTTATGCTGCACGGGCACTATTCATGAGAACACACACGCCTTGGTAATTTCTATGCCACGAACACTTAATTAGTTAAATCCAAATCTCATCACTTGCGCCTTTATTTTTATTAACCTGCAATTGATATATTTGATTCATTAATATGGATATGTAGGATCTGCTAGACTCATGCATCCATCTTTGCATCACTGTTCATGTATAGCTTTCCAGTTTCCACATCGCATTGCATATTATTGATATCATAGACATTCATGTATCATGATTCACTCGAGGATTTACGTATTTATGATATTTATGGATTTGGAGGAACCACAAAGATCTGAAAAACATATTTCCTTTTTTAAAAAATGTAAGTTTGCGGTTTTCTCATGATATGATATATGTGTCGTCCACCATGAGTTTTCTGCTAGTTTTCGAGACCCATTTCGAGGAGTAGTATGAACCGTCTCGGGTACATGGTGGGCCCGATAGCTACCCCGGGGCAAGATATTAGAGTGTAGTCGATGAGCCTGGCAGGGGCAGACTGCCTACCGGTGATTGTTGGCACGACGGATATCCATAGGATACCGACCGTGGTCGAGAGATATTGATATTTGATGGGCCAGTCCGGATTGCCGGGGCCCAGATTTACTGAGATATTCATATTGGTGTCGATACCGACACAGACTTATATTGATTTTATTGATAAAACTACAACCAAAATTTCAGAAGTTCATTTAAGATAAAACACAGATTCTCATGTTATTTATATTCAGATCTCGCATTTTTATTGCACTCATACTGCATGCATTTTATCATATCGCATCATATTAGTATATGTAAGTTATAACATCATTGTGTACATGCTTACTATAGCCTTATTAGATGTTACTTATTACTCACGAGTTGGCAACTTACCCCCGTTGTGCAATAGTGTTTTGCAGGTCTGACCCGTCAGCACAGTAGCGGCGGGCGCACCTCCTCTTTTGCATCTTTTTGCTTGAACTCGCAGCTTGTTTGTAGGTGGGTTACGGGGTTTATTTTTTTGCCACTTGTATCATTATTGTAGATACTCCATCTACTGTAGCTACCTTATATATACCAGTTGTACTGTTATATTTGTGACCTAGAGACGAGACAGTGAGCTTTGCGTATTTATATTGTTATTTCTCTGGGTCGAGCTCACTTGAGCCGACATGTTGCTTTATTCATTGTGCTTTAATTTCTTTTATGCACGGTTGATATTTATTGCATGGGATTGTGAATCCGCTTTTGGGCGAAGAACTAGCTCCCGCTTGGGGATGCCTTATTTCATATTTTGTACCTGTTTGGGGTCAGTATTTACAAAGGAGACTCTGCCGAATTTTTCGGGAAATGGATGTTGCTTTTAAAAGACTTGATGCGACTTATGTATTAAAAAAATTGCTTTATATATTTTGGTTTTTCCTTCACTCTACTGCTCTATATGGTTTAGATTTCTGGGTTTTGGCTTACTTAGGTTACGTACGCCTTGTGACGTTTCGTAATTTAAGTTCCAGTCACACTCTGTACCATTCGGATCATGACATGACCAAACCCGCTTATTATACTAGGCTGTGGAACGTTGGTTCCGCTCTATCTTATGAAAACTGTCATAAGTTTGACCAAGGGATAGGGGAATGCAGGGATTTCCACGCAACCCGAATGAAGAAAGAGCATTTCGATGCATCTTCTTCTGGTGTGTTAGTTATTTAGAACTGTTTCTCAGTCTGCTCTACGTCCTGGGTATTAGATACCGGATAAGGATCCCATATTTGTAATCTGTTACAAGGGTTAAAGAAAAGTAGAGAACTGGGAAATGGTGATATGTCTCTCAGAGTAGGGGATGGAGCAATTGTTGCTGCCAAAGCTGTCGGCGAATGTCATCTTGTATTGGCGAATATCATCTTGTATTGTTTTTGAACGAATGGTAATACATTGATTTTGAACGACTGTTATTTCGTACAGTCAATGATGTGCAATATAATATCCGTTTCTTTATTAGAAAAAGAAGGATATGACTTTGCATTTGAGAAAAATGTTATGAACATTTTCCTAAATCAAGTGTTGATTGGATTTGGTACGTTATGTAATGGTATATACATTCTAAATCAAAATACAGTTATGAATATATAGAACACACACAAGAGAAAAAGTTTAGAAATGAACGAAGACTTCTTGTGGCACTGTAGACTTGGTCATATCAATGCGACAAGACTAGCTAAGCTGCATAAAGATGGACATTTGAATCTGTTCAAATTTACATCTTATGAAACTTGTCGGTCTTGTCTCAAGAGAAAGATGACCAAAACTCCGTTTTCGGGATACGGAGAAAGAGCTACTGAACTCTTGGGACTGATACATAGTGATGTATGCGGTCCTATGTCTACATATGCCAGGAATGGTTCCTCGTACTTCATTACATTCACCGATGATCTCTTAAGATTCGGACATGTGTTCCTGTTGAAACACAAATCTGAAGCTTTTGAGAAATTCAAGGAATATAAAAGCGAAGTAGAGAACCAGACAGGTAAAAGTATTAAAATCCTTCGATCTGATCGAGGAGGAGAATACTTAGGCACGGAATTCCGAGATTATCTAAAAGAGAATGGGATTCTCTCTCAGCTTGCTCCTTCGTCTATACCACAGCACAATGGAGTATAGATCCGTAAATGGATTTTTATGTATAGCCACTTCAGTCATGCTCGTCGTTTCTCGAATGGAAAAAAGAATCTTTTTTCTGGGAACATGGTAAACCATAAATTCTTATGTTCGTGATTCTTCATCCACCGATGTAGAAAATGCTCGTGGCCGAGGAATCACACCCTATTAGATATGGTGCGCTCTATGATGAGTACTGCTGAGTTACCTATTTTATTTTAGAGTTATGCACTTAAGATAGCTGCATACCTATTGAATCAAGTTCCATAAAAATCTGTGCCTAAAACACCATATGAGATATGGAGTGAAAAGAGACCATATCTTAAACGAGTTAAGATATCGGGTTTTCCGGCCTATGTTAATAAATAGAATCCGGACAAACTCGAAGCACGATCAGTTCTTTGCAAGTTTGTGGGATATCCAAAGAAATCACATGGATATCTATTCTACCATAGTGAGGAACAAAAAGTGTTTGTTGCTCAACATGACACCTTTTTAGAAAATGAATTTCTTGTAAAAGAAATTAGTTGTAATGAGGTAGAGGTGGAAGAAGTTCCAGATACACAAACTACAACTGAAGATCTGGTAGAACCGGAGGATTCAATAGTCCCCGACGAACTTCAGCCACTCCGCAGATCTAGTAGGGTTCCTCATCCACCTGAGAGATACTACGGTTTTCTCATAGACGGTAGGAGTGAGGATTACATCATGGAAGATGATGACCCAACTAGTTTCGAGTAGGCCATCATAAATGGGGTCTCTATGAAATGGTTGGATGCTATGTGATCAGAGATGGAATTCATGTACACCAACATAGTATGGGCTTTGGAAGTTCCTCCTGAAGGGGTAAAACACATTGGAAGCAAGCGGATCTTTAAGAAGAAAATTGATGTTGATGGAAAGGTTGAGACCTTCAAAGCTAGACTTGTAGAAAAAGGTTTTCGTCAACGACCAGGTGTCGACTATGACGAGACCTTTTCTTTAGTAGCTATGCTTAAGTCCATCAGGATCCTACTTGCCATTGCAGGATACAATGACTATGAAATCTGGCAGATGGACGTCAAGACTACTTTTCTAAATGGTAATTTATAAGAGAGCGTGTATATGACATAGCCAGAGGGCTTCATAGACAGTGGGAGCAGCGGAAAGGTGTGCAAGCTGTTTAAATCAATTTACAGATTAAAGCAGGCATCGCGGAGCTGGAACATCTGTTTTGATGTAGCAGTCAAAGTTTTGACTTCATCAAAAATGTAGATGAACCGTGTATATATAAAAAGGTTGTAGAGAGTAAGGTTATCTTCCTCGTATTGTACGTAGATGACATACTCTTGATAGGAAATGATGTTCCTATGCTGCACTCGGTCAAACTCTTCCTATCGCAAAAGTTCTCCATGAAAGATCTGGGTGATGCCTCCTACAACCCGGGGATAAAGATCTATAGGGATAGGTCTAAAAGAATGTTGGGATTGTCCCAATCCAGGTACATAGACACAAACTAAAGAGGTTTAGTATGGAATATTCAAAGCATGGCACTTTACTTGTTTGTTCGGGAATCACTCTCTCTAAAGAGATGTCTCCCAAGACTTATTTGGAGAGGGCTTGCATTGTTGGATATGTATGCCCTAGAGACCTTTATTGTATAGGATAATAGGGATATGTATATACAGAAATAATTTTGCTCAATATGATAGTATGCTATCTGGTTTATCTTTATCTTAACATGTGATGTGTTTTACCTAATATTTCATATCTTGTATACATGTTGATAAAGCCTTTAGGATCTTTGCTTGACTACTAGGACTATGATGTAGATCATACTAGTGGGGCTTGGGTAGTCCACAAGCATATCCTTTAATAGTTCCTAGTCGAGGGAATATCGAGACAGGGCATCGATATTCCAGAGTAGACTGGTGTGTACGTTTCTTGATCCTGTATGGGGCGATGGTTGATCCCATAACCATTGGTGTTTAACATTAAAGATTGTACACAGGTGCTCATTAGAGAATGGGTACACCGAACATGACCCACCGAGAACTCCTAGATGGTATCATACCTATTTTCAGATAGCAGTTCTCTGGTGACACTTATACATGTTAGTCTGTAGACCCAAGATCGTCATAGTGTCTTGTGTGGTTCCCACTGTGCTTTGATTTCCTCCCTACCACGGCTCATCAGAGTCGTGCAAACAGGTGGATTTTGGGTACAGTCCCGAATCACATGGAGGCAGTGAACTATAGGAGGGTTTTCGTCTCTCCCGGTATAGGGAGTTGATGTTGCGCTATGCTCGATTGGATATAACAGCATTTCCCTGGCCAGGGTTGTTGAGATTTACTGATAAGAGTTATCAGTAGCTTCTCGAACCATTATGAGCCACAGATCGGCATGACTTATCAAGTTACTGGGGTCTAACGTTTACCACCCCTAGACCCGATATGTGACGTATCAGATGAAGAGATCGGACTGTACGATAAGTGTTACTCATAGGCTCGTTGGGGTTAGGATGAGTTCGCTCGTCGGCCACCTTTTCGACATGTACCTGGTAGCCGTTACGCACAGCTAGTGCCGCTAACGGGCTTGTGGTTAAACCCACTGCTAGCGTACTATCGAGTTTTTAGAGTCCCACACGGAGGGTTTCCCTGCTTCAAGCAAAACGATGTAGAGGCTGTAAGGTGTTACGGCAGGGTTTCTATCATATGCGTGTATGTAGGGTGTTTTTCGTCACCCCATTAAGACGGGAATACGTACGCGCTTGTCAGGCGCATTACAGATCCACCCTGCCTAGGGTAGTGTTCATACCATAATTTTGCATTATTATATTCCCCATTCTTATTCATTTTACAAATAAACAGGTGCTTTTAACTCATGTCTGCTACTTAGTTGCAGGTTACAGGTTCTCGGAACAAAAACAGTGAAATTGACGAACAGACGATACAAAAGTGAGACTACGACCATCAAATGGAAGAATCTTGA
Source organism: Agapanthus africanus (assembly GCA_030015575.1). Taxonomy (NCBI): domain Eukaryota; kingdom Viridiplantae; phylum Streptophyta; class Magnoliopsida; order Asparagales; family Amaryllidaceae; genus Agapanthus; species Agapanthus africanus. The sequence continues at coordinate 311,194,022 of CM057345.1, read as the reverse complement.
TCAAGCCTACAGTTTGGAGAATAAACGAAGGTCAACAAACGAGTTCACAAGTACAAAGGCAGTGCAAGGTTCAAGACTTCGACACGAAGCAAACGGTAAAGTCCATGACATTATTCACTGTGGAAATCTGGAAGAGAACTAGAAGACATTCTGAAGAACCAAGTGAAGAAACGAGAAGAAACATGCAACCAGAATCAACCCAAGAAAAATCAGCCAGCAAGCTCCCTACTTGGCCGCGGAACCGCGGCCAAACCTTGCTCTTGGCCGCGGATCCGCGGCCGCGCTAAGCCCGTGTCGGTGGAAAAATTCTGTGGTCTCTGGCGGTGCGTTGACTAGTCTTTCTTAGGGGGTAAAATTGTAAATACAGACGTGACTCGATTGTAACCCTAGGGTTTCTATGTTCTATAAATAGAAACCCTAAAACCTTTTTTAGGTTATGCCTCTTTTTATTTCATCTATTCAGAATTTAATTCCTGTGTAAATGATTAGAGAGAGCCATCAATAAAGTAAGTAATTTTATTTCATTGCCCTAGTTAATTTTCATTCTGCCTTAGTATAATTTTATTATTTGCCCTAGTTAGATAGTTAGAAAATGTTTATCAATTCCCTAATGAGTGAGTAGTCTCCTCACTTGTTAGGGTTAGATTTAGGGAAGGTTTGAGAGATGAAAATCTCTCACCCCTTTCTTGCCCATCACATATAATTGATAGGACTCTATGCATGCATACACACACCGTTCCCTACGGCACCCTATCCCACGAGGCAGCGGTGATACCATAGTTTAAACGACTGGGTGCGTATGTTTTCCATGGAGGTTAGGGTAATAATTAAGAAAGGAAGGACAAGAACCTAGAGGAAGAAACATCGTTTCTTCCCGATGGTACTAATCCCCTTTATTAATTATTACCATAACATCTCATAGATCTAAATTAGGGCATTGAAAGCGGTGAGGAAATCTTCAATTTTCAAACTTAACCTAAACCTAACCCTAGCAAGATTCTAGTCCTAGATTAAATCAGTTTAGTTTTAGCGATAATCCATCCACACCGTTCGGAATTAACTCGTTAGACCAAATTAGGAAATACACAACATCCCTGTGGACCGACCCATACTCACCGGCTAGTTACCAAGCGACGCCGTTCTTGATTGCGGTTATAAATATTCTTTGATCAATCAAATGGCACCATTGCCGGGGATGGCGTAGTATTTTCTTTTTGCAATTTCGGGTTAATATAAAATCATAAAACTCATAAAAAACTGAAAAATAAAAAAAACATAAAATTTTATCATCTTTTTATTGTTTGAAGGGTTTTTCGTGTGAATTTTGCAGGATCGACGAACGAGTTCGGATCTGGAAAAATCCAGAGAGCGAAACAGAAATCTGAAAATCTGAACAACAGAGGATTACAACAACAGAGGAGCAGAAGAAATCTATAGATCTGAACCGCACTTCCGACCCTGGAACTACCGCCGCAACCCACCTCGAGCCGCGGAACCGTCGCGGGTTGCTGACGTTAGCAACCCGAAATCCCACTGTAAGTCTCCTCTCTCCTTCTCTGCAACCCCTGATATCTCCTCTGTAAAATTTGCCTGCAGGATTCTTTGCGCTAAAAAAAATCTCTCCCCCTTCCAATAATTGATCTTGTGCAGGATTTTTTGCGCCGCGCTAAAAATTGTTTGCAAGTGATTGTTTACTGTTTTGCATATTTAATTGGACTTTAAGGGGCTTGAAACCAATCCAAATTGGGTGGGGATTTCATCACCCTTCCCAGGACCCCAGAAATCACATAAGGCATATTGCATTGACCATAATTTAATTAAAAAATATTAGACTCAGCCCTAAGGACTTCGCGCTCAATAGAACAAAGGAATAGTTGTAGGCATCGACCGTTGATCCTAACCTGACTTTGTGGTGTCTAGGCAAGTGTGTCTAAGACGAGTGGTTACTTAATTAGGCCCACTACTTACATAGTGGAGAACCTCCCACATACCTGGCCACAAATTGTTAGGTTTACCTAGCACGTTATGAAGGGTTTGGAAGCATCACATGTCTCAAAATTAAATTTTTAAGGTTCTAAGTGAACATACAAAGAATCAATGCTAAAAAATTAGGGTTTCATAACATAAACAACATCACAAGTAACAAAGGCTAGGGTTTTGAGAGTACAACCTTTGTAGCTCCCTACGCTAGACTCCTCGGCCACTTGAAGGTTGGAAAAGGGTTCGCTTGAGGTCTTCTAATTGTTAGTTATATGTATGCCCTAGAGGCCATTACTGTACATTGGATGTATATTGTAGTGGATGCTGGGATATATATAAGGAGGACTTTCTTGCTCGACATGATAGTATGCTATCTGGTTGACCTTTACCTTAACGTGTACACTGATTGTCTCTCTGTTACATGTTGGTAAAGCCCTTAGGATGTGTACTTGACTACCTGGACTGTGATGCGGATCATACTAGTGGGGACATGGTAGTCCATAAGTACATCCTTCAAAGTCCCTAGTCGTGGGTATATCGAGACGGGGCATCGATATACCAGAGTAGACTAGCGTGTACCTTCTCGATCCATACAGATGGGCGATGGATGATCCCATATCCATTGGTGTTTGACATCAGAGATGATATACGGGTGCTCAGTAGAGACTGGGTACACTGGACGGACTCGCCGAGAACTCCCAGATGGTATTATTCCTTACGTCAGATGGCAGTTCTCTGGTGACACTGGTACAGAGTAGTCTGTTGACCCGAGATCGTCATAGAGTCTTGTGTGGTTCCCACTGTGCTTTGATTTCCATCTTACCAGGTCCAAGAGGGCGTGCAAAACGGTGGTTTTTGGGTACAGTCCCGAGTCACATGGAGGCAATGAGCGATAGGAGGAGATTCGTCTCTCCCGGTATAGGGGGTTGATGTTGCTCTGTGTTCGATTGGCTATAACAGGAAATCCCTGGCCAGGGTTGCTGAGATTTACTGGTAAGTGTTACCTGTAGTTTCTCGAATTGTTATAGACCTCATATCGACACGACTTATCGAGCTATTGGGGTCTGACGTTTACCACCCCTAGGCCAGATATGCGACATATCAGACGATCAGACCGGACTGTACGGTAGTGTTACTGGTTGGATTCACAGGAGTATGAGCGGGCTTGCTCGTCGATCTTCTGATCGCTCAATACCCGGGTGGCCGTTACGTTTAGCAGACCGCTTGCGGCTTGTGGGTGCTTGATATGATCATCACCTGCTGCCGGCGTATTGACGAGTCTTTAGAGTCCTACACAGAGGTTTCCTGGCTCAAGCGAAACGAAATAGGAGCGCATATGAGATATGTGCGGGACCGAGAATAATGCGTGTATGTGATACCGTATTCCATTCTCGCGATGAATGTATCGAAAGGTTGTATGCGATATAACCTAGTTATCGAATCAAGGGTTGGTTCGATAAGCCGATACATAGAATACTAGTCGGTTATATGCGATATGACCGGATCGTTAAATCAAGTGTTGATTTAATGATTTAATGCATAATTATATATTTGATATATTACTTTGCATTAACTAGTATTGGTTCACTTTAAGATGGATTTTCTCACTCGGATGTGCGCATTGCATATGCGATATGATTTTGTGCACTTGCTTGTATCATGTTTGATGATGCATGCCTTTTGGTTAAGTGTAAAGAATTAAACCTTGGTTAATGAAATGGTTAGGGTTTACTTTTTCCTTATTCATTTTATTCATTTATTTATTCTTTTGGAAAAAGAAAAGCAAATGAGAAAATGGTGGCATGTTTTGTTTTGTTCATGAAGCTTCATGAAGACTTTGACCAAGTGACCATTTTGTCTCATGCTTAACCCTAACCATCCCACTAACCATGATTTATTCTCTACACTTGACCATGGTTTGGTTATGATAAGTATTCTTTTAATTTTCTTTTTGGAAATAACTTGTCATAACATTTTCCTTCTTCTTCTTCATTTCTTCAAGTGAAGAAAGCTTGCCTCCATCAATGGCAAGTGATGAAAAAGAATGAGAAATCCAAATCTAAAGTCTACCCACTTCCTATTTCTTCATCCTCTACCTTTTGCCAAGTAGTAGAGTATGTTTTCTTCACAAGTTTCATGACTTGGTGAAGTGAGAGCTTGATCTTGCAATGCTTCGACGTAGATCATCTTCGGCATGGACATCGACGACCTTGCTCGCCATTTCTCCGACGAAGCCGACGCTAGAGCCCGGGAATTCATTTGGACAGCGAGGGGACTTCGTTGCGGAGCTATGGAGGTGGAGCACCGGATCTACAAAGGTCTTAGTTAAGTGTTAACTAGTTTGCTTTTCGCCTAGACATCGAGCCAACGATCCGTAGTTTAGGGTTTCTCGGCACCGTAAATTTTTAAATTGGCATGGTTGATGCCTTGTGAGACCTCATTAGGGTGCCTAGAAACCCTACAGTGGTATCAGAGCCTAGCTAAAGCCTTAGGCGAAGTCTAGACGGAATTTGAAACCCGAACGAACCCGAAACCTAACTCAAAAATAGCTCTCTGTCCTTTTTTCAAAAAATGGGTTTTTTCAATATTAAAAATATGCAGAAAAATCAGCAGGTGTTTTTAAGAATTACTGTGCAATTCGATCGGCTAAATCGTTTAAAGTGAGGCGGAATCGCGGCAAGAGCGGTGCTCATGCGGCGGTTCCGCGGCTATGTAGCCACGTCATCTTGTGTAATCTGCACAGTAATTCCTAATTTTGTCTGTGTGGCTTTCCGGATAAATTTTTTGAATATGTTAAAAAGTTCGACAGGATATAAATACCCAATTTTTCCCCTGTCGGGAAATTTCCAAGTGTTGGATTTTTCCGTAGTTTAACGACGTTCTAAGTAGTGCAAGTAACGCGATGGACCCTCTAGAAGACAACAAACCTTAACTCGATTATGTGACCGTCTTGAACTGCCCTTTGAACCTTCGGGTTTGGGGCAGTACGGCGTGCCACATGTGAGGCGTTGGCTTGACCCTTCTACGGCTGGACCGTTGGTACTGAGGCACGAACTGAATGTTGTTAGACTTATTTCATGTGTTGATCTGTATCGGGAAAACTTGGGTGTTTGAATGTTCGATCGGAAAGTTTAACATTTTCTATTTATCCGGAATGGGATACAATAATTGGAATTCACAATAAGTTATGAGATAACTGAATGAATGTTATAAACATAGCAGTTTAGTCTCACTTGATCGGTTGCCACGGAATTTTGATGTGATCAAAAGTCCGTCGCAATCACGTAGCGTACGCGGATACTCGCCGGGTAAACTTAATAGACAGCCTCGCTCCATAGCCCCGACCAAGTGACTGTAGGAGAACCCCGTAGCCAAAAGAATCCGTTCGGGTGCTCGCGGCAACGGTGTTCCGCCTTGGTGCACTTCGTCGACGGTATCGGGAGTGCGGCCGCCTACTAATGTTTACGACGAGCATTCGATCAGAATGTCGGGAATCCTGTTGAATTGCCCGACTTGATATTGAAAAGAGTTTTCGATAATGAGACTAAAATGCGGGGTTTATAATTGTTAGGCATGCGATGTCTAAGGAATTCATTTGGTCAGGCATGCGATGTCTGAGGTGGTTGCGGATTCCAACTGTTGTAGTTTTACACTTTCTTTTCTGTGACCGTAAGTGTAATATGTGATATCGCCGGTTTCGTTGCTATATGTCAACGACAATTGGGATGCGCATATTTACTTACGTTGATGACATGTGATGTTATGTGTTGCTGGATATGTTATATTGGATCGTCGTGTTTGAATAGCCGGGGGTTTTATGTGAGATGAGTGTTTTTCATTTTCATTCATGTAAAAACTTGTATGTAATATTCTTTTATTGGGGCACTTCCAGGTTGCGGAAGTTGTCACCTTTTGTATATTATTTACTTTTCCGCACTAGGATAGACCTAAGGAGGGGAGCACAAGTAATCGGGTTCTGGGGTCCAGTGGGAGTCCAACTCGAGGAGTCGAGTCCGGGTCTCCTAACCCTAGAATTGGTAGGGTTGCTTGCAGCTCTCATAGGGGTCTAGGGGTGTGGGTTTGGCTATTCATCATGACCGTGGAATCCGTGTTTTATACTGGCTCGTATTGAAAACACGGACGTCCTAGTATATCCAATATTTCATATGTATCTTCTGCTGCGATATCTGTGATGTGATCATGTGATGTTCTATGAAAGATACTCTATATAGTATATATGATATATTATATAGGCGTTACTTATGTTTTACACCCGCGCTAGCCCTGCCCTGCTCTGCCGTTAGTTACCTAACCTAACGGTGCACGAGGGGACATCGAGGCGAATGCGGATGGCATAAGTGTACGTCGTATTTATCTGTGATGTTTAGGTACTTAAATGATGGGACTTCATTAATATGATTAATGAAATAAAAGAAACCTAAGATGTTGTAGAATCGAATTTCAAAATAAAATAGGTAGCTACAGTTCTTGCTTTGCACAGCGGTATATATGATATATCCTGCACCTTATTCGATAAGGAAAGGACCGAGATCCCTTCACCGGGAGTGACTCCTTTAGCAATAACTGGCAGATGCTGCACCCTCGGTTTGTCTTTTGATTGCTTTTAAGAGTTTTTGCTTTGCACAGTGATATATATGATATATCCCGCACCTCATTCGACGAGGAAAGGACCGACGATCCCTTCACCGGGAGTGACTCCTTTAGCAAAACTAGAAAAGCCTCAAAAACACTCCATTTCAAAATTCATTCGATCCTACAACGATATCAAGTTCATTACGCAATAGGTTTTTAGAAAAACCTGTCGTAGCCCTCCGTCATTTCAGATACGTACTAGTTAGTATTCGTGCTGCGGTTGTTTGGCCTCCGTCAAGGCGTAGTGTACGGTAGCTAATTAGTGCTTATCTGCTAGCATATGATGCGATTGGATTAGGGTATTCGTACGGCGTTGTTTGGCCTCCGTCAAGGGTCGTGCGGGTGGGTTTAATTCAATCAGGAAATGACGGGTTGAACTTGACTAGCGGACTATGGGTTGTTTGGCCTCCGTCAAGGTCATAGCGAGCTAGGGGCAAAATATTATCGGGAATTTCAAGTGTTGAAATTTGCAATGAGATTGCATACCTTCTATGAGATAGTTGGATCCCGATACCCGCTGCGAGTAATTGTTACTCCTGGGAGAGTTTTATACATTACAATTAGCCGATCAAGTAGGTGTCTAGAAAGGTGTCAACGGGGTTATGCCTCTGGGAAAATGAGGTTTACATTAATTAGGTTCGTGCGAAAGCACGGGGGACCTCCCTCAAAATACCGACACTGGCCTGGCTGAAAGATTGGCGAACTTGTAGTGTGTAATTAATCCCGGCTAGTCTTTCCTTTTAGGGTTTGAAGGAAGATTTGATAAAAAGCAGTGGGAGCCATCCTGATTAGATAAAATAATAACCAATCTATTCTTGCAAGAGCGCACGCTGAGTGTTTTCTTCTCTCTCTCTCCAGGTAGCGACCATATCACGCCTTAATCAAGATAATTATACGGATTATTGACCGAACCCACTTGTTATACTGAGCTGGGGAACGTTGGTCCCGCTCCTACTTATAATTGTTATAAGACAGAGCAGGAAATTGGGGAATACCAGAATTCCCGTGCCGCCCAAACGAAGAGAGTGCATGTTGATGCATCATCTTCGGGTGTGTTCATTATACAGAACTGTTTCTCAGTATCCTCCGCATCCTGGGTATATGATACCGGATCAGGATCCCAGATATGTAATCTGTTACATAGGGCTACAAAAGGGTAGAAAAACTGAGAACGGGTGATAAGTTTCATGAGGCAGAAAACGGGGCAAGTGTTGCAGCCAAGTCTGTCGGTCACTGTCACCCTGTATTACCAATACATTGATTCTGAACGAATGTTATTAGATACCGAACCTGATATACAAAATCATATCAGTCTCTTTATTAGTAAAGAAATGATAAAATTTTGTATTGTTGGATAATGTTTTGAACATTTCCTATATCAAAAGTTGATCGGATCAGGCACGTTATCTAAAAGCGTTGATGTTCTAAATCAAACTACAGTTCTTAGTATACGGAACACACACAAGAGGAAAAGTTCTGAAATGAACGAATCCTTCTTGAGGTATTGTAGACTAGGTCAGATCAATGCGACCCGACTGGCTAGAGTTATATAAAGATGCATATTTAAATTAGTTTGAACTTACATCTTGTGAAACTCGCCAGTCATGTCACAAAGATAAGATGACCATAGCTCCGTTTACTGGAAACAGAGAAAGAGTTAGTGAACTCTTGGGATGATACATGTTGATGTATGTAGGTCCCCTGTCTACACATGCCAGGACTGGTTCTTTATACTTCATTACGTTCTCTGATGATCTTTCGAGTTTCAGACCTATGTTCCTGTTGAAATACAAGTCCGAACCTTTTGAGATATTCACAGAATATATGTTAGAAGTAGAGAACCAAAATACGGGTATAAGTATTATGTCCTTTGATGTGATCAAGGAGGAGAATACTTGAGCACGGAAATCCTGGACTATTCTAAAGGAGAATGAGATTCTCTCTCAACATTACTCCTCCGTATACACCATGGCACGATGGTATATCGGGGCGGAGCAATCACACCCTATATGATATGGTGTGCTCTATGATGAGTATTACTGAGTTACCTATTTCCTTTTAGGGGTTATGCACTTGAGAAGCTGCATACCTATTGAATAGGTTCGAATCAAATCAGTTGCCTACCGCTCCATATGAGATATGGAAAGGGAAGAGCCTATGTCTTAAGCTAGTTAAGATTTGGGGTTGTCCGGCCTATGTCTAAAAGAAAAATCCGGACAAGCTCGAGGCAAGGTCTGTTATGTAGAACTGGAAGTGTTCCAGCTATACAAACTACAGCAGATGATTTGGTACAACCAGAGGATTCAGTAGAAACCAACGAACCCCAGCCTCTCCGCCGATCTAGTAGGTTCATCACCCACCTGAGAGATACTTCGGTTTCTCTATGACAGTGGGAGCGAGGAATGCATCATGAGATGATGACCCAACTAGTTTCGAGCTGGCCATCAAGAGTGAGACTCTGTAAGAATGGCTGGATGTTTATTGATCTGAGATAGAATCCTTATACACCAACAAAGTATGGACTTTGGTTGCTATATCTGAAGGGTTAAATCCCCATCAGGAGCAGGTATATCTTGAGAAGATTACTTGGTGTATATGGAAAAGTTGAGACTTTCAAAGCTAGACTTGTTAAAAGTTTGCATCATTGACCAGGTGTGGATAATGATGAAACCTTTTCCAGTACCTATGCTTAAGTCCATCCAGATCCTACTTACCACGGCTACATACCATGACTACGATATCTGGTGGTTGGGTGTCATGACTGCTTTTCTAAATGATATTTTGGAAAAGAGCGTCTATAAGTACACAGCCAGAGGGCTTCGTAGACAGTGGGAGCAGCGGAAACGTGTGCAAGATGCTTTATAGGATAAAGCAGGCATCGCGGAGATGGGACATCTGTTTTGATGAATTAGTCAAAGAGTTTGACATCATCAAAATGGTAGATGAACCTTGTATAAACAAAAAGGTAGTAGAGAGTATGGTGGCGATCCTCGTAGAGTACGTGGATGACATACTTTTGATGAGGAAAGAGTTTCCTATGCTACGCTCGATCAATCTCCGCTTATCACAATGATTCTCCACATAGGATCAAAGTGATACCTACTAAATCCTGGATTTTGGATCTATGAGATAGATCTAAATGGATGTTAGGCTACTCACTAGATGTAGTGAGATGGTATCAACTGACCCTGGGGAAAATCACTGGAAGTGTTCCAGGGTGATAAAGACGACTGAATGTCAGTCACAGGCATTGTCTTTACCCTCAGTGGAGGGACGGTATGTTGGAAGAGTTCGAAGCTAGATACCGTGACATACTAGACGATAAAGGCAGGATACATCGCTACTTAAGATGCTACCAAAGAGGCTGTTTGGGTGTATATTGGTTCATGAGATGAACTAAGTTCCTCCCATTGTGTGACAATGGAGTTGTGGCTTATGCCAAGGAACGCATGTCCCATCAGTGATCCAGACATATTCTAAGGCAGTATCACCTGATCATGGAGATGGTTGATCTCCAGGGTGATCGAGGTTAGGAGAGTAGACTCAGAGGACAACACGGCGGATCCACTCACGAAGGCCTATTCCCAGAGAGAGACTTTTATGGGATGGTTGAGTATGAGATACTACAACCACTACTACAGATGGCCCTAGTGCAAGTGGGAGATTGTTAGTTATATGTATGCCCTAGAGGCCATTACTGTACATTGGATGTATATTGTAGTGGATGCTGGGACATATATAGGGAGGACTTTCTTGCTCGACATGATAGTATGCTATCTGGTTGACCTTTACCTTAACGTGTACACTGATTGTCTCTCTGTTACATGTTGGTAAAGCCCTTAGGATGTGTACTTGACTACCTGGACTGTGATACGGATCATACTAGTGGGGACATGGTAGTCCATATGTACATCCTTCAAAGTCCCTAGTCGTGGGTGTATCGAGACGGGGCATCGATATACCAGAGTAGACTAGCGTGTACCTTCTCAACCCATACAGATGGGCGATGGATGATCCCATATCCATTGGTGTTTGACATCAGAGATGATATACGGGTGCTCAGTAGAGACTGGGTACACTGGACGGACTCGCCGAGAACTCCCAGATGGTATTATACCTTACGTCAGATGGCAGTTCTCTGGTGACACTGGTACAGAGTAGTCTGCTGACCCGAGATCGTCATAGAGTCTTGTGTGGTTCCCACTGTGATTTGATTTCCATCTTACCACGTCCAAGAGGGCGTGCAAAACGGTGGTTTTTGGGTACAGTCCCGAGTCACATGGAGGCAATGAGCGATAGGAGGGGATTCGTCTCTCCCGGTATAGGGGGTTGATGTTGCGCTGTGTTCGATTGGTTATTTGCTGAGATTTACTGGTAAGTGTTACCTGTAGTTTCTCGAATTGTTATAGACCTCATATCGACACGACATATCGAGCTATTGGGGTCTGACGTTTACCACCCCTAGGCCAGATATGCGACATATCAGACGATCAGACCGGACTGTACGGTAGTGTTACTGGTTGGATTCATAGGAGTATGAGCGGGCTTGCTCGTCGATCATCTGATCGCTCAATACCCGGGTGGCCGTTACGTTTAGCAGACCGCTTGCGGCTTGTGGGTGCTTGATATGATCATCACCTGCTGCCGGCGTATTGACGAGTCTTTAGAGTCCTACACAGAGGTTTCCTGGCTCAAGCGAAACGAAATAGGAGCGTATATGAGATATGTGCGGGACCGAGAATAATGCGTGTATGTGATACCGTATACCATTCTCGCGATGAATGTATCGAAAGGTTGTATGCGATATAACCTAGTTATCGAATCAAGGGTTGGTTCGATAAGCCGATACATAGAATACTAGTCGGTTATATGCGATATGACCGGATCGTTAAATCAAGTGTTGATTTAATGATTTAATGCATAATTATATATTTGATATATTACTTTGCATTAACTAGTATTGGTTCACTTTAAGATGGATTTTCTCACTCGGATGTGCGCATTGCATATGCGATATGATTTTGTGCACTTGCTTGTATCATGTTTGATGATACATGCCTTTTGGTTAAGTGTAAAGAATTAAACCTTGGTTAATGAAATGGTTAGGGTTTACTTTTTCCTTATTCATTTTATTCATTTATTTATTCTTTTGGAAAAATAAAAGCAAATGAGAAAATGGTGGCATGTTTTGTTTTGTTCATGAAGCTTCATGAAGACTTTGACCAAGTGACCATTTTGTCTCATGCTTAACCCTAACCATCCCACTAACCATGATTTATTCTCTACACTTGACCATGGTTTGGTTATGATAAGTATTCTTTTAATTTTCTTTTTGGAAATAACTTGTCATAACATTTTCCTTCTTCTTCTTCATTTCTTCAAGTGAAGAAAGCTTGCCTCCATCAATGGCAAGTGATGAAAAAGAATGAGAAATGCAAATCTAAAGTCTACCCACTTCCTATTTCTTCATACTCTACCTCTTGCCAAGTAGTAGAGTGTGTTTTCTTCACAAGTTTCATGACTTGGTGAAGTGAGAGCTTGATCTTGCGATGCTTCGACGTAGATCATCTTCGGCATGGACATCGACGACCTAGCTCACCATTTCTCCGACGAAGCCGACGCTAGAGCCCGGGAATTCATTTGGACAGAGAGGGGACTTCGTTGCGGAGCTATGGAGGTGGAGCACCGGATCTACAAAGGTTGTATTTCCGTATTCACTTAGTTAAGTGTTAACTAGTTTGCTTTTCGCCTAGACATCTAGCCAACGATCCGTAGTTTAGGGTTTCTCGGCACCGTAAATTTTTAAATTGGCACGGTTGATGCCTTGTGAGACCTTATTAGGGTGCCTAGGAACCCTACACTAATGTCCACGACGATCCACCCGAAGCTCCTTTGTCCAAGCATGCAACTTCACTTGATCAAGAGAATAAAATGAAGCTAACACTCTTCACAAGTGGGCAAGAATAGTGTAGAATGGTGTTGTGGTTGCTTTTCTCACTTAAAATTCCTAACTTGGTGAGTGTTTTGCTCACTAGAGAAATCTAGAAAGCAAAAGAGCAAGGAGGAAGAAGATGATGGCATTTTTTAGAACAAGAGAAAAGATAATCTCTAATGAAAAATAGAAAATATATGTATATATATTTTCCACTCTTCATCTCAAACCATGGTTAAATAATAAAGATATTATTGTATTTGAGTTAAAACACAAAAGGAAAGTTAACCCATGGTTAAAAGGTGGGTGAGCAAGGTTAGTTCAAAGAAGAGTGTAGAAACTAAACCATAAATTATCCTTTTCCTTTTCTTTATGTTTTAACATAAATACAAATAATAATCCATATATAAATCCAAGGTGTGAGTCTTATTGCCACCATTTTCTATATATATACAACCATGAAGGATGATGTATGTATGTATGTGTGCATGCACATCCATATGTGCATCAACAAGAATGAATGCATACATGCATGCATACATCCAAAAATACAAGAAATGATTTCTAGTGAGAAACTAATGGTCAAATGATAAATCAACACTTGATTTAGCAATCCAGTCATATCACATACGACCTGACCAAAAGCAAGCCGTCCGATTAATATACGGTATCTTACACGCTCATTTTAACCGGGTCCAAGAGCATATCTTATATGCGCACCACAACGTTTCGCCTGGATTAGGTAACTCCTTTGTGGGACTCTAAGACTCGTCAATACGCCGGTAGTGGGTGATGATCATATCAAGCACCTCCAAGCCGCAAGCGGTCAGCTAAACGTAACGGCCACCCGGGTATTGAACGATCAGAAGAAAACAAGCGAACCTGCTACAACTCCCGTCGAGCCAACCGACAACACTACCGTACAGTCCGACCTCTTCGTCAGATATTGTGCATATCGAGTCTAGGGATGGTAACGTCGATCCCAATAACTCAATAAGTCGTGCCGATGAATGGTCTATAACAGATCGAGAAACTACTGATAACACTTATTAGTAAATCTCTGCAGCCCTGGCCAGGGACTTACTGATATAACCAGTCGAGCACAGCACAACATCAACTCTCAATACCGGGAGAGACGAAACCCTTCCTATCGCTCATCGCCTTCGTGTGTCTCGGGACTGTACCCAACGGCCACCTGTTTTCACAACTCAGTAGAGCCATGGTAGGGTGGTAATCAAAGTACAGTGGGAGAACACACAAGACTCTATGACGATCTCGGGTCTACACTAACCTGCACCAGTGTCACCTGAGAACTGCTATCCGACGATAGATATAATTTCATATAGGAGTTCTCGGTGAGTGCGTCCAGTGTACCCAGTCACCACTGACCACCCGTATACGATCTCTATGTCAAACATCGATGAATGTGGGAACATCCATCGCCCATCATATGGGTCTAGTATCATATACGCTAGTCTACTCTGGTATATCGATGCCCCGTCTCGATATACCCCCGACTAGGGACATTCAAGGATATACTTATATACTACTGATGTCCCACTAGTATGATCTCTATCATAATCACAGTAGTCAAGTCAATATCCTCAGGGCTTTATCAACATGTATGAATGAATAAAAGCATGGTCAAAACAACATGTCAGATAAAGAATAACCAGATAGCATACTATCATGTCGAGCAAGAATGTACACTGAATATATATATATATATATATACATGTATAAATACATCCACTATCACATAATGGCCTCTTGGGCATACATATATCCAACAATCTCCTACTTCCACTAAGGCCAGTTATTGGCGTATCTCATACCCAACATCTCAAAAAGTCGCTCATGCTGCGGCTGAGGGAGGGCCTTGGTGAGTGGATCCGCGGCGTTATTATTTGTTTCTACTCTCTTAATCTCGATCTCGCGGCGATCAACAATCTCCTGGATCAAATGAAAGCGCCTCAGGATGTGTCTGGACCACTGATGGGACCTGGGCTCCTTGGCTAACGCCATAGCCCCATTATTATCACAATACAACGGTATTGGATCAATAATGGTTTGAACTACTCCTAGCTCCGAGACGAACTTCCTCATCCAGACGGCTTCCTTGGCGTCATCATTCGCAGCAATGTACTCAGCCTCCATCGTAGAGTCTGCAACGGTATCCTATTTGGAACTCTTCCAACTTACCACCCTTCCATTGAGGGTAAATACAAACCCTGAGATAGATTTGCTGTCGTTCTTATCGCTCTGGAAGCTCGAATCGGTAAAGGCCTCCATTTGGATATCTCCATTACCATACACTAAGAACAATTCTTTAGTCCTTCGCGAGTACTTAAGAATGTTCTTCACAGTTATCCAGTGATTCTCCCATGGGTTGGATTGATACCTGCTTACTACACTAAGTGCATAAGCTACATCTGGGCGTGTACATAACATCGTATACATTATAGATCCTACTGCCGAAGCATAGGGTATAATGCTCATGCTAGCTCTCTCTTCATCGGTCTTTGGACAAGAGTCCTTGGAGAGAGTGACCCCATGGCAAGCGGGTAAGGCACCCCGCTTGGAGTCTTCCATACTAAACCTTTTTAGGATGGTGTTGATGTACCTGGTTTGGGACAATCCCAACAATCTCTTGGATCTATCCCTATAGATCCTTATGCCCAGAATGTATGTGGCATCACCCAGGTCCTTCATGGAGAACCTTAGTGATAAGAAAGATTTGACCGACTGCAGCATAGGAATATCATTTCCTATCAGAAGAATGTCATCCACGTACAATACGAGGAATGTGACAGCTCTTCCTACAGCCTTCTTATAAACACAAGGTTCATCTGGATTTTTGATGAAATCAAACTCTTTGATAACATCATCGAAACTGATGTTCCAACTCCGTGATGTCTGCTTTAACCCATATATGGATTTAAGCAATCTACATGCTTTCCCGCTGCTCCCACTGTCAATGAAGCCCTCCGGCTGATCCATATAAACGCATTCTTATAAATCCCCATTTAGAAATGCCGTTTTAATGTCCATCTGCCAGATTTCATAGTCGTAGTGAGCAGCAATAGCAAGTAGGATCCGAATGGATTTAAGCATGGCTACGGGCGAAAAAGTCTCGTCATAGTCCAAATCTGGTCTTTGACGAAAACCCTTCGCCACAAGTCTTGCCTTATAGGTCTCTACCTGCCCATCCACACCAATCTTTCTTTTAAAGATCCATTTGCATCCCACAGGTTTTATCCCAGGGAGTACAACGTCCAAAGTCCAAAATTTGTTGGTGTACATAGACTCCATTTCGGATCTCATGGCATCCAGCCACTTCACAGAGTCACCACTCACGATAGCTTGCTGAAAACTGGTAGGATCATCATCCTCTATGATGCAGTCTTCTCTGTCACCATCAATGAGGAAACCGTAGTACCTCTCCGGTGGGCGAGAAGTCCAACCAGACCTACTGAGTGGCTGAGGTTCCTCAGTTTCTATTGCAACAGCCGGTTCAACCAAGTCGTCATTTGTAGTTTGTGTCTCTAGAACCTCTTCTAGATCCACCACAGCGCCATCATCTTTATCTGTGAAAAACTCTTTTTCTAAGAATGTGGCATACTGAGAAACAAACACCTTTTGTTCCTCTTTGTGGTAGAATAGATATCCATAAGACTTCCTTGGATATCCCACAAAGTTACACATGACTGACCGTGTCTCGAGTTTGTCCGGATTCTACTTTTTAACATAGGCCGGGCAACCCCAAATCTTAATTCTCTTAAGAGATGGTTTCTTCCTATGCTATATCTCATATGGCGTGGTAGACACGGTTTTGGTTGGAACCCTGTTCAAAAGAAACGCTGCAGTTTCCAATCCATGCCCCCAAAATGAGACAGGTAACTCAGCATCACTCATCATGGAACGGACCATATCTAATAGGGTCCGATTCCGTCGTTCAGACACACCGTTGTGCTGTGGTGTGTAAGGAGGAGTGAGCTGAGAGAGAATCCCATTCTCTTTTAGGAAGTTTGTAAATTCTGTACTGAGGTACTCCCCACCTCGATCTGATCGAAGCATCTTGATACTCAAGCCGGTTTGTTTTTCTACTTCTTGTTTATATTCAGTGAATTTCTCGAAAGCTTCGGACTTGTGCTTTAATAAAAATACATGACCGAATCTAGAGAAATCCTCAGTGAAAGTAATGAAGTAAGAAAAACCGCCTCTAGCCTGTGTAGACATTGGCCCACATACATCACTATGTATGAGTCCTAGGAGCTCGGTAGCTCTTTTCCCGTGTCCGGTAAACGGAGTTTTGGTCATTTTACCCTTGATACAAGACTGGCAAGTCGCATAAGATTTATATTCAAAAGGGTTTAAATATCCATCTTTGTGTAACTTGTTTAGTCTTGTTTCGTTAATATGACCAAGTCTACAGTGCCAAAGAAAAGCTTCATTTATTTCTGAAAGTTTTCTTTTATTAGTGTGTTGTATGCTGAAAACTGTGTGTTGATTTAGGACGTATATCCCGTTATTAAGTGTACCATACCCAACCAACATTTGATTCAGGTGAATGTTCATAACATTGTTCTGCAATATAAAGTTATATCCTTCATTGTCTAACAAATAAACTGATATTATATTACATAGCATAATTGGTATAAAATAACATGGGTTCAAAACCAATATACACCCAGATGGCAACCCCAAGTGATACTCTCCCACTGCGACCGTATGTACATTGGAACCATTTCCAACGCGGAGAGTATGGTCACCTGTCTTCAAAATCTTGCTATTTCTCAGCCCCTGCATAGAATTGCAAATGTGAGAACCTGAACCGGTATCTAATACCCAGGAAGCAGAGTTTATTGAAAAACAGTTTTCTGTCACAAACACACCTGAAGCGGAAGCATCCCCATGCTTCTTCTTGAGGTTCAAGTACTCCGTACAGTTGCGCTTCCAATGTCCTGTTTTGTGGTAATGAAAACATTCACCTTTCCCCATGTCTCAAGCTTTGGACTTTTCCTTTCCTTTCACCTTTTTAACTCCACCCTTAGGATTGGTGGGCTTCTTCTTTTTCTTTCCCTTGGCCTTAGCCTTTGGGCGAGAAGAGGAAGATTGTCCAACAGTCATAACGGGAGTTTTCACTGATTTCAGTGTGCTCTCTGCACTCCTTAACATATTAAGGAGTTCAAGTAGTTCCCTCTCCATGTTGTGCATGTTGAAGTTAACTATGAACTGAGCAAAGGTGGAGGGGAGGGACTGCAGAATAATATCGGTATATTGTTCATTGTCCATCGTCCATCCAAGGTCCTCAAGCTCTTCTATGAGAGCTATCATCTTCAGAACATGGTCTCCTACTGATGTGCCAGAGGCCATTCGCATCTGAAACAATTTCTTTGACGCTTCGTATCGTAATACGCGGGATTGCTCTCCATACAACTCCTTTGTATGGAGGAATATGGCTTGAATGTCCATATTCTCATGCTGCTTTTGATGTGTGTTGTCCATCGATGCAAGCGCGAGGCATTTAGCCATGGCACAATCAGCTTCCCATGTCTTGCGGACTTCTTTGTCCGCAACTGAGGATTTTGGACCTGGGACGGGCGGGGCTGAAGCCGTGAGGACATGTGATACTTTATCATAAGTCAAGGCTATTTTCAGATTTCTCAGCCAGTCTTTATAATTGGTCCCATTCAGTTTGTTTTTATCTAGTAGAAGCATGAGTCCAGTCATTAGTATCTGCCATTAAGAGAGAGAAAAGAATACACTCAGCGAAAGCTCTTGCAAAGATCAGATTGGTTATTATCTTGTCTAATCGATGTCTCCCACTGCTTTAATCAAGTTTTTCTTTCAAACCTTAAAAGAAAACTAGCCAGGATTAATTACAGTCTACAACTTCGCTAACCGTTCAGCCAGGCCAGTGTCGGTACTTGAGGGAGGTTCCCCGTGCTTTCTCATGGACCTAATTAATGTAAACCTCGTTTTCCCAGAGGCGTAGCCCCATTAACACCTTCTAGACACCTAATGAGTTAGCTAATTGTAAACTGCAAAACTCTCCTGGGAGCAACTATTGCCCACAGTTGGATCGGGATCCAACCATCATACGGAAGGTATGCAATCTCATTGCAAATCTCAACACTTGAAATTCCCGATGTGATTTTTACCCCTAGTACTTATGACCTTAACTATGGTCAACAAATCATAAGTACGAGTCAAGTTCTACTCGTCATTTCTTGATCAATTAGACCCACCTACATGACCCTTAACTATGGTCAATAAAGTCGTATGAATATCCTAATTAATCTGCATCATATGCAGTGTAGGAAGACATCACTTAGCTACCGTACACTACGCCTTAACTAAAGTCAACAAACGTAGCACGAATACTAAGTACTCTACATCCTAAAATGACAGAGGGTTGCAGATGATTTTTAAGAAAATATTTAATGCTTTGAACTTGATATCGTCGTAGAATCAAATGGTTTTCAAAAGGAGTGGCTTGTGCTCCGCAGTTTTTGAAAAGTAGCTTTTTCATAAAGAGCCGAGTGGTTTTCAAATCCGATTTTACAACATCTTTTTAGGTTTATTTTCTTTACATTAATCATATTAATGTAATCCCATCATTTAAGTCCTTAAGCCAATCACAGAAAAGAAACGAAAATACAACGTACGCTTATGCCATCCGCATTCGCCACAATGTTCCGTTATGCACCGTTAGGTTACTTAACTAACGGCATACCGGGACGGGACTAGGGCGGGTGTAAAACATAAGCAACGTCTACTATATATCTCATATATAATATATCATTCGTCTCAGATATCACAGAACACAGGCAGCAGAAACATATATATAATGTGGGATAAATTACGACGTCCGTATTTAGTATTTAGCCAACAATAGAAAATACGGATTCCACAGTCGCGATGAATAGCCAAACCCACACCCCTAGACCCCTACGAGAGCGGCAAGCGACCCTACCAATCCTGGAGTTTAGGAGACCCGGTCTCGACTCCTCGAGATGGCCTCCCACTGAACCCCAGAACTCGGTCACTTGTGCTCCCCTCCTTGGGTCTATCCTAATGCTGAAAAGTAAATAATATACAACACTGGTGACATCAACCTCAACCCGGAAGTGCCCTAAATAAAAGAATATTACATTACATTTGAATTTTACATGAATGAAAAATAAAACTCTCGTCTCACATAAAACCCCCGGCTATTCAATCGCGACAATCCTGCACATCATATCTCAGCAACACATAATATCATATATCATCAACGTAAGTAAGTATGCGTACCCCAATTGTCGTTGATGTATAGCAACGAAACCGGCGATATCGACATACTACACTTACGGTCACAAAAAAGAAAGTGTAAAACTAAAATATTTGGAATCCGCATTCTCTTTAGACATCGTAAATCCGAGATATCACATACCTCGCATTTCATGCCTAACTATATGAATTCCACATATTGTATCACATTCCAGATAAATAGACAGTATTAAACCTTTCGATCGAATAATCAAATACCAAAAAATTCCCTAAAGCTCAACACTTGAGCGGAGTTCAAAAAACCCGGAATGTGACACAGTAGTAGCGGTCCAGCCGTAGAAGGGTCAAGCCAACGCCTCACATGTGGCACGCCGTACTGCCTCAAACCCTAAGGTTCAAAAGGCAGTTCAAGACGGTCACATAATCGAGTTAAGATTTGTTGTTTTCTAGAGGGTCCACCACAAAAGAAACTTGCACATACTTCCGAGAGATTTAAACCCCGTGAAAGAGTGAGTTAATGATACATGTTCGAACATTTTAATACTTTCTAATTATCGGGAAAAAAGCACGAAATTGAAATTCTGATCGAATCATAGAATCCAAAACAATCTCCAGAACATCTATCACTGAAACCAGATTAAAAATACCTAAACATATCAACAAGCAGTTATAAGTATTACTGTACAAAAAACATGCATTGATTCCTGTGTACGGCCGCGGAACCGCGGCCCAAGCAAGCTTTGGCCGCGTTTCCGCGGCGGGAATTACTGTTCACTGCATCGTTTTTTACAGTGGTTCTTAGATTTACCTGCTGAATTTTTTACATATTTTTAATTCTTAAAATAACCAGGTTTGAAAAATTGTCCAGAGGGTGTCCAAAAGTTCGTATTTTTCTGTTCGATCGGAGTTTTAACTTCGTTTAAATATCGCCTAAAGTTCTAGGTCGGCTCTGATACCAATGTTAGGTTTACCTAGCACCTTATGAAGGGTTTGGAAGCATCACATGTCTCAAAATTAAATTTTTAAGGTGTTAAGTGAACATACAAAGAATCAATGCTAGAAAATTAGGGTTTCATAACATAAACAACATCACAAGTAACAAAGGCTAGGGTTTTGAGAGTACAACCTTTGTAGCTCCCTACGCTAGACTCCTCGGCCACTTGAAGGTTGGAAAAGGGTTCGCTTGAGGTCTTCTAATGTCCACGACGATCCACCCGAAGCTCCTTTGTCCAAGCTTGCAACTTCACTTGATCAAGAGAATAAAATGAAGCTAACACTCTTCACAAGTGGGCAAGACTAGTGTAGAATGGTGTTGTGGTTGCTTTTCTCACTTAAAATTCCTAACTTAGTGAGTGTTTTGCTTACTATAGAAATCTAGAAAGCAAAAGAGCAAGGAGGTAGAAGATGATGGCTTTTTTAAGAACAAGAGAAAAGATAATCTCTAATGAAAAATAGAAAATATAAGTATATATATTTTCCACTCTTCATCTCAAACCATGGTTAAATAATAAAGATATTATTGTATTTTAGTTAAAACACAAAAGGAAAGTTAACCCATGATCAAAAGGTGGGTGAGCAAGGTTAGTTCAAAGAAGAGTGTAGAAACTAAACCATGAATTATCCTTTTCCTTTTCTTTTTGTTTTAACATAAATACAGATAATAATCCATATATAAATCCAAGGTTTGAGTCTTATATTGCCACCATTTTCTATATATATACAACCATGAAGGATGATGTATGTATGTATGTGTGCATGCACATCCATATGTACATGAAAAAGAATGAATGCATACATGCATGCATACATCCAAAAATACAAGAAAGGATTTCTAGTGAGAAACTAATGGTCAAATGATAAATCAACACTTGATTTAGCAATCCGGTCATATCACATACGACCTAACCAAAAGCAAGCCGTCCGATTAATATACGGTATCTTATACGCGCATTTTAACCGGGTCCAAGCGCATATCGCATATGCGCACCACAACGTTTCGCCTGGAGTAGGTAACTCCTTTGTGGGACTCTAAGACTCGTCAATACGCCGGTAGTGGGTGATGATCATATCAAGCACCTCCAAGCCGCAAGCGGTCAGCTAAACGTAACGGCCATCCGGGTATTGAGCGATCAGAAGAAAACAAGCGAACCTGCTACAACTCCCGTCGAGCCAACCGGCAACACTACCGTACAGTCCGGTCTCTTCGTCAGATATGCTGCATATCGAGTCTAGGGATGGTAACGTCGACCCCAATAACTCAATAAGTCGTGCCGATCAATGGTCTATAACAGATTGAGAAACTACTGATAACACTTATCATTAAATCTCTGCAGCCCTGGCCAGGGACTTACTAATATAACCAGTCGAGCACAACACAGCATCAACTCCCAATACCGAGAGAGACGAAACCCCTCCTATCGCTCATTGCCTTCGTGTGTCTCGGGACTGTACCCAACGGCCACCTGTTTTCACGACTCAGTAGAGCCGTGGTAGGGTGGTAATCAAAGTACAGTGGGAGAACACACAAGACTCTATGACGATCTCGGGTCTACAGACTAACCTACACCAGTGTCACCTGAGAACTGCTATCCGACGATAGATATAATTCTATATAGGAGTTCTCGGTGAGTCCGTCCAGTGTACCCAGTCACCACTGAGCACCCGTATACGATCTCGATGCCAAACATCGATGAATGTGGGAACATCCATCGCCCATCATATGGGTCTAGTATCATATACGCTAGCCTACTCTGGTATATCGATGCCCCGTCTCGATATACCCCCGACTAGGGACATTCCAGGATATGCTTATAAACTACTGATGTCCCACTAGTATGATCTCTATCATAATCACAGTAGTCAAGTCAATATCCTCAGGGCTTTATCAACATGTATGAATGAATAAAAGCATAGTCAAAACAACATGCCAGATAAAGAATAACCAGATAGCATACTATCATGTCGAGCAAGAATGTACACTGAATATATATATATATATACATGTATAAATACATCCACTATCACATAATGGCCTCTTGGGCATACAAATATCCAACACAATTGGCGGTGATGCGTCGGTTTGGGGTCCTACTTCTTGTCCTATGGAACGGTTGGGAGCTGTCTAGCTGACCTAGGTGACCCTAGATTTAGGCCAGATTATGCATTTGCGGTTGATTGAACGTGTGTCTAAGCCTTTTTTGAAAAATCTTTTTTGCAAAGAGCACCACATAAAAAAAACACAAAAAGAAAAAAAATCATAAATTTTACAAAAACTTGCAACTTGTCGCTAAGAAATCTGTGCACCCCACTTACACCGACTTTCTTTCTATTGACGTTTTCTTACCCCCACATTCTGTTTTTCACTTTTTGACTACACTACCTCTTTAGTGTATGTCCGGTTGGACTAAGGACACTAGTGCCCGATTAGTCCGTGTCTCGTTGGTACCGACCGACGAAGCTTTCGACTCCGAAGTCAAAATTCCTTCCACTTCCTTACCTTCACCTTCACATTCTTTCTCCGAAGGGATGTCGGGATATAATCCTAACAACACCTTACCCACGGGACTGATTCCACCTCCGTTAGGTGCGAATAACCCACAACACCCGCCTGTTGAAGCGCCCCAACGAATCGCGCTCCAGAATCTTTTCTACCCGATCCGCACCGCCTTACCTACTTGTCTTTCATTCCCACCGGCAAATGGAGACAACTTTGAGATCAAACCCCACTTCATCAACATGTTGCCAAAATTTCACGGACTGGAATCCGAAGATGCCTATATCTTCATAAACAAATTCCAAAACGTTTGCGCAATGATGAAAACAACCCAATTATCAGATGATGCTATAAGGCTAAGGGTCATTCCTTTCACCTTATGTGACTTAGCCGAGAAATGGTTATACAGCACAGCATCACATTCAATTAAAAATTGGGAAGAGTTTGTTAAAGCTTTTCTTAAAAAGTTTTATCCACGTCACAAGACCGAGAGAATTCGCAATGAGATTATCCAATTTTCCCAGCTTCCTTCCGAACCCTTTTGGAAGTGTTTTGAAAGATTCAAAGACCTACTTGTTCAATGCCCTCACCATGGTATCGAAAATTGGAAACTTTGACAAACTATATACGAGGGATTGAACCCAGCAACGATGCAGTTGTTGGAAACCATTTGTCAAGGTCACTTTTAACCAAATCTAGTGAGGAAGCTTGGCAGTTTCTCGAGGATCTTGCTGAACAAACACTTCAGTGGGAAAGCACTAAGACCACCTCATCTTCTTCTGTTGGTCAATCTAGGGCAGGCATACATCAATTAGATATGTCGATTGCAATGAAGGTCGAAATGGCCGCACTTATGAAAAATCTAGAAGCAATTGAGACCAAAATCTCATCGCTTTCTGTCACGACCCAAAGTTCGGCCCGTGACCGGCACTTAACCACGTAACTTCTACAGGCATAATGCGACTAAGTAAGCCGAAACCCAGAAATCAAAACCTTTAAATTTATAGTGTTAAAACATTTTTGTAAAAACAGTTATAAATGTTTAGAAAACTTTAATTAATTTAGTAGAAACCCTTTTTAAGTTCAAGTGTTGTTTAATAATTTTGGCAACATTTCCTTTATAAAAATTTGTCCCGAGAAGCGGGTAAAAGACGAGATGTAATTAAAATGACATGTGGAATGAATAAAGCATCACAATGATAATGTACGACTGAGAAGAAAATGAAATGGAGACAGCAAGAAATATAGAATTGCATAAATAAAGTCGGCTCACAGCGAGCTCGACACCAGAGTACAAAATAACATACGTCGTCCTCACAACTGTCTCTAAGTCAATATATAAAGGTAGATGGAGCATACTAGATACATCAATATACAACTAAAAGTAAACAGATACCGTACAAAACCCACCTACTAGCTAAGGGCTAACACGCCTCAGTAAAGGTATCTGTGTCAAAAGATGCGGTAAACAGCCAGCCGCGACTACTCCAAAGGGCAACCTGCAAGCACTGTGTTACAACGGGGGTGAGTTGCCAACTTGTGAGTAGTAGATAACATATAAAGGTAATCGCGAGTATGCACGGGCTGCGATACTCTAACCTATGCCAACAGGTAACATCTATATGATGAACTGGATGCTCAATATCATGCAACAAGTGTGATCTAATAACATCTCTATGTAATGAGAAAGATATGTGATAATCAGGCATGGCAATGTAATCTAACAACCCTATATATGATGAACAGGGTACGTAATGATATGCAAGCATGTGTACTCTATCAGGTATGCTAGCTACAGGATGAGATGTCAAGTACTGAATGCTGAGTATGGGAAGAGATAATGTCTACACGGAATATCAACGTGGAAAAATAACCGGTGTCTATCAATACACCCAAATCCCAGTACAACTCAGGCGCCGTCATCCACATCGGCCCTCAAATCCTGTAATTTCATAAAATCGTGAGTGCCCAACATCGGCACCCAAATATCAAGAAAACTCGTGTCCAGCATCGACAAGCAAAATCTCATATCTCGGGCATCCGTCAGTCCGAGTCAGCCCACGGACTCTGTCTGTGGTATCGGTCCTCGTCCCCAGCAGTACGAGTCGTCCCGTATCCATCTCTCGACTCTGGTCAGTATCCTCCGGATAACCGCCATGTCCAACCAATCACCGGTAGGTAGTGGTCCCTCTGCCAGGCTCACCGTCTACTGCACAGCAATCCGTTCTCGCCCCGGGGTACCATACCAGGTCCACCATGTACCCGCAATCGGCCTCGTCCAGCTCCTCGACTTGGGTTCACATGTATCGCTCTAGCACCGAGAAAACACATGGTGTACGCACTGAAATATCATATCAAGGGAAACCAGGTTTTTAAACTGTGCGTATTTCCTTAAAATAGTACTCCGGTTCCAAAATCCAGAAATCACATAAATCAATCTAATGCGTAAATCCATGCCATGCGTCGTATGACACTAAGGGTAAAAGAAAGGGAAAACCGCCCTTTTTAAAAGATCCAGTTTGGATGATATCACATGCGGTCCCTTAGTTTTTAAATCAAGTCAATGTCATCCATGTATGTAACCTATGAATATGAGTATAGGTAGGGATGTGCGAAAAGATAAGTATGCTAAGTGAATGTAGCAATATACATGTACACTAATGTGGACATATGATGTATATGTATCCAAGTACGAATAGATGATATAGGTGGCATAAGCATGAATATGTGATGTATCTATGCCAAGCATGAATGTATGTGACGTATAGGACACAAGTATGAACATGTGATGTATCTGTGCCAAGTATGAATATATGTGATGTATAGGGCACCAGGGTAAACATATCAAGATATATATATATATATATATGCATTATGACGAAATATAAGGGTACATGGGCACAGGTAGTGATATATCAATGAAGGTATGCACAACCGTAAGTATATAGTGTACATGGTATGAATATAACCTATGCTGATATGTGGCAAATCATGACAACGTCAGTAAAACGGAATCAATATAATATATGATTTCTAGCAATCCTATACTGTGAGTGTCATGGCAATCACTAACGGTGTGAGTGTAGCATATAAATCGTGCTCGTGCAACTTGTACCGTTAGTGACAGTGCAGTGTTCTATACTACCAGTTCTATATATAACAAAAGGTATGCTACTCTAGTATGAACACATAAAACAAAATATCCTATTACGCCCTGACGCTTAACGCCATACGGGCGATTTCTCCGTAGATGTTAAATCTACTCACCTGGTCGCGTGCTAAGTATAGCCGACCACCAGCTTCCCTTTCCTGGCGGCGTCTGACGTACCCGCCCGCGAACCTGGAATTTACACAAGAATCCAAATATAATCTAAAATCTCGCAAAACGCGATATCAAAACAAAGCGAGAAACCCGCGTTGCGAATTAACGCGCGTGTGTGTGATACGCTGAAACGTGCGTGTATGTGCCTAACGCTTAACCCGACACGCCGCGATACGCTGAATCACAGAACCCACTCGCGTATCGCGCAAACTAAAAACACCAGAAAACGATACACTGCCCCAGATTTTACCCAGATCAAAATATTACAAAACTATATATACCAGAGACCTACAAAATGTAGCAGACACCTACCCTGAAAACCTTGGGACCTATCTCCTTAGTCTGGCCGTAATTTGCGGCCAGAATGAATATTTTGGCGGCCTGGGTTTGGGTTGGTGGGGTCGGGCTCTGGTGGTGTGGTCAGGACATCCCTAGTAGGCTACAGTCCACTCAAATTCATCCTGAACTCACCGGGTCTAAAGCAGATTTTAAAAGGCTAAGTTTTGCTCAAAAACGTCAAGTTTTGCACCAATTTGAAAACTCAGGGTATTTTGTGTAATCTGGGGTTTACCTAGGTTAACTTGGCCCTAACAATACGTAATTAGGATAGTCTAACTAACACTAACATCGCTTTAATACAAATCTACACAAATCACCAAAATCGTATAATAATCGCTAAAAGGATACGCGTGTGTGAAACTAAACGCGCGTGCACACGACACGTCGCGACGCGCGCGAACTCACCAGAACCAACTTTGACGCGCTGTGTCGCACAGCGTGCCATAGAACTACGCGGATCACGCGTGTGTCGTACAAGTTCTAAAAACATCGATAACTCGCTTATAGCTCCAGATTTTGCCTCTGGGCCAAACCTAAAAAGTTACAGATACCAAAACCCTAAGCTACCCAGAAGAACCCCACAGCCAAAAACCCAACACCCCAACCCCAGATCTAGCCGCAATTTGCGGCCAAATGGAATAAACCGGTGGCCTCAACTTGGAGGTGGGTCCCCGTGCTTTGTGTGTGTGTGTCTGTTAATCTCACCACTCTACAGTTTCACCAATTTTATTCTGGGAGGTTCGGGTCAACAGCAGATCTAACATAGGCTGAAAAGTCGCTAAAACGCTAAATTACGCCAACTCGAACAAATCGGGTATTTTTAAGGAATCTGGGACCAAACTTGGCTGATCTAGTCTCAACAGCACCTAATTAGGTTATACTAACCATTAAAATCATCACTTTGCAATATCTCACTCAAAATTACTACAACTAGCACTAAACTACATATTATGACCACTAACTACACTACAACCATAACTTAGCAAATAGGAGTCGAGTTAAGGGGTTATACCTCTAGAGATCCTAGGTGAGGGAGAAAAGGAGAAGGAGGAAGTGTGTGTGCTGCTGTTATAGCTCCTAGTGCTGCAAAATTTGGGCTGAAATGAGCTGTTGTTGCTGCTGCTGTTCCAGGATGCTACTGCTTCTGTTGTTTTTTTTTTGAAGCTGAAGCTAATGTTTTTGGTGTGTGAGTTTCTGTTGTAGCAGCTGGGGAAATGGTTGTGTGTGTTGTTGTGTGGGGTGAAGTGTAGGTATATGATGAGGGTGGGTGTATGAGTGAGAGATGTGAAAGAGAGGGTTTGAAAGATGGCAAAAAGCTTTGAAATGAGATGGATTGTGACTCAACCTTAAAGCCACCCATCTTTCACTTCATCATAAATGCTTGCATGTGCCCAAGCCACCATGCATTCTCTCTCTCATTCCCTCAAGTCAACCAAAAGAATTTAAAATTTTAAAACCAAAACAAAAACCCTAATCACTCTTAACCAAAGCTAAGACTTTAACTAAAACTAATTAGTTTAACAAGAAGGGGTTAGACCACCATGGTTGCCTAACCTGGTTCACCCTAAATTTAACCCTAGTTTACATGCACATTTGTGTGCGGTCGAGATAAAATTCTAGAAAAATCTTTATTAATTTTGATAAAATATTTGAAAAGCAATTTGGTAAACTTTTAAAAAAAACAATTATTAAAATATAATTAGTCACTAAAATATTCTCAGTTGTTACACTTTTTCCTGCCCCTGCTTTACCCCTACGAACTGTTTGTGCTTGTTGTTCGGATCCATCACATCTTACCGAAGAGTGTCCTTACAATCCACCTGTTCAAGGACAAGATCAAGTCAATGCTGCCTTTCAGCAACGACAAAAAAATGATCCATACTCTTCGACTTATAATCCGGGTTGGAGGAGTCACCCAAATTTTGCTTGGAATCAAAATCAATAATTCCAAGGAAACAACTTTCAAAGGCCTCCTTCTCCACAACAACAAGCACCCCAACAAACTCAATACCAGCAACCTTTCTAACCACAACCTTACCCAAATCAAACGAACAATTTTGTGCCTAACAACTTGTACCCTCAAAACAATTTTGTTCAACCAAATGATGATAAGGTTACCTCGCTAGAAAGAAGTCAAGATGCATTTCTCAAACAATCTACACAATCCGTAGCAAGGTTGGAGACTTCCATTCAGTCTTTGGTGCACAACAATGCTTCACATGATCAAAGTATCAAATCAATCGAAGCCCAAATTGCACAACTAACTGCTGTGTTGAGCGAGCGAGAAAAGGAAAAGCTTCCATCTCAACCATTGCCAAATCCCGGTGACACACACAACTCACATGTTGCATATGAACAACAGAATTATAATGTAAATGTTGTGACCACGTTGAGATCTGGAAGAGTTTTTCATAATAATGTGGGTAATAGTGATGACACCCCGCCGGTGGTTCTTCTTCATCTTCTTCTTCTCCATCCTATTCTTCTTCATCTTCATCTTCTTCTTTAGAGCCTATTCTTCATTCTTCAAAAGGCTCTTCTTCTTCTTTTGATCCGAACGGACCCATATCTCACTTCACGAACACACCAACACTGGGATCCGTTCCAACTCCACATTCTACTCCACAGACATTGGACTCAACAAATTTTCAAAATGTTCCTTTTCCAAACAGGTTGAGATCCTGTAGGGTTCCTAGGCACTCTAGTGAAGTCTCACAAGTGATCAAACATGCACAAATCAAATTTTACGGGTGCCTACAAACCCGACTACGGATCGTTTACTAGATATTTAGGCGAAAACATAAACTAGTTAACATTTTAACTAAGGGAACGGATATACAACCTTTGTAGATCCGGTCCACCACCTCCACGGCTCCGCAATGAAGTCCCCTCGCTGTCCAAATCATGTCTTGGGCTCTAGCGTCGGCATCATCGAAGAATGGGCGGGCTTGATCGTCGGTTTGATGCCGAAGATGATCTACGTCGAGGCATCGCTAGAACAAGCTCCAACTTCACCAAGTCAGAAAAACTTGTGAAGGAAACATCCTATAATACTTGGCAAGAGGTAGAGGATGAAGAAATAGGAAGTGGGTAAACTTTAGTTTTGGATTTCTCACTAGATTTCATGACTTGCCATTGGAGTAGCAAGCTTTCTTCATTGAAGAAGAAGATGAAGAAAGAAGAAGAAGATATAATAAGTTAATTAAAAATAAAAAAGAAAATACAATACTTATCATATCTTCAACCATAGTTTAGTGTAGAGACTTAACTTAGGTTAGATGAGTGGTTAGGGTTAGGCATGAGACAAGAATGGTGACTAAGTCAATGCTTCATGAATCTTCAACTAAAAACAAAAGTAGCCACCATTCATTTCTCTTTATCTTTTTCTTTTGAAATAAATAAAATAAAAAGATAAATGAATAAGATGAAACCCTAATCACTAACTAACCATGGTTTAATACTTTACACAAAACCAAACAAGAATGTATCATCAAACATGATACAATCATGTGCACAAAGAAATATATCACATATACAACTTGCACAATTCAAGTGAGAAAATCCTTTTAAAGTGAACCAATACTAGTTAATGCAAAGTAATATATCAAATATATAATTATACATTAAATCATTAAATCAACACTTGATTCAATGATCCGGTCATGTCGCATATAACCGGCCAGTATCCTATGTATCGGCTTATCGAATCAATGCTTGATTCGATAACTAGGTTATATCGCATATAACCAATCGATACATTGATCGCGAGAATGGAATACGGTATCACATACTCGAATTATTCTCGGTCCCGCACATATCTCATATGCGCTCCTATTTCGTTTCGCTTGAGCCAGGAAACCTCTGTGTAGGACTCTAAAGACTCGTCAATACGCCGGCAGCAGATGATGATCATATCAAACACCCATAAGCCGCAAGCGGTCTGCTAAACGTAACGGCCACCCGGGTATTGAGCGATCAGAAGATCGACGAGCAAGCCCGCTCACACTCCTGCGAATCCAACCAGTAACACTTACCGTACGGTCCGGTCTGTTCGTCTGATATGTCGCATATCTCGCCTAGGGGTGGTAAACGTCAGACCCCAATAGCTCGATAAGTCATGCCGACGTAGGGTCCATAACATTCGTGAAACTACTGATAACACTTACCAGTATATCACTGCAACCCTGGCCAGGGATTTCCTGTTATGGCCAGTCGAGCATAGCACAACATCAACCCCCAATACCGGGAGAGACGAATCCCCTCCTATCGCTCATTGCCTCCATGTGAATCGGGACTGTACCCAAAAACCACCTGTTTGCACAACTCAGTAGAGCCGTGGTAGGGTGGAAATCAAAGCACAGTGGGAGACACACAAGACTCTATGACGATCTCGGGTCAACAGACTAAGCTGTACCAGTGTCACCAGAGAACTGCCATCTGACGTGAGGTATAATACCATCTGGGAGTTCTCGGCGAGCCCGTTCAGTGTACCCAGTCTTCACTGAGCACCCGCATACCATCTTTGATGTCAAACACCAATGGATATGGGATCATCCATCGCCCATCGCATGAGTCGAGAAGATATGCGCTAGTCTACTCTGGAATATCGATGCCCCGCCTCGATATTCCCTCGACTAGGAACATTTCAAGGATGTACTCATGGACTACCCAGGCCCCACTAGTATGATCTACATCATAGTCCTGGAAGTCGAGTACACATCCTATGGGCTTTATCAACATGTAATCAGAGAGACAGAAAGTATACATGTTAAGATAAAGTGCAACCAGATAGCGTACTATCGTGTCGAGAAAGAAAGTCCTTCCTATATATGTCCCAGCATCCACTACAATATACATCCAATGTACAGTAATGGCCTCTAGGGCATACATATAACTAACAATCTCCCACTTGCACTAGGGCCATCTGTAGCAGTGGTTGCAGTATCACATACTCAACCATCCCCTAAAAGTCTCTCTTTGGGAAAAAGGCCTTCGTGAGTGGATCCGCCGTGTTCTCCTCTGAGTCTTCTCTCCTAACCTCGATCACCCTGGAGATCAACTATCTCCATGATCAGGTGATGCTGTCTCAGAATTTGTCTGGGTCACTGATGGGACCAGGGTTCCAGGGCCAAAGCCACAGTTCCATTGTCACACAATGGTAGGAACCTAGTTCATCTTATGAACCAATATACACCCAAACTTCCTCTTTGGTAGTATCTTCAATAGCGATGTTACCAGCCTTTATCGTCTAGTTTGCCACGGTATCTATCTTGGAACTCTTCCAACATACCGTCCCTCTACTGAGGGTAAAGACAATGCCCGTGACTGACATTCAGTCGTCTTTATCACCCTGGAACTCTTCCAGTGATTCTCCCCAGGATCGATTGATACAATCTCACTATACCTAGTGAGAACCCTAATATCCCTTTAGATCTATCTCATAGGTCCAAATCTCAGGATTTAGGAGGTATGATCTTTATCCTATTTGGAGAATCCTTGTGATAATAGGAGATTGATCGATCGTAGTATAGGAAACTCTTTTCCTATCAAGAGTATGTTGTCTTCGTACAATACGAAGATGACCACCTTACTCTCCACTACCCTTTTGTATATACAAGGTTCGTCTATCATTTTGATGAAGTCAAACACTTTGACTATCACATCAAAACAGACGTTCCAACTCCACGATGCCAGCTTCATTATGTAAAGCAACTTGCACACGTTTCCGCTGCTCCCACTGTTTACGAAGACCTCTGGCTGTGTTCTTATAGACGTTCTCTTCTAAATCAGTATTTAGAAAAGCAGTCATGGCATCCAACCGCCAGATATCGTAGTCATGGTATGTATCCGTGGTAAGTAGGATCTGGACAGACTTAAGCATAGCTACTGGAAAGAGGTTTCATCATTATCCACGCCTGGTCGATGACGAAAACCTTTAACAAGTCTAGCTTTGAAAGTCTCATCTTTTCCATCTAAACCAAGTAATCTTCTCAAGATATACATGCTCCTGATGGGGATTTAACCCTTCAGATATAGCAGCTAAAGTCCATACTTTGCTGGTGTATATGGATTCCATCTCAGATCGCTAAGCATCCAGCCATTCTTACAGAGTCCCTACTCTCGATGGCCTGCTCGAAAATAGTTGGGTCATCATCTCATGATGCAATCCTTGCTCCCACTGTCATCGAGAAACCGAGGTATCTCTCAGGCGGATGAGGAACCCTACTAGATCGGCAGAGAGGCTGAGGTTCGTCGGGGACTATAGAATCCTTTGGTTCTGTCAAATCATCAACTGCAGTTTTGTATAGCTGGAACCTTTCTAGTTCTACAGAACTGATCCTGCCTCGATCTTGTCCGGATTTTGCTTTAAACATAGGCCGGACAACCCCAAATCTTAACTCGCTTAAGAGATGGGTTCTTCCCATACCATATCTCATATGGAGTGGTAGGCAGTGATTTGATTGGAACCCTATTCAATAGGTATGCAGCTTCTCAAGTGCATAACTCCCAAAAGGAAAAAGGTAACTCAGCAGTACTCATCATAGAGCACACCATATATATAGGGTGTATTTGCTCCGCCCCGACATACCATCATGCAATGGTGTATACGGAGGAGTAATGCTGAGAGAGAATCTCATTCTCCTTTAGAATAGTCCAGTATTTCCGTGCTCAAGTATTCTCCTCCTTGATCTCATCCTAGGACATAATACTTATACCCGTATTTTGGTTCTCTACTTCTAACTTATATTCTGTGAATATCTCAAAAGGTTCAGACTTGTGTTTCAACAGGAACATATGTCTGAATCTTAAGAGATTATCAGAGAACGTAATGAAGTATAAAGAACCGGTCCTGGCATGTGTAGACTGGGGACCTACATACATCATCATGTATCATCCCAAGAGTTCACTAACTCTTTCTCTGTTTCCAATAAACAGGGCTATGGTCATCTTATCTTTGTGACATGACTGGCGAGTTTCACAAGATGTAAATTCAAACTGATTTAAATATGCATCTATATGTAACTCTAGCTAGTCGGGTCGCATTGATATGACCTAGTCTACAATACCTCAAGAAGAATCCGTTCATTTCTGAACTCTTTCTCTTGTGTGTGTTCTGTATACTAAGAACTGTAGTTTGATTTAGAACATCAACGCTTTTAGATAACGTGCCTGAACCGATCAACTTTTGATATAGGAAATGTTCAAAACATTATCCAACAATACAAAATTTTATCATTTCTTTACTAATAAAGAGATAGATATGATTTTGTATATCAGGTTCGGTATCTAATAACATTTGTTCAGAATCAATGTATTCGTAATACAGGGTGACAGTGACCAACAGACTTGGCTGCAACACTTGCCCCGTTTTCTGCCTCATGAAACTTATCACCCGTTCTCAGTTCTCTACCTATCTGTAGCCCTATGTAACAGATTACATATCTGGGATCCTGATCCGTTATCATATACCCAGGACGTAAAGGACAGTGAGAAACAGTTCTTTGTAATGAACACACCCGAAGATGATGCATCAGCATGCACTCTCTTCGTTTGGGCTGCACGGGAATTCTGGTAATCCCCTATTTCCTGCTTTGTCTTGTAACAATTATAAGTTGGAGCGGGACCAACGTTCCCCAGCTCAGTATAACAAGCGGGTTCGGTCAATACATCCGTATTATTATCTTGATTAAGGCGTGATATAGTCGCTACCAGGAGGGAGAGAGAAGAAAACACTCTGCGTGCGCTCTTGCAAGATTAGATTGGTTATATATTTTATCTAATCAGGATGTCTCCCACTGTTTTTATCAAATCTTCCTTCAAACCCTAAAATGAAAGACTAGCCAGGATTAATTGCACTCTACAAGTTCGCAAATCTTTCAGCCAGGCCAGTGTCGGTACTTTGAGGGAGGTTCCCCGTGCTTTCGCACGGACCTAATTACAGTAAACCTCGTTTTCCCAGAGGCGTAACCCCATTGACACCTTTCTAGACACCTACTTGATCAGCTAATTGTAAAGTGCAAAACTCTCCCAGGAGTAACAATTACTCGCAGTGGGTATCGGGATCCAACTATCACATAGAAGGTATGCAATCTCATTGCAAATTTCAACACTTGAAACTCCCGATAAAGGTTTCTACCCCTAGCACCTATGACCTTAACTATGGTCAACAAATCATAAGTACTAGTCAAGTTCTACCCGTCATTTCGTGATTAATTAGACCCACCCACATGACCCTTAACTAAGGTCAACAAAGTCACACGACTGTCCTAACTAATCGCATCATATGCGGTGTAGGAAGACATCACTTAGCTACCGTACACTGTGCCTTGACTATGGTCAACAAACACAGCACGAATACTAAGTACTCTACTTCCTAAAATGACGGAGGGTTGCGAATGGTTTTTGTGAAAACCTTTAACGCTTTGAACTTGATCTCGTTGCGGAATCAAATGGTTTTTAAATGGAATGTTTTCGAGGCTTTTCTAGTTTTGCTAAAGGGGTCACTCCCGGTGAAGGGATCGTCGGCCCTTTCCTCGTCGAATGAGGTGCGGGATATATCATATATATCACTGTGCAAAGCAGAAACTATAGAAGCGATCAAAGGACAAACCGAGTGATGTAGCATGTGCCAGTTATTGCTAAAGGAGTCACTCCCGGTGAAGGGATCTCGGTCCTTTCCCTATCGAATAAGGTGCAGGATGTTCTACAAGGAACACCACGATGCAAAGCAAGAACTGTAGCAACCTGTTTTATTTTGAAATTCGATTCCACAACATCAATTAGGTTTATTTTCTTTCATTAATCTCATTAATGAATATCCCATCATTTAAATTACCTAAACATCACAGATAAATATGACGTACACTTATGCCATCCGCATTCGCCTCGATGTCCCCTCGTGCACCGTTAGGTTAGGTAACTAACGGCAGAGCGGGGCAGGGCTAGCGCGGGTGTAAAACATAAGCAACGTCTATATAATATATCATATATACTATATATAATACCTGTCACAGAACATCGCATGATCACATCACAGATAAAGCACAGCAGAAGAATCATATGAAATATTGGATATACTAGGACATCCGTGTTTTCAATACGAGCCAGTATAAAACACGGATTCCACGGTCGTGATGAATAGCCAATCCCACACCCCTAGACCCCTACGAGAGCGGCAAGCAACCCTGCCAATTCTAGGGTTAGGAGACCCGGACTCGACTCCTCGAGTTGGTCTCCCATTGGACCCCAGAACCCGGTTACTTGTGCTCCCCTCCTTGGGTCTATCCTAGTGCAGAAAAGTAAATAATATACAAATGGTGACAACATCCGCAACCTTGAAGTGCCCCAATAAAAGAATATTACATACAAGTTTTTACATGAATGAAAATGAAAAACACTCATCTCACATAAAAACCCCCCGGCTATTCAAATACGACGATCCAATATAACATATCCAGCAACACATAACATCACATGTCATCAACGTAAGCAAACATGCGTATCCCAATTGTCGTTGACATATAGCAACGAAACCGGCGATATCACATATTACACTTACGGTCACAGAAAAGAAAGTGTAAAACTACAACAGTTGGAATCCGCAACCACCTCAGACATCGCATGCCTGACCAAATGAATTCTTTAGACATCGCATGCCTAACAATTATAAACCCCGCATTTTAGTCTCATTATCGAAAACTCTTTTCAATATCAAGTCGGGCAATTCAACAGGAATCCCGACATTCTGATCGAATGCTCGTCGCAAACTTTAGTAGGCGGCCGCACCCCCGACGCCGTCGACGAAGTGCACCAAGGCGGAACACCGCTACCGGGAGCACCCGAACGGATGCTTTCGGCGACGGGGTTCTGCTACAGTCACTTGGTCGGGGCTATGGGGTGAGGCTGTCTATTAAGTTTACCCGGCGAGTATCCGCGTACGCTACGTGATTGCGACGGACTTTTGATCACATCAAAACTCCGTGGCAACCGATCGAATTAGACTAAACTGCTATGTTTATAACATTCATTCCGTTATCTCATAACTATTTGCGAATTCCAATTATTGTATCACATTCCGGATAAATAGAAAATGTTAAACTTTCCGATCGAACAATCGAACACCCAAGTTTTCCCGAAACAGCTCAACACATGAAATAAGTCTAACAGCATTCAGTTCGTGCCTCAGTAGCAACGGTCCAGCCGTAGAAGGGTCAAGCTAACGCCTCACATGTGGCACGCCGTACTGCCCCAAACCCGAAGGTTCAAAGGGCAGTTCAAGACGGTCACATAATCGAGTTAAGGTTTGTTGTCTTCTAGAGGATCCATCGCGTTACTTGCACTACTTAGAACGTCGTTAAACAACGGAAAAATCCAACAATTGAAAATTTCCCGGCAGGGGAAAAAGTGGGTATTTATATCCGGTCGAACTTTTTAACATATTCTAAGATTTATCCGGAAAAACACACCGACAAAATTAGACAATCCGATCGATACACCGAGTTCCCAATACAACCCAGAAAATGCAACTCTGGAAAAAATTATTAAAAATCCCCAGGAAAACCAACACAGAAAGCTAAGAACTACTGTGCAAAATTGGCTGCACAAAGCGACAAAAGCGCCGCGGATCCGCCGCATGAGCCTACTGTAGGGCCACGAATCCGCGCTGCATTTGTGGAATCAATCCCTCGAATTTCACAGTAAGTCTTAGGATTACCTGCTGATTTTTCTGCATATTTTTAATTTCGAAAAAACCACATTTTACAGAAATGTCCAGAGAGCAATATTCGGGTCGGGGTTTTGGGTCGATCGGACTTCTAACTCCGTCGGGACTTCGCCTAAGGCTCTAGCTAGGCTCTGATACCACTGTAGGGTTCCTAGGCACTCTAGTGAAGTCTCACAAGTGATCAAACATGCACAAATCAAATTTTATGGGTGCCTACAAACCCGACTACGGATCGTTTACTAGATATTTAGGCGGAAAACATAAACTAGTTAACATTTTAACTAAGGGAACGGAATATACAACCTTTGTAGATCCGGTCCACCACCTCCACGGCTCCGCAATGAAGTCCCATCGCTGTCCAAATCATGTCTTGGGCTCTAGCGTCGGCATCATCGAAGAATGGGCGGGCTTGATCGTCGGTTCGATGCCGAAGATGATCTACGTCGAGGCATCGCTAGAACAAGCTCCAACTTCACCAAGTCAGAAAAACTTGTGAGGGAAACACCCTATACTACTTGGCAAGAGGTAGAGGATGAAGAAATAGGAAGTGGGTAAACTTTAGTTTTGGATTTCTCACTAGATTTCATGACTTGCCATTGGAGGTAGCAAGCTTTCTTCATTGAAGAAGAAGATGAAGAAAGAAGAAGAAGATATAATAAGTTAATTAAAAATAGAAAAGAAAATACAATACTTATCATATCTTCAACCATAGTTTAGTGTAGAGACTTAACTTAGGTTAGATGAGTGGTTAGGGTTAGGCATGAGACAAGAATGGTGACTAAGTCAATGCTTCATGAATCTTCAACTAAAAACAAAAGTAGCCACCATTCATTTCTCTTTAGTCTTTTCTTTTGAAATAAATAAAATAAAAAGATAAATGAATAAGATGAAACCCTAATCACTAACTAACCATGGTTTAATACTTTACACAAAACCAAACAAGAATGTATCATCAAACATGATACAATCATGTGCACAAAGAAATATATCACATATACAACTTGCACAATTCAAGTGAGAAAATCCTTTTAAAGTGAACCAATACTAGTTAATGCAAAGTAATATATCAAATATATAATTATACATTAAATCATTAAATCAACACTTGATTCAATGATCCGGTCATGTCGCATATAACCGGCCAGTATCCTATGTATCGGCTTATCGAATCAATGCTTGATTCGATAACTAGGTTATATCGCATATAACCAATCGATACATTGATCGCGAGAATGGAATACGGTATCACATACTCGAATTATTCTCGGTCCCGCACATATCTCATATGCGCTCCTATTTCGTTTCGCTTGAGCCAGGAAACCTCTGTGTAGGACTCTAAAGACTCGTCAATACGCCGGGCAGCAGATGATGATCATATCAAACACCCACCAAGCCGCAAGCGGTCTGCTAAACGTAACGGCCACCCGGGTATTGAGCGATCAGAAGATCGACGAGCAAGCCCGCTCACACTCCTGCGAATCCAACCAGTAACACTTACCGTACGGTCCGGTCTGTTCGTCTGATATGTCGCATATCTCGCCTAGGGGTGGTAAACGTCAGACCCCAATAGCTCGATAAGTCATGCCGACGTAGGGTACATAACATTCGTGAAACTACTGATAACACTTACCAGTATATCACTGCAACCCTGGCCAGGGATTTCCTATTATGGCCAGTCGAGCATAGCACAACATCAACCCCCAATACCGGGAGAGACGAATCCCCTCCTATCGCTCATTGCCTCCATGTGAATCGGGACTGTACCCAAAACCACCTGTTTTGCACAACTCAGTAGAGCCGTGGTAGGGTGGAAATCAAAGCACAGTGGGAGACACACAAGACTCTATGACGATCTCGGGTCAACAGACTAAGCTTGTACCAGTGTCACCAGAGAACTGCCATCTGACGTGAGGTATAATACCATCTGGGAGTTCTCGGCGAGCCCCGTTCAGTGTACCCAGTCTCCACTGAGCACCCGCATACCATCTTTGATGTCAAACACCAATGGATATGGGATCATCCATCGCCCATCGCATGAGTCGAGAAGATATGCGCTAGTCTACTCTGGAATATCGATGCCCCGTCTCGATATTCCCTCGACTAGGAACATTTCAAGGATGTACTCATGGACTACCCCAGGCCCCACTAGTATGATCTACATCATAGTCCTAGAAGTCGAGTACACATCCTATGGGCTTTATCAACATGTAATCAGAGAGACAGAAAGTATACATGTTAAGATAAAGTGCAACCAGATAGCGTACTATCGTGTCGAGCAAGAAAGTCCTTCCTATATATGTCCCAGCATCCACTACAGTATACATCCAATGTACAGTAATGGCCTCTAGGGCATACATATAACTAACAGATCCAATAAACCAACTCCACAAATGGAGAAGATTGTAGAGTTGTTTAAACAGGATAGCATAAATATACCTCTCTTGTATGCAATCCAACAAGTCCCTTCTTACGCGAAAATCTTAAAGGGCTTATGCACCTCGAAGAGAAAGTCTCAGATATCCAAGAAAGTGCTAGTAGCTAGTGCCGTGAGCAATGCTATTAACCAACGTCAACCCTTACCCCAAAAATGAAGGACCCTGGCTGTCCTACAATTTCAATAACAATTGGGGATAAGAACATCAATCTGTGCACTTTTAGATCTTGGTCTAGTGTTAACCTGCTTCCCTACTCCGTGTATGAGCAATTAGGTGTTGGAGAGTTGAAACCCACTCGTTGTACTCTCCAAATGGCTGATCGATCAATCACCCATCCTAAGGATGAGTTAGAAGATGTGTTGATCAAAGTAGAGGACTTCATATTCCCCGTTGATTTTATTGTTATGGACACACAACCTGTTGCTAACCCACGGAACAAAATTCCGGTGATCCTTGGCCGACCATTTTTGGCCACTTCCAATGCCGTAATCAATTGTCGCAATAGCTCCATGACTCTATCCTTCGGGAAGATGTCTAGTGAGTTCAATATTTACAAGATAGAAAGTATGCCCCCGTGCCTAAAACTAGTACACGAGAAGTTTGCTCTATTCACGAAATCACGCAGGAGGATTGCGAGTTTGAAAAATTTCTGTTTGATGACAACAGTTTTGACGCCACTAGTGCGTCCCTCCTGGAATCTAACACAGTTTGCACAACCGATATTGATTACGAATGTTTCACTTTTTCGGATGATTTTGACGACTCACCGCCCGCATATGAGTCCTTTGAATTTTTGGATGAGTTAGTTGAACCATCCGACTCGGTTGCTTGCTGTGATTTCGAACCATTGTTGGAATCTTTTGAGTTCGAGATAGCCTCCCGAATTTTACCTTCAATTGTTTCGCTTCCGAAACTCGAACTCAAGCCTTTTCCGTCTCACATTAAATATGCTTACCTAGGTGAGAATGAGACCTTTCCCGTTATCATATCGGCCTCTCTAGCCCTCGAGCAAGAGAAAGCCCTTTTAATGGTCTTACAAAATAACCGGCAGGCTTTTGGCTGGACTATGGCAGACATCGAGGAGAATAGTTCCCTCATAATTAAATATCATATGCATATGATGGATGATGCCAAGTCGATAAAGGATCCACTGAAACATCTCGGGGATTGTGTGGATAATCAACCTCCTCCTTTAGAAGTTGAACCACCCCCTTTTCTTTCAATAAGCTACGAGAATGCCAATATTCCACTGATTTCTGATCATTCCCATTCTCGTTTTGATTCATCATCACCTCCTATCACTTCAGTTCCACGTACATACAGACACTTTACATACCACCACTTTGTTGGAGATAGTGCCCTCAGTGTCAATT
Source organism: Agapanthus africanus (assembly GCA_030015575.1). NCBI lineage: Eukaryota > Viridiplantae > Streptophyta > Magnoliopsida > Asparagales > Amaryllidaceae > Agapanthus > Agapanthus africanus. Next base: position 311,152,497 of record CM057345.1, on the reverse strand, counting down.
ATTGGATCACAGGCACGTTATTGCAATGATTGAGTGAGGACCTGTCCCAGTAGGACAGTCTTACTCAATATGATAGTATGCTATCTGGTTTATCTTTATCATCGTGTACTGCTTTAGGTGACCTGATAGGTCACTATTACACGTTGATAGAGCACCTAGGATTCTTGCTTGACTGCCAGCAGTATGAGGGCGATCATATACGTGGGAGCTGGTAGTCTATAAGCACATCCATAAAAGGTCCCTAGTCGTGGGAGTTTCGAGACAGGGCATCGATACTCCAGAGTAGAATAGTGTATACAGTCAAGACCCCGACGAGGGACGGTGGCCGGTCTCACAAGCCACTGGTGTCAGTTGGTTCACCTAAGATGTATACAGATACTCATTGGGTTATGAGTACACCGGACAGGACTCGCCGGGAACATGCTAGTTGGTCTTATACCTGACGTCAGATAGCAGTTCCCTGGTGACATGTGTACAGGTTAGTTCATCGACCTGAGGATCGTCATTTGTCTCGTGTGAGTTCCCATTGTACTTTGATTACTACCCTACCACGCTCAAAGGAGACGTGCAAATAGGTTTTAGTTGGGTACAGTCCCGAGCCACATGGAGGCAGTGAGTAGATCTTCAGGGGTTCGTCTCTCCCGGTATTGGGGGTGAGGTCGCGCTGTGTCTAGGAGAGCCATTACATGAAGTCCTTGGCCAAGGAAGGAGATTTACTGGTAGGTATTCCAGTAGTATCTCAGGGTGTTCTGGGCTACACTCCGACAAGACTTGTACCGCTTTTGGGGGTCTGACTTTTACCAACCCCCTAGGCCCCCCATGCGATGCTCATAGACGAACGGACTGGACTGTACGGATATTGTCACTGACAGGCTCAGTAGGGTGTCAGGATGAGTTCGCTCATCGACGCCCCTTTTGGTCAATAGCTAGTAGCCCGTCATGTATGGCTAATACCTCTGACGTGCTATTGGTTAAATCCACAGCCATAGTATTGATGAGTCTTTAGAGTCCCCCACAGACAGTTGCTCAAGTATCGGGCGAAACGCTGTAGAGGCCGTATGGAGATATTGCAGGGTTCGATCAGATACGTGCGGTATTGCACGCATCATGATCGGACGGATAATACTAGCGGGCTTTGGTTTAAGCCGGATCCTAGTATTGTACAGTGTAGATTTTGTCTCATTGCATTTGTATTTCGGTCGAAATACAAATATGGGTATGTATATATAGTAGCGGGGTTTTCCTGTAATTTATTACGGGATCAGTTTTCCGAAGTTGCCAGTTTGCTTTCCGTTTCGGCCATTTTCCTTTGTATCTTTCCTTGTTTGAAAGTTGGTGGACGAGGGCTTATTTGCAATTGTGCAAATTAGCATTATGGAGGGTGGTCTTTGCATATTGGTGGTTCATGAAGGTTCCACCATCCATAGACTTTTTGGTTCATGATGGCTTATGATGGTTGATGGAGTGTTGGTTATGTTTGTGATGATTTTGTTCTCATCGTCACTCATCATTCTTTCTTGCATAACACTCAAACACCCTCCTCTCTTTTGTGTTGACTCCCTCCCTTGAGTTTTTCTCTCTCTCCCTCTTGTTTTTTGGCCGGCCATTCTTATGTAGGGGCTGTCCCAATTTTTAGTGGGGGGTGGTTCTCATTTTGATGGCACAAAATTCCCTTTGTTCATCCAAAAACATGCATCTCATTCCTCCACCAAAAACCATGGCAACTTCAACCCCAATGCGACATATAGTTCTCTACACTTATTCTACAGTAAATCTTGGGCACGTCGACTCGCCAACTTCGTGCCCGAGTTGCCTCGGTCTATAGGTGGGAGCCCGTAAAAGAAGCCGGCGACGTGGTGCCCTTCCGGCGAGGAGGTGAAGACCGGAGATTCCGCGAGGAGATCGGGACAACGACGAGAAGACCGGAGGACACGGATCGCTAGGTATATCTCTCTACCCGTTATTTAGTTAGCTAGGATTAGATTAATGGCCCGATCTGCGATTTTTGTGCGCGGTGGTGCCGGTTATAAAGTTAAAAGTAAATCATCGTTTCCGCATTTTGGCCTCGAATTGACGGTCGGGACACCGCCGTGCACTTAAACTGGTATCAGAGCCACGCCATTAACCTAGTCTAGCTTGGTCTAACGTGTTTACATTTCCAATCGAACAAAAATCCCAAAATCGCATTTTCAAAAGCATCAGTTCTCTGTCGAAATTTTTTTGGCTCGAAAAAATTTTCAGGTTGTTGCAGAGACATGTACAGGGAATTCTAAGCACTCTATAAAATTTTGGTCGTATGATGTCATCATCCCACCGCGGAACCGCGGCCAAACCCATGATTGAGCCGTGGTTCCGCCGCCGGATTTACTGTTCAATGCACCAATTTTTTACACAGGCCTCCTGACTTGAAAATAGGGTTTTTGGAACATTCTTTTTGGGCCCAGATTTTCTGTGAGTGCTACAGTAGTGCTTGGGGCCCACTTGGGTAAATTTGATCGATCGAAAATTTTAAACTTGTTAGTTCACAGTATTTACATTATATCCGCGACCGTGAATGTCACTTGATCGGTAAATCCTGTCTAACTGCTATAGCCCGGTTAGATGGATTTGCGAACGTGACATTCGCATTGATGTTCTGTGTTGTGTTGTAATGTTGCGGATTGTCGTGGTGGATAGCCTGGATGCAATGTTAGTACAGATTTGGTTGTATTATGTACATTTGTTATTGCGGGGCGAGCGTCCGACATGTGGACTGCCGTCACTGCCTGTCTGTATATTATTCTTTTGGGGCATGACCAGGTTGAGGTCGATGTACCCGTTGTATGTATATTTTACTTTCTGTACTAGGATTACCCCACGGAGGGGTGCACGGATTGCCGGGTTCTAGAGGGCAACGAGCCCGCATCTCATGGCGTTGAGACGGAGGGGGCCTCACTCTAGAATTGGAGGGCTATTCGCCGCACCCGTAGGGGGTACAGGTTGACCCAGGAAGGGTGCCTAAGTTACCGGATTCCGTGAAGTGCTGGGTGGTCCATTCACGTTGCTGAAGGGGGATGCCTCACTTCAGGTTTTGGCGGGTGACTTGCCGCGCCCGTAGGGGTCTAGGATTTCATTGCACAGGCTATCCACACGACCAGGGGAACGTCGAGTTTCAGTAGTGGCTCTGTGAAACCCGGGGATCCCAGATATCTGTATTGTTCTGTGATGCTTATTACATTTCTGTGATGTTGCATTTTATCACGCCTTGAGCGAAATATTATATATTGATATATATACTAGTAGATGTTGTATATGTTTTGCATCCGCGCTAGTCCAGTCCCCGCTCTGTCGTTAGTTAACTAACCTAACGGGTAATGACGGGACCCAGTGGCGAATGTGGATGGCATATACGTACATAATTATTTTCGTTCTTTGTGGTGTGATCAATTGATGGGACTGCATTGATTCGGATCAATGCAAGTTAAACAAACCTAATCTGATGTTGTTGGAATATTTTTCAAAAAGCTGTTATTGCAAGGACGTTCACTTTTGTTTTGCACAGTGGTATTCAGTTGGAATATCCTGCTCCTCAGTCGACGAGGCAAGGGCCGAGATCCCTTCACCGGGAGTGACCCCTTGGACAGAAGTTTGCGTCAGGGCAATAACTTCACTATAGTCGTTTACTTTTTCTTTGCATCGTGGTATTCAGTTGGAATATCCTGCACCTCATTCTACGGGGAAAGAGCCGAGATCCCTCACCGGGAGTGACCTCTTTAGCAAAGGTTTTCGTCACTATATTTTTATAAAGCTATACAGTTCCTTCAACGAAATCAAGTTCATTACGTTAAAGGTTTTCGCCAGAAACCATTCGTAGCCCTCCGTCGTTTCATATGAATAGTCAATAAGTATTCAAGCTGTGTATGTTGGCCAAAGTCAAGGCACAGTGATTGGTAGCTATTGGGTATTCATATGCAGCATAGATAGATGCGTTGGTTTGGGACAGTCGTACTACTATTTTGGCCAAAGTCAAGGGTATCTACGGGTGGGTTCAAATTAACCTGGAGAATGACGGGTAGAACTTGACATGTGACTTATGATATGTTGGCCAAAGTCAAGGTTATAAGAGCATGGGGCAAAAATCACATCGGGAGTTTCTAAAGAAACTGAAACTTGCCAGATATGAGCATACCTTCTGGAGTGTGATAACGTGAGCGGATTCCGTCACGTTATCATGCGATGATAGTTGGATCCCGATTTCCACTGATGAGTTGGTTTACTCCTCGGGTGATCCCGACTAATTCTCCTTTCAGGTTTGGAGGAGAATTTGACGTTACAGTGGTAGGTTTCCTGATTAGATAAATTGGTAACCATTCTGATCTAGGTTAGAGTGCACGCTGAGTGTTTCTTTTCTCTCTCTCTTTGGCAGTGACCATTGATCCGACCCTAGACTATGACTCAGTAACCAAGTTGACCGAACCTTCTTATAAGACTGGCTTTTGGATTGTCAGAATTTCAAACCTCATTGCCACTCCTACTTTTACCCTTTTCTCCAGGACACCCCGCATTACTACGAACGTCCACTTCCATTGGACAAAACCATCGTATGGTTATATACGAACTCGAAGGAATTTATTCGAGGATGGTTTCCGGTTCTGGAGAAAACGAATAGGACTATTCAGTTGTCTTTTCCTTTTACCTTCTCTCAGGTTATGAGTACTCCTTGGTTTAGGAGATAGTTCACCTATTACGCAAATTGGATAGTCTTCTTCCAAACCTTAGGCTGGTGCCGACCGGTAGGGAATGAAGAAAACCAATTAGCCTAACGATGGTGTACAGAAGGTCTTAAGTAAAGACATATCAAGGGATTAGTAAGAGGGCAAAGTAAATTGCGACTGATATTCACGACCAAACCAAGTATTTCTTCGCCAATCCTAAATCACCTTTGTATTTCTCCAGGACACTCCGTATCACTACGAAGATCCACAGTTTATTGGACACTCCATCGTATAGTTATATACGAACTCGAAAGGAACTTGTTCCAGTTCGGGGATGGATTCTGGTTCAGGAGAAATAGGAATAAGGTTTATTCGGTTGTCTTTTATCTTCACCTTCTCTCGCATTGCGAGTGCTCCTAGGATTAGGACAGTACACCCATTATGCTTATTGAATAGTCTTCTTCCAAACCATAGGCTGGTGCCGAACGGTAGGGAAGGAGAAAACCATTTGGCCTAAAGGGGTGTACAGAAGGTAATGACTAAAGACATATAAAGGGATTTGGAGAGATGGCAAAGAATTATGCGGTTACAATTGTGAATCTGGATAATGGAAGAGGCATTACTAGGAATACACGGATACCCCATCGAAACATTTCAATGTTTCAGTTTCACTGTGTACTGTTAAAAGAAAACTGATTTCCCAATTAGACACTTGCTCCAGGGTATGTATTTACCAGGTTTGATTCTCACATCTGTATGGTTTTACAGATGATGAGTGGGAGTAAGTTATTGGGAATTAGGTGATTATCCTCATTATATCGAAATTCGTTGTAATTGGTGATATTTAAGGAAGTCACCTGGGTTGTTTGCCGGACGGCAAATATTTGGTTTTGAATATCCGCTGTTATGCACCAATTTCAAATTGATATATCTGTACGTCTATTTTCATAGAGTGAGATATACCTTTTTGACATTATGTCTATGACATTTACCTATATCAGTGGATGGTTAGGTAAGGAGCATTGAACAGCGGTGTAATTCTTCTTAACCATAAGTACAGTTTTCAACCTACGACACACAAGGATTGAGTTGTCAGACTCAAGGGACTTATATAGAGTATTGTATGTTGTCCAGTGTCCATTAGGACAGAGGGGTTGGTCCTCGTACTATATTCGGTTTACTTATGACTTCTCTAGTTTTTAGACAAGTGTTTCGTAGAAACACAAGGTCTGAGTTTTGAGAAGCTATAGGTATAAGAATAGAGTAGAGAACCAGGTGTTGCAAGTATCGGGATTCTTCAAAGTGATCGAAGATGTAGATACTTGTATGTGGTATTCAGTTGATAGTAATGATTAAGAGAACTTGCTTCTCTTTCAGGTTATTCATAATTGGAAGCATTCCTAAGTTGAGTAACGATGATCGACCTCCTTCCATTTAGTTGACATGCACTGGGGACAGCTGCATGATTTGAATCTGGTCTAATTAAATCAGTGCCTATGGTTCTATATTGGATATAGAACAGTTCATATCTTAACGATGTTAAGGTACGGGGAGTTGTCCGGTTTATGCTTAAAACCAGACTCTGGATAACTCAAGGCACGTTTCTGTAATGGCTGTTTTTGGGTTGACCCAGGCTATGACGAGGGTTGATTTTCTACCATCTGGAAGATCAATAGTGATATTGTTCTAGACTCGCCACAGTTTTAATAAAAATGGATTTTTTCAGAAAACAGTAGTGGGAGTATGGTAGAACTGGAAGTGATTCCAGAACCACAAACGATTACTGAAAATTTGACAAGAACCTAAAGATTCAATCCGGTTTGACATTCCATTGGACACTCCGCAGATACGGTGGGTAATCTTAGACACCCGAGGGGTACTCCGGTAGCCTCAAAGACGGTGACATGGAGGTTCTTATTTACCCAGACTTGTCATTGCTGTTGTTCCAGGCTGCAAAACCCGGCAAGGGGATGAGTATAGCGTCGTTCTAAACTTGCTTTAGAAGTTTACGTGTATATGACTCTGCCAGAGGGTTGTCGTAGTCAGTGGGAGCAGCGGAAGCATTGGTGAACAAGTGGCTTATGTCTATTTATAGACTAAAGCAGATATAGCGGAGATAGATCATCTATTTCTGATGTGACGGTCATAGGTTTGACATCATCAGAATAGGGGATGGATCTGTTGAGAAGGTAGTAGGGTGTGATGTCCTGGTATTTGGATGACATACACAAAGTAGGAAGTGAAGTTCCTATACTATGATCGATTATACTTTGGTCGTCACACAGTGGTTTCTCCACATGGGACTTGGATATAATATCAAGACGTTCTGGTTACTAGATCTATGGTTTTAGATCTAGATTTGGGTAGTTTCCTAATCTGGGTACTTAGACAGCATTCTAAGAGTATTTAGAATGGACAACTCCAGGCACGGTAGTATACCTGCAGGTGATGGAGTCACCCTCTCTAAAGGTGTCTTACAGACTAAAGGGGAGAGGGATGTGCATGATTGGCAAATCACTTGCTTAGGCAATTGAGTCAATCATGAGATGTAAAGTACCGCGCCAGATGTTGTTTTTGCAATAGATGCAATAAGATGGTATTGATTTAATTCTGGAGAAACAGTCGGAAGCAGTTTTAGAACATAAGTGAATGTTGTAGGGAGATGATAACGGCAGCCTCCTTTAGGAGACGGTTATCATTCCAGGCTTCCAAGGTGACCTGGATGACAGAATGACTGTCAGAGTTATAGTTTTCCCTCTGACGAGGGGCAGTGTTTTGGACAGGTGGTCCAGGCGGATACTGAGGGAGGCATGGCACGGGATACTGATTAAGTTCAGCTGACGATACAGTCTAAGAAGTTTGGATTTGGAGTTCATTTATGAGCTAGGTCCTATTAGACATCCAGACACATTCTAAGACAGGTATTGCTCATTTCGGGAGATGGCTTTCTCCACGAACTTGAGATATAGAGAGACATAGAAAGAAACATCAAGGTGGATCCACTCACTGAGGCTATTCCTCGAACGCAATAGTTTCTCAAACGGGTTTTGTGAGACTGACTAGTAGAGGAGTTGGGTGTTCGGTATCACACGGCCTGTGAGTATGAGACATCGCAATAATTAGCCTTGAGTGCAAGTGGGAGATTGTTGGAGATAGTGCCCTCAGAGTCAATTATTGGATCACAGGCACGTGATTGCAATGATTGGGGGAGGACCTGTCCCAGTAGGACAGTCTTACTCAAGATGATAGTATGCTATCTGGTTTATCTTTATCATCGTGTACTGCTTTAGGTGACCTGATAGGTCACTATTACACGTTGATAGAGCCCCTAGGATTCTTGCTTGACTACCAGCAGTATGAGGGTGATCATATACGTGGGAGCTGGTAGTCTATAAGCACATCCTTAAAAGGTCCCTAGTCGTGGGAGTTTCGAGACAGGGCATCGATACTCCAGAGTAGACTAGTGTATACAGTCGAGACCCCGACGAGGGGCGGTGGCCGGTCTCACAAGCCACTGGTGTCAGTTGGTTCACCTAAGATGTATACAGATGCTCATTGGGTTATGAGTACACTTGACAGGACTCGCCGGGAACATGCTAGTTGGTCTTATACCTGACGTCAGATAGCAGTTCCCTGGTGACATGTGTACAGGTTAGTTCCTCAACCTGAGGATCGTCATTTGTCTCGTGTGAGTTCCCACTATACTTTGATTACTACCCTACCACGCTCAAAGGAGACATGCAAACAGGTTTTAGTTGGGTACAGTCCCGAGCCACATGGAGGCAGTGAGCGGATCTTCAGGGGTTTGTCTTTCCCAGTATTGGGGGTGAGGTCGCACTGTGTCTAGGAGAACCATTACACGAAGTCCTTGGCCAAGGCAGAAGATTTACTGGTAGGTATTCCAGTAGTATCTCAGGGTGTTCTGGGCTACACTCCGACACGACTTGTACCGCTTTTGGGGGTCTGACTTTTACCAACCTCGTAGGCCCGCCATGCGATGCTCATAGACGAATGGACCGGACTGTACGGATATTGTCACTGACAGGCTCAGTAGGGTGTCAGGATGAGTTCGCTCATCGACGTCCCTTTTGGTCAATAGCTGGTAGCCCGTCATGTATGGCTAATACCTATGACGTGCTAGTGGTTAAATCCACAGCCATAGTATTGACGAGTCTTTAGAGTCCCCCAAAGACAGTTGCTCAAGTTTCGGGCGAAACGCTGTAGAGGCCGTATGGAGATATGGCAGGGTTCGATCAGATACGTGCGGTATTGCACGCATCATGATCGGACGGATAATACTAGCGGGCTTTGGTTTAAGCCGGATCCTAGTATTGTACAGTGTAAATTTTGTCTCATTGCATTTGTATTTCGGTCGGAATACAAATGCGGGTATTTATATACAGTAGCGAGGTTTTCCTGTAATTTATTACGGGATCAGTTTTCCGAAGTTGCCAGTTTGCTTTCCGTTTCGTCCATTTTCCTTTGTATCTTTTCTTGGCTGAAAGTTGGTGGTGGAGGGCTTATTTGCAATTGTGCAAATTAGCATTATGGAGGGCGGTCTTTGCATATTGGAGGATCATGATGGTTCCACCATCCATAGACTTTTTGGTTCATGATGGCTTATGATGGTTGATGGAGTGTTGGTTATGTTTGTGATGATTTTGTTCTCATCATCACTCATCATTCTTTCTTTCATAACACTCAAACACCCTCCTCCCTTTTGTGTTGACTCCCCCCTTGAGTTTTTCTCTCTCTCCCTCTTGTTTTTTGGCCGGCCATTCCTATGTAGGGGCTGTCCGAATTTTTAGTGGGGGGTGGTTCTCATTTTGATGGCACAAAATTCCCTTTGTTCATCCAAAAACATGCATCTCATTCCTCCACCAAAAACCATGGCAACTTCAACCCCAATGAGACATATAGTTCTCTACACTTATTCTACAGTAAATTTTGGGCACGTCGACTCGCCAACTTCATGCCCGAGTTGCCTCGGTCCAGAGGTGGGAGCCCGTAAAAGAAGCCGGCGACGTGGTGCCCTTCCGGCGAAGAGGTGAAGACCGGAGATTCCGCGAGGAGATCAGGACGATGACGAGAAGACCGGAGGACACGGATCGCTCGGTATATCTCTCTACCCGTTCTTTAGTTAGCTAAGATTAGATTAATGGCCCGATCCGGGATTTTTGTGCGCGGTGGTGCCGGTTATAAAGTTTAAAGTAAATCATTGTTTCCGCATTTTGGCCTCGGATTGATGGCTGGGGCACGGCCGTGCACTTACACACTTATCTCTTCCCTAATTCTTCTTGGCTCGGTACAACATGTTTTTCCACCGATCGATACTCTCCACAGATAAATTTTTCAACTGGCTGGTGTTGACTTTTTGGTCTTTGCAAAGTTTGGCATTGACTTGTAACATCGTTTAACTTAAGTTTGGGGGAACCTTTTTGTATATATATTTTGTTTTCTTTTTACAATAAAAAAAATTAAAAAAAAAATAAACAGGGTAGTGCCGAAAATTTGAACCCTCTTGGTGTAGCCTGACAGTGAGGACACAGTCAAGTTTTAGTTTGCGGGTATGCTCGGTAAGCCTTCTTCCTTCGCATTCATGTGTATATTTTTGCATTTGCATACTTATTTTAAAACTCATAAAAAACTGAAAAATTTCAAAAATTATAAAAATTGAAAAGTTCAATTTTGGCCATATTTGACGTAAGTTTGACATGATGGTTGACTAGATGGGAAAAAATAGATTCTCAACTTAGTAAATTAAAAACCCTAAAAAATAGTCTTTCTTAAAATTTAACGGTAGAAAGTATATGTCTTTGTAGTTTATTTAGAAATAGGCAAATTTCGAGTTCACTTCTTGGGCTAAGTTAAAACAAGGGAAAAGTATTGATATCTTTATTAAAGTATAAGTTTGAAAATTAATTCCTAAGCTTAAGTCTAGATTCTGAAAATATATACCCTACAAATTGCGCAAACACGAACCTTGAAACTTGGAAAAGTAGAAGATGCCTTGAAATGCTCTTGTCTAAAGTCCTTAGTACAAAGAAAAATAAAATAAAAATACAAGTGTGAATAAAGTGATAAAAAAAATGAACACTAGTTTTTGTAATTACTTAAGGATGCATTAATAGATAAAAATATTTAGCGAGGGTGCTTCATCACCCAGTGCCTTAGACCAACTGGTTTGGAAGTCACTGCTAAAAGCCTTATGCATTACAAGACTAGGAATTACGCCTTAATATGCAAACACATTTTGTAATCGGTCGTTGGTATCTCAAGAAGTATCAACGGTCGCATGAAGAATGTGTGGGCAATTTCATCTAAAAATTCACCAACTAAAAATACTTTGGACGATGGACAAGAGTATAAGAGCATGAATTGAATTTCTAAGTGTAGGGGTGATACATACACACACGTAGGGGTATGTGATTGGGGTTTAGATGAGAGATAGGAATGAAGAATAGGACTTATATCTTTAGTGGAGATGATAAAAATTCCTAAGTTGAGATGGAACCTTAGAAGGAAAACTCAAAATATGCTAAAAGCTAAGTAAATCTACGAAAGCATATATGATCTTAAGTTAAAAGATAAGGAAGCGTGAAAAATATGGGTGGATAATTTCTGAGTCAAAGATAATAGAATTCCTTGTTAGAAAACCTAATTGGAGAATAAAAGTCAATGGGCCGAATTGATAGGATTTTTTGTGTAGTATCCGCTGAAAACCCTCAGGAGACAACACTCCTACTACTAGGGACACCTAGAGGTTTAACGGCTTATTGCACGAGCTCAGTGCAATCACATTTCCCTACGAAAGTGAGACTAGGTCTTTTTCGAGAATAAAACTAGGTTTGCTCGAGGACGAGTAAAAGATAAGTTTGGGGGTATTTATTCATACCATAATTTTGCATTATTATATTCCCCATTCTTATTCATTTTACAAATAAACAGGTGCTTTTGACCCATGTCTGCTACTTAGTTGCAAGTTACAGGTTCTCGGAACAAAAACAGTGAAATTGACGAAAAGACGATACAAAAGTGAGACTACGACCATCAAATGGAAGAATCTTGATCAAGCCTACAGTTTAGAGAATAAACGAAGGTCAACAAACAAGTTCACAAGTACAAAGGCAGTGCAAGGTTCAAGATTTCGACACGAAGCAAACGGTAAAGTCCACGACATTATTCACTGTGGAAATCTGGAAGAGAACTAGAAGACATTCTGAAGAACCAAGTGAAGAAATGAGAAGAAACATGCAACCAGAATCAACCCAAGAAAAATCATCCAGCAAGCTCCCTACTTGGCCGCGGAACTGCGGCCAAACCTTGCTCTTGGCCGCGGATCCGCGGCCGCGCTAAGCCCGTGTCGGTAGGAAAATTCTGTGGTCGCTGGAGGCGCGTTGACTAGTCTTTCTTAGGGGGTAAAATTTTAAATGCAGACGTGACTCGATTGTAACTCTAGGGTTTCTATGTTCTATAAATAGAAACCCTAAAACCTTTTTTAGGTTATGCCTCTTTTTATTTCATCTATTCAGAATTTAATTCCTGTGTAAATGTTTGGAGAGAGCCATCACTAAAGTAAGTAATTTTATTTCATTACTCTAGTTAATTTTCATTCCGCCTTAGTATAATTTTAATATTTGCCCTAGTTAGATAGTTAGAAAATGTTTATCAATTCCCTAATGAGTGAGTAGTCTCCTCACTTGTTAGGGTTAGATTTGGGGAAGGCTTCAGAGATGAAAATCTATCACCCCTTTCTTGCCCATCACATATAATTGATAGGACTCCATGCATACATACACACATCGTTCCCTACGACACCCTATCACACGAGGTAGCGGTGATACCATAGTTTAAACGACCGGGTGCGTATGTTTTCCATGGAGGTTAGGGTAATAATTAAGAAAGGAAGGACAAGAACCTAGAGGAAGAAACATCGTTTCTTACCGATGGTAGTAATCCCCTTTATTAATTATTACCATAACACCTCATAGATCTAAATTAGGGCATTGAAAGCGGTGAGGAACTCTTCAATTTCCAAACATAACCTAAACCTAACCCCAGCAAGATTCTAGTCCTAGATTAAATCAGTTTAGTTTTAGCGATAATCCATCCACACCGTTTGGAATTAACTCGTTGGACCAAATTAGGAAATACACAACATCCCTGTGGACCGACCCGTACTCACCGGCTAGCTACCAAGCGACTCCGTTCTTGATTGCGGTTATAAATATTCTTTGATCAATCAGGTAGGCTGGGGTTTATTGATTGTGGGGATCCGAATCTCCGGCAGCCGCTGACTAAGCTGCCGTTAATTACCCCCTGCCTTTGGAGCGAGGGAACCTCCGATTAACGGGTTAAACTGGTCATGCGAACTCAATGTGCAGTGTTGTGTTTTGAAGGTGGTTTTGGATGTATCGGGGGCCCCGTAGAGTTTTTACGGGGGTCCCGCTACCCGGATAGCGGGCTGGGGGTCAAGGGGCAGCGCCCCGTTAGAAATTTTTCTAACGGGGGAGACACATTTAGTGTGGAGTGCACAAAAAAAAGAAGGCAAAAACGTCTTAAAGACGAGTGCGTAGCATGTAGGCACATGGTTCCCGGGGTCACGTGGCGCACATGCCACCATTGGGCGCCTCAGCGCCCGGGGTCACGTGGCGCACACGTGACCATTGGGAGCCCTAGCGCCCGGGGTCACGTGGCGCGCACGTGACCGATGGGCGCCTTAGCGCCCCGGGGTCTCGTGGCGCGCACGTGACCATGGGCGCCTTAGCACCCGAGGTCACATGGTGCACACGTGATCATGGGAAACACCCACGGAAAGGGGCCTAGCCCTTAGGCTGTGGAGTTGAACTCCTAAGAAGTTTTTGGAGTTGAACTCCTAACAGAAACTAATTTATGGAGTTAAACTCCAACACATCTAGAAATGAGTTAAACTCCTGGGGATATATTGCTCTTCTTTTGAGCCTTGGATCTGCCCAAAGTTAGATTTTTGGAGATGGATCTTCTTCTTCCTTCTCTTAATATGCGGGATCTAGGAGAAAAAGGGGGTGAGATTTAAAAGTCTCCCCTTTTCGAGATCTGATTAGAGATCCAAGCTCCCCTTCGTGGGTTTTGTGGTGAAAAACTATTTATTTTTGAGAAAGGAAGAGTTAAACTCTTGATTTAATACAAAAGTGAAGACGAAGGTTTTAAAACCTTGAGGAAGGAGAAAGATCTCAGATCTGGATTTGTTTTTGGAGAGAGAAAAAGTTGTGATATTTTCATTATCTTTGCCTTTATAGGCTATACACTTTACATATAGCCCCTTAGGCTTCACAAAATGGCATTTTGCCTATCCTATGGCTCATGTGCCATTTCTTTTTGCACATAAGCCATGGGCTTTACAAAAATTTGGCTTTATGCCCGTTCATACATAAAAAAAATTACATAAAAATTATTTATTACATGATTTCATCTTGGCATGGAGGGGGCCGGCCGCTTCATGTTCGGACTCGACCGGGGCATGGACCCGCTTGATCTGGGTTTGGGCCCACTTGGCTTGGAGTTGACCTTGACTTTGACTTGGTCAACCGGGGTGCAATTTTCGACCCCAACAAAGTGCCCCATCAATAAATGCACGCCACATATGTGGGTCGTGTGCATGAAATTGATGGATCTTCTTTCGCATGGAGGCGACTTGCTTTGGTTCACACTTTTGGGATACACTGCCCTTTTAATGACATGGACGGTCGACGCTTGACGCGTTCTCCGAGGCGGAGTGTCCGTAGTAGACGTTTCCCTGGCCCGGAGTGATTTGGTCGACATGCCCCCAGCACGGAGTGTCGCTGCTCAACGTTTTCCTGAGGCGGAGTGTCTGTAGTCGACGTGGCCCCAGCACGGAGTGTCTGCTTGACGTTTCGCCGGTACGGAGTGTCGGTTGTTGGACGTTTTCCTGATGCTGAGTGTCGCTGGTCGATATTTCCCCGGCATGGAGTGCCTGTATATGACGTTTCCCAGAGGCGGAGTGTCTGTGTTGGACGTTTCCCCGGCACGGAGTGTCGCTGGTTGACGTGTCCCCGGCACGGAGTGTCTGTTGTCGACGTGCCCCGGCACGGAGTGTCGCTGGTTGACGTGTCCCCGGCATAGAGTGTCTGTTGTCGACGTGCCCCCGGCATGGAGTGTCTGCTTGACGTTTCCCCAAGGCGGAGTGTCATTGTTGGACGTTTCCCCGATGCCGAGTGTCGCTGGTCGACGTTTCCCTGGCATGGAATGGCGCTTGACGTTTCCCCGTTACGGAGTGTCGTTGTTTGATGCAGAGGTCGTTGTTGGAATTTGTTGGTTTGATTTGTTTGATTTGAGTTGACATCAGCATCGCTACACTAGAATATGGTACCAGGAGCGAATCATCATCTATCTTTGAGAGGATTTTAGGATTGGTTTTTTGTCGTCATCTGCATTGCTGCACTGGAATAATGCCAAGAGCAACTCAAAATTTGCCCCGGGAGGATTTAGGGATTTTGGGTTTTGCTTGGCATCAGTATTGCTGCACTGGAATATGGTACCATGAGCGAATCATCATTTACGCTTGCTCATCAGGAAGCGATGGCTTTGGAGACAAGTTTTAGGTCCCTATCACCTAAGACTTTTCAATTTTGTGAGTTGTAAGGGTCTCACAAAGCATTTTCTCCCTGCGGGTCGTAAGGATCCCGTGGGTGTATTTTCTCCTTAGGAGTCATGGGGACTCCTAAGTGAGTTGCTCCTTTGTGAGTCGTAAGGATCTCACGCTGGAATTTTCTCCTCACAAAGTCGAGAGGACTTTGTGAGTGCATTCCATCTCTTTTTCATGAGTTTGCGCCCTTTCGGGTTTTCACGAACTCGCCGGCAGTCCTGCTGTTTTTACTCACAGAGCCCTTTCGGGTTTTCATCCGTGCCCATTTTGCTTGTGGACATACCTCTTTTTCTTTCTTTCTTTTTTTTGAATCGTCACCACCGGTAGGACTTTGAATGTGGTCTCACCGGCAGGACTTGGGAGGGATTGGGATCATTTTACGCCCGTGGATTGTATACGGTTTTGTAGGATGTATGATCCAGACCGTAGGGCCGGAAAAATTTTAGGATTTTGTTGGCGTCTGCATCGCTGCACTGGAATATGGTCCCAGGAGAGACTCATCATTCGCCGTTGGGGTATGAGATTTGGAATTTGGTTGGCGTCTGCATCGCTGCACTGGAATATGGTACCAGGAGCGACTCATCATTCGCCACTTGGGGTATGGGGAGCGATGGCTTAGGAGACAGCTTTAGACCCCTATCGCCTAAGGCTTTTCAATTTTATGGGCCGTGAGGGTCCCATAAAATCATTTTCTCCCTACGAGTCGTAAGGATCCCGCAGGTGTATTTTCTCCTTAGGAGTCGTGAGGACTCCTAAGTGTGTTTTTCCTTTATGAGTCGTAAGGATCCCACAAATGTTTGTTCTCCTCATGTATCGTGAGGACATATGAGTGGGTCTTTTCAATGGAGCATAATTCCAAAGGCGGAGACCTGCCGCGTAACTGGTGATTATGGTGGGGCGTGGGTATGACGAGAATTATTTGAGCCCGTGGATTGTATACGGCAGTCAATTTAGGGACTGGCCGTAGGGCAGGGGGAATTTTGGAAAATCAGATTTTGGTTGGCGTCTGCATCGCTGCACTGGAATATGGTATAAGGAGCGACTCATGCCGTTGTTTTGTTTTTTTTGTTTTTATATATATATTTTTTTTGTTTTACCGCGATTGCTCTATCATTTCAGCTTTTCTTATCGCGAAGGTTGCGATCATCCTATCATTTTGGCTATTTATTCGCGGTTGCCCTATCATTTCGGCTTTATTTTTCATCTTTATTTTACTCGCTGATTTTTATTGCGAGTTGCCCCATCATTTCAGCTTTTCTTTTTTTTCTTTTTATTTACACATTTTTTTATTTACACATTTTTTTACATCCCCAGTTTAACGACTTAGAGGTCGATTGTTCCCAGTTTAATGACATGGTGGTCGATCCTTCCCAGTTTAAAGACTTGGTGGTCTGTGGTTTGCTTATCCCAGCTCCTCGAATTTTGATCTTGGCGGGGCAATGTTGATGACCGTAGCTCTGTGGCTTGTCGGTACATCTAACGACTGTGAGGCATTCCCGAGTTTGTATTGGTTCTCCACCCAATCTATACAAACATAGCAGTCTTCAATGGTATGACTCACCATTCTGTAATATGGGCAGTATATGGGATTTCCGGTCATGTTCATCTCATGTGGCCTCTTTGGAATAGGCAGTTGAAGACCGTTTTTTAAGGCGTCCATGAATATTTCGCGGACTTTATCCCTCCTGAAGGAGTATAATTTCTTCTTTCTCTCCATTGGAATAGGTGCCCTTACTGATGCTGGACTCTGAGGATGATAAGTCTTTGGTTCACGTACTGTCCTCTTACCACGTTCAGTGTACGTATCGGAGGGACTGGAGGCTGATCACGTCCGTTTTTCACAAAGGTGTTCCACTCTCAGGCTGGAGAGAGCATTGGTTGGCTGCTTCCGGATATCAATCCCCAGTTCACGAACCAAAATTTGAATTTGCTGTAATTGCAATCAGGCGACTTGGGTCATGAGATCCGCCACGACATTTGCTAGCTCGTCGACTTTATAATGGACCTTGGCCATCTTCTCATCCCTGTCCTGAAGTTTCTTTTGAAGCCATTGGAATAATGCTTGTTCTACAGTTCCGGGTATGACAACGGGGTCATCTCTACCACCTGAACTTGATTCAGCATGAACCACGGGTTCCTTTAGCTCAATGGCCTGAGCAACCTCTTCATCATTTGGATCGGGCCGATGTTGGATGGCAACAACCGCGTCATTGTCATGGTTATAAGGCGTAGGAAGACTTGCTCCTCTGAGCTCCATCATATAGACCGTATGGGTTATGTACCCGTCTATTGCTTCTTCATTGGCAATGTGGCTCGCTTGGCTCTTAGCTTGTTGCCTTGAGCAGATGTCTGAGAGAATCAAGTCCCTGAAGGACTTCGGTCTCCGTTTGTATGAAATTAGCGGTCGCAGCTTGATTGTTTGTTAACATGCCAGGGGACAATGATATTTCTTCCGCCTTGTATTGTTTCTTGACCCGATCCTTGAAGATGCAACAGTCTTCAATAGTGTTTCCCAGCACTCGGTGGTATGGGCAAAAGTTGGGATGATCAGTCATGTTCGCTTCACTTAGCCTTTTTGGTTCTGGTAGCCGCAGACCATTCTTCAGAGCATCTTTAAAAATTTTGTGGACCTTGTCCCTTCGGAATGAGTAGACCTTATTTCTTCTTTCCTCCAAAGTTGGCTCTCGAGATTTGTTAGTTTTTGCTCCGCCCGCTCTCTGCTTATTTAGAGAATCGGTGCTGTTAGAACTTCCGCCTTTTCGGTTGTCGTCCCTCCAAGGTTTCGGTCTGTTTTTGAACTGAAGATCCTAAGCGGACTCGAGCTTTAAGCGTTCCAACGTTTGGACCTTTTCGGTCAGCTCTTGGAATGTTTTAAGGCCTGCGGTGCACAGGAAAGGTTTCATCCAGCCCTTTCGATTTTCTATAAGAAGACTGACGGATTGGTCTTGCTCCAACGACGGTTCACATTTGGCAGAGAGATTGCGCTATCGGACTATAAAATCCATGTTGCTTTCGTTGTTCTTTGGCTCTGTCCTTACGAGGTCGGCAATGGTGATTTTATCGCTAACACTCATGAACCATTGCTTGAATATGGATTCTATTTGAGCGAACGTCATAATCGAGTCATCTGGTATGCTTGCATACTAATTGAAAGCAACATCCATCAAGCTATTAAGAAACTGACGGAGAAGGAGCGCATCATTGCCCCCAGTATTTGCGCATGATTCTTTAAATTGGGCAATGTACCGGTTCGCATTTCCCGTCCCATCGAACCTTTCAAATTTGGGGACGACATAGCCAATGGGAAACTCCACAAGATAGTACCGAGCAGGATATGGTCTCCTGCTACTGCTGGCATCTTTTTGCTCTCCAGCTTCGGCTACCAATGTTTTGACTTTGTTGGCAACCAAATCCATGATTTGATCTTGAGTTAGCGGGTTGGTGTCATCGGCCACCAAGACATTTCCCGAGATAGGATGTAGCTGACTTTCATCCAGCTCGCCCACCTTTGGATTCGAGGGAATAGGCGTCGGCTGCCTCGGGACACCATTTTCTGGTTCATGAGTAGAGCCCTGCGCTTGATTGGGCAGCTGAGAAGCAAGTTGGGCCGTGAGCCGTAAGACGACATTTGTCAAGTCGTCAATTTTTGAGTAGAGATTGGCCATCTCTTTGCCTTTGTTTCGGAGCTGCTTTCTAAGCTCCTAGAGAAGTTGCTGCTCTGCGGTCTTAGGATGGAAAGTTTACTCATCTTCGCTTTCCAAGCCCGACTCCTCATGAACTGAGGGCTCTCCCTGCTTATCAGCTTCCTTGGAAGGGTCTTCATTACCTTCCAGAAGAGGCTGGTCTTGGAATGTGGCAGTCATATTCATACCAGATTGAATTTGAGATGTAGTGGCCCCTTCCTTGCACTTGCGGCGTGTGCCCACCATGTAGACAGTGTGGACCATATATCTAGCTGTCTCTTTATCATTGGCGGGGAGCTTAGAGAAGGCACCCGATCGAGCAGTTGTCAGGGGCACCGCCGGAGCTTGCTCGAGAGGCCTTGTTGCTTTGTTGGTGTTGATGGTCTTGCCCCCAGCTGGGGCCAAGGAGAGTCGTTTAAACACCGACTTGCGTTTGAGTTGGGGCACCTTCGAGACCACCACATTTTGCCTCTTGCCTTTCAAGACCGGTTTGTCTGTCACCGGGGATTGAGGAGCTGGGATGGCGTTAGCTGACACGAACAGAATAGAGCCAAATGGTAGCGGCGACTCCTCCCATTGTCGCCTGAGACTGGCCGGAAGGACCGTCCTGGAGTCTATCTTCATCGTGTAGGAGACAGGAGCCATGTTGAGAGCTGAGTTCATCATTGGAGACATTGTTAAAAAGTGATTGCTTGAAACCTGCATGAAAAAACATTATTTTAGTATAGATATGGGTATGCATATTGATTGAGTTCGCATGAACGTTTAACCCAAAATATGGGAGGAGAGATAGGTCCCACCGGGCGTGCCAGAATCTGTAGGGTGTTTTTCGTCACCCCATTGAGATGGGAATACGTGCGCGCTTGTCAGGCGCATTACAGATCCTCCCCTGCCTAGGGTAGGCTAGGGTTTATTGATTATGGGGATCCGAATCTCCGGCAGCCGCGGACTAAGCTGCCGTTAATTAACCTCCGCCTTCGGAGTGAGGGAACCTCCGATTAACGGGTTAAACTGGTCATGCGAACTCAATGTGCAGTGTTGTGTTTTGAAGGGGGTTTTGGATGTATCGAGGGCCCCGTAGAGATTTTACGGGGGTCCCGCTACCCAGATAGCGGGCTGACGGTCAAGGGGGCAGTGTCCCGTTAGAATTTTTTTTTAACGGGGGAGACACATTTAGTGTGGAGTGCACAAAAAAAGAAAGGAAAAAAGCATCTTAAACACGCGTGGGTAGCATGTGAGCGCATAGTGCCCGGGGTCACGTGGCGCACACGCGACCATTGGGCGCCTCAGCGCCCGGGGCCACGTAGCGCACACGCGACCATTGGGCGCCTCAGCGCCCTGGGTCACGTGGCGCACACGTGACCATTGGGCGCCTCAGCACCCTGGGGTCACGTGGCGCGCACGTGACCGATGGGCGCCTTAGCGCCCCGGGGTCACGTGCTGCGCACGTGACCATGGGTGCCTTAGCACCCGGGGTCACGTGGCGCACACGTGATCACGGGAAACACCTACGGAAAGGGGCCTAGCCCATAGGCTGGGGAGTTGAACTCCCAAGAAGTTTTTGGAGTTGAACTCCTAACAGAAACTAATTTATGGAGTTAAACTCCAACAGATCTAGAAAGGAGTTAAACTCTTGGGGACTTATTGCTCTTCTTTTGAGCCTTGGATCTGTCCAAAGTTAGATTTTTGGAGATGGGTCTCCTTCTTCCTTCTCTTGATAGGCGGGATCTTGGAGAAAAAGGGGGTGAGATTTAAAAGTCTCCCCTTTTCGAGATCTGATTGGAGATCCGAGCTCCCCTTCATGGGTTTTTTGGTGAAAAACTATTTATTTTTGAGAAAGGAAGAGTTAAACTCTTGATTTAATACAAAAGTGAAGAACAAGGTTTTAGAATCTTGAGGAAGGAGAAAGATCTCAGATCTGGATTTGTTTTTGGAGAGAGAAAAAGTTGTTGAGATATTTTCATTATCTTTGCCTTTATAGGCTATACACTTTACATATAGTCCCTTGGGCTTCACAAAATGGCATTTTGCCTATCCCATGGCTCATGTGCCATTTTTTTTTTGCACATAAGCCATGGGCTTTACAAAAATTTGGCTTTATGCCCATTCATGCATAAAAAAAATTACATAAAAATCATTTATTACATGATTTCATCTTGGCATGGAGGGGGTCGGCCGCTTCATGTTCGGACTCGACCTGGGCATGGACCCGCTTGATCTGGGCTTGGGCCCACTTGGCTTGGGGTTGACCTTGACTTTGACTTGGTCAACCGGGGTGCAATTTTCGACCCCAACAGTGTACTGGTTACACGAATGATGTTCGGAAGGGTAATACTGGTAGGCTTTGGTTTAAGCCGGATACTAGTATTATATTATTGGATTTTTGGTATCTCATTGTATTCGTATTTTTCGGAATACGAATACAGGTATATTTGTACGATATGCGGTGAGGGGCATTCTTGTAATTATACAAGAAAAGCTTCTAAAAGGAGACACCTCATATATGGATTTTATTTTGTGAAAATAATTAATGAGGTGGAATTTGGAGCATGGATGAAAGCATGGCTAATGTTTAAAATCTTCATTTGGATCTACTATTGAAGCATGATTGATTATTTTTGAGAAAAATAATCCATGTTTCAATAATTCAAACCTTAGCCATATCATTTTCATTCACAAGACTTTTTCATTCACACTGTCACATTCTCTCTCCAAATTATCTCCTCCTCTCTAGCTCAACCCTAACCCTTCACATGAGTTGTGATTCATAGGGTATTGAGATCAAATAATCCTCTAGATATTCTCTACATCATCAAAGCAGTCTCTCTTAGCAAGCTTGACTTCTTAGTTACCTCTTTAGTGGAGGTTGAACCATGATCCAAAGCACTCTGGTGGATTATCTATGGCTTAACGGTGAACGGAGATCGAAATCGTCTCAAACACCCAAGGAACCAAGTAGAGCAGCGAGAAGTGGAAAGAAGACCCGAAGGACTGGTTTCAAGAAGGTATAATCTCTATCATAGTAGTTAAAACTCCTAGATAGTGTTACTAGTTATGGTTTAGTATAAGATCCGGGTTCAAAAGTCGTTGTTGCATGCTTCAAAATTATTGTTTGCTACTTCCGCCTCCCCACAAGTGTTGTGGTGGTGTGCAACATCTAGTAACATGGTATCAGAGCCTAACTAAACCGAAACTAGTATTTTAGACGATGTTTAATATTTCGAACATGAAACAACTCCGAAACCTGGTCTCTGTCGTTTTTCAAAAAGTCTTCTAAATTTTTTTTAAACATGTGCAAAAGACTTGTTATGTGATAACTAAAACACCCTAGAAAAATGAACCCAAACTTCACAAATCTCGCCGGCCAAACCCATGTTTTTCCCGGCGGCGCCGGCCAAGTAGAGGTGTTTGGGCTTGGGTTTTTTAAGATGTTCTTTACACTTGGTTTTAGGATTTATGGTAATGTTTATTTTTTTCCTAGATTGCATGTGATGTTGTCTAAATGTTAGGTCAATTCTGAGTGTTTCAAAGTCGAATTTTTAGTATCGTTTTTCCGCTTTTTCAGTTCGATATGTGTTGAGAAACGTCCACTAGTTGCTATACGAAGATTAGTGGGGGTTGCATATATGTGTATCATGTGATGGTATGTGTATATGAATATGTTGGATCGTCGTGGATGAATAGCCGGGGGATGTAAGAAGAGTGTTTTCTTTTCTTTCATTCATGTAATTTGTAAAAGTGATGTAATATTATTTTGTGGGGCACATCCAGGTTGAGATTGTAGCCCCTGCTGTATTATTTCTTTTTACTGTTTTTTCTCCTAGGATAGACCCAAGGTGGGGTGCACAAACTACAGGGTTCTTGAAGTGCCGAGTGGCCTACTCATTTTATTGAGGGAGCTTGCTTCACTTCTGGAATTTGGCGGTAAGTTTGTCGCACCCGTAGTGGTCTAGGGTGGGGGTTTGGCTATTCATCATAACCGTGGAATCCGTCTTTGTTTAGGGTTTAAACGAAACACGGAATTCCTAGTATATCCAATGTATTCATCTGTAATCTGGAATGCTTATTATTGGGTGAGACGAATGGCTATATATATGAGATATATAATAAACGTTGCTTATGTTTTGCACCCGTGCTAGTCCAACCCCGGCTCTTATAACATTTCAGAAATATAAAATATTATTTTTGAAAATTTAATATTAAAATAATATATTTCGCGAAAACTATTCGTTTTGCGGATTGGGATTTTCGTAAAATGGTATAATTATATACCAATATTTGGAAAATTATTGGAGATTAATATAGTTTAGTTATTAAAATGGTATTTATTTGGATTTGGGCATTTTATAAATAATTATGCAATTATTATATGCAAGTTTAAATTAAACTTGATTAGTGCACTACTAATCACGATTAGGCCAAATCCGTATTTTTATTTTATATCATGGTTAGTGCACCATGACATGTTCCATTTTGATTACATGTTGGTTTCATTTGTATTTATATTGGTTTTTAAAGAAAATGAGAAAAGAAAAGAAAATGAAAAGAAAAGAAGAGACATGGAGGCATGGGAGGGGGGACAAAGGGGTATGGGCAAGTGAGAGAGAGAGAAGGGGGGGTGGTAATCTTTTGACCATGGTTCATATCTTCATCCTTCATCCTCCACTTCATCCTTCTTCTCCTCCTCCTTCTCCTTCAACCCTCCACCTTGTTATCACCCACAAACACCATGAAAAACACCTCCAAACTTATGTCACCCTTCATAAAAGTTGATCCCCACCTCATCCTGCACCCCATAGTGGAACCAAGTTTGGATTTTGAGCACTTTGGGCAACTCAAGAATTTTCTTCAGTTGCAAAGGAGGTATAATCCCACACTTCTAGTTTAGTTATTAGTTTTCTTTATGTCCTATATTATTTTAGAGTTAAACCGATATGGTTTAGTGATCATTGAATTTCCTAGATGAGGTTTAGGGTTTGAGTTGAGTTGTGATGGTGAATTTGAGGTGTAGTGAGTGTTTTACTTGAAAATGGTGATGTTTAATGGTCTAGACCAGAGACTAGAACCTGATACACGAACTTCGAATTTTTCCCGTGTCAGTTTTTTGAAGCTTTGAGGAATACAGGGTATCTGGAGCAACTTGGAGTGTTTATAGGAAATCAAGCAAGTACTTTGACCTAATAGGACCACTAGAAGACCACCACCGGAGTACGAGAACAAACCTCCACCTGAGAACCGGCGACGCCGGGTAATTTGGCTTCCTCGCCAGCCAAGTGTACGTGTCTGGTGTTGGGGTTTTTTCTGTAGCTCACTTACCTTATAACCTAGCTACTGTATTGTTAGTTTGGTCCTAATATACCTGAGTAAAAATCTGGAGTGATTTCCTCAGTTGCCGTATTATATTTCGCGATATTTGAAACTTGGATTGATGAATATCTTGATGTGATTCGGTCGTTGGACGTTTGTACATCAACGGCGAGGGTTATTTGGTTGTTTTTACATGCGTAAACTATAGGTTCTAACCTATAAGCAATTCGTGTGCCGTATCGGTTTTCGGACTTGGTTTTCATAACGTTATAATATGTGTTAATTTGTAGGTACCCTCGTGTGGACTTCCGAGACGACGAACCACATCGACTTCGACTAAGCGAGGATTTGGCAGGTGAGTAGATTTATATCTACGGAGGAAGTCGGGTGAATGGCGTATAGCACCCCCGCAACCAATGATATGGAAAATCGATATATAAATTATATTTGGAGAAAAGGTATGCTACGAACTTACGGATATGATTAAAGGTTTTAGTATGAGATGATACGATAAAAGATGACATTAGTGGATATGTTGACTTGAGGATGCAAGGCTATGTACATGTTATATTCATACGCCAATAAATGATATGAGATTCTACATACATACAAATGAGAATGTGATGTATATGAAAGATAACTTGATGTGAGATATTGTTATGATGAAAAGAGAATGTGATGAGATAAGATGACTTGGCTTAATATGTCGATATGCAGATGTGAGACATGATATGAGTTTGATATAGATGTGACTTGAGTTATATGTGTACATATATATATATATATATATATATATGAGAATAAAGAGTGATATGCTGTATGTGACCTTAGATCCGTACTCTTGTTTATGATATCGTACGATGGATCATACCGTACGAATTATAATATATGATATTTGACCGTACCCTCGATTTTGAGGAGGCCGTACGACGGACTATACCGTACGAGATGTATACATGATGATTGATCCATACATTTGATTCGGGATTAGTTTAGCCTTGTAGTCTTTTGTTTACTTAAGTAGATGATTAGAATAGGGTTCGAGTCATACCTATTTTCAAAACTAATGAATCGTGTACATTTCAAAGGATAAACCGAGGGACACTGCGGATTTCAAACGTATTTCTTTTCTTTAAAGACACCGTAGTCCCTTCTTTTCCCAAAAAAAGATTCGTGCTATTTTAGATGCGATATTGTATGGCTCGTATATCGAGGTATATCTTAGCTTGTTGCGTTACTATTTACCTTTCTGCTACGTTCATTTTACCCTCATTGCATTATATATATATATATATATATATATACATACATGCGCTTTCATTAGTTGTTATGATATCGTCTGCTAGTACACCTTCACAATTATCGATGATGCGCACGTTACACTTACACTGATTTGCCGGCTCACACACATTCATCATCGCTAATTTCCACGCCACTTACAAAGTAGAATTGCTATATTATGGTATTATTCTTAATTGTAAAGTACATTCATTATTCAGTACTATCATTTGATATGCTTGCATGATATACTTGATATGCTCATATTACTGTTCTATGTTTGCATACATCGTACTTATGGTTATATGCATTGAGATGTTGTTTTCATGAGATTTCTGTATTTGAGAACCGCAGATATATTTCAAAGGAAATTATAAATTGTTTTAAAAACGCGGTTTCTCGTGATGTGATTTCGATACGTCTACCATGAGTTTTCTCGGTTCTTAGATTGTTTTTGAGACCCGATTCCAGGAGTTGGACGAGCTGTTTGTGGGTACATGGTGGACCTGGTATGGTTGTAACACTTTGAAATTTAGTTTATATTAATTTCGTGTTAATTAGCGTTAATGTGTGTTTTTCATAAAATCTCGTAAAATTTTATATTTCCACTTAAACTAGATTAAATCAAACTTTAATTGTGAAAATATGTGTTTTTATATATAAATGTGTTTTATTAATTATAAATTAGTTTAGTGTTCACTTAATTAGAAAATTTCTTTAATTACTTTTCCTAAGCAAAAATTTAGTGTAACTTGCATGCACAACTTAACACATTTTGTAACACGTGTTTCTTTTTCCCACTTCATTCAAATTATCATTTCATCCCCTTATAAAACCATAACTAAATAAAGTAATAAAGAAAGTAGAAAATGAAAGAAAAGAGAGAGAGCATGGTGCATTAAATGGGCATGGTGAGCTTTGACTTGGGGCACTCTCTCCCCTCTTTTCCCAGCAGCTGCAGCTGCAGCTCAGCCCCCCTTCTTCTATTCTTCTTCTCTCATCAATTCTAACACCAATCTTCATTAATAACACACCTACCCTCACACCAACTCATATTTATCACTCCAAGATCACTCCTTTATGGATTTTTGAGCCAAATCTGAACTCTTGGGACAAGGCCAGCAAGTGGTGCCACTTCTTGACCATTTGTGAGGTATTAAGCCCACTTTAATCACCTCTTTGCTAAACTTGTAGTAATTTTAGCTTAATTTAGTGTTTTTGTGGGTTTTAGTGCTAATTAGATGGTTTAAGTGAAGATTAGGTTAAGTTAGGGTTATTAGGGCTTGTTTAGCTTAATTAAGTGCTATTAGCGTAGTTTAACCCGGGTAAATGCTTTAGATTACACTAAAATACCGTATTGTACTAATTAGTGTTAATTAAACGTTTTAATTAAGATTTTGGGTTTTTTTGTGATCTGCTTTTGACTCGGTTGCTCCAGGCAAAAGTTGCATTTACTGGAGCATGTATACTAGAGTTAGATCACATACACGAAGCACGGGACCCGCATTCCCCTACCTGGCCACAAATTTAATAGATCTGGCCACAAATTGCAGCCATTGGGGTGAGTTGGGTGTCGGGGTTTGGGCTGGGGGAGTCTGCTACATATCTAAGATGTTTGGTATATGCAACTTTTCTTGATTCTGTTCATATCAAAATCTGGAACAATATACCTTATTTCCTATACCTTTAAGCTTGCGCGACGCGTGCGTTTTGTGAGTGGGTTTAGTATTTGCTGTGTATCTCAGCGTGTCGGGATAGTTTCAGACGCGTATATACACGTTTTGGCATATCGGATGCACACGCGTTTAGTTCACAATGCGAGTTTCTCGTTTGGTTTTAATATCACGTTTTTTCAAGATTTTAGCTTATGTGTTTTACTTTGTGTAAATTTTAGGGTCGCAGGTGGGGACTTCGGACACCGTGAAGAAGAGGAAGCAGGTGGTCGGATACATGTAGATCGAGATCACGTTGAGTAGATTTAACATCTACAGGGAAATCGCCCGTATGGCGTTCTACGTCAGCGCTTGCTAGGATGTTGTAGCCACTTATTACATTCATATATATATATATATATATATAGGTTGTGCATATGTATCATTATTGCATACCCCTCTCTAGTTGCATATGGATATAGTAGAAACGAGACACCGCACTGTTACTAACGGTTCATGCTGCACGAGCACAAATTGCATGCTACACACACACCGTTAGTAATTGCCATGACACTCGCACAATAGAATTGCTATGAACCATACATTGTTTAGCTTACCTCATCATTGATGATTATACATGATTATGTTCCTTTGCGTGCATATATATTGTACACTCAATTTTGCGTATGTATATCTTATGCATTCATAAATACATATTTCACATACATAGATGATACTGGCTTGGATTTCTGGAGAAATGGAGACCGCATGAACTTTTTTCAAAACTGGATCCATTTAAAAGAGCGGTTTCCTTTGTTTTACTGGTAGTACGATTTTATGCGGCAAACGACACATTGCATGGATTCACGCATTGAGTTTTGGATTTCATGTGATTACTGGATTTGAGAACCGTGGTATTAGTTTAAGAAAGTATGCGCTGTTTTGAAAACCCAGTTTCTCTTGATATGATATTTCAGTGCATCCACCATGCGTTTTCTCGGTTCTGTGACGTATGATATGTGAAACCCAATTCGAGGAGCTGGATGAGGCCGATTGCGGGTACATGGTGGACCCGGTATGGTACCCCGGGGCAAGAAAGGGATGCTATGTATACAGAAGGTGAGCCTGGCAAAGGGACTACTACCTACCGGTGATTGGTTGAACCCGACGGTTATCCGGAGGATACTGACCAGAGTCGAGAGATGGATACGGGCCGACCCGTACTGCCGGGGCCGAGGGCCGATTCCGCAAACAGAGCCCGTGGGCCGATCCGGACTGACGGAGCCCGATATATGAGGATTTGCGTGTCGATCCTAGACACGAGTATTTCATGATGTTTTCAGGTGCTGATGTTAGGCAACCCATTTCTACGAGATTTACAGGATTGAGGGCCGGATAGAGTGACGGCGCCTGAGTTATCGGGATTTTGTGGTGTTTTGGTAGATACCCGGGGTTTTCCACGTTGATGATCCGTGTATATGATATTTTATCCCATGCTCAACATTCATTGTTATACATTGCATCATGTAGTCGTAGTACCTGATAGAGTACTTTGTATGATTAATGCATACCCTGTTCATCATATAGATGTTATTAGATTGCACATGTTAGAGTATCGCAGTATGAGCATACCTGCGATTACCTTTATATGTTATTTACTATTCACGAGTTGGCAACTCACCCTCATTGTGCCACAGTGTTTGCAGGTCGACCCTCAGAGTAGTTGTGGCAGGGCTATCTCTTAGTATCTTTTTGCTACGGATACCACTGCAGTTGGCGTGTGAGCCGTTTTGCTGATAGGTGGGTTGCGGTATCCGTTTATTTTCCATTTTATACACTCTATTGTATCTAGTACTCTCCATCTACTATTTCATGTATTGACTTAGAGACCAGTTGTGAGGACGATGTATATTATTTTGTACTCTGGATGTCGAGCTCGTATGAGCCGGCTTTATTTATGCAGTTTTATCTTTTATGCTGTTTTCGCTTATGTTGCTCATTTCTTCGCTACGACGGCGTATATTTTTCTTGTGGTGGTTGTTTCCGCCGTTGGGCGTGATTGCTCTCGTTTGGGGATGGTTTATTCTTGTTGTTAGTCATTTTACTTATGTCATGTTTTGTACCCGTTTTCGGGGCTAGTTTTTACAAAGTAAGTGCTGCCGAAATTTTTAAGGAAATAACTTAAACTTTAAAGATTTTACTCGAGTTTTCTAAATGTTTTAAATCAATGTTTTCTTCACTCACTATTTTAATGGTTTTGATTTCTGAGTTCGGCTTACTTGATCGCGTTGCGTCTGTAGACGTTACGTGGTTAAGAGTCGGTCACGGGCCGAACTTTGGGTCGTGACAAAGTTGGTATCAGAGCGTAGGTTTTACCTTTCGGAGTGTAGGATGACCTTGGTATGATGGAGTAGGTAGCTTAAGCAGAGTGACGTAGCGTGTGTATGTTCCGCGGCATACTCACGACACGATACTCCGCCTAAGTGACCTTAGGACTTATTGGTTGAAATTCCTTCGTGATATATACATTCTTGCGATTCGATTTCCGTATTCTTATCGGATCTTGTTTTCATTTCCAGCCATTATGCCGCCGAAAACTACGAGGGCGCCGAGAGCGGCCGTGAGAGCCGAGGTTAGAGTTGACTCGTCTGAGACGAGGACTGATCCGGGCAGTACTCCCGTTGTACCAGAGCAGACTATTCCTCCTTCGATAGACCAGATCGTTATGCTAGGGGCCGGTATGCAGGAGATGCACCAGATGATGGGGTCGTTAGTTGAGGCCATTCGAGCGCCGAGACAAGAGGTTTGTTCGAGGCATGGTTACACTGTTGTTTCTTGCGATCAGCGCACAACATTGCGAGACCTATGCAGCAGCCGTAGATGCAGCCCTATTAGTCGAGGAGTGCCTTGCTGAGACTTCGACAGTTCCAGGGCCAAAGAGGGTTCGTAGAGATACGTCAGCACAGAGACAGCCATTTAGGCACCGCGACAGGTTCCGTTAAGGTATGGGGGGTAGCGGAGGCTCGGGACGGGGTCAGCTATTCAGCTCGGGACGGGGTCAGCTATTCAGCTCTTATTCCCAGGAGGGTCAGCCGGCACCATCTAGATGTTTCCGGTGCGGGAGTACTTATCATTGTATTCGAGATTGTCCGGAGCCACGTGAGGGCGAGACGGCCGTACCACATATTACCCTACCACCTTCTCCGCCTCAGAGAGGTTTGCCTCTTGTACCTGCTGTTGTTCCGCGTCAGACTTACACACAGAGAGGTCGTGGTCGCGGACGGTTTGCTCAGAGAGGATGAGGTGACCGAGGCAGAGGACAGCCAGCTGCCGGCAGAAGACAGCCAGTTGCTAGTAGGGGACCGCCAGTTGCAGGTAGAGGACATGTACGGGTATTCGCTTTGACGCATCAGGACACGTAGGCTTCCAATGCAGTGGTCTCGGGTAGTCTTTTAGTATGTTCTGTTGACGCACACGTGTTGTTTGATCCGGGATCCACATACTCGTACGTTTCCACACACTTCGTGCTGAGTTTGGGCATAGAGTCTTGTTTGCTTGACCCGCCGCTTGTTGTGAGTACTCCGATAGGAGAGTCTTTTGTTGCTCAATTTGTATATCGATTGTGTCCTGTTCGTATCGGGGAAATGGATTCTTTAGTTGATTTGATTCTCCTCAATATGTTGGATATTGACATTCTTCTGGGCATGGACTGGCTAGCCACATGTTATGCATCCATGGACTACCGTGAGAAGGCAGTCAGTTTTAGTTTTCCGGGAGAGCCAGTTCTTGTTATTCATGGAGACCGTAGCGTCACCCTTCCCAGCTTGATTTCGTCTCTTCGCGCTGGACAGCTTTTGAGGAAGGGATGTCAGGGATTTCTAGCCTATATTTACGATACTAGAGCTACAGAGGTTATGTTGGACCAGGTTCCGATTGTTAGTGAGTTCCCTAATGTTTTCCCTGACGAGCTTCCTGGGCTACCGCCTGAGCGCGATATTGTTTTCTGCATTGACTTGATTCCCGGCACGGGGCCTGTTTCCATACCGCCTTATCAGATGGCCCCGGCGGAGCTTAAAGAGTTGAAAGGCCAATTGCAAGATTTGCTGGATAAAGGGCTTATTTAACCTAGTGTGTCTCCTTGGGGTGCTCCAGTCCTGTTCGTCAAGAAGAAGGATTGCAGTTTGTGCTTGTGCATTGACTACCACCAGCTGAACAGGGTTACCGTACGGAATAGATATCCCTTACCACGTATCGATAATTTGTTAGACCAGCTTCAGGGTGCGGGATACTTTTCGAGGATTGACTTGTGATCAGGCTACCATCAGTTGCGGGTTCGGCAGGAGGATGTTCCGAGGACGGCTTTTCGCACACGTTACGGGCACTACGAGTTTTTGGTGATGTCGTTCGGACTCACCAACGCCCCAGCAGCGTTTATGGACTTGATGAACCACGTTTTCAGGTCGTATCTTGATCAGTTCATCATCGTGTTTGTTGACGACATTTTGGTGTATTCCCGGAGTCGAGAGGAGCACGAGCAGCACTTGCGGATTACATTGTAGTCTTTGAGGGAGCACCAGCTGTTCGCGAAATTCTCCAAGTGCGCTTTTTGGCTTGACAGCGTAAATTTCTTGGGTCACGTGATTACGAGAGATGGTATATGTATGGACCCGAAGAAGATCGAGGCCGTTCAGCATTGGCCCAGACCAGCATCAGTTACAGAGATCCACAGCTTTCTAGGACTGGCCGTCTACTACCGACGATTTGTATAGGACTTCTCCCGTATTGCTGCACCATTGACCGGGTTGACCCGGAAGGGAGTTTCTTTTGATTGGACGGAGGCGTGCGAGCATAGCTTTCTGCAGTTGCAGACTCGTTTGACTACGTCGCCGGTGTTATCATTACCTTAGGGATCGGGCGGATTTGTGGTCTATTGTGATGCTTCTCGCATGGGGCTAGGCTGTGTTTTGATGCTGCACGGTAGGGTTATCGCGTATGCTTCTCGGCAGCTGAAGAATCATGAACAGAACTACCCCACTCACGATTTGGAGATGGCTGCGGTGGTCTTTGCGCTCAAGATCTGGCGACATTTCCTATACGGTGAGTCGTGCCAGATATTCACTGACCATAAGAGCTTAAAGTATATATTTCAGCAGCGAGACCTGAACCTTAGACAGCGTCGTTGGATGGAGTTAGTGAAGGACTACGATTATGAGATCCTGTATCACCCGGGCAAGGCGAATGTAGTGACGGATGCTTTGAGTAGGAGGCCCGGAGGTAGTCTATCTTGTTTGAGAGCAGTGCAGAGGAAGTCGTCGGCAGATTGGCAGATTTTATGCGACAGCCGAGTGCAGTTCGAGTTCACTTCGATCGGGGGACAGCTTGCGCATGTTCGTGCACGTCCGCAGTTGCTTGACTGTATCCGCGAGGCGCAGCCCAGTAACGACCGTCTTTCAGAGATCAGGGAGTAGATTAGACAGGATAGATTTTCCGAGTTCGTGATCGATGATCAGGGGATACTACGATTTGGGACTAGACTGTGCGTAACAGAAACTGAAGGACTGAGGCATGAGATTCTTGAGGAGGCATATCGATCGGTGTACAGTATTCATCCAGGTTCCACCAAGATGTACCATGATATGAAAGATGTTTACTGGTGGGACGGGATGAAGAGGGACGTCACAGATTTCGTATCGAGATGCCTGACTTGTTAGCAAGTCAAGGTCAAGCACCAGAGGCCCGCGGGAGTGCTACAGCCGTTGCCCATTCCGGAGTGGAAATGGGAGCAGATTTCTATGGACTTCATTGTGGGTCTACCCAGGACCAGTCGAGGGTATGACTCCATCTGGGTGATCGTGGATCGATTGACGAAAGCGGCTCACTTCCTGCCAGTGAAGACCACTTTCGGATTTGCACCAGTATGCCCAGATTTACATTGACGAGATCCTACGGTTGCATGGCGTTCCGACGTGTATTGTGTCCGACCGAGGCACCCAGTTTACCAGCCGACTATGGCAGAGACTTCAGGAGGCTTTGGGCACCCGCTTGAGTTTCAGCATGGTTTTTCATCCACAGACCGACGGCCAGTCAGAGCAGACTATTCAGACTCTCGAGGATATGCTCCGAGTATGCGTTTTAGACTTCAGAAGTAGCTGGGATCATCATTTGCCCTTAGTAGAGTTCTCCTACAACAATAGCTTCCAGGAGACCATACAGATGGCACCATTCAAGGCTCTATATGGGAGGAGATGCAGATCGCCCGTCTGTTGGACAGAGCTCAGTAATGGCAGTATATTAGGGCCACAGATTGTTGAGGAGATGACCGCGAAGATTCAATTGATTCGTGATAGGATGAGGGCATCCCAGAGCAGGAAGAGATCTCATGCGGACCGTCGTCGGCGCAGACTTGAGGTTTCTGTTGGCGATCATGTTTTCTTGAGGGTCTCCCCAATGAAAGGTTTGATGAGATTTGGGAAGAAGGGGAAACTTAGTCCTAGATATGTGGGCCCCTTCGAGATCCTCGAGCGTGTTGATGCAGTTGCGTATTGGTTAGCTCTTCCGCCCAGTTTTCCAGACGTTCACCCCGTATTCCACGTTTCGATGCTCCGCAAGTTTCTTCATGATCCTTCGCATACGATTCAGCACCCGACGATCTAGCTAGAGCGCGACCTTTCTTTTGCTGAGAAGCCGGTGGTCATCCTGGATCGGCAGGTGAAGAAATTGAGATCGAAGGTTATACCGTCGGTCAAGATCCTTTGGCGTGGCCCGAGCAGCGAGGAGGTCACCTGGAGACCGAGGACGAGATGAGAAAGAAATATCCCTATCTCTTTGAAGGTACGCGTAGCTAGATTTTTAAATTCCGGGACCGAATTTCTTTAAGGGGGGAAGATTGTAACATTTTAAAATTTAGTTTAGATTAATTTCGTGTTAATTAGCGTTAATGCGTGTTTTTCATAAAATCTCGTAAAATTTTATGTTTCCACTTAAACTAGATTAAATCAAACTTTAATTGTGAAAATATGTGTTTTTATATATATATGTGTTTTATTAATTATATATTAGCTTAGTATTCACTTAATTAGAAAATTTCCTTAATTACTTTTCCTAAGAAAAAATTTAGTGTAACTTGCATGCACAACTTAACACATTTTGTAACACATGTTTCTTTTTCCCACTTCATTCAAATTATCATTTCATCCCCTTATAAAACCATAACTAAATAAAGTAATAAAGAAAATAGAAAATGTGAGAAGAGAGAGAGAAAGAGTATGGTGCATTAAATGGGCATAGTGAGCTTTGACTTGGGGCACTCTCTCTCACACACCCTCTCCCCTCTATTCCCAGCACAGCAGCTACAGCTCAGCCCCCTTTCGTCTCTTCTTCTTCTCTTATCAATTCTAACACCAATCTTCATTAATAACACACCTACCCTCACACCAACTCACATTTATCACTCCAAGATCACTCCTTTGTGGATTTTTGAGCCAAATCTGAACTCTTGGGACAAGGCCAGCAAGTGGTGCCACTTCTTGACCATTTGTGAGGTATTAAGCCCACTTTAATCACCTGTTTGCTAAAATTGTAGTTATTTTAGCTTAATTTAGTGTTTTTGTAGGTTTTAGTGCTAATTAGATGGTTTAAGTGAAGATTAGGTTAAGTTAGGGTTATTAGGGCTTGTTTAGCTTAATTAAGTGCTATTAGCGTCGTTTAACCAGGGTAATTGCTTCAGATTACACTAAAATACCGTATTGTACTAATTAGTGTTAATTAAGCATTTTAATTAAGATTTTGGGTAGTTTTGTGATCTGCTTTTGACTCGGTTGGTTCAGGAAAAAGTTGCATTTACTGGAGCATGTATACTAGAGTTAGATCACACACACGAAGCACGGGACCCCCATTCCCCTACCTGGCCACAAATTTAATAGATATGGCCGCAAATTGCGGCCAGAAGAGTGAGTTGGGTGTCAGGGTTTGGGCTGGGGGAGTCTGCTACATATCTAAGATGTTTGGTATATGCAACTTTTCTTGATTCTGTTCGTATCAAAATCTGGAATAATATACCTTATTTCCTATACCTTTAAGCTTGCGCGACGCATGCGTTTTGTGAGTGGGTTTAGTGTTTGTTGCGTATCTCAGTGTGTCGGGATAGTTTCAGACGCGTATATACACGTTTTGGCGTATCGGATGCACACGCGTTTAGTTCGCGACGCGAGTTTCTCGTTTAGTTTTAATATTGCGTTTTTGTAGGATTTTAGCTTATGTATTTTACTTTGTGTAAATTCTAGGGTCGCAGGCGGGGACTTCGGATGCCGCGAACCGGGAAGCAGGTGGTCGGATACATGTAGATCGAGATCACGGTTAGTAGATTTAACATCTACGGGGAAATCGCCCGTATGGCGTTCTACGTCATGGCTTGCTAGGATGTTGTAGCCACATATTACATTCATATATATATATATATACATACATATATATATATATATATAGGTTATGCATATGTATCATTGTTGCATACCCCTCTCTAGTTGCATATGGACATAGTAGATACGAGACACCGCACTGTTACTAACGGTTCATGCTGCACGAGCACAAATTGCATGATATACACACACCGTTAGTAATTGCCATGACACTCGCACTATAAAATTGCTATGGACCATACATTATTTAGCTTACCTCATCATTGATGATTAGTCATGATTCTGTTCCTTTGCGCGCATACATATTGTACACTCATTTTTGCGTATGTATATCTTGTGCATTCATACATACATATTTCACATACATAGATGATACTGGCTAGGATTTCTGGAGAAATGGGGACCGCATGAACTATTTTCAAAACTGGATCCATTTAAAAGAGCGGTTTCCTTTGTTTTACTGGTAGTACGATTTTATACGGCATACGACACATTGCATGGATTCACGCATTGAGTTTTGGATTTCATGTGATTTCTAGATTTAAGAACCGTGGTACTATTTTAAGAAAGTATGCACTGTTTTGAAAACCCGGTTTCTCTTGATATGATATTTCAGTGCGTCCACCATGCATTTTCTTGGTTTTGAGACGTATGACATGTGAAACCCGATTCGAGGAGCTGGATGAGGCCAATTGCGGGTACATGGTGGACCCGGTATGGTATCCCGGGGCAAGAAAGGGATGCTGTGTATACAAAAGGTGAGCCTGGCAGAGGGACTACTACCTACCGGTGATTGGTTGAACCTGGCGGTTATCCGGAGGATACTGACCAGAGTCGAGAGATGGATACGGGCTGACCCGTACTGCCGGGGCCAAGGGCCGATTCCGCAGACACAGCCCGTGGGCCGATCCGGACTGACGGAACCCGATATATGAGGATTTACGTGTCGATGCTAGACACGAGTATTTCATGATGTTTTCAGGTGCCGATGTTGGGCACCCCGTTTCTACGAGATTTACAGGATTGAGTGCCGGATAGAGTGACGACATCTGAGTTATCGGAATTTTGGGGTATTTTGGTAGATACCCGGGGTTGTCCACGTTGATGATCCGTGTAGATGATATTTTATCCCATGCTCAACATTGATTGTTATGCATTGTATCATGTAGTCGTAGTACCTGATAGAGTACTTTATATGATTATTGCATACCCTGTTCATCATATAGATGTTATTAGATTGCACATGTTAGAGTATCGCAGTACGAGCATACCTGCGATTATTTTTATATGTTATTTACTATTCACGAGTTGGCAACTCACCCCCGTTGTGCCACAGTGTTTGTAGGTTGACCCTCAGAGTAGTTGCGGCAGGGCTATCTCTTAGTATCTTCTTGCTACGGATACCACTGCAGTTGGCATGTGAACCATTTTGCTGATAAGTGGGTTGCGGTATCCGTTTATTTTCTATTTTGCACACTCTATTGTATCTAGTACTCTCCATCTACTATTTCATGTATTGACTTAGAGACCAGTTATGAGGACGATGTATATTATTTTGTATAGGGTTCCTAGGCACACTCAAGAGGTTCTACAAGGCATCAACCATGCCAAAATCAAATTTTTATGTGCCTAACAACCCTATGCAAGATCGTTAACTAGAGATTAGGTGAAACTATAAGCTAGTAAACTTCTTTACTACTAAGTGAAAGGGATTACAACCTTTGTAAATCCGGTCCTTCACTTCATTAGCTCCGTGTAGACGTCCCCATCGCTGCGATCGTGAACTCCGGACTCTAGAGAAGCTCCATGAGAAGAACGAACGTGCTTGCTACGATGACTTCGAGGCCGAAGATGATCTACGTCGGGGAGACACTAACTCAAGCTATTCCTTCACTAGGTCATGAACTTTGTGAAGAGAACACACTCTACTACATGGCAAGTGGTAGAGGATGAAGAAGTAGGAAGTGGGCTCACTTTAGAATTGATTTTCTCACTCTTTTTCTCATGGCACCATTGGAGCTAGTAAGCTTTTGGATGGAGCTTGATGATGATGAAGAAGAAGAAGAAAAATAAATCCATCCAAAATGAAAACTTATCCTCTAAAATATGGCACCATGGTTGAGTTAAGCCCTCATGCTTAACTCATGTAGAGAATTAACCAAGGCATTAGGTTAAGGGTTGGGTTAACTAATATCCTAAGGAATGACAAAAGAGTTGAGTTTGTCAATATTTATCAAGCTTCATGAAGCTTGATAACTTTGACCAAAGTCTTATCTCTTTTGTTATTTGTTAGGAAATTAGTAACCTTAATTTAACCTTGACTTGGTTTAAGTCTCATACATCCACTTGTATGTATCATCAAGCATGATACAAATATGTACACTTGCATATATCACATATAAACAATGTGCACAATCTAGTGAGAAAATCAATCTTAAGTGAACCAATACTAGTTAATGTAAAGTAATATATCAAATATATAATTATGCATTAAATCATTAAATCAACACTTGATTTAACGATCCGGTCATTTTGCATATAATCGACTAATATCTAGTGTATCAATGTATCGAATCAACACTTGATTCGGTAACCCGGCTATATCTCATATAACCGTCCAATGATACAAATCGATAGAATAGAATACAGTATCACATACTGGTATTATTCTCGGTCCCGCACATATCTTATATGCGCTCCTACTCCATATCGCTTGAGCCAGGAAACCCCTGTGTAGGACTCTAAAGACTCGTCAATACGCCGGCAGTAGGTGATGATCATATCAAACACCCACAAGCCGCAAGCGGTGTGCTAAACGTAACGGCCACCCGGGTATTGAGCGATCAGAAGATCAACAAGCAAGCCCGCTAGTTCTCCTGCGAATCCAATCAGTAACACTACCGTACAGTCCGGTCTCGT
The DNA here is from genome assembly GCA_030015575.1 of Agapanthus africanus. Lineage (NCBI taxonomy): Eukaryota > Viridiplantae > Streptophyta > Magnoliopsida > Asparagales > Amaryllidaceae > Agapanthus > Agapanthus africanus. Next base: position 311,113,902 of record CM057345.1, on the reverse strand, counting down.
CGTCTGATATGTCGCATATCTCGCCTAGGGGTGGTAAACGTCAGACCCCAATAGCTTGATAAGTCGTGTCGATATGAGGTCTATAACAGTTTGAGAAACTACTGATAACACTTACCAGTAAACCTCAGCAATCCTGGCCAGGGATTTCCGGTTATAGCCAATCGAACACAGTGCAACATCAACTCCCTATACCGGGAGAGACGAATCCCCTCCTATCGCTCATTGCCTCCATGTGATTCGGGACTGTACCCAAAAGCCACCTTTTTGCATGCCCTCTTGGACGTGGTATGATGGAAATCAAAGCACAGTGGGAATCACACAAGACTTTATGATGATCTCGGATCAACAGACTAAGCTGTACCAGTGTCACCAAAGAACTGCCATCTGACGTGAGGTATAATTCCATCTGGGAGTTCTCGGCGAGTCCGTCCAGTGTACCCATTCTCCACTGAGCACCCGTACACCATCCTTGATGTCAAACACCGATGGATATGGGATCATCCATCGCCCATCATATGGGTCAAGATGTGTATACGCTAGTCTACTCTGGTGTATCGATGCCCTGTCTCGATACACCCTCGACTAGGAACAGTTATAGGATGTACTTATAGACTACCGTGGCCCCACTAGTATGATCTCATCATAGTCCCAGTAGTTGAGTACATATCCTAAAGGCTTTACCAACATGTAACAGAGAGACAATCAGTGTACACGTTAAGGTAAAGAGTAACCAGATAGCATACTATCATGTCGAGCAAGAAAGTCCTCCCTATATATGTCCAAGCATCCACTACAATATACATCTCATGCATAGTAATGGCCTCTAGGGCATACATATAACTAACAATCTCCTACTTGCACTAAGGCCATCTGATAACAGTGGTTGTAGTATCTCATACTCAACTATCCCATAATAGTCTCTCTCTGGGAAAAAGCCTTTTTGAGTGGATCTGCCGTGTTGTCCTCTGAGTCTACTCTCCTAACCTCGATCTCCCTAGAGATCAACCATCTCCTTGATCAGGTGATACTGCTTAAGAATTATATCTGGATTTCTGATGGGACGGTAGTTTCTTGGCTAAAGCCACAACTCCATTGTCACACAATGGTAGGAACGAAGTTCATCTCATGAACTTATATACACCCAGACTGCCTCTTTGGTAGTATCTTTGGTAACGATGTATCTTTCTTTTAATCGTCTAGTTAGTCACGGTGTCTAGTTTGGAACTCTTCGAACATACCGTCCCTCCACTGAGGGTAAAGACAATGCCTGCGACTGACTTTCAGTCGTCCTTATCACCCTGAAACCTTTCCAGTGATTCTCACCAGGATTGATTGATACCATCTCACTACAACTAGTGAGTATCTTAACATCCAATTAGATCTATCTCATAGATCCAAAATCCAGGATTCAGGAGGTATCACTATGATCCTTTATGGAGAATCTTTGTGATAAGCGGAGATTGACCGATCGTAGCAAAGGAAACTCCTTCCCTATCAAGAGTATGTCATCCACGTACTCTACGAGGATCACCACCATACTCCCTACTACCTTTTTGTTTATACTAGGTTCATTTACCATTTTGATGAAGTCAAACTCTTTGACTACCACATCAAAACAGACGTTCCAACTCCGCGATGCCTGTTTCATCACATAAAACATCTTGCACACGTTTCCGCTGCTCCCACTATCTACGAAGCCCTCTGGCTGTGTACTTATAGACGCTCTCTTCCAAATCATCATTTAGAAAAGCAGTCATGACACCCAACCGCCAGATATCGTAGTCATGGTATGTAGCCGTGGCAAATAGGATCTGGATGGACTTAAGCATAGATTTGAAAGTCTTAACTTTTTCATGTACACCAAGTAATCTTCTCAAGATATACTTGCTCCTAATGGGGATTTAACCCTTCAGATAAAGCAACCAAAGTCCATACTTTGTTGGTGTATAAGGATTCCATCTTAGATCGATAAGACAGAGTCTCACTCCTGATGGCCAGCTCGAAACTAGTTGGGTCATTATCTCATGATACAATCCTCGCTCCCACTGTCATAGAGAAACCGAAGTATCTCTCAGGTGGGTGAGGAACCCTACTAGATCGGCAGAAAGGCTGAGGTTCGTTTGAAACTATTGAATCCTTCCGTTCTATCAAATCATCTGCTGTAGTTTGTATAGATGGAACCTTTCCAGTTCTACAAAACAGACCTTGCCTCGAGCTTGTCCGGATTTTGCTTTTAGACATAGGCCGGACAACCCCAAATCTTATCAAACTTAAGATATGGGCTCTTCCTTTTCCATATCACATATGAAGTGGTAGGCAACTGATTTGATTTGAACCCTTTTCAATAGGTATGCATCTTCTCGAGTGCATAACTCCCAAAAGGAAATAGGAAACTCAGTAGTACTCATCATAGAGCACACCATATCACATAGGGTGCTTTTGCTCCGTCCTGATACACCGACGTGCTGTGGTGTATACGGAGGAGTAATGCTGAGAGAGAATCTCATTCTCCTTTAGAATAGTCCAGGAATTCCGTGCTTAAGTATTCTCCTCCTTGAGCACATCAAAGGACATAATACTTTTACCCGTATTTTGGTTCTCTACTTCTAACTTACATTCTGTGAATATCTCAAAAGGTTCGGACTTGTATTTCAACAGGAACATATGTCTGAATCTTGTGAGATCATCAGAGAATGTAATGAATTACAAAGAACCGGTCTTGGAATATGTAGACAGGAGACCTTCATACACCAGCATGTATCAATCCCAAGAGTTCACTAACTCTTTCTCTGTTTCCAATAAACGGAGCTGTGGTCATCTTATCTCTGTGACATGACCGGCAAGTTTCACAAGATTTAAATTCAAACAGATTTAAATATGCATCTAAATGTAACTTAGCCAGTCGGGTCGCATTGATATGACCTAGTCTACAATACCTCAAGAAGAATTCGTTCATTTCTGAACTCTTCCTCTTGTGTGTGTTCTGTATACTAAGAACTGTAGTTTGATTTAGAACGTCAATGCTTTTAGATAACGTGCCCGAACCGATCAACTTTTGATATAAGCATTGTTCAAAACATTATCCAACAATACAAAATTATATCCTTCTTTACTAATAAAGAGACTGATATGATTTTGCATATCAGGTTCGGTATCTAATAACATTTGTTCAGAATCAATGTATTCTGGTAAAACAGGGTGATAGTGACCAACAGACATGGCTGCAACGCTTGCACCGTTTTCTGTCTCATGAAACTTATCACCCGTTCTCAGTTCTCTACCTTTCTGTAGCCCATGTAACAGATTACATATGCGGGATCCTGATCCGGTATCTCATACCCACGACGTAAAGGATACTGAGAAACAGTTCTCTGTAATGAACACACCCGAAGAAGATGCATCAGCATGCACTTTCTTCGTTTGGGCGGTACGAGAAATCTGGTATTCCCCAATTTCCTGCTCTGTCTTATAACAATTATAAGTTGGAGCGGGACCAACGTTCCCCAGCTCAGTATAACAAGCGGGTTCGGTCAATATAACCGTTTTATTATCTTGATTAAGGCGTGATATGGTCGCTACCTGGAGAGAGAGAGAAGAAAACACTCAGTGTATGCTCTTGCAAGATTAGATTGGTTATTATTTTATCTAATCAGGATGGCTCCCACTGTTTTAATCAAATCGTCCTTCAAACCCTAAAAGGAAAGACTAGCCGGGATTAATTACACGCTACAAGTTCGCCAATCTTTCAGCCAGGCCAGTGTCGGTACTTTGAGGGAGATTCCCCGTGCTTTCGCACGGACCTAATTAAAGTAAACCTCATTTTCCCAGAGGCGTAACCCCATTAACACCTTTCTAGACACCTACTTGATCGGCTAATTGTAATGTGTAAAACTCTCCCGGGAGTAACTCTTACTCGCAGCGGGTATCAGGATCTAAGTATCTCATAGAAGGTATGCAATCTCATTGCAAATTTCAACACTTGAAATTCCCGATAATATTTTACCCCTAGCGTCCCATGACCTTGACGCAGGCCAATAAACCACGGTACGCTAGTCAAGTTCAACCCATCATTTCTTGATTGAATTAAACCCACCCGCACGACCCTTGACGCAGGCCAACAAAGTCGCACGACTATCCTAATCCAATCTGCATCATATGCATAAGAAGATAAATACTAGTTAGCTACCGCACACTACGCCTTGACGCAGGCCAACAAACGTAGCACGAATACTAAGTATGACTTATCTGAAATGACGGAGGGCTACGACAGGTTTTTCTGAAAACCTATTGCGTAATGAACTTGATATCATTGTAGAATCAAATGATTTTAAAATGGAATGTTTTTTAGGCTTTTCTAGTTTTGCTAAAGGGGTCACTCCCGGTGAAGGGATCGTCGACCCTTTCCTCATCGAATAAGGTGCAGGATATATCATATATATCACTATGCAAAGCAAAAACTCCAAAAGCAATCAAAAGACAAACCGAGGGGTGTAGCATCTGCCAGTTATTGCTAAAGGGGTCACTCCCGGTGAAGGGATCTCGGCCCTTTCCTTATCGAATAAGGTGCAGGATGTTCTACAAGGAACACCACGATGCAAAGCAAGAACTGTAGCTACCTGTTTTTGAAAATTCGATTCCACAACATCTTTTAGGTTTCTTTTCTTTCATTAATCATATTAATGAAGTCCCATCATTTAAGTCACCTAAACATCACTGATAAATACGGCGTACACTTATGCCATCCGCATTCGCCTCAATGTCCCCTCGTGCACCGTTAGGTTAGGTAACTAATGGCAGAGCGGGACAGGGCTAGCGCGGGTGTAAAATTGTAGCGTTTTGAAAATCGTTTCGGTGAAATTTCGAAAAATCGGTAAAATAAAAGGGTTTTCTGTAAAAAGTCAAAATACAAATATCTTATTATAAAAATTAAATATATATATTCTAGCTATGTAATTGCTATTATTTGGTGTTTATTGAGCCGCTGGTGAAATTTCAAATTTTCTGAAAAAAATATTATTTTATTATTATTTTAAGCCGTCACTAATACATTTAATTAGGGAAAATTACGAATTGGAATGAGTTGAAACAAATTTTGTGCATCATAAAACTTTAAATAAAAATTTATCATGTGGTTTTTGGAACGAAATCATTTGCCAAAACGGTTTAGAAATTATTGAAGAAAAAAAGTCTTTTTTTTAGCGTAAATGGATGTTTGGGGTATTGTATTTATCATTTTTCATCACCCCACACCCGTGCCCACACCCACAAACCCCCACTTCTCCCCTTAGCTAAATTCAGCAGCCCTCATTTTTTCCCCACTTGAATTTCAAAAGAAAAGAAATGAAAGAAAAGAAAAGAAAATGGATAAATTAGTTAGACTTTTGACCTTGAATTGACTTTGACTTTCTCCCCATTTTTCTCCACCTCCCTCTCTCTCCTCCCCCACTCATTTTCTGGCCAAAATCTGAACCCCAACAGCCCTTCATTCTTCATCTCCTTCTCTTTAAAAAAGTTCTTCAAAAATGCTTGAAAAATCCATAAAAAATCAAGCAAAAATCCAAATCAAAATCCACCTCCTACCCATTTTCCCTTGGCTACCATTGCATGGATCTAGGGATTTAGATTTCAATTTGGGAGGCTAAGTGTGCTTGTGGGTTCTTCAAATTATTTGGGTATAAATTCAAACCTTTTTGCTTAATGTGTTGTTAATTGCTTAGGTTAGCTTAATTAATTGTTTAATTAGGTTTTTAATTAGTTTTAGGTGCATGATTTAAAATTCAAGAGAGGGGTTTGATTTTAAATTGGTATTTTGTGTTGTGAGATTTAGTTTATGTGATGTAATTGACATATTAATGTTATGCTAAATCCAATTTAAGTTGCTAGTTTGCATATTTGTTAATTTAAAAGTGATAATTATATAATTGGTAAACTAGTTTTTTTTAAATAATTATATTCTTATGAGATAAAATTCAAATTTAGGTTTCATGTCATTATAAAGATTATATTGAGTGGTTTAATGCTTTTTGTTCATGGAAATCCAATATAAATTGTAGTTTGTGCATTTTTTTGCTTTGAAATTGTTAAAAAAGGTATTTTGTAAACTAGAATATTAGGGTTTTTGGAATTTAATGAGATTAAATTCCAGAAATTGTTTCTATGACTTATTTAAGATATTTAATAAATTTATTGGCCTCTACATTCATTTAAACAACATGTTTTGTACAAAAACGGTGAATTGTGCTCGCTAGATTTTCGGAAAAATGACTTTTTGAGTGAAATTGGCGTTTTTGTGAGTTTCAACCTAGTTTATATTAAAATTAGTGTTCGTGAATGTGCAAATGAGTGTATTTGGGTTTTTCTCGATGGTTGGGCGTTTGTACGCCGACGTCGAGGGTTTTTGGGTTGATTTGTGAAAGCAACCATAGGTTTTGACCTATGTGGGATTCGTGCGTCGTTTTGATCATGAGTCGGATTTTAATGAGATATGGTGCATTATGATATGTAGGTACCCCCATGTGGACTTCGAGACGACAAGCAAGCGCGTGGCGACGTCGGCACCGGCTAGCGAGGACCAGGTGAGTAGATTTATATCTACGGGGAGAAGTCGGGTGGATGGCGTATAGCACTCCCGCAGTCCGTGGTGGTGTATACGGATGCGTATACACACCAACATTTATTATATGTTATTTAGGATTAATAATGATGCTTAGGATGGATATTGGTGTGTTGGACTATTTTTAGTGTTGCGAACCCTAGGGTAGTGTTGCACTACACATACACACATACATACTTGCATACATTCCTATTGATATGTGCTCATGGGATTCTTTATAGTTATGTGTTCACATGGGTATGGGACTATGTGTTCACATAGGATTGAGGATGATACTTGGGATTGAGCTGAGTCGATGAGATTTGATTTGAGGCCGTAAGATCGGTAATATAGCAGGGTTCGTATCCTAGATACGACATGACGTTGTAGCGGGTCCTTGACGTAGTGTTTCACACATGTCCATGCACATGTAGGCGGTATCAGTATGGTACTAGACGTAGATCAGTACCCCGATCATGATATTTGATAAAGAGGATACCAGGTGAATAGTATGATGAATGTGATATTGACCCGTACCCAGATTGGGATGCCGTACGACGGATTTACGTACGAGCTATATTGATGATTGATCCGCACTCTTGACTTGGGATGCCTGATTATAGATATGGTATCGGATATGATATTATTGAGGCGGGATCACCGACTATACATATACAGGTATGTATATGTATCGACTCAGATGATAGGCGGTTTCCTTACCTGTAGTTCAGCTTGTTAGTTCAGCCGTATAGTTTAGGGTAGTTGTTAGATTAGATTAGACTTCTTACCTATTTCAAAACTAATGAATCGTGGGTATTTTAAAAGACAGCCCAAGGGATCTTACGGATATTTCAAAAGACGTATCTTTTCATAAAAACACCGTAGCCCCTATTTTCAAAACCCCATGATTCGGGTTATTTCAAAAGGCACCAATTTGTAGGACTTATATTAGATTAATGCAGATTAGTTATCGTTGTGTCTAGTTTCAGCTCCCGCACATTATTGCTGTTCGCTCTGCCTCGCATATTTATTTTGCTGCATATTCCATTATTGATATCATGCTGTTAGGACACTAGCACCATTACCGATGATGCGTATGTACCACGTACACCTATTTGCCGGCTCACACACATCTTCATCGGTAATTGCCATGTCACGTACACTTTAGAGAATATAATTGCTTGACTTAGATTGTTAGCTAGTAGTTTTGACATGATATTAGTGTACTTCCCTTATATGCCATATTAGATATTGTAGTTATTACCTACCACTTCATGCATACTGTTATTCAGTTGTTCATGCCTAGTTCATTATCATTGACATATGCACTTGTGATGATTTCTTGAGATTTATGATATTTCTGGATTTCGGGGAAAGCCGCAAAATTTACAACTTATGATCTTTTAAAATATAAAATGTTGCGGTTTTCTAGTGATGTAAAGTGTCGTCCACCATGAGTTTGCTGTGGTTTTGGAGATCCGTGTCGAGGAGTGGAGGAACCGTCACGGGTACATGGTGGGCCCGGTATGGTACCCCGGGGCAAGAGGAATGTAGTGTTGACGTTGAGCCTGGCTGGGGAGCACTACCTACCGGTGATATTACCCGACGCGTCGGATATCCGGAGGATACCGTCGTGGTCTTGAGATGGATGGTAGGGGCCGGTCTGGACTGACGGCGCCCTAGATATTGAGATTGAGACATTGATATTTCGAGACAGTGAGATTTATGTTTTGTGTCGATGCTAGACACTGTTGATGCTGATTTCATTTATGATACCTCAGTTTAAAAATACGAAGGAAATCTCACTAATTTATGAAAACAGTTTCTTCATTTACATGTATTCTGTTTCATGCATTCATACCTCAGTCATATGATATATTGCTACCTGAGGCACAGACACGGGCACATGAAATTATACTCGGGTTAGATATTACCCTAGCCATTGTTACAGGCTGCCTGTTATACTTATATTTGAGGATATATTATGATCATTGACCTAGGATTGCGTTATTTATGCGATTTCTGTGCGTAGATGTTCTTCTATTCACGAGTTGGCAACTCACCCCCGTTGTGCCCCAGTTTCTTGCAGGTTTTGCCGTACAGGTTTCATTACGGCTTTGCGGGCTCAGTTTCATTCGGGTGACTTGCTAGTAGGTGGGTTTTTCTTGTATCGTACCCATCATATTACCTTGTATAATATTATTCAGTTGTATCTAGTAAATTCCATCAACCAAACATGTATTTATTGAGATAGAGACCAGTATTGTTTATTCTTTCGACCTTAGAGTCGCTCGTTACATTTCTGGTGGTTTTGAGTTTCCTTTTGAGTTTTGATCCTCACCGTTGGCGTTGTATATTATATTGCTTGTGTGGTTGTGACCGTTGATTGATGAAGAGCTAGCTCCCGCTTGGGGATGCCTTTTTCTTGATTTCGTATACTATTCATGTTGTATCCCGTTTGGGGGCCAGTATTTACAAAGGAGACTCTGCCGAAATTTTCAGTAAATTTTTGATGTTTTTAAAAACCGCATAATTCGGCTTATGCTATTGAAACTACTTGCTTTAAGTTGGTTTTTCCTGCACTCTACTACTTTTCTTGGTTTGGATTTCTGGGTTTTCGGTTTACTTAGATTACGTACGCCTCGAGACGTTCGTAGTTTAAGTGCCGGTCATGTTCCATACTTTCGGATCGTGACAAAGTTGGTATCAGAGCGTTAGGTTTTAACCTTCGGAGCGTAGGATGACCCTTGGTTGATGGAATAGGTGACTAAAGTAGAGTGACGTACCGTTGATATGTTCCGCGGCATATTTACGACACGCCACTCCACTTAAGAAGCCTTAGGATGTACATTTCCTTGTTCAGTATTATATTCCTTCCTGATCTAGCCTCATCGGTACCACTTTGGTTTTGCTGCTACGGTTACGGGCAGGGAGAGCGACGGCTAGAGTTGCGGTCAGCACAAGCTCGTCACGAACGAGGACTGACCAGGGCGAAATTCCGGCGACACACGATTGCAAAGATGTGTCTTTTTACTGTGTTTCCGCGCCACGAGCGATTGGCGGATCGCCTTTATGAGGTTACTCGGAGGTGCTGATCGACACTAGAGGATTGAGCCAATGATAGAGGCCAGTCAGATTTTGATGACAGTTGGTGTGTTGCTTACTCCTGATGATTGAGGCGTCGTTCAGCATGCAGACGAGTGAGCCAGTTGTTGCTGTGAGCGACGAGATATCGCCCCATATATTGGAGCTATTGCAGTACAGATTGTACTAAGAGATAATAGAAGGTCGCTAGTCACCCGAGGATGAATGACTAGGACATGTGGTTCGTTCGCCTACCCGATGAGAGGTCATCAGATAGATTGATTCCAGCTAGAAACGACTTCACGCAGAGACGTGAGGGTCGACAGAGACTATCGAATGTCAGAAACCTATCATTCAAAGTTTAAAGTAGTCGGAAAGACATGCAGGCAATTCTATGGTCCCTCTAGAAGAATGAAACCCTAACTCGACTTAATGACCGTGTGAAAGCCTTTGAACCTTCGGGTTTGCGGCAGTTCTACGGCGCCATTAGTGAGGCTTGGGTTTGCCCTTCTACGGCTGGACCACCGATGCTATGGTATGTATTCGATACTATTAAACTGTACCAAGATGTTGAGCTCTTGGGGGATTATGAGGTTTTGACGAATCGATCGAATGGTTCGGCTTAATTCGGATGCTAGGTGGCGAGATGCATTCTTGGGAGACTCCAGATACGAGGATAGCCGTTGGAGCTCAGTCCATGCAGCCACGACGAGACGAGTCCGAAGCGGTCGACATTAGAGAAAAGTTGAGTAAAAGGTTCGCACCAGATCTAGATGAGATGACGTTCCACTCTGCCGACATCAGAGATGCGATGCGCATGCCGAGGCATGGTACTTGGACTTACCTTCCAGAAGGAGTCGCGATGGGTATGCAGCCGTTCCAGAGCAAGATGCAGATATAGGAAAGGACGATGACTTCCGGACAGTTGGCAGAGACGAGGCATGGAATAGACCGTGAGCAGGATTCCTTCCAGGACACTGCTGCAATGATACTTGCACCCAGGATCAGATGTGTCACGTACATTCAGAGAGCCAGAGGCCGACGCCAGTGATATGCTGTCTTACGAGTGGTCGCGATGATTGACCGGGAGATGACAAGAGACGTGCCAGAACTGGATCATCCCCGTTAGCACACCCGACAGGGCCAATGAGTCGATGGACCGAAAGATTGGTAATTCACAGTGAAGACCTTGACCCAGGAGTGGTCATGGTTATGCACACCAGCAGGCCAGAGTTCATGATCATCGACGAGACGTCCCATTAGTGACCGTGACAGTTGGCCCGAGATTCTTAGAGGATGCGCTTGAGCGGTACTATGCCGCCATTATTGATTTCGATGTTTTTGGTGATTTACTCGAATGATTTGATTTTGATGATTGAGGAGTTATGATCTTTGCACTGTGTTGCACTTGATATCGTTTTCGTGCTTGGGTTTCACATGTTTGTGATTTTACGGTTTTAGACATTTGAGTTGATTTTGTGCGTATTCACGCACACGATTTCGTTCCTACACTCGGTATAGTTTATATATGCTTGCAGTGCAGTGATACGCCTTTTGTGTACTTAGATGCACTGGACTTCGATTTCGATTGTGATACTCGATATTTGTTTTGTGCACCTTGTGCACCTGATTGATTTTGCGCACGTTCGGCGCTTGATATTGGATTTCATGATTTCGTGCACGATGGATGCACCTGATTTGGATTTTCGCGCATGTTGGGCGCATGTTTTGATGGGTGATTTTGGTGCACACCCGAGGCACTAAATCGAGATTTTTTTCGTGCATGTCAGATGCACTTGATTTTGCTGTCAGGCACACATGTTGCCTACGACAGATGTTTCGTGCACACCCGATGCACTTAGATATTGTTTCTGTGCGCATGTATGGCACATTCATGGATTTTGATTTCCGTACGCACCAGACGCACGTAGTATTCATGTGCATATTTTGGGATTGATTTCTTATAGAGCAGTACGTTTTTATGATATTGCTATATGTTTTCGTACTGAGCAGGACTAGTCAGAGGACAGTACCTGAATATATTTTGCATGCATTGATAGTTTTTGAAGGGATTTCCAAAAAGTGAGCTATAGCCTCAGTATTTACCTACCTGTCTGATATGACACGAAATGTTTAAAACAAGAAGACCCTTCTAAATTGTTTCCAAAACGGCGGAACGTACATTTCAAACAAAGGTATATATGTATATAGCTATTTTCTTATGATAGACGTCCGCCACTGTGCAGTGTTATACGCGTTGCACAGCGACTTAAGAGATTTGGCATGCATTTCCTTCAGATACTTACAGATATAGATTCGATGTTTACATGTATAGTTTCGAGTTATATCATATTGGTTTGATTTGGATTTGGCATTGATGTCTTCTCCATGACTCCGATGATTGCGGGATGCTTAACGGAGTATTGATTTGAGTTATATACTCATTTTTTTTTCAAGCGCATGCACTGCGCTACGATTTGTTTTATGTATTTACAGTTTCGGAGCCCCGACGACTTGATGGTTTTTCTTAGATGTTTTAGTATTTGGGGAAGTTTGAATTTAAATTCGGGGACCGAATTTCTTTAAGGGGGGAAGATTGTAGCGTTTTGAAAATCGTTTCGGTGAAATTTGGAAAAATCGGTAAAATAAAGGGGTTTTCTGTAAAAAGTCAAAATACAAATATCTTATTATAAAAATTAAATATACATATTCTAGCTATGTAATTGCTATTATTTGGTGTTTATTGAGCCGCTGGTGAAATTTCAAATTTTCTGAAAAAAATATTATTTTATTATTATTTTAAGCCGTCACTAATACATTTAATTAGGGAAAATTACAAATTGGAATGAGTTGAAACAAATTTTGTGCATCATAAAACTTTAAATAAAAATTTATCATGTGGTTTTTGGAACGAAATCATTTGCCAAAACGGTTTAGAAATTATTGAAGAAAAAAGGCTTTTTTTTAGCGTAAATGGATGTTTGGGGTATTGTATTTATCATTTTTCATCACCCCACACCCGTGCCCACACCCACAAACCCCCACTTACTCCTCCCCTTAGCTAAATTCAGCAGCCCTCATTTTTTCCCCACTTGAATTTCAAAGGAAAAGAAATGAAAGAAAAGAAAAGAAAATGGATAAATTAGTTAGACTTTTGACCTTGAATTGACTTTGACTTTCTCCCCATTTTTCTCCACCTCCCTCTCTCTCCTCCCCCACTCATTTTCTGGCCAAAATCTGAACCCCAACAGCCCTTCATTCTTCATCTCCTTCTCTTTAAAAAAGTTCTTCAAAAATGCTTGAAAAATCCACAAAAAATCAAGCAAAAATCCAAATCAAAATCCACCTCCTACCCATTTTCCCTTGGCTACCATTGCATGGATCTAGGGATTTAGATTTCAATTTGGGAGGCTAAGTGTGCTTGTGGGTTCTTCAAATTATTTGGGTATAAATTCTAACCTTTTTTCTTAATGTGTTGTTAATTGCTTAGGTTAGCTTAATTAATTGTTTAATTAGGTTTTTAATTAGTTTTAGGTGCATGATTTAAAATTCAAGAGAGGGGTTTGATTTTAAATTGGTATTTTGTGTTGTGAGATTTAGTTTATGTGATGTAATTGACATATTAATGTTATGCTAAATCCAATTTAAGTTGCTAGTTTGCATATTTGTTAATTTAAAAGTGATAATTATATAATTGGTAAACTAGTTTTTTTTAAATAATTATATTCTTATGAGATAAAATTCAAATTTAGGTTTCATGTCATTATAAAGATTATATTGAGTGGTTTAATGCTTTTTTTTCATGGAAATCCAACATAAATTGTATTTTGTGCATTTTTTTGCTTTGAAATTGTTAAAAAGGGTATTTTGTAAACTAGAATATTAGGGTTTTTGGAATTTAATGAGATTAAATTCCGGAAATTGTTTCTATGACTTATTTAAGATATTTAATAAATTTATTGGCCTCTACATTCATTTAAACAACATGTTTTGTACAAAAACGGTGAATTGTGCTCGCTAGATTTTCGGAAAAATGACTTTTTGAGTGAAATTGGCGTTTTTGTGAGTTTTAACCTAGTTTATATTAAAATTAGTGTTCGTGAATGTGCAAATGAGTGTATTTGGGTTTTTCTCGATGGTTTGGCGTTTGTACGCCGACGTCGAGGGTTTTTGGGTTGATTTGTGAAAGCAACCATAGGTTTTGACCTATGTGGGATTCGTGCGTCGTTTTGATCATGAGTCGGATTTTAATGAGATATGGTGCATTATGATATGTAGGTACCCCTATGTGGACTTCGAGACGACAAGCAAGCGCGTGGCGACGTCGACACCGGCTAGCGAGGACCAGGTGAGTAGATTTATATCTACGGGGAGAAGTCGGGTGGATGGCGTATAGCACCCCCGCAGTCCGTGGTGGTGTATACGGATGCGTATACACACCAACATTTATTATATGTTATTTAGGATTAATAATGATGCTTAGGATGGATATTGGTGTGTTGGACTATTTTTAGTGTTGCGAACCCTAGGGTAGTGTTGCACTACACATACACACATACATACTTGCATACCTTCCTATTGATATGTGCTCATGGGATTCTTTATAGTTATGTGTTCACATGGGTATGGGACTATGTGTTCACATACGGATTGAGGATGATACTTGGGATTGAGCTGAGTCGATGAGATTTGATTTGAGGCCGTAAGATCGGTAATATAGCAGGGTTCGTATCCTAGATACGACATGACGTTGTAGCGGGTCCTTGACGTAGTGTTTCACACATGTCCATGCACACGTAGGCGGTATCAGTATGGTACTAGACGTAGATCAGTACCCTGATCATGATATTTGATAAAGAGGATACCAGGTGAATAGTATGATGAATGTGATATTGACCCGTACCCAGATTGGGATGCCGTACGACGGATTTACGTACGAGCTATATTGATGATTGATCTGCACTCTTGACTTGGGATGCCTGATTATAGATATGGTATCGGATATGATATTATTGAGGCGGGATCACCGACTATACATATACAGGTATGTATATGTATCGACACAGATGATAGGCGGTTTCCTTACCTGTAGTTCAGCTTGTTAGTTCAGCCGTATAGTTTAGGGTAGTTGTTAGATTAGATTAGACTTCTTACCTATTTCAAAACTAATGAATCGTGGGTATTTTAAAAGACAGCCCAAGGGATCTTACGGATATTTCAAAAGACGTATCTTTTCATAAAAACACCGTAGCCCCTATTTTCAAAACCCCATGATTCGGGTTATTTCAAAAGGCACCAATTTGTAGGACTTATATTAGATTAATGCAGATTAGTTATCGTTGTGTCTAGTTTCAGCTCCCGCACATTATTGCTGTTCGCTCTGCCTCGCATATTTATTTTGCTGCATATTTCATTATTGATATCATGCTGTTAGGACACTAGCACCATTACCGATGATGCGTATGTACCACGTACACCTATTTGCCGGCTCACACACATCTTCATCGGTAATTGCCATGTCACGTACACTTTAGAGAATATAATTGCTTGACTTAGATTGTTAGCTAGTAGTTTTGACATGATATTAGTGTACTTCCCTTATATGCCATATTAGACATTGTAGTTATTACCTACTACTTCATGCATACTGTTATTCAGTTGTTCATGCCTAGTTCATTATCATTGACATATGCACTTGTGATGATTTCTTGAGATTTATGATATTTCTGGATTTCGGGAAAAGCCGCAAAATTTACAACTTATGATCTTTTAAAATATAAAATGTTGCGGTTTTCTAGTGATGTAAAGTGTCGTCCACCATGAGTTTTCTGTGGTTTTGGAGATCCGTGTCGAGGAGTGGAGGAACCGTCACGGGTACATGGTGGGCCCGGTATGGTACCCCGGGGCAAGAGGAATGTAGTGTTGACGTTGAGCCTGGCTGGGGAGCACTACCTACCGGTGATATTACCCGACGCGTCGGATATCCGGAGGATACCGTCGTGGTCTTGAGATGGATGGTAGGGGCCGGTCTGGACTGACGGCGCCCTAGATATTGAGATTGAGACATTGATATTTCGAGACAGTGAGATTTATGTTTTGTGTCGATGCTAGACACTGTTGATGCTGATTTCATTTATGATACCTCAGTTTAAAAATACGAAGGAAATCTCACTAATTTATGAAAACAGTTTCTTCATTTACATGTATTCTGTTTCATGCATTCATACCTCATTCATATGATATATTGCTACCTGAGGCACTGACACGGGCACATGAAATTATACTCGGGTTAGATATTACCCTAGTCATTGTTATAGGCTGCCTGTTATACTTATATTTGAGGATATATTATGATCATTGACCTAGGATTGCGTTATTTATGCGATTTCTGTGCGTAGATATTCTTCTATTCACGAGTTGGCAACTCACCCCCGTTGTGCCCCAGTTTCTTGCAGGTTTTGCCGTACAGGTTTCATTACGGCTTTGCGGGCTCTGTTTCATTCGGGTGACTTGCTAGTAGGTGGGTTTTTCTTGTATCGTACCCATCATATTATCTTGTATAATATTATTCAGTTGTATCTAGTAAATTCCATCAACCAAACATGTATTTATTGAGATAGAGACCAGTATTGTTTATTCTTTCGACCTTAGAGTCGCTCGTTACATTTCTGGTGGTTTTGAGTTTCCTTTTGAGTTTTGATCCTCGCCGTTGGCGTTGTATATTATATTGCTTGTGTGGTTGTGACCGTCGATTGATGAAGAGCTAGCTCCCGCTTGGGGATGCCTTTTTGTTGATTTCGTATACTATTCATGTTGTATCCCGTTTGGGGGCCAGTATTTACAAAGGAGACTCCGCCGAAATTTTCAGTAAATTTTTGATGTTTTTAAAAACCGCATAATTCGGCTTATGCTATTGAAACTACTTGCTTTAAGTTGGTTTTTCCTGCACTCTACTACTTTTCTTGGTTTGGATTTCTGGGTTTTCGGTTTACTTAGATTACGTACGCCTCGAGACGTTCGTAGTTTAAGTGCCGGTCATGTTCCATACTTTCGGATCGTGACAAAGTTGGTATCAGAGCATTAGGTTTTAACCTTCGGAGCGTAGGATGACCCTTGGTTGATGGAATAGGTGACTAAAGTAGAGTGACGTACCGTTGATATGTTCCGCGGCATATTTACGACACGCCACTCCACTTAAGAAGCCTTAGGATGCACATTTCCTTGTTCAGTATTATATTCCTTCCTGATCTAGCCTCATCGGTACCACTTTGGTTTTGCTGCTACGGTTACGGGCAGGGAGAGCTACGGCTAGAGTTGCGGTCAGCACAAGCTCGTCACGAACGAGGACTGACCAGGGCAAAATTCCGGCGACACACGATTGCAGAGATGTGTCTTTTTACTGTGTTTCCGCGCCATGAGCGATTGGCGGATCGCCTTTATGAGGTTACTCGGAGGTGCTGATCGACACTAGAGGATTGAGCCAATGATAGAGGCCAGTCAGATTTTGATGACAGTTGGTGTGTTGCTTACTCCAGATGATTGAGGCACCGTTCAGCATGCAGACGAGTGAGCCAGTTGTTGCTGCGAGCGACGAGATATCGCCCCATATATTGGAGCTATTGCAGTACAGATTGTACTAAGAGATGATAGAAGGTCGCTAGTCACCCGAGAATGAATGACTAGGACATGTGGTTCGTTCGCCTACCCGATGAGAGGTCATCAGATAGATTGATTCCAGCTAGAAACGACTTCACGTAGAGACGTGAGGGTCGACAGAGACAATCGAATGTCGGAAACCTATCATTCCAAGTTTAAAGTAGTCGGAAAGACATGCAGGCAATTCTATGGTCCCTCTAGAAGAATGAAACCCTAACTCGACTTAATGACCGTGTGAAAGCCTTTGAACCTTCGGGTTTGCGGCAGTTCTACGGCGCCATTAGTGAGGCTTGGGTTTGCCCTTCTACGGCTGGACCACCGATGCTATGGTATGTATTCGATACTATTAAACTGTACCAAGATGTTGAGCTCTTGGGGGATTATGAGGTTTTGACGAATCGATCGAATGGTTTGACTTAATTCGGATGCTAGGTGGCGAGATGCATTCTTGGGAGACTCCAGATACGAGGATAGCCGTTGGAGCTCAGTCCATGCAGCCACGACGAGACGAGTCCGAAGCGGTCGACATTAGAGAAAAGTGGAGTAAAAGGTTCGCACTAGATCTAGATGAGATGACGTTCCACTCTGCCGACATCAGAGATGCGATGCGCATGCCGAGGCATGGTACTTGGATTTACCTTCCAGAAGGAGTCGCGATGGGTATGCAGCCGTTCCAGAGCAAGATGCAGATATAGGAAAGGACGATGACTTCCGGACAGTTGGCAGAGACGAGGCATGGAATAGACCGTGAGCAGGATTTCTTCCAGGACACTGCTGCAATGATACTTGCACCCAGGATCAGATGTGTCACGTACATTCAGAGAGCCAGAGGCCGACGCCAGTGATATGCTGTCTTACGAGTGGTCGCGATGATTGACCGGGAGATGACAAGAGACGTGCCAGAACTGGATCATCCCCGTTAGCACACCCGACAGGGCCAATGAGCCGATGGACCGAAAGATTGGTAATTCACAGTGAAGACCTTGACCCAGGAGTGGTCATGGTTACGCACACCAGCAGGCCAGAGTTCATGATCATCGACGAGACGTCCCATTAGTGACCGCGACAGTTGGCCCGAGATTCTTAGAGGATGCGCTTGAGCGGTACTATGCCGCCATTATTGATTTCGATGTTTTTGGTGATTTACTCGAATGATTTGATTTTGATGATTGAGGATTTATGATCTTTGCACAGTGTTGCACTTGATATCGTTTTCGTGCTTGGGTTTCACATGTTTGTGATTTTACGGTTTTAGACATTTGAGTTGATTTTGTGCGTATTCACGCACACGATTTCGTTCCTACACTCGGTATAGTTTATATATGCTTGCAGTGCAGTGATACGCCCTTTGTGTACTTAGATGCACTGGACTTCGATTTCGATTGTGATACTCGATATTTGTTTTGTGCACCTTGTGCACCTGATTGATTTTGCGCACGTTCGGCGCTTGATATTGGATTTCATGATTTCGTGCACGATGGATGCACCTGATTTGGATTTTCGCGCATGTTGGGCGCATGTTTTGAAGGGTGATTTTGGTGCACACCCGAGGCACTAAATCGAGATTTTTTTCGTGCATGTCAGATGCACTTGATTTTGCTGTCAGGCACACATGTTGCCTACGACAGATGTTTCGTGCACACCCGATGCACTTAGATATTGTTTCTGTGCGCATGTATGGCACATTCATGGATTTTGATTTCCGTACGCACCAGACGCACGTAGTATTCATGTGCATATTTTGGGATTGATTTCTTATAGAGCAGTACGTTTTTATGATATTGCTATATGTTTTCGTACTGAGCAGGACTAGTCAGAGGACAGTACCTGAATATATTTTGCATGCATTGATAGTTTTTGAAGGGTTTTCCAAAATGCGAGCTATAGCCTCAGTATTTACCTACGTGTCTGATATGACACGAAATGTTTAAAACAAGGAGACCCTTCTAAATTGTTTCCAAAACGGCGGAACGTACATTTCAAACAAAGGTATATATGTATATAGCTATTTTCTTATGATAGACGTCCGCCACTGTGCAGTGTTATACGCGTTGCACAGCGACTTAAGAGATTTGGCATGCATTTCCTTCAGATACTTACAGATATAGATTCGATGTTTACATGTATAGTTTCGAGTTATATCATATTGGTTTGATTTGGATTTGGCATTGATGTCTTCTCCATGACTCCGATGATTGCGGGATGCTTGACGGAGTATTGATTTGAGTTATATACTCATTTTTTTTTCCAAGCGCATGCACTGCGCTACGATTTGTTTTATGTATTTACAGTTTCGGAGCCCCGACGACTTGATGGTTTTTCTTAGATGTTTTAGTATTTGGGGAAGTTTGAATTTAAATTCGGGGAGCGAATTTCTTTAAGGGGGGAAGATTGTAGCGTTTTGAAAATCGTTTCGGTGAAATTTCGAAAAATCGGTAAAATAAAGGGGTTTTCTGTAAAAAGTCAAAATACAAATATCTTATTATAAAAATTAAATATACATATTCTAGCTATGTAATTGCTATTATTTGGTGTTTATTGAGCCGCTGGTGAAATTTCAAATTTTCTGAAAAAAATATTATTTTATTATTATTTTAAGCCTTCACTAATACATTTAATTAGGGAAAATTACAAATTGGAATGAGTTGAAACAAATTTTGTGCATCATAAAACTTTAAATAAAAATTTATCATGTGGATTTTGGAACGAAATCATTTGCCAAAACGGTTTAGAAATTATTGAAGAAAAAAAGTCTTTTTTTTAGCGTAAATGGATGTTTGGGGTATTGTATTTATCATTTTTCATCACTCCACACCCGTGCCCACACCCACAAACCCGCACTTACTCCTCCCCTTAGCTAAATTCAGCAGCCCCCATTTTTTCCCCACTTGAATTTCAAAGAAAAAAAATGAAAGAAAAGAAAAGAAAATGGATAAATTAGTTAGACTTTTGACCTTGAATTGACTTTGACTTTCTCCCCATTTTTCTCCACCTCCCTCTCTCTCCTCCCCCACTCATTTTCTGGCCAAAATCTGAACCCCAACAGCCCTTCATTCTTCATCTCCTTCTCTTTAAAAAAGTTCTTCAAAAATGCTTGAAAAATCCACAAAAAATCAAGCAAAAATCCAAATCAAAATCCACCTCCTACCCATTTTCCCTTGGCTACCATTGCATGGATCTAGGGATTTAGATTTCAATTTGGGAGGCTAAGTGTGCTTGTGGGTTCTTCAAATTATTTGGGTATAAATTCTAACCTTTTTGCTTAATGTGTTGTTAATTGCTTAGGTTAGCTTAATTAATTGTTTAATTAGGTTTTTAATTAGTTTTAGGTGCATGATTTAAAATTCAAGAGAGGGGTTTGATTTTAAATTGGTATTTTGTGTTGTGAGATTTAGTTTATGTGATGTAATTGACATATTAATGTTATGCTAAATCCAATTTAAGTTGCTAGTTTGCATATTTGTTAATTTAAAAGTGATAATTATATAATTGGTAAACTAGTTTTTTTTAAATAATTATATTCTTATGAGATAAAATTCAAATTTAGGTTTCATGTCATTATAAAGATTATATTGAGTGGTTTAATGCTTTTTGTTCATGGAAATCCAACATAAATTGTAGTTTGTGCATTTTTTTGCTTTGAAATTGTTAAAAAGGGTATTTTGTAAACTAGAATATTAGGGTTTTTGGAATTTAATGAGATTAAATTCCGGAAATTATTTCTATGACTTATTTAAGATATTTAATAAATTTATTGGCCTCTACATTCATTTAAACAACATGTTTTGTACAAAAACGGTGAATTGTGCTCGCTAGATTTTCGGAAAAATGACTTTTTGAGTGAAATTGGCGTTTTTGTGAGTTTCAACCTAGTTTATATTAAAATTAGTGTTCGTGAATGTGCAAATGAGTGTATTTGGGTTTTTCTCGATGGTTTGGCGTTTGTACGCCGACGTTGAGGGTTTTGGGGTTGATTTGTGAAAGCAACCATAGGTTTTGACCTATGTGGGATTCGTGCGTCGTTTTGATCATGAGTCAGATTTTAATGAGATATGGTGCATTATGATATGTAGGTACCCCCATGTGGACTTCGAGACGACAAGCAAGCGCGTGGCGACGTCGACACCGGCTAGCGAGGACCAGGTGAGTAGATTTATATCTACGGGGAGAAGTCGGGTGGATGGCGTATAGCACCCCCGCAGTCCGTGGTGGTGTATACGGATGCGTATACACACCAACATTTATTATATGTTATTTAGGATTAATAACGATGCTTAGGATGGATATTGGTGTGTTGGACTATTTTTAGTGTTGCGAACCCTAGGGTAGTGTTGCACTACACATACACACATACATACTTGCATACATTCCTATTGATATGTGCTCATGGGATTCTATTGTTATGTGTTCACATGGGTATGGGACTATGTGTTCACATACGGATTGAGGATGATACTTGGGATTGAGCTGAGTCGATGAGATTTGATTTGAGGCCGTAAGATCGGTAATATAGCAGGGTTCGTATCCTAGATACGACATGACGTTGTAGCGGGTCCTTGACGTAGTGTTTCACACATGTCCATGCACACGTAGGCGGTATCAGTATGGTACTAGACGTAGATCAGTACCCCGATCATGATATTTGATAAAGAGGATACCAGGTGAATAGTATGATGAATGTGATATTGACCCGTACCCAGATTGGGATGCCGTACGACGGATTTACGTACGAGCTATATTGATGATTGATCCGCACTCTTGACTTGGGATGCCTGATTATAGATATGGTATCGGATATGATATTATTGAGGCGGGATCACCGACTATACATATACAGGTATGTATATGTATCGACTCAGATGATAGGCGGTTTCCTTACCTGTAGTTCAGCTTGTTAGTTCAGCCGTATAGTTTAGTGTAGTTGTTAGATTAGATTAGACTTCTTACCTATTTCAAAACTAATGAATCGTGGGTATTTTAAAAGACAGCCCAAGGGATCTTACGGATATTTCAAAAGACGTATCTTTTCATAAAAACACCGTAGCCCCTATTTTCAAAACCCCATGATTCGGGTTATTTCAAAAGGCACCAATTTGTAAGACTTATATTAGATTAATGCAGATTAGTTATCGTTGTGTCTAGTTTCAGCTCCCGCACATTATTGCTGTTCGCTCTGCCTCGCATATTTATTTTGCTGCATATTCCATTATTGATATCATGCTGTTAGGACACTAGCGCCATTACCGATGATGCGTATGTACCACGTACACCTATTTGCCGGCTCACACACATCTTCATCGGTAATTGCCATGTCACGTACACTTTAGAGAATATAATTGCTTGAATTAGATTGTTAGCTAGTAGTTTTGACATGATATTAGTGTACTTCCCTTATATGCCATATTAGACATTGTAGTTATTACCTACCACTTCATGCATACTGTTATTCAGTTGTTCATGCCTAGTTCATTATCATTGACATATGCACTTGTGATGATTTCTTGAGATTTATGATATTTCTGGATTTCGGGGAAAGCCGCAAAATTTACAACTTATGATCTTTTAAAATATAAAATGTTGCGGTTTTCTAGTGATGTAAAGTGTCGTCCACCATGAGTTTGCTGTGGTTTTGGAGATCCGTGTCGAGGAGTGGAGGAACCGTCACGGGTACATGGTGGGCCCGGTATGGTACCCCGGGGCAAGAGGAATGTAGTGTTGACGTTGAGCCTGGCTGGGGAGCACTACCTACCGGTGATATTACCCGACGCGTCGGATATCCGGAGGATACCGTCGTGGTCTTGAGATGGATGGTAGGGGCCGGTCTGGACTGACGGCGCCCTAGATATTGAGATTGAGACATTGATATTTCGAGACAGTGAGATTTATGTTTTGTGTCGATGCTACACACTGTTGATGCTGATTTCATTTATGATACCTCAGTTTAAAAATACGAAGGAAATCTCACTAATTTATGAAAACAGTTTCTTCATTTACATGTATTCTGTTTCATGCATTCATACCTCATTCATATGATATATTGCTACCTGAGGCACTGACACGGGCACATGAAATTATACTCGGGTTAGATATTACCCTAGCCATTGTTATAGGCTGCCTGTTATACTTATATTTGAGAATATATTATGATCATTGACCTAGGATTGCGTTATTTATACGATTTCTGTGCGTGGATGTTCTTCTATTCATGAGTTGGTAACTCACCCCCGTTGTGCCCCAGTTTCTTGCAGGTTTTGCCGTACAGGTTTCATTACGGCTTTGCGGGCTCAGTTTCATTCGGGTGACTTGCTAGTAGGTGGGTTTTTCTTGTATCGTACCCATCATATTACCTTGTATAATATTATTCAGTTGTATCTAGTAAATTCCATCAACCAAACATGTATTTATTGAGATAGAGACCAGTATTGTTTATTCTTTCGACCTTAGAGTCGCTCGTTACATTTCTGGTGGTTTTGAGTTTCCTTTTGAGTTTTGATCCTCACCGTTGGCGTTGTATATTATATTGCTTGTGTGGTTGTGACCGTCGATTGATGAAGAGCTAGCTCCCGCTTGGGGATGCCTTTTTCTTGATTTCGTATACTATTCATGTTGTATCCCGTTTGGGGGCCAGTATTTACAAAGGAGACTCTGCCGAAATTTTCAGTAAATTTTTGATGTTTTTAAAAACCGCATAATTCGGCTTATGCTATTGAAACTACTTGCTTTAAGTTGGTTTTTCCTGCACTCTACTACTTTTCTTGGTTTGGATTTCTGGGTTTTCGGTTTACTTAGATTACGTACGCCTCGAGACGTTCGTAGTTTAAGTGCCGGTCATGTTCCATACTTTCGGATCGTGACAAAAATATAAGTAACGTCTATATAATATATCGTATATACTATATACAGTATCTAGCACAATATATCAAATGATCACATCACAGATATCGCAGCAGAAGAAACATATATGAAATATTGAAATTCTAGGACGTCCGTGTTTTCAATACGAGCCTGTATAAAACACGGATTCCACGGTCGCAATGAATAGCCAAACCCATATCCCTAGACCCCTACGAGAGCGGCAAGTAACACTACCAATTCTAGGGTTAGGAGACCCGGTCTCAACTCCTCGAGATGGTCTCCCACTGGACCCTAGAACCCGGTTACTTGTGCTCCCCGCCTTGGGTCTACCTAATGCGAAAAAGTAAATAATATACAATGGTGACATCATCCTCAACCCGGAAGTGCCCCAATAAAAGAATATTACATACAAATGAATTTTACATGATTGAAAAAGAAAAACTCTTATCTCACATAAAACCCCCGGCTATTCAAACGCGACGATCCAATACAACATATCCTGCAACACATAACATCACATGTCATCAACGTAAGTAAGTATGCGCATCCCAATTGTCGTTGATATATAGCAACGAAACCGGCGATATCACATATTACACTTACGGTCGCAGAAAAGAAAATGTACAACTACAACAGTTGGAATCCGCAACCTCTTTAGACATCGCAAGCCTAACCAAATGAATTCCTTAGACATCACATGCCTAACAATTATAAACCCCGCATTTTATTCTCATTATCGAAAACTCTTTTCAATATTAAGTCGGGCAATTCAACAAGATTCCCGACATCCTGATCGAATGCTCGTCGCAAACTTTAGTAGAGGGCCGCACCCCCGGATGCCGTCGACGAAGTGCACTAAGGCGGAACGCCGCTGCCGCGAGCACCGGAACGGATGCTTTTGGCTATGGGGTTCTCCTAAAGTCACTTGGTCGGGGCTATGGGATATGGCTATCTATTATGTTTACCCGGCGAGTATCCGCGTACGCTACGTGATTGCGACGGACTTTTGATCACATCAAAATCCCGTGGCAACCGATCAATTGAGACTAAAGTGCTATGTTTATAATATTCAAATCAGTTATCTCATAACTATTTGTGGATTCCAATTATTGTATCACATTCCAGATAAATAGACAATGTTAAACTTTCCGATCGAATAATCAAACACCCAAGTTTTCCGAAATAGCTCAACACTTGAGGGGAGTTTAAAAACATCCATTTCATGCCACAGTACCAACGGTTCAGCCGTAAAAGGGTCAAGCCAACGCCTCACATGTGGCACGCCGTACTGCCCCAAACCCTAAGGTTCAAAGGGCAGTTCAAGACGGTCACATAATCGAGTTAAGGTTTGTTGTCTTCTAGAGGGTCCATCGCGTTACTTGCACTACTTAGACGTTCTTAAACTACGGAAAAATCCAACACTTGGAAATTTTCCGGCAGGGGAAAAGGTGAGATATTGATATCCGGTCGAACATTTTAACACGTTCTAAAAATACCCGGAAAAACAAAATAAACAAAGTTAAATAATCCGATCGAATCATCGAATCCCCAATACAACCCAGAAAACTCAACTCTTGAGTATAAATCAAAAATACCCAGAAAACAGAGGAATTACATACGGGCATTACTATGCAAGGCACGTGCCAAGATTCGTTTTTATGGCCGCGGAACTACCGCGCAAGCTAGGGTGGGGCCGCGGTTCCGCGGCACATTAGTTGAATTGGGGGCATGTGCTCCACAGTAACTCCTAGAAAACCCTGCTGAATTTTTTGAATATTTTTAATTTGGAAAAATCCACAGTTTCAGAAAATGTACAGAGAAGGGTTTTGATTAGGGTTTTGGGGTTCGATCGGGTTTCTAACTTCGTCTACACTTTGCCTAAAGCTCTAGCTAGGCTCTGATACCACTGTAGGGTTCCTAGGCATACTTAAGAGGTTCTACAAGGCATCAACCATGCCAAAATCAAATTTTTATGTGCCTAACAACTCTATGCAAGATCGTTAACTAGAGATTAGGCGAAACTATAAGTTAGTAAACTTCTTTACTACTAAGTGAAAGGGATTACAACCTTTGTAAATCCGGTCCTTCACTTCATTAGCTCCGTGTAGACGTCCCCATCGCTGCGATCGTGAACTCCGGACTCTAGAGAAGTTCCACGAGAAGAACGAACGTGCTTGCTACGATGACTTCGAGGCCGAAGATGGTCTACATCGGGGAGACACTAACTCAAGCTATTCCTTCACTAGATCATGAACTTTGTGAAGAGAACACACTCTACCACATGGCAAGTGGTAGAGGATGAAGAAGTAGGAAGTGGGCTCACTTTAGAATTGATTTTCTCACTCTTTTTCTCATGGCACCATTGGAGCTAGTAAGCTTTTGGATGGAGCTTGATGATGAAGAAGAAGAAGAAGAAAAATAAATCCATCCAAAATGAAAACTTATCCTCTAAAATATGGCACCATGGTTGAGTTAAGCCCTCATGCTTAACTCATGTAGAGAATTAACCAAGGCATTATGTTAAGGGTTGGGTTAACTAATATCCTAAGTAATGACAAAAGAGTTGACTTTGTCAATGTTTATCAAGCTTCATGAAGCTTGATAACTTTGACCAAAGTCTTATCTCTTTTGTTATTTGTTAGGAAATTAGTAACCCTAATTTAACCTTGACTTGGTTTAAGTCTCATACACCCACTTGTATGTATCATCAAGCATGATACAAACATGTACACTTGCATATATCACATATAATCAATGTGCACAATCTAGTGAGAAAATCAATCTTAAGTGAACCAATACTAGTTAATGTAAAGTAATATATCAAATATATAATTATACATTAAATCATTAAATCAACACTTGATTTAATGATCCGGTCATTTTGCATATAACCGACTAATATCTAGTGTATCAATGTATCGAATCAACACTTGATTCGGTAACCCGGCTATATCTCATATAACCGTCCAATGATACAAATCGCGAGAACAGAAAACAGTATCACATACTGGTATTATTCTCGGTCCCGCACTGTAACACCTTAGAATGTGTTTTGTAGCTAATTATATTCTAATATATGGTTTTTAATAAAAAGTTTACCAAATTAAGTTTTAAATATTTTATCCTATTTTATGAGTATTTTATTAGAATTTTTCTAGGCACACTCACACTTGTGCATGATAACTAGGGTTTAGAGATGGGGTTAGACCATGATTAGCAAGCATGATGGATTAACCCATTCTCTTTAAGTTAATTAATATTATTTAGGTGTTTTGGATTAAATAGTTATGGTTGTTTTAAAAATGAAAATGAATTTGAAAAGGGTTTAAAAATGTTTTAAATAGTTGACTTGAGAGAGAGAGAAGCATGGTGCTACATGGCCCAAGCCATGCTTCTTTAAATGAAGAAAGAGAAAGAGAATGGGTGGGGTTTTGTGTGTCCTCTCATTTCTCACTCATTCTCTCATTTCTCTCTCACAAGCACACACACACACTCACCTGCAGAAGAGAAGCAGCAGCAGCAGAGGCAAGCAGCAGCAACAGCAAAACAGCATCAGCAGCAACTTCTGGGAGCAGCAGTAGGAGCTCCAGCAACTGCATCAGCCATCATCTCATCCATACACTTCTTCTCTTGCTTCCTTGGGTTCCTTAGGGTATAATTCTGAGCTCTTTTCCTAGTTTTCCTAGCTTGTGTGTGGATTAGCTTCGATTATTGTTAAATAGTGAATTTAGTGCTAGATTTTGGTGATTTTTGAGATATTGTGGCAAATTGATGATTGTGTTGGTAAACCCTACTTATTTAAGTGTTGTTAGGGTCACCTTAACTGAGTTTAACCATGGATCACACTAAAATACCATAGGGTTTGTGTTTTGTGAAAAATTAGCGTTTTTAAGCGATATATTAGCATTTTGTAATCTGCTATTGACCCGGGGCCTTCAGGTAAAAATTAAGAAGACTGGAACATGATCACTAGGTATGGACAACACCACCAGAACACGAGCCCCTACCTCCAAATCCTGGCCGCAGATTTAATCATATTGGCCGCAAATTGCGGCCAGGGTAGGGTGTTGGGTCTTGAGCTTTTGGGTAGGGTTGTCAGCAGTGTATTATAGTGTTTTGGCATGTCTAGTTTTGTAAGATTTGACCTGTAGGAAAATCTGGGACTATATACCATTTTTCATGTCCGTTGTGTTTTTGCGATACGCGCGATACGTGAGTGAGTTCTGTGATCCAGCATATCGCGGCGTGTCGCGATGGTTTTACACGCGTACACTCACGTTTTAGCGTATCGTGCACACGCGCGTTTAGTTTGCGACGCGAGTTTCTCGTTTTGGGTTCGATATCGCGTTTTGCGAGATATTTGGCTTATATATGATTTCCTTGTCTCATTTTCAGGTTTGCAGGCGGGGACTACTGACACTGCTGTAGAGGGAGGCATGTGGTAGGATTCACCTATCGTGGAGCGTAGGTGAGTAGATTTAACATCTACAGGGGAATCGCCCGCTTGGCGTTATGCGTCTGGGCTAGGATTCAAATACTTGTCGCATATTCTACGTCATTGTTAGAATTGTACCTTTACCCTAATTACTTAGATATAGTTGTACTGTGACTAGTAGCCGTAGGTCACTGCACATATTATTGACGGTTCATGCTGCACGAGCACGGATTGTATGCTACACACACACCGTCAATAATTGCCATGTCACACACTAACCATTATAGATACTATTGCTTGTCACACATGACATCTAGCTTATCGGTATACCTATAGTGTATCATACCTTTATTGATAGGTACAGATATACCTTGCGATACAGCTACAGGTATACCTTGCACATGTTTTACTTATACCGGGGGGATATCCTACATATTTTACTTATACCCAGGGGGTATACGACATCAATTCTTATAGGTAGATACCTATACATTGCAACACCTGTATGTTACACACATATTCAGTTGCAGTCACATATTTACCTTTACTGATGTTACTTAGCTGTACCTTATTGGTTTCGCATACATCTGGTTCCAGCTACATATTCTCTGTTATATGCTCGCATTTCAGATATATCGTTTATGTTTATTCCTGGATTGTGCATTATTATTTGGATTTTACATGATGTTTTCTGGATTTGGGAGCCGCGGGAGTTCATGAAATTATGCATACATTGGAAAACCCGGTTTCCTTGATATGATGCGCATCCACCATGGGTTTTATCGGTGCTGATTATATATACCCCTACGAGGAGGCGTCGAGGCCGTAGAGGGTACATGGTGGGGCCCGGTATGGTTCCCCTCGGCAAGAAGATCGATGGATTTTGCCGATTGAGCCTGGAGGCGGGCTAGTACCTACCGGTGACAGTACTGATGACTCGGCGGGGGTCATGGAGACACCGTTGGGAGTCATGCACGTATGCATACGTCGAAAGGCGAGGGTCAGAGCTAGGCACTCGTGCTTTCGGGACAGCGTATGATACGTACCTATCAGGATTTCTGTGTCGATGCTTGGCACATTGTTTTCATGATATTTCTTTAATACCTTTGTATATATAACAGGGGATTTAGCCGTTGTTATATATACCCTTACACCAATATTAGTGGAATGGGACGCTAATATATGTGTATTGCCCCCATCATATTTATTTCTGCGTATATATATATATTTTTAGGATATTAGAAATTTACTTGAGATTCGACTTGGGATATAGGTGATTCATTGAGATTGGATATTGGATATGAAAGAGATTGTTGATTTGTACATTCGAAATATAGGAGAGCTATTCGATATTGTACATTGAGGAGATGTTAGACTTATATGATATGAGAGCCCAACTTGGGGGCTGATTTGAGGAATTGTGGATTTGAATATCTTGATGGATGGTGATCCTGCCACGATGTCAGGTTTCCGTGGAAATGACATATTCCACCCTAAAACTCACACTTATCTATTTTATGCACAGTTTCATATATTGGTAGTACCTGTTAGTGTACCCTTATGATAGTTGCATATCTACATTCTCATATCCCTATTGCACGGTTATTGCATACTATTGTCATGTTACTATTGCTTCACATATTGATTGTACCTGCTAGTGTACTTTCCATTATTTTGCATTCACATGACATGTTATTACTGTAATCGCATATCTTAGATTCATGCTGTACGTACATTCCTGCGATTACCTGCATATGTTATCTACTATTCACGAGTTGGCAACTCACCCCCGTTTTGCCACAGGTGTTTCAGGTTGTTCCCCAGAGTAGTCGAGGCAGGCTATTCAGTCATTCAGCTATCATCTTTTGCTACAGATACCGCATCAGCTCACAGTACTATTTTGCTTAGGTGGGTTTTGGTGGTTATCTGTATTTTGTATTGTACATTCATTGTATCTTGTACCCTCCATCTACTATTATGTTGTTGACTTAGAGACTTGGTGAGGAAGATATTGTATATTATTGTGGATTTGTTGTCTTTTATATACAGCTTTCTCTCTATTGTCTTTATTTCTTCGCTACGGCGTCATATTTCGGTGTTGTATTCATTTTGTGTTAGTTTATACAAAAAGGGGTGTTGCCAAAAATTTAAAGGAATAAAGTAGGACTTTTAAAGAATTTAGGTTGCGATTTCAAATGTTTCAAAAACTTATATTATCTTTCCGTAATTTCTTGGTTTAGATTTCTGGGTTTTGGCTTCCTTTTACTGCATTACGTCTTTAGGTGTTGCGTAGTATTAGGGTCGTCACGGGAAAATTTTGGGTTGTGACACGCACATATCTCAAATGTGCTCCTACTCCATTTCGCTTGAGCCAGGAAACCCTTGTGTAGGACTCTAAAGACTCGTCAATACGCCGGCAGTAGGTGATGATCATATAAAACACCCACAAGCCGCAAGCGGTGTGCTAAACGTAACGGCCACCTGGGTATTGAGCGATCAGAAGATCAACAAGCAAGCCCGCTAATTCTCCTGCGAATCCAATCAGTAACACTACCGTACAGTCCGGTCTCGTCGTCTGATATGTCGCATATCTCGCCTAAGGGTGGTAAACGTCAGACCCCAATAGCTTGATAAGTCGTGTCGATATGAGGTCTATAACAGTTCGAGAAACTACTGATAACACTTACCAGTAAACCTCAGCAACCCTGGCCAGGGATTTCCGGTTATAGCCAATCGAACACAGCGCAACATCAACTCCCTATACCGGGAGAGACGAATCCCCTCCTATCGCTCATTGCTTCCATGTGATTCGGGACAGTACCCAAAAGCCACCTTTTTGCACGCCCTCTTGGACGTGGTATGATGGAAATCAAAGCACAGTGGGAATCACACAATACTTTATGACGATCTCGGGTCAACAGACTAAGCTGTACCAGTGTCACCAGAGAACTGCCATCTGACGTGAGGTATAATACCATCTGGGAGTCTCGGCGAGTCCATCCAGTGTACCCGGTCTCCACTAAGCACCCATACACCATCCTTGATGTCAAACACCGATGGATATAGGATCATCCATCGCCCATCATATGGGTCAAGATGCGTATACGCTAGTCTACTCTGGTGTATCGATGCCCTGTCTCGATACACCCTCGACTAGGAACAGGTATAGGATGTACTCGTAGACTACCGTGGCCCCACTAGTTTGATCTCATCATAGTCCCAGTAGTCGAGTACATATCCTAAGGGCTTTACCAACATGTAACAGAAAGACAATCAGTGTACACGTTAAGGTAAAGAGTAACCAGATAGCATACTATCATGTCGAGCAAGAAAGTCCTCCCTATATATGTCCAAGCATCCACTACAATATACATCTCATGCATAGTAATGGCCTCTAGGGCATACATATAACTAACATTTTGTACTCTGGATGTCGAGCTCGTGTGAGCCGGCTTTAATTATGCAGTTTTATCTTTTATGTTGTTTTAGCTTATGTTGCTCATTTCTTCGCTACGGCGTCGTATATTTTTCTACTCACGAGTTAGCAACTCATCCCCGTTGTGCCACAGTTTTCTTGCAGGTCCGACCGCTTGGATCAATAGCTGTAACATTTCAGAAAAATAAAATATTATTTTTTGGAATTTTTATAATTAAATAATAAATATTATGAATATTTTATTAATGCGGTATAATTAAATACCGATAAATTGGAAAATATTTGGAAAATTAAAGGAATTACTGAAATGAGGGTGTTTTATATGATTTAAGCAAATTATAAATTCCTTATAATTAATTATATTCCATTTTTATGTTAATCGCGATTAAAATATCACTAATCGTGCATTAAGCTTGTTTTTTGTATGTGACATGCACAAAGTAATTTTTCACATTTGCTATTTTTTTTCCATCATGGCTTTTCTTTTCAAATGTTTTGGATTTGTTTTAAGAAGAGAAAAAAGAAAAGAAAAGAAAAAGGAAATGGGATTAAAGAAAGAGGTAGAAGAGAGGGTGAGGGGTTTGTGTTGACTTGGTCATTGGTTTCCCCTTCATTGTTTTTCCTCTTCATTCTCCCTCTTCCTCAAACATGGCAGCCCTCTTCATCCCTTCCCTCTACCTCCTCACAACAACACCAAAAACCCATTAAAACCTCATCTCCATTTCATTAAAAACATGCACAAGCTCACTACAAGCACTTTGGACCAAGAAAAATTGGATTTTGAAGACTTGGGGCAACTCAAGAAAATTCTTGAGTTGCCAAATGAGATAATTCTTTCATCTTTAGTGTAGAATTTCATTCACTTTAGCACCTATATTAGTTTAGAATCGATTAAGTGTTGTTTAGCGAACTTAGAAAATTCCAAGTTAGGGTTTTGAAGAAATCTTGAGTTGTGATTGTGTAATTGAGCTTAGTAGAGACCATACAACCCCTCTAATTTTAGAATTGTGAACTAAAACCAGAGGCTAGACCCCAAGACACAAACATAGAAATCCCCGATATCGGAAAATTGTGGAAATTGTGATGAAGTTTAGTGATCTGCTATAACCCGGGTGACCTGAAAATTTTATAGCGAACACAGCGAGTTGTGCAGGCAACATAGAAGCCACCCTGAAGACCCGAGACCCAACCCACATTCTTAGGCCGCAGATTTAATGTTCCTGGCCGCAATTTGTGTCCAGGGTAGGGTGAAATGTATCAGTGTTTGGTCCATGTCTTCATCTCCAGTAAAATAGACCCCCCTACATGTGCAAAATTGGCTAATTTCACTTAGGGTAAAATCTGTAAGTGTTTTACAGAGTTTCTGATTTTGTTTTACGGATTTTAATGAATTGGGATTTGGTATTTGTTATTATATTCCGTCGTGTGGCGTTTGAACATAAAAAAACTGTTAGTGTATATGCCCTAGGGGCC
Source organism: Agapanthus africanus (assembly GCA_030015575.1). NCBI lineage: Eukaryota > Viridiplantae > Streptophyta > Magnoliopsida > Asparagales > Amaryllidaceae > Agapanthus > Agapanthus africanus. Next base: position 311,080,371 of record CM057345.1, on the reverse strand, counting down.
ATTATTATATCATACTAGATTGTATATTACTTAATGGAAGCTTGGGATATTCACAGTTATATATACAGTCTTGCTAAAAATGGTAGTATGCTACTTGGTTTGTGTCTACTTTAATATGTGCATATGTTTCTAGTTACGTATCACTTATACATATTAGTAGAGCCCATAGGTTCTTTGCTTGATTACCAGCGTTGTGATGGCAGTCACACTAGTGGGGGCTGGGTAGTCTATAAGCAACATCCTATACAGGTCCCTAGTCGTAGGATTATCGAGACAGGGAATCGATATTCCAGAGTAGACTGGTGTGTACGCTTCTCATCCCAGTTGGGAGATGGTCTGTCCCACAGCCATCAGTACGTCGTACTGGAGATAGTATACATGTGCTCGTTAGGTTACGGGTACACCGGACAGGACTCGCAGGGGAACTGATTGGTTGGTATTATACCCATCGTCAGTTAACATTTCCTAGATGACATGAGTACAGCATAGTCCGCAGACTTGACATTGCTACTTCACCTCGAGTGTGTCCAACTGTTCTTAGATTGCTACCCTACCACGGCTCAAAGGAGTCGTTCAAACAGGTAGCTGTTGGGTGCAGTCCCGAGCACTTGGAGGCAATAGTGGTTAGACAGGATTCGTCTCTCCCGGTATTGGGAGATGATATCGCACTGTGTTAGAGAGCCATTACGCAAAGTCCCTGGCCAGGGCAAGCGAGATATACTGGTAGGTTCGAGTAGCTTCTCAGGGCGTAATGGGCTTCGCTCCGACACGACTTATACAGCTATTAGGGGACTGACGCTTGCCGCCCCCTAGGCTTGATATGCGATAGTCTTAGACGAACAGACCGGACTGTACGGAGATTGTCACATCAGGCTCAGTAGGGGTTCGGATGGTTTTCCTCATCGGCCTTCTTATCGACATCTACCTGGGGACCGTTACGTACAGCTAGTGCCGCTTGCGGTCTGTGGTTAAACCCACTGCCAGCGTAGTGTCGAGTCTTTAAAGTCCCATACAGAGAGTTTCCCTGCTCCAGGCGAAACGATATAGAGGTTGTATGGTATTACGACAAAGGTTCGGACGCGTACGTGTGTTTACGCACGTACGGCTTTTCGGACAGTTTTTACTAGTCGGCTTTGGTTTAAGCCAGATTCTAGTATCGGGTTATTGGATATATATACAGTCTAAAGTTTTTCCGTGTTTTCAAGGATTGGAGGGGCATTCTCATAATTTGTCGGGAAGCTTTTAGAAGAGTGGTGACTAAGGGGTTAAGGTGGCATTGCTTTAAATGAGATTAGTGACTCATTTGTGTGATTCATCCTTGTCATTAATGCATCATAAATGCTTAATGACTCATGGTGATGAATCACTCATAGATATTTATGAAGCATGGTTGTTAATTCATTTATTTCATTTTTGGATAAATAATAATGCTTCATATATATTATGATAACATCATTATCTCATTTCATTCTCATCTTCACCTTCTCTCTTCTCAAGCTCACTCTCTCTTCAAACCCTAACCCTAACCTCTCATGTGTTGAGATCAAGGGTTAGCTAGACTAATACATCTATAACCTCACTCTATATCCCCTAGGTATCTTAGATTAGCACTTTAAGCAACCTAGTTATCTCAAGTTTGAGATCAAGCTTGGCGTAGGAGCTTTCGGGTGGATCGTGTTTGATTCGAGGAGGCCGTTGAGGTGCCGATGTTCCAAGGAGCCTACGAGGACTGGAGGACCGCGATGAAGACCCGAAGGACTAGTATCGTGAGGTATAACTTCGTATCCGAGTATTTAAACCTCTTGTTGATAGTTAGCAATGGTTTAGAAACGATTCATGCGCTCAAGTCCGTGTTACGAAGCTTTGATAATCGTTTTTCGTATATTCCGCCTCCCCGCAAGTTAGTGGGGTACGTGACATGGACTTACAGTGGTATCAGAGTTAACTAAACTATTACTAGCTTGTTAGCAACTGATTAGAAGTTCGATCGACGGAAAATACGAAAAACGAAAAACCAAAACTCTAAGTTTCTGTTAATTTTAAAACCGTCTGAAAAAATATTTGACATACCTTAAAATTCACAGCAGGGAATTTAATGAAAACTGAGAAAATACGAGCCCCTAACTCGGCAACTCGGCCGCGGAACCGCGGCACAAAGGTGCTTTTGGCCGCGGATCCGCCGCCGAGTCAACTCCGAGTTGACTCGGATTTCCTCTGTAATTCATAATTTTTGGTTTTCTGTTTTCTTGTATGTTATGTTTCTGCCCAGGTTGCCTCTGTACTGATTTGATTTTAGGGTAGACACGGATAAAGGTAATCGATCGATGTTCTAAATTAATTGCTAATCGGGTTATTTTCTGTAATGTTTAATGTGTTTGTAAACCTCCCCTAACTGCTAGTATGTCGGTTGGCAGGGGGTTGCACATTTCTGTAATGTTTACTGTTTGTGTATATGAACTCTGTTGGACTGTTGTGATGATTAGCCGGGGTTTGAGATGTATTTAATATTCATTCATTCAATGTAAATGTAATATGATGTAATATTCTTTTGCGGGGCACATCCAGGTTGCGGTTGTAGCCACCGTTGTATTATTTCTTTTTACTGTTTTTTCTCCTAGGACAGACCCAAGGTGGGGTGCACAAACTACCGGGTACGTCGAAGTGTTTAGTGGCCTACTCACGTTGTTGAGGGAGACCGCTTCACTTCGGGTACTTGGCGGGTAGTTTGCCGTAGCCGTAGGGGTCTAGGGTGGGGTAATGGCTATTCATCACAACTATGCAATCCGTCTTTTATTGCAGGCTCAAAGCAAATGCGGATTGCTAATAAATCCAATAAAGTTCATCTGTGATCTGGAATGCTTATTATTGCGTCTGACGAATGTACAATATCTATATATGATAGCTATTAGACGTCACTTATGTTTTACACCCGCACTAGCCCAGCCCCCGCTCTGTCGTTAGTTAAGTAACCTAACGGGTGATGATGGGACCCAGTGGCGAATGCGGATGGCATAAGAGGACGTGGTATTTTCGTTGTTTTCTGCAATGATAAGATAAAATGGTGGGACGCATTATTATAATGCAAAGAAAATAAACCAAATTTTAATCGTTGGAACAAATTTAAAAGAAACCACTCGGTTATTTTAAAAGATCAGAATTATTAAAATTACGGAGCTTTAACCACTCCTTTTAAAAGGTATCAGGTTCCTTCGATTATATCAAGTTCACTACGTTCACGGTTTTGCCAAAACCATTGGTAGCCCTCCATCATTTCTTATGGATGGTCAGTAGTATTCAAGCTATGTTTGTTGGCCCTTAGTCAAGGCATAGTGTTTGGTAGCTGCTGGGGTATTCATTTGTTGCATAGATAGATGCGTTGGTTTGTGACAGTCGTATTACTTTGTTGGCCCTTAGTCAAGAGTATGTACGGGTGGATTCAAATTAACCTGGACAATGACGGGTAGAACTTGACATGTGACTTATGATTTGTTATCCCTTAGTCAAGGTCATAAGAGCATGGGGCAAAAATCCACATCGGGAATTTCTAAAGAAACTGAAATTTGCAGAGAGATGCATACCATTTTGGAGTTTGATGAATGTTGGTAGGATTCCTTCAACATTATCATACGATGATATTTTGGATCCCGATCCTACTGTGAGTACAAGCTACTTATCAGGAGATTCGTCACTTAGCGATCAATGCTATAAACCAAGTAGGTGTCTAGAAAGGTGTCAGCGGGGTTACGCCCCCAGAGAAAAGAGGTTATTTAATTAAAGAACTTCGTGAAAGCGTTGGAAAACCTCCTTCGAAGTATCGACACTAGCCTGGCTGAACGGTTAAGCAAGTATTGTACGGTGAGAATTGTCCTGGCTAATTCTTCTTTTATGGTTTGAGGAGGGATTCGAGAAACAGTGGGAGCCATCCTGTTTAGATAAACTTAAAACCAAATCTAAACTTGCAACAGCATCATGCTAAAATGATTTCTTCTCTCTCTCGTAATTGCAGCGACCTTGTGACCACACATAGGTTACATCTAGATAACAAATTGACTGAATCTGACTTATATGACTGGCAAAGGTCTGTCCAGATGTCCATTGGCTATGACAAGCTGGACCACCCTATTACTACTCAAGATCCCGCCGTCCTAGGTCCAGTTTCCACTGTCGCGGATATAAATATCCGTCAGACAAGGGAAAAAGATAAAGCGAAAGCTAAGTGCCTCGTGTTAGCTTCAGTTGATGGTGTATACCAAAAGCAGCACGAGAAGATGGACTTATTTTCCATCTTTCTCCATAATAAAGATTTATATGGAGAGCAGTCTCATATCGCAAGATATGAGACCTCGACCGAATTAATTCAAGCGAGGTTAGCTGACGGGTCATCCGTAAGGGACAACGTCCTTACAATGACTAGCTATATTGATGAGCTTCAGGACCTGGAGACCGCGTTGGGAAACGAGTCAAATACTGACTTGATTCTACAGTCTCTGCCTTCTACCCTGAAGGAAACCAGGTAAGGAGAAGGAAAGAGAAAGGCAAAAGTTTCGGGACTGGATACAGTAAAAGAAGGACGTTCCTATTGTTACAGGAATGAACATTGGCAGAATGATTGCAGGGCTTTAGAAGCCAGTAGCCAGGATACGAAGCATGTTGTGGCTTCAGCCTCAAGTGTGTTTGTAATAGAGAACTGTATGTCAGTTAACCCTACTTCCTGGGTATTGGATACCGGGTCAGGATCTCACATCTGTAATTCATTACAGGCTCTGAGAAACCGTAGGGTTATCGGGATAGGTGATATGACCCTCACAGTTGCTAACGGAATGAGCATGAACGCTGAATCCGTAGGGGAATATCATCTTGGACTGACAACTGGGCAGATATTGATTCTGCATAACTGTTTTTATGTACCAGGAACAACTTGTAATATCATATTCATATCCTTACTTTCTAAGGAAGGATATGATTTTACTTTTGTAAGTGATGTGGTTCACATCCACCTAAATCAAGTTCTGATTGGGTCAGGTACATTACAAAATGGAATATACGTATTAAATCAAGCTCAGATTTTCAGTGTCCAGAACACACTTAAAAGAAAGTCTCCAGATATAAATCAGGCTTTCTTATGACACTGTAGACTAGGTCACATCAATGAGAGAAGGTTGACTAAGTTACATAGAGAAGGATATTTGAATCCGTTCGAATATCAATCTTATGCTACTTGTGAATCTTGTCTCATGGGAAAGATGACAAAAACTCCGTTCACTGGACACGGAGTAAGAGCAAGCGAGCTCTTGGGACTCGTACACAGTGACGTGTGCGGTCCAATGTCTACACTTGCGCGAGGTGGTTATTCCTACTTCATTAATTTTACAGATGATTTCTCTAGGTATGGATATGTCTTCTTAATGAAGCATAAATCCGAGGCTTTTGAGAAATTCCAAGAATACAAGAATGAAGTGGAAAAAAAAACAGGCAAGAGTATAAAGACACTGAGATCTGATCGAGGTGGTGAATACTTAAGTGCCGAGTTCCTGGGTTACTTGAAAGAGAATGGAATTCTCTCTCAGCTTACTCCTCCATACACGCCACAACATAACGGTGTATCGGAAAGGAGGAATCGAACCCTATTGGATATGGTTCATTCCATGATGAGTAACGTTGAGTTACCATGATCATTCTGGGGATATGCACTAGAATCAGCTGCATATCTTTTGAGCCAGGTTCCTACCAAAACTGTGCCTACCACACCATATCAGATGTGGAGTGGGAAGAAACCCTGTCTAAAACATTTTAAGACATGGGGATGTCCAGCTTTTGTAAAAAAACAGCATGCGGACAAGCTCGAGGCACGCTCAGTAAAGTGTAAGTTTTTGGGATATCCAAAGAACTCCAAGGGATATTATTTCTATTACGCAGAGGAACAAAAGGTTTTTGTTTCTCGTCATGCCTGCTTCTTGGAAACTGAATTTTTGGAAAATCAGAAGAGTGGGAGCGCAATAGAACTGGAAGAAATTCCAGAACCACAAACTACTACTGAAAGTATGGTAGAACCAGAAGTTCAAGAAGAACTGGACATTCCCACACCACTCCGCAGAAGTAGTAGGCAGTCTCATCCGCCCGAGAGATACTACGGTTTTCTCATAGACGGGGATAGAGAGGATTGCACTATTTACTATGATGAGCCTACTAGCTTCCAGCAAGCCATTCAGAGCGGTGACTCAGTAAAATGGCTGGATGCAATGCGGACCGAAATGGAGTCCATGTACACTAACAAAGTATGGACTTTGGACTTTGCTCCAGATGGGGTAAAACCCGTAGGATGCAAATGGATCTTCAGAAAGAAGATTGGTGTAGATGGACAGGTTGAAACCTATAAAGCTAGACTTGTTGCAAAGGGTTTCCGTCAAAGACCTGGTTTGGACTATGACGAGACCTTTTCTCCAGTAGCTATGCTAAAATCCATTAGGGTCCTTCTTGCTATTGCTGCCTTCCACGATTATGAGATCTGGCAAATGGACGTAAAGACGGCTTTTCTAAATGGAAATTTGGAAGAGAGCGTCTATATGGATCAGCCAGAGGGATTCATTCAGAGTGGGAGCAGCGGTAAAGTATACAAGCTGCTTAAGTCCATTTATGGACTAAAGCAGGCATCGCGGGGTTGGAATATCTATTTTGATGATGCTGTCAAAGAATTTGACTTTATCAAAAATTCAGATGAACCTTGCATATGCAGTAAGATTGTAGGGAGAGCTGTAGTATTTCTTGTCTTGTACGTGGATGACATTCGCCTAATAGGAAATGATATTCCTATGTTACAGTCAGTCAAAAGATTCTTGTCACATAAATTCTCCATGAAAGACCTGGGTGATGCCACCTACATTCTGGGGATCCGGATCTATCGTGATAGATCAAAGAGGATATTGGGACTTTCACAGTCCAGGTACATAGACAACATAGTGAAGAGATTCAGTATGGATGATTCTAAGCGCGGTAACCTACCGGCTTGTCACGGAATCACCCTCTCCAAAGAGATGTCTCCCAAGACTGATTTGGAAAGGGATCGTATGTCGATTATACCCTACGCTTCTGTGGTAGGCTCTATAATGTATGCGATGTTATGTACCAGACCAGATGTAGCATACGCATTGAGCGTTGTAAGCAGGTATCAGGCAAACCCAGGGGAGCAGCACTGGATAGCAGTAAAGAACATTCTCAAGTACCTGAGGAGGACTAAGGAGATGTTCTTGGTATATGGCGGAAAAGACCTCCAGATGGAGGCCTTTGCCGACTCAGGCTTCCAGAGTGATAAAGATGACTCCAAGTCCATGTCAGGTTATGTCTTTACCCTCAATGGAGGGGCGGTCTGTTGGAAGAGTTCCAAGCAGGAGACCGTTGCTGACTCAACAATGGAAGCAGAGTACATAGCTGCTTGCGATGCCGCAAAAGAAGTTGTCTGGATGAAGAAGTTCCTCACAGAACTTCTGGTGGTTCCTTCCAGTGTTGGTCCAATACCTCTGTATTGTGACAACAACGGCGCTATAGCTTTAGCGAAGGAACCCAGGTCCCATCAGAAGTCCAGACATATCTTAAGGCGGTATCACCTGATCAGGGAGATCGAGGTGAAAAGAGTAGAGACGAAGAATAACATTGCTGATCCATTCACAAAGGCCATTCCTCAGACGCAGTTCGAGAGGCTATTCAAGATGATAGGTTTACGATATGCCAGCTCATGGCCCTAGTGCAAGTGGGAGATTGTTAGTGTATATGCCCTAGGAGCCATTATTGTATCATACTAGATTGTATATTACTTAATGGAAGCTTCGGATATTCACAGTTGTATATACAGTCTTGCTAAAAATGGTAGTATACTACTTGGTTTGTGTCTACTTTAATATATGCATATGTTTCTTGTTACGTATCACTTATACATATTAGTAGAGCCCATAGGTTCTTTGCTTGATTACCAGCGTTGTGATGGCTGTCACACTAGTGGGGGCTGGGTAGTCTATAAGCAACATCCTATACAGGTCCCTAGTCGTAGGATTATCGAGACAGGGCATCAATATTCCAGAGTAGACTGGTGTGTACGCTTCTCATCCCAGTTGGGAGATGGTCTGTTCCACAGCCATCAGTACGTCGTACTGGAGATAGTAAACAGGTGATCATTAGGTTACGGGTACACCGGACAGGACTCGCAGGGGAACTGATTGGTTGGTATTATACCCATCGCCAGTTAACAGTTCCCAGATGACATGAGTACAGCATAGTCCGCAGACTTGACACTGCTACTTCGCCTCGAGTGTGTCCCACTGTTTTTAGATTGCTACCCTACCACGGCTCAAAGGAGTCGTGCAAACAGGTAGCAGTTGGGTGCAGTCCCGAGCACTTGGAGGCAGTAGTGGTTAGACAGGATTCGTCTCTCCCGGTATTGGAAGATGATATCGCACTGTGTTAGAGAGCCATTACGCAAAGTCCCTGGCCAGGGCAAGCGAGATATACTGGTAGGTTCCAATAGCTTCTCATGGCTTAATGGGCTTCACTCCGACACGACTTATACAGCTATTAGGGGACTGACGCTTGCCGCCCCCTAGGCTTGATATGCAATAGTCTTAGACGAACAGACCGGACTGTACGGAGATTGTCACATCAGGCTCAGTAGGGGTTCGGATGGTTTTCCTCATCGGCCTTCTTATCGACATCTACCTGGGGACCGTTACGTACAGCTAGTGCCGCTTGCGGTCTGTGGTTAAACCCACTGCCAGCGTAGTGTCGAGTCTTTAGAGTCCCACACAGAGAGTTTCCCTGCTCCAGGCGAAACGATATAGAGGTCGTATGGTATTACGACAAGGGTTCGGACGCGTACGTGTGTTTTCGCACGTACGGCTCTTCGGACAGTTTTTACTAGTCGGCTTTGGTTTAAGCCAGATTCTAGTATCGGGTTATTAGATATATATAAAGTCTAAAGTTTTTTCGTGTTTTCACGGATTAGAGGGGCATTCTCGTAATTTGTCTGGAAGCTTCTAGAAGAGTGGTGACTAAGGGGTTAAGGTGGCATTGCATTAAATGAGATTAGTTACTCATTTGTGTGATTCATCCATGTCATTAATGCATCATAAATGTTTAATGACTCATGGTGATGATGCACTCATAGATATTTATGAAGCATGGTTGTTAATTCAATTATTTCATTTTTGGATAAATAATAATGTTTCATATATATTATGATAACATCATTATCTCATTTCATTCTCATCTTCACCTTCTCTCTCCTCAAGCTCACTCTCTCTTCAAACCTTAACCCTAACCTCTCATGTGTTGAGATCAAGGGTTAGCTAGACTAATACATCCATAATCTCACTCTATATCCCCTAGGTAGCTTAGATTAGCACTTTAAGCAACCTAGTTATCTCAAGTTTGAGATCAAGCTTGGCGTAGGAGCTTTCGGGTGGATCGTCTTTGATTCGAGGAGGCCGTTGAGGTGCCGATGTTCCAAGGAGCCTAAGAGGACTGGAGGGCCGCGATGAAGACCCGAAGGACTAGTATCATGAGGTATAACTTCATATCCGAGTAGTTAAACCTCTTGTCGATAGTTAGCAATGGTTTAGAAACGATTCATGCGCTCAAGTCCGTGTTACGAAGCTTTGATAATCGTTTTTCATATATTCCGCCTCCCCGCAAGTTAGTGGGGTGCGTGACATGGACTTACAAAAATGAGGGTTATTTGGTAGTGTCTTGCATGCGAGGCTATAGGTTCTAACCTATAAGCGATTCGCATGCCGTTTTCGTTTTCATGTTCGATTCTTGATACTATATGACGCATTTGAAATTGTAAGTACCCCCTTGTGGACTTCGAGATGACGAGGATGAGTGTGGAGTCATCGACTCCAGCAAGGGAGGATCAATATGAGTAGATATATATCTACGGGGGAAGTCGGGTGGATGGCGTATAGCACCAACGCAGTTCGTAGTGTAGTATACGATATATATGTTATATATATGATTATGTGTTGTGAAACTTGGATGATTAGTAAGTAAGATTTTAGATGTTCATGGGTTAGTTTTAGTGTATTAGAACTAACTTAGTTTAGCTTCTTAGTCGCGAACCCTAGAATAAGGTTTACATACACACGCACACACACACATACATTTTATTTTACTTGTGCATATATGGGGATATGTGTGTATATATATATATATAAATATATATATACATACATACATATATGTTTGTGAGTATGTATATATATATATATATATATATATATATAGATGGATAATGAGGATAGTACATGGTACTTGGAGATGAGTCGATGAGATTGGGCATGATGCTATGAGATCGGTGATGTGATTTGGTTCGTATTATGAGATACGACCTGATATTTTAGCGGATCATTTAGCGTTGTGTTTTCATACACACACAGATATATTGTAGATGGTATCAGTAGGTACTAGACTTTAGATCAGTACCCCAGTTCATGATATGATGATAAGGAAACCAGAGAAATGCTGAGATAAATGTGATATTCGACCCGTACCCAGATTTGGGATGCCGTACGATAGATCTACTGTATGAGATATAATTATGATGATAGATCCGCACTCATGACTCGAGGATGTCATATTATCTATATTGTATCGTATGTGATACTATTGAGTCGGGATCACCGACTACTATATATATATATATATATATATATATATATATATATATATATATATGGACTCAGATTTAGGTGCTTTCCTTATCCGTTTCGATTAGTCTGTTAGTTTAGACCTGTAGTTTACTTAGTAGATGTTAGAATGGACTCAATTCATACTTGTTTCAAAACTAACGAATCGTGAGTATTTTAAAGACAGGCCAAGGGATTCTACAGATATTTCGAAGGACGTATCTTTTCTTAAAAACACCATAGCCCTATTTTCTAAACACCACGATTCGTGTTATTTCAAATGACAATTGTATGACTCGTATGCATAATGTAGATTCCTTATTGTTACATTTATTATTTATCCTATATACTCATGTTGTTCATATCGCATCGCATTGCATGTTTAAATATACTTTTATTGTTATTATGAAACCATGCTGTCAGGACACCAGCACCATTACCAATGATGCGTATGTCTTCGAACACTTACTTGCCGGCTCACACACATCATCATCGGTAATTGCCATGTCACGTACACTTTAGAGAATATTAGTTCATTGTTATCGTTTGTTAGCTGATAGTTCCGATATATTATTATTGTGCTAGATTTGATATTGCATTTATTACTGTGATTTGTCATGTATATTTATATATTCATTTGCCATGATATTATGGGCCGGTCCGGATTGCCGGAGCCCAGTATTTATTGTTATTGACCCTTTATTTTGGGATTTCGGATTTATTAGGCCACAGCAGCGCCCCGGACGTCAGAACGAGGACAAAATGCGGAATCAAAACTTTTCTTTAAACAAGAAACCGGCGCTACCGCGGACTATAAACCCGGATCGGGCTATTAACCTAATCCTAGCAAACTAGAGAAGGGGTAGAGAGATATACGGAGCGATCCGTGTCCTTCGGTCTTCTCATCGTTGTCCCGATCTCCCCGCGGAATCTCCGATCTTCATCTCCTCGTCGGAATAGCACCACATCACCGGGTTCTTTTACGTACTCCCACCTCTGGACCGAGGCAACTCGAGAACGAATTTGGCGAGTCGACGTGCCCAAGGATACTGTAGATGAAGTGTAGAAAGCTTTGTCTCATTGGGGTATGAAGTTGCCATGGTTTTTGGTGGAGGAATGAGATGAACTTTTGGAGATGGAGCTATGGGATTTTTACAAAGCCAAAGAGATCAAAATCACCCTCATCAAAATATGAACAGCCCCTCATCAATATGTGGCCGGCCTCATGCTTGAGGAATGAGAGAATGGAGTGAATCATAATGAAAAAGGAGTGAGCCCTAACATAATGCAAGAGAGAGAAAAGGTGATGATAATAAGCAATGATCACAATCAAATCCAAATCAACTCCCATCATCAACAACCATGATGAACAAAAAGGTAATCATGAGAGGCAAGAACCATGATGAACCAAAAGTCAAATGATTGTTAAACCATCATGACGCTATCACAAAATGTCTTCTCCATGCACAATTGCAATAACCCCCTCCACCAATTATCAGCCAAAGAATGGAAACAAAGGAAAATGGCCGAAACGGAAAGCAGACTGGCAACTTCAGAAAAACTGATCCCGTAATAAACTACAGGAAAACCCCGTGACTGTATATACATACCCGCATTTGTATTCCGACTGAATACGAATGCAATGAGACAAAGTCTACACAGTACAATATTAGGATCCGGCTTAAACCAAAGCCCGCTAGTATTATCCGTCCGATCATGATCCGTGCATTACCGCACGTATATGATCGAACCCTGCCATATCTCTATACGGCCTCTACAGCGTTTCGCCCGAAACTTGAGTAACTGTCGTTGGGGGACTCTAAAGACTCGTCAATACTTTTGGCTGTGGATTTAACCACTAGCACGTCAGAGGTATTAGCCATACGTAACGGGCTACCAGGTATTGACCAAAAGGGATGTCTGTGAGCGAACTCATGCTGACACCCTACTGAGCCTGTCAGTGACAATATCCATACAGTCTGGTCCGTTCGTCTATGAGCATCGCATGGCGGGCCTAGGGGGTTGGTAAAAGTCAGACCCCCAAAAGCGGTACAAGTCGTGTCGGAGTGTAGCCAGAACACCCTAAGATACTACTGGAATGCCTACCAGTAAATCTCCTGCCTCGGCCGAGGGCTTTGTGTAATGGCTCTCCTAGACACAGCGCGACCTCACTCCCAATAATGGGAGAGACGAACCCCTGCAGATCCGCTCACTGCCTCTATGTGGCTCGGGACTGTACCCAACTAAAACCTGTTTGCATGACTCCTTTGAGCCGTGGTAGGGTAGTAATCAAAGTACAGTGGGAACTCACACGAGACAAATGACGATCTCAGATCGATGAACTAACCTGTACACATGTCACCAGGGAACTTCTATCTGACGTTAGGTATAAGACCAACTAGCATGTTCATGGCGAGTCCTGTCCAGTGTACTCATAACCCAATGAGCATCTGTATACATCTTAGGTGAACCAACTGACACCAGTGGCTTATGAGACCAGCCACCGCCCCTCGTTGGGGTCTCGACTGTATACACTAGTCTACTCTGGAGTATCGATGCCCTGTCTCGAAACTCCCACGACTAGGGACCTTTTAAGGATGTGCTTATAGACCCCAGCTCCCACGTATATGATCGCCATCATACTGCTGGCCGTCAAGCAAGAATCCTAAGGGCTCTATCAACGCGCAATAGTGACCTGTAAGGTCACCTAAAGTAGTACACGATGATAAAGATAAACCAGATAGCATACTATCATCTTGAGTAAGACTGTCCTACCGGTATAGGTCTTCCCTCAATCATTGCAATCACGTGCCTGTGATCCAATAATTGACTCTGAGGGCACTATCTCCAACAATCTCCCACTTGCACTCAAGGCTAATTATTGCGATGTCGCATACTCACAGCCCGTGTGATACCGAACACCCAACTCCTCTACTAGTCAGTCTCACAAAGCTCGTTTGCGAAACTATTGCATTCGAGGAATAGCCTCAGTGAGTGGATCCGCCCTAATGTTTCTTTCTATGTCTCTCTTTATCTCAAGTTCGCGGAGAAACCCATCTCCCGAAATGAGAAATACCTGTCTTAGAATATGTCTGGATATCTGATGGGACCTAATTCATAATTGAACTCCAAATCAAAACTTCTTAGACTGTATCGTCAACTGAACTTAATCAGTATCCTGTGCCATGCCTCCCTCAGTATCCTCCTGGACCACCTGTCCAAAATACTGCCCCTTGTCAGAGGGAAAACTATAACTCTGACAGCCACTCTGTCATCCAGGTCACCTTAGAAGCCTGGAATGATAACCGTCTCCCGAATGAGGCTGTCGTTATCATATCCCTAGAACATCCATTTATGTTCTAAAACTGCTTCCGATTGGTTTTCTAGGATGGGATTATTATCAACTTATTGCATCTACTGCAATAACAACATTTAGTGTGGTACTTGACATCTCATGATTGACTCAATTGCCTAAGCAAGTGATCTGCCAATCATGCACATCCCTCTCCCCTTTAGTCTGTAAGACACCTTTAGAGAGGGTGACTCCATCACCTGCAGGTATACTACCGTGCCAAGAGTCGTCCATTCTAAAACACCTTTAGAATGCTGTCTAAGTACCCAGATTGGGAAACTACCCAAATCTAAATCTAAAACCATAGATCTAGTAACCAGAATGTCTGATATAATATCCAAGTCCTTTGTGGAGAAACCACTGTGTGACAACCAAAGTATAACCGATCGTAGTATAGGAATTTCACTACCTACTCTGTGTATGTCATCCAAATACCAGGACATCACACCCTACTACCTTCTTAACAGATCAATCCCCTATTCTGATGAAGTCAAACTTATGACTGTCATATCAGAAATAGATGATCTATCTCCGCTACATCTTCTTTAGTCTATAAATAGACATAAGCCACTTGTCCACCAATGCTTCCGCTGCTCCCATTGACTACGAAAACCCTCTGGCAGAGTCATATACACGTACACTTCTAAATCTAGTTTAGAACGAAGCTATACTCATCCTCTTGCCGGGTTTCGCAGCCTGGAACAACAGCAATGGAAAGTCTGGGTAAACAAGAACCTCCCTGCCACCGTCCTTGAGGCTACCGGAGTACCTCTCGGGTGCCTGAGGTTACCCACCTTATCTGTCGAGTGGCAAATGGAATATCAAACCAGATTGAATCTTTAGGTTCTTATCAAATTTTCAGTAATCGTTTGCGGTTTTGGAATCACTTCCAGTTCTACCATAATCCCACTACTGTTTTCTGAAAAAATCCATTTTTATTAAAACTGTGGTGAGTCAAGAACAATATCACTATTGATCTTCTAGATGGTAGAAAGTCAACCCTCGTCATAGCCCGGGTCAACCCACAAACAGCCATTACAGAAACGTGCCTTGAGTTGTCCAGAGTCTGGTTTTAAGCATAAGCTGGATAACTCCCCGTACCTTAACAATGTCAAGATATGAACTGTTCTATATCCAATACAGAAACAGAGGCACTGATTTAATTGAACCAGATTCAAATCATGGAGCTGTCTCCAGTGCATGTCAACTAAATGGAAAGAGGTCGGTCAGCGTTACTCAGCTTAGGAGTGCTTCCAATTATGGGTAACCTGAAAGAGAAACAAGTTTCTCAAAACTATTAACTGAATACCATACACAAGTATCTACATCTTCGATCACCTTGAAGAATCCCGATACTTGCAATACCTGGTTCTCTACTTTACTCTTATACCTATAACTTCTCAAAACTCAGACCTTGTGTTTCTATGAAACACTTATTTAAGAACTGGAGAAGTCATAAGTAAACCGAATATAGTACGAGGACCAACCCCTCTGTCCTAATGGACACTGGACAACATACAATACTCTGTATAAGTCCCCTGAGTCTAATAACTCAAACCCTGTGTGTCGTAGGTTGAAAACTGTACTTATGGTTAAGAAGAATTACACCGCTGTTTAATGCTCCTTACCTAATCATCCACTGATATAGGTAAATGTCATGGACATAATTTCAAAAAGGTATATCTCACTCTATAAAAATAGACGTACAGATATATCAATTTGAAATTGGTACATAACAGCGGATATTCAAAACCAAATATTTGCCGTCCGGCAAACTACCCAGGCGATTTCCTCAAATATCACCAATTACAACGAATTCTGATATAATGAGGATGATCACTTAATTCCCAATAACTTACTCCCACTCATCATCTGTAAAACCATACAGATGTGAGAATCATACCTGGTAAACACATACCCTGGAGTAAGGACTAATTGGGAAATCAGTTTTCTTTTAACAGTATACAGTGAAACTGAAACATTGAAATGTTTCATAGGGGTATCCTGGTATTCCTAGTAATGCCTCTTCCATTATCCAGATTCACAACTGTAACCGTATATTTCTATGTCATCTCTCCACATCCCTTCATATGTCTTTAGTCATTACCTTCTGTACACCCTCTTAGGCTAAATGGTTTTCTTCCTTCCCTACCGTTCGGCACCAGCCTATGCTTTGGAAGAAGACTATCCAATAAGCATAATGGGTGTACTGTCCTAATCCTAGGAGCACTCGCAACCCAAGATAAGGTAAAGATAAAAGACAACCGAATAAACCTTATTCCTATTTCTCCTGAACCAGAATCCATCCCCGAACTGGAACAAGTTCCTTTCGAGTTCGTATATAACCATATGATGGAGTATCCAATAAACTGTGGATCTTCGTAGTGATACGGAGTGTTCTGGAGAAATACAAAGGTGAAGTGGGAGTGGTAATGAAATACTTGGTTTGGTCGTGAATAGCAGTCGCAATTTACTTTGCCCTCTTACTAATCCCTTTATTTGTCTTTACTTAATACCTTCTGCACACCGTTTAGGCTAAATGGTTTTCTTCATTCCCTACCGTTCAGCACCAGCCTATGGTTTGGAAGAAGATTATCCAATTAGCGTAATGGGCGTACCGTCCTAATCCAAGGAACACCCGCAACCTGAGAGAAGGTAAAAGGAAAAGACAACTGAATATTCCTATTCTTTTTCTCCAGAACCAGAAACCATCCTCGAATAAATTCTTTCGAGTTCGTATATAACCATACGATGGTTTTATCCAATGGAAGTGGACGTTCATAGTAATACGGGATGTCCTGGAGAAAAGGGTTAAAGTAGGAGTGGCAATGAGGTATGCAACTCTGACAATCCAAAAGTCAGTGTTTAAGAAGGTTCGGTTAATCTTGGTCACTGAGTCATAATCAAGGGTCGGGTCATGGTCGCTGCCAGAGAGAGAGAGAGAAAAAAGAAACACTCAGCGTGCACTCTAACCTAGATCAGAATGGTTACCAATTTATCTAATCAGGAAACCTCCCACTGTATTCTCAAATTCTCCTCCAAACCTGAAAGAAGAATTAGTCGGGATCACCCGAGGAGTAAACCAACTCATCAGTGGGAATCGGGATCCAACTATCATCGCATGATAACGTGATGGAATCCACTCACGTTATCACACTCCAGATGGTATGCGCATATCTGGCAAGTTTCAGTTTCTTTAGAAACTCCCGATGTGATTTTTTACCCCTAGGACCTAAGTGACCTTGACGGAGTCAACAAATCAAAGAGTCCTAGTCAAGTTCAACCCGTCATTATCTTGATTGCATTAAACCCACCTGTACGTGCCCTTGACGGAGTTAACAAGGCCGCACGACTGTCCTAACTAATCCCATATCCATGCTACAAACAAGCACCACTTAGCTACCGTACACTACGCCTTGACGGAGTCAACAAACGCAGCACGGATACTAAATAATACCTGTAAGAAATGACGGAGGGCTATGTCTAGTTTTTGGGAAAAAACTATTTAACGTAATGAACTTGATGTCGTTGAAGGAACTGCATAGCTTTTTATAAAAATATAGTGACGAAAACCTTTGCTAAAGAGGTCACTCCCGGTGAAGGGATCTCGGCTCTTTCCCCGTAGAATGAGGTGCAGGATATTCCAACTGAATACCACGATGCAAAGAAAAAGGCAATTGGCTATAGTGAAGTTATTACCCTGACGCAAACTTCTGTCCAAGGGGTCACTCCCGGTGAAGGGATCTCGACCCTTGCCTCGTCGACTGAGGTGCAGGATATTCCAACTGAATACCACTGTGCAAAACAAAAGAGAACGTTCTTGCAATAACAGCTTTTTTTTGAAAAATGTTCCAACAACATCAGAATAGGTTTGTTTATCTTGCATTGATCCGAATCAATGCAGTCCCATCAATTGATCACACCAATAAAGAACGAAAATAATGATGTACGTATATGCCATCCGCATTCGCTACTGGGTCCCGTCATTACCCGTTAGGTTACTTAACTAACGACAGAGCGGGGACTGGACTAGCGCGGATGCAAAACATATACAACATCTACTAGTATATATATCAATATATAATATTCGCTCAAGGCGTGATAAAATGCAACATCACAGAAATGTAATAAGCATCACAGAACAATACAGATATCTGGGATCCCTGGGTTTCATAGAGCCGTTACTGAAACCCGACGTTCCCCTGGTCGTGTGGATAGCCTGTGCAATGAAATCCTAGACCCCTACGGGCGCGGCAAGTTACCCGCCAAAACCTGAAGCGAGGCAGCCCCCTTCAGCAACGTGAACGGACCACCCGGCACTTCACGGAATCCGGTAACTTGGGCACTCCTCCTTGGGTCAACCTGTACCCCTATGAGTGCGGCGAATAGCCCGCCAATTCTAGAGTGAAGCCCCCTCCGTCTCAAAGCCATGAGATGCGGGCCCGTTGCCCTCTAGAACCCGTCTATCTGTGCACCCTACCGCGGGGTAATCCTAGTACAGAAAGTAAAAATATACATACAATGGGTACATCAACCTCAGCCCGGTCGTGCCCCAAAAGAATAATATACAAACAGGCAGTGACGGCAGTCCACATGTCGGACGCTCGCCCCGTAATATCAAATGTACATATACAACCAAACTGTACTACCATTGTATACAGGCTATCCACCACGATAGATCCGCAACATCACAGCACAACACAGAACATTAACGTGAATGTCACGTTCGCAAATCCGTCTAAAAGGGCTATAGCAGTTAGACAGGATTTACCGATCAAATGACATTCACGGTCGCAGATATAATGTAAATACTGTGAACTAACATGTTTAAAATTTTCGATCGACTAAATTTCCTGACGTGGGCCCCAAGCACAACTGTAGCACTCAAAGAAAATCTGGGCCCAAACAGAATATACCAAAACCCCCATTTCCAAGTCCAAGACCCTCTGTAAAAATTTGGTGCTACCATGAGTCACTATGGCCGCGGAACTGCGGCCAATGCATGGGTTTGGCTGCGGTTCCGCAGTGGAACAGTAAAGTTAAGCCACCAAATTTTTGCAGAACTCTTAGAATTGCCTGCACGTATTTCTGCAATCCTCCAAATAATTTTTCGAGCCAAAAAAAATTCGACAGAAAACTGATGCACTTGAAATGGGGTTTTTGGAAAATCCGATCTATCGAACTTGTAAACACGTTAGAGGAAGCTAGACTAGGTTAATGGCGTGGCTCAAATACCATGTTAGGCCACGGCAGCGCCCCGGCCGTCAGAACGAGGCCAAAATGTGGAATCAAAACTTTTCTTTTAACAAGAAACCGGCGCTACCGCGGACTATAAACCCGGATCGGGCCATTAACCTAATCCTAGCAAACTAGAGAAGGGGTAGAAAGATATACCGAGCGATCCGTGTCCTTCGGTCTTCTCGTCATTGTCCCGATCTCCCCGCGGAATCTCCGGTCTTCATCTCCTCGTCGGAAGGGCACCACATCGCCAGGTTCATTTACGGGCTCCCACCTCTGGACCGAGGCAACTCGAGCACGAAGTTGGCAAGTTGACGTGCCCAAGGATACTGTAGATGAAGTGTAGAAAGCTTTGTCTCACTGGGGTATGAAATTGCCATGGTTCTTGGTGGAAGAATGAGATGAACTTTTGGAGATGGAGCTATGGGATTTTTGCAAAGCCAAAGAGATCAAAATCACCCTCATCAAAATTTGAACAGCCCCTCATCAATATGTGGCTGGCCTCATGCTTGAGGAATGAGAGAATGGAGTGAATCATAATGAAAAAGGAGTGAGGCCCAACATAATGCAAGAGAGAGAAAGGGTGATGATAATAAGCAATGATCACAATCAAATCCAAATCAACTCCCATCATCAACAACCATGATGAACAAAAAGGTACTCATGAGAGGCAAGAACCATGATGAACCAAAAGTCAAATGATGGTTAAACCATCATGAAGCTATCAAAAAAAGTCTTCTCCATGCACAATTGCAAATAACCCCCTCCACCAATTTTCAGCCAAAGAAAGGAAACAAAGGAAAATGGCCGAAACGGAAAGCAGACTGGAAACTTCAGAAAAACGGATCCCGTAATAAACTACAGGAAAACCCCGTGACTGTATATACATACCCGCATTTGTATTCCGATCGAATACAAATGCAATGAGACAAAGTCTACACAGTACAATACTAGGATCCGGCTTAAACCAAAGCCCGCTAGTATTATCCGTCTGATCATGGTCCGTGCAATACCGCACGTATAAGATCGAACCCTGCCATATCTCCATACGACCTCTACAGCGTTTCGCCCGAAACTTGAATAACTGTCTGTGGGGGACTTTAAAGACTCGTCAATACTTTTGGCTGTGGATTTAACCACTAGCACGTCAGAGGTATTAGCCATACGTAACGGGCTACCAGGTATTGACCAAAAGGGACGTCTGTGAGCGAACTCATGCTGACACCCTACTGAGCCTATCAGTGAAAATATCCGTACAGTCCGGTCCGTTCCTCTGTGAGCATCGCATGGCGGGCCTAGGGGTTGGTAAAAGTCAGACCCCAAAAAGTGGTACAAGTCGTGTCGGAGTGTAGCCAGAACACCCTGAGATACTACTGGAATGCCTGCCAGTAAATCTCCTGCCTCGGCCGAGGGCTTTGTGTAATGGCTCTCCTAGACACAGCGCGACCTCACTCCCAATACCGGGAGAGACGAACCCCTGCAGATCCGCTCACTGCATCCATGTGGCTCGGGACTGTACCCAACTAAAACCTGTTTGCACGGCTCTTTTGAGCCGTGGTAGGGTAGTAATCAATGTACAGTGGGAACTCACACGAGACAAATGACGATCTCAGGTCGATGAACTAACCTGTACACATATCACCAGGGAACTGCTATCTGACGTCAAGTATAAGACCAACTAGCATATTCCCGGCGAGTCCTGTCCGGTGTACTCATAACCCATTGAGCACCTGTATACATCTTAGGTGAACCAACTGACACCAGTGGCTTGTGAGACCAGCCACCGCCCCTCGTCGGGGTCTCGACTGTATACACTAGTCTACTCTGGAGTATCGATGCCCTGTCTCAAAACTCCCACGACTAGGGACCTTTTAAGGATGTGCTTATAGACCCCAGCTCCCACGTATATGATCGCCATCATACTGCTGGCCGTCAAGTAAGAATCCTAAGGGCTCTATCAACGCGCAATAGTGACCTGTAAGGTCACCTAAAGTAGTACACGATGATAAAGATAAACCAGATAGCATACTATCATCTTGCGTAAGACCGTCCTACCGGTATAGGTCATCCCTCAATCATTGCAATCACGTGCCTGTGATCCAATAATTGACTCTAAGGGCACTATCTCCAACATGATTTCTATGAGATTTATGGATTTGGAAAAACCACAAGGATTTTATAAACTGATTATCATTTTTAAAGATAAAATTGCGGTTTTCTCATGATATGATTTGAGATATGTCCACCATGAGTTTTCTCGGCTCTTGAGCGATATCATACACCCGATTCGAGGAGGAGGAGGAACCGTCTGTGGGTGCATGGTGGACCCGGTGCGGTACCCGGGGCGAGAAGGTCGCAGATGATGGCGTTGAGCCCGGCAGGGGAGCACTACCGAACGGTGATTGTATTGTGACTCGACGGATATCCAGAGGATACATCGGAGTACAGGCCAGTCCGGATTACCGGAGCCTAAGGTTTGAGATTTGATGATATTGGCCAGTCTGGATAGCCAGAGCTCTAGATATTGAGATTCGAGGATACAGGCCAGTCCGGATTGCCGGAGCCTGAGATATTGAGATATTGGGATTTATGTTTTGTGTCGATGCTTGACACTGATTCTAAGTTGATTTCATTGATGATACCTCAATTTATATATACAGAAATCTCACTAAATTAAGAAAACAGTTTTCTCATTCATGACGTATTCTGTTTTCATTATATTGCATTCATACCTTATATTTTGATATGTTGCTACCTGAGGAACTGACACGAGCACTTGGTATTACACTTATGTATATATGTTTACCCTTGCCACTATTTTAGATTCTTCAGGCTATTTCATTTTGAGGATATTTCATGATCGTATGACCTAGGATTGAGTCATACACACGATTTCTGCACTGTGATGTTTTCTAATCACGAGTTGGCAACTCACCCCCGTTGTGCCATAGTTTCTTGCAGGTTTTGCCGTACAGGTTTCCTTGGCGGCTTTGCTGGCACACTGCTTCTTTCCGGGTGATTGTTTGGTAGGTGGGTTCACTTGCATTGTGACCACCATTGTACCTTTTCATTTATTTCAGTTGTATCTAGTAAACTCCATCAACCAGACTTGTATATTATTTCAGACTTAGAAAACCTGTTGTTATTATTTCGACCTTAGAGTCGTGTTTGTATTATTATGGTTTTCTTGATGATTTTGAGTTTCCTTTTGAGTTTTGATCCTCGCCCTTCGACGTTGTATATTATATTGCTTGCGTAGTTGTGACCGCCAATTGGCGAAGAGCTAGCTCCTACTTGGGGATGCCTTTATTCATATTATGCATGTTGTACCCATTTGGGGACAGTATTTACAAAGGAAACTCTGCCAAAATTTTCAGGAAAGACTTGAGATTTTAAAATCCAATACCTCGGCTTATGTTATTAAAACCACTTGTTTTAAAAGCAGTTTTCTGCCCTTCTTCCTTAAAATGGTTTAGATTTCTGGGATTTTTGGCTTAGTTCAATTAGATGGGGTCCTATAGACTTCAAATGATTTAAGTGTCAGTCGCGTGCCATTTCGGGTCATGAGAATAGCGGTATCGCTGGTGCACAGTTCCTTCAGAGTGTTTGCTTGAGTAGATGGGACACATTGGATGTCACGACCCGAAATGGTACGCGACTGGAACTTGAATCATATAAAGTTTATATGACCCCATCTAATTCAAGTAAGCCAAGAAATCCCAGAAATCTAAACCAATTAAAGAAAGAAGTGAAGAAAACATGTTTTAAAACAAGGGGTTTTTAAATAAGTCAGCCGAATATGCATTTTTAAAATCTCAAGTCCTTTCTGAAAATTTCGGCAGAGTTTCCTTTGTAAAAACTGGCCCCAAATGGGGTACAACAAGAATAATATATGCACAATGATAAAAGGCATCCCCAAGCAGGAGCTAGCTTTTCGTCAATCGACGGTCACAACCACGCAAGCACTATAATATACAACGCCGAAGGGTGAGGATCAAACTCAAAAGGAAACTCAAATTCATCACAAAAACCATAATACTACAACGTGTGACTCTAAGGTCGAAATAATAAACAACTGGTTTTCTAAGTTTGAACTAAATATACAAGTCTGGTTAATGGAATTTCAAGATACAACAATGAAAGTAAATAAGTACAATGGTGGTCACGATACGAGTGAACCCACCTACCGAAGCAATCACCCAGAAAGGAAGCAGTGTGCCAGAAAGCCGCAATGAAACCTGTACGTCAAAACCTGCAAGAAACTGTGGCAAAACGTGGGTGAGTTGCCAACTCTTGAGTAGAAAACATCACAGAGCAGAAATCGTATGTATGACTCAATCCTAGGTCAATACGATCAGTAATAATGTATATCCTCAATATGATAAAGTCTGAAGCATGATAAGGTGGCAAGGGTAAACATCTATACGTAAGTGTAGTACCAAGTGCTCGTGCCAGTGCCTCAGGTAGCAACATTTCATAAATATGAGGTGTGATCAATGTAATCAACATGAATCAATGTCAACTATATCATAAGGTCTATAAGTATGTGGATATCATCCAATTATATAATCAATGTCTGTATACATGTGGATCTCGTCCACGTGTCAACCAATGACACAAAACATCATGCATGTAAATATAATAAAGCATATGCATAGAAGTATGAGGATATAAATCAACGTGTGTCCCTCGCGACACATCAAAATCATGGAACCTGAGTGTCCAGCATCGACACTCAAAAACATCATGAAACCTGTGCCTAGCATCGGCACGTAAATCCTCATCTATATATAGGGCTCCGTCAGTCCGGATCGGCCCACGGGCTTTGTCAGTCCGGATCGGCCCGTATCATCTCTCAACTCTGATCGTTATCCTACGGATATCCGCCGAACTCAACTGTAGGGTTCCTAGGCACTCTCAAGAGTTCTCATAAGGCATCAACCATACCAATTTGAAATTTTACAAGTGCCGAGAAACTCTAATACGGATTGTTAACTAGAATTTTAGGCGAAACATGAAACTAGTTAACAACTTAACTAAAGATAAGAAGCTACAACCTATGTAGATCCAGTTATCCACTTCCTTAGCTCCACGTAGTCGTCCCCTCGCTGTCCATCTCGAATCCCGGACTCTTGCATCGGCTTCATCGGAGAAAATGAGCGGACTAGTCGTCGGCTACGATGCCGAAGATGATCTACATCGAGGTTACACAAGATCAAGCTCCAACTTCACCAAGTTGTGAAACTTGTGAAGAAAACACCCTATACTACTTGGCAAGAGGTAGAGGGTGAAGAAATAGGAGGTGGGTTCACTTTAGAATTGGATTTCTCACAATTTTGCTCAAGATGCCATTAATGGTTGCTAGTTTTCTTTCTTGAAGATGAAGAAGAGGAAGAAGAAGATAGAATATCATAAGTATTGTTTTTTAAGAAATAAAATGAATACTTATCATCTTCTAACTATGGTTATGTGTAGAGATTAGACCATAGTTATTTGGAATGGTTAGGGTTAAGCATGAAGACAAAATGGTCACATTGGTCAAACCTTCATGAAGCTTCAACAAGCTTCATGATAGAATGAAACCATTTTGTTTTCTTTTATTTATTTGTCAAAAGAAATGGATAAATAAATAAGTGAATAAATCAAAACCCTAACCATTATCATAACCATGGTATAAGTCTTAACACAAAGCCAAATTACATGCATTATCAAACATGATACAATCTAGTGCACAAAAGTATATCACATATACAACTTGTGAACTACAAGTGAGAAAATCCTTTTAAAGTGAACCAATACTAGTTAATGTAAAGTAATATATCAAATATATAATTATACATTAAATCATTAAATCAACACTTGATTCGATGATCCGGTCATGTCGCACATAACCGACTAGTATCCAATGTATCGACTTATCGAATCAATCTTCGATTCGATAACTAGGTTATATCGCATATAACCAATCGAAACATTCATCGCGAGAATGAAATACGGTATCACATACATGCATCATTCTCGGTCCCGCACATATCTCATATGCGCCCCTATTTCGTTTCGCTTGAGCCAGGAAACCTCTGTGTAGGACTCTAAAGACTCGTCAATACGCCTGCAGCAGATGATGATCATATCAATCACCCACAAGCCGCAAGCGGTCTGCTAAACGTAACGGCCATCCGGGTATTGAGCGATCAGAAGATCGACGAGCTAGCCCGCTCACACTCCTGTGAATCTAACCAGTAACACTTACCATACAGTCTGGTCTGTTCGTCTGATATGTCGCATATCAAGTCTAGGGGTGGTAAACGTCAGACCCCAGTAACCGATAAGTCATGCCGATGTGAGGCTCATAACGGGCCGAGAAACTACTGGTAACACTTACCAGCAAATCTCTGATCAGCCCTGGCCAGGGACTTCCCTGTTACGGCCAATCGAGCACAGCGCAACATCAACCCCATATACCGGGAGAGACGAAACCCCTCCTATCGCTCATTGCCTCCATGTGACTCGGGACTGTACCCAAAGACCACCGTTTTGCACGCCCTCATGGACGTGGTAAGGTGGAGATCAAAGCACAGTGGGAATCACACAAGACTCTTTTACGATCTCGGGTCTACAGACTAACCTGCATAAGTGTCACCTGAGAACTGCCATCTGACGTGAGGTATAATACCAACTGGGAGTTCTCGGCGAGTCCGTCCAGTGTACCCAGTCTCCACTGAGCACCCGTATACCATCTCTGATGTCAAACACCAATGGATATGGGATCATCTATCGCCCATCTTATGGGTCGAGAGGCATATACGCTAGTCTACACTGGTATATCGATGCCCCGTCTCGATACACCCACGACTAGGGACCTTGAAGGATGTACCTATGGACTACCATGTCCCCACTAGTATGATCTGCATGTAAGTGCACGGCGGCGCCCCGGCCGTCAATCCGACGCCGGAATGCGGAAGCGGGGAATAACTTAAATTTTGCGGACTTAGCAAACCGACACCACCGCGCACTAAACACCCGGATCGTAACCATTAACAAGTCTAAGCTAACTAGAAGATGGGTTAGAGATATACCGACGATCCAAGTCCTCCGGTCTTCTCGCCATCGTCCGGATCTCCTGCGGAAAAGTCCCGTCTCCTCCTCGTCGCCGGAAGTGCACCACATCGCCTACTTTGTTTACGGGCTCCCACCTCAATGCCGAGGCAACTCGGGCACGAAGCCGGCTACTCGACGTGCCCAAGATTCGCTGTAGAATGTGTAGTAGAAGAAGTCTCATTTGGGGTTCATGGAGATGCCTTTGTGGTGGAGGAAATGAAGTGAACTTTTGGAGAGGGTTCTTGTGTGATTTTGGAGAATGAAGAGAACCAAAAATGCCACACCAAAAATCAATCAACCCCCATCCTCAAGAATGGCCGGCCCCTTGTAGCAAAGGGAGAGGAGGGAAAAGT
Source organism: Agapanthus africanus (assembly GCA_030015575.1). Taxonomy (NCBI): domain Eukaryota; kingdom Viridiplantae; phylum Streptophyta; class Magnoliopsida; order Asparagales; family Amaryllidaceae; genus Agapanthus; species Agapanthus africanus. Next base: position 311,053,660 of record CM057345.1, on the reverse strand, counting down.
CAAGGGGGAGGTAACCATATGAATCATGCAAGAGAGAGAGAGAGGAATGGTTATCATGAAAAACAATGATACCAAAACAAAACCCATACTCTACCACCAACCACCAACCTCATCATCAACAACCATGATGAGCCAAAAGTCATGCCATCATGACAAGAAGAAGTCAAGGTCAATGAAAAGATGTCATGATACAACAATAAGCAAATACCCCCTCCACAAATACTTATTTGCAACAATGCAAATAAGCCCTCCTCCACCAATCTTCGGCCAATGAACGGAACAAAGGAAATTGGCCGAAACGGAAAGCAAACTGGCAACTCCAAAAACTGGTCCCGTAATAAATTACAGGAAAACCCCGATACTGTGCATACACACCCGCATCTGTATTTCGACCGAAATACAAATGCAATGAGACAAAATCTACACTGTACTATACTAGAATCCGGCTTATACCAAAACCGGATAGTAATATCTGTTCGATCCTGATCCGTGCAATACCGCACGTATCTGATCGAACCCTGCCATATAACCATACGGCCTATAGTACAAACTGTCCGATCCTGATCCGTGCAATACCGCACGTATCTGATCGGACCTTGCCATATCTCCATACGGCCTCTACAACCTTTCGCCCGAAAGCTGAGTAACTGAATGTGGGGGACTCTAAAGACTCGTCAACACCTTGGTTGTGGATTTAACCACTAGCACGTCAGAGGTATAAGCCAATACGTAACGGGCTACCAGGTATTGACTAAAAAGGACGTCGATGAGCGAACTCATCCTGACACCCTACTGAGCCTGTCAGTGACAATATCCGTGCAGTCCGGTCCGTTCGTCTATGAGCATCGCATGGCGGGCCTAGGGGTTGGTAAAAGTCAGACCCCCAAAAGCGGTACAAGTCGTGTCGGAGTGTAGCCCAGAACACCCTGAGATACTACTGGAATACTTACCAGTAAATCTCCTTGCCTTGGCCAAGGACTTTGTGTAATGGCTCTCCTAGACACAGCACGACCTCACCCCTAATACCGGGAGAGGCGAACCCCTGAAGATACGCTCACTGCCTCCATGTGGCTCGGGACTGTACCCAACTAAAACCTGTTTGCACGACTCCTTTGAGCCGTGGTAGGGTAGTAATCAAAGTACAGTGGGAACTCACACGAGACAAATGACGATCCCCAGGTCGATGAACTAACCTGCACACATGTCACCAGGGAACTGCCATCTGACGTCTGGTATATGACCAACTAGCATGTTCTCGGCGAGTCCTGTCCGGTGTACTCATAACCCAATGAGCACCTGTATACATCTTAGGTGATCCAACTTACACCAGTGGCTTGTGAGACCGGCCACCGCCCCTCGTCGGGGTCTCGACTGTATACACTAGTCTACTAATGGAGTATCGATGCCCGGTCTCGAAACTCCCACGACTAGGGACCTTTTAAGGATATGCTTGTAGACCCCCAGCTCCCACTTATATGATCGCCCTCATACTGCTGGTGGTCAAGCAAGAATCCTAGGGGCTCTATCAACGTGTAATAGCGACGTGTCATGTCACCTAAAGCAGTACACGATGATAAAGGTAAACCAGATAGCATACTATCATCTCGAGTAAGACTGTCCTACCGGGATAGGTCCTCCCTCAATCATTACAATCACGTACTTGTGACCTAATAATTGACTCTGAGGGCACTATCTCCAACAATCTCCCACTTGCACTCAAGGCTAATTATTGCGATGTCGCATACTCACAGCTCGTGTGATACCGAACATCCAACTCCTCTACTAGTCAGTCTCACAAAGCTCGTTTGTGGAACTATTGCGTTCGAGGAATAGCCTCAGTGAGTGGATCCGCTTAGTTGTTTCTTTCTATGTCTCTCTACATCTCAAGTTCGCGGAGAAAGCCATCTCCCGAAAAGAGCAATACCTGTCTCAGAATTTGTCTGGATGTCTGATGGGACATAGCTCATAAATGAACTCCAAATCCAAACTTCTTAGACTGTATCGTCAACTGAACTTAATCAGTATCCTGCGCGCCATGCCTCCCTCAGTATTGCCTTGGACCACCTGTCCAAAATACTGCCCCTCATCAGAAGGAAAACTATAACTCTGACAACCTCCTTGTCGTCCATGTCACCTTGGAAGCCTGGAATGATAACTGTCTCCTGAATGAGGCTGTCGTTATCATATCCCTAGAACATCCACTTATGTTCTAAAACTGCTTCCGACTGTTTCTCCAGGATTGGATTAATGTCAACTCATTGCATTTAGTGCAAGAACAACATCTGGTGTGGTACTTGACATCTCATGATTGACTCAATTGCCTGAGCAAGTGATCTGCCAATCATGCACGTCCCTCTCCCCTTTAGTCTGTAAGACACCTTTGGAGAGGGTGACTCCATTACCTGCAGGTACACTACCGTGCCAGGAGTCGTCCATCCTAAATACTCTTAGAATGCTGTCAAGTACCCTGATTGGGAAACCACCCAAATCTAGATCTAAAACCATAGATCTAGTAACCAGTATGTCTGATATAAAATCCATTTCCTTTGTGGAGAAACAACTGTGTGACGACCAAAGTATAACCGATCGTAGTGTAGGAGTTTCTTTTCTTACTCTGTGTATATCATCCAAATACCAGGATATCACACCCTACTACCTTCTCAACAGATCCATCCCCTATTCTGATGAAGTCAAACCCATGACTGTCACGTCAGAAATAGATGATCTATCTCCGCTATATCTGCTTTAGTCTACAAATAGACATAAGCTACCTGTCCACCAATGCTTCCGCTGCTCCCACTGACTACGACAACCCTCTGGCAGAGTCATATAGACGTACACTTCTAAAACTAGTTTAGAACGACGCTATACTCATCCTCCTGCCGGGTCTCGTACCCTGGAACAACAGCAATGGTAATTGTGGGTAAACAAGAACTTCCCTGTCACCGTCCTTGAGGCTACCGTAGTACCTCTCGGGTGCCTGAAGTTACCCACCTTATCTGCGGAGTGGCCAATGGAATGTCAATGCAGATTGATTCTTTAGGTTCCTTATCAAATCTTCAGTAATCGTTTGTGGTTCTGGAATCACTTCCAGTTCTACCATACTCCCACTACTGTTTTCTGAAAAAATCCATTTTTAATAAAACTGTGGCAAGTCTAGAACAATATTGCTATTGTTCATCCAGATGGTAGAAAGTCAACCCGCGTCATAGCCTGGGTCAACCCACAAACAGCCATTACAGAAACGTGCCTTGAGTTGTCCAGTGTCTGGTTTTAAGCATAAACCGGACAACTCCCCGTACCTTAACAATGTTAAGATATGAACTGTTCTATATCCAATATAGAAACAGAGGCACTGATTTAATTGAACCAGATCCAAATCATGCAACTGTCTCCAGTGCATGTCAACTAAATGGAAGGAGGCCGATCAGCGTTACTCAACTTAGGAATACTTCCAATTATGAGTAACCTGAAAGAGAAGCAAGATCTCTTTATCATTACTATCAACTGAATACCATACACAAGTATCTACATCTTCGATCTCTTTGAAGAATCCCGATACTTGCTATACCTGGTTCTCTACTCTATTCAAATACCTATAACTTCTCAAAATTTGGACCCTGTGTTTGCGCGAAACACCTGTCTAAAAACTAGAGAAGTCATAAGTAAACCGAATATAGTACGAGGACCAACCCCTCTGTCCTGGTGGACCCTGGACAACATACAATCCTTTGTATAAGTCCCTTGAGTCTGATAACTCATTCACTGTGTGTCGTAGGTTGAAAACTGTACTTATGGTTAAGAAGAATTACACCGCTGTTTAATGCTCCTTACCTAACCATCCACTGATATAGGTAAATATCATAGACATAATTTCAAAAAGGTACATCTCACTCTATGAAAATAGACGTACAGATATATCAATTTGAAATTGGTGCATAACTGCGGATATTCAAAACCAAATACTTGCCGTCCGGCAAATAACCCAGGTGACTTCCTCAAATATCACCGATTACAACGAATCCCGATATAATGAGGACAATCACCTAATTCCCAATAGCTTACTCCCACTCATCATCTGTAAAACCATACAGATGTGAGAATCATACTTGGTAAATACATACCCTGGAGCAAGTGTCTAATCGGGAAATCAGTTTTCCTTTAACTGTACACAGTGAAACTGAAACATTGAAATGTTTCGATGGGGTATCCTGGTATTCTTAGTAATGCCTCTTCCAGATTCACGACTGTAACCGTATAATTCTTTGCCACCTCTCCAAATCCCTTCATATGTCTTTAGTCTTTACCTTCTGCACACCTTTTTAGGCCAAATGGTTTTCTTCCTTCCCTACCGTTCGGCACCAGCCTATGGTTTGGAAGAAGACTATCCAATAAGCATAATGGGTGTACTGTCCCAATCCTAGGAACACTCGCAACGAGAGAGGGTGAAGATAAAAGACAACCGAATAAACCTTATTCCTATTTCTCCTGGACCAGAATCCATCCCCGAACTGGAACAAGTTCCTTTCGAGTTCGTATATAACCATACGATGGAGTATCCAATAAACTGTGGATCTTCGTAGTGATACGGAGTGTCCTGGAGAAATACAAAGGTGATTTAGGATTGGCGAAGGAATACTTGGTTTGGTCGTGAATAGCAGTCGCAATTTACTTTGCCCTCTTACTAATCCCTTGCTTTGTCTGAACTTAATACCTCCTGCACACCATCGTTATGCTAATTGGTTTTCTTCATTCCCTACCGGTCGGCACCAGCCTAAGGTTTGGAAGAAGACAATCCAATTTGCGTAATAGGTGTACTACCCCTAAACCAAGGAGTACTCGTAACCTGAGAGAGGGTAAAAGGAAAAGACAACTGAATAATCCTATTCGTTTTCTCCAGAACCGGAAACCATCCTCGAATAAATTCTTTCGAGTTCGTATCTAACCATACGATGGTTTTGTCCAATGGAAGTGGACGTTCGTAGTAACACGGGGTGTCCTGGAGAAAAGGGTAAAAGTAGGAGTGGCAATGAGGTTTGCAACTCTGACAATCCAAAAGCCAGTGTTAAAGAAGGTTCGGTCAACTTGGTCACTGAGTCAAAGTCTTAGGGTCGGGTCAATGGTCGCTTCCAAAGAGAGAGAGAGAGAGAAAAGAAACACTCAGCGTGTACTCTAACCTAGATCAGAATGGTTACCAATTTATCTAATCTGGAATCCTCCCACTGTACCTCAAATTCTCCTCCAAACCTGAAAGAAGAATTAGTCGGGAACACCCGAAGAGTAAACTAACTCATCAGTGGGAATCGGGATCCAACTCTCATCGCATGACAACGTGACGGAATCCGCTCACGGTATCACACTCCAGAAGGTATGCGCATATCTGGCAAGTTTCAGTACTTTTGAAACTCCCGATGTGATTTTTGCCCCATGCTCTTATGACCTTGACTTTGGCCAACATATCATAAGTCACATGTCAAGTTCTGCCCGTCATTCTCCAGGTTAATTTGAATCCACCCGTACATACCCTTGACTTTGGCCGAAATGGCAGCACGACTGTCCCAAACCAACGCATCTATCTATGCTGCATATGAATAACCAACAGCTACCAAACACTGTGCCTTGACTTTGGCCAACATACACAGCTTGAATACTATTGACTACCCATATGAAACGACGGAGGGCTACGAATGGTTTCTGGCGAAAACCTTTAACGTAAAGAACTTGATATCGTTGAAGGAACTGATAGCTTTTTGAAAATATAGTGACGAAAACCGTTGCTAAAGAGGTCACTCCCGGTGAAGGGATCTCGGCTCTTTCCCCGTAGAATGGGGTGCAGGATATTCCAAATGAATACCACGGTGCAAAGCAAAAGTAATCGGCTATAGTGAAGTTAATGCCCTGACGCAAACTTTTTGTCCAAGGGGTCACTCCCGGTGAAGGGATCTCGGCCCTTGCCTCGTCGACTGAGGAGCAGGATATTCCAATGAATACCACGATGCAAAACAAAAGTAAACGTCCTTGCAATAACAGCTTTTTGAAAAGTGTTCCAACAACATCAGATTAGGTTTGTTTTTAACTTGCATTGATCAAAATCAATGCAGTCCCATCAATTGATCACACCAAAAAGAACGAAAATATACTGATGTACGTATATGCCATACGCATTCGCCACTGGGTCCCGTCATTACCCGTTAGGTTAGCTTACTAACGACAGAGCGGGGACTGGACTAGCGCGGATGTAAAACATATACTACATCTACTAATATATATACCAATATATTATATTCGCTCAAGGCGTGAATAATAAATGCAACATCACAGAAAATGTACAGCATCACAGAAACAATACAGATATCTGGGATCCCCGGGTTTCACAGAGCCACTACTAAAACCCGACGTTCCCCTGGTCGTGTGGATAGCCTGTGCAATGAAATCCTAGACCCCTACGGGCGCGGCAAGTCACCCGCCAAAACCTGAGGCGAGGCAGCCCCCTTCAGCACCGTGAATGGACCACCCAGCACTTCACGGAATCCGGCAACTTGGGCACCCCTCCTGGGTCAACCTGTACCCTCTACGAGTGCGGCGAATAGCCCGCCAATCCTAGAGTGAAGCCCCCTCCGTCCCAATGCCATGAGATGCGGGCTTGCTGCCCTCTAGAACCCGGCTATCCGTGCACCCCTCCACGGGGCAATCCTAGTACAGAAAGTAAAATATACATACAACGGGTACATCGACCGCAACCAGGTCGTGCCCCAAAATAATAATACAATCAGGCAGTGACGGCAGTCCACATGTCGGACGCTCGCCCCGCAATATCAAATGTACATATTACAACAAAACTGTACTAGCATTGCATCCAGGCTATCCCCCACGACCGATCCGCAACAACACAGCAAAAACAGAACATCAACGTGAAAATCACGTTCGCAAATCCGTCTAACCGGGCTATAGCAGTTAGACCGGATTTACCGATCGAGTGACATTCACGGTCGCAGATATAATGTAAATACTGTGAAAAATGTGTTTAAAATATTCCGATTGATCAAACTTTAACAAGTGGGCCCACAAAGAATACTGCAGCAGTCACAGAAACAATTGGCCCAACTTTAATATTCCAAAGCCCATATTTTAAACCCAGAAAACATCTGGAAAAAAATGGTGCAGTAATGTAAACAGTGTGCCGCGGAAGAGCGGCAGAATGGGGGTTTTGGCCGCCCTTCCGCGGTCGTACGGACGAATTGTGCTACCAAAATTTTTTTTTGTGTTCTTTGTACTCCCTGCACATCATTCTGAGACCACCTGAAAAATTTTTAGACTCCAAAAAAATTTCGACAGAAACTGATGCGAAGGGAATACGGGTTTTGGAACTTTTTGGTCGATCGGAAATGCAAAACACATTACACAAAGCTAGACGAAGTTAATGGCGAGGCTCTGATACCACTGTAAGTGCACGGCGGCGCCCCGGCCGTCAATCCGACGCCGGAATGCGGAAGCGGTGAATAACTTAAATTTTGCGGACTTAGCAAACCGACACCACCGCGCACTAAACACCCGGATCGTAACCATTAACAAGTCTAAGCTAACTAGAAGATGGGTTAGAGATATACCGACGATCCAAGTCCTCCGGTCTTCTCGCCATCGTCCGGATCTCCTGCGGAAAAGTCCCGTCTCCTCCTCGTCGCCGGAAGTGCACCACATCGCCTACTTTGTTTACGGGCTCCCACCTCAATGCCGAGGCAACTCGGGCACGAAGCCGGCTACTCGACGTGCCCAAGATTCGCTGTAGAATGTGTAGTAGAAGAAGTCTCATTTGGGGTTCATGGAGATGCCTTTGTGGTGGAGGAAATGAAGTGAACTTTTGGAGAGGGTTCTTGTGTGATTTTGGAGAATGAAGAGAACCAAAAATGCCACACCAAAAATCAATCAACCCCCATCATCAAGAATGGCCGGCCCCTTGTAGCAAAGCTAGAGGAGGGAAAAGTCAAGGGGGAGGTAACCATATGAATCATGCAAGAGAGAGAGAGAGGAATGGTTATCATGAAAAACAATGATACCAAAACAAAACCCATACTCCACCACCAACCACCAACCTCATCATCAACAACCATGATGAGCCAAAAGTCATGCATCATGACAAGAAGAAGTCAAGGTCAATGAAAAGATGTCATGATACAACAATAAGCAAATACCCCCTCCACAAATACTTATTTGCAACAATGCAAATAAGCCCTCCTCCACCAATCTTCGGCCAATGAACGGAACAAAGGAAATTGGCCGAAACGGAAAGCAAACTGGCAACTCCAAAAACTGGTCCCGTAATAAATTACAGGAAAACCCCGATACTGTGCATACACACCCGCATCTGTATTTCGACCGAAATACAAATGCAATGAGACAAAATCTACACTGTACTATACTAGAATCCGGCTTATACCAAAACCGGATAGTAATATCTGTTCGATCCTGATCCGTGCAATACCGCACGTATCTGATCGAACCCTGCCATATAACCATACGGCCTATAGTACAAACTGTCCGATCCTGATCCGTGCAATACCGCACGTATCTGATCGGACCTTGCCATATCTCCATACGGCCTCTACAACCTTTCGCCCGAAAGCTGAGTAACTGAATGTGGGGGACTCTAAAGACTCGTCAACACCTTGGTTGTGGATTTAACCACTAGCACGTCAGAGGTATAAGCCAATACGTAACGGGCTACCAGGTATTGACTAAAAAGGACGTCGATGAGCGAACTCATCCTGACACCCTACTGAGCCTGTCAGTGACAATATCCGTGCAGTCCGGTCCGTTCGTCTATGAGCATCGCATGGCGGGCCTGGGGGTTGGTAAAAGTCAGACCCCCAAAAGCGGTACAAGTCGTGTCGGAGTGTAGCCCAGAACACCCTGAGATACTACTGGAATACTTACCAGTAAATCTCCTTGCCTTGGCCAAGGACTTTGTGTAATGGCTCTCCTAGACACAGCACGACCTCACCCCCAATACCGGGAGAGACGAACCCCTGAAGATACGCTCACTGCCTCCATGTGGCTCGGGACTGTACCCAACTAAAACCTGTTTGCACGACTCCTTTGAGCCGTGGTAGGGTAGTAATCAAAGTACAGTGGGAACTCACACGAGACAAATGACGATCCCCAGGTCGATGAACTAACCTGCACACATGTCACCAGGGAACTGCCATCTGACGTCTGGTATATGACCAACTAGCATGTTCCCGGCGAGTCCTGTCCGGTGTACTCATAACCCAATGAGCACCTGTATACATCTTAGGTGATCCAACTTACACCAGTGGCTTGTGAGACCGGCCACCGCCCTTCGTCGGGGTCTCGACTGTATACACTAGTCTACTAATGGAGTATCGATGCCCGGTCTCGAAACTCCCACGACTAGGGACCTTTTAAGGATATGCTTGTAGACCCCCAGCTCCCACTTATATGATCGCCCTCATACTGCTGGTGGTCAAGCAAGAATCCTAGGGGCTCTATCAACGTGTAATAGCGACGTGTCATGTCACCTAAAGCAGTACACGATGATAAAGGTAAACCAGATAGCATACTATCATCTCGAGTAAGACTGTCCTACCGGGATAGGTCCTCCCTCAATCATTACAATCACGTACTTGTGACCTAATAATTGACTCTGAGGGCACTATCTCCAACACTGCATCATAGTCCAGGTAGTCAAGTACACATCCTAAGGGCTTTACCAACATGTAACTATAAGACAGTTTAAAGAGACAAGTGTACATGTTAAGATAAAGGACAACCAGATAGCATACTATCATATCGAGCAAGAAAGTCATCTCTATATATGTCCAAGCATCCAATATAATATACATCATCTGTACAATACTGGCCTCTAGGGCATACATACAACTAACAATCTCCCACTTGCACTAGGGCCAGCTGCTGTAGTATCGCATACCGAGCATCCCGAAGAGTCTCTCAAACTGTATCTGGGGAATGTCCTTCGTGAGTGGATCCGCCGTGTTGTTCTTTGTGTCAACCCTCCTGACCTCGATCTCCCGGCGATCAACTATCTCCCGGATCAGGTGATACCGCCTCAGAATATGCCTGGATCGCTGATGGGACCTGGGTTCCTTGGCCAAAGCCACCGCTCCATTGTTATCACAATACAAAGTTATTGGATGCTCAATGGATGGAACCACTCCAAGTTCAGTAAGGAACTTCTTGATCCTAACAGCCTCTTTAGAAGCATCGTTGGCAGCGATGTATTCAGCCTCCATCGTCGAGTCTGCCACGGTTTCCTGCTTGGAACTCTTCCAGCTAACCGCCCCTCCGTAAAGGGTAAAGACAAATCCCGACTGCGACTTAGAGTCGTCCTTATCACTCTGGAAGCTCGAATCGGTAAAGGACTCCACTTGGAGTTCTCCGTTACCATACACCAAGAGCATCTCTTTAGTCCTTCGTAAGTACTTGAGAATGCTCTTCACAGCTGTCCAGTGACTCTCTCCAGGATCAGCTTGATACCTGCTCACTACACTTAGTGAGTATGCAACATCGGGTCTGGTACATAGCATCGCGTACATGATAGAGCCCACAGCCGAAGCATAGGGTATCCCTTGCATGCGAGCTCTCTCCAAATCAGTCTTGGGAGACATCTCTTTGGAGAGAGTGACTCCAGAGATCGTGGGCAAGTTCCCACGCTTGGATTCTTCCATACTAAACCTCTTTAGTATGGTGTCAATGTACCTGGATTGGGACAATCCCAAAATCCGTTTGGATCTATCTCTATAGATTCTAATTCCCAATATGCAGGAGGCATCACCAAGATCTTTCATTGAGAATCTTTATGATAAGAAGAGCTTGACTGATTGCAGCATAGGAATATCATTTCCTATCAAGAGTATGTCGTCCACGTACAATACGAGGAAGACAACCTTACTCTCTGCCACCTTCTTGTAGATACAAGGTTCATCTGGATTTTTGACGAAATCAAACTCCTTGATAACGACGTCAAAGCAGATGTTCCAACTCCGCGATGCTTGCTTTAATCCATAAATGGATTTAAGGAGCTTGCACACCTTCCTGCTGCTCCCACTGTCTACGAAGCCCTCTGGCTGAGTCATGTACACGCACTCTTCTAAATCACCATTTAGAAAGGCGGTCTTAACATCCATTTGCCAGATTTCGTAGTCATGATATGCAGCGATGGCAAGCATGATCCGGATGGATTTAAGCATAGCCACTGGAGAAAAGGTTTCGTCATAGTCCACACCTGGTCTTTGACGAAAACCCTTTGCAACAAGTCTAGCTTTGAAAGTCTCCACTTTCCCATCTACACCAAGTTTCTTCTTGAAGATCCACTTGCTCCCAATGGGTTTTACCCCTTCAGGAGCAACATCCAAAGTCCATACTTTGTTGGTGTACATGGATTCCATCCCGGACCGCATAGCATCCAGCCATTTCACTAAGTCCCTACTCGTGATGGCCTGCTCGAAGCTAGTTAGGTCATCATCCTCCATGATGCAGTCCTCGCTCCCACCATCCGTGAGAAAACCGTAGTATCTCTCAGGTGGGTGAGGAACCCTACTAGATCGGCGGAGAGGCTGAGGTTCATCGGGAACTACTGAATCCTCTGGTTCAACCAAATCTTCTGTTGTAGTCTGTATTGCTGGAACCTCTTCCAGTTCTACCTCCTTGCCACTAATCTCTTTTTCAAGAAATTCCTTTTTCTAAAAAGGTGGCATGTCGAGAAACAAACACCTTTTGTTCCTCGGTGTGGTAGAAGATATACCCGCGCGAATGTTTGGGATATCCAATAAACTTACACAAAATGGACCTTGCCGCGAGTTTATCCGGATTTTGCGTTTTTACATATGCCGGACAACCCCATATCTTAACTTAGTTAAGACATGGTCTCTTTCCTTTCCATATCTTATATGGAGTGGTTGGGAACCATATTCAATAGGTCTGCAGCTGTTTCCAGTGCATATCCCTAGAAGGAAATAGGTAACTCAGCTGTGCTCATCATAGAGCGCACCATATCTAATAGGGTGCGGTTCCTCCGTTCTGATACACCGTTGTGCTGTGGTGTATATGGAGGAGTCAGCTGAGAGAGAATCCCATTCTCTTTTAGGAAGTCCAGGAATTCATTGCTTAAGTATTCTCCTCCTCGATCAGATCGAAGGATTTTAATACTTTTTCCGGTTTGGTTCTCGACTTCTTGTTTATATTCTCTAAATTTCTCAAAAGCTTCTGATTTGTGTTTCATCAGGAACACATATCCGAATCTAGAGAGATCGTCAGTGAATGTAATGATGTACGAAGAACCATCCCTGGCATGTGTAGACATGGGACCACATACATCACTATGTATAAGTCCCAAGAGTTCGGTAACTCTTTCTCCGTGTCCCGTAAGCGGAGTTTTGGTCATCTTGCCTTTGAGACATGACTGGCAAGTGTCATAAGATGAAAATTCGAACGGATTCAAATATCCATCCTTATGCAACTTAGCCAGTCGTGTCACATTGATGTGGCCCAGTCTACAATACCACAAGAAGGATTCGTTCAGTTCTGAACTCTTCCTCTTGTGTGTGTTTGTTATGCTCAGAACTGTTGATTGATTTAGAACATAAATGCCATTGCACAACGTGCCTGATCCAACCAACTTTTGGTTACGGAAAATGTTCATAACATTGTCCTGTAATACAAAATTATATCCCTCTTTACTCAATAAAGAAACCGATATAATGTTGCATATCAGGTTCGGCATGTAATAGCATTCGTTCAGAACCAATGTATTACCAGTTGGTAATACAAGGTGATATTCCCCGACAGTCTTAGCTGCAACAATTGCACCATTTCCAACTCTAATGTCTTTATCACCTTCTCCAAGCTCTCTACCTTTCCTAAGCCCATGTAACTGATTACATATATAGGATCCTGACCCGGTATCTAATACCCAGGACGTAGAGCAAATGGAGAAACAGTTCTCTGTAACGAACACACCCGAAGAAAATGCATCAACATGTACTTTCTTCATTCGGGTGGCATGGGAATCCTGGTATTCCCCTATATCCTGTTCATTCCTATAACTTTTATAAGAAAGAACGGAACCAACGTTCCCCAGCACATTATAACATGCGGGTTCGGTCAATACATCCATATTATTATCTTGATTAGGGCATGAAATGGTCGCTACCTGGAGAGAGAGAGAAGAAAACACTTTAGCGTATGCTCGTGCAAGATCAGATTGGTTATTATCTTATCTAATCAGGATGGCTCCCACTGGTTTTTATCAAATCTTCCTTCAAACCCTAAAAGGAAAGACTAGCCGGGATTAATTACACACTACAAGTTCGCCAATCTTTCAGCCAGGCCAGTGTCGGTACTTTGAGGGAGGTCCCCCGTGCTTTCGCACGAACCTAATTAATGTAAACCTCGTTTTTCCAGAGGCGTAACCCCGTTGACACCTTTCTAGACACCTACTTGATCAGCTAATTGCAATGTGTAAAACTCTCCCAGGAGTAACTCTTACTCGCAGTGGGTATCGGGATCCAACTATCTCATAGAAGGTATGCAATCTCATTGCAAATTTCAACACTTGAAATTCCCGATAATATTTTGCCCCTAGCGTCCTATGACCTTGACGCAGGCCAACAAACCATAGTGCGCTAGTCAAGTTCAACCCGTCATTTCCTGATTGAATTAAACCCACCCGCACGACCCTTGACGCAGACCAACAAAGTCGCACGACTACCCTAATCCAATCTGTATCATATGCATAAGCAGATAAATACTAGTTAGCTACCGCACACTACGCCTTGACGCAGGCCAACAAACGTAGCACGAATACTAACTACTACTTATCTGAAATGACGGAGGGCTACAACAGGTTTTTCTGAAAACCTATTGCGTAATGAACTTGATATCGTTGTAGAATCAAATGAAGTTTTGAAATGGAGTGATTTTGAGGCTTTTCTAGTTTTGCTAAAGGGGTCACTCCCGGTGAAGGGATCGTCGGCCCTTTCCTCGTCGAATGAGGTGCGGGATATATCATATATATCACAGTGCAAAGCAGAAACTATAGAAGCAATCAAAAGTCAAACCGAGTGTGTAGCATCTGCCAGTTATTGCTAAAGAGGTCACTCCCGGTGAAGGGATCTCGGCCCTTTCCTCATCGAATAAGGTGCAGGGTATATCATATATACCGCTATGCAAAGCAAGAACTGTAGCTACCTGTTTTGTTTAAAATTTGATTCTACAACATCTTAGGTTTCTTTTCTTTCATTAATCACATTAATGAAATCCCATCATTTAAATCACCTAAACATCACAGATAAATACGACATACACTTATGCCATCCGCATTCGCCTGGATGTCCCCTCGTGCACCGTTAGGTTAGGTAACTAACGGCAGAGCGGGGCAGGGCTAATGCGGGTACAAAACATAAGTAACGTCTATATAATATATCATATATACTATATACTGTATCTATCACCGAACATCACATGATCACATCACAGACATCGCAGCAGAAGAAACATATGAAACATTGGATATACTAGGACGTCCGTGTTTTCAATACGAGCCAGTATAAAACACGGATTCCACAGTCGTGATGAATAGCCAATCCCTCACCCCTAGACCCCTACGAGAGCGGCAAGCAACCCTACCAATTCTAGGGTTAGGAGACCCGGACTCGACTCCTCGATATGGTCTCCCACTGGACCCTAGAACCCGGCTACTTGTGCTCCCCTCCTTAGGTCTATCCTAATGCGGAAAAGTAAATAATATACAAAAGATGACAACTTCCGAAACCTGGAAGTGCCCCAAATAAAAGAATATTACATACAAGTTTTTACATGAATGAAAATGAAAAACACTCATCTCACATAAAAAACCCCGGCTATTCAAACACGACAATCCAATATAACATATCCAGCAACACATAACATCACATGTCATCAACGTAAGTAAATATGCGCATCCCAATTGTCGTTGACATATAGCAACGAAACAGGCGATATCACATATTACACTTACGGTCACAGAAAAGAAAGTGTAAAACTACAACAGTTGGAATCCGCAATTTCTTTAGACATCGCATGCCTAATCAAATGAAATACTTAGACATCACATGCCTAACAATTATAAACCCCGCATTTTAGTCCCATTATCAAAAACTCTTTTCAATATCAAGTGAGACTAAACCGCTAGATTTATAACATTCATTCAGCTATCTCATAACTGTTTGTGAATTCCAATTATTGTATCCCATTCCGGATAAATAGAAAATATTAAACTTTCCGATCGAATATTCGAACACCCAAGTTTTCCCAAAACCGTTCAACGCATGAAATAAGTTCAAAGACGTTCACTTCATGCCTCAGTACCAACGGTCCAGCCGTAGAAGGGTCAAGCCAACGCCTCACATGTGGCACGCCGTACTGCCCCAAACCCGAAGGTTCAAAGGGCAGTTCAAGACGGTCACATAATCGAGTTAAGGTTTGTTGTCTTCTAGAGGGACCATCGCGTTACTTGCACTACTCAGAACGTCCTTAAACCACAGAAAAATCCAACACTTGGAAATTTTTTCCGGCAGGGGAAAAGTTGGGTATTTATATCCGGTCGAACTTTTTAACATATTCGAAAATTATCCGGAAAACCACACAGAAAAAATTTGATAATCCGATCGAATCATTGATTCCCAATACAACCCCAGAATACTCTTCTGTAGAGTCACAACAAAAATACCCAGAAAATATAGCATTAAATTATATGAATTAATGTGCAGAAATTATTAGACAAGGGGACAGTACGGCCGCGGAACCGCCGCACATGCCTAGCTTGTGCCGCGGTTCCGCGGTGGATTAATGGATTTAGACCCTCGTTTTTCACAGTAATTCAAATAAGACCCTGCTTATTTTTCTGCATATTTTTAATTGACAAAAATCCAAATTTTCAGAAAAAGTCCAGAGAGCATTTTGGTTTTTAGGGTTTCGGTTCGATCGGGTTTCAAACGTCGTCTAAGCATCGCCTAAGGCTCTAGCTAGGCTCTGATACCACTGTAGGGTTCCTAGGCACTCTCAAGAGGTCTCATAAGGCATCAACCATGCCAATTTGAAATTTTACAAGTGCCGAGAAACTCTAATACGGATCGTTAACTAGAATTTTAGGCGAAACATGAAACTAGTTAACAACTTAACTAAAGATAAGAAGCTACAACCTTTGTAGATCCGGTTATCCACTTCCTTAGCTCCATGTAGTCGTCCCCTCGCTGTCCATCTCGAATCCCGGACTCTTGCATCGGCTTCATCGGAGAAAATGAGCGGACTAGTCGTTGGCTACGATGCCGAAGATGATCTACGTCGAGGTTACACAAGATCAAGCTCCAACTTCACCAAGTTATGAAACTTGTGAAGAAAACACCCTACACTACTTGGCAAGAGGTAGAGGGTGAAGAAATAGGAGGTGGGTTCACTTTAGAATTGGATTTCTCACAATTTTGCTCAAGATGCCATTGATGGTGGCTAGTTTTCTTTCTTGAAGATGAAGAAGAAGAAGAAGATAGAATATCATAAGTATTGTTTTTTTTAGAAATAAAATGAATACTTATCATCTTCTAACTATGGTTATGTGTAGAGATTAGACCATAGTTATTTGGAATGGTTAGGGTTAAGCATGAAGACAAAATGGTCACATTGGTCAAACCTTCATGAAGCTTCAACAAGCTTCATGATAGAATGAAACCATTTTGTTTTCTTTTATTTATTTGTCAAAAGAAATGGATAAATAAATAAGTGAATAAATCAAAACCCTAACCATTATCATAACCATGGTATAAGTCTTAACACAAAGCCAAATTACATGCATTATCAAACATGATACAATCTAGTGCACAAAAGTATATCACATATACAACTTATGAACTACAAGTGAGAAAATCCTTTTAAAGTGAACCAATACTAGTTAATGCAAAGTAATATATCAAATATATAATTATACATTAAATCATTAAATCAACACTTGATTCAATGATCCGGTCATGTCGCACATAACCGACTAGTATCCAATGTATCGACTTATCGAATCAATCTTCGATTCGATAACTAGGTTATATCGCATATAACCAATCGAATCATTCATCGCGAGAATGAAATACGGTATCACATACACGCATCATTCTCGATCCCGCACATATCTCATATGCGCCCCAATTTCGTTTCGCTTGAGCCAGGAAACCTCTGTGTAGGACTCTAAAGACTCGTCAATACGCCGGCAGCAGATGATGATCATATCAATCACCCACAAGCCGCAAGCGGTCTGCTAAACGTAACGGCCATCCGGGTATTGAGCGATCAGAAGATCGACGAGCTAGCCCGCTCACACTCCTGTGAATCCAACCAGTAACACTTACCGTACAGTCCGGTCTGTTCGTCTGATATGTCGCATATCAAGTCTAGGGGTGGTAAACGTCAGACCCCAGTAACCGATAAGTCGTGCCGATGTGAGGCTCATAACGGGTCGAGAAACTACTGGTAACACTTACCAGCAAATCTCTGATCATCCCTGGCCAGGGACTTCCCTGTTACGGCCAATCAAGCACAGCGCAACATCAACCCCATATACCGGGAGAGACGAAACCCCTCCTATCGCTCATTGCCTCCATGTGACTCAGGACTGTACCCAAAGACCACCGTTTTGCACGCCCTCATGGACGTGGTAAGGTGGAGATCAAAGCACAGTGGGAATCACACAAGGCTCTATGACGATCTCGGGTCTACAGACTAACCTGCACAAGTGTCACCTGAGAACTGCCATCTGACGTGAGGTATAATACCAACTGGGAGTTCTCGGCGAGTCCGTCCAGTGCACCCAGTCTCCACTGAGCACCCGTATACCATCTCTGATGTCAAACACCAATGGATATGGGATCATCCATCGCCCATCTCATGGGTCGAGAGGCGTATACGCTAGTCTACACTGGTATATCGATGCCCCGTCTTGATACACCCACGACTAGGGACCTTGAAGGATGTACCTATGGACCACCATGTCCCCACTAGTATGATCTGCATCATAGTCCAGGTAGTCAAGTACACATCCTAAGGGCTTTACCAACATGTAACTATAAGACAATTTAAAGAGACAAGTGTACATGTTAAGATAAAGGACAACCAGATAGCATACTATCATATCGAGCAAGAAAGTCATCTCTATATATGTCCAAGCATTCAATATAATATACATCAACTGTACAATACTGGCCTCTAGGGCATACATACAACTAACATAAATACAATCACCAGTAGGTAGTGGTCCCTCTGGCAGGCTCATCGTCATCCACACGAAATCTCTCTCTCGCCCCGGGATGCCATACCGGGTCCACTATGAACCCGCAAATAGATCATCCGCCTCCTCGAATCGGGTTTCACATGTCACACGTCTCAGAACCGAGAAAACGCATGGTGGACGCACTGAAATATCATATCAAGAGAAACCGGGTTTTTAAAACAGTACATGCTTTCTTTTGAAATAGCCACGGTTCTCAAATCCAAAAATCTCATGAAATCAGCATATCTCAATGCGTATAATCATAAAACATGATGTATGTGACATATAAAAGAAATGTAAGCATATCAGTATATCATGCAACATGGAATAATAATATGCACATATCAAGGGAAAACCGCTCTTTCAATAGAATCCAGTTTTAAAATATATCTTGCGGTTCCCAAATCTCAAAAATTAAGACATAATCATTTATGTATGTGCAAATATGTATGTACGCCAATATGTCATACCAGGGCTCATATCCTGATGCAACAATCCTACTTTGTAGTGGCATGGCAATTATCGATGATGAAGTGTGTGAGCCGGCAAGCAGGTGTACGTAGAACATACGCATCATCGATAATGGTGCAGGTGTCCTGACAGCATGGGTTTAATATAACAATAAACGTATTTAAACATGCAATGCGATGCGAATAGCAAGAATATGCGGAAAATGAATAATAAACACAACAGTGAAGAATCTACATCAATATATTTATATATATATATATATATGTCATACAGTTTTACCATTTGAAATAACACGAATCGTGGTGTTTAGAAAAATAAGGGCTACGGTGTTATTAAGAAAAGATGCGTCTTTTGAAATATCCGTAGAATTCCTGTAACACCTTAGGTTGTGTTTAGGGGTTAATTATATTTTAATATATAGTTTTAATAAAAAGTTTAACAAATTAAGTTTCAAATATTTTATCCTAATTAATGAGTATTTTATTAGAATTTTTCTAGGCACACACACACTTGTGCATGTTAACTAGGGTTTAGATTTGGGTTTAAAACCATGATTAGCAACCATGGTGGGTTAACCCATTTGTATTAAGTATTTGGACTTTAAAAAGGGGTTTCATTTATTTGTGTGTTTTGTTTATTTGAATTTCTTTTTTTTTCTCTTTTGTTGACTTGGTATGAGAGAGGGAGTATGGGCATGGCATGAGCCATGCTCATTAAATGAAGAGAGAGGGAAAGAGAGAGGGGGGTGTTTGACTTGGGGTCTTTCATTCTCACTCTCACTCTCATACACACACACTCACCTAGCAGCAGCAGCAGCAGCACTTAGCAGCAGCAGAAGAAGCCCCAGTAGCAGCACCTAGCAGCAGCAACAGCATCATCATCAGCAGCATCAGCAGCAGCAAGCAGTGGCAACAGCAACATCAGCAGCAGCCCCAGCAGCTGCAGCAGCACTTCCCATCTTCTCCACCTCCTTTCTCCTTGCACCTAGGGCCTTGTAAGGTATAGAATCTGAGCCCAACTTCGTGTTTGCTTAACATATGTGTAGTTTAGCTTCGGTTTGTGTAAAAAGTGAGATTTTGGACTTGAAATGGTGATTTGTGTAGACTTATAGTTAAGTGCTGTTAGTATTGGTTAACCTAGCCTAATTAGGTTTTATTAAGGCCATGTAAACCTAATTAGACCCCAGATTACACCAAAATACTATAGGGTTTCAAATTTTCTGAATTTAGTGTTTTAAGTGAAATTTTGGCTCTCTGTGATCTGCTATAGGCCGGAGTAGTTCAGGTTGAAATTGAGTTTACTAGAGCTTGTATATAAGGTATAGACCACACCACCTGAACACGAAGCCCCCACTCTACCTTCAGGCTGCCGGTTTATTCATTCTGGCCGCAATTTGCGGCCATATAGGGGAGTCTTGGGTTGGGTCTGTGTGGGTAGGAGTCTACTGTTATTTTAGGGCCAGTGCTATGTGCAATTTTGTTAGTTTCTCTCTATAGGAAAATCTGGGACGTTATATCGTATTTCTAGTACGTATGGTTCGCGCGATACGCGCGATACGCGAGTGGGTTCTGTGATCCAGCGCGTCGCGACGTGTCGGGTTAGTTTTAGACGCGTACACACGTTTTAGTGTATCGTACACACGCGCGTTTAGTTCGCGACGCGAGCGTATCGTTTGGCTTAGATATCGCATCTTGCGAGGTGGTTGCTTATATGGACTCTTGTGTAAATTCCAGGTTCGCAGGCGGGTACGTCGGACGAAGCTAAGAAAGGGAAGCAGGTGGTCGGCTACGTGTAGCGCACGACCAGGTGAGTAGATTTAACATCTACGGGGAAATCGCCCGTATGGAGTTAAGCGTCAGGGCGTGTTAGGATATTTAGTATAGATGTTCATATGGACTGTAGTAGCATACCTTATTGTTGCATATAGAAATGATAGCATAGGACACTGCACTGTCTCTAACAGTTCAAGTTGCGCGAGCACGATTTATATGCTACACTCACACCGTTAGTGATTGCCATGACACTCACATTATAGTATTGCTATAAATCATATATCATACCGCTTCCACTTCATTGAAGTTGTCACGATTTGCCGCATAACACATATATTGATATCTTCATACCTGCGCACATGCACACTGTATACTCATACCAGTGCATACATATATTGATATCTTCGTACCTGCGCACATGCACACTGTATACTCATACCAGTGCACATATATATTGATATCTTCATACCTGCGCACATGCACACTGTATACTCATACCAGTGCACACATATATTGATATCTTCATACCTGCGCACATGCACACTGTATACTCATACCAGTGCACACATACATTGATATCTTCATACTTGCTTAGATTACGCATTGAGATATGTTGTTTCCATGTTAATTCTGGATTTGGGGAACCGTGGATATTTCAAAAGAGAATAGTTAATTATTTAAAAACCCGGTTTCCCTTGATATGATATTTCGGTGTGTCCACCATGTGTTTTCTCGGTGCTAGAGTGATATATGTGAACCCGAATCGAGGAGTTGGATGAGGCCGATTACGGGTACATGGTGGACCCGGTGTAGTACCCCGGGGCGAGAACGGTTTCGCTCTGTAGTAGACGGTGAGCCCTGCAGAGGGACTACTACCTACCGGTGATTGGTTGGACCTGGCAGTTATCCGGAGGATACTGACCAGAGTTGATTGATGGATACGGGACGACTCGTACTGCCGGGACCGAGGGCCGATACCGCAGACAGAGCCCGTGGGCTGACCCGGACTGACGGATGCCCGATATGTGAGGATTTGCGTGTCGATGATAGACACGAGTATTTTTTGATATTTTGGGTGCCGATGTTGGGCACTCACGATGTTATGAGATTTACAGGATTTGAGGACCGATGAGGATGACGGCGCCTGGGTAGTATTGTGATTTGGGTGCATTGATGGGTACCGATTATACTTTCCACGATGACATTCCGTGTAGATGTTATGTTTCTCATGCTCAGTATGTAGTAAATTGATATCCCATCCTGTATCTATTGTACCTGATATAGTACACATGCTTGCACGATCATTGCATACCCTGTTCATTCTATATAGGGTTGTTAGATTGCATTGTTATACCTGATTATCACATGTCTTGCTCATCACATGGAGATGTTATTAGATCGCACTTGTTGCATGATTTGAGCATCCAGTTCATCATATAGATGTTATCTGTTGGCATAGGTTAGAGTATCGCATCACGTGCATACTCGCGATTACCTTTATATGTTATTTTCTATTCACGAGTTGGCAACTCACCCCCGTTGTGCCACAGTATTTGCAGGTTGCCCTTCGGAGTAGTCGCGGCAGGCTGCGTTCTTGCATCTTTTGACACAGATACCCCTACAGTTGGTGTACTAGCTCTTTTGCTGATAGGTGGGTTTTGTGCGGTATCTGTTTATCTTTCAGTTATGTACATTGTTGTATCTAGTACTCTCCATCTACCACTTATGTATTGATTTAGAGACCAGTTTTGAGGACGATGTATATTATTTTGTATTTTGGTGTCGAGCTCGTTTTGAGCCGACTTTACTTATGCAGTTTATTCTATCTGTGATGCTTCCCACTTATTGCTCATTTTATTCGCTACGGCGTCGTATATTGTTATTGTGATGACTGGTTACTGGAGGTTTTCTTAACATTTTAGTAAATGCTTAAAACACTCTATACTTTTACTGGTTTAATTTCTGGGTTTTCGGCTTACTTAGTCGCGTTACGCCTGCAGACGCTACGTGGTTAAGTGCCGGTCACGGGCCAAACTTTGGGTCGTGACAAAGTTGGTATCAGAGCGTAGGTTTTACCTTCGGAGTGTAGGATGACCCTGGTATGATGGAGTAGGTAGCTGCAGCAGAGTGGCGTAGCATGCGTATGTTCCGCGGCATACTCACGACACGGTACTCCGCCTAAGCGACCTTAGGGCTTATTGATTGAATTCCCTCATGATCATATACATCCTTGTGATTCGAGTTTCGTATCCTCATCGAATCCTACTTTCTTTTCAGCCATTATGCCGCCAAGGACTACGAGGGTGCAGAGAGCGGCCGTGAGAGCCGAGGTTCGAGTTGATTTATCTTAGACGAGGACTGATCCGAGTAGTACCCCTGTTGTACCCGGATAGATTATTCCCCCTACGGCAGACCAGATCGCTAGACTATTGGTAGAGATGCAGGGCTTGCGCCAGACGATGAGCTCATTGGTGGAGGTCATTCGAGCGCAGCGAAAGGTGGTTGTCACCCCTGTTACCCAGTTGTTCCTTGCGATCATCATGCAGTATTCCGTCCCCTACATAGCACCGGTGGAGGCAGACCCAGTTTACGAGACACGTCTTCCAGAGACCGTGAGAGTTCCGGAAAGTTGAGGAATCGTACCGGTGTACCAGCCCAGAGCAGAAGCTTAGGATGAGGACAGTCGTTTGGCTCTCATTCCCAGGCAGAACAGCAGTCAGCGCGTAGATGTTTACGGTGCGGAAGCCTTCAACACCTCATCAGGCAGTGTTCCTTCACACCACGCCAGGGTCGTATTCTGAGACGTCGTGGACGCGGAGGGTTCGCGCAGAGGGGTCAAGCTAGTAGAGGAGGAGTTCGGTCAGTCGCAGATGAAGGGCAGACATAAGTTTTCGCTTCTACTCATCGAGATGCTCGGGCGTCCAATGCTGTGGTTTCAGGTACTCTTTCAGTATGTCCTTTTGTTGCACTCGTATGTTTCCACACTTCGTGCCGAGTTTAGGACGAGAGTCGTGCTAGGTAGATCAGCCGTTTGTTGTGTTAATTTCTGTCAGCGATTCTTTTGTGTGCCAATCGGATAGGAGATAGAGATTCATCTGTTGTTTTGGTCCTCCTAGAGATGTGGGATTAGCATTCTCCTGGGCACGGAATGGCTAGCTATGTGCTAGGCGTTGTGGACTACCGTGAGGAAATGGTTAGGTTTTTTGTTTTCCCCGGCGAGTCAGTTCTTGTTGTGCAGGCGGATAGTTGTGCCGCCTCTCCCAGCTTGAATTTACCCTTTTCGCTACTTGGCCCTTGAGGAGATGTCATGGATTCTTGGCGTTCATTCGTGATGCCATAGCCACAGTTGGTTTGTTGGACCGGTTTTCTTTTGTGCGAGAGTTTTCCGACGTCGTTCCAGATGAGCCGGCGAAGCTTAAGGAGCTAAGGATCTGCTGCAGAGTGGTTGTTGAGGGAGTTGTGCGTCTGAGTGTTTCGCATTAGGAAGTTCCTATTTCTGTTCGTCAAGGAGAAAGACGACAGATTGAGGTTGTGTATTGATGGATCGTCAATTGAACCGGCTTACGGTGCGGATAGGTATCCTGTACCTCGCATTGACGATTTCTTTGATCAGCATCAGAGTGCGAGACCTTGTCTAAGTTTGTTTGGGATTAGGTCATCATTGTTGCGGGTTGGGAGTGATGACATTCCGAAGACTGCCATATGTGTGCTACGGGCATTGTGTGTTTGGGGTGTGTCACTAGACTCACCAATGCCCTAGCAACATTCGTAGATGCGATGAACTGGTTTTCTTCGGGCCGTTCTTTGACCAGTTATTGTTGTGTTATTTACGACATCTTGGTCTACTTAAGGTGTCTTGAGGGATAGGGTAGCATTTGAGGATCTGTTTTACAGATACTTGGAGAACCCCGGCGGTTTGGTAGATTCTCGAAGTGTTCCTTCAGGCTTGTTTGTGTTGACTCCTAGGTCTTGTAGTTACGGGAGACGGTTTTGTATGGTTCCGAGGATGAACGTGGCCGTACATCTTAGGCCCAGACTTGTGAGCAGGATGGGGTCCGCAGATTTTGGCTTAGCAGGTTTTACCGCCGTCTCATGCAGGATTGCTAGTGTAATGCGGCACCGTTGACTGAATTGGCCAGAATGGAGTTTTCTTTTCTTTGGAATGAGGCTTGTGTACGGAGTTTCGGCTGTTGAAGACTCGGTTAACAACTGCATCAGCTCTTTCCTTGCTTTTTGGTTCGGGCGACTTTGTGGTTTAACTGTGATGTTTCGTGAGTAGGGCTCGAATGTGTACTGAGGTGACACAATGGAGTTATCGCTTTTGCTTCCCTACATTTGGAGGAAGTACGAGAAGGATGTCCCACTCATGATGTGGAGATGGCCGAGGTGGTTTTGTGTTAGAGATTGGAGACACTACTTGTTCGAGAGTCGTGTCGGGTTTTTCACGGGCCACCGGAGCTTAATGTACATCTTCCTGCAGCGGGTATTGATTGTTGCAATAGTCCTCCGCAGATTTACAGTTCTTGTGTGATCATTGAGTACAGCTTAAGTTCGTCTCTAGTGAGGAGACAGCGTGCTCATGTCCACGCCCGACCACTTTTCTTAAATCGCTTTCGTGAGACACTGCCCGCCGACGCTCGTTCGTCAGAGATACTGGAGCCTCCTCGGCTGGGTAATGTTTTGGAATCCTTGACTTGTGACAAGGGTGTGCTAGGTTAGTGTAACACCTTAGGATGTGATTAGTGGCTAATTATATTTAAATAAAGGGTTTTTAATAAAAGTCAACCAAATTGAGTTTCAAATATTTTTCCAAATTTAATAAATATTTTTCTAGAATTTTCCTAGGCTTGCACACACATGTGCATGTAAACTAGGGTTTAAAATGAGGTTATACCATGATTAGCAACCATGGATAATGGGGATTAAGTCTTTTGGGTTTTAATTAAGTCTATTTAGTTAATTGATGGTTGTTTTAATATGAATTTTTGTTTTGGGGTGTTGACTTGAGAGAATGAGATAGAGAGAGAGAATGCATCATGGCAATCCATGCTTGCATTTAATGATGAGAGAGAAAGGAGGGGTTGACATTGGGAGTTATCATTTCCTCATTCTTGTGCTCATTTCTCTCAACCTCACTCTCATACTCACACACCCACACCTCTCCACAGCAGCAGCAGAAGCAAGCACAGCAGCAGCAGAAGCAAGCCCAGCAACAGCAACAAGCAAGCACAGCAGCAGCAGCAGTGAGCAGCAGTAGCAGCAGTGAGCAGCAGCAACAGCAACAAGTTCAGCTGCAGCTCTTTCCCTCTACTCCTTCTTCCTCCAGCTCCCTAGGGTCGAGTGTGGGGTATACTTCTTGAACTTACCCCCTAGTTTGCTTAATTAGTATAGCTTAGCTTCGATTAGTGATTAATGGTGCGTTTTAGTGCGATATGTGGTAATTAGGGGGAACTTTGATCAAGTGAAGTGTGTATTGGTTTAACTATGTTGATTGAGTGTTGTTAGGGCCATGTTAACCTAGCTTAGCCCCCAATTGCACTAAAATACCACCAGATTGCTATTTGATGCAAAATTCATCGTTTTTGAGCAAAATCTAGCTTTCTGCAAACTGCTATCGACCCAGTGAGTTCAGATTAAAATTGAGATGACTGCAATATAGTTGTTAGGAGCTGATCCCATGTGTAGAACACGACCCCCAGACTTGATCTTTTCGCCTCCGAAATATTAGTTCTGGCCGCAATTTGCGGCCAGATGGGGAGGGAATGGGTTTGGGTTTGGCTCTATAGGTGTTTGCTGCTATCTTTAGACTCTTGGCATGTGCAATTTTATTTGATTCTTGCTGTAGAAAAATCTGGAGCTAAATACCTGTTTCTCGTATTTTTAAACCTTCGCGACACGCGTGATACGTGTGTGGGTTTGGGGTTTCTGCGGATCGCGACGCGTCGGGGTAGTTTCAGGCGCGTAATCATACGTTTTAGCGTATCGCGCACACGCGCGCTTGGTTTGCGACGCGGGTTTCTAGTTTGACCTTAATATCACGTTTTTGTGGATTTGAGCTTATGTGTGATATATTGTGTAATTCTAGGTTCGCAGGCGAGTGAGACGGACGCTGCGAAGAAGGGGAAACAAGTCGTCGGCTACACTTAGCGTGAGACTTCGGTGAGTAGATTTAACATCTACGGGGATATCGCCCGCATGGCGTTATGCGTCAGGGCTGATAGGACCTTATAGCTATATATTGCATTTACCCCATTGACTGTCATGGATACTGTTGTTGCATACTGCATTCCCTGCTATATGTATCTAAACTTAGAATTGATAGAACACCGCACTATTACTAACGGTTCATGTTGTACGAGCACTAATCCGCATGTTACATACACACCGTTAGTAATTGCCATGACACACTCACTGTAGAATTGCCATGATTATATTGCTGTAGCTCATTTCACATATGATTCGATATGATTTTCATAGAAATTGGGAGCCCCATGATGTCTTTAAAAACTGAAACTATTTTAAAAAGCGGTTTCCCCTTGTACCTATATTATGGCTTGATGTACATAGCACATCGCATTTGATTTACTTATTGGTGTTGGATTTTCATGTGATTTCTGGTTTTGAGGACCGTGGGATTATTTAAGAAAAGATGCACTATTTGAAAAACCCGGTTCCTCGTGATATGATATTATGGTGCGTCCACCACGCGTTTTCTCGGTGCTGAGACGTGTGCTTGAAACCCGATTCGAGGTGTTGGATGATCCGTTTGCGGGTTCGTGGTGGACTCGGTATGGTTTCCCTGAGCAAGATGATCGATGGACTTTGCCGATTGAGCTTGGAGGTGGGCGAGTACCTACTGGTGATTGGTTGGACCTGGCGGTTATCCGGAGGATACTGACCAGAGTCGAGAGATGAATGCGGATGATCCGTACTGCCGGGGCCGAGGGCCGATACCGCAGACGGAGCCCGTGGGCTGATCCGGACTTACGGAGCCCGATATATGAGGATTTGCGTGTCGATACTGGAGACGTGTATTTTATGATATTTTGAGTGCCGATGTTGGGTACTCGTGATTCTCAGAGATTTACAGGATTTGAGGGACGAGGAGAGTGCCGGCGCCTGAGTTTATTTGGGATTTAGGGTGCAGTTTTGGGCACCGATTATCTTTCCACGTTGATATTCCGTGTAGATGTTATTTATCCCATGCTCAGCATTGATTATCATGTATCTCATCCTGTAGTTATTTACCTGACAGAGCATTTGCATGATTATTGCACCTACTGCTTGTCGCATATAGATCTTACTTGCTGGCATATGATAGAGTAGCCCAGTACGTGCATGCTCGCGATTACCTTTATATGTTATCTCTATTCACGAGTTGGCAACTCACCCCCGTTGTGCCACAGTATTTGCAGGTTGCCCCTCAGAGTAGTCGCGGCAGGCTGCCTTTTGCATCTTTTGGCTACAGATACCACTACAGTTGGTGCGAGAGCTGTTTTGCTTTTAGGTAGGTTGTGGTATCTGATTACTTTTATTGTACCCCTTTTGTATCTAGTATTCTCCATCTACCATATATGTACTGGACTTAGATACAGTGTGAGGACGATGATGTATATTTTTGTATTCTGGTGTCGAGCTCGTCGGAGCCGACTGTTTTTATATGCAGTTTATTATTCTGTGATGTTTACTTATTGCTCATTCTTCGCTACGGCGTCGTATATTACTCTTGTGATGATGGTTTCCACCGTTGGGCGTGATTGCTCCCGTTTGGGAATGTTTTGTTTCATTATATCTCATTTTCACTCATATCCTGTTTTATACCCGATTTCGGGGTTACTTTTACAAAGGAAATGCTGCCAAAATTATTTAAATGATGACGTAACTTTAAAAGAACTTATTGAACTATTTAAGATTTTCTAAATGTTTTAACTAAATGTTTTCAACACTCGCTACTTTTATATGATTTTGATTTCTGGGTTCGGCTTACTTTGTCGCATTACGCCTGTAAACGTTGCGTGGTTAAGTGCCGGTCACGCGTCGAAATATTCGGGTCGTGACAAAGTTGGTATCAGAATGTAGGTTTTACCTTTCGGAGTGTATGATGACCTTGGTATGATGGAGTAGGTAGCTGAAGCAGAGTGGCGTAGCGTGTTTATGTTCCGCGGCATACTCACGACACGGTACTCCGCCAAGGCGACCTTAGGACTTATTGATTTAAATTCCTTCTTGAGTATATATATTCCTGCTATTCGATTTCCGTATTCTTATCGAATCCTAATTTCCTTTCAGCCATTATGCCGCCAAAGACTACGAGGGTGCAGAGAGCGGCCGCGAGGGCCGAGATTCGAGTTGATTCGTCTGAGACGAGGACTGATCCGGGCAGTACACCGGTTGTACCCGAGCAGATTGTTCCTCCCGTGACAGATCAGATCGCCATGCTAGGGGCTGGTAAGCAGAAGATGCGCCAGACGGTGGGATCCAGCATGCAGGAGATGCGCCAGATGATAGGATCGCTAGTTGAGACGCTTCGAGCGTAGCGACCAGAGGTAGCTCCACCCGTTACAGAGACCGCGATGGTACCTACCGCACAACCAGTTGCCCCTGCAGCCATGGAGGTGATTACAGTATCGCTATCAGAGTTTATGAGGCTGAAGCCTCCGGTCTTCACAGGCATAGATACAGCCGAGGACCCACAGTCTTTCATTGATAGGATGGCTCGGATATGCCGTTCCCACAGATGCGCAGATGCGAGGTGGGTTGAGTTCGCGAGCTTTCTCCTGGAAGGTCTTGCACAGAAATGGTGTGAATCAGTTGAGAAGGGCAGAGCGGCAGGTCATCCTCCTATGACCTGGACAGAGTTCGTGGCACTGTTCCTTGCCCGCTTTCTACCACTGAGTGTCAGAGATGCTAGAGAACGCAGGTTCGAGTCCTTACGCCAGACTCCGGAGATGTCAGTGGCAGAGTATGACGTGCTATTTACAGAGCTATCAGTTTATGCCCCGTATTTAGTGGCTGCCGAGAAGTTGCGAGTCAAGAGATTTGTTCGAGGCTTGCTTACACCACTGTTCCTTGCGATCAGCGCGCAGCATTACGAGACATATGCAGCAGCGGTAGACGCAGCCCTATTAGTCGAGGAGCGCCTTGCTGAGACTTCGGTAGTTCCAGAGCCGAAGAGAGTTCGTACTGGTATATCAGCACGGAGACAGACATTCAGACGCCGCGGCAGGTATCGTTCAGATACGAGGAGTGGCAGAGATTCGGGATGAGGCCAGATGTTTAGTTCGTATCCACGGGAGAGTCAGCAGTCGTCGCGAGGTTGCTATAGATGCGGCGGTCTACTTCACCTCGTCAGAGATTGTCCTGAGATACACCGGAGGGAGACAGCAGCACCGCATGTTACCTTACCACCTTCACCACCCAGAGGGCGTTGCCTGTTGTACCTATTATCGCTCTGCGTCAGACTCATACACAGAGAGGTCGTGAGCATGGAGGAGTTGCTCAGAG
Source organism: Agapanthus africanus (assembly GCA_030015575.1). Lineage (NCBI taxonomy): Eukaryota > Viridiplantae > Streptophyta > Magnoliopsida > Asparagales > Amaryllidaceae > Agapanthus > Agapanthus africanus. The sequence goes on along the minus strand of CM057345.1, from coordinate 311,023,591 downwards.
AGGACAGGATGACCAAGGCAGAGGGCAGTCAGTCACCGGTGGAGGACAGGCGCGTGTTTTTGCTTTGACGCATCAGGATGCGCAGATGTCCAAAGCGGTGGTCTCAGGTATCCTTCCAGTATGTTCTGTTGATGCACACGTATTGTTCGATCCTGGATCCATGCACTCGTACGTATCCACAGACCTTGTGCCGAGTTTGGGTAGAGAGTCCAGTTTGCTTGATCAGCTGCTTGTTGTGACCACTCCTATGGGAGAGTCATTTGTTGCTAGGCATGTGTTCCGATCCTGTACCGTCTGTATTGGCGAGAGAGAGTTGCCTGTCGACTTGATCCTTCTTGAGATGTTGGATTTCGACGTTCTTTTGGGACTGGATTGGTTAGCCACGTGCTATGCTTCTGTGGACTGCCGTGAGAAGACAGTTAGATTCTGTTTTCCCGGCGAGTCGGTTTTTGTTGTGTTGGGGGACCGTGGTGCCGCCCCTCACAGTGTGATTTCTTCCTTTCGCGCTGGACAGCTTTTGAGGAAGGGATGTCAGGGATTTCTCGCCTATGTTTGCGAAGCTAGCTCTATAGAAGTTCTGTTGGATCAGGTTCCGGTTGTTAGTGAGTTTCCTGATGTGCTCCCTGACGAGTTTCCTGGGCTACCGCCCGAGCGCGACATTTCTTTCTGTATTGATTTGGTTCCTGGCACGGGGCCTATTTCTATACCGCCTTATCGGATGGCGCTGGCGGAACTTCGAGAATTGAAGGGTCAGTTGCAAGATTTGCTGGATAAGGGACTTATTCAACCCAGTGTTTCTCCTTGGGGTGCTCCAGTCCTATTCGTCTAGAAGAAGGATGGCAGTTTGCGTCTGTGTATCGACTACCGCCAGCTGAACAGGGTGACAGTGCGGAACAGATATCCCTTGCCACGTATCGACGATTTGTTCGACCAGCTTTAGGGGGCAGGATACTTTTCGAGGATCGATTTACGATCGGGCTATCATCAGCTGCGGGTTCGACAGGAGGACATTCCTAGGACAGCTTTCCGTACGCACTACGGCCATTATGAGTTTTTGGTGATGTCGTTCGGACTCACCAATACGCCAGCAGCATTCATAGACTTGATGAACCGTATTTTCCAGCCATATCTGGATCTGTTCATCATAGTATTCATTGACGATATCTTGGTGTATTTCTGGAGTAGTGAGGAGCACGAGCAGCACCTGCGGATTACACTGCAGACTTTGAGGGAGCACCAGCTTTACGCGAAATTCTCCAAGTGTGCTTTCGGGCTGGACAGCGTAGACTTCTTGGGGCATGTGATTTCACGAGACGGTATATGTGTAGACCCGAGGAAGATCGAGGCCGTTCAGCGTTGGCCCAGACCCACATCAGTTACGGAGATTCGCAGCTTTTTGGGGTTGGCCGGTTACTACAGGCAATTTGTGCAGGACTTCTCCAGTATTGCTACACCTTTGACCGGGTTGACCCGGAAGGGAGTTCCTTTCGATTGGACGGAGGAGTGCGAACACAGTTTTCAGCAGCTACGGACTCGGCTGACTACGGCACCGGTGTTATCATTGCCTTCAGGATCAGGCGGATTTGTGGTCTATTGTGATGTGCGTATTGATGCATCATGACAAGGTGATCGCGTATGCTTCGCGACAATTGACGAAATATGAACAGAACTACCCCACTCACGATTTGGAGATGGCTGCAGTAGTCTTTGCACTTAAGATCTGGCGACATTACCTATACGGCGAGTCGTGCCAGATATTCACTGATCACAAGAGTTAAAGTATATATTTCAGCAGCGAGACCTGAACCTTAGACAGCGCCGATGGATGGAGTTAGTGAAAGATTACGACTGCGAGATCTTGTATCACCCGGGCAAGGCGAATGTAGTGGCGGATGCTTTGAGCAGGAGGCCCGGGTGTAGTCTATCTTATTTGAGTGCAGTACAGGGGCAGTCGTCGGCATATTGGTAGATATTATGCGACAGCCGAGTGCAGTTCGAGTTCACGCCGATCGGAGGACAGATTGCGCATGTTCGTGCACGCCCACAGTTGCTTGACCGTATACATGAGGCACAACACAGTGATGACCGATGTTCAGAGATCAGGACGCAGATTGGACAGGGAAGATTTTCCGAGTTCATGATCGATTATCAGGGGATGCTGAGATTTGGGACTAGACTATGCATACCAGATGCTGAAGGGCTGCGGTGTGAGATTCTTGAGGAGGCACATCGATCGGTGTACGGCGTCCATCCCGGTTCCACCATGATGTATCATGATATGAGAGATGTTTACTGGTGGGACGGAATGAAGAGGGACATCGCGAATTTCGTGTCGAGATGCCTGACTTGTTAGCAATTCAAGGCCGAGCACCAGAGGCCGGCGGGAGAGCTACAGCCGTTACCCATTCCGGAGTGTAAATGGGAGCAGATTTCGATGGATTTCATTGTGGGTCTACTCAGGACTAGGAGAGGGTATGACTCCATTTGGGTGATCGTGGATCGTCTGACGAAAGTGGCTCACTTCCTGCAAGTGAAGACGACTTTCGGATTTGCTCAGTACGCCCAGATTTACATCGATGAGATAGTACGACTGCATGGAGTCCCGACGTGTATCGTGTCCGACAAAGGCACCCAGTTTACTAGCCGACTATGGCAGAGACTTCAGGAGGCTTTCGGCACACGCTTGAGTTTCAGCACAGCATTTCATCCGCAGACCGACGGTCAGTCAGAGCGGACGATTCAAACTCTCGAGGACATGCTCCGAGCGTGGGTTTTAGACTTTGGTGGTAGCTGGGATCATCATTTACCCTTGGCGGAGTTCTCCTACAACAATAGTTTCCAGGATACTATTCAGATGGCACCTTTCGAGGCTCTGTATGGGAGGAGATGTAGATCGCCCGTCTTCTGGACAGAGCTCAGTGAGAGCAGTATTTTGGGGGCCCAGATCGTATAGGAGACAACCGAGAAGATACAGCTGATTCGAGACAGGATGCGGACAGCTTAGAGCAGGCAGAGATCGTATGCTGACAGACGCCGCCGCAGATTAGAGTTCGCAGTTGGAGATCACGTTTTTCTGAGGGTATCTCCGATGAAGGGAGTGATGAGGTTTGGACGGAAAGGGAAGCTTAGCCCCAGATTCATAGGTCCCTTCGAGATCCTCGAGCGTGTGGGCGCAGTAGCTTATCGTTTGGCTCTTCCACCCGACTTCCCAGATGTTCACCCCGTGTTCCATGTGTCGATGCTTCGCAGATATCTACATGACCCTTCGCACATGATTCAGCATCAGATCGTTCAGCTCGAGCGCGACCTTTCGTTCACCGAGCAGCCAGTCGTGATATTGGACCGGCAGGTGAAGAAACTTAGATCGAAGGTCTTGCCATCAGTGAAGGTGCTTTGGCGCAGCCCGAGTGGCGAAGAGATCACTTGGGAAGCCGAGGGCGAGATGCGGAACAAGTTCCCTCATCTTTTAAAGGTATACGTAGCTTTATATTTTCAAATTCGGGGACGAATTTCTTTTAAGGGGGGGGGGGAGATTGTAACACCTTAGGATGTAATTAGTGGCTAATTATATTTAAATAAAGGGTTTTTAATAAAAAGTCTACCAAATTGAGTTTCAAATATTTTTCCAAATTTAATAAATATTTTTCTAGAATTTTCCTAGGCTTGCACACACATGTGCATGTAAACTAGGGTTTAAAACGAGGTTATACCATGATTAGCAACCATGGTGGGTTTAATAATGGGGATTAAGTCTTTTTGGTTTTAATTAAGTCTATTTAGTTAATTGATGGTTGTTTTAATTTGAATTTTTGTTTTGGGGTGTTGACTTGAGAGAATGAGAGAGAGAGAGAATGCATCATGGCAAAGCCATGCTTGCATTTAATGATGAGAGAGAAAGGAGGGGTTGACATTGGGAGTTATCATTTCCTCTCATTTTTGTGCTCATTTCTCTCAACCTCACTCTCATACTCACACACCCACACCTCTCCACAGCAGCAACAGAAGTAGAAGCAAGCCCAGCAGCAGCAGCAAGCAAGCACAGTAGCAGCAGCAACTTCAGCTGCAGCTCCTTCCCTTTACTCCTTCTTCTTCCTCCAGCTCCCTAGGGTCGAGTGTGGGGTATACTTCTTGAACTTACCCCCTAGTTTGCTTAATTAGTGTAGCTTAGCTTAGATTAGTGATTAATGGCGCGTTTTAGTGCGATATGTGGTAATTAGGGGGAACTTTGATCAAGTGAAGTGTGTATTAGTTTAACTATGTTTATTGAGTGTTGTTAGGGCCATGTTAACCTAGCTTAGCCCCCAATTGCACTAAAATACCACCAGATTGCTATTTGATGCAAAATTCATCGTTTTTGAGCAAAATCTATCTTTCTGCAAACTGCTATCGACCCAGTGAGTTCAGATTAAAATTGAGATGACTGCAGTATAGTTGTTAGGAGCTGATCCCATGTGTAGAACACGACCCCCAGACTTGATCTTTTGGCCGCCGAAATATTAGTTCTGGCCGCAATTTGCGGCCAGATGGGGAAGGAATGGGTTTGGGTTTGGCTCTATAGGTGTCTGCTGCTATCTTTAGACTCTTGGCATGTGCAATTTTATTTGATTGTTGCTGTAGGAAAATCTGGAGCTAAATACCTGTTTCTCGTATTTTTTAACCTTCGCGACACGCGTGATACGTGTGTGGGTTGGGGTTTCTGCGGATCGCGACGCGTCGGGTTAGTTTCAGGTGCGTAATCACACGTTTTAGCGTATCGCGCACACACGCACTTGTTTTGCGACGTGGGTTTCTAGTTTGACCTTAATATCACGTTTTTGTGTATTTGAGCTTATGTATGATATATTGTGTAATTCTATGTTCGCAGGCGAGTGAGACGGACGCTGCGAAGAAGGGGAAGCAAGTCGTCGGCTACACTTAGCGCGAGACTTCGGTGACTAGATTTAACATCTACGGGGATATCGCCCGCATGGCGTTATGCGTCAGGGCTGATAGGACCTTATAGCTATATGTTGCATTTACCCCATTGACTATCATGGATACTGTTGTTGTATACTACATCCTGCTATATGTATGTAAACTTAGAATTGATAGAACACCGCACTATTACTAACGGTTCATGTTGCACGAGCACTAATCCGCATGTTACACACACGCTGTTAGTAATTGCCATGACACACTCACTGTAGAATTGCCATGATTATATTGCTATAGTTCATTTCACATATGATTCGATATGATTTTCATAGAAATTGAGAGCCCCATGATGTCTTTAAAAGCTGAAACTATTTTAAAAAGCGGTTTGCCCTTGTACCTATATTATGGCTTGATGTACATAGCACATCGCATTTGATTTACTTATTGGTGTTGGATTTTCTTGTGATTTCTGGTTTTGAGGACCGTGGGATTATTTAAGAAAAGATGCACTATTTGAAAAACCTGGTTCCTCGTGATATGATATTTTGGTGCGTCCACCGCACGTTTTCTCGGTGCTGAGACGTATGCTTGAAACCCGAATCGAGGTTTTGGATGATCCGTTTGCGGGTTCGTGGTGGACCCGGTATGGTTCCCCTCGGCAAGATGATCGATGGACTTTGCCGATTGAGCTTGGAGGTGGGCGAGTACCTACCGGTGATTGGTTGGACCTGGCGGTTATCCGGAGGATACTGATCAGAGTCGAGAGATGGATGCGGATGATCCGTACTGCCGGGGCCGAGGGTCGATACCGCAGACGGAGCCCGTGGGCTGATCCGGACTTACGGAGCCCGATATATGAGGATTTGTGTGTCGATACTGGACACGAGTATTTTATGATATTTTGAGTGCTGATGTTGGGCACTCGTGATTCTCAGAGATTTACAGGATTTGAGGGCCGAGGAGAGTGCCGGCGCCTGAGTTTATTTGGGATTTGCGGTGCAGTTTTGGGCACCGATTATCTTTCCATGTTGATATTCCGTGTAGATGTTATTTATCCCATACTCAGCATTGATTATCATGTATCTCATCCTGTAGTTATTTACCTGACAGAGCATTTGCATGATTATTGCACCTACTGCTTGTCGCATATAGATCTTACTTGCCGGCATATGATAGAGTTGCGCAGTACGTGCATACTCGCGATTACCTTTATATGTTATCTCTATTCACGATTTGGCAACTCACCCCCGTTGTGCCACAGTATTTGCAGGTTGCCCCTCAGAGTAGTCGCGGCAGGCTGCCTTTTGCAGCTTTTGGCTACAGATACCACTACAGTTGGTGCGAGAGCTGTTTTGCTTTTAGGTGGGTTGTGGTATCTGATTACTTTTATTGTAACCCTTTTGTATCTAGTATTCTCCATCTACCATATATGTACTGGACTTAGATACAGTGTGAGGACGATGAAGTATATTTTTGTATTCTGGTGTCGAGCTCATAGGAGCCGACTGTTTTTATAAGCAGTTTATTATTCTGTGATGTTTACTTATTGCTCATTCTTCGCTACGGCGTCGTATATTACTCTTGTGATGATGGTTTCCGCCGTTGGGCATGATTGCTCCCGTTTGGGAATGTTTTGTTTCATTATATCTTATTTTCACTCATATCCTGTTTTATACCCGATTTCGGGGTTACTTTTACAAAGGAAATGCTGCCAAAATTATTTAAATGATGACGTAACTTTAAAAGAACTTATTGAACTATTTAAGGTTTTCTAAATGTTTTAACTAAATGTTTTCAACACTCGCTACTTTTATATGGTTTTGATTTCTGGGTTCGGCTTACTTAGTCGCGTTACGCCTGTAGACGTTACGTGGTTAAGTGCCGGTCACGAGTCGAAATATTCGGGTCGTGACAGTTAGAGAAACGCTTGTGTACCTGATATTATGGGGTAGAGACGTGGAATCCTAGAGTAGGCACATCGGTCAACTCTCTGTACTCATTCAAACCCCACCAACTGTTAACGTGACTTGTAAGGTAGTTACGGGTGGGCAGGGGCAGAAAGAGAATTCTGGGGATTCATTTCAAGGTGTATGTCTTGTTGTGTGCTAGGGTTGAGCAACTGAGACCGGCTGGAGAGTTGCAACCTTTAACCGTTCCGAAGATGGAACGAGAGCAGATCTCCCCGAAATTTTTATGGTGTCCACCCAGGTTTAGTCAAGATGTGACTCCATTCGGATGCTTATCATCCGGTGACACTCAGTTGCTCAGTTGTTCTTGTTAAGTTGTGTGTTTGTTGAAATTGTTGTCGACAGTTGGGGATCGTCGTTTGCCATCGATAGGGTTCTCCTTTGATAGCAGTTATCAGGAGACACTCCAATTGGTAACCTTTTGGTTTAGAGGTTAGGTCGTGTCGATCACCAGTCTTTTTTCCTAACTCCATGTTATAGGATTATTGGACCTCAGCTAGTCTAGAGACTTCGGAGATGATCCAGTTGTTTTAGGTCAGGATAAGAATTGTCCATTTTGGATAGAGATCAGATGCTGAACAAGATGGTCGCAGATTCGAGTTCGCAATGGCAGATCATGTATTCCTCCGAAAATTTGCGATAAATGTTATGTTGAGTTTTAGGAAGCTTTCCAGGATAGTAAGTCTTTTTAGGATCCTTAAGGCGAGTTGGTTCGTTGCCTTTAATTTGGCACTTTCACCTAGATTATTGAGTATTCACCCCGTATTCCCTATGCCGATACTTTGGAATTACCTTCATGACCCTTCTCATTGGATTCAGCGCCAGACCATTTAGTTCGAACGTGATCCTTCGTTCACCAAGCAGCCAGTCGTAATATTGGACCGGCAAGTGAAGAAACTTCGATCGAAGGTCTTGCCATCAGTGAAGGTATTTTGGCGCATCCCAAATGGTGAAGAGATCACTTGGGAGGCTGAGGGCAAGATGCGGAAGAAGTTCCCTCATCTCTCTCAAGGTATGCGTAGCGTTGTATTTTAAAATTCGGGGACGAATTTTCTTTAAGGGGGGAAGATTGTAACACCTTAGGGTGTGTTTAGGACTTAATTATATTTTAATATATAGTTTTAATAAAAAGTTTACCAAATTAAGTTTCAAATATTTTATCCTAATTAATGAGTATTTTATTAGAATTTTTCTAGGCATACACACACTTGTGCATGTTAACTGTTAGGTTTGCCTAGCACCCTATGTAGAGTTTGGAAGCATCACATGTCACAAAGTTTAAATTTTTATGGTGCTAAGCAAGCATATAAAGGAATCGATCCTAGAAAATTAAGGTTTCAAAAGATAAAGGCAATAAAGACTAGGGTTTCGAGACTACAACCTTTGTAGCTCCCTTTGCTAGACTCTTTGGCCTCTTGGGTGTTGGAAGAAGGTCCTCTTGAAGTCTTCTCGTGTCCACGACGATCCACCCGAAGTTCCTCGTCCAAGCTCGCAACTTCACTTTTCAAGAAGAGAAATGAAGAGAACACTCTAAAAAAGTTGGCTAAACTTGTGTAGAATGATGTTGTGGTTATGATTCTCACTTCAAAAACCTTTCTTTATGTGTGTTTTACTCACTAGAAGAAACAAGAGAGAAAAAGGTGAAGGAAGAAGAAGATGGTGGCTTTTTTTAACAAGAGTAAAAATGATAACCATAGCAAGTAAAAAGAAAATATATGTATATATATTTTCTAATCCTCATCTCAAACCATGGTTAGATGATGGAGACATTATTTAACTTGAGTTTAATACACAAAGAGAAGGATAACTCATGGTTAGAAGTAGGTGAGCATGGTTAGGTTTAAAGAAGAATGTAGAAGCAAGCAAGAATTATCCTTTTCCTTTCTATTTTGTTTTAAACATAAAATCAAATAATAATCCATCCATTTATCCATGGTGTGAGTCTTATATTGCCACCATTTCCATGTGTAAACAACCATGATAGATGGTGTATGTATGTATATATGCACATCCATATGTGCATGAAACTAGTAAGATAGAAAGAAAAACATACATGCATGCATACACCCATCACATACAAGGAAAAAGGTTTTAAGTGAGAAAACTAATGGTTAAATGATAAATCAACACTTGATTTATCAATCCGGCCATATCACATATGACCCTACCAAAAGCAAGTCGCCCGATCAATGTACGGTATCATATACGCGCATTTTAATCGGGTCCATGCGCATATCGCATACGCGCACCACAACGTTTCGCCTGGACTAGGTAACTACTGTGTAGGACTCTGAGACTCGTCAACACGCCGGCAGAGGGTGATGATCATATCAAGCACCCCCAAACCGCAAGCGGTCAGCTAAACGTAACGGCCACCCGGGTATTGAGCGATCAGAAGAAAACAAGCAAACCTGCTACAACTCCCGTCGAGCCAACCGGCAACACTACCGTACAGTCCGGTCTCTTTGTCAGATATGCTGCATATCGAGCCTAGGGATGGTCACGTTGACCCCAATAACTCAATAAGTCATGCTGGTGAATGGTCTATAACATATTGAGAAACTACTGATAACACTTATCAGCAAATCTCAGCAGCCCTGGCCAGGGACTTACTGATATAACAAGTCGGGCACAGCACAACATCAACTCCCAATACCGGGAGAGACGAAACCCCTCCTATCGCTCATCGTCTTCGTGTGTCTCGGGACTGTACCCAACGGCCACCTGTTTGCACGACTCAGTAGAGCCGTGGTAGGGTGGCAATCAAAGTACAGTGGGAGAACACACAAGACTCTATGACGATCTCGGATCTACAGACTAACCTGTACCAGTGTCACCTGAGAACTGCTATCCGACGATAGATATAATTCTATATAGGAGTTCTCGGTGAGTCCGTCCAGTGTACCCAGTCACCACTGAGCACCCATATATGATCTTGATGTCAAACATCGATGAATGTGGGAACATTCATCGCCCATCGTATGGGTCTAGTATCACATACGCTAGTCTACTCTGGTATATCAATGCCCCGTCTCGATATACATACGGCTAGGGACTTTCCAGGATATGCTTATGGACTACAGATGTCCCACTAGTATGATCTCTATCATAATCAGAGCAGTCAAGCCGATATCCTCAGGGCTTTATCAGCATGTATGAATGAATAAAAGCATGATCAAATCAACATGTCAGATAAAGAAGAACCAGATAGCATACTATCATGTCGAGCAAGAATGCATACTGAATATATATATACATGTATAGATACATCCACTATCATATAATGGCATCTAGGGCATACATATATCCAACAATCTCCCACTTGCACTAAGGCCAGTTATTGGCGTATCTCATACCCAACATCTCAAAAAGTCGCTCATGCTGCGGCTGAGGGAGGGTCTTGGTGAATGGATCCGCGGCGTTATTCTTTGTGTCTACTCTCTTAATCTCGATCTCGCGGCGATCTACAATCTCCCGGATCAAATGAAAGCGCCTCAGGATGTGTCTGGACCGCTGATGGGATCTGGGCTCCTTGGCTAATGCCATAGCCCCATTATTATCACAATACAAAGGTATTGGATCAATAATGGTTGGAACTGTTAGTTATATGTATGCCCTAGAGGCCATTACTATACATAGGATGTATATTGTAGTGGATGCTGGGACATATATAGGGAGGACTTTCTTGCTCGACATGATAGTATGCTATCTGGTTAATCTTTACCTTAACGTGTACACTGATTGTCTCTCCGATACATGTTGGTAAAGCCCTTAGGATGTGTACTTGACTACCTGGACTGTGATGCGGATCATACTAGTGGGGACATGGTAGTCCATAAGTACATCCTTCAAAGTCCCTAGTCGTGGGTATATCGAGACGGGGCATCGATATACCAGAGTAGACTAGCGTATACCTTCTCGACCCATACAGATGGGCGATGGATGATCCCATATCCATTGGTGTTTGACATCAGAGATGATATACGGGTGCTCAGTGGAGACTGGGTACACTGGACGGACTCGCCGAGAACTCCCAGATGGTATTATACCTTACGTCAGATGGCAGTTCTCTGGTGACACTGGTACAGAGTAGTCTGTTGACCCGAGATCGTCATAGAGTCTTGTGTGGTTCCCACTGTGCTTTGATTTCCACCTTACCACGTCCAAGAGGGCGTGCAAAACGGTGGTTTTTGGGTACAGTCCCGAATCACATGGAGGCAATGAGCGATAGGAGGGGATTCGTCTCTCCCGGTATAGGGGGTTGATGTTGCGCTGTGTTCGATTGGCTATAACAGGAAATCCCTGGCCAGGGTAGCTGAGATTTACTGGTAAGTGTTACCAGTAGTTTCTCGAATTGTTATAGACCTCATATCGACACGACTTATCGAGCTATTGGGGTCTGACGTTTACCACCCCTAGGCGAGATATGCGACATATCAGACGACGAGACCGGACTGTACGGTAAGTGTTACTTGTTGGATTCACAAGAGTGTGAACGGGCTTGCTCGTCGATCTTCTGATCGCTCAATACCCGGGTGGCCGTTATGTTTAGCAGACCGCTTGCGGCTTGTGGGTGTTTGATATGATCATCACCTGCTGCCGGCGTATTGACGAGTCTTTAGAGTCCTACACAGAGGTTTCCTGGCTCAAGCGAAACGAAATAGGAGCGCGTATGAGATACGCGCGGGACCGAGAATAATGCGTGTATGTGATACCGTATTCTATTCTCGCGATTTGTATCATCGGCAGGTTATATGTGATATAGCCGGGTTACCGAATCAAGTGTTGATTCGATACATTGATACACTTGATATTAGTCGGTTATATGCGATATGACCGGATCGTTAAATAAAGTGTTGATTTAATGATTTAATGCATAATTATATATTTGATATATTAATTTGCATTAACTAGTATTGGTTCACATTAAATGGATTTTCTCACTCGCTTGTGCACATTGTATATTCGATATAGTTTTGTGCACTTGATTGTATCATGTTTGATGATACATGCAAAATTGGTTAAGTGTAAAGATTGAACCATGGTTATATGAATGGTTAGGGTTATGATTACTTATTCATTTATTTATTTATTAGTTTTGGGAAATAAAAGCATAAAGAGAAAAAACAAAATGGTTTTCTTTCATTCTTTCTTTCATGAAGCTTGTTGAAGCTTCATGAAGCTTTTGACCAAGTGACCATTTTGTCTTCTTCTTTAACCCTAACCACTCACATAAACTCTAGTTAGCTCTCTACACTTGACTATGGTTTGATTATGATAAGAATGATTATTCTTTTCTATTCTTTAATTCTTATCATAATATTCATCATCTTCTTCTTCTTCTTCACATGAAGAAGCTTGCTACCAACAATGGCAAAGTGAGAAAAAGAGTGAGAAATCCAATTCTAAAGTGAACCCACTTCCTATTTCTTCATCCTCTACCTCTTGCCAAGTAGTATAGGGTGTTTTCTTCACAAGTTTCATGACTTGGTGAAGTGAGAGCTTGATCTTGTGATGCCTCGACGTAGATCATCTTCGGCATCGTAGTCGATGACCTAGCCCGCCCATTTTTCCGATGAAGCCGACGCTAGAGCCCGGGATTCGATTTGGACAGCAAGGAGACTTCATTGCGGAGCTATGGAGGTGGAGGACCGGATCCACAAAGGTTGTATTTCCGTTCTTTTAGTTAAGTTGTTAACTAGTTTCTTTTCTCGCCTAAAATTCTAGTTAACGATCCGTATTAGGGTTTCTCGGCACCCGTAAAATTTGAAATTGGCATGGTTGATGCCTTGTGAGACCTCATTAGCGTGCCTAGGAACCCTACAGTGGTATCAGAGCCTAGCTAGAGCCTTAGGCGATGCGTAGACGATGTTAGAAACCCGATCGAACCCCGAAACCCTAACTTTTAACCCTCTCTGGACTTTTTCTGAAAAAGTGGTTTTTTCCAAATTAAAAATGCTTAAAAAATTCAGCAGGAAATTCTAAGAATTACGGTGCAAAAATTACCTAATGATCTGTCTAAAGCGCGGCGGATCCGCGGCATTAGCCGCCTATTGCGGCGGTTCCGCGCCCATTTAGTCTCTTCAGTCAACCATTTTTGCACAGTAACTTCTTTATTTAAATGCTGAGTTTTATGGGAATTTTTAATATTTATTCAAGAGTTGAATATTCTGGGTTGTATTGGGAGTTCTTAGATTCGATCGGATTGTCTAATCTTGTCTATGTGTTTTCCGGATAATTTTTGAATATGTTAAAAAGTTCGACCGGATATAAATACCCACTTTTTCCCCTGTCGGGAAATTTCCAAGTGTTGGATCTTTCCGTAGTTTAAAGACGTTCTAAGTAGTGCAAGTAATGCGATGGACCCTCTAGAAGACAACAAACCTTAACTCGATTATGTGACTGTCTTGAACTGCCCTTTGAACCGTCGGGTTTGGGGCAGTACGGCGTGCCACATGTGAGGCGTTGGCTTGACCCTTCTACGGCTGGACCGTTGGTACTGAGGCATGAACTGGATGTTTTTAAACTTGTTTCATGTGTTGATTTGCTTTGGGAAAACTTGGGTGTTCGATTGCTCGATCGGAAAGTTTAACATTTTCTATTTATCCGGAATGTGATACAATAATTGGAATTCACAATAAGTTATGAGATAACTGAATGAATGTTATAAATCTAGCGGTTTAGTCTCACTTGATCGGTTGCCACGGAATTTTGATGTGATCAAAAGTCCGTCGCAATCACGTAGCGTACGCGGATACTCGCCGGGTAAACTTAATAGACATCCTCACTCTATAGCCCCGACCAAGTGACTGTAGGAGAACCCCGTCGCCGAAAGCATCCATTCGGGTGCTCGCGGCAGCGGTGTTCCGCCTTGGTGCACTTCGTCGACGGCATCGGGGGTGCGACCGTCTAGTAAAGTTTGCGACGAGCATTCGATCAGAACATCGGGAATCCTGTTGAATTCCCAACTTGATATTGAAAAGTGTTTTCGATTTTGAGACTAAAATGCGAGGTTTATAATTGTTAGGCATGTGATGTCTAAGGTATTCATTTGATTAGGCATGCGATGTCTATGGAGATTGCGTATTCCAACTATTGTAGTTTTACACTTTCTTTTCTGTGACCGTAAGTGTAATATGTGATATCGCCGGTTTCGTTGCTATATGTCAACGACAATTGGGATGCGCATATTTACTTACGTTGATGACATGTGATGTTATGTGTTGCTGGATATGTTATATTGGATCGTCGTGTTTGAATAGCCGGGGTTTTTTTTATGTGAGATGAGTGTTTTTCATTTTCATTCATGTAAAAACTTGTATGTAATATTCTTTTATTGGGGCACTTCCAGGTTGCGGAAGATGTCACCCTTTTGTATATTATTTACTTTTCCGCACTAGGATAGACCCAAGGAGGGGAGCACAAGTAACCGGGTTCTGGAGTCCAGTGGGAGACCAACTCGAGGAGTCGAGTCCGGGTCTCCTAACTCTAGAATTGGTAGGGTTGCTTGCCGCTCTCGTAGGGGTCTAGGGGTGTGGGTTTGGCTATTTATCGCGACCGTGGAATCCGTGTTTTATACTGGCTCGTATTGAAAACACGGACGTCCTAGTATATCCAATATTTCATATGTGTCTTCTGCTGCGATATCTGTGATGTGATCATGTGATGTTCTATGATAGATACTTTATATAGTATATATGATATATTATATAGACGTTACTTATGTTTTACACCCGTGCTAGCCCTGCCCCGCTCTGCCGTTAGTCACCTAACCTAACGGTGCATGAGGGGACTTCGAGGCGAATGCGGATGGCATAAGTGTACGTCGTATTTATCTGTAATGTTTAGGTACTTAAATGATGGGACTTCATTAATGTGATTAATGAAAGTAAAAGAAACCTAAGATGTTGTAGAATCGAATTTCAAAATAAAACAGGTAGCTACAGTTCTTGCTTTGCACAGCGGTATATATGATATATCCTGCACCTTATTCGATGAGGAAAGGACCGAGATCCCTTCACCGGAAGTGACTCCTTTAGCAATAACTGGCAGATGCTACACACTCGGTTTGTCTTTTGATTGCTTTTAAGAGTTTTTGCTTTGCACAGTGATATATATGATATATCCCGCACCTCATTCGACGAGGAAAGGACCGACGATCCCTTCACCGGGAGTGACTCCTTTAGCAAAACTAGAAAAGCCTCAAAAGCACTCCATTTTAAAATCATTTGATTCTACAGCGATATCAAGTTCATTACGCAACAGGTTTTCATAAAAACTTGTCGTAGCCCTCCGTCATTTCAGATACGTACTAGTTAGTATTCGTGCTGCGGTTGTTTGGCCTCCGTCAAGGCGTAGTGTACGGTAGCTAACTAGTGCTTATCTGCTAGCATATGATGCGATTGGATTAGGGTATTCGTACGGCGTTGTTTGGCCTCCGTCAAGGGTCGTGCGGGTGGGTTTAATTCAATCAGGAAATGACGGGTTGAACTTGACTAGCGGACTATGGGTTGTTTGGCCTCCGTCAAGGTCATAGCGAGCTAGGGGCAAAATATTATCGGGAATTTCAAGTGTTGAAATTTGCAATGAGATTGCATACCTTCTATGAGATAGTTGGATCCCGATACCTGCTGCGAGTAAGAGTTACTCCTGGGAGAGTTTTGCACTTTACAATTAGCCGATCAAGTAGGTGTCTAGAAAGGTGTCAACGGGGTTACGCCTATGGGAAAACGAGGTTTACATTAATTAGGTTCGTGCGAAAGCACGGGGGACTTCCCTCAAAGTACAGACACTGGCCTGGCTGAAAGATTGGCGAACTTGTAGTGTGTAATTAATCCCAGCTAGTCTTTCCTTTTAGGGTTTGAAGGAAGATTTGATAAAAAGCAGTGGGAGCCATCCTGATTAGATAAAATAATAACCAATCTATTCTTGCAAGAGCGCACGCTGAGTGTTTTCTTCTCTCTCTCTCCAGGTAGCGACCATATCACGTCTTAATCAAGATAATAATACGGAATTTTGACCGAACCCGCTTGTTATACTGAGCTGGGGAACGTTGGTCCCGCTCCAACTTATAAATGTTATAAGACAGAGCAGAAAATAGGGGAATACCAAGATTCCCATGCCGCCCAAACGAAGAGAGTGCATGCTGATGCATCATCTTCGGGTGTGTTCATTACAAAGAACTGTTTCTCAGTATCCTCTACGTCCTGGGTATTTGATGCCGGATCAGGATCCCAGATATGTAATCTGTTACATAGGGCTACAGATAGGTAGAGAACTGAGAACGGGTGATAAGTTTCATGAGGCAGAAAACGGGGCAAGTGTTGCAGCCAAGTCTGTCGGTCACTGTCACCCTGTATTACCAATACATTGATTCTGAACGAATGTTATTAGATACCGAACCTGATATACAAAATCATATCAGTCTCTTTAGTAGTAAAGAAATGATAAAATTTTGTATTGTTGGATAATGTTTTGAACATTTCCTATATCAAAAGTTGATCGGTTCAGGCACGTTATCTAAAAGCATTAATGTTCTAAATCAAACTACAGTTCTTAGTATACAGAACACACACAAGAGGAAGAGTTCAGAAATGAACGAATCCTTCTTGAGGCATTGTAGACTAGGTCATATCAATGCGACCCGACTAGCTGAAGTTACATGTAGATGCATATTTAATTCAGTTTGAATTTGCATCTTGTGAAACTTGCCAGTCATGTCACAAAGATATAATGACACCAGCTCTGTTTATTGGAAACAGAGAAAGAGTTAGTGAACTTTTGGGATAATACATGATGATGTATGTAGGTCCCCTGTCTACACTTGCCAAGACCGGTTCTTTGTACTTCATTACATTCTCTGATGATCTCTCAAGATTCAGACATATGTTCCTGTTGAAACACAAGTCAGAACCTTTTGAGATATTCACAGAATATAAGTTAGAAGTAGAGAACCAAAACGGGTATAAGTATTATGTCCTATGATGAGATCAAGGAGGAGAATACTTGAGCACGAAATTCTTGGACTTTTCTAAAGGAGAATGAGATTCTCTCTCAGCATTACTCCTCCGTATACACCATAGCACGATGGTATATCGGGGCGGAGCGATAACATCCTATGTGATTAGGTGTGCTCTATGATGAGTACTACTGAGTTACCCATTTCCTTTTTGGGAGTTATGCACTTGAGAAGCTGCATACCTATTGAATAGGGTTCAAATCAAATCAGTTGCCTACCACTTCATATTTGATATGATAAGGGAAAAGCCCATCTCTTAAGTTAGTTAAGATTTGGGGTTGTCCGGCCTATGTCTAAAAGCAAAATCCGGACAAGCTCGAGGCAAGGTTAGTTATGTAGAACTGGAAGTGTTTCAGCTATACAAATTGCAGCTGATGATTTGATAGAACCAAAGGATTCAGTAAATTCCAACGAACCTCAGCCTCTCCGCCGATCTAGTAGGGTTCCTCACCCACCTGAGAGATACTTTGGTTTCTCTATGACAGTGGGAGCGAGGATTGCATCATGAGATGATGACCCAACTAGTTTCGAGCAGGCCATTGAGAGTAGGGACTCTGTAAGAATGGCTGGATGCTCAGTGATCTGAGATGGAATCCATGTACACCAACAAAGTATGGACTTTGGTTGCTATATCTGAAGGGTTAAATCCACATCAGGAGCAAGTAAATCTTGAGAAGATTACTTGGTGTAGATGGAAAAGTTGAGACTTTCAAAGCTAGACTTGTTAAAGGTTTTCGTCATCGACCAGGCGTGGATAATGATGAAACCTTTTCCAGTACCTATGCTTAAGTCCATCCAGATCCTACTTACCACGGCTACATACCATGACTACGATATCTGGTGGTTGGGTGTCATGACTGCTTTTCTAAATGATATTTTGGAAGAGAGCGTCTATAAGTACACAGCCAGAGGGCTTCGTAGACAGTGGGAGCAGCGGAAACGTGTGCAAGATGCTTTATAGGATAAAGCAGGCATCGCGGAGTTGGAACATCTGTTTTGATGTAATAGTCAAAGAGTTTGACATCATCAAAATGGTAGATGAACCTTGTATATACAAAAAGGTAGTAGGGAGTATGGTGACGATCCTCGTAGAGTACGTGGATGACATACTCCTGATAGGGAAGGAGTTTCCTATGCTACGCTCGGTCAAATCTCCGCTTATCACAAGGATTCTCCATATAGGATCAAAGTCATACCTCCTAAATCCTGGGTTATGGATCTATGAGATAGATCTAATTGGATGTTAGGATTCTCACTAGTTGTAGTGAGATGGTATCAACCGATCCTGGGGAGAATCACTGGAAGGGTTCCAGAGTGATAAGGACGACTGAAAGTCAGCCGCAGGCATTGTCTTTACCCTCAGTAAAGGGACGGTATGTTGGAAGAGTTCCAAGCTAGATACCGTGGCATACTAGACGATAAAGGCTCGATACATCGCTACTTAAGATGCTACCAAAGAGGCAGTCTGGATGTATATTTGTTCATGAGATGAACTTAGTTCCTCCCATTGTGTGACAATGGAGTTGTGGCTTATGCCAAGGAACACCGGTCACATCAGTGATCCAGACATATTCTAAGGCAGTATTACCTGATCATGGAGATGGTTGATCTCCAGGAGATCGAGGTTAGGAGAGTAGACTCAGAGGACAACACGGCGGATCCACTCACGAAGGCCTATTCCCAGAGAGAGATTTTTATGGGATGGTTGAGTATGAGATACTGCAACCACTGCTACAGATGGCCCTAGTGCAAGTGGGAGATTGTTAGTTATATGTATGCCCTAGAGGCCATTACTATACATAGGATGTATATTGTAGTGGATGCTGGGACATATATAGGGAGGACTTTCTTACTCGACATGATAGTATGCTATCTGGTTAATCTTTACCTTAACGTGTACACTGATTATCTCTCCGATACATGTTGGTAAAGCCCTTAGGATGTGTACTTGACTACCTGGACTGTGATGTGGATCATACTAGTGGGGACATGGTAGTCCATAAGTACATCCTTCAAAGTCCCTAGTCGTGGGTATATCAAGACGGGGCATCGATATACCAGAGTAGACTAGCGTATACCTTCTCGACCCATACAGATGGGCGATGGATGATCCCATATCCATTGGTGTTTGACATCAGAGATGATATACGGGTGCTCAGTGGAGACTGGGTACACTGGACGGACTCGCCGAGAACTCCCAGATGGTATTATACCTTACGTCAGATGGCAGTTCTCTGGTGACACTGGTACAGAGTAGTCTGTTGACCCGAGATCGTCATAGAGTCTTGTGTGGTTCCCACTGTGCTTTGATTTCCAACTTACCACGTCCAAGAGGGCGTGCAAAACGGTGGTTTTTGGGTACAGTCCCGAATCATATGGAGGCAATGAGCGATAGGAGGGGATTCGTCTCTCCCGGTATAGGGGGTTGATGTTGCGTTGTGTTCGATTGGCTATAACAGGAAATCCCTGGCCAGGGTAGCTGAGATTTACTGGTAAGTGTTACCAGTAGTTTCTCGAATTGTTATAGACCTCATATCGACACGACTTATCAAGCTATTGGGGTCTGACGTTTACCACCCCTAGGCGAGATATGCGACATATCAGACGACGGGACCGGACTGTACGGTAAGTGTTACTTGTTGGATTCACAGGAGTGTGAGCGGGCTTGCTCGTCGATCTTCTGATTGCTCAATACCCGGGTGGCCGTTACGTTTAGCAGACCGCTTGCGGCTTGTGGGTGTTTGATATGATCATCACCTGCTGCCGGCGTATTGACGAGTCTTTAGAGTCCTCCACAGAGGTTTCCTGGCTCAAGCGAAACGAAATAGGAGCGCGTATGAGATATGCGCGGGACCGAGAATAATGCGTGTATGTGATACCGTATTCTATTCTCGTGATTTGTATCATCGGCAGGTTATGTAAGTCCACGTTGCCCACCCCGGTGCTTGCGGGGAGGCGGAAAACATAATAAAAATTAGATTTTTATCAACTATAGGCAACATGGACCAAGCTTTAAGGATCTTTGCTAAACATAAACTTGCTAAAGCTAACTACAAAGTAGCTAAGTGATGGAAAGGTTATACCTTGAGCTCAAAGTCCTTCTCTCCTTGCTCCTTGGAATGGTAGAAAGAGGTCACCTTGCTTGTCTTCTCCCGTCACAGAAGGATCCACCCGAAAGCCTCGACCTTTAGCTTCAACTCCAAGCTAGGAGTAACTAGAGTGCAAGAAATGCTAAGACTTGAACCCTAGAAGAGAGTAGAGAAGATCAAGTGAGGGTTTTTCTCAAGCTTTTTGTTTCTCAACACATGAGAGGGAGAGAGCTTGAGGGAGAGGATGAGCAAGAGAGAGAAATGATATGAGAGAATGAGAAATAATTGAGCCATTCTCACTAATATGTGTGAATAATTTTAATTGAATAATTAGCTTGAAAATTGTCATGGTAAATCATGACATGACCATTATCATTTCAATTTTGCAAAGATCAAAGAGCATCTTCCAAAAGAAATGATGATGGTCAAAGTGTCAACCTAGGTCAACAAGTCAATGAAGTCAAAAGGTCAACAACAACAACCATGCACAATTATTAAGCTAATTATCAATTAACTATAATACACACATAAGCAATAGGGTTAATAAAATGACAATAACCATTAACCCTAAACAAGGTCCTCTCCCCCAATCTCAAGCAACTGTGCATACGCACCCGCATTCGTGATCCGAGGAACACGAATACACAGAGAAAAACCAATCTCAAATCATATACTAGGATCCGGCTTAAACCAAAGCCCGCTAGTATAAACTGTCCGGACAGCAAACGTGCACAAGTGCGCGGATGCGAACGAACCCTGTCGTAAAACCATGCGACCTCTACTCATTTTGCCTAAAGGCGAATAGCTCTCTGTGTGGGACTCTAAAGACTCGACACTACGCTGGCAGTGGGTTTAACCACAGACCGCAAGCGGTACTAGCTGTACGTAACGGTCCCCAGGTAGATGTCGATAAGAAGACTGACGAGGTGAACCCCATCTGCACTCCTACTGAGCCTGTATGTGACAGTCTCCGTACAGTCCGGTCTGTTCGTCTGATACATCGCATGGCGGGCCTAGGGGGCGGTGAACGTCAGTCCCCTAATAGCGGTACAAGTCGTGTCGGAGTGTAGCCCAGAACACCCTGAGATAACACTGGAAACCTACCAGTATATCTCGCTTGCCCTGGCCAGGGACTACTCGTGTAATGGCTCTCCTGGACACAGCGCGATGTCAACCCCCAATACCGGGAGAGACGAATCCTGTCTAACCGTCACTGCCTCCAAGTGCTTCGGGACTGCACCCAAAAACTACCTGTTTGCACGACTCCTTTGAGCCGTGGTAGGGTAGTAATCAAAGTGCAGTGGGAACACACTCGAGGCGAAGTTATAGTGTCAAGTCAGCGGACTAAGCTGTACTCATGTCACCTGGGAACTGATAACTGACGATAGGTATATTACCAACCAACAGTTCCCGACGAGTCCTGTCCAGTGTACTCGTAACCTAACGAGCACCCGCATACTATCCCAAGTACGACGTACTAACGGCTGTGGGACAGACCGTCTCCCACACTGGGATGAGAAGCGCATACGCTAGTCTACTCCGGAGTATCGATGCCCTGTCTCGATAGTCCAACGACCAGGGACCTGTATAAGGATGTGCTTATAGATTACCCAGCTCCCACGAGTGCGAGCGCCATCACAACGCTGGTAATCAAGCAAAGATCCTAAGGGCTCTACTAATATGTATACCAGCAATATGCTAAAAGAAACACATGCACATATTAAAGCAGAGACAAACCAAGTAGCATACTACCATTTCGAGCAAGATTGTATATACAACTGTGAATATCCCATGCTTCCATTAAGTAATATACAAACTAGTATGATACAGTAATGGCCTCTAGGGCATATACACTAACAATCTCCCACTTGCACTAAGGCCAGGTACTGGCGTATCGAAGACCTATCATCTCGATCAGCCGCTCGAACTGAGTATGGGGCAAGGCCTTGGTGAATGGATCTGCTGTGTTATCCTCTGATGCAACTCTCCGGACCTCGTTCTCCTGGCGATCCACGATCTCCCTGATCAGGTGATACCGCCTTAAGATGTGTCTGGATTTCTGATGGGACCTGGGTTCCTTCGCTAAAGCTATAGCCCCATTGTTGTCGCAATACAGAGGTATTGGGTCAACAATGGATGGAACCACCTGAAGTTCTTTCAAGAACTTCCTCATCCAGACAGCTTCTTTTGCGGCATCAGATGCATCGATGTATTCCGCTTCCATCGTCGAGTCTGCAACGGTTTCCTGTTTGGAGCTCTTCCAACACACCGCCCCTCCATTGAGGGTGAAGACAAAACCCGACATGGACTTGGAATCATCCTTGTCACTCTAGAAGCTGGAGTCAGCAAAGGCCTCAATCTGCATGTCTTTTCCGCCATACACCAAGAACATCTCCTTAGTCCTTCTCAGGTACTTGAGAATGTTCTTTACTGCTATCCAATGTTTCTCCCCAGCGTTTGACTGATACCTGCTTACCACACTCAGTGCATAAGCCACATCCGGTCTGGTACACAACATCGCATACATTATAGAGCCTACCGCAGAAGCGTAGGGTATAATAGACATGCGATCCCTCTCCAAATCAGTCTTGGGAGACATCTCTTTGGAGAGGGTGATCCCATGACAAGCCGGTAGATTACCGCGCTTGGAATCTTCCATACTGAATCTCTTCAGTATGGTGTTGATGTACCTGGACTGCGAGAGTCCTAATATCCTCTTGGATCTGTCACGGTAGATCCGGATACCCAGAATGTATGAGGCATCACCCAGGTCTTTCATGGAGAACCTTTGTGACAAGAACCCCTTGACAGATTGTAGAATAGGAATGTCATTTCCTATTAAGAGAATGTCATCCACGTATAAAACGAGGAATACTACAGTTCTCGCTACAAATCTACAATAGATGCATGGTTCATCTGGATTTTTGATAAAGCCAAATTCTTTGACCGTCTCATCAAAACAGATGTTCCAACTCCGCGATGCCTGCTTGAGTCCATAAATGGACTTGAGCAACTTGCACACCTTTCCGCTGCTCCCACCCTGAATGAAACCCTCTGGCTGGTCCATATAGACACACTCCTCTAAATGACCATTTAGAAAAGCTGTCTTTACGTCCATCTGCCAAATCTCATAATCGTGGAAAGCAACGATGGCAAGAAGGATCCGAATGGATTTCAGCATAGCTACTGGAGAAAAGGTTTCGTCATAGTCCAAACCAGGTCGCTGACGAAAACCCTTTGCTACCAGTCTAGCTTTATAGGTCTCAACCTGTCCATCTACACCAATCTTCCTTTTGATGATCCACTTGCATCCTACGGGTTTTACCCCGTCTGGAGCAATGTCCAACGTCCATACTTTGTTGGTGTACATGGACTCCATCTCGGTCCGCATTGCATCCAGCCATTTTACCGAGTCGACGTTCTGAATGGCTTGCTGGAAGCTAGTAGGCTCATCACAATCTATGATGCAGTCCTCTCTATCCCCGTCAATGAGAAAACCGTAGTACCTCTCGGGCGGATGAGACTGCCTACTACTCCTACGGAGTGGCGTAGGAATGTCCTGTTCTTTTGAACCTTCTGGTTCTACCAAGCTTTCAGTAATAGTTTGTGGTTCTGGAATTTCTTCCAGTTCTATTGCGCTCCCACTTATTTCTTTTTCTAAAAACTGATGTTCCAGAAAATGGGCATTACGAGAAACAAGGACTTTTTGTTCCTCTGCGTAATAGAAAAGATACCCCCTGGAGTTCTTTGGGTATCCCACAAACTTGCACAGTACTGAGCGTGCCTCGAGCTTGTCCGCATGCTGCTTTTTGACATAAGCTGGACATCCCCAAATCTTCAAGTATTGAAGATAGGGTTTCTTCCCACTCCATAACTCATATGGTGTGGTAGGCACAGTCTTAGTGGGAACACGGTTCAAAAGATATGCAGCTGTTTCTAGCGCATATCCCCAGAACGATCGCGGTAACTCAGCGTTACTCATCATGGACCGTACCATATCCAATAGGGTTCGGTTCCGTCTCTCCGATACACCGTTATGTTGCGGAGTGTATGGAGGA
Source organism: Agapanthus africanus (assembly GCA_030015575.1). NCBI lineage: Eukaryota > Viridiplantae > Streptophyta > Magnoliopsida > Asparagales > Amaryllidaceae > Agapanthus > Agapanthus africanus. The sequence continues at coordinate 310,999,545 of CM057345.1, read as the reverse complement.
GTAAGCTGAGAGAGAATTCCATTCTCTTTTAAGTAATTCAGGAATTCGGCACTTAAGTATTCTCCTCCTCGATCCGATCTTAGGATCTTGATACTTTTGCCTGTTTGTTTTTCTACTTCATTCTTATATTCCTGGAACTTATCAAAAGCTTCGGATTTATGCTTCATTAAGAAGACATGTCCGAATCTTGAGAAATCATCCGTAAAAGTAATGAAGTAAGAAAAACCGCTTCGCGCATGTGTAGACATTGGACCGCACACGTCACTGTGTACGAGTCCCAAGAGCTCGCTCGCTCTTTCTCCGTGTCCAGAAAACGGAGTCTTTGTCATCTTTCTTTTGAGACAGGATTGAAAAGTTGCATACGATTGATATTCGAACGGATCTAAATATCCTTCAGTATGTAACTTAGTCAATCTTCTCTCATTGATGTGACCCAGTCTACAATGCCATAAGAAAGTTTTATTAATTTCTGGAGACTTTCTTTTGTGTGTATTCTGGATATTGAAAACCTGTGGTTGGTTTAAAACGTATATACCGTTGTTCAATGTACCTGACCCAATCAAAACTTGATTAAGGTGAATGTTCACTACATTACTTACAAATGCAAATTCATAACCTTCTTTAGATAATAAAGATACAGAGATGATATTACAGGTTGCATTTGGTACATAATAACAACTACGCAAAACCAAAAAGTGTCCATCTGATAATCCCAGGTGATAGTCCCCCACGGCCTCAGCATCCATGCTAGCACCGTTCGCAACTCTGAGGGTCATGTCACCTGCCTTCAAAACTCTACGCTTTCTCAACGCCTGCAAAGAATTACAGATATGAGATCCTGATCCGGTATCCAATACCCAGGATGTAGAGTTTATTGATAGACAGTTTTCAATAACATACACACCGGAAGCAGAAGCTGCAACTCGCTTCAAATCCTGTGTTCTGGCTTTCCAAGCCTTGCAATCTTGTTTCCAGTGACCACTTTTGTGACAATAGAAGCATTCTTCCTTCCCCACCAGCTTCCCCGCTACCTTTGTTGCTTTACCCTTTCCCTTCGTATCCACTTTACCGACACCGCCTCTTGGTTTGGCGGGGGCTTTCTTCTTCTTGCCCTTGGCTTTCGTCCTGGACCTAGAAGAGGAAGATCCTCCTACAAACAAAGTGGATGTCTCCCTACCCTTCTGTAGGGTGCCCTCAACAATCCTCAACATGTTCAGAAGTTCGGAAAGTTCAACCTCCTTTCCTTGCATGTTGAAGTTAAGAATGAACTGGGCGTAAGTGGAAGGAAGGGACTGGAGAATCAAATCAGTATAGAGTTCATTCTCCAACGTGGTCCCAAGGTCCGCGAGCTCCTCTATGTAGCCGATCATCTTAAGCACGTGGTCCGCTACCGATAATCCGACGGCCAACCTTGCCGAAAAAAGCTTCTTCGACACTTCGTATCTAGCGATACGAGACTGCTCTCCATACAGTTCTTTTGTATGGAGAAATATGGACTCTAGGTCCATATTCTCGTGCCTCCTCTGATGTTCGTTGTCCATCGAGGCTAGTACGAGGCATCTGGCCCTCGCGCAATCTATCTCCCATGTCTTACGGATTTCTACATCCGCGGCGCTGGAGGTGGGACCTGGGACAGGGGGAGCTTTGGTGGTAAGTACATACCCCAACTTGTCATAAGTGATAGCCATCTTGACATCCTTGAGCCAATCTTTGTAGTTTGGCCCTGTCAGTTTATTTTTATCTAGTAATAACTTAAGTCCGGTCATCTTGAATGGTCGCTGCAATTAGGAGAGAGAAAAGAAACACTTTAGCATGATGCTCTTGCAAGTTTAGAGTGGTTTTTAGTTTGTCTAAGCTGGATGGCTCCCACTGTCTCTCGAATCCCTTCTCAAACCGTAAAGAAAGGATTAGTCAGGATTACTCTCACCGTACAATACTTGCTTAACCGTTCAGCCAGGCCAGTGTCGGTACTTCGAGGGAGGTTTTCCAACGCTTTCGCGAAGTTCCTTAATTAAGTAACCTCTTTTCCCTGTGGGCGTAGCCCCGCTAACACCTTTCTAGACACCTACTAAGTTTATAGCATTGATCGTTAAGTGAGAGTTTTCCCGAGGAGTAGTATATACTCACAGTAGGATCGGGATCCAAATATCATCGCGTGATAAAACCGAAGGAATCCTACCAGAATCATCACACTCCAAATGATATGCAACGCTAGCAAGTTTCAGTACTTATGAAACTCCCGATGTGGATTTTTGCCCCATGCTCTTATGACTTTGGCGTGAGGTCAAAATGTCATAAGTCACATGTCAAGTTCTTCCCATCATTATCCTGGTTAATTTGAACCCACCCGTACCTACCCTTGACGTAGGCCAAAACGGCAGTACGACTGTCTCAAATCAACGCATTCTATCTATGCAACGGATAAATATCCGGCAGCTACCAATCACTATGCCTTGGCGTGAGGTCAAAATACATAGCTTGAATACTACCGAATATTTAACCGAAATGATGGAGGGCTACGGATGGTTTTGGCGAAACCGTGAACGTAGTGAACTTGATATAATCGATGGAACGAGATAGCTTTTAAAAGGAGTGGTTCATGCTCCGCGTTTAAAAGTTTAGTTTTGAAAAGAACCGAGTGGTTTTCAAAGTGTTCCAATCGACTTTTACTTGGTTTATTTTCTTGCATTAGTTCTTTTAATGCATCCCATCATTTAATCCTACCATTGCAGAAAACAACCAAAATATGACGTACGCCTATGCCATTCGCATTCGCCACGGGGCCCCGTCATCACCCGTTAGGTTACTTAACTAACGACAGAGCGGGGGCTGGGCTAGCGCGGCTGTAAAACATAAGCAACGCCTAAATAGTTATTATATATAAATATATAGCAATGATAGACATTACAGATCACAGATGAATACATTGGATATACTAGGAATCCGCAATGCGTTCGAGCTTGCAACGTAAAGCGGATTACACGGTCGCGGTGAATAGCCAATACCCCACCCAAGACCCCTACGGGTGCGGCAAACTACCCGCCAAGCACCCGAAGCGAAGCAACCTCCCTCACCACCGTGAGTAGGCCACTCGGCACTTCGAGATACCCGGTAGTTTGTGCACCCCCTCCATGGGTCTATCCTAGGAGCAAAAACAGTAAAAAGAATTATACAATGACGGCAACAACCCCGACCCGGTTGTGCGGCCATACAAAAAATATTATTACAGCAAATTACATGTTACAAATGAATGAAAGAAAAATAACGCTCATCTCACATCCACCCCGGCTATTCACCCGCGACAATCCAATCCATTCATATCCACAAACCAACAACAATCACAGATCACAGAGATGTATAACCCCGACTAATCGACTTATAGCGATTAGCCGACGTTCAATACATGCAAGCATCACAGATATAACCGATATAGTTAGAGTGTAGTGAAGTTCCGGAAAAATACGGATTTATAGGCCCCCAAAAGTAAATTTTAGTTCTGGAAAATCTGGGCACATATAACATATCCTAAAAAGCACAAAACCAAAACATAAATACACTGCACCAAAATCGAGGCAGAGAGGAGACAAGACGGCCGCGGATGCGCGGCGCAATAGCTTCCTATTGCCGCGGATCCGCGGCCATTTGGTCGACTCTCTGTCTCGTTTTTGGTGGCGTTCTTAACAAAACCCTGAGATAATTTTTGGTATATAACAAATTTTATTTTGACCAGAAAAAAATTAACAGAAACTTAGGGTTTTGCGAGTTTGGTTTTTCGATTTTTCGGTTTCGAAACTTCGTTACACTTAACTACTTAGCTAGTTTATGTTTAGTTAGGCTCTGATACCACTGTAAGTCCATGTTGCCCACCCCGGAGCTTGCGGGGAGGCGGAAAACATAATAAAAATTGGATTTTTATCAACTATAGGCAACATGGACCAAGCTTTAAGGATCTTTGCTAAACATAAACTAGCTAAAGCTAACTACAAAGTAGCTAAGTGATGGAAAGGTTATACCTTGAGCTCAAAGTCCTTCTCTCCTTGCTCCTTGGAATGGTAGAAAGAGGTCACCTTGCTTGTCTTCTCCCGTCAAAGAAGGATCCACCCGAAAGCCTCGACCTTTAGCTTCAACTCCAAGCTAGGAGTAACTAGAGTGCAAGAAATGCTAAGACTTGAACCCTAGAAGAGAGTAGAGAAGATCAAGTGAGGGTTTTTCTCAAGCTTTTTGTTTCTCAACACATGAGAGGGAGAGAGCTTGAGGGAGAGGATGAGCAAGAGAGAGAAATGATATGAGAGAATGAGAAATAATTGAGCCATTCTCACTAATATGTGTGAATAATTTTAATTGAATAATTAGCTTGAAAATTGTCATGGTAAATCATGACATGACCATTATCATTTCAATTTTGCAAAGATCAAAGAGCATCTTCCAAAAGAAATGATGATGGTCAAAGTGTCAACCTAGGTCAACAAGTCAATGAAGTCAAAAGGTCAACAACAACAACCATGCACAATTATTAAGCTAATTATCAATTAACTATAATACACACATAAGCAATAAGGTTAATAAAATGACAATAACCATTAACCCTAAACAAGGTCCTCTCCCCCAATCTCAAGCAACTGTGCATACGCACCCGCATTCGTGATCCGAGGAACACGAATACACAGAGAAAAACCAATCTCAAATCATATACTAGGATCCGGCTTAAATCAAAGCCCGCTAGTATAAACTGTCCGGACAGCAAACGTGCACAAGTGCGCGGATGCGAACGAACCCTGTCGCAAAACCATGCGACCTCTACTCATTTTGCCTAAAGGCGAATAGCTCTCTATGTGGGACTCTAAAGACTCGACACTACGCTGGCAGTGGGTTTAACCACAGACCGCAAGCGGCACTAGCTGTACGTAACGGTCCCCAGGTAGATGTCGATAAGAAGACTGACGAGGTGAACCCCATCTGCACTCCTACTGAGCCTGTATGTGACAGTCTCCGTACAGTCCGGTCTGTTCGTCTGATACATCGCATGGCGGGCCTAGGGGGCGGTGAACGTCAGTCCCCTAATAGCGGTACAAGTCGTGTCGGAGTGTAGCCCAGAACACCCTGAGATAACACTGGAAACCTACCAGTATATCTCGCTTGCCCTGCCCAGGGACTACTCGTGTAATGGCTCTCCTGGACACAGCGCGATGTCAACTCCCAATACCGGGAGAGACGAATCCTGTCTAACCGTCACTGCCTCCAAGTGCTTCGGGACTGCACCCAAAAACTACCTGTTTGCACGACTCCTTTGAGCCGTGGTAGGGTAGTAATCAAAGTGCAGTGGGAACACACTCGAGGCGAAGTGACAGTGTCAAGTCAGCGGACTAAGCTGTACTCATGTCACCTGGGAACTGATAACCGACGATAGGTATATTACCAACCAACAGTTCCCGACGAGTCCTGTCCAGTGTACTCGTAACCTAACGATCACCCGCATACTATCCCAAGTACGACGTACTAACGGCTGTGGGACAGACCGTCTCCCACACTGGGATGAGAAGCGCATACGCTAGTCTACTCCGGAGTATCGATGCCCTGTCTCGATAGTCCAACGACCAGGGACCTGTATAAGGATGTGCTTATAGATTACCCAGCTCCCACGAGTGCGAGCGCCATCACAACGCTGGTAATCAAGCAAAGATCCTAAGGGCTCTACTAATATGTATACCAGCAATATGCTAAAAGAAACACATGCACATATTAAAGCAGAGACAAACCAAGTAGCATACTACCATTTCGAGCAAGATTGTATATACAACTGTGAATATCCCAAGCTTCCATTAAGTAATATACAAACTAGTATGATACAGTAATGGCCTCTAGGGCATATACACTAACAGGTTATATGTGATATAGCCGGGTTACCGAATCAAGTGTTGATTCGATACATTGATACGCTTGATATTAGTCGGTTATATGCGATATGACCGGATCGTTAAATCAAGTGTTGATTTAATGATTTAATGCATAATTATATATTTGATATATTAATTTGCATTAACTAGTATTGGTTCACATTAAATGGATTTTCTCACTCGCTTGTGCATATTGTATATTCGATATAGTTTTGTGCACTTGATTGTATCATGTTTGATGATACATGCAAAATTGGTTAAGTGTAAAGATTGAACCATGGTTATATGAATGGTTAGGGTTATGATTACTTATTCATTTATTTATTTATTAGTTTTGGAAAATAAAAGCATAAAGAGAAAAAACAAAATGGTTTGCTTTCATTCTTTCTTTCATGAAGCTTGTTGAAGCTTCATGAAGCTTTTGACCAAGTGACCATTTTGTCTTCTTCTTTAACCCTAACCACTCACATAAACTCTAGTTAGCTCTCTACACTTGACTATGGTTTGATTATGATAAGAATGATTATTCTTTTCTATTCTATAATTCTTATCATAATATTCATCATCTTCTTCTTCTTCTTCACATGAAGAAGCTTGCTACCAACAATGGCAAAGTGAGAAAAAGAGTGAGAAATCCAATTCTAAAGTGAACCCACTTCCTATTTCTTCATCCTCTACCTCTTGCCAAGTAGTATAGGGTGTTTTCTTCACAAGTTTCATGACTTGGTGAAGTGGGAGCTTGATCTTGTGATGCCTCGACGTAGATCATCTTCGGCATCGTAGTCGATGACCTAGCCCGCCCATTTTTCCGATAAAGCCGACGCTAGAGCCCGGGATTCGATTTGGACAGCGAGGAGACTTCATTGCGGGGCTATGGAGGTGGAGGACCGGATCTACAAAGGTTGTATTTCGGTTCTTTTAGTTAAGTTGTTAACTAGTTTCTTTTCTCGCCTAAAATTCTAGTTAACGATCCGTATTAGGGTTTCTCGGCACCCGTAAAATTTGAAATTGGCATGGTTGATGCCTTGTGAGACCTCATTAGCGTGCCTAGGAACCCTACAGGAACTACTCCTAGCTCCGAGACGAACTTCTTCATCCAGACGGCTTCCTTGGCAGCATCATTCGCAGCAATGTACTCAGCTTCCATCGTAGAGTCTGCAACGGTATCCTGTTTTGAACTCTTCCAACTTACCGCCCCTCCGTTGAGGGTAAATACAAACCCAGAGATAGATTTGCTGTCGTCCTTATCGCTCTGGAAGCTCGAATCGGTAAAGGCCTCCATTTGGAGATCTGCATTACCATACACCAAGAACAATTCTTTAGTCTTTCGCAAGTACTTAAGAATGTTCTTCACAGCTGTCCAGTGGTTCTCCCTGGGTTGGATTGATACCTGCTTACAACACTAAGTGCATAAGCTACATCTGGGCGTGTACATAACATTGCATACATTATAGATCCTACTGCCGAAGCATAGGGTATGACGCTCATGCAAGCTCTCTCTTCATCGGTCTTTGGACAAGAATCCTTGGAGAGAGTGACCCCATGGCAAGCGGGTAAGGCACCCCGCTTGGAGTCTTCCATACTAAACCTTTTTAGGATGGTGTCAATGTACCTGGTTTGGGACAATCCCAATAACTTTTTGGATCTATCCCTATAGATCCTTATGTCCAGGATGTATGTGGCATCACCCAGGTCCTTCATGGAGAACCTTAGTGATAAGAAAGATTTGACCGACTGTAGCATAGGAATATCATTTCCTATCAGAAGAATGTCATCTACGTACAATACGAGGAATGCGACAGCTCTTCCTACAGCCTTCTTATAAACACAAGGTTCATCTGGATTTTTGATGAAATCAAACTCTTTGATAACATCATCGAAACAGATGTTCCAACTCCGAGATGCCTGCTTTAACCCATATATGGATTTAAGCAATCTATATGCTTTTCCGCTGCTCCCACTGTCAATGAAGCCCTCTGGCTGATCCATATAAACGCATTCTTCTAAATCTCCATTTAGAAATGCTGTTTTAACGTCCATCTGCCAGATTTCATAGTCGTAGTGAGCAGCAATAGCAAGTAGGATCCGAATGGATTTAAGCATGGCTACGGGCAAAAAAGTTTCGTCATAGTCCAAACCTGGTCTTTGACGAAAGCCTTTCGCCACAAGTCTTGCCTTATAGGTCTCTACCTGCCCATCTATACCAATCTTTCTTTTAAAGATCCATTTGTACCCCACAAATTTTACCCCAGGGGGAAAAACGTCCAAAGTCCATACTTTGTTGGTGTACATAGACTCCATTTCGGATCTCATGGCATCCAGCCACTTCACAGAGTCTTTACTCGTGATAGCTTGCTGAAAACTGGTAGGATCATCATCATCCATGATACAGTCTTCTCTGTCACCATCAATGAGGAAACCTTAGTACCTCTCCGGTGGGCGAGAAGTCCTACCAGACCTACGGAGTGGCCGAGGTTCTTCAATTTCTGTTGCAACATCCGGTTCAACCAAATCGTCATTTATAGTTTGTGTCTCTAGAACCTCTTCTAGATCCACCACCTTGCCATCATCCTTATCTGTGAAAAACTCTTTTTCTAAGAATGTAGCATGTTGAGAAACAAACACTTTTTGTTCCTCTTTGTGGTAGAATAGATATCCATAAGAATTCTTTGGATATCCCACAAAGTTACACATGACTGACCGTGTCTCGAGTTTGTCCGGATTCTGCTTTTTAACATAGGTCGGGCAACCCCAAATCTTAATTCTCTTAAGAGATGGTCTCTTCCTATGCCATATCTCATATGGCGTGGTAGATACGGTTTTGGTTGGAACCCTGTTTAGCAGAAATGCTGCAGTCTCCAATGCATGTCCCCAAAACGAGACGGGTAACTCAGCATCACTCATCATGGACCGGACCATATCTAATACGGTCCTATTCCGTCGTTCTGACACACCGTTGTGCTGTGGTGTGTAAGGAGGAGTGAGCTGAGAGAGAATCCTATTCTCTTTTAGGAAGTTTGCAAATTCTGTACTGAGATACTCACTACCTCGATCTGATCGAAGCATCTTGATACTCAAGCCGGTTTGTTTTTCTACTTCTTGTTTATATTCAATGAATTTCTTGAAAGCTTCGGACTTGTGCTTTAATAAAAATACATGACCGAATCTTGAGAAATAGTCAGTGAATGTAATGAAGTATGAAAAACCGCCTCTAGCCTGTGTAGACATTGGCCCACATACATCACTATGTATGAGGCCTAGGAGCTGAGTAGCTCTTTCTCCGTGTCCGGTAAACGGAGTTTTGGTCATTTTACCCTTGATACAAGACTGGCAAGTCGCATAAGATTTATATTCAAAAGAGTTTAAATATCCATCTTTGTGTAACTTGTTTAGTCTTGTTTCGTTAATATGACCAAGTCTACAGTGCCAAAGAAAAGCTTCATTTAATTCCGAAAGTTTTCTTTTATTAGTGTTTTGTATACTGAAAACTGTGTGTTGATTTAGGACATATATTCCGTTATTAAGCGTACCATACTCAACCAACATTTGATTCAGGTGAATGTTCATAACATTGTTCTGCAATACAAAATTATATCCTTCATTATCTAACAAAGAAACAGATATTATATTACAAAGCATACTTGGTACAAAATAACATGGATTCAAAACCAAAATACATCCAGATGGCAACCCCAAGTGATACTCTCCCACTGCGACTGTATGTACATTGGAACCATTTCCAACGCAGAGAGTATGGTCACCTGTCTTCAAAACTTTGCTATTTCTCAGCCCCTGCATAGAATTGCAAATGTGAGAACCTAAACCGGTATCTAATACCCAGGAAGCAGAGTTTATTGAAAAACAGTTTTCTGTCACAAACGCACCTGAAGCAGAAGCATCACCATGCTTCTTCTTGAGACTTAAGTACTCCGTGCAATTGCGCTTCCAATGTCCTGTCTTGTGGCAATGAAAACATTCGCCCTTCCCTGAGTCTCCAGCCTTGGACTTTTCCTTTCCCTTCACCTTTTTAACTCCACCCTTAGGATTAGTGGGTTTCTTCTTTTTCTTTCCCTTGGCCTTAGCTTTCGGGCGAGAAGAGGAAGACTGTCCAATAGTCATAACGGGAGTTTTTGCTGACTTCATAGTGCTCTCTGCACTCCTTAACATATTAAGGAGTTCAAGGAGTTCCTTCTCCATGCCGTGCATGTTGAAGTTCACTATGAATTGAGCAAAGGTGGAGGGGAGGGACTGCAGAATAATATCTATATATTGTTCATTGTCCATCGTCCATCTAAGGCCCTCAAGCTCTTCTATAAGAGCTATCATCTTCAGAACATGGTCTCCTACTGGTATGCCAGGGGCCATTCGCATCTGAAACAATTTCTTTGATGCTTCGTATCGCAATACGCGGGATTGCTCTCCATACAACTCCTTTGTATGGAGAAATATGGTTTGAATGTCCATATTCTCGTGCTGCTTTTGATGTGTATTGTCCATCGATGCAAGCGCGAGGCATTTGGCCGTGGCACAATCAGCGTCCCATGTCTTGCGGACTTCTTTGTCCGCAACTGAGGATTTTGGACCTGGGACGGGCGGGGCTGAAGCCGTGAGGACATATGATACTTTATCATAAGTCAAAGCGATTTTCAGATTCCTCAGCCAGTCTTTATAATTGGTCCCATTCAGTTTGTTTTTATCTAGTAGAAGCATGAGTCCAGTCATGGGTATCTGCCATTAAGAGAGAGAAAAGAATACACTCAGCGAAAGCTCTTGTATAGATCAGATTGGTTATTATCTTGTCTAATCGATGTTTCCCACTGCTTTTATCGAGTCTTTCTTTCAAACCTTAAAAAGAAAAACTAGCCAGGATTAATTACAGTTTACAACTTCGCTAACCATTCAGCCAGGCCAGTGTCGGTACTTGAGGGAGGTTCCCCGTGCTTTCGCACGGACCTAATTAGAGTAAACCTCGTTTTCCCAGAGGCGGAGCCCCGTTAACACCTTTCTAGACACCTAATGAGTTAGCTAATTGTAAACTGTAAAACTCTCCTAGGAGCAACTATTGCCCACAGTGGGATCGGGATCCAACCATAACATGGAAGGTATGCAATCTCATTGCAAATTTCAACTATTGAAATTCCCGATGTGGTTTTTACCCCTAATACTCGTGATCTTGGATAAGGTCAACAAATCACGAGTACTAGTCAAGCTCAACCCGTCATTTCTTGATTAATTAGACCCGTTCACATCACCCTTGGCTAAGGTCAACAAAGTCATATGCCCATCCTAATTAATCTGCATCATATGCATTTGTAGGAAGACATCACTTAGCTACCATACACTACGCCTTGGCTAAGGTCAACAAACGTAGCACGAATACTAAGTACTCTACTTCCTAAAATGACGGAGGGTTGCAGATGATTTTTAAGAAAATCTTTAACGCTTTGAGCTTGATATCGTTGTAGAATCAATTGGTTTTCAAAAGGAGTGGCTTAAGCTCCGCAGTTTTGAAATATAGCTTTTTCATAAATAGCCGAGTGGTTTTCAAATCCGATTCTACAACATCTTTTTAGGTTTATTTTCTTTACATTAATCACATTAATGTAATCCCATCATTTAAGTCCTTAAACCAATCACCGAAAAGAAACGAAAATAACACGTACGCTTATGCCATCCGCATTCGCCGCAATGTTTCGTTATGCACCGTTAGGTTACTTAACTAACGGCATACCGGGACGGGACTAGAGCAGGTGTAAAACATAAGCAACGTCTACTATATATCATATATATTATATGTCATTCGTCTCAGATATCACAAAACACAGGCAGCAGAAACATAGATATAAAGTGGGATATACTAGGACGTCCGTATTTAGTATTTAGCCAAAATAGAAAATACGGATTCCACAGTCGCGATGAATAGCCAAGCCCACACCCTGGACCCCTACGAGAGCGGCAAGTGACCCTACCAATTCTGAAGTTTAGGAGACCCGGTCTCGACTCCTCGAGATGGCCTCCCACTGAACCCAAGAATCCGGTCACCTGTGCTCCCCACCTTGGGTCCATCCTAATGCGGAAAAGTAAATAATACACAACACTGGTGACACAACCTCAACCCGGAAGTGCCCCAAATAAAAGAATATAACATTACATTTGAATTTACATGAATGAAAATATAAAACTCTCATCTCACATAAAAAAAACCCGGCTATTCAATCGCGACAATCCTACACATCATATCTCAGCAACACATAATATCTCATATCATCAACGTAAGTAAGTATGCATACCCCAATTGTCGTTGATGTATAGAAACGAAACCGGCGATATCGAACATACTACACTTACGGTCACAGAAAAGAAAGTGTAAAACTACAATATTTGGAATCCACATTCTCTTTAGACATCATAAATGCGAAATATCACATATTTCGTATTTCATGCCTAAACTATATGAATTCCACATATTGTATCACATTCTAGATAAACAGACAGTATTAAAGTTTTCGAACGAACGATCAAGTACCCAAGATTCACTAAAGCTCAACACTTGAGCAGGGTTCAAAAAATCCAGAGTGTGACACAGTAGTAGCGGTCCAGCCGTAGAAGGGTCAAGCCAACGCCTCACATGTGGCACGCCGTACTGCCCCAAACCCTAAGGTTCAAAGAGCAGTTCAAGACGGTCACATAATCGAGTTAAGGTTTGTTGTCTTCTAGAGGGACCACCTCAAAAAGACTTGCACGTACCTCCAAAATATTTAAACCCCGTGAACAGTGAGCAAATGATACTCGTTCAAACACTTCAATACTTTCTAATTTACCCGGAAAAGCAACGAAATGAAAATTCCGATCGAATCTACACGTCCAAAACCATCTCCAGAAAATACAGTACTAAATTCAGATTAAAAATACCCTAAAAAATATACAAGCAGAATGAAGCATTACTGTATAAATATGATTCATTGATTGCTAAGTACGGCCGCGGAGCCGCGGCCGTAGCAAGCTTAGTCCGCGTTTCCGCGACAAGATTCACTGTTCATTGCATAATTTTTATACCGTAATTCTTTTATTTTCCTGCTGAATTTTTTACATATTTTTAATTCTGAAAAACAGCAGTTTTTAAAATTTGTCCAGAGAAGGTCTTAAAATGTCGTATTTTTGTCTGATCGGGATTTTTACTTCATAAAAGCGTCGCCTAATGTTCTAGGTCGGCTCTGATACCAATGTTAGGTTTTCCAAGCACCCTATGTAGAGTTTGGAAGCATCACATGTCACAAAGTTTAAATTTTTATGGTGCTAAGCAAGCATATAAAGGAATCGATCCTAGAAAATTAGGGTTTCAAAAGATAAAGGCAATAAAGACTAGGGTTTCGAGACTACAACCTTTGTAGCTCCCTTTGCTAGACTCTTTGGTCTCTTGGGTGTTGGAAGAAGGTCATCTTGAAGTCTTCTCGTGTCCACGACGGTCCATCCGAAGTTCCTCGTCCAAGCTCGCAACTTCACTTTTCAAGATGAGAAATGAAGAGAACACTCTAAACAAGTTGGCTAAACTTGTGTAGAATGATGTTGTGGTTATGATTCTCACTTCAAAAAACTTTCTTTATGTGTGTTTTACTCACTAGAAGAAACTAGAGAGAAAAAGGTGAAGGAAGAAGAAGATGGTGGCTTTTTTTAACAAGAGTAAAAATGATAACCATAGCAAGTAAAAAGAAAATATATGTATATATATTTTCTAATCCTCATCTCAAACCATGGTTAGATGATGGAGACATTATTTAACTTGAGTTTAAAACACAAAGAGAAGGATAACTCATGGTTAGAAGTAGGTGAGCATGGTTAGGTTTAAAGAAGAATGTAGAAGCAAGCAAGAATTATCCTTTTCTTTTCTATTTTGTTTTAAACATAAAATCAAATAATAATCCATCCATTTATCCATGGTGTGAGTCTTATATTGCCACCATTTCCATGTGTAAACAACCATGATAGATAGTGTATGTATGTATGTATATATGCACATCCATATGTGCATGAAACTAGTAAGATAGAAAGAAAAACATACATGCATGCATACACCCATCACATACAAGGAAAAAGGTTTTAAGTGAGAAAACTAATGGTTAAATGATAAATCAACACTTGATTTATCAATCCGGCCATATCACATATGACCCTACAAAAAGCAAGCCGCCCGATCAATGTACGGTATCATATACGCGCATTTTAATCGGGTCCATGCACATATCGCATACGCGCACCACAACGTTTCTCCTGGACTAGGTAACTCCTGTGTGGGACTCTAAGACTCGTCAACACGCCGGCAGAGGGTGATGATCATATCAAGCACCCCCAAGCCGCAAGCGGTCAGCTAAACGTTACGGCCACCCGGGTATTGAGCGATCAGAAGAAAACAAGCGAACCTGCTACAACTCCCGTCGAGCCAACCGGCAACACTACCGTACAGTCCGGTCTCTTCATCAGATATGCTGCATATCGAGCCTAGGGATGGTCACGTCGACCCCAATAACTCAATAAGTCGTGCCGGTGAATAGTCTATAACAGATCGAGAAACTACTGATAACACTTATCAGCAAATCTCAGCAGCCCTGGCCAGGGACTTACTGATATAACCAGTCGGGCACAGCACAGCATCAACTCCCAATACCGGGAGAGACGAAACCCCTCCTATCGCTCATCTTCTTCGTGTGTCTCGGGACTGTACCTAATGGCCACCTGTTTGCACGACTCAGTAGAGCCGTGGTAGGGTGGCAATCAAAGTACAGTGGGAGAACACACAAGACTCTATGACGATCTCGGGTCTACAGACTAACCTGAACCAGTGTCACCTGAGAACTGCTATCCGACGATAGATATAATTCCATATAGGAGTTCTCGGTGAGTCCGTCCAGTGTACCCAGTCACCACTGAGCATCCGTATATGATCTTGATGTCAAACATCGATGAATGTGGGAACATTCATCGCCCATCGTATGGGTCTAGTATCACATACGCTAGTCTATTCTGGTATATCAATGCCCCGTCTCGATATACCTACGACTAGGGACTTTCCAGGATATGCTTATAGACTACAGATGTCCCACTAGTATGATCTCTATCATAATCAGAGCAGTCAAGCCGATATCCTCAGGGCTTTATCGGCATGTATGAATGAATAAAAGTGTAACGTTTTGAAAATCGTTTCGGTGAAATTTCGGAAAATCAGTAAAATAAGGGGGGTTTTCCGTAAAAAGTCAAAATACAAATATCTTTATTATAAAATTAAATATACATATTCTAGCTATGTAATTGCTATTAATTTGTATTTATTGAGCCACTGGTGAAATTTCAAATTTTCTGAAAAATTTTCCGAAATTAATTATTTTAATATTATTTTAAGCCGTCACTAATACATTTAATTAGGGAAAATTACAAATTGGAATGAGAGTTGAAACAAATTTTGTGCATTATAACACATTAAACAAAATTTTATCATATGGTTTTTGAAATGAAATGGTTTGCCAAAACGGTTTAGAAAATATCGAAGAAAAAGGCTTTTTTTAGTGATTTTAGTGTAAATGGTTGTTTGGGGTATAGTATTTATCCTTTTTCTTAACCCACACACTCACATTCCCTCACCCCTCTACCTTGGCCGGCCCCACCAAGGCAGCAGCCCCCTTCTTTCCCCTCACATCTTTCCTTGCAAAGAAAGGAAAAAAAAAGAAAATGAATAAAGAAAGGCATAATGAAAGAGGTATGGTTTTGTTTGACTTGGGGTAAATTAATCACACACATTTCACTCTCTCTCTCCTCTCCTCTCACTTGGCCGAGCCCTCCCACTTCAGCCCCAAATTTTCTCCACGTCTTTTGCTCTTCAAAAAATCCACAAATTGCTACAAAAATCCACATAAAACATCACTAATCCCTAATCTAATCTCTACCCATTTTTCTTTTGTCCAAGCTAGCATGAATCAAGGAGCAAGATGATGATTTGGGAGGCTAAGATTCATGCTAAATCTCAAGATTCTAAGAGGTATAAATTTTAAACCTATAATGAAATTGTTAGTTATTGCTTAGAGCAAATTTAATTAAGTGTTAATTATAGTTCTATTTCAAGATTTGGAAATTAAAGAAAAGGGTTTAAATACTAAGTTAGGGTTTAGGTCAATTGATCATGATCTAATTGTGTGGTTAACATCTAGTGGGCATGCTAAAACAAAGCTAATTACTAGGTTGCTAATTGTATTTCTAAATTTGTTCTAATTATGCTAAATTTTGCTAACTAGATATTTTGGAAATTTATTAAATGGTTTAGATTAAAATATAATTAAGATTTCATGTCATTATTAACATTATAATGAGTGGTTTAATACTTTTGGTTCATGCAAAGCCAAGCTTAGTTGTTTTGTGCATTTTTACTTGAAATTGTTAAAATTTGATAAAATTGCGAAACTAGAATTTTTAGTTTTATAAAAATTGATGAGATTAAATTGTGGAAATGGTTTATATGACATAATTATGATAATTAGTTGATATTATAGCCATTAGTTTTGTTAAAACATCAAGTTTCGAATTAAAACGAAAATTAAGTGCTTTCTAGGTTTTCGGAAATAAATCGATTTAATCAATTTATTGGTTTTGATGATTTCACCCTATTTCATATATAGTTTAGTGTTTGTGAATATGCAAATGGGTGTGTTTAGGTTTTTCTCGATGGTTTGGCGTTTGTACGCCGACGTCGAGGGTTTTTGGGTTGATCTGTGAAAGCAACCATAGGTTTTGACCTATGTGGGATTCGTGAGTCGTTTTAGTCATGAGTCGGATTTTAATGCGATACGGTGCGTTATGATATATAGGTACCCCACGTGGACTTCGAGACGACAATCAAGCGCGTGGCGACGTCGGCACCGGCGAGCGAGGACCAGGTGAGTAGATTTATATCTACGGGGAGAAGTCGGGTGGATGGCGTATAGCACCCCCGCAGTTCGTGGTGATGTATACGAACACGTATACACACATATATAAATTGTTTATATATTGTTTGAGTTATTGATGATAAATATGGATATTTGGTGTTCTTGGATGATTGAGTGTCGCGAAACCCTAGAGTAGCGGTTGCACCACACATGCACACACCCACCCATACTTGCATACATTCTTCTTTCATAGGTGCATATATGGGATTATATATTTATGTGTTCACCTGGGTATGGGACTAGGTGTTCACATACTGGATTGAGGGTGATACTTGGGATTGAGATGAGTCGATGAGATTTGAGTTGAGACCGTGAGATCGGTGATATGGCAGGATTCGTACTTGAGATACGTCCTGATGTTATAGCGGATCTTTGGATGACGATGCCATGTGAATGGTGATATATATATATATATATATATAAAATGGTTGATATGTGATCGTGATATGAGATATGATATTGACCCGTACCCAGGTTTGGGGATGCCGTGCGACGGATTTACGTACGAGCTATATATTGATGATTGATCCGCACTCTTGACTTGGGATGTCTGATTATAGATATGGTATCGGATATGATATTATTGAGGCGGGATCACCGACTAATATATATAGGTATGTATATGTATCGACTCAGATGTTAGGCGGTTTCCTTACCTGTAGTTCAGCTTTTTAGTTCAGCCTGTTAGTTCAGCCGTATAGTTTAGTGTAGTTGTTAGACTAGATTAGACTCCTACCTATTTCAAAACTAACGGATCGTGGGTATTTTAAAAGACAGGTCAAGGGATTCTACGGATATTTCAAAAGACGTATCTTTTCTTAAAAACACCGTAGCCCTTATTTTCAAAACGCCGCGATTCGTGTTATTTCAAAGGGCACTATTGTAGGACTTATATTAGGGTAATGCAGATTAGTTATAGTTGTGTCTAGTATTTAGCTCCCGCACATTATTGCTGTTGCTCCGCATCGCATCCATATTGTGATTCATATGCCTTTATTGACATTATGTTGTTAGGACACCAGCACCATTACCGATGATGCGTATGTACCACGTACACTTATTTGCCGGCTCACACACATCTTCATTGGTAATTGCCATGTCACGTACACTTTAGAAAATACTATTTGCTTGACTTAGCTTATTAGATAATAGTTTTGACATGATATTACTGTACTTGCCTTATATGCCAGTTTAGACATTGTAGTTATTAGTTGTCACTTCATGCATACTGTTATTCATTGTTATGCCGCATTCATGGATTCTCATGCATATATTCACTATTTTACGTGCTATTGAGGTTTTGGATTTGGATTTCCATGAGATTTTATGGATTTGGGGGAAAACCGCAAAACTTATACAAACTTCTTCTCTCTCTCTTTTAAATGAAAAGCGCGGTTTTTCCCATGATGTATGAGTCGTCCACCATGAGTTTGCTGATGGATTTCGAGACCCGATTCGAGGAGACGGATGAACCGTTTCGGGTACATGGTGGACCCGGTAAGGTACCCCGGGGCAAGAAGCACGTGGTGATGACGATGTGAGCCTGGCAGGGGAGCACTACCTACCGGTGATTTTACCCAACGCGTCGGATATCCGGAGGATACCGTCATGGTCTTGAGATGGATGGTAGGGGCCGGTCTGGACTGACGGCGCCCTAGATATTGTGATTGAGACATTGAGATTTCGAGATATTGAGGTACAGAGACTGTGATACACAGATATCGAGATATTGGGATTACGTTTTGTGCCGATGCTAGGCACTGTTTTATACTGATTTCATTATGATACCTCATTTTAAAAAAATACAGAAATCTCACTAATTTATGAAAGCAGTTTTCTTCAGTACATGCATTCTGTTTCATGCATTCATACTTCATCCATATGATATATTGCTACCAGAGGCACTGACATGGGCACATGGTATTACACTTAGGTTAGATATTTGCCCTAACCATTGTTAAGGGTTGCTGGTTATATATTTGAGGATATATAATAAGCATTGACCTAGGATTGCGTTATTTATGCGATTTCTTTCCGTAGATGTTTTTCTATTCACGAGTTGGCAACTCACCCCCGTTGTGCCATAGTTCTTGCAGGTTTTGCCGTACAGGTTCCATTACGGCTTTGCTGGCACTATTTCCATTTCCGGGTGACTTGCTAGTAGGTGGGTTTACTTGTATCGTACCCCCATTATATATCTCGTATATCATTATTCTGTTGTATCTAGAAGTTCCATCAACCAAACATGTATTTATTCCAGATAGAGACCAGTGATGTTTTTTCTTTCGACCTTAGAGTCGCGCGTTGTATTTCTATGGTTTTCTTGCTATTTTGAGTTTCCTTTTGATTTTGATCCTCGCCGTTGGCGTTGTATATTATATAGCTTGTGTGGTTGTGACCGTCGATTGACGAAGAGCTAGCTCCCGCTTGGGGATGCCTTTTTATTGATTTCGTATACTATTCATGTTGTATCCCGTTTGGGGGCCAGTATTTACAAAGGAGACTCTGTCGAAATTTTCAGGAAATTTTTGATGTTTTTAGAAACCCGCATAATTCGGCTTATGCTATTGAAACTACTTGTTTTAAATTGGTTTTCCTTCACTCTACTACTTTTCTTGGTTTGGATTTCTGGGGTTTCGGTTTACTTAGATTACGTACGCCTCGAGACGTTCGTAGTTTAAGTGCCGGTCTTGTTCCGTACTTTCGGGACGTGACAAAGTTGGTATCAGAGCGTTAGGTTTTACCTTCGGAGCGTAGGATAACCCTTGGTTGATGGAATAGGTGACTAAAGTAGAGTGACGTACCGTGGGTATGTTCCGCGGCATACTTACGATACGCTACTCCACTTAAGAAGCCTTAGGATGTACATTTCTTTATTCAGTATTATATTCATTCCTGATCTAGCCTCATCAGTACTAGTTATGGTTTTGCTGCCACGATTACGGGCAGGGAGAGCTACGGCTAGAGTTGCGTTCAGCATGAGCTCGTCAAGAACGAGGACTGACCAGGGCATGATTCTGGCGACACACGATTGCAGAGATGTGTCTTTTCATTGTGTCTTCGCACCACGAGCGTTGGGTGGATTGATGTATGAGATTACTCGGACGTGCCGATTCGCACTAGAGGATTGAGCCACTGATAGAGGCCAGCCAGATTTTGATGACCATTGAAGTATTGCTTACTCCTGATGATTGAGGCACCGTTCAGCGTGCAGACGAGAAAGCCAGTTATTGCTACAAACGATGAGATATTGCCCCAGATGCTGGAGTTAGTGCAGAATGAGTTGTACTAAGAGATGATAGAAGGTCGCTAGTCATCGTGGATGAATGACTAGGACAAGTGGATCGTTCGCCTACCCCGATGCGAGGTCATCAGATAGATTGATTCCAGCTAGAGACGACTTCACGCGGAGACGTTGGGAGTCGACAGAGACGATCGAATGTCAGAAACCTATTATTCCAAGTTTAAAATAGTCGGAAAGACATGCAGGCAATTCTATGGTCCCTCTAGAAGAATGAAACCCTAACTCGACTTAATGACCGTGTGAAAGCCTTTGAACCTTCGGGTTTGCGGCAGTTCTACGGCGCCATTAGTGAGGCTTGGGTTTGCCCTTCTATGGCTGGACCACCGATGCTGTGGTATGTACTCGATACTATTAAACTGTGCCCAAGATGTTGAGCTCTTGGGGGATTATGAGGTTTTGACGACTCGATCGGATGGCTCGACTTAATTCGGATGCTAGGTGGTGAGATGCATTTCTTGGGAGACTCCCGATACGAGGATAGCCGTTGGAGCTCAGTCCATGCAGCCACGACGAGACGAGTCCGAAGCGGTCGACCTTAGCGAAAGGTGAAGTAAGAGGTTCGTACCAGATCTAGATGAAACGACGTTCCACTCCGCCGACATCAGAGATGCGATACGTATGCCGAGGCATTGTACTTGGATATACCTTCCAGAAGGAGTCACGTTGAGTATGCAGCCGTTCCAGAACGAGAACAGATCTAGTAAGGGACGATGACTTCCGGACAGTTCGGCAGAGACAAGATTTGGGAGAGATCTCGATAGGACCTTTCTGGAATAAATTACGAGAAGACTTGGACCCAGTAGTGGTCAGTTATGCACACCGGCAGGCCAGAGTTCAGGATCGTCGACGAGACATGCTATGAGTGACCACGGCAGTTGGCCAGAGATTCTTGGAGGATGTTCTTTAGCGGGACTATTCCGCCATATTTGATTTCGGTATTTTGGATGATCTATTCGCATGACTGATTTTGATGATTGAGTTTCATGGCATTTGTTTTCATGTACCATGGTTGCACCTACTGAGTATTTACGGTTTTTGCACTCGGTATGATTCACATATGCTTGCAGTGCAGTGATACGCATTTTGTGCACTTAGATGCACTGGACTTCGATTTCGATTGTGATACTCGATATTTGTTTTGTGTACCTTGTGCACCTGATTTGATTTTGCGCATGTTCGGCGCTTGATATTGGATTTCATGATTTCGTGCATGATGGATACACCTGCCTTGGATTTTCGCACATGTTGAGCGCATGTTTTGAGATGTAATTTTGGTGCACACCAGATGCACTAAATCGAGATTTTTCGTGCATGTCAGATGCATCTGATTTTGCTGTCAGGCACACATGTTGCCTACGACTGATATTTCGTGCACACCCGATGCACTTAGATGTTGTTTCTGTGCATATGTATGGCACATATATGGATTTTGATTTCCGTGCGCACCAGACACACGTAGTATTCATACGCGTATTTTGGGATTGATTTTTCTTATAGAGCAGTACGTTTTTATGATATTGCTATGTGTTTTCATACTGAGCAGGACTAGTCAGAGGACAGTACCTGAATATATTTTGCATGCATTGATAGTTATTGAAGGGATTTCCAAAAAGCGAGCTATAGCCTCAGCATTTACCTACGTGTCTGATATGACACGAAATGTTTAAAACAAGGAGACCCTTCTAAATTGTTTCCAAAACGGCGGAACGTACATTTCAAACAAAAGTATATATGTATATAGTTATTTTCTTATGATAGACGTCCTCCACTGTGCAGTGTTATACGCGTTGCACAGCGACTTAAAGAGATTTGGCATGCATTTCCTTCAGATACTTACATATATAGATTCGATATTTACATGTATAGTTTCGAGTTATATCATATTGGTTTTGCTTTGGATTTGGCATTGATGTCTTCCCCATGACTCCGATGATTGCGGGATGCTTGACGGAGTTTTGATTTGAGTTATATGCTCATTTTTCATGCGCATGCGCTGCGCTACGATTTGTTTTATGTATTTACGATTTCGGAGCCCCGACGACTTGATGGTTTTGCTTAGATGTTTTAGTATTTGGGGAGAGTTTTAATTTTAATTCGGGGACCGAATTTCTTTAAGGGGGGAAGATTGTAACGTTTTGAAAATCGTTTCGGTGAAATTTCGGAAAATCGGTAAAATAAGTGGGGTTTTACGTAAAAAGTCAAAATACAAATATCTTTATTATAAAATTAAATATACATATTCTAGCTATGTAATTGCTATTAATTGGTGTTTATTGAGCCACTGGTGAAATTTCAAATTTTCTGAAATTTTTTCCGAAATTAATTATTTTAATATTATTTTAAGCCGTCACTAATACATTTAATTAGGGAAAATTATAAATTGGAATGAGTTGAAACAAATTTTGTGCATCATAACACATTAAACAAAATTTTATCATGTGGTTTTTGAAATGAAATGGTTTGCCAAAACGGTTTAGAAAATATCGAAGAAAAAGGCTTTTTTTTTAGTGATTTTAGTGTAAATGGTTGTTTGGGGTATAGTATTTATCCTTTTTCTTAACCCACACACTCACATTCCCTCACCCCTCTACCTTAGCCGGCCCCACCAAGGCAGCAGCCCCCTTCTTTCCCCTCACATCTTTCCTTGCAAAGAAAGGAAAAAAGAAGAAGAAAATGAATAAAGAAAGGCATAATGAAAGAGGTATGGTTTTGTTTGACTTGGGGTAAATTAATCACACACATTTCACTCTCTCTCTCCTCTCCTCTCACTTGGCCGAGCCCTCCCACTTCAGCCCCAAATTTTCTCCACCTCTTTTGCTCTTCAAAAAATCCACAAATTGCTACAAAAATCCACATAAAACATCACTAATCCCTAATCTAATCTCTACCCATTTTTCTTTTGTCCAAGCTAGCATGAATCAAGGAGCAAGATGATGATTTGGGAGGCTAAGATTCATGCTAAATCTCAAGATTCTAAGAGGTATAAATTTTAAACCTATAATGAAATTGTTAGTTAATGCATAAAGCAAATTTAATTAAGTGTTAATTATAGTTCTATTTCAAGACTTGGAAATTAAAGAAAAGGGTTTAAATACTAAGTTAGGGTTTAGGTCAATTGATCATGATCTAATTGTGTGGTTAACATCTAGTGGGCATGCTAAAACAAAGCTAATTACTAGGTTGCTAATTGTATTTCTAAATTTGTTCTAATTATGCTAAATTTTGCTAACTAGGTATTTTGGAAATTTATTAAATGGTTTAGATTAAAATATAATTAAGATTTCATGTCATTATTAACATTATAATGAGTGGTTTAATACTTTTGGTTCATGCAAAGCCAAGCTTAGTTGTTGTTTTGTGCATTTTTACTTGAAATTGTTAAAATTTGATAAAATTGCGAAACTAGAATTTTTAGTTTTATAAAAATTGATGAGATTAAATTGTGGAAATGGTTTATATGACATAATTATGATAATTAGTTGATATTATGGCCATTAGTTTTGTTAAAACATCAATTTTCGAATTAAAACGAAAATTAAGTGCTTTCTAGGTTTTCGGAAATAAATCGATTTAATCAATTTATTGGTTTTGATGATTTCACCCTATTTCATATATAGTTTAGTGTTTGTGAATATGCAAATGGGTGTGTTTGGGTTTTTCTCGATGGTTTGGCGTTTGTACGCCGACGTCGAGGGTTTTTGGGTTGATCTGTGAAAGCAACCATAGGTTTTGACCTATGTGGGATTCGTGAGTCGTTTTAGTCATGAGTCGGATTTTAATGCGATACGGTGCATTATGATATATAGGTACCCCACGTATACTTCGAGACGACAATCAAGCGCGTGGCGACGTCGGCACCGGCGAGCGAGGACCAGGTGAGTAGATTTATATCTACGGGGAGAAGTCGGGTGGATGGCGTATAGCATCCCCGCAGTTCGTGGTGATGTATACGAACACGTATACACACATATATATATTGTTTATATATTGTTTGAGTTATTGATGATAAATATGGATATTTGGTGTTCTTGGATGATTGAGTGTCGTGAAACCCTAGAGTAGCGGTTGCACCACACATGCACACACCCACCAATACTTGCATACATTCTTCTTTCATAGGTGCATATATGGGATTATATATTTATGTGTTCACCTGGGTATGGGACTAGGTGTTCACATACTGGATTGAGGGTGATACTTGGGATTGAGATGAGTCGATGAGATTTGAGTTGAGACCGTGAGATTGATGATATGGCAGGATTCGTACTTGAGATACGTCCTGATGTTATAGCTGATCTTTGGATGACGATGCCATGTGAATGGTGATATATATATATATATATATATATATATATATATATAATGGTTGACATGTGATCGTGATATGAGATCTGATATTGACCCGTACCCAGGTTTGGGGATGCCGTGCGACGGATTTACGTACGAGCTATATATTGATGATTGATCCGCACTCTTGACTTGGGATGTCTGATTATATATATGGTATCGGATATGATATTATTGAGGCGGGATCACCGACTAATATATATACAGGTATGTATATGTATCGACTCAGATGTTAGGCGGTTTCCTTACCTGTAGTTCAGCTTGTTAGTTCAGCCTGTTAGTTCAGCCGTATAGTTTAGTGTAGTTGTTAAACTAGATTAGACTCCTACCTATTTCAAAACTAACAGATCGTGGGTATTTTAAAAGACAGGTCAAGGGATTCTACGGATATTTCAAAAGACGTATCTTTTCTTAAAAACACCGTAGCCCTTATTTTCAAACACCACGATTTGTGTTATTTCAAAGGGCACTATTGTAGGACTTATATTAGGGTAATGCAGATTAGTTATCGTTGTGTCTAGTATTCAGCTCCCGCACATTATTGCTGTTGCTCCGCATCGCATACATATTATGATTCATATGCCTTTATTGACATTATGTTGTTAGGACACCAGCACCATTACCGATGATGCGTATGTACTACGTACACTTATTTGCCGGCTCACACACATCTTCATCGGTAATTGCCATGTCACGTACACTTTAGAAAATACTATTTGCTTGACTTAGCTTATTAGATAATAGTTTTGACATGATATTACTGTACTTGCCTTA
Source organism: Agapanthus africanus (assembly GCA_030015575.1). Lineage (NCBI taxonomy): Eukaryota > Viridiplantae > Streptophyta > Magnoliopsida > Asparagales > Amaryllidaceae > Agapanthus > Agapanthus africanus. Next base: position 310,974,256 of record CM057345.1, on the reverse strand, counting down.
TATGCTAGTTTAGACATTGTAGTTATTAGTTGTCACTTCATGCATACTGTTATTCATTGTTATGCCGCATTCATGGATTCTCATGCATATATTCACTATTTTACGTGCTATTGAGGTTTTGGATTTGGATTTCCATGAGATTTTCTGGATTTGGGGGAAAACCGCAAAACTTATACAAACTTCTTCTCCATCTCTTTTAAATGAAAAGCGCGGTTTTTCCCATGATGTATGAGTCGTCCACCATGAGTTTGCTGATGGATTTCGAGACCCGATTCGAGAAGACGGATGAACCGTTTCGGGTACATGGTGGACCCGGTAAGGTACCCCGGGGCAAGAAGCGCGTGGTGATGACGATGTGAGCCTGGCAGGGGAGCACTACCTACCGGTGATTTTACCCGACGCGTCGGATATCCGGAGGATACCGTCGTGGTCTTGAGATGGATGGTAGGGGCCGGTCTGGACTGACGGCGCCCTAGATATTATGATTGAGACATTGAGATTTCGAGATATTGAGGTACAGAGACTATGATACACAGATATCGAGATATTGGGATTACGTTTTGTGCCGATGCTAGGCACTGTTTTATGTTGATTTCATTATGATACCTCATTTTAAAAAAATACAGAAATCTCACTAATTTATGAAAGCAGTTTTCTTCAGTACATGCATTCTATTTCATGCATTCATACATCATCCATATGATATATTGCTACCTGAGGTACTGACACGGGCACATGGTATTACACTTGGGTTAGATATTTGCCCTAACCATTGTTAAGGGTTGCTGGTTATATATTTGAGGATATGTTATGATCATTGACCTAGGATTGCGTTATTTATGCGATTTCTTTCCATAGATATTTTTCTATTCACGAGTTGGCAACTCACCCCCGTTGTGCCATAGTTCTTGCAGGTTTTGCCGTACAGGTTCCATTACGGCTTTGCTGGCACTATTTCCATTTCCGGGTCACTTGCTAGTAGGTGGGTTTACTTGTATCGTACCCCCATTATATATCTCGTATATCATTATTCTGTTGTATCTAGAAGTTCCATCAACCAAACATGTATTTATTTCAGATAGAGACCAGTGATGTTTTTTCTTTCGACCTTAGAGTCGCGCGTTGTATTTCTATGGTTTTCTTGCTATTTTGAGTTTCTTTTTGATTTTGATCCTCGCCGTTGGCGTTGTATATTATATAGCTTGTGTGGTTGTGACCGTCGATTGACGAAGAGCTAGCTCCCGCTTGGGGATGCCTTTTTATTGATTTCGTATACTATTCATGTTGTATCCCGTTTGGGGGCCAGTATTTACAAAGGAGACTCAGCCGAAATTTTCAGGAAATTTTTGATGTTTTTAGAAACCCGCATAATTCGGCTTATGCTATTGAAACTACTTGTTTTAAATTGGTTTTCCTTCACTTTACTACTTTTCTTGGTTTGGATTTCTGGGGTTTCGGTTTACTTAGATTACGTTCGCCTCGAGACGTTCGTAGTTTAAGTGCCGGTCTTGTTCCGTACTTTCGGGACGTCACAAAAAGCGTGATCAAATCAACATGTCAGATAAAGAAGAACCAGATAGCATACTATCATGTCGAGCAAGAATGTATACTGAATATATATATATATGTATAGATACATCCACTATCATATAATGGCCTCTAGGGCATACATATATCCAACATTAACTAGGGTTTAGATTTAGGGTTAAAACCATGATTAACAACCATGGTGGGTTAACCCATTTGTATTAAGTATTTGGACTTTAAAAAGGGGTTTCATTTATTTGTGTGTTTTGTTTATTTGAATTTCTTTTTTTTTTTCTCTTTTGTTGACTTGGTGTGAGAGAGGGAGTATGGGCATGGCATGAGCCATGCTCATTAAATGAAGAGAGAGGGAAAGAGAGAGGGGCGTGTTTGACTTGGGGTCTCTCATTCTCACTCTCACTTCTCACTCTCACTCTCATACACACACACACACTCACCTAGCAGCAGCTGCAGCAGCACTTAGCAGCAGAAGAAGAAGCCCCAGCAGAAGCAACTAGCAGCAACAACAGTATCATCATCATCAGCAGCAGCAGCAAGCAGTGGCAACAGCAACATCAGCAGCAGCCCCCAGCAGCTGCAGCAGCACTTCCCATCTTCTCCACCTCCTTTCTCCTTGCACCTAGGGTCTTGTAAGGTATAAAATCTGAGTCCAACTTCGTGTTTGCTTAACATATGTGTAGTTTAGCTTCGGTTTGTGTAAAAAGTGAGATTTTGGGCTTGAAATGGTGATTTGTGTAGTCTTATGGTTAAGTGCAGTTAGTGTTGGTTAACCTAGCCTAATTAGGTTTTATTAAGGCTATGTAAACCTAATTAGACCCCAGATTACACCAAAATAGCATAGGGTTTCAAATTTGCAGAATTTAGTGTTTTAAGTGAAATTTTGGCTCTCTGTGATCTGCTATAGGCCCGAGTAATTCAGGCTGAAATTGAGTTAACTGGAGCTTGTATACAAGGTATAGACCACACCACCTGAACACGAAGCCCCTACTCTACCTTCAGGCCGCCGGTTTATTCATTTTGGCCGCAATTTGCGGCCAGATAGGGGAGTCTTGGGTTGGGTCCGTGTGGGTAGGAGTCTGCTATTATTTTAGGGCCAGTGGTATGTGCAATTTTGTTAGTTTCTCTCTGTAGGAAAATCTAGGACGTTATATCATATTTCTAGTACGTTTGGTTCGTGCGATATACGCGATACACGAGTGGGTTCTTTGATCCAGTGCGTCGCGACGTGTCGGGTTAGTTTTAGACGCGTACACATGTTTTAGCGTATCGTACACACGCGCGTTTAGTTCGCGACGCGAGCGTATCGTACACACGCGCGTTTAGTTCGCAACGCGAGCGTATCGTTTGGCTTAGATATCGCATCTTGCGAGGTGGTTGCTTATATGGACTCTTGTGTAAATTCCAGGTTCGCAGGTGGGTACGTCGGGCGAAGCTAAGAAAGGGAAGCAGGTGGTCGGCTACGTGTAGCGCACGACCAGGTGAGTAGATTTAACATCCACGGGGAAATCGCCCCTATGGCGTTAAGCGTCAGGGCGTGTTGGGATATTTAGTATAGATGTTCATATGGACTGTAGTAGCATACTTTATTGTTGCATATAGAAATGATAGCATAGGACACTGCACTGTCACTAACGGTTCAAGTTGCGCGAGCACGATTTATATGCTACACTCACACCGTTAGTGATTGCCATGACACTCACATTATAAGATTGCTATAAATCATATATCATACCGATTCCACTTCATTGAAGTTGTCATGATTTGCCGCATAACACATATATTGATATCTTCATACCTGCGCACATGCACACTGTATACTCATACCGGTGCACACATATATTGATATCTTCATACCTGCGCACATGCACACTGTATACTCATACCGGTGCACACATATATTGATATCTTCATACCTGCGCACATGCACACTGTATATTCATACCAGTGCACACATATATTGATATTTTCATACCTGCGCACATGCACACTGTATACTCATACCAGTGCACACATACATTGATATTTTCATACTTGCTTAGATTACGCATTGAGATATGTTGTTTCCATGATAATTCTGGATTTGGGGAACCGTGGATCTTTCAAAAGAGAATAGTTAATTATTTAAAAACCCGGTTTCCCTTGATATGATATTTCGGTGCGTCCACCATGTATTTTCTCGGTGCTAGAGTGATATATGTGAACCCGAATCGAGGAGTTGGATGAGGCCGATTACGGGTACATGGTGGACCCGGTATGGTACCCCGGGGCGAGAACGGTTTCGCTGTGTAGTAGACGGTGAGCCAGACAGAGGGACTACTACCTACCGGTGATTGGTTGGACCTGGCGGTTATCCGGAGGATACTGACCAATCGTACACAGTGACGTGTGCGGACCAATCGTACACAGTGATATATGTGAACCCGAATCAATCGTATGCCACTTGTCAATCCTGTCTCAAAGGAAAGATGACAAAGACTCCGTTTACTAGACATGGAGTAAGAGCGAGCGAGCTCTTGGGACTCGTACACGGTGACATGTGCGGTCCAATGTCTACACATGCGCGAAGCGGCTATTCTTACTTCATTACTTTTACGGATGACTTCTCAAGGTACGGTTATGTCTTCTTAATGAAACATAAGTCCGAAGCCTTTGGAAAATTCCAGGAGTATAAGAATGAAGTAGAGAAACAGACCGGCAAAAGTATTAAGATTCTAAGATCGGATCGAGGTGGAGAATACTTAAGTGCCGAATTCCTGAATTACTTAAAAGAGAATGGTATTCTCTCTCAGCTTACTCCTCCATACACTCCGCAACATAACGGCGTATCGGAGAGACGGAACCGAACCCTATTGGATATGGTTCGGTCCATGATGAGTAACGCTGAGTTACCGCGATCATTCTGGGGATATGCGCTAGAATCAGCCGCATACCTTTTGAACCGAGTTCCCACTAAGACTGTGCCTACCACGCTATTTGAGATGTGGTGTGGGAAGAGACCCCATCTTAATCACATTAAGACATGGGGAAGTCCAGCTTTTGTCAAAAAGCAGCATGCGGACAAGCTCGAGGCACGCTCAGTACTGTGCAAGTTTGTGGGATATCCAAAGAATTCCAAGGGATATTTCTTCTACTGCGAAGAGGAACAAAAAGTTCTTGTTTCTCGTCATGCCCACTTTCTAGAACACCAGTTCTTAGAAAAGGAAATAAGTGGGAGCGCAGTAGAACTGGAAGAAATTCCAGAACCACGGACTATTACTGAAAGTTTAGTAGAACCAGAGGGTTCGGAAGAACAGGACATTCCTACGCCGCTCCGCAGGAGTAGTAGGCAGACTCATCCGCCCGAGAGATACTACGGTTTTCTCATAGACGGGGATAGAGAGGATTGCATCATAGATTATGATGAGCCTACTAGCTTCCAGCAGGCCATTCAGAGCGTTGACTCAGTGAAATGGCTGGATGCAATGCGGACCGAAATGGAGTCCATGTACACCAACAAGGTATGGACGTTGTACATTGCTCCAAACGGGGTAAAACCCGTAGGATGCAAGTGGATCTTCAAAAGGAAGATTGGTGTAGATGGACATGTTGAGACCTATAAAGCTAGGCTGGTAGCAAAGGGTTTTCGTCAAAGACCTGGCTTGGACTATGACGAAACCTTTTTTCCAGTAGCCATGCTGAAATCCATTCGGATCCTTCTTGCCATTGCTGCCTTCCACGATTATGAGATCTGGCAAATGGACGTAAAGACCGCTTTTCTAAATGGAAATTTAGAAGAGTGTGTCTATATGGACCAACCAGAGGGTTTCATTCAGAGTGGGAGCAGCGGAAAGGTGTGCAAGTTGCTTAAGTCCATCTATGGACTAAAGCAGGCATCGCGGAGTTGGAACATCTGCTTTGATGAGAAGGTCAAAGAATTTGGCTTTATCAAAAATCCAGATGAACCATGCATCTATAGTAGATTTGTAGCGAGAACTGTAGTATTCCTCGTTTTATACGTGGATGACATTCTCTTAATAGGAAATGACATTCCTATGCTACAATCTGTCAAGGGGTTCTTGTCACACAGGTTCTCCATGAAAGACCTGGGTGATGCCTCATACATTCTGGGTATCCGGATCTACCGTGACAGATCCAAGAGGATATTAGGACTTTCACAGTCCAGGTACATCGACACCGTACTGAAAAGATTCAGTATGGAAGATTCCAAGCGCGGTAACCTACCGGCTTGTCACGGGATCACCCTCTCTAAAGAGATGTCTCCCAAGACTGATTTGAAGAGGGATCGCATGTCTATTATACCCTACGCTTCTGCGGTAGGCTCTATAATGTATGCGATGTTATGTACCAGACCGGATGTAGCTTATGCACTTAGTGTGGTAAGCCGGTATCAGTCAAACCCTGGGGAGAAACACTGGATAGCGGTAAAGAACATTCTCAAGTACCTGAGAAGGACTAAGGAGATGTTCTTGGTGTATGGCGGAAAAGACCTCCAGATCGAGGCCTTTGCTGACTCCATCTTCCAGAGTGACAAGGATGATTCCAAGTCCATGTCGGGCTTTGTCTTTACCCTCAATGGAGGGGCGGTGTGTTGGAAGAGTTACAAACAAGAAACCGTTGCAGACTCGACGATGGAAGCGGAATACATCGCTGCATCTGATGCCGCAAAAGAAGCTGTCTGGATGAGGAAGTTCTTGAAAGAACTTCAGGTGGTTCCGTCCATTGTTGATCCAATACCTCTGTATTGCGACAACAACGGGGCTATAGCTTTAGCGAAGGAACCCAGGTCCCATCAGAGATCCAGGCACATCTTAAGGCGGTATCACCTGATCAGGGAGATCGTAGATCGCCAGGAGATCGAGGTTCGGAGAGTCGCTTCAGAAGAGAACACTGCAGATCCATTCACCAAGGCCCTGCCCCAGACTCAGTTCGAGCGGCTGATCGAGATGATAGGTCTTCGATACGCCAGTACATGGCCTTAGTGCAAGTGGGAGATTGTTAGTGTATATGCCCTAGAGGCCATTACTGTATCATACTAGTTTGTATATTACTTAATGGAAGCTTGGGATATTCACCTTGTATATACAATCTTGCTCAAAATAGTAGTATGCTACTTGGTTTGTTTCTACTTCAATGTGTACATGTGTTTATCTTTGTATATCGCCTATACACATTAGTGGAGCCCTTAGGATCTTTGCTTGATTACCAGCGATGTGATGGCCGTCACACTAGTGGGGCTGGGTAATCTATAAGCACATCCTTATGCAGGTCCCTGGTCGCAGGACTATCGAGACAGGGCATCGATACTCCGGAGTAGACCAGCGCATGCGCTTCTCATCCCAGTGTGGGAGACGGTCTGTCCCACAGCCGTCAGTACGTCGTACTTGAGATAGTATGCGGGTGCTCGTTAGGTTACGGGTACACTGGACAGGACTCGTCGGGAACTGACTGTTGGAGATAGTGCCCTCAGAGTCGATTATTGGGTCACAGGCACGTGATTGCAATGATTGAGGGAGGACCTATCCCGGTAGGACAGTCTTACTCGAGATGATAGTATGCTATCTGGTTTACCTTTATCATCGTGTACTGCTTTAGGTGACATGACATGTCGCTATTGCACGTTGATAGAGCCCCTAGGATTCTTGCTTGACTACCGGCAGTATGAGGGCGATCATATACGTGGGAGCTGGTAGTCTATAAGCACATCCTTAAAAGGTCCCTAGTCGTGGGAGTTTCGAGATAGGGCATCGATACTCCAGAGTAGACTAGTGTATACAGTCGAGACCCCGACGAGGGGCGGTGGCCGGTCTCACAAGCCACTGGTGTCAGTTGTTTCACCTAAGATGTATACAGGTGCTCATTGGGTTATGAGTACACCGGACAGGACTCGCCGGGAACATGCTAGTTGGTCTTATACCTGACGTCAGATAGCAGTTCCCTGGTGACATGTGTACAGGTTAGTTCATCGACCTGGGGATCGTCATTTGTTTCGTGTGAGTTCCCACTGTACTTTGATTACTACCCTACCACGGCTCAAAGGAGTCGTGCAAACAGGTTTTAGTTGGGTACAGTCCCGAGCCACATGGAGGCAGTGAGCGGATCTTCAGGGGTTCGTCTCTCCCGGTATTGGGGGTGAGGTCGCGCTGTGTCTAGGAGAGCCATTACACGAAGACCTTGGCCAAGGTAGGAGATTTACTGGTAGGTATTCCAGTAGTATCTCAGGGTGTTCTGGGCTACACTCCGACACGACTTGTACCGCTTTTGGGGGTCTGACTTTTACCAACCCCCTAGGCCCGACATGCGATGCTCATAGACGAACGGACCGGACTGTACGGATATTGTCACTGACAGGCTCAGTAGGGTGTCAGGATGAGTTCGCTCATCGACTTCCCTTTTAGTCAATAGCTGGTGGCCCGTCACGTATTGGCTTATACCTCTGACGTGCTAGTGGTTAAATCCACAGCCATAGTATTGACGAGTCTTTAGAGTCCACCACACTTTCAGTTACTCAAGCTTTCGGGCGAAACGCTGTAGAGGCCGTATGGAGATATGGCAGGGTTCGATCAGATACGTGCGGTATTGCACGGATCGTGATCGGACGGTTTTTACTAGCCGGCTTTGGCTTAAGCCGGATCCTAGTATTTGATAGTGTAGTTTTTGTCTCTTTGCATTTGTATCCGGTCGGAATACAAATGCGGGTGTGTATGCACAGTATCGGGGTTTTCCTGTAATTTTTTATGGGACCAGTTTTCTGGGGTTGCCAGTTTGCATTCCGTTCCGGCCGGTTTTCTCTTTTTCCTTCCCGGTCGGACTTTTCGTTGGAGGGTGTTAATTGCAAGTTTGCAATTAACATTTTGTGGAAGGGGGTTTATTGCAAAAGGATTAATTTAATATGATTGCATCTTTGCTCCATGATGCATTAATTTGACATGAAAGAGTATGGGTTTTGTGGTGGGGCCGGCCACTGTTTGAGTGGTGTGAGGGGGCCGGCCATATCCTGTGAGGAGAGAGGGAGAGATGTTTAATTGTGTGAAAATTATCCTTCTTGATTTATTTTGGTGGACCCCCTCCTTTTTGTGTGCTGTGAAGGAATTCTTCATTCCTTTTTTGGTATTAATTCCTACATTCATTCATTCTGTGATGGCTTGCTTCATTTCTTATTTTTTTGAGTGAGCTCCAACAGAGGCCGGCCACTTCTTGTAATGAGAATGAGAGAGCTTTGATTTTGATGGCTTGCTCCATTTTTCTTCAAGCCTTCATGAAAATCATTGTGCACAAATTCCTCCATCATGGCAACCATCCTAAACCCCAAAGAGACAACTATACTACACATTCTACAGCAAATCTTGGGCACGTCGACTAGCCAGCTTCGTGCCCGAGTTGCCTCGGTATTGAGGTGGGAGCCCGTAAAAGATACAGGCGATGTGGTGCCCTTCCGGCAAGGAGGCGACGACCGGAGGATCCGCGGGAGATCGGGACGACGACGAGAAGACCGGAGGACTCGGATCACTCGGTATATCTCTAACCCGTCTTGTACTTTGCTAGATCTAGTTTAATGGCCCGATCCGGGGTTTAGTGCGCGGTGGTGCCGGTTTGCTAAGTCCGCAAAATTAAAGTTTTTCACCGCTTCCGCATTTGGCCGTCGGGTTGTCGGCCGGGGCGCCGCCGTGCACTTACAGTGGTATCAGAGCCTCGCCATTAACTTCGTCTAGCTTCGTTTGATGTGTTTTGCATTTCCGATCGACCAAAATTCCAAAACTTGCATTTTTGTTCACATCAGTTTTCTGTTGAAATTTTTTGGTCTCGAAAAATTTTTTTTAGGTTGTCTCAGAATGATGTGCAGGGAGTTCTAAGACTGCTGTAAAAATTCGACGCAGTGACTCGATCACTGAAGCGCGGAACCGCGGCCAAACCCCCCCTTGGGCCGCGGTTCCGCCGCACATTGGTATCTTCATTGCATCATTTTTTTCCAGTGGGCTTGTGGGCTTAAAATAAGGGTTTTGGAATATTAAAATTGGGCCCAGATTTTCTGTGAGTTCTACAGTATTGCTTGGGGGCCCACTTGTTAATTTTTGATCGATCGGATATTTTAAACATATTATTTCACAGTATTTACATTATATCTGCGACCGTGAATGTCACTCGATCGGTAAATCCAGTCTAACTGCTATAGCCCGGTTAGACGGATTTGCGAACGTGACTTTCACGTTGATGTTCTGTGTATTTGCTGTGATGTTGCGGATTGGTCGTGGGGGATAGCCTGGATGCAATGCTAGTACAGTGTTGTTGTATTATGTACATTTGATATTGCGGGGCGAGCGTCCGACATGTGGACTGCCGTCACTGCCTGTTTGTATTATTATTTTTGGGCACGACCTGGTTGCGGTCGATGTACCCGTTGTATGTATATTTTATTTTCTGTACTAGGGTTACCCCGCGGAGGGGTGCACGGATAACCGGGTTCTAGAGGGCAACGGGCCCGCATCTCAGGGCATTGAGACGGAAGGGGCTTCAGTCTGGAATTGGCGGGCTATTCGCCGCACTCGTAGGGGGTACAGGTTGACCCAGGAGGGGTGCCCAAGTTGCCGGATTCCGTGAAGTGCTGGGTGGTCCATTCACGGTGCTGAAAGGGGCTGCCTCGCTTCAGGTTTTGGCGGGTAACTTGCCGCGCCCGTAGGGGTCTAGGATTTCATTGCACAGGCTATCCACACGACCAGGGGAACGTCGGGTTTCAGTAGTGGCTCTGTGAAACCCGGGGATCCCAGATATCTTTATTGTTCTATGATGCTGTACATTTCTGTAATGTTGCATTTCTTATCACTCCTTGAGCGAATATAATATATTAGTATATATATTAGTAGATGTTGTATATGTTTTTCATCCGCGCTAGTCCAGTCCCCGCTCTGCCGTTAGTAAGCTAACCTAACGGGTGATGACGGGACCCAGTGGCGAATGCGGATGGCATATACGTACGTCAGTATATTTTCGTTCTTTGTGGTATGATCAATTGATGGGACTGCGTTGATTCGGATCAATGCAAGTTAAACAAACCTATTCTGATGTTGTTGGAACACTTTTCAAAAAGTTGTTATTGCAAGGACGTTCACTTTTGTTTTGCATCGTGGTATTCATTTGGAATATCCTGCTCCTCAGTCGACGAGGCAAGGGCCGAGATCCCTTCACCGGGAGTGACCCCTTGGACAAACAGTTTGCGTCAGGGCAATGACTTCACTATAGCCGATTACTTTTGCTTTGCATCGTGGTATTCATTTGGAATATCCTGCACCCCATTCTACGGGGAAAGAGCCGAGATCCCTTCACCGGGAGTGACCTCTTTAGTAAAGGTTTTCGTCACTATATTTTCTAAAAAGCTATCCGTTCCTTCAACGATATCAAGTTCACTACGTTAAAGGTTTTCGCCAGAAACCATTCGTAGCCCTCCGTCGTTTCATATGGGTAGTCAATAGTATTCAAGCTATGTTTGTTGGCCATAGTCAAGGCACAGTGTTTGGTAGCTGTTGGTTATTCATATGCAGCATAGATAGATGCGTTGGTTTGGGACAGTCGTATAGCCTTGTTGGCCCTAGTCAAGGGCTTGTACGGGTGGGTTCAAATCAACCTGGACAATGACGGGTAGAACTTGGCATGTGACTTATGATTTGTTGGCCTTAGTCAAGGTCATAAGAGCATGGGGCAGAAATCACATCGGGAGTTTCAAAAGAACTGAAACTTGCCAGATATGCGCATACCTTCTGGAGTGTGATACCGTGAGCGGATTCCGTCACGTTATCATGCGATGAGAGTTGGATCCCGATTCCCACTGATGAGTTGGTTTACTCCTCGGGTGACCCCGACTAATTCTTCTTTCAGGTTTGGAGGAGAATTTGAGATACAGTGGGAGGTTTCCAGATTAGATAAATTGGTAACCATTCTGATCTAGGATAGAGTGTACGCTGAGTGTTTCTTTTCTCTCTCTCTCTGGCAGCGACCATTGACCCGACCCTATGACTATGACTCAGTGACCAAGTTGACCGAACCTTCTTAAACTGGCTTTTGGATTATCAGAGTTGCAGACCTCATTGCCACTCCTACTTTTACCCTTTTCTCCAGGACACCCCGTATTACTACGAACGTCCACTTCCATTGGACAAAACCATCGTATGGTTAGATACGAACTCGAAGGAATTCGAGGATGGTTTCTGGTTCTGGAGAAAACGAATAGGATTATTCAGTTGTCTTTTCTTTTCACCTTCTCTCAGGTTGCGAGTACTCCTTGGTTTAGGAGTAGTACACCTATTACGCAAATTGGATAGTCTTCTTCCAAACCATAGGCTGGTGCCGACCGGTAGGGAATGAAGAAAACCAATTAGCCTAAACGGTGTGCAGAAGGTATTAGGATTAAGACAAAGCAAGGGATTAGTAAGAGGGCAAAGTAAATTGCGACTGATATTCACGACCAAACCAAGTATTTCTTCGCCAATCCTAAATCACCTTTGTATTTCTCCAGGACACTCCGTATCACTACGAAGATCCACAGTTTATTGGATACTCCATCGTATGGTTATATACGAACTCGAAAGGAACTTGTTCCATTTCGGGGATGGATTCTGGTTCAGGAGAAATAGGAATAAGGTTTATTCGGTTGTCTTTTATCTTCACCTTCTCTCGCATTGCGAGTGCTCCTAGGATTAGGACAGTACACCCATTATGCTTATTGGATAGTCTTCTTCCAAACCATAGGCTGGTGCCGAACGGTAGGGAAGGAAGAAAACCATTTGGCCTAAGGGGTATGCAGAAGGTAATGACTAAAGACATATAAAGGGATTTGGAGAGGTGGCAAAGAATTATACGGTTATAGTTGTGAATCTGGATAATGGAAGAGGCATTACTAAGAATACCGGGATACCCCACCGAAACATTTCAATGTTTCAGTTTCACTGTGTAATGTTAAAAGAAAACTGATTTCCCGATTAGATACTTACTCCAGGGTATGTATTTATCAGGTATGATTCTCACATCTGTATGGTTTTACAGATGATGAGTGGGAGTAAGTCATTGGGAATTGGGTGATCATCCTCATTATATCGGGATTCGTTGTAATCGGTGATATTTGTGGAGATCACCTGGGCTTGTTTGCCGGTCGGCAAATATTTGGTTTTGAATATCCGCTTTTATGCACCAATTTCAAATTGATATATCTGTACGTCTATTTTCATAGAGTGAGATATACCTTTTGATATTATGTCGATGACATTTACCTATATCAGTGGATGGTTAGGTAAGGAGCATTAAACAGCGGTGTAATTCTTCTTAACCATAAGTACAGTTTTCAACCTACGACGCACAGTGAAAGAGTTGTTAGACTCAGCGGACTTATACAGAGTATTGTATGTTGTCCAGTGTCCATTAGGACAGAGGGGTTGGTCCTAATACTATATTCTGTTTACTTTTAACTTCTCTAGTTCTTAGACATGTGTTTCGTAGAAACACAGGGTCTAAATTTTGAGGAGTTATAGGTATTTGAATAGAGTAGAGAACCAGGTGTAGCAAGTATCGGGATTCTTCAAGGTAATCGAAGATGTAGATACTTGTGTATGGTATTCAGTTGATAGTAATGATAAAGAGAAATTACTTCTCTTTCAGGTTACTCATAATTGGAAGCATTCCTAAGTTGAGTAACACTGATCGGCCTCCTTCCATTTAGTTGACATGCACTGGAGATAGCCGCATGATTTGAATCTGGTTCAATTAAATCAGTGCCTCTGGTTCTATATTGGATATAGAACAATTCATATCTTAACGTTGTTAAGGTACGGGGAGTTGTCCGGCTTATGATTAAAACCAGACACTGGACAACTCAAGGCACGTTTCTGTAATGGCTGTTTGTGGGTTGACCCAGGCTATGACGAGGGTTGACTTTCTACCATCTGGCAGATCAATAGAAATATTGTTCTAGACTCGCCACAGTTTTATTAAAAATGGATTTTTTCAAAAACAGAAGTGGGAGTATGGTAGAACTGGAAGTGATTCCAGAACCGCAAACGATTACTGAAGATTTGATAAGGAACCTAAAGATTCAATCTGATTTGACATTCCATTGGCCACTCCGCAGATAAGGTGGGTAACTTCAGGCACCCGAGAGGTACTCCGGTAGCCTCAAGGACGGTGACAGGGAAGTTCTTGTTTACCCACACTTGCCATTGCTGTTGTTCCAGGCTGCGAGACCCGGCAGGAGGATGAGTATAGCGTCGTTCTGAACTAGTTTCAGAAGTGTACGTGTATATGACTCTGCCAGAGGGTTGTCGTAGTCAGTGGGAGCAGCGGAAGCATTAGTGGACATCAGGCCTATGTCTATTTATAGACCAAAGCAGATGTAGCGGAGATAGATCATCTATTTCTGATGTGACAGTCATAGGTTTGACGTCATCAGAATAGGGGATGGATCTGTTGAGAAGGTAGTAGGAAAGGAAATTCCTATACTACGATCGGTTATACTTTGGTCGTCACACAGTGGTTTCTACACAAAAGGACTTGGACATTACATCAGACATACTGGTTACTAGATCTATGGTTTTAGATCGAGATTTGGGTGGTTTCCCAATCTGGGTACTTAGACAACATTCTAAGAGTATTTAGAATGGACGACTCCTGGCATGGTAATGTACCTGCAGGTAATGGAGTCACCCTCTCTAAAGGTGTCTTACAGACTAAAGGGGAGAGGGATGTTCATGATTGGCAGATCACTTGCTTAGGCAATTGAGTCAATCATGAGATGTCAAGTACCACACCAGATGTTGTTCTTGCACTAGATGCAATAAGTTGACATTGATCCAATCCTGGAGAAACAGTCGGAAGCAGTTTTAGAACATAAGTGAATGTTCTAGGGATATGATAACGGTTGCCTCCTTTAGGAGACGGTTATCACTCCAGGCTTCCAAGGTGACATGGACGACAGGGTGATTGTCAGAGTTTTAGTTTTCCTTCTGACGAGGGGCGGTATTTTGGATAGGTGGTCCAAGGCAATAGTGAGGGTGGCATGGCGCAGGATACTGATTAAGTTCAGTTGACGATACAGTCTAAGAAGTTTGGATTTAGAGTTCATTTATGAGCTAGGTCCCATCAGACATCCAGACATTCTAAGACAGGTATTGCTCATTTCGGGAGATGGCTTTCTCCGCGAACTTGAGATAGAGAGAGACATAGAAAGAACATCAAGGCGGATCCACTCACTGAGGCTATTCCTCGAACGCAATAGTTTCACAAACGGTTTTTGTGAGACTGACTAGTAGAGGAGTTGGGTGTTCGGTATCACACGGGCTGTGAGTATGCGACATCGCAATAATTAGCCTTGAGTGCAAGTGGGAGATTGTTGGAGATAGTGCCCTCAGAGTCGATTATTGGGTCACAGGCACGTGATTGCAATGATTGAGGGAGGACCTATCCCGGTAGGACAGTCTTACTCGAGATGATAGTATGCTATCTGGTTTACCTTTATCATCGTGTACTGCTTTAGGTGACATGACATGTCGCTATTGCACGTTGATAGAGCCCCTAGGATTCTTGCTTGACTACCGGCAGTATGAGGGCGATCATATACGTGGGAGCTGGTAGTCTATAAGCACATCCTTAAAAGGTCCCTAGTCGTGGGAGTTTCGAGATAGGGCATCGATACTCCAGAGTAGACTAGTGTATACAGTCGAGACCCCGACGAGGGGCGGTGGCCGGTCTCACAAGCCACTGGTGTCAGTTGGTTCACCTAAGATGTATACAGGTGCTCATTGGGTTATGAGTACACCGGACAGGACTCGCCGGGAACATGCTAGTTGGTCTTATACCTGACGTCAGATAGCAGTTCCCTGGTGACATGTGTACAGGTTAGTTCATCGACCTGGGGATCGTCATTTGTCTCGTGTGAGTTCCCACTGTACTTTGATTACTACCCTACCACGGCTCAAAGGAGTCGTGAAAACAGGTTTTAGTTGGGTACAGTCCCGAGCCACATGGAGGCAGTGAGCGGATCTTCAGGGGTTCGTCTCTCCCGGTATTGGGGGTGAGGTCGCGCTGTGTCTAGGAGAGCCATTACACGAAGACCTTGGCCAAGGCAGGAGATTTACTGGTAGGTATTCCAGTAGTATCTCAGGGTGTTCTGGGCTACACTCCGACATGACTTGTACCGCTTTTGGGGGTCTGACTTTTACCAACCCCCTAGGCCCGACATGCGATGCTCATAGACGAACGGACCGGACTGTACGGATATTGTCACTGACAGGCTCAGTAGGGTGTCAGGATGAGTTCGCTCATCGACTTCCCTTTTAGTCAATAGCTGGTGGCCCGTCACGTATTGGCTTATACCTCTGACGTGCTAGTGGTTAAATCCACAGCCATAGTATTGACGAGTCTTTAGAGTCCACCACACTTTCAGTTACTCAAGCTTTCGGGCGAAACGCTGTAGAGGCCGTATGGAGATATGGCAGGGTTCGATCAGATACGTGCGGTATTGCACGGATCGTGATCGGACGGTTTTTACTAGCCGGCTTTGGCTTAAGCCGGATCCTAGTATTTGATAGTGTAGTTTTTGTCTCTTTGCATTTGTATCCGGTCGGAATACAAATGCGGGTGTGTATGCACAGTATCGGGGTTTTCCTGTAATTTTTTATGGGACCAGTTTTCTGGGGTTGCCAGTTTGCATTCCGTTCCGGCCGGTTTTCTCTTTTTCCTTCCCGGTCGGACTTTTCGTTGGAGGGTGTTAATTGCAAGTTTGCAATTAACATTTTGTGGAAGGGGGTTTATTGCAAAAGGATTAATTTAATATGATTGCATCTTTGCTCCATGATGCATTAATTTGACATGAAAGAGTATGGGTTTTGTGGTGGGGCCGGCTACTGTTTGAGTGGTGTGAGGGGGCCGGCCATATCCTGTGAGGAGAGAGGGAGAGATGTTTAATTGTGTGAAAATTATCCTTCTTGATTTATTTTGGTGGACCCCCTCCTTTTTGTGTGCTGTGAAGGAATTCTTCATTCCTTTTTTGGTATTAATTCCTACATTCATTCATTCTGTGATGGCTTGCTTCATTTCTTATTTTTTTGAGTGAGCTCCAACAGAGGCCGGCCACTTCTTGTAATGAGAATGAGAGAGCTTTGATTTTGATGGCTTGCTCCATTTTTCTTCAAGCCTTCATGAAAATCATTATGCACAAATTCCTCCATCATGGCAACCATCCTAAACCCCAAAGAGACAGCTATACTACACATTCTACAGCAAATCTTGGACACGTCGACTAGCCAGCTTCGTGCCCGAGTTGCCTCGGTATTGAGGTGGGAGCCCGTAAAAGATACAGGCGATGTGGTGCCCTTCCGGCAAGGAGGCGACGACCGGAGGATCCGCGGGAGATCGGGACGACGACGAGAAGACCGAAGGACTCGGATCACTCGGTATATCTCTAACCCGTCTTGTACTTTGCTAGATCTAGTTTAATGGCCCGATCCGGGGTTTAGTGCGCGGTGGTGCCGGTTTGCTAAGTCCGCAAAATTAAAGTTTTTCACCGCTTCCGCATTTGGCCGTCGGGTTGTCGGCCGGGGCGCCGCCGTGCACTTACACTGACTAGTTGGTATTATGCCTATCGTCAGTTATCAGTTCTCAGGTGACATGAATACAGCTTAGTCCACTGACTTGACACTGTCACTTCGCCTCGAGTGTGTTCACACTGTACTTTGATCACTACCCTACCACGGCTCAAAGGAGTCGTGTAAACAGGTAGTGGTTGGGTGCAGTCCCGAAGCACTTGGAGGCAGTGACAGTTAGACAGGATTCGTCTCTCCTGGTATTGGGGGTTGACATCGCGCTGTGTCTAGGAGAGCCATTACACGAGTAGTCCCTGGCCGGGGCAAACGAGATATACTGGTAGGTTTCCAGTGTTATCTCAGGGTGTTTTGGGCTTCGCTCCGGCACGACTTGTACCGCTATTGGGGGACTGACGTTTACCGCCCCCCAGGCCCGCCATGCGATGTATCAGACGAACAGACCGGACTGTACGGAGAATGTCACACTCAGGCTCAGTAGGAGTTCAGATGGGTTTCGCCACGTCGGTCTTCTTGTCGGCATTACCTGGGGACCGTTACGCACAGCTAGTGCCGCTTGCGGTCTGTGGTTAAACCCACTGCCAGCGTAGTGTCGAGTCTTTAGAGTCCCACACAGAAAGCTTTTCGCCTTTAGGCAAAAGAGTAGAGGTCGCATGATATTGCGACAGGTCGCATGGTTTTGCGACAGGATTCGGTCACATTCGTGCACTTGTGCACGTACAGTGTCCGGACAGTTTACACTAGCGGGCTTTGGTTTAAGCCAGATCCTAGTGTACCTTTTGGGATTGGATTTATCCAATGTGCATTCGTGTTCCTCGAAACGCGGATGCGGGTGTGTATGCACAGTTGACAGGGAGGCAGAGGCAGCGGATTCTCATTAGGGTTGTTGACAGTTGACCGTTGACTATTTGACTTTTTGCTCAACCCTAATGAGAATATGATATGTGATTAACTATTATATTAATTAAGTATTATGGTGACATGGTTGTTGACTTTTGTTGACTTTGTTGACTTGTTGACTTTTGTTGACTTGTTGACTTTGTTGACCGGTTGACTAGGCTTGACTAGTTGACCATCATGATAACCATAGCCATCATTTCATGGCAAAGACTTTTACTTGCTTGCTCATTTATGTAAAATGAGTGCATTAAATGATATGGTTATGGTTGCTTCAACCATCACATAAGACTTTTTTTTGATATGATGAGTTATCATGACTTTGGATTATGAGAGGGTGAGAGACAAAAGACTTGCTCATTTTTTTCTTGCTCATTCTCTCTCTTGTTCTTGAGCTCTCACCCTCAACCTCTTCCTCCCTCTCTTGATTCTATGGTTCTCTTGTCTCATGAGTTGAGAATCAAGAACCATAGATAAAATCCCATACAAACTCTTCTCTACTCATTCTAGTTCACTAGGTTTAGCAAACTAAGTGAACTAGTTTCTTCAAAGAACGAAGAAGGAGCCAAAGGTTGGAGCTTTCAGGTGGATCTATCTTCGGCGTACGGAGACGACGAGAAGAAGCCATTCCGGACCACCATCGGAGCTTGAAGACGAAGGAGTTCAAGACAAGCGAGGTATAACCCCCTAACCGAGTAGCTAGAAACTCGTAGTTAGGTTGTTAGATAGATGTTTAACCAAGATCCAGGTTTTAGGTCCATGTTACCACCTCCGTAAAAATCGTTTTTTACCAAATTCCGCATTCCCGAAAGTACCGGGAGAGGTAGCATGGACTTACAGTGGTATCAGAGCCTAGTTAAACTCTATCTAACATGTTAGCAAGTAACTAGAAGATCGATCAAAGAAAAAGTCCCGAAAACAAAACCCCAAAAATTCGAGTTTCTGTCGATTTTTATACTGTTCAAAAGTTGATTATTTTCACACCTAAAATCGGCTCAGGGTTTTTAAAAGCCACTGTAGAAAAATCACCAAGCGATCCCCCTAAACGACTGCGGAAACGCGGCAATAGCCTGCTATTGCCGCGGTTCCGCGGCCTCCTTGTCCCCTCTCTGGTGGTTCTTTGCTACAGTGTACTTTCAGGGGTATTTTGGGATTTTTGGAATATATATTTTCAACCCAGATTTTCCAGAACGAAAAATTTATTTTGGGGTCCTGAAAATCCGTATTTTTGATCGAACTTCTAAAAGACTTAAGCTAACGGGTTTTTCTGTAATGTGATTTTTGTATTGAACGTCTACTAATCGCTATATGTCGATTAGTGGGGGTTATACAAATCTGTGATCTGTAATGTTGCTGGAATGTGGATATGAATATGTTGGATTGTCGCGGGTGAATAGCGGGGTGTTGTGAGACGAGAGTTTTCTTTTCTTTCAATTCATGTAAATTTGTAAATTGATGTAATAATTATTTGTATGGCCGCACAACCGGGTCGGGGTTGTAGCCGTCATTGTATAATTTCTTTTTACAGTTTTTGCTCCTAGGATAGACCCATGGAGGGGGTGCACAAACTACCGGGTATGCCGAAGTGTCGAGTGGCCTACTCATGGAGATGAGGGAGGTTACTACGCTTCGGGTACTTGGCGGGTAGTTTGCCGCACCCGTAGGGGTCTTGGGTGGGGTATTCGCTATTCACCGCGACCGTGTAATCTGTCTTTCGTTACAGGCTCGTACGAATTACAGATTCCTAGTATATCCAATGTATTCATCTGTGATATGAAATGTTTATCATTGCAGTATATCTATATATGATATTATTTAGGCGTTGCTTATGTTTTACAGCCGCGCTAGCCCAGCCCCCGCTCTGTCGTTAGTTAAGTAACCTAACGGGTAATGACGGGGCCCCGTGGCGAATGCGAATGGCATAAGCGTACGTCATATTTTGGTTGTTTTCTGCAATGGTAGGATTAAATGATGGGACGCATTAAAAGAACTAATGCAAGAATATCACGCATTAAAAGAACTAATGCAAGATAATAAACCAAGTTAAAGTCGTTGGAACACTTTCGAAAAACCACTCGGTTCTTTTCAAAACCAACTTTTAAATGCGGAGCTTGAGCCACTCCTTTTAAAAGCTATCTCGTTCCATCAACTATATCAAGTTCACTACGTTCACGGTTTTGCCTAAACCATCCGTAGCCCTCCGTCATTTCACATAAATAGTCAATAGTATTCAAGCTGATTATGTTGGCCAAAGTCAAGGCACAGTGATTGGTAGCTATTGGGTGTTCATGTGTAGCATAGATAGATGCGTTGGTTTGGGACAGTCGTACTGCCATTTTGGCCAAAGTCAAGGGTAGGTACGGATGGATCCAAATTAACCTGGATAATGACGGGTAGAACTTGACATGTGACTTATGATATTTTGGCCAAAGTCAAGGTCATAAGAGCATGGGGCAGAAATCCACATCGGGAGTTTCATAAGTACTGAAACTTGCTAGATTTGCATACCATTTGGAGTGTGATGATTCTGGTAGGATTCCTTCAGTTTCTTCACGCAATGATATTTGGATCCCGATCCTACTGTGAGTATATGCTACTCCTCGGGAAATTTCTCACTAAACGATCAATGCTATAAACCTAGTAGGTGCCTAGAAAGGTGTTAGCGGGGCTACGCCCCCAGGGAAAAGAGGTTCTTTAATTAAGGAACTTCGCGAAAGCGTTGGAAAACCTCCCTCGAAGTACCGACACCGGCCTGGCTGAACGGTTAAGCAAGTATTGTACGGTGGGATTGATCCCGACTAATTCTTCCTTTATGGTTTGAGGAGGGATTCGAGAAACAGTGGGAGCCATCCTGTTTAGACAAACTAAAAACCACTCTAAACTTGCAAGAGCATCATGCTGAGTGTTTCTTCTTCTCTCTCCTAATTGCAGCGACCAAATCGACATGACTGGACTTAAGTTACTCCTAGATAAAAACAAACTGACAGGGCCAAACTACAAAGATTGGCTCAGGAATTTCAAGATAGCAATCACTTACGACAAGCTGGGGTATCTTCTTACCACCAAATCTCCCCCTGTCCCTGGTCCCACTTCCAGCGTCGCGGATAAGGAAATCCGTAAGACTTGGGAGATTGATAGCGCGAAGGCCAAATGCCTCGTACTTGCCTCTATGGATAATGAACATCAGAGGAGGCACGAGAATATGGACTTGGAATCCATATTGCTTCATACAAAAGAACTGTATGGAGAGCAATCTCGTATCGCAAGATACGAAGCGTCGAAAAAGTTATTTTCGACAAGAATGGCCGTCGGATCATCAGTAGCCGAGCACGTGCTAAAGATGATCGGCTACATTGAGGAGCTCGCGGACCTAGGGATCACATTGGAGAGTGAACTATATACGGATATAGTTCTCCAGTCCCTTCCTTCCACTTACGCCCAGTTTATACTGAACTTCAACTTACAAGAAAAAGAGGTTGAACTTTCAGAGCTCCTCAACATTCTGAGGAGCGCAGAGGGCACCCTACAGAAAGGTAGGGAAACATCCATTTTGTTTGTAGGAGGATCATCTTCTTCTAGGTCCAAGGCGAAAGCTAAGGGAAAGAAGAAGAAAGCCCCCGCCAAACTAAGGGGCGGTGTTAGTAAAGTGGATACGAAGGGAAAAGCTAAAGCAACAAAGAAAGCGGGGAAGCTTGTGGATAAGGAAGAATGCTTCTATTGTCATAAGAAAGGACACTGGAAGAATGATTGCAGGGCTTGGAAAGCCAGGACACAGGAATTGAAGCAGGTTGCAGCTTCAGCTTCAGGTGTGTATGTTATTGAAAACTGTCTTTCAATAAACTCTACTTCCTGGGTATTGGATACCGGATCAGGATCTCATATCTGTAATTCTTTGCAGGCGTTGAGAAACCGTAGGGTTTTGAAGGCAGGTGACATGACCCTCAGAGTTGCGAACGGAGCTAGCATGGATGCTAAAGCCGTGGGGGACTATCACCTGGGAATGTCAGATGGACATGTTTTGGTTTTGCGTAATTGCTTTTTTGTACCCAACGCAACTTGTAATATCATTTCTGTATCTTTAGTTTCTAAAGAAGGTTATGAATTTGCGTTTGTAAGTAATGTTGTAAACATTCACCTTAATCAAGTTTTGATTGGGTCAGGTACATTGAGTAATGGTATATACGTATTGAACCAACCACAGATTTTCAATGTCCAGAATACACACAAAAGAAAGTCTCCAGATATAAATCAGACTTTCTTGTGGCATTGTAGACTGGGTCACATCAATGAGAGAAGGTTGACAAAGTTACATAGAGAAGGGTATTTGAATGCGTTCGAATATCAGTCGTATGCCACTTGTCAATCATGTCTCAAAGGAAAGATGACAAAGACTCCGTTTACTGGACATGGAGTAAGAGCGAGCGAGATCTTGGGACTCGTACACAGTGACGTGTGCGGTCCAATGTCTACACATGCGCGAAGCGGCTATTCTTACTTCATTACTTTTACGGATGACTTCTCAAGGTACGGTTATGTCTTCTTAATGAAACATAAGTCCGAAGCCTTTGGAAAATTCCAGGAGTATAAGAATGAAGTAGAGAAACAGACCGGCAAAAGTATTAAGATTCTAAGATCGGATCGAGGTGGAGAATACTTAAGTGCCGAATTCCTGAATTACTTAAAAGAGAATGGTATTCTCTCTCAGCTTACTCCTCCATACACTCCGCAACATAACGGCGTATCGGAGAGACGAAACCGAACCCTATTGGATATGGTTCGGTCCATGATGAGTAACGCTGAGTTACCGCGATCATTCTGGGGATATGCGCTAGAATCAGCCGCATACCTTTTGAACCGAGTTCCCACTAAAACTGTGCCTACCACGCCATTTGAGATGTGGTGTGGGAAGAGACCCCATCTTAATCACATTAAGACATGGGGAAGTCCAGCTTTTGTCAAAAAGCAGCATGCGGACAAGCTCGAGGCACGCTCAGTACTGTGCAAGTTTGTGGGATATCCAAAGAATTCCAAGGGATATTTCTTCTACTGCGAAGAGGAACAAAAAGTTCTTGTTTCTCGGCATGCCCACTTTCTAGAACACCAGTTCTTAGAAAAGGAAATAAGTGGGAGCGCAGTAGAACTGGAAGAAATTCCAGAACCATGGACTATTACTGAAAGTTTAGTAGAACCAGAGGGTTCGGAAGAACAGGACATTCCTACGCCGCTCCGCAGGAGTAGTAGGCAGACTCATCCGCCCGAGAGATACTACGGTTTTCTCATAGACGGGGATAGAGAGGATTGCATCATAGATTATGATTAGCCTACTAGCTTCCAGCAGGCCATTCAGAGCGTTGACTCAGTGAAATGGCTGGATGCAATGCGGACCGAAACGGAGTCCATGTAAACCAACAAGGTATGGACGTTGTACATTGCTCCAAACGGGGTAAAACCCGTAGGATGCAAGTGGATCTTCAAAAAGAAGATTGGTGTAGATGGACAGGTTGAGACCTATAAAGCTAGGCTGGTAGCAAAGGGTTTTCGTCAAAGACCTGGCTTGGACTATGACGAAACCTTTTCTCCAGTAGCCATGCTGAAATCCATTCTGATCCTTCTTGCCATTGCTGCCTTCCACGATTATGAGATCTGGCAAATGGACGTAAAGACCGCTTTTCTAAATGGAAATTTAGAAGAGTGTGTCTATATGGACCAACCAGAGGGTTTCATTCAGAGTGGGAGCAGCGGAAAGGTGTGCAAGTTGCTTAAGTCCATCTATGGACTAAAGCAGGCATCGCGGAGTTGGAACATCTGCTTTGATGAGACGGTCAAAGAATTTGGCTTTATCAAAAATCCAGATGAACCATGCATCTATAGTAGATTTGTAGCGAGAACTGTAGTATTCCTCGTTTTATACGTGGATGACATTCTCTTAATAGGAAATAACATTCCTATGCTACAATCTGTCAAGGGGTTCTTGTCACACAGGTTCTCCATGAAAGACCTGGGTGATGCCTCATACATTCTGGGTATCCGGATCTACCGTGACAGATCCAAGAGGATATTAGGACTTTCACAGTCCAGGTACATCGACACCGTACTGAAAAGATTCAGTATGGAAGATTCCAAGCGCGGTAACCTACCGGCTTGTCACGGGATCACCCTCTCTAAAGAGATGTCTCCCAAGACTGATTTGGAGAGGGATCGCATGTCTATTATTCCCTACGCTTCTGCGGTAGGCTCTATAATGTATGCGATGTTATGTACCAGACCGGATGTAGCTTATGCACTTAGTGTGGTAAGCCGGTATCAGTCAAACCCTGGGGAGAAACACTGGATAGCGGTAAAGAACATTCTCAAGTACCTGAGAAGGACTAAGGAGATGTTCTTGGTGTATGGCGGAAAAGACCTCCAGATCGAAGCCTTTGCTGACTCCAGCTTCCAGAGTGACAAGGATGATTCCAAGTCCATGTCGGGCTTTGTCTTTACCCTCAATGGAGGGGCGGTGTGTTGGAAGAGTTCCAAACAAGAAACCGTTGCAGACTCGACGATGGAAGCGGAATACATCGCTGCATCTGATGCCGCAAAAGAAGCTGTCTGGATGAGGAAGTTCTTGAAAGAACTTCAGGTGGTTCCGTCCATTGTTGATCCAATACCTCTGTATTGCGACAACAACGGGGCTATAGCTTTAGCGAAGGAACCCAAGTCCCATCAGAGATCCAGGCACATCTTAAGGCGGTATCACCTGATCAGGAAGATCGTAGATCGCCAGGAGATCGAGGTTCGGAGAGTCGCTTCAGAAGATAACACTGCAGATCCATTCACCAAGGCCCTGCCCCAGACTCAGTTCGAGCGGCTGATCGAGATGACAGGTCTTCGATACGCCAGTACATGGCCTTAGTGCAAGTGGGAGATTGTTAGTGTATATGCCCTAGAGGCCATTACTGTATCATACTAGTTTGTATATTACTTAATGGAAGCTTGGGATATTCACCTTGTATATACAATCTTGCTCAAAATAGTAGTATGCTACTTGGTTTGTTTCTACTTCAATGTGTACATGTGTTTATCTTTGTATATCGCCTATACACATTAGTGGAGCCCTTAGGATCTTTGCTTGATTACCAGCGATGTGATGGCCGTCACACTAGTGGGGCTGGGTAATCTATAAGCACATCCTTATGCAGGTCCCTGGTCGCAGGACTATCGAGACAGGGCATCGATACTCCGGAGTAGACCAGCGCATGCGCTTCTCATCCCAGTGTGGGAGACGGTCTGTCCCACAGCCGTCAGTACGTCGTACTTGAGATAGTATGCGGGTGCTCGTTAGGTTACGGGTACACTGGACAGGACTCGTCGGGAACTGACTAGTTGGTATTATGCCTATCGTCAGTTATCAGTTCCCAGGTGACATGAGTACAGCTTAGTCCGCTGACTTGACACTGTCACTTCGCCTCGAGTGTGTTCCTACTGTACTTTGATCACTACCCTACCACGGCTCAAAGGAGTCCTGCAAACAGATAGTGGTTGGGTGCAGTCTCGAAGCACTTGGAGGCAGTGACGGTTAGACAGGATTCGTCTCTCCCGGTATTGGGGGTTGACATCGCGCTGTGTCTAGGAGAGCCATTACACGAGTAGTCCCTGGCCAGGGCAAACGAGATATACTGGTAGGTTTCCAGTGTTATCTCAGGGTGTTTTGGGCTTCGCTCCGGCACGACTTGTACCGCTATTGGGGGACTGACGTTTACCGCCCCCTAGGCCCGCCATGCGATGTATCAGACGAACAGACCGGACTGTACGGAGAATGTCACACTCAGGCTCAGTAGGAGTTCAGATGGGTTTCGCCTCGTCGGTCTTCTTGTCGGCATTACCTGGGGACCGTTACGCACAGCTAGTGCCGCTTGCGGTCTGTGGTTAAACCCACTGCCAGCGTAGTGTCGAGTCTTTAGAGTCCCACACAGAAAACTTTTCGCCTTTAGGCAAAAGAGTAGAGGTCGCATGGTATTGCGACAGGTCGCATGGTTTTGCGACAGGGTTCGGTCACATTCGTGCACTTGTGCACGTACAGTGTCCGGACAGTTTACACTAGCGGGCTTTGGTTTAAGCCAGATCCTAGTGTACCTTTTGGGATTGGATTTATCCAATGTGCATTCGTGTTCCTCGAAACGCGGATGCGGGTGTGTATGCACAGTTGACAGGGAGGCAGAGGCAGCGGATTCTCATTAGGGTTGTTGACAGTTGACCGTTGACTATTTGACTTTTTGCTCAACCCTAATGAGAATATGATATGTGATTAACTATTATATTAATTAAGTATTATGGTGACATGGTTGTTGACTTTTGTTGACTTTTGTTGACTTGTTGACTTTGTTGACCGGTTGACTAGGCTTGACTAGTTGACCATCATGATAACCATAGCCATCATTTCATGGCAAAGACTTTTACTTGCTTGCTCATTTGTGTAAAATGAGTGCATGAAATGATATGGTTATGGTTGCTTCAACCATCACATAAGACTTTTTTTTGATATGATGAGTTATCATGACTTTGGATTATGAGAGGGTGAGAGACAAAAGACTTGCTCATTTTTTTCTTGCTCATTCTCTCTCTTGTTCTTGAGCTCTCTTGTTTTTGCTCTCACCCTCAACCTCTTCCTCCCTCTCTTGATTCTATGGTTCTCTTGTCTCATGAGTTGAGAATCAAGAACCATAGATAAAATCTCATACAAACTCTTCTCTACTCATTCTAGTTCACTAGGTTTAGCAAACCAAGTGAACTAGTTTCTTCAAAGAACGAAGAAGGAGCCAAAGGTTGGAGCTTTCAGGTGGATCTATCTTCGGCGTACGGAGACGACGAGAAGAAGCCATTCCGGACCACCATCGGAGCTTGAAGACGAAGGAGTTCATGACAAGCGAGGTATAACCCCCTAACCGAGTAGCTAGAAACACATAGTTAGGTTGTTAGATAGATGTTTAACCAAGATCCGGATTTTAGGTCCATATTACCACCTCCGTAAAAATCGTTTTTTACCAAATTCCGCATTCCCGAAAGTACCGGGAGAGGTAGCATGGACTTACAATGGTATCAGAGCCTAGTTAAACTCTATCTAACATGTTAGCAAGTAACTAGAAGATCGATCAAAGAAAAAGTCCCGAAAACAAAACCCCAAAAATTCGAGTTTCTGTCGATTTTTATACTGTTCAAAAGTTGATTATTTTCACACCTAAAATCGCTTAGGGTTTTTAAAAGCCACTGTAGAAAAATCACCAAGCGATCCCCCTAAACGACTGCTGAAACGCGGCAATAGCCTGCTATTGCCGCGGTTCCGCGGCCTCCTTGTCCCCTCTCTGGTGGTTCTTTGCTACAGTGTACTTTCAGGGGTATTTTGGGATTTTTGGAATATAAATTTTCAACCCAGATTTTCCAGAACGAAAAATTTATTTTGGGGTCCTGAAAATCCGTATTTTTGATCGAACTTCTAAAAGACTTAAGCTAACGGGTTTTTCTGTAATGTGATTTTTGTATTGAACGTCTACTAATCGCTATATGTCGATTAGTGGGGGTTATACAAATCTGTGATCTGTAATGTTGCTGGAATGTGGATATGAATATGTTGGATTGTCGCGGGTGAATAGCCGGGTGTTGTGAGACGAGAGTTTTCTTTTCTTTCAATTCATGTAAATTTGTAAATTGATGTAATAATTATTTGTATGGCCGCACAACCGGGTCGGGGTTGTAGCCGTCATTGTATAATTTCTTTTTACTGTTTTTGCTCCTAGGATAGACCCATGGAGGGGGTGCACAAACTACCGGGTATGCCGAAGTGTCGAGTGGCCTACTCATGGAGATGAGGGAGGTTACTACGCTTCGGGTACTTGGCGGGTAGTTTGCCGCACCCGTAGGGGTCTTGGGTGGGGTATTCGCTATTCACCGCGACCGTGTAATCTGTCTTTCGTTACAGGCTCGTACGAATTACAGATTCCTAGTATATCCAATGTATTCATCTGTGATCTGAAATGTTTATCATTGCAGTATATCTATATATGATATTATTTAGGCGTTGCTTATGTTTTACAGCCGCGCTAGCCCAGCCCCCGCTCTGTCGTTAGTTAAGTAACCTAACGGGTAAAGACGGGGCCCCGTGGCGAATGCGAATGGCATAAGCGTACGTCATATTTTGGTTGTTTTCTGCAATGGTAGGATTAAATGATGGGACGCGTTAAAAGAACTAATGCAAGAATATCACGCATTAAAAGAACTAATGCAAGATAATAAACCAAGTTAAAGTCGTTGGAACACTTTCGAAAAACCACTCGGTTCTTTTCAAAACCAACTTTTAAATGCGGAGCTTGAGCCACTCCTTTTAAAAGCTATCTCGTTCCATCGACTATATCAAGTTCACTACGTTCACGGTTTTGCCTAAACCATCCGTAGCCCTCCGTCGTTTCACATAAATAGTCAATAGTATTCAAGCTGTGTATGTTGGCCAAAGTCAAGGCACAGTGATTGGTAGCTATTGGGTGTTCATGTGTAGCATAGATAGATGCGTTGGTTTGGGACAGTCGTACTGCCATTTTGGCCAAAGTCAAGGGTAGGTACGGATGGATCCAAATTAACCTGGATAATGACGGGTAGAACTTGACATGTGACTTATGATATTTTGGCCAAAGTCAAGGTCATAAGAGCATGGGGCAGAAATCCACATCGGGAGTTTCATAAGTACTGAAACTTGCTAGATTTGCATACCATTTGGAGTGTGATGATTCTGGTAGGATTCCTTCAGTTTCGTCACGCAATGATATTTGGATCCCGATCCTACTGTGAGTATATGCTACTCCTCGGGAAATTTCTCACTAAACGATCAATGCTATAAACCTAGTAGGTGCCTAGAAAGGTGTTAGCGGGGCTACGCCCACAGGGAAAAGAGGTTCTTTAATTAAGGAACTTCGCGAAAGCGTTGGAAAACCTCCCTCGAAGTACCGACACCGGCCTGGCTGAACGGTTAAGCAAGTATTGTACGGTGGGATTGATCCCGACTAATTCTTCCATTATGGTTTGAGGAGGGATTCGAGAAACAGTGGGAGCCATCCTGTTTAGACAAACTAAAAACCACTCTAAACTTGCAAGAGCATCATGCTGAGTGTTTCTTCTTCTCTCTCCTAATTGCAGCGACCAAATCGACATGACTGGACTTAAGTTACTCCTAGATAAAAACAAACTGACAGGGCCAAACTACAAAGATTGGCTCAGGAATGTCAAGATAGCAATCACTTACGACAAGCTGGGGTATCTTCTTACCACCAAAGCTCCCCCTGTCCCTGGTCCCACTTCCAGCGTCGCGGATAAGGAAATCCGTAAGACTTGGGAGATTGATAGCGCGAAGGCCAAATGCCTCGTACTTGCCTCTATGGACAATGAACATCAGAGGAGGCACGAGAATATGGACTTGGAATCCATATTGCTTCATACAAAAGAACTGTATGGAGAGCAATCTCGTATCGCAAGATATGAAGCGTCGAAAAAGTTATTTTCGACAAGAATGGCCGTCGGATCATCAGTAGCCGAGCACGTGCTAAAGA
Source organism: Agapanthus africanus (assembly GCA_030015575.1). Classification (NCBI taxonomy): domain Eukaryota; kingdom Viridiplantae; phylum Streptophyta; class Magnoliopsida; order Asparagales; family Amaryllidaceae; genus Agapanthus; species Agapanthus africanus. Next base: position 310,944,666 of record CM057345.1, on the reverse strand, counting down.
TGATCGGCTACATTGAGGAGCTCGCGGACCTAGGGATCACATTGGAGAGTGAACTATATACGGATATAGTTCTCCAGTCCCTTCCTTCCACTTACGCCCAGTTTATACTGAACTTCAACTTACAAGAAAAAGAGGTTGAACTTTCAGAGCTCCTCAACATTCTGAGGAGCGCAGAGGGCACCCTACAGAAAGGTAGGGAAACATCCACTTTGTTTGTAGGAGGATCATCTTCTTCTAGGTCCAAGGCGAAAGCTAAGGGAAAGAAGAAGAAAGCCCCCGCCAAACCAAGGGGCGGTGTTAGTAAAGTGGATACGAAGGGAAAAGCTAAAGCAACAAAGAAAGCGGGGAAGCTTGTGGATAAGGAAGAATGCTTCTATTGTCATAAGAAAGGACACTGGAAGAATGATTGCAGGGCTTGGAAAGCCAGGACACAGGAATTGAAGCAGGTTGCAGCTTCAGCTTCAGGTGTGTATGTTATTGAAAACTGTCTTTCAATAAACTCTACTTCCTGGGTATTGGATACCGGATCAGGATCTCATATCTGTAATTCTTTGCAGGCGTTGAGAAACCGTAGGGTTTTGAAGGCAGGTGACATGACCCTCAGAGTTGCGAACGGAGCTAGCATGGATGCTAAAGCCGTGGGGGACTATCACCTGGGAATGTCAGATGGACATGTTTTGGTTTTGCGTAATTGCTTTTTTGTACCCAACGCAACTTGTAATATCATTTCTGTATCTTTAGTTTCTAAAGAAGGTTATGAATTTGCGTTTGTAAGTAATGTTGTAAACATTCACATTAATCAAGTTTTGATTGGGTCAGGTACATTGAGTAATGGTATATACGTATTGAACCAACCACAGATTTTCAATGTCCAGAATACACACAAAAGAAAGTCTCCAGATATAAATCAGACTTTCTTGTGGCATTGTAGACTGGGTCACATCAATGAGAGAAGGTTGACAAAGTTACATAGAGAAGGGTATTTGAATGCGTTCGAATATCAGTCGTATGCCACTTGTCAATCCTGTCTCAAAGGAAAGATGACAAAGACTCCGTTTACTGGACATGGAGTAAGAGCGAGCGAGCTCTTGGGACTCGTACACAGTGACGTGTGCGGTCCAATGTCTACACATGCGCGAAGCGGCTATTCTTACTTCATTACTTTTACGGATGACTTCTCAAGGTACGGTTATGTCTTCTTAATGAAACATAAGTCCGAAGCCTTTGGAAAATTCCAGGAGTATAAGAATGAAGTAGAGAAACAGACCGGCAAAAGTATTAAGATTCTAAGATCGGATCGAGGTGGAGAATACTTAAGTGCCGAATTCCTGAATTACTTAAAAGAGAATGGTATTCTCTCTCAGCTTACTCCTCCATACACTCCGCAACATAACGGCGTATCGGAGAGACGGAACCGAACCCTATTGGATATGGTTCGGTCCATGATGAGTAACGCTGAGTTACCGCGATCATTCTGGGGATATGCGCTAGAATCAGCCGCATACCTTTTGAACCGAGTTCCCACTAAGACTGTGCCTACCACGCCATTTGAGATGTAGTGTGGGAAGAGACCCCATCTTAATCACATTAAGACATGGGGAAGTCCAGCTTTTGTCAAAAAGCAGCATGCGGACAAGCTCGAGGCACGCTCAGTACTGTGCAAGTTTGTGGAATATCCAAAGAATTCCAAGGGATATTTCTTCTACTGCGAAGAGGAACAAAAAGTTCTTGTTTCTCGTCATGCCCACTTTCTAGAACACCAGTTCTTAGAAAAGGAAATAAGTGGGAGCGCAGTAGAACTGGAAGAAATTCCAGAACCACGGACTATTACTGAAAGTTTAGTAGAACCAGAGGGTTCGGAAGAACAGGACATTCCTACGCCACTCCGCAGGAGTAGTAGGCAGACTCATCCGCCCGAGAGATACTACGGTTTTCTCATAGACGGGGATAGAGAGGATTGCATCATAGATTATGATGAGCCTACTAGCTTCCATCAGGCCATTCAGAGCGTTGACTCAGTGAAATGGCTGGATGCAATGCGGACCGAAATGGAGTCCATGTACACCAACAAGGTATGGACGTTGTACATTGCTCCAAACGGGGTAAAACCCGTAGGATGCAAGTGGATCTTCAAAAGGAAGATTGGTGTAGATGGACAGGTTGAGACCTATAAAGCTAGGATGGTAGCAAAGGGTTTTTCGTCAAAGACCTGGCTTGGACTATGACGAAACCTTTTCTCCAGTAGCCATGCTGAAATCCATTCGGATTCTTCTTGCCATTGCTGCCTTCCACGATTATGAGATCTGGCAAATGGACGTAAAGACCGCTTTTCTAAATGGAAATTTAGAAGAGTATGTCTATATGGAACAACCAGAGGGTTTCATTCAGAGTGGGAGCAGCGGAAAGGTGTGCAAGTTGCTTAAGTCCATCTATGGACTAAAGCAGGCATCGCGGAGTTGGAACATCTGCTTTGATGAGACGGTCAAAGAATTTGGCTTTATCAAAAATCCAGATGAACCATGCATCTATAGTAGATTTGTAGCGAGAACTGTAGTATTCCTCGTTTTATACGTGGATGACATTCTCTTAATAGGAAATGACATTCCTATGCTACAATCTGTCAAGGGGTTCTTGTCACACAGGTTCTCCATGAAAGACCTGGGTGATGCCTCATACATACTGGGTATCCGGATCTACCGTGACAGATCCAAGAGGATATTAGGACTTTCACAGTCCAGGTACATCGACACCGTACTGAAAAGATTCAGTATGGAAGATTCCAAGCGCGGTAACCTACCGGCTTGTCACGGGATCACCCTCTCTAAAGAGTTGTCTCCCAAGACTGATTTGGAGAGGGATCACATGTCTATTATACCCTACGCTTCTGCGGTAGGCTCTATAATGTATGCGATGTTATGTACCAGACCGGATGTAGCTTATGCACTTAGTGTGGTAAGCCGGTATCAGTCAAACCCTGGGGAGAAACACTGGATAGCGGTAAAGAACATTCTCAAGTACCTGAGAAGGACTAAGGAGATGTTCTTGGTGTATGGCGGAAAAGACCTCCAGATCGAGGCCTTTGCTGACTCCAGCTTCCAGAGTGACAAGGATGATTCCAAGTCCATGTCGGGCTTTGTCTTTACCCTCAATGGAGGGGCGGTGTGTTGGAAGAGTTCCAAACAAGAAACCGTTGCAGACTCGACGATGGAAGCGGAATACATCGCTGCATCTGATGCCGCAAAAGAAGCTGTCTGGATGAGGAAGTTCTTGAAAGAACTTCAGGTGGTTCCGTCCATTGTTGATCCAATACCTCTGTATTGCGACAACAACGGGGCTATAGCTTTAGCGAAGGAACCCAGGTCCCATCAGAGATCCAGGCACATCTTAAGGCGGTATCACCTGATCAGGGAGATCGTAGATCGCCAGGAGATCGAGGTTCGGAGAGTCGCTTCAGAAGATAACACTGCAGATCCATTCACCAAGGCCCTGCCCCAGACTCAGTTCGAGCGGCTGATCGAGATGATAGGTCTTCGATACGCCAGTACATGGCCTTAGTGCAAGTGGGAGATTGTTAGTGTATATGCCCTAGAGGCCATTACTGTATCATACTAGTTTGTATATTACTTAATGGAAGCTTGGGATATTCACCTTGTATATACAATCTTGCTCAAAATAGTAGTATGCTACTTGGTTTGTTTCTACTTCAATGTGTACATGTGTTTATCTTTGTATATCGCCTATACACATTAGTGGAGCCCTTAGGATCTTTGCTTGATTACCAGCGATGTGATGGCCGTCACACTAGTGGGGCTGGGTAATCTATAAGCACATCCTTATGCAGGTCCCTGGTCGCAGGACTATCGAGACAGGGCATCGATACTCCGGAGTAGACCAGCGCAAGCGCTTCTCATCCCAGTATGGGAGACGGTCTGTCCCACAGCCGTCAGTACGTCGTACTTGAGATAGTATGCGGGTGCTCGTTAGGTTACGGGTACACTGGACAGGACTCGTCGGGAACTGACTAGTTGGTATTATGCCTATCGTCAGTTATCAGTTCCCAGGTGACATGAGTACAGCTTAGTCCGCTGACTTGACACTGTCACTTCGCCTCGAGTGTGTTCCCACTGTACTTTGATCACTACCCTACCACGGCTCAAAGGAGTCGTGCAAACGGGTAGTGGTTGGGTGCAGTCCCGAAGCACTTGGAGGCAGTGACGGTTAGACAGGATTCGTCTCTCCCGGTATTGGGGGTTGACATCGCGCTGTGTCTAGGAGAGCCATTACACGAGTAGTCCCTGGCCAGGGCAAACGAGATATACTGGTAGGTTTCCAGTGTTACCTCAGGGTGTTTTGGGCTTCGCTCCGGCACGACTTGTACCGCTATTGGGGGACTGACGTTTACCGCCCCCTAGGCCCGCCATGCGATGTATCAGACGAACAGACCGGACTGTACGGAGAATGTCACACTCAGGCTTAGTAGGAGTTCAGATGGGTTTCGCCTCGTCGGTCTTCTTGTCGGTATTACCTGGGGACCGTTACGCACAGCTAGTGCCGCTTGCGGTCTGTGGTTAAACCCACTGCCAGCGTAGTGTCGAGTATTTAGAGTCCCACACAGAAAACTTTTCGCCTTTAGGCAAAAGAGTAGAGGTCGCATGGTATTGCGACAGGTCGCATGGTTTTGCTACAGGGTTCGGTCAATTCGTGCACTTGTGCACGTACAGTGTCCGGACAGTTTACACTAGCGGGCTTTGGTTTAAGCCAGATCCTAGTGTACCTTTTGGGATTGGATTTATCCAATGTGCATTCGTGTTCCTCGAAACGCGGATGCGGGTGTGTATGCACAGTTGACAGGGAGGCAGAGGCAGCGGATTCTCATTAGGGTTGTTGACAGTTGACTGTTGACTATTTGACTTTTTGCTCAACCCTAATGAGAATATGATATGTGATTAACTATTATATTAATTAAGTATTATGGTGACATGGTTGTTGACTTTTGTTGACTTTGTTGACTTGTTGACTTTTGTTGACTTGTTGACTTTGTTGACCGGTTGACTAGGCTTGACTAGTTGACCATCATGATAACCATAGCCATCATTTCATGGCAAAGACTTTTACTTGCTTGCTCATTTGTGTAAAATGAGTGCATGAAATGATATGGTTATGGTTGCTTCAACCATCACATAAGACATTTTTTTGATATGATGAGTTATCATGACTTTGGATTATGAGAGGGTGAGAGACAAAAGACTTGCTCATTTTTTTCTTGCTCATTCTCTCTCTTGTTCTTGAGCTTTCTTGTTTTTGCTCTCACCCTCAACCTCTTCCTCCCTCTCTTGATTCTATGGTTCTCTTGTCTCATGAGTTGAGAATCAAGAACCATAGATAAAATCCCATACAAACTCTTCTCTACTCATTCTAGTTCACTAGGTTTAGCAAACCAAGTGAACTAGTTTCTTCAAAGAACGAAGAAGGAGCCAAAGGTTGGAGCTTTCAGGTGGATCTATCTTCGGCGTACGGAGACGACGAGAAGAAGCCATTCCGGACCACCATCGGAGCTTGAAGACGAAGGAGTTCAAGACAAGCGAGGTATAACCCCCTAACCGAGTAGCTAGAAACTCGTAGTTAGGTTGTTAGATAGATGTTTAACCAAGATCCGGGTTTTAGGTCCATGTTACCACCTCCGTAAAAATCGTTTTTTACCAAATTCCGCATTCCCGAAAGTACCGGGAGAGGTAGCATGGACTTACATCTATCTATCCCTATATACCCATAAGTATAACAGTAAGCATGTGTGCGTGTGAGTGTAAACCTATTCTAGGGTTCGTGACTAAGAAGCTAAACTAAGTTACTTCTAACTACTCTAAACTAAACCATGAACACAAATCATATCTTGATAATCAACCACGTAACATAAACATATATATATATAACCATATATATATATATATATATATATATATATATATATATATATAAGCTATACTACGAACTGCGGGGGTGCTATACGCCATCCACCCGACTTCCCTCGTAGATATAATCTACTCACCTTGACCTTCGCTTGCCGATGCCGACGTCGCCACGCGCTTGCTTGTCGTCTCAAAGTCTTCGCGAGGGTACCTACACGTCATAACATATCGTGTCGCATTAAAACCCAATTCAAAAACAAAACGACACGCTAAAAGTCTATAGGTTAGAACCAATGGACTATGCTTTCAAAACCACCAAATAACACTCGATTTCGACGTACAAATGTCAAGTGATCGAATACAACACAAATTACAAAAATCCATAATTCAAAATACGCAAAACAAAACCCCGAATCAAAACAACAACTCTTGAAAATGGTCCCAGATTTTACCCTAGGTCAAATCAGCCAATTTTGCATATGCCAAGGGTCTAGTTTACTGAAGAAGGAACCACATAACAAATATGAGGCAATTCCTCACTGCTCTGGTCGCAAATTGCGGCTAGAATGAATTTATTTGCGGTCTGGGTAGAGGGTTAGGGGCTAGGGTTTCAGTGGGGGTCCTAGGTTGCCTGCATGTATCACAGTCTTTGCTAAATAATTTTCAGGTCACCCGGGTGTTGGCAGATTTCAATATACACTCACAGAATCCACAATTCTTCTGATATCACATTTCTAAATTCGCTAATAAGGGTTCTAGTCTATGGTTTGGGTCTCCAATCAATCACCACAGGGGTTGTATAGCCTCAACTAATCTTAATTTCATCTTTGGGTTCAACTAAAACCCTAATCCTCAACTCAAAGTTTTCAAAGTTCCCAAAACCACACAATATCGCTTCTAATTTGACATGGATGCTAAAGGAATGGAAATTATACACTAATTATGGAATAATTACCTCATTTTGCACTCATGAATCCCCTAGGGCACCAAAAAAAAAAATTTCTTGGTCCATTGTGTAGCTTGTGAGCTTGTGCACAAAATTTGTGAAGAGGAGATGGGGTTTTTATGGGTTTATTATGATGGATTGTGAGGAGGTAGAGAGGCAAAGGGAGAGAGGGCAGCAGCAGCAGCATGAGTGAGGGAGAGGAGAGAATGATGAAGAAATGAAGTAGGAATGGGAGCTTGGTCCAAGGTTTGACCCCTCACCCTCTCACTCTCTCTCATGCCCATCCCTCCATTCATTATTCCATTTTCTTTTGTTTTCTTTACCTTTTCTTTTCTCTTCTCACAAAACCAAAGCTATTAATGAAAAATGAAGAGAAAGTCATGTAGGAAAATGTAACACAAGTGTAAAAATGATATGGTGCATGTTTTGCACAAAAGATATTTAATCGCGATTAGCGATATTTAATCGCGATTAGCACTAAATAGCGTATAATTAATCATAAAAACTTATAATTTGCATAACTCACATAAAACACCCTCTTTTTAGTTATTTCCATAATTTTTCCAAATTTTCCCCCCAAATTATTGGTATTTAATTATACCGCCTTATTAAAATATTCATTATAATATTATTTAATATAAAAATTCCCAAAAATAATATTTTATTTTTTTGAAATGTTACAATCTTCCCCCTTTAAAAAAATTCGGTCCCCGAATTTAAATTTAAACCCCTCAAATACTAAAACATTTCAGTAAAAAGTCCAAGTCGTCTTGGTTCCGAAATCATCAATACATAAAATGCATCATAGCGCAATGCATGCGCATGAAAAATGAGCAAATAACTCAAAATAAAAACTCCATCAAGTATCTCGCAATCATCGGAGTCATGGTGAGGACACAAATGTCAAATCCAATACAAAAACCAATATGATATAAATCGGAACTATACATGTAAACATCAAATTTATACATGTAGATATCTGAAGGAATTGCATGCCAAACCTTTTTAAGTCACTGTGCGATGCGCATAACACTACACAGTGGCGGACGTCTATTGTAAGAAAATAACCATATATGTATATATCTTTTGTTTAATATGCACGTTCCGCTGTTTTGAAAACAATTTAGAAGGGTTTCCTTATTTTAAACGTTTCGTGTCATATAAGACACGTAGGTAAATACTGAGACTATAGCTCCTTTTTTGGAAATCTCTTCGATAACTATCAATGAATGCAAAATATATCCAGGTATTGTCCTCTGACTAGTCCTGCCCAGTTGTCACGACCCGAAATTGGCACGTGATGGCCCTAATACTACGCAACGTCTATAGGCGTAACGCAGTAAAAGAAAGCCAAAACCCAGAAATCTAAACCATTAAAAGACAAGAAAAGATAAGAAATATTGTTTAAACTTTTAAAAAATCTCAAGTATAAATTCTTTAAGTCCAATTTACTTTCATGAAAATTTCGGCAGCACCTCCTTTATAAAAACCAACCCCAAAAATGGGTATAACATAAATATAAAGTAAAGTATCCCCAACGGGAGCAAATCCACGCCAAAAGGCGGAAAACAACCACCACAACAGATATACGACGCCGTAGCGAAGAAATAAAAGAGGATAAAATGGAAACTGTATAAAAGACAACCAAGTCACAAAATAATATACAATATCGTCATCACCAAGTCTCTAAGTCAATATGAAAATAGTAGATGGAGAGTACAATGATACAATGAATATACAATACAACAACGAATAACCACAAAACCCACCTAAGCAAACTGCACACTGTGAGCTGATGCGGTATCCGCAGCAAAAGATGATAAGATAGATGAATAGTCCTGCCTCTGACTACTGTGAGGAAAGACCTGCAAAACACTGTGGCACAACGGGGGTGAGTTGCCAACTCGTGAATAGTAAATAACATATGCAGGTAATCGCAAGTATGCACGTACAGCGCGAATCTAACATATGCAATTAATAGAAAATAAAGGTCATATGAATGCAATAATCATGAAAGGTACACTAGCATGTACAATTAATACATGAAGCAATAATATGAAAATCGGTATGCAATAATCATGCAATAATGATATGAATGTGTATATATTCAACATTCATGAAAGGTACGCTAACAGGTACTACTAATACATGAAACAATACATATAAAATAAAGTATGTAAATGCAACAATCATGAAAGGTACACTAACAGGTACTATTAATACATGAAGCAGTGCATAAACAATAAATGTGGAGTATGGAATGAAATATGTCATTTCCACGAAATCCTGACATCGTGGTAGGATCAAAATCCATCAAGACAATCCAAATCCCAATTCCTCAAATCAGCCCTCAAATTGGCTCTCATATCATATAAGTCTCACAAATCCTGAATGTACAATATCGAATAAATCTCATATATCCTGAATGTACAAAATCAGCAATCTCATAAATATCCTGTATCCAATATCAAATGAATCACCTATATCCCAAATCCAATATCAAGTAAATGTAAACATGTAGCTATAACTGATATATGCGTAAACATAAAAGTATAGCAAGATATAGATATCTACCTATCAGAAATGATTTAATATATCCTTTGGGTATAAGTGAAGTATGTATGCAAAGTATACATGTAAGTATGTCATTATGTGTGTATGTACCTATCACTAATGGTACAATACCCTATAGGTATAAAGCTAACTAGCATGTAAGTATGTCAAGGCATATGTGTAAGCATATAGGTATACAGGTATGCTATAAGTCATATGCATAAAGAAATATGAATCAATGTCTCAATGTCTCTAACCAAACTATATCATATCTATAAGTGGGTTGTGTGTGTCATGACAATTATTGACGGTGTGTATGGCATAAAATCAGTGCTCGTGCAACATAAGCCGTCAATAATAGTGCAGTGTCCTAAGGATACTAGTCTAAGCACAACAATTAACTAAGCAGTAGGGTGTATGCAGAATTATAAATATGAAATAGAATATGCGACAAGTCAAGTCATTTCTAGCCCAGACGCATAACGCCATGCAGGCGATTCCCCTGTAGATGTTAAATTTACTCACCAACGCTCCTGGCTAAGTGAAGCCTACCACCTGTTTTCCCTTGTCATAGCGTCCGAAGTCCCCGCTTGCGAACCTAAAATTTCACAAACACATCACATAAGCTAAATATCCTACATAGACGAAAAGACAACGAAACGCAATGAAAACGCCCAGAAAATTAAACTGCGCACTTAGCGCATCTAACGCGCACGACATCGGTCAAAAACCCTAACTAGGGTCGCTAAACTACGAAACACCAAGTCTAGACTCCGATCATCCCGATCGCGCAACACAACACAATTAAATGCGAGGAATATAATAGATATAATCTCGCAGCGACCAATTGAAACCACGTCGGAAAAACCCCGAAACTTAGTAAACAACTTATCGCAATATTTCGCACTAGAATCAAGCTAACACATTTCAAGCGATTTCAAATATTTTATAATAGCTTAACTAAGCTATTCAAACCATTTCCTTATTTTTAACACTAGCTAAATAAGTTTTAGCAAAAACCTAGTAAGCAAAATCCTTAATTAAACAAAGTAGTAATTAACAATAATTATCATTTTCTATTAGATTAAGCTTTTCCTAATCACAAATTAACACTTCAATTAATATTAAACACTTAAATCAAGCTTTAACCTTAACTTGAATTTCTTAAAAAATATGAATAATGAATTAATCAAGAGTTTTAAAGCTATACTAAACATATAATTAGCTAACTTAAATAGCTAGATTAAGATTTAAACAAATAATTAAGGATTAAGGTAAGAAATTATACCTTAACAAGAACAAACTTTAGCACAAAATTTCATCAACTTAGCCACCAAAAAACATACTTTTTTGAAGATCCAAGCAAGTTTAGTTAAAGGAATTGATGTTTAATTTTTATTTAGGAATTTTTGGATTTATTTTGGGATTTTTGATGAGTTTTTGTTCTTGGAAAATGAAGAAATGAGCTTGGAAAAATTTGGGACAGAAATGGGGGAAGAGAGGTCGGCCAAGGTGAGGGGGGGGGGCGTTTGTGTAAGAAAAATGGAGAAGTTTCTAGAAAAAATACAATAAATGCTTCATTTAATGCAATTTTGCCACCTTTCATTTTCTTTTAAAATTTAAAACCTTTTGCACTAAAAATCTAGATATTTTGAGGAGAAGCTTCCAAAATAATTGTAGTGATGATTTCCAATGATTCTCATTTAGAAAAAATTTACCGATTTGCGTGCATAATTTATCGCTTAAAATAATATTTTATTTGGGAAAAATTCTATCTGAACCAAAACCTCCCATATATCCTCAAAGTTCGCGCACTAGCTTTATTTTAGCTAAAATAGGTGCAGGCAAGTTTATACGGACGTTTGATCGAAATCGGATTAAAACGAAAAATACCGACTATTTTGCCCTAAAATGGAAAAATTCTCATAACAATTTCTAAAACGTTACACCAGTACGTAAACAAATAGAAAATATCATAAAAACGTACTGCTCCATAAGAAATCAATCCTAAAATGTGCATATGAATGCTACGTGCGTCTGGTGCGCACGGAAATCAAAATCCATATATGTGCCATACATGTGCACAGAAACAACATCTAAGTGCAACGGGTGTTCACGAAACACCTGTCAGAGACAACGTGTGTGCCTGACAGCAAAATCAGGTGCATCTGACATGCACGAAGAATCTCGATTTAGTGCATCTGGCGTGCACCCAAATCGTATTTCATAACATGCGCCCAACATGCGCGAAAATACAAATCAGGTGCATCCATCATGCACGAATAAAATCTAAATCATGTGCATCCAACATGCACGAAATCACGAAATCCAATATCAAACGCCGAACATGCGCAAAATCCAATCCAAGCGCGCCAAATATGTGCAAGAATCCAAATCAAATGCACAGAGTGCATGAAATCAACATCAATATCAGAATCGAAATCGACGGTATACAATAAAGCTCAATCCAAATCAGGTATACCGTGGTATATAATCTCACAACCATATGCATCAGCATGCACAAATCAAATCAAAACACTAAAAGTGCATGAAAACTATGCCGAAAGCATAAGTCAAATCACATGCATAACATAGGCATGAAATCAAAATCAATATATCGAATGACATCAAACCGAAGTCAGTTGCAACCGTGGTGCACAAAATACATATCAATGCACTGCAAGCATATTTGAACTATACCGAGTGCAAAAACCAAATCGTATGCGTACCATATGCACAAAATCAACTCAACTGTATAAAGTCCGTGAAGTCATAAACATGTGCAGCCAAGGCACAAAATGATATCAAGTGCAATAACTGTGCACAAATCATAAATCAACACAACAGTGTATAAAGCATATCTCAAGGGTAATCACTATGCACAAAATATTAATACCCAGTAGGTGTAACCATGGTACACGAAAACAAATATCATGAAACTCAGTCATCAATGCGAATAGATCGCCCAAAATACCGAAATCCAAGGTGACGGATACGTGATAATCAAATCACCAAATCACAATTCATAAATACCGTCGTCGATATTTCCTCCTTCAAAGTCGAGAAGGTGTCGGTGCATCCAATGCTAGCAGAGCAAGTTATCTACTTGCCTCCTGTTCATTGTCTGACGCCTGGTGCTTTTAGGCTCTTGTCTCTCACTGTGCATTGCTAGATATATAGCTCCTCGGCTCAACGGCCTAATATGGAATGACGACGGAAACAGTCCCGCTCTGGCACATCCTCTACAGATCTCTGGCCAACTATCTCATCGACGGTGCCAAACTCTGGCCTGCTGGGTGTGCGCAATATGACCGCTCCTGGGTCCAAGTCTTCTCGTATAGTATTCCAGAAAGGTCCTGTCGAGGTCTCTCCCAAATCTCGTTTCTGCCGAACTTCCCGGAAGTTACCACCCTTACTAAATCAATTCCTTGTTCCGGAACGGCTGCATACTCATCGCGACTCCTTCTGTAAGATATATCCATATACAACGCCTCTGCATGCGTGTCACATCTCTGATGTCGGCGGAGTGGAACGTCATCTCATCAAGATCTCGTACGAACCTCTTACTCTACTTTTCTCTGCTGTCGATTGCTTCGGGCTCGTCTCATCGTGGCTGCATGGACTGTGCTCCAACGGCTATACTCGTATCTGGAGTCTCCCAATCAATGCATCCCATCACATGATATCCGAAAGATGTCAAGCCTTTCGATTTATTCGTCAAGGTTCCATAATTCCCCCAAGAGCTAAACATCTCGGGTACAGTTTAATAGTATTCCAGTACATGCCACAGCACCTGTGGACCAACCGTAGAAGGGTAAACCCAAGCCTCATAAATGGCATCGCTGAACTGCCGCAAATCCTAAGGTTCAAAGGTGTTCCATGGTCATTACGTCGAGTTAGGGTTTCATTCTTCTAGATGGTCCATAGCATTACTTGCATTTGTCTCTGAATACTTTGAACTTGGAAAATGGGGTCCTGACATTCGATCGTCTCCATCGACTCTCAACGTACCTGCGTGAAGTCGTATCTAGCTGGAATCAATCTACCTGATGACCTCGCATCGGGGTAAGCGAACAAACCACATGTCCTAGTCTTTCATCCTCGTATGACTAGCGACCTTCTATCATATCTCTAAGTACATCTCGTATGGAAATAGCTCCAACATCTGGGACGATATCTCGTCGTTCGCAGCAACAACTGGCTCATTTGTCCGCACGCTGAACAAGGACTCAATCATCAATTAATAGGTGCATCGATGGTCATCACATTCTGGCTGGCCTCTAGCAGTAGCCTGATCCTCTGGTGCCGATCTGCACATCCGAGAAATCCCGTAAGAGCGATCCATCAAACTCTCATGGAGCGAAAACACAATAAAACGACGCCTCTATGCAATCGTATGTCCCTAGAATCACGCCCTGGTCAGTACTCGTTCGTGATGAGCTTGTGCTGACCGCAACTCTAGCCGTAGCTCCCTCTGCCCGTGTAATCGTGGAAGCAAAATCATAACCAATATCGATGATGATAGATCATAGGAATGAATATAATACTGTGCAAGGAAATGTACATCCTAAGGCTCCTTAAGCGGAGTGGCGTATCGTAAGTATGCCGCAGAACATACACACGGTATGTCACTCTCCTTAAGTCACTTACTGCATCAACCTAGGTCAACCTATGCGACGAAAGTTCGGGTGTAATACCCTCTCGACTAAGTCTATGTTCCGTAAGGTCAAGCCTAAGTTCCGAATATATACAAACGCTCTAGGCTCCGCATAGTCAAACTTAGACTCGAACCAAGGTTAACCTAGCGCTCTGATACCAACTTTGTTATGACCCAAAATGGTACGCGACTTGCACTTAAATCATATGAAGTCTATAGGACCCCATCTAATTCAAGTAAGCTAAGAAATCCCAGAAATCTAAACCAATTAAAGAAAGAAGTGAAGAAAACATGTTTTAAAACAAGGGGTTTTTAAATAAGTAAATTGCCACGACCCGAAAGAGCACGTGACCGGCCCTTGAAACATATGCTGTCTATAGGACTCCATCTGATCCAAGAAAGCCAAGCCCAGAAATCTAAAACCATATAAGGAGTAAAGAAACATATTTTGTAAATTTTTCCATTGTGACATTTTATCAAACACTTGCTACGCATAAACAAAGAGCACAACCCACACAAGCAATATAATATACAACGCCGAAGGGCGAGGATCAAACCAAGAGAGTCTCCAATAAGCAAGAAAATCGTAATACTACTGAGCGCGACTCTAAGGTTGAAATAATACATCACTAGTGTCTAAGTCTGAAACAATATACAAGTTTTGGTTGATAGAATTTCTAGATACAAAGAATAATACATATACAAGGGTGGTTCTGATGCAAAGAACCCACCTACCAAGCAAATCACCCGCAAAGGAAGCAATGTGCCGGAAATGCCGCTATGGAACCTGTACGGCAAAACCTGCAAGAACAGTGGCACAACGGGGGTGAGTTGCCAACTCGTGAATAGAAAATATATACAAGCAGAAATTGAAAGCATGACATAATCCTAAGTCAAAACGATCAGATATAATATAAAACTCAAATGAATAAGTCTGAAGCATGGTAATGTGGCAATGCAACATCTGAACATAAGTGTAGTTCCAATTACTCGAGCCAGTGCCTCACGTAATAACATATCATAAATATGATGTATGTATGCGGTAAAATGAAAACAGAAGATATCATGAATGAAATCATCAGAAAATCATGTCGAGTATCGACACAAACTATATATCTCAATATCAAGTGAAACCCATATATCATGTATCCGATATGTATGCAGCATTCATGAAGGTACTCTATCAGGTACTACTAATATATGATGCAATGCATATAAAATAAATGTGGGGTAGGGGAGATATAATATGCCATCGACCATAGAGGCCCCGAACACATAGGCTCCTCTCAAATCGAGCTCATAGGCTCCGAGCACATAGGCTCCTCTCACATCGAGCTTATAGGCTCCGAGCACATAGGCTCTTCTCATAATGCATATGAAAATTTGCATAGATCATCATGATGATATATTAAGCAGGCGTATATATATATATATATATATATATATATATATATATATATATATATCAGCGTCCCATACCACTAATATATATATACTCTATGGGGCATATATATTTCAGCGTCCCATACCACTGATATATATACGCAGGAGTAAAACAATCCAGAATCATCATATGCAACCATATCACAGTGCGAAATCCATGAATTATAAGACATGCAACATGAACACTAATATGAGCATGCAACTATGTAAAGGCATATGCACAAAGGAATATGAATCAATAACATATAAGCATGCAATGCAATGCGAGCCGTAGAGTAAATGGTAAATGAATAGTAATGCAGCTTGCCATTTGAAATAAGACAAATCGGGGTTTTTAGTAAACTAAGGGCTACAGTGTTTTTAAGATATTCCCGATTCATTAGTTTTTGAAATAGGTATGACTCGGGTCTAGTCTAACATCTACTATGCAAACTACAGGTCTAAGTATCATGTCAACCGGGAGGGGTATGGAATCCACCTAAATCTGAGTCGATATATATATATATATATATAGTCGGTGATCCCGCCTTAATAGTATTGCGTACGATACAGTATATCATATGGCATCCTCAAGTCATGAGTGCGGATCTATCATCAATATAAAGCTCGTACGGTAAATCGTCGTACGGCATCCCAATAGCTGGGTATGGGTCAGTATCGCATTCCTCTCATCAAATATCAGGTATCATTATCATCGTATCGCATAATCTGGGGTACAGATCGAAGTCTAGTACAAATCAATACCATCTATATAAGTATGAAAGCGGGGGTAAAACACATGCCCAACGGCCCGCTAAGATCACATGTCATATCGCAAGTATGAATCACATCACATCACCGATCTCACGGCACAATGCCCAAAATCATCGACTCATCTCCAATGTCTTCCAATATCATCATCAACACAGTGTAAGTATAGTGAATATGCAAGGGTGCGCGTGTGGGTGTAAACCTATTCTAGGGTTCGCGACTATGAACTATACTAGTTTACTTCTAACCCTAAGCTATCCATAATACACCTAACACAATATCCATGACACACTATAACTATCATATATAATATATAGTATATCAACTACGGACTGCGGGGGTGCTATAAGCCATCCACCCGACTTCCCCCTGTAGACTACACATCAAAGTATCGTAAATGCGTATTAAAACCGAATCAAAGCTAAAACGGCACACGAAACCCAAAACGATACGATAAGGGGCCTATAGGTTAGAACCTATGGGCACGCCTTCCAAAACCATCACTCAATCCCCGATATCGTCGTATAAACGCCAAATAGTCGAGGTAACACAATACACAATTTCAGAATTAAAAATACGGAAAACAAAAACACGAATCCAAAGTAGCAACTAAGAAAACAGGCTCCAGATTTCACCCTAGGTCAAATTAAACAAATCTATACATTCCAGGGGTCTAATCTACTGATAGGGGGGCACCAAAACCAAAACGAGCCAATTTGGTGCAGGTCTGGCCGCAAATTGAGGCCAATGGGATTAAATCTGCGGCCGGGTCATGGAGTTAGGGGCTAGGGTCTTGGTGGTAGCTTCCTGGGTGCTTGCACATATCACTGTCCAACCAAAATAATTTTCAGAGTCTCGGGGTAAAAGCAGATTCAATATAACCTTCACAGATTTCTTAAACTTTCCGATATCGGTTTCTAAATCCGTATTCCGGGTCTTAAGCCTCAGGTTTGGGTCTCAAATTCATGCACTAGGGTGTTTATCTAACCTCTACTGAGCCCAATGTCACACTACAACACAAAATTCCCTCAAACCCTAACTAGGTTTTCCTCAAATCAACAAAACACACAATATCGGTTCTATCACAACATGGGGGTATAAGAAATGCTAAAACTAAGCTAATGATCCAGAAATTACCTCTTTTGGCAACTCAATAATTTTCTTGAGTTTCCCCAAGTGGCCAAAATCCTTGCTTTCTTGGTTCAATGTGTAGATCTTGAGCTTGTGCACACTTTTAATGAAATGGGGGTAGGATTTTGGTGTTGTTTGTGAGATGATTCGGGGCTTGAAGAGGGGAGGGAGAAGAGAGCAAAGCTTCAGCTGAGAAATGGAGGGGAGAGATGAGGGAAATGAGAGGGATAGAATGGCTAAAGTCCAAGGTCAACTCCCCCATACCTAATACATGCCCATGCCTCTCCTTTCTTTATTCCCTCTTCATTTTCTTTTCCTTTTCTCTCAAATTCCTTCTCACCCAAATAGTGAACCTGTAAGTCCATATTGCGACCCCCGGTTCTTACGGGGAGGCGGAAACGGTATAAAATCAAAATTTTAACGCAAGAGGCAACATGGACTAAGCTGGGTCGGGATCTTTACCTAAACTAAAACTAGCATACTAAGCTAAAGATATTTAGCTACTCGGATAGAGATGGTTATACCTAGCTTGTCTTGAACTCCTTCGTCTTCAAGCTCCGGTGGTGATCCGATGGCTCCTTCTCGTCGTCTCCGTACGCCGAAGATAGATCCACTTGAAAGCTCCAACCTTTAGCTCCTTCTTCGTTCTTTGAAGAAACTAGTTCACTTGGTTTGCTAAACCTAGTGAACTAGAATGAGTAGAGATGATTTAGAATGGGATTTTATCTATGGTTCTTGATTCTCAACTCATGAGACAAGAGAACCATAGATCAAGAGAGGGAGCAAGAGGTTGAGGATGAGAGCAAGAGGAGAGCTCAAGAACAAGAGAGAGAATGAGCAAGAAAGAATGAGGCTCTCTTTTCTCTCTCACCCTCTCATAATCCAAAGTGATCATAACTCATCATATCAAAAAAGTCTTTTGGTGATGGTTAGAAGCAACCATAAGGTTATCATATCATGCACTCATTTTACTCAAAAAGCAAGCAAGAAAAAAAAGTCTTTGGCATGAAATGATAACCATGGTCATCATGATGGTCAACTAGTCAAGCCTAGTCAACCGGTCAACAAGTCAACAAAAGTCAACAAGTCACCAAAGTCAACAAGTCAACAAAAGTCAACAAGTCAACAACCATATCACCATAATACTTAATTAATATAATAGTTAATCACAAATCATATTCTCATTAGGGTTGAGCAAAAAGTCAAAAGTCAACGGTCAACTGTCAACAACCCTAATGAGAATCCACTGCCTCTGCCTCCCTGTCAACTGTGCATACACACCCGCATCCGCGTTCCGAGGAACACGAATGCAAACTGGATAAATCCAATCCCATAAGGTACACTAGGATCTGGCTTAAACCAAAGCCCGCTAGTGTAAACTGTCCGGACACTGTACGTGCACAAGTGCACGGATGTGACCGAACCCTGTCGCAAAACCATGCGACCTGTCGCAATACCATGCGACCTCTACTCTTTTGCCTAAAGGCGAAAAGCTTTCTGTGTGGGACTCTAAAGACTCGACACTACGCTGGCAGTGGGTTTAACCACAGACCGCAAGCGGCACTAGCTGTGCGTAACGGTCCCCAGGTAATGCCGACAAGAAGACCGACGAGGCGAAACCCATCTGAACTCCTACTGAGCCTGAGTGTGACATTCTCCATACAGTCCGGTCTGTTCGTCTGATACATCGCATGGCGGGCCTAGGGGGCGGTAAACGTCAGTCCCCCAATAGCGGTACAAGTCGTGCCGGAGCGAAGCCCAAAACACCCTGAGATAACACTGGAAACCTACCAGTATATCTCGTTTGCCCTGGCCAGGGACTACTCGTGTAATGGCTCTCCTAGACACAGCGCGATGTCAACCCCCAATACCGGGAGAGACGAATCCTGTCTAACCGTCACTGCCTCCAAGTGCTTCGGGACTGCACCCAACCACCACCTGTTTGCACGACTCCTTTGAGCCGTGGTAGGGTAGTGATCAAAGTAAAGTGGGAACACACCCGAGGCGAAGTGACAGTGTCAAGTCAGCGGACTAAGCTGTACTCATGTCACCTGGGAACTGATAACTCACGATAGGTATAATACCAACTAGTCAGTTCCCGACGAGTCCTGTCCAGTGTACCCGTAACCTAACGAGCACCCGCATACTATCTCAAGTACGACGTACTGACGGCTGTGGGACAGACCGTCTCCCACACTGGGATGAGAAGCGCATGCGCTGGTCTACTCCGGAGTATCGATGCCCTGTCTCGATAGTCCTGCGACCAGGGACCTGAATAAGGATGTGCTTATAGATTACCCAGCCCCCACTAGTGTGACTGCCATCACAACGCTGGTAATCAAGCAAAGATCCTATGGGCTCCACTAATGCGTATAAGTGATATACTGAAATAAACACAAGTACACATTGAAGTAGAAACAAACCAAGTAGCATACTACTATTTTGAGCAAGATTGTATATACAAGGTGAATATCCCTAGCATCCATTAAGTAATATACAAACTAGTATGATACAGTAATGGCCTCTAGGGCATATACACTAACAATCTCCCACTTGCACTAAGGCCATGTACTGGCGTATCGAAGACCTATCATCTCGATCAGCCGCTCGAACTGAGTCTGGGGCAGGGCCTTGGTGAATGGATCAGCAGTGTTATCTTCTGAAGCGACTCTCCGAACCTCGATCTCCTGGCGATCTACGATCTCCCTGATCAGGTGATACCGCCTCAAGATGTGCCTGGATCTCTGATGGGACCTGGGTTCCTTCGCTAATGCTATAGCCCCGTTGTTGTCGCAATACAGAGGTATTGGATCAACAATGGACGGAACCACCTGAAGTTCTTTCAAGAACTTCCTCATCCAGACAGCTTCTTTTGCGGCATCAGATGCAGCGATGTATTCCGCTTCCATCGTCGAGTCTGCAACGGTTTCCTGTTTGGAACTCTTCCAACACACCGCCCCTCCATTGAGGGTAAAGACAAAACCCGACATGGACTTGGAATCATCCTTGTCACTCTGGAAGCTGGAGTCAGCAAAGGCCTCGATCTGGAGGTCTTTTCCGCCATACACCAAGAACATCTCCTTAGTCCTCCTCAGGTACTTGAGAATGTTCTTTACCGCTATCCAGTGTTTCTCCCCAGGGTTTGACTGATACCGGCTTACCACACTCAGTGCATAAGCTACATCCGTCTGGTACACAACATCGCATACATTATAGAGCCTACCGCAGAAGCGTAGGGTATAATAGACATGCGATCCCTCTCCAAATCAGTCTTGGGAGACATCTCTTTAGAGAGGGTGATCCCGTGACAAGCCGGTAGGTTACCGCGCTTGGAATCTTCCATACTGAACCTCTTCAGTATGGTGTCGATGTACCTGGACTGTGAAAGTCCTAATATCCTCTTGGATCTGTCACGGTAGATCCGGATACCCAGAATGTATGAGGCATCACCCAGGTCTTTCATGGAGAACCTGTGTGACAAGAACCCCTTGACAGATTGTAGCATAGGAATGTCATTTCCTATTAAGAGAATGTCATCCACGTATAAAACGAGGAATACTACAGTTCTCGCTACAAATCTACTATAGATGCATGGTTCATCTGGATTTTTGATAAAGCCAAATTCTTTGACCGTCTCATCAAAGCAGATGTTCCAACTCCGCGATTCCTGCTTTAGTCCATAGATGGACTTAAGCAACTTGCACACCTTTCCGCTGCTCCCACTCTGAATGAAACCCTCTGGCTGGTCCATATAGACACACTCCTCTAAATTTCCATTTAGAAAAGCTGTTTTTACGTCCATTTGCCAGATCTCATAATCGTGGAAGGCAGCAATGGCAAGAAGGATCCGAATGGATTTCAGCATGGCTACTGGAGAAAAGGTTTCGTCGTAGTCCAAGCCAGGTCTTTGACGAAAACCCTTTGCTACCAGCCTAGCTTTATAGGTCTCAACCTGTCCATCTACACCAATCTTCCTTTTGAAGATCCACTTGCATCCTACGGGTTTTACCCCGTCTGGAGCAATGTCCAACGTCCATACCTTGTTGGTGTACATGGACTCCATTTCGGTCCGCATTGCATCCAGCCATTTTACTGAGTCAACGCTCTGAACGGCCTGCTGGAAGCTAGTAGGCTCATCATAATCTATGATGCAATCCTCTCTATCCCCGTCTATGAGAAAACCGTAGTATCTCTCGGGCGGATGAGACTGCCTACTACTTCTGCGGAGTGGCGCAGGAATGTCCTGTTCTGTTGAACCCTCTGGTTCCACTAAGCTTTCAGTAACAGTCTGTGGTTCTGGAACTTCTTCCAGTTCTATTGTGTTCCCACTTATCTGGGTTTCCAAAAACTCAGTTTCCAAGAAGCGGGCATGCTGAGAAACAAAGACCTTTTGTTCCTCAGCTGAATAGAAAAGATACCCCCTAGAGTTCCTTGGGTATCCCACAAACTTACACTGTACTGAACGTGCCTCAAGCTTGTCCGCATGCTGCTTTTTTACAAAAGCTGGACATCCCCATACCTTAAGATACTTAAGACAGGGTTTCTTCCCAGTCCACATCTCATATGGGGTGGTAGGCACAGTCTTGGTGGGAGCCTTGTTCAAGAGATACGCAGCTGCTTCTAGTGCATATCCCCAGAATGATCGCGGTAACTCAGCGTTACTCATCATGGACCGAACCATATCCAATAGGGTTCGGTTCCGTCTCTCCGATACACCATTATGTTGCGGAGTGTATGGAGGAGTAAGCTGAGAGAGAATACCATTCTCTTTTAAGTAATTCAGGAATTCGGCACTTAAGTATTCTCCACCTCAATCCGATCTTAGAATCTTAATACTTTTGCCGGTCTGTTTCTCTACTTCATTCTTATACTCCTGGAATTTTCCAAAGGCCTCGGACTTATGTTTCATTAAGAAGACATAACCGTACCTTGAGAAGTCATCCGTAAAAGTAATGAAGTAAGAATGTCCGCTTCGGGCATGTGTAGACATTGGACCGCACACGTCACTGTGTACGAGTCCTAAGAGCTCGCTCGCTCTTACTCCTTGTCCAGTAAACGGAGTCTTTGTCATCTTTCCTTTGAGACAAGATTGACAAGTGGCATACGATTGATATTCGAACGCATTCAAATATCCTTCTGTATGTAACTTAGTCAACCTTCTCTCATTGATGTGACCCAATCTACAATGCCATAAGAAAGTCTGATTCATTTCCAGAGACTTTCTTTTGTGTGTATTCTGGACGTTGAAAATCTGTGGTTGGTTTAACACGTATATACCATTACTCAATGTACCTGACCCAATCAAAACTTGATTAAGGTGAATGTTTACAACATTACTTACAAACGCAAATTCATAACCTTCTTTAGAAACTAAAGATACAGAAATGATATTACAAGTTGCGTTGGGTACAAAAAAGCAATTACGCAAAACCAAAACATGTCCATCTGACATTCCCAGGTGATAGTCCTCCACGGCTTTAGCATCCATGCTAGCTCCGTTCGCAACTTTGAGGGTCATGTCACCTGCCTTCAAAACACTACGGTTTCTCAACGCCTGCAAAGAATTACAGATATGAGATCCTGATCCGGTATCCAATACCCAGGAAGTAGAGTTTATTGAAAGACAGTTTTCAATAACATACACACCTGAAGCTGAAGCTGCAACCTGCTTCAATTCCTGTGTTCTGGCCTTCCAGGCCCTGCAATCATTCTTCCAGTGTCCTTTCTTATGACAATAGAAGCATTCTTCCTTATCCACAAGCTTCCCCGCTATCTTTGTTGCTTTGCCTTTTCCCTTCGTATCCACTTTACCAACACCGCCCCTTGGTTTGGCGGGGGCCTTCTTCTTCTTTCCCTTGGCTTTCGCCTTGGACCTAGAAGAAGATGATCCTCCTACAAACAAAGTGGATGTTTCCCTACCTTTCTGTAGGGTGCCCTCTGCGCTCCTCAGCATGTTGAGGAGCTCTGATAGTTCAACCTCTTTTTCTTGTAGGTTGAAGTTCAGTATAAACTGGGCGTAAGTGGAAGGAAGGGACTGGAGAACTATATCCGTATATAGCTCACTCTCCAATGTGATCCCTAGGTCAGCGAGCTCCTCAATGAAGCCGATCATCTTTAGCACATGCTCGGCTACTGATGATCCGACGGCCATTCTTGTCGAAAATAACTTTTTCGACGCTTCGTATCTTGCGATACGTGATTGCTCTCCATACAGTTCTTTTGTATGGAGCAATATGGACTCCATGTCCATATTCTCATGCCTCCTCTGATGTTCGTTGTCCATCGAGGCAAGCAGGAGGCATTTGGCCTTCGCGCTATCAATCTCCCAAGTCTTACGGATTTCCTTATCCGCGACGCTGGAAGTTGGACCAGGGACAGGGGGAGCTTTGGTGGTAAGAAGATACCCCAGCTTGTCATAAGTGATTGCTATCTTGACATTCCTGAGCCAATCTTTGTAGTTTGGCCCTGTCAGTTTGATTTTATCTAGGAGTAACTTAAGTCCAGTCATGTTGATTGGTCGCTGCAATTAGGAGAGAGAAGAAGAAACACTCAGCATGATGCTCTTGCAAGTTTAGAGTGGTTTTTAGTTTGTCTAAACAGGATGGCTCCCACTGTTTCTCGAATCCCTCCTCAAACCATAAAGGAAGAATTAGTCAGGATCAATCCCACCGTACAATACTTGCTTAACCGTTCAGCCAGGCCGGTGTCGGTACTTCGAGGGAGGTTTTCCAACGCTTTCGCGAAGTTCCTTAATTAAAGAACCTCTTTTCCCTGGGGGCGTAGCCCCGCTAACACCTTTCTAGGCACCTACTAGGTTTATAGCATTGATCGTTAAGTGAGAAATTTCCCGAGGAGTAGCATATACTCACAGTAGGATCGGGATCCAAATATCATTGCGTGATGAAACTGAAGGAATCCTACCAGAATTATCACACTCCAAATGGTATGCAAATCTAGTAAGTTTCAGTACTTATGAAACTCCCGATGTGGATTTTTGCCCCATGCTCTTATGACCTTGACGAAGGTCAACAAATCATAAGTCACATGTCAAGTTCTGCCCGTCATTATCCAGGTTAATTTGAATCCACCCGTATATACCCTTGACGAAGGTCAACAAGGTAATGCGAATGTCCCAAACCAACGCATCTATCTATGCTACATATGAATACCCAATAGCTACCAATCACTATGCCTTGACGAAGGTCAACAAACACAGCTTGAATACTATTGAATATTCATACGAAACGACGGAGGGCTACGAATGGTTTTGGCAAAACCGTGAACGTAGTGAACTTGATTTGGTCGATGGAACGAGATAGCTTTTAAAAGGAGTGGCTCAAGCTCCGCATTTAAAAGTTGTTTTTGAAAAGAACCGAGTGGTTTTTCGAAAGTGTTCCAACGACTTTAGCTTGGTTTATTATCTTGCATTAGTTCTTTTAATGCGTGATATTCTTGCATTAGTACTTTTAATGCGTCCCATCATTTAACCCTACCATTGCAGAAAACAACCAAAATATGACGTACGCTTATGCCATTCGCATTCGCCACTGGGCCTCGTCATTACCCGTTAGGTTACTTAACTAACGACAGAGCGGGGGCTGGGCTAGCGCGTCTGTAAAACATAAGCAACGCCTAAATAGTAAGCAATGATAGACATTACAGATCACAGATGAATGCATTGGATATACTAGCAATCCGCAATCCTTTCGAGCCTGAAACGAAAAGCGGATAACACGGTCGCGGTGAATAGCCAAATACCCCACCCAAGACCCCTACGGGTGCGGCAAACTACCCGCCAAGTACTCGGTAGTTTGTGCACCCCTCCATGGGTCTATCCTAGGAGCAAAAACAGTAAAAAGAATTATACAATGACGGCTACAACCCCGACCCGGTTGTGCGGCCAAACAAATAATATTATTACATCAATTTACATTTACAATGAATGAAAGAAAAACAAAAGCTCATCTCACATCCACCCCGGCTATTCACCCGCGACAGTCCAACACATTCATATACACATTCCAGCACATTACAGATCATGTATAACCCCGACTAATCGACTTATAGCGATTAGCCGACGTTCAATACATGCAAGCATCACAGATATAACCATCATAGTCAAAGTGCAGTGAAGTTCGGAAAAAATACGGAATTATAGGACCCCAAAAGGAAATTTCTTTTCTGGACAATCTGGGCACATATAATATATTTTAAAAATCCCAAAACCAACACACAAACACACTGCACGAAAAACGATGCAGAGAAGACAACAACTCGCGGCGGTTCCGCGGCGGCTAAGAAGGCTCACGCGGCGGAAGGGCGGCAGTTTAGACGAGTCACTGTATCGTTTTTCTTGGGTGTTCACAAAAAACCCTGAGCCGAATTTACAAGTATAAAGTTTTTCATTTTGACCAGAAAATATTTCAACAGAAACTCAGGTTTTTGTAAAGTTTGGTTTTTGGATTTTTCCGGTTCCGAACTTTGTTACACTTCACTACCAAGCTAGTTTAAGTTTAGTTAGGCTCTGATACCACTGTAAGTCCATATTGCGACCCCCGGTTCTTACGGGGAGGCGGAAACGGTATAAAATCAAAATTTTAACGCAAGAGGCAACATGGACTAAGCTGGGTCGGGATCTTTACCTAAACTAAAACTAGCATACTAAGCTAAAGATATTTAGCTACTCGGATAGAGATGGTTATACCTAGCTTGTCTTGAACTCCTTCGTCTTCAAGCTCCGGTGGTGATCCGATGGCTCCTTCTCGTCGTCTCCGTACGCCGAAGATAGATCCACTTGAAAGCTCCAACCTTTAGCTCCTTCTTCGTTCTTTGAAGAAACTAGTTCACTTGGTTTGCTAAACCTAGTGAACTAGAATGAGTAGAGATGATTTAGAATGGGATTTTATCTATGGTTCTTGATTCTCAACTCATGAGACAAGAGAACCATAGATCAAGAGAGGGAGCAAGAGGTTGAGGATGAGAGCAAGAGGAGAGCTCAAGAACAAGAGAGAGAATGAGCAAGAAAGAATGAGGCTCTCTTTTCTCTCTCACCCTCTCATAATCCAAAGTGATCATAACTCATCATATCAAAAAAGTCTTTTGGTGATGGTTAGAAGCAACCATAAGGTTATCATATCATGCACTCATTTTACTCAAAAAGCAAGCAAGAAAAAAAAGTCTTTGGCATGAAATGATAACCATGGTCATCATGATGGTCAACTAGTCAAGCCTAGTCAACCGGTCAACAAGTCAACAAAAGTCAACAAGTCACCAAAGTCAACAAGTCAACAAAAGTCAACAAGTCAACAACCATATCACCATAATACTTAATTAATATAATAGTTAATCACAAATCATATTCTCATTAGGGTTGAGCAAAAAGTCAAAAGTCAACGGTCAACTGTCAACAACCCTAATGAGAATCCACTGCCTCTGCCTCCCTGTCAACTGTGCATACACACCCGCATCCGCGTTCCGAGGAACACGAATGCAAACTGGATAAATCCAATCCCATAAGGTACACTAGGATCTGGCTTAAACCAAAGCCCGCTAGTGTAAACTGTCCGGACACTGTACGTGCACAAGTGCACGGATGTGACCGAACCCTGTCGCAAAACCATGCGACCTGTCGCAATACCATGCGACCTGTCGCAATACCATGCGACCTCTACTCTTTTGCCTAAAGGCGAAAAGCTTTCTGTGTGGGACTCTAAAGACTCGACACTACGCTGGCAGTGGGTTTAACCACAGACCGCAAGCGGCACTAGCTGTGCGTAACGGTCCCCAGGTAATGCCGACAAGAAGACCGACGAGGCGAAACCCATCTGAACTCCTACTGAGCCTGAGTGTGACATTCTCCATACAGTCCGGTCTGTTCGTCTGATACATCGCATGGCGGGCCTAGGGGGCGGTAAACGTCAGTCCCCCAATAGCGGTACAAGTCGTGCCGGAGCGAAGCCCAAAACACCCTGAGATAACACTGGAAACCTACCAGTATATCTCGTTTGCCCTGGCCAGGGACTACTCGTGTAATGGCTCTCCTAGACACAGCGCGATGTCAACCCCCAATACCGGGAGAGACGAATCCTGTCTAACCGTCACTGCCTCCAAGTGCTTCGGGACTGCACCCAACCACCACCTGTTTGCACGACTCCTTTGAGCCGTGGTAGGGTAGTGATCAAAGTACAGTGGGAACACACCCGAGGCGAAGTGACAGTGTCAAGTCAGCGGACTAAGCTGTACTCATGTCACCTGGGAACTGATAACTCACGATAGGTATAATACCAACTAGTCAGTTCCCGACGAGTCCTGTCCAGTGTACCCGTAACCTAACGAGCACCCGCATACTATCTCAAGTACGACGTACTGACGGCTGTGGGACAGACCGTCTCCCACACTGGGATGAGAAGCGCATGCGCTGGTCTACTCCGGAGTATCGATGCCCTGTCTCGATAGTCCTGCGACCAGGGACCTGAATAAGGATGTGCTTATAGATTACCCAGCCCCCACTAGTGTGACTGCCATCACAACGCTGGTAATCAAGCAAAGATCCTATGGGCTCCACTAATGCGTATAAGTGATATACTGAAATAAACACAAGTACACATTGAAGTAGAAACAAACCAAGTAGCATACTACTATTTTGAGCAAGATTGTATATACAAGGTGAATATCCCAAGCATCCATTAAGTAATATACAAACTAGTATGATACAGTAATGGCCTCTAGGGCATATACACTAACAGAACCCAAATGAACAACCATAGTAGAAAATGCAACACAAGTGTGGAAAAAGATATGTGCATGTTTTGCACAAAATTGCTAAAAAACCGATTAGCGATTTTTAATCGCGATTAGCACTAAATTAGCATATAACTAATCATAAGAACTTAAAAATGGCATAATTCCATAAAATAACCTATTTTAGAATTTTCCATAATTTTTCCCCATTTATTTGTATTTAATTATACCGAATTATTAAAATATTCAATAAAGTAATATTTAAATTATAAAAATTCCCAAAAATAATATTTAATTTTTTTGAAATGTTACAATCTAGCCCCCTTAAATAAATTCGGTCCCTAAATTTAAATTTAAATCCTCTAGTGCTAAAACATTTCAGCAAAAATCCAAATTGTCGGGGCTCCGAAAACATCAATCCTAAGGCGTATATAAGAATACCGCGTGCATCAGGTACGCACGGAAAACAAAATCTATATATGTGCCATACATGTGCACAAAACAACACCTAGGTGCAACAGGTGTGCACGAAACATCTGCCAAGGGCATCGGGCGTGCCTGACAGCGAGATCAGCGTGCACAAAAAAAATCAAAACACCAAAAGTGTATCCAATGCTGGCAGCGCAAGATATCTACTTGCCTCTTGCTCACGGTCTGGCGTCCTCTGTCTCTGGGTCCTTATCTTCTCTGCGGATTACCTATCTCGGAATCAATCGGCTCATCGGCCCTGTCAGGTGTGCTAACGGGGACGATTCTGTTCTGGCACTTCTCTGGTCATCTCTCGGTCAATCCTCACGAGCACTCGTAAAGCAACATGTCACCGGCGTCGGCCTCTGGTCCTCTGAATACACATTACACATCCGATCCTGGGTGCAAATATCATTGCAGCAGTGTCCTGGAAGGAATCCCGCTCAAGGTCTATTCCGATCTTGCCTATACTGGTCTGTACGGAGGCTGGTACTTTTGCATATCTCTTTTCTCGCTCGATAGACATCTGCGTCCTCAGCACAGCATTTTCTCGTAAATTGGTCGCATCCCAACGTCTCTATAAGCATATCAGGTCTTTAGTCTCGACGGGAAGTAATGATAGCTTGTCAGCGTCTCGCACGAACCTCTAGTTCCACTTATCTCTATCGTCGTCCACTATGACGTCACGCCATGCTATCTACGCACTGCACTGTTCTCGTCCACGGTCAATCCGAAGTCTCTCGCACGGACTCAAAATCGCGTACCATGTAGCTTCACCATTCTATAGAAGATGTCTGGCCGAACAGATCCTCGGGAACGCGTCCCAACCATCGGATGAATACTCAATACTCGTCCGTCCTAGATCAACTCACAACGCATCTGGGTAAGGTCCTTTATTCGAACCTGGTCAACTACCTTGTCGACGATGCCGAACTCTGGCCTGCTGGGTGTGCGCAATATGACCACTCCTGGGTCCAGGTCTTCTCGTATAGTATTCCAGAAAGGTCCTGTCGAGGTCTCTCTCTCAAATCTCATTCCTGCCGAATTGCCCGGAAGTCATCGTCCATTGCTGAAGCTAAATTTTGTTCCGGAACAGCTGCATACTCGTCGCAACTCCTTATGGAAGGTATATGCATATATAATGCCTCTGCGTGCGTATCGCATCTCTGATGTCAGCGGAGTGGGAACGTCATCTCGTCGAAATCTCTTGCGAACTCTTTACTTCACTCTGCTTCAATGTCGACTAATTCGGACTCGTCTCATCGTGGCTGCATGAACTGCGCTCCAACGGCTATGCTCGTATCTGGAGTCTCCCAAGCAATGTGTCCCATCACATGATATCCGAATGATGTCGAATCATCTGACCGAATCGTCAGACCCTCATAATCCCACAAGAGATCAACATCTTGGGTATAGTTTAATAGTATCGAGTACATACCACAGCATCAGGGGTCCAGCCGTAGAAGGGAAAACCCAAGCCTCACTAATAGCGCCGCGGAACTACCGCAAACCCTAAGGTTCAAAGGCTTTCACACGGTCATTATGTCAAGTTAGGGTTTCATTCTTCTAGAGGGTCCATAGAATCGCTTGCATGTCTTTCCGAATACTTTAAACTTGGAAAATAGGCTTCTGACATTCGATCGTCTCAATCGACTCTCAACGAACCTACACGAAGTCGCCTCTAGCTGGAATCATTCTATCTGATGACCTCGGATCGGGGTAGGCGAACAATCCACATGTCCTAGTCATTCATCCTCGATGACTAGTGACCTTCTATCATCTCCTAGTACAACTCGTACCGCGATAGCTCTAACATCTGGGGCGATATCTCGTCGTTCGCAGCAACAACTGGCTCCTTCGCCTGTACGCTGAACAGCGCCTCAATCCTCCAGGAAAGGCGATACATTGGCAGTCATCTCTAAATCGGTCTGCTCTAGATCTGAGTAAGACTCTCCACACCGAAAATCTTCGACTCAACTGGGCCTGCTCTGGCGCATAAATCGGACTAATCACCTTCGTCTCTCGAATCGGGTAGACTAGCTATCACCTGTCTCATATCTGCCTAGAAGCTCCAGCGATCTCAGCTCGTAAGCTCCGGAAGCGACATCCTATCAATCTCAGCAACAGCTGGTTCATCTGTCTGCACGGTAGGCGACATCATAATCCCTGAGGTATGCTGTACATCAACAGTCCTCTCTCAACTGGCAGCTCTAACAAAGGCCCGATCATCCGGTGTAAAACCAAGCACTCACCTCTACTAGAGGTCACAATCACCAATACTAACTCGAGACGTTCCCATGTCACCAGAAAACACAACGGTCGGCCCTCGTACTAGACGAGCTCGCCCTGATCGTAACCCTAGCAACAGCCCAAACTGCGCTCAAACAATGGCGACATGAACCTCAATCGAGTATCGAAGAGAGCAGATCAATAGCAAGAAAGAAAACAACAGATCCAGAGTGGGTACATGATCATAAGAAGGAACAGCATCAATGGATGTATGATCATGGAACTAATAGAATCGAGGATCTCAAATGGATGTATAATCATGGATATGAAGAGAATCACTGATCTCGAAAATATGTACATCCTAAGGTTCCTTAAGCTGAGTAGCGTATCGTAAGTATGCCGCGGAACATACCCACGGTACGTCACTCTACTTTAGTCACCTATTCCATCAACCAAGGGTCAACCTACGCGATGATAGTTCGCGTCTAATACCCCCTCGACTAAGTCTAAGTTCCATAAGGTCAAGCCTAAGTTCCGTATATATATAGACGCCCTAGGCTCCACATAGTCAAACTTAGACTCAAGCCAAGGTTAACCTAGCGCTTTGATACCAACTTTGTCACGACCCGAAAGAGCACGTAACTGGCCCTTGAACCATATGAAGCCTATAGGACTCCATCTGATCCAAGTAAGCCAAGCCCAGAAATCTAAAACCATATAAGGAGCAAAGAAACATATTTTGTAAATTTTTCCATTGAGGCATTTTATCAAACACTTGCTAAGCATAAACAATGATCACAACCCACACAAGCAATGTAATATACAACGCCGAAGGGCGAGGATCAAAACCAAGAGAGTCTCCAATAAGAAAGAAAACCGTAATACTACTGAGCGCGACTCTAAGGTCGAAATAATACATCACTAGTGTCTAATTCTGAAACAATATACAAGTTTTGGTTGATGGAATTTCTAGATACAAAGAATAATACATATACAAGGGTGGTTCTGATGCAAAGAACCCACCTACCAAGCAAATCACCCGCAAAGGAAGCAATGTGCCGGAAATGCCGCTATGGAACCTGTACGGCAAAACCTGCAAGAACTGTGGCACAACGGGGGTGAGTTGCCAACTCATGAATAGAAAATATCTACAAGCAGAAATTGAAAGCATGACATAATCCTAAGTCAAAATGATCAGATATAATATAAACCTCAAATGAATAAGTCTGAAGCATGGTAAAGTGGCAATGAACATCTGAACATAAGTGTAGTGTCAAGTACTCGTGCCAGTGCCTTACGTAATAACATATCATAAATATAATGTATGTATGCGGTAAAATGAAAACAGAAGATATCATGAATGAAATCATCAGAAAATCAATGTCGAGCATCGACACAAACTATATATCTCAATATCAAGTGAAACCCATATATCATGTATCCGATATGTATGCAGCATTCATGAAGGTACTCTATCAGGTACTACTAATATATGATGCAATGCATATAAAATAAATGTGGGGTAGGGGAGATATAATATGCTATCGACCATAGAGGCCCCGAGCACATAGGCTCCTCGCAAATCGAGCTCATAGGCACCGAGCTCCGAGCACATAGGCTCCTCTCACATCGAGCTCATAGGCTCCGAGCACATAGGCTCTTCTCATAATGCATATGTATATTTTCATAGATCATCATGATGATATATTAAGCAGGCGTATATATATATATATATATATATATATATATATCAGCATCCCATACCACTAATATATATATATACTCTATGGGTATACATATATATTTCAGCGTCCCATACCACTGATATATATACGCAGGAGTAAAACAATCCAGAATCATCATATGCAACGATATCACAGTGCGAAATCCATGAATTATAATACATGCAACATGAACACTAATATGAGCATGCAACTATGTAAAGGCATATGCACAAAGGAATATGAATCAATAACATATAAGGATGCAATGCAATGCGAGACGTAGAGTAAATTGTAAATAAATAGTAATGCAGCTTGCCATTTGAAATAAGACAAATCGGGGTTTTTAGTAAACTAAGGGCTACAATGTTTTTAAGATATTGCTGATTCGTTAGTTTTTGAAATAGGTATGACTCGGGTCTAGTCTAACATCTACTATGCAAACTACATATCTAAGTATCAAGTCAACCGGGAGGGGTATGGAATCTACCTAAATCTGAGTCGATATATATATATATATATATAGTCGGTGATCCCGCCTCAATAGTATTGCGTACGATACAGTATATCATATGGCATCCTTAAGTCATGAGTGCGGATCTATCATCAATATAAAGCTCGTACGGTAAATCGTCGTACGGCATCCCAATAGCTGGGTACGGGTCAGTATCACATTCCTCTCATCAAATATCAGGTATCATTATCATCGTATCGCATAATCTGGGGTACAGATCTATGTCTAGTACAAATCAATACCATCTATATAAGTATGAAAGCGGGGATAAAACACATGCCCAACGGCCCGCTAAGATCTCATGTCATATCGCAAGTACGAATCACATCACATCACCGATCTCATGGCATAATGCCCAAAATCATCGACTCATCTCCAATGTCTTCCAATATCATCATCAACACAGTGTAAGTATAGTGAATATGCAAGGGTGCGCGTGTGGGTGTAAACCTATTCTAGGGTTTGCGACTATGAACTATACTAGTTTACTTCTAATCCTAAGCTACCCATAATACACCTAATACAATATCCATGAAACACTATAACAATCATATATAATATATAGTATATCAACTACGGACTGCGGGGGTGCTATACGCCATCCACCCGACTTCCCCCTATAGATATAATCTACTCACGTTGCGTCTTCATTTGTCGACGTCGTCACGCGCTTGCTCGTCGTCCCGAAGTCTTCATGGGGTACCTACACATCAAAGTATCGTAAATGCGTATTAAAACCGAATCAAAGCTAAAACGGCACACGAAACCCAAAACGATACGATAAGGGGCCTATAGGTTAGAACCTATGGGCACGCCTTCCAAAACCATCAATCAATCCCCGATATCGTCGTATAAACGCCAAATAGTCGAGGTAACACAATACACAATTTCAGAATTAAAAATACGGAAAACGAAAACACGAACCCAAAGCAGCAACTAAGAAAATAGGCTCCAGATTTCACCCTAGGTCAAATTAGACAAATCTATACATTCCAGGGGTCTAATCTACTGATAGGGGGCACCAAAACCAAAACGAGCCAATTTGGTGCAGGTCTGGCCGCAAATTGCGGCCAATGGGATTAAATCTGCGGCCGGGTCATGGAGTTAGGGGCTAGGGTCTTGGTGGTAGCTTCCTGGGTGCCTGCATATATCACTATCCAACCAAAATAATTTTCAGAGTCTCGGGGTAAAAGCAGATTTAATATAACCTTCACAGATTTCTTAAACTTTCCGATATCGGTTTATAAATCCGTATTCCGGGTCTTAAGTCTCAGGTTTGGGTCTCAAATTCATGCACTATGGTGTTCATCCAACCTCTACTGAGCTCAATGTCACACTACAACACAAAATTCCCTCAAACCCTAACTAGGATTTCCTCAAATCCACAAAACACACAATATCGGTTCTATCACAACATGGGGGTATAAGAAATGCTAAAACTAAGCTAATGATCTAGAAATTATCTCTTTTGGCAACTCAAGAATTTTCTTCAGTTGCCCCTAGTGGCCAAAATCCTTGGTTTCTTGGTTCAATGTGTAGATCTTGAGCTCGTGCACACATTTAATGAAATGGGGGTACGGTTTTGGTGTTGTTTGTGAGATGATTCGGGGCTTGAAGAGGGGAGGGAGAAGAGGGCAAAGCTTCAGCTGAGAAATGGAGGGGAGAGATGAGGGAAATGAGAGGGAGAGAATGGCTAAAGTCCAAGGTCAACTCCCCCCATACCTAATACATGCTCATGCCTCTCCTTTCATTATTCCCTCTTCATTTTCTTTTCCTTTTCTCTCAAATTCCTTCTCACCCACATAGTGAACCCAAATGAACAACCATGGTAGAAAATGCAACACAAGTGTGGAAAAAGATATGTGCATGTTTTGCACAAAATTGCTAAAAAACCTATTAGCGATTTTTAATCGAGATTAGCACTAAATTAGCATATAACTAATCATAAGAACTTAAAAATGGCATAATTCTATAAAATAACCTATTTTAGAATTTTCCATAATTTTCTAAAATTTCCCCCCATTTATTTGTATTTAATTATACCGAATTATTAAAATATTCAAAAAAGTAATATTTAAATTATAAAAATTCCCAAAAATAATATTTAATTTTTTTGAAATGTTACAGCCGAATATGCATTTTTAAAATCTCAAGTCTTTTCTGAAAATTTCGGCAGAGTTTCCTTTGTAAAAACTGGCCCCAAATGGGGTACAACAAGAATAATATATGCACAATAATAAAAGGCATCCCCAAGCGGGAGCTAGCTCTTCGTCAATTGACGGTCACAACCACGCAAGCACTATAATATACAACGCCGAAGGGTGAGGATCAAACTCAAAAGGAAACTCAAAATCATCACAAAAACCATAATACTACAACGCGCGACTCTAAGGTTGAAATAATAAACAACTGGTTTTCTAAGTTTGAACTAAATATACAAGTCTGGTTGATGGAATTTCAAGATACAACAATGAAAGTAAATAAGTACAATGGTGGTCACGATGTGAGTGAACCCACCTACCGAAGCAATCACCCAGAAAGGAAGCAGTGTGCCAGAAAGTCGCAATGAAACCTGTACGTCAAAACCTGCAAGAAACTATGGCAAAACGTGGGTGAGTTGCCAACTCTTGAGTAGAAAACATCACAGAGCAGAAATCGTATGTATGACTCAATCCTAGGTCAATACGATCAGTAATAATGTATATCCTCAATATGATAAAGTCTGAAGCATGATAAGGTGTCAAGGGTAAACATCTATACGTAAGTGTAGTACCAAGTGCTCGTGCCAGTGCCTCAGGTAGCAACATATCATAAATATGAGGCGTGAACAATGTAATCAACATGAATCAATGTCAACTATATCACGACGTCTATAAATATGTGGATATCATCCAACTATGTAATCAATGTCTGTATGCATGTGGATCTCGTCCACGTGTCAACCAATGACTCAAAACATCATGCATGTAAATATCATAAAGCATATGCATGGAAGTATGAGGATATAAATCAACGTGTGTCCCTCGCGACACATCAAAATCATGAACCTGAGTGTCCAGCATCGACACTCAAAAACATCATGAAACCTGTGCCTAGCATCGGCACGTAAATCCTCGTCTATATATAGGGCTCCGTCAGTCCGGATCGGCGCACGGGCTCCGTCAGTCCGGATCGGCCCGTATCATCTCTCAACTCCGGTCAGTATCCTCCGAATATCCGCCGAGCTCAAATACAATCACCGGTAGGTAGTGGTCCCTCTGGCAGGCTCATCGTCATCCACACAAAATCTCTCTCTCGCCCCAGGGTACCATATCGGTTCCACCATGAACCCGCAAACGGATCATCCGCCTCCTCGAATCGGGTTTCAGATGTCACACCTCTAAGAACTGAGAAAATGCATTGTGGACGCACTGAAATATCATATCAAGAGAAACCGGGTTTTTAAAACAGTACATGCTTTCTTTTGAAACAGCCACGGTTCTCAAATCCAAAAATCTCATGAAATCAGCATATCTCAATGCGTATAATCATAAAACATGATGTATGCGACATATAAAAGAAATGTAAGCATATCAGTATATCATGCAACATGGAATAGTAATATGCACATATCAAGGGAAAACCGCACTTTGAAATGAATTCAGTTTTAAAATATATCTTGCGGTTCCCAAATCTCAAAAATCAAGCCAGAATCATCTATGTATGTCCAAATATGTATGTACGCCAATATGTCATACCAGGGGTCTTATCCTGATGCAACAATCCTACTGTGTAGTGGCATGGCAATTATCGATGATGAAGTGTGAGCCGGCAAGCAGGTGTATGTGGAACATACGCATCATTGATAATGGTGCTGGTGTCCTGACAGCATGGGTTTAATATAATAATAAACGCATTTAAACATCCAATGCGATGCGAATAGCAAGAATATGTGGAAAATGAATAATAAACACAACAGTGAAGAATCTACATCAATATATATATATATATATATGTCATACAGTTTTGCCACTTGAAATTACACGAATCGTGGTGTTTAGAAAAATAAGGGATACGGTGTTTTTAAGAAAAGATGCGCCTTTTGAAATATCCGTAGAATTCCTTAGCCTGTCTTTTAAAATACTCACGATTCGTTGGTTTTGAAATAGTTATGACTCGGGTCTAGTCTATCATCTACTAAGTACTACAGAACTAAACGAACAGTCTAACCGAAAGGGCAAGGGAAACCATCTAAATCTGAGTCGATATACATATAAATATAATAGTCGGTGATCCCACCTCAATAGTATCACATACGATACAATATACAATATGACATCCTCGAGTCAAAAGTGCGGATCTATCATCAATATATAGCTCGTACGTAAATCCGTCGTACGGCATCCCAAATCTGGGTACGGGTCGAATCTCATATTTATCTCATCAATTATCTGGTATCCTTATCATCATATCTCATGAACTGGGGTACTGATCTAAGTCTAGTATAAGCTGATACCATCTATAAATATATGTGTGCGTGTATGAAAACACACGCCTAAAGGCCCGCTAAAATCTCATGTCGTATCTCCAAATACGAACCACATCATATCACTGATCTCGTAGCACCATGCCCAAACTCATCGACTCATCTCCAAATATCATTCACTATCCTTACCATCCAAGTTTAGGTATACGTGTGTATATATATACACAGTCCCATACCTATGTGTGTGTGTATATATATCTATCCCCATATACGCACAAGTATAACAGTAAGCATGTGTGTGCGTATGAGTTTAAACCTATTCTAGGGTTCGCGACTAAGAAGCTAAACTAAGTTACTTCTAACTACTCTAAACTAAACCATGAACACAAATCATATCTTGATAATCATCCACGTAACATAAACACATATATATATAACCATATATATATATAAGCTATACTACAAACTGCGGGGAAGCTATACTCCATCCACCCGACTTCCCCCGCAGATATAATCTACTCACCTTGACCTTCGCTTGCCGATGCCGAAGTCGCCACACACTTGCTTGTCGTCTCGAAGTCTTCGTAAGGGTACCTACATGTCATAACGTATCGTGTCGCATTAAAACCCAATTCAAAACCAAAACGACACGGTAAAAGTCTATAGGTTAGAACCTATAAACTATGCTTTCAAAACCACCAAATAACACTCGATTTCGACGTACAAACGCCAAGTGATCGAATACGACACAAATTACAAAAATCCATAATTCAAAATACGCAAAACGAAACCCCGAATCAAAACAGCAACTCTTGAAAATGGTCCCAGATTTTACCCTAGGTCAAATCAGCCAATTTTGCATATGCCAAGAGTCTAGTTTACTGAAGAAGGAACCACAGAACAAATACGAGTCAATTCCTCACTACTCTGGCCGCAAATTGCGGCCAGAATG
The DNA here is from genome assembly GCA_030015575.1 of Agapanthus africanus. Taxonomy (NCBI): domain Eukaryota; kingdom Viridiplantae; phylum Streptophyta; class Magnoliopsida; order Asparagales; family Amaryllidaceae; genus Agapanthus; species Agapanthus africanus. The sequence goes on along the minus strand of CM057345.1, from coordinate 310,906,191 downwards.
AATTTATTTACGGCCTAGGTAGAGGGTTAGGGGCTAAGGTTTCAGTAGGGGGTCTTAGGTTGCCTGCATGTATCACTGTCTTTGCTAAATATATTTCAGGTCACCCGGGTGTTAGCAGATTTCAATATACACTCACAGAATCCACAACTCATCCGATATCGGGTTTCTAAATTTGCTAATAAGGGTTCTAGTCTCTGGTTTGGGTCTCCAACCAATCACCATAGGGGTTGTATAGCCTCTACTAACCTTAATTTCACCTTTGGGTTCAACTAAAACCCTAATCCTCAACTCAAAGTTTTCAAAGTTCCCAAAACCACACAATATCGGTTCTAATTTGACATGGATGCTAAAGGAATAGAAATTATACACTAATTATGGAATAATTACCTCATTTTGCACTCATGAATCCCCTAGGGCACCAAAAACAAATTTTTCTTGGTCCATTGTGTAGCTTGTGAGCTTGCGCACAAAATTTGTGAAGAGGAGATGTGGTTTTAATGGGTTTATTGTTATGGATTGTGAGGAGGTGAGAGGCAAAGGGAGAGAGGGTAGCAGCAGCAGCATGAGTGAGGGAGAGGAGAGAAAATGATGAAGAAATGAAGTAGGAATGGGAGCTTGGTCCAAGGTTTGACCCCTCACCCTCTCACTCTCTTTCATGCCCATCCCTCCATTCTTTATTCCATTTTCTTTTGTTTTCTTTTCCTTTTCTTTTATCTTCTCACAAAACCAAAGCCATGAATGAAAAATGAAGAGAAAGTCATGTAGAAAAATGTAACACAAGTGTAAAAATGATATTCTGCATGTTTTGCAACAAGCTTAATGCGCGATTAGCGATATTTAATCGCGATTAGCACTAAATAGCGTATAGTTAATCATAAAAACTTATAATTTGCATAATTCACATAAAACACTCTCTTTTTAGCAATTTCCATAATTTTTCCAAATTTTCCCCCCAAATTATCGGTACTTAATTATACCGCCTTATTAAAATATTCAATATAATATTATTTAATTATAAAAATTCCCAAAAATAATATTTTATTTTTTTGAAATGTTATATTGGATCATGCCCATTCTTGTATTATTATTCCTGTTGTATCTAGATAAACTCAATCAGTCAGAAACTAAATTTGTATTTTGGTAGATCTAGTCAGACTTGGGTGTATGTTCGCTTCTTTTGAGGTTTTGATGTCTTGCTTTATTTATCTTTCTTTTTGGGTTGATCTTCGCCGTTGGGCGTCCTATATATGTTTATTTTGGGTTGTGATTCCGCTAATTGGGGAAGAGCTAGCTCCCGCTTGGGGATGCCTATATATATTGCTCGTATGTGGTTTTGGATCAAAATATACAAGGGAGGTACTGCCCAAATTTTAAAGACGAAAAATGTTTTCAACTATAGTATAATCCACTTGCACTTTTATGTATCATACATTTACTTTAAAATCTTCACCTCTATTATTTCCCTAAAAAGGTTTAGATTTCTGGGTTTTGGCTTACTTGAATTAGGTGGGGTCCTATAGACTTCACATGATTCAAGTGCCAGTCACGTGCCTTTTTCGAGGTCATGACAGCCCTGCCGTTAGTTAAGTAACCTAACGGTGTATGACTGGGCCCCGTGGCGAATGCGGATGGCATAAGCGTACGTTCTATTTTCGTTTCTTTTTCTGCAATGATAAGGTGAAATGATGGGAAAACATTGATGAGATTAATGTTAAGTAAAGAAACCTAAAGATGTTGTAGAATCAAAATTTTCAAAAAAGGTTGCTCTAGTTATTGCTTTGCATAGTGGTATTCCTTGATGAATATCCAGCACCTTATTCGACGAGGAAAGAACCGAGATCCCTTCACCGGGAGTGAACTCTTTAGCAAAACTAGCAAATGCTACAACCCACTCGATTTATCATGATAGCATCCATAGTTCATACTTTGCATAGTGGTATTCCTTGATGAATATCCAGCACCTCATTCGATGAGGAAAGAGTCGAGATCCCTTCACCGAGAGTGACCTCTTTAGCAAAAGCTATTCGGTTTGTTTTTGAAAAACTACTTGATTTTTAAGCGGAGCTTAAACCACTCCTTTTCAAATCACTAGATTCTACAACGATATCAAAGTTCATTATGTTAAAGATTTTCATCAAAACCATTCGTAACCCTCTGCCATTTTAGGAAGTAGAGTACTTAGTATTCGTGCTACGTTTGTTGACTATAGTTAAGGCATAGTGTACAGTAGTTAAGTGATGTCTTCCTACAAAGCATATGATGCGATCGATTAGGACATTCGTATGACTTTGTTGACCATAGTTAAGGGTCAGACGGGTGGGTCTAAATCGATCATGAAATAACGGGTAGAACTTGACTAGCGCTTATGATTTGTTGACCATAGTTATGGTCATAAGACATTAGGGGTAAAAACCATATTGGGAATTTCAAGTGTTGAAATTTACAATGAGATTGCATACCTTCTATATGATAGTTGGATCCCGATCCCACTGAGAGTAATAGTTACTCCCAGGAGAGTTTTACACTTTACAATTACCTAATCCAGTAGGTGTCTAGAAAGAAGTCAACGGGGTTACTCCTCTAGGAAAACGAGGTTTATTTTACTTAGGTTCGTGAGAAAGCATGGGGAATAAAAAGATTATGCTAACGCCCTGGCCATCAACCGAGGCCGATTGCGGAACAAATTTTTTTCTAACGATGTAAACTTGGCGCTAGAATAACCCTAAACCGGATCAACCATAAACCTAACTAGCAACTTAAGAAGCTATCTACTATGAAAAGAGTTTATACCAAGAGGCTCAAGTCCTTCCGGGCTTCACTCCTCTCCTTTAGCATGCTCCTAGTGGCCTCCATGATCAAGCTTGATCAACGGCTTCCTCACGTCAATGATGATCCACCCAAGAGTGTCTACTTTGAGATTCTACCTTTAAACTAAGGCAACAAGGTTACTAAGTATGCTAATCTAAGTATCCTAGAGGATTTAGTGAGTGATGATGGATTTTTTTATCTCAAGAACCCTAGGTTTCTCAACACATGAGACTATTAGGGTTTGAGGTAGAAGAAGAGAAGATTGGAGGAGATGAGAGTGTTGTAGAGAGCAACATAAGAATTGAATAAAGAATGGCTAAGTCTTGTGACTAATAAAGTAAGCATCCCAAAATAAAGATAAAAAATTATCTCCACCACAAAATATCTAGATATTTTCCACAAAATATCTAGATGAGACCTAGCCTAAATAGTAACCCATGACTCACTAAGTGAGTCAACAAGTAGCCATGCTTCACTTAATAAAAGTCAACACCTCATACCTCCACCTCATTTAACCTTTAATCAAAAAGATTAAATAACAAATGAGGTGTCTTCTTCTAGAAGCATTCTTGTTAAAAATTACAAGAATACCCCTCATCCGTATATTCATACTCGTATCCGTATTCCGAAAAATACGAATACAAAAGAGACGAAAATAATCCAACAATGTAATACTAGGATCCGGTTTAAACCAAAGACTCTTAGTATTATCTGCCCGAACATCATAATGCACAAGTACACGTATGTGATCGAACCCTGCTGTAAAACCATACGACCACTACATCGTTTCGCCCGAAGTAGAGAAACCCTCTGTGGGACTCTAAAGACTCGACAGTACGCCGGTAGTGCGTTACTGGATAAATCCATAACCATAAGCACGTCAGCGGCACTAGCTGTACGTAAAAGCTACCTGGGTACCTATCGAAAAGGAAAGCCGATGAGCAAACTCATCCGGATCCCAACTGAGCCTATCCGTGACAATATCCGTACATTCCGATCTCTTCGTCTAAGAGTATCGCATACTGGATCTAGGTGATGGTAAGCGTCAGACCCTAATAACTCGATAATTCGTGCTGATTCGGCTCAGGACCAATCCGGGAAACTACTAATCAACCTTTTAGTAAATCCTAACTGCCTTGGCCAAGGTCTTATAGTCCTGACCAATCGAACACAGTGCGATATCAACTCCCAATACCTGGAGTGACGAATCCCTGACAATCACTCACTACCTCCATGTGGCTTGGGACTGTACCCAAACAAAACCTGTTTGCACGACTCAGTAGAGTCGTGGTAGGGTAGTGATCAAAGCACAGTGGGAACTCACACGAGACAAATGACGATCTCAGGTCCAAAGACTAACCTATACACATGTTACAAGAGAACCGCTATCTGACGATAGGTATAATACCATCTAGAGGTTCTCAGCGAGTCCGTCCAGTGTACTCACCCCCTGCGAGCACCTGTATACAATCTTAGGTGATCACACCAATGGTTGTGGGACCAACCACCGCCCTTAGTCGGGGTCTAGAAACGTACACGCAAGTCTACTCTGGAGTATCGATGCCCAATCTCGATACTCCTGCTACTTGGGACATTTAAGGATGTGCTTGTAGACTATCCAGCTCCCACAAGTATGATCGCCATTACAACGCAGGTAGTCAAGCAAGATCCTATGGGCTCTATCAACATGTAACCGCAATATGTAATAACATGTATAACATATGCCATGTTAAGTTAAAGTCAAACCAGAATAGTATACTACTATATCAAGTCTTTATCAATATGTGCAAGCTGGATAAAGCATCAATAAAAACAAATACACATATCGTGATAAAGACAACTGAAATAATATACTATATAACTGAGAAAGATCGCCCGGTACTTACATATCCCCAGCATCCACATGTATACATATACAATAATGGTCTCTAGGGCATATATATCCAACAATCTTCCACTTGCATTAAAGGCCAGTTATTGGCGTACCGAATACCCAACGTCTGCTCTAAAGCCAGCTGCTGGCGTATCGCATACCCAACATCTCAAAAAGTCGCTCGAACTGTGCTTTAAAGAGAGCCTTTGTAAATAGATCCGTCGTGTTCTCTTTTGTATCCTCTCTCCGGACCTCGATCTTCTGGCAATCTATGATCTCCCTGATCAGGTGATACCGCCTTAAGTTGTGTCTGGATTTCTGATGGGACCGTGGTTCCTTCGCTAAATCTATAGCCCCATTGTTATCGCAATACAAAGGTATCGGATCAACAATGGACGGAAGTACCTGAAGTTCAGTAATGAACTTCTTCATCCAGACCGCTTCTTTTGCGGCATCGCTCGCAGCAATGTATTCAGCCTCCATCGTCGAGTCTGCGACGGTATCCTGTTAGGAACTCCTCCAACACACCGCCCCTCCGTTGAAGGTAAACACAAAACCCGACATAGACTTGTTGTCATCTTTGTCACTCTAGAAGTTTGAATCGGTAAAGGACTTGACCTTAAGGTCTCCATTACCGAAAACCAAGAACATCTCCTTAGTCCTTCTCAGATACTTAAGAATGTTCTTCCCTGCTGTACAGTGGTTCTTGTTAGGAATATGTATGCCCTAGAGGCCATTATTGTTGATATAGTGGATGCTTGAACATATATATAGAGGAATTTCTTTCTCTACATGATAGTATGTTATCCGGTTACTCTTTATCTTAACATGTTGACTGGTATTCTTTACTGTCTTTCTCTCACATGTTGATAAAGCCATTAGGATATATACTTGACCACCAATATTATGATGAGATCATACTAGTGGGGCCAGGGTAGTCCAAAAGTACATCCTTTAACTGTTCCTAGTCGAGGGGATATCGAGACAGGGCATCGATATTACAGAGTAGACTAGTGTGTACGTTTCTTGTCCCTTGGAGGGCGATGGTTGATTCCACAACCATTGGTGTGTGACATCAAAGATTGTACATAAGTGCTCATTAGAGAATGGGTACACCGAACGGACTCACCGAGGACTCCTAGTTGGTAGTATACCTATCATCAGATAGCAGTTCTCTGGTGACACTGGTACAGGTTAGTCTGTAGACCCAAGATCGTCATAGAGTCTTGTGTGGCTCCCACTGTGCTTTGATTTCCACCCTACCACGCTCAAGAGGAGTTGTGCAAACATGTGGATTTTGGGTACAATCCCGAATCACGTGGAGGCAATGAGCGATAGGAGGGGTTTCGTATCTCCCAGTATTGGGGGTTGATGTTGTAAGTCCACGTTGCCCATCCCGGTGCTTGCGGGGAGGCGGAAAACGGAATAAAAATCTGATTTTTACTACTCTAGGCAACATGGACTAACTAAAGTCGGATCTTTGCTAAACAAAAACTAGCTAAAGCTAACTAGAAACTAGCTAAAGGGTAGAAGGGTTATACCTAGGGCTTTATGTCCTTCTCTCCTTGCTCCTTGGAGTGAAAGAAAGAGATCGCCTTTGTCGTCTTCTCACGTCGAAGAAGGATCCACCCGAAAGCCTCAACCTTTGGCTTCAACTTCAAGCTAGAAGTAACTAGGGTGCTAGAAGTGCTAATCCTAGAACCCTATATGAGAGTAGAGATTACTATGGAGTGGTTTTTCTCAAGCTCAAGTGTTTCTCAACACATGAGAGGGGAGAGCTTGAGGAAGAGGAAGAACAAGAAAGAGAAAGTATATGATAGAATGAGAGAATAATAAGCCATTCTCACATATATATGTGAATTATAAAAAATAGATAATTAGCTAGATAATTTTCATGGTTAATCAAGACTTGACCATTATCATTTCACATTAAATGAAAATTGCAAGGATCAAAGAGCATCTTTTATATGGAATGATAATGGTCAACATGTCAACTAAGGTCAACAAGTCAAGTATGGTCAAAATGTCAACAACCCTAACCATGCACAATTATATATAGCTAATATCAATTAATTATAATACACACATAAGCATTAGGGTCAATAAAATAACAATGATCATTAACCCTAATCAAAGTCCTCTTCCTCTGTCTCAATCAACTGTGCATACGCACCCGCATTCGTGATCCGAGGAACACGAATACAAAGAGATAAAACCAATCCCAAATCATATACTAGGATCTGGCTTAAACCAAAGCCCGCTAGTATAAGCTGTCCGGACAGCAAACGTGCACAAGTGCGCGGATGTGAACGAACCCTGTCGCAAAACCATGCGACCTCTACTCATTTTGCCTAAAGACGAATAGCTCTATGTGTGGGACTCTAAAGACTCGACACTACGCTGGCAGTGGGTTTAACCACAGACCGCAAGCGGCACTAGCTGTACGTAACGGTCCCCAGGTAGATGCCGATAAGAAGACTGACGAGGTGACCCCATCTGTACTCCTACTGAGCCTGTATGTGACAGTCTTCGTACAGTCCAGTCTGTTCGTCTGATAGATCGCATGGTGGGCCTAGGGGGCGGTGAACGTCAGTCCCCTAATAGCGGTACAAGTCGTGTCGGAGTGAAGCCCAGAACACCCTGAGATAACACTGGAAACCTACCAGTATATCTCGCTTGCCCTGGCCAGGGACTACTTGTGTAATGGCTCTCCTGGACACAGCGCGATGTCAACCCCCAATACCAGGAGAGACGAATCCTGTCTAACCGTCACTGCCTCCAAGTGCTTCGGGACCGCACCCAAAAACTACCTGTTTGCACGACTCCTTTGAGCCGTGGTAGGGTAGTAATCAAAGTGTAGTGGGAATACACTCGAGGCGAAGTGACAGTGTCAAGTCAGCAGACTAAGCTGTACTCATGTCACCTGGGAACTGATAACTGACGATAGGTATAATACCAACCAACAGTTCCCGGCGAGTCCTGTCCAGTGTACTCGTAACCTAACGAGCACCTGCATACTATCTCAAGTACGACGTACTGACGGCTGTGGGACAGACCGTCTCCCACGCTGGGATGAGAAGCGCATACGCTAGTCTACTCCGGAGTATCGATGCCCTGTCTCGATAGTCCAACGACCAGGGACCTGTATAAGGATGTGCTTATGGATTACCCAGCCCCCACGAGTGTGAGCGCCATCACAACGCTGGTAATCAAGCAAAGATCCTAAGGGCTCTACTAATATGTATATAAGCGATATGCTAAAAGAAACACATGCACATATTGAAGTAGAGACAAACCAAGTAGCATACTACCATTTCGAGCAAGATTGTATATACAACTGTGAATATCCCAAGCTTCCATCAAGTAATATACATACTAGTATGATACAGTAATGGCCTCTAGGGCATATATACTAAAAATCTACCACTTGCACTAAGGCCATGTACTGGGGTATCGAAGACCTATCATCTCGATCAGCCGCTCGAACTGAGTCTGGGGCAGGGCCTTGGTGAATGGATCTGCAGTGTTATCTTCTGAAGCAACCCTCCGAACCTCGATCTCCTGGCGATCCACGATCTCCCTGATCAGGTGATACCGCCTCAAGATGTGTCTGGATTTCTGATGGGACCTGGGTTCCTTCGCTAAAGCTATAGCCCCGTTGTTGTCGCAATACAGAGGTATTGGGTCAACAATGGACGTAAAGACCTGAAGTTCTTTCAAGAACTTCCTCATCCAGACAGCTTCTTATGCGGCATCAGATGCAGCGATGTATTCCGCTTCCATAGTCGAGTCAGCAACGGTTTCCTGTTTGGAGCTCTTCCAACACACCGCCCCTCCATTGAGGGTAAAGACAAAACCCGACATGGACTTGGAATCATCCTTGTCACTCTGGAAGCTGGAGTCAGCAAAGGCCTCAATCTGGAGGTCTTTTCCGCCATACACCAAGAACATCTCCTTAGTCCTTCTCAGGTACTTGAGAATGTTCTTTACTGCTATCCAATGTTTCTCCCCAGGGTTTGACTGATACCTGCTTACCACACTCAGTGCATAAGCCACATCTGGTCTGGTACACAACATCGCATACATTATAGTGTTAGTTATATGTATGCCCTAGAGGCCATTACTATACATAGGATGTATATTGTAGTGGATGCTGGGACATATATAGGGAGGACTTTCTTGCTCGACATGATAGTATGCTATCTGGTTGATCTTTACCTTAACGTGTACACTGATTGTCTCCCTGTTACATGTTGGTAAAGCCCTTAGGATCTGTACTTGACTACCTAGACTATGATGCGGATCATACTAGAGGGGACATGGTAGTCCATAAGTACATCCTTCAAAGTCCCTAGTCGAGGGTGTATCGAGACGGGGCATCGATATACCAGAGTAGACTAGCGTGTACCTTCTCGACCCATACAGATGGGCGATGGATGATCCCATATCCATCGGTGTTTGACATCAGAGATGGTATACGGGTGCTCAGTAGAGACTGGGTACACTGGACGGACTCGCCGAGAACTCCCAGATGGTATTATACCTTACGTCAGATGGCAGTTCTCTGGTGACACTGGTACAGAGTAGTCTGTTGACCCGAGATCGTCATAGAGTCTTGTGTGGTTACCACTGTGCTTTGATTTCCATCTTACCACGTCCAAGAGGGCGTGCAAAATGGTGGTTTTTGGGTACAGTCCCGAGTCACATGGAGGCAATGAGCGATAGGAGGGGATTCGTCTCTCCCGGTATAGGGAGTTGATGTTGCGCTGTGTTCGATTGGCTATAACAGGAAATCCCTGGCCAGGGTTGCTGAGATTTACTGGTAAGTGTTACCAGTAGTTTCTTGAATTGTTATAGACCTCATATCGACACGACTTATCGAGCTATTGGGGTCTGACGTTTACCACCCCTAGGTGAGATATGCGACATATCAGACGATCAGACCGGACTGTACGGTAGTGTTACTGGTTGGATTCACTGGAGTGTGAGCGGGCTTGCTCGTCGATCTTCAGATCGCTCAATACCCGGGTGGCCGTTACGTTTAGCAGACCGCTTGCGGCTTGTGGGTGTTTGATATGATCATCGCCTGCTGCCGGCGTATTGACGAGTCTTTAGAGTCCTACACAGAGGTTTCCTGGCTCAAGCGAAACAAAATAGGAGCGCATATGAGATATGTGCGGGACCGAGAATAATACGTGTATGTGATACCGCATTCCATTCTCGCGATAAATGTATCGATTGGTTGTATGCGATATAACCTAGTTATCGAATCAAGTATTGATTCGATAAGCCGATACATTGAATACTAGTCGGTTGTGTGCGACATGACCGGATCATTGAATCAAGTGTTGATTTAATGATTTAATGCATAATTATATATTTGATATATTACTTTGCACTAACTAGTATTGGTTCACTTTAAATGGATATTCTCACTCGGGTGTGCACATTGTATATGTGATATACTTTTGTGCACTTGATTGTATCATGTTTGATGATGCAAGATTACTAGGGTTTGTGTAAAGAGTTAAACCTTAGTTAAGTAAATGGTTAGGGTTATTATATATTTATTCATTCATTTATTGAATGGTTTATTTCATTTTGGCAAAAGGAAAATGGTGGCTAATTTGGATATATGTTGAAGCTTCATGAAGCTTTGACTTAGTCACCATTTTTGTCTTCATACCTAACCTAACCATTCACTTAACTTGAGTTTAGTCTCTACACATAACCATGGTTGGATTATGATAAGTTTTGTTTTTCTTTTCTATTTTAAAATTAACTTATCATAACACTTATCTTCTTCTTCTTCTTCACAAGAAGAAAAGCATGCTTCATCAATGGTGATTGATGAATTAGAGTGAGAAATCCAATTTTAAAGTTTACCCACTTCCTATTTCTTCATCCTCTACCTCTTGCCAAGTAGTAGAGTGTGTTTCCTTCACAAGTTTTCATGGCTTGGTGAAGGTGGAGCTTGATCTAGTGATGCTTCGACGTAGATCATCTTCGGCACGTCGTCGATGACCTAGCCCGCTTCTTCTCCGATGAAGCCGACGCAAGAGCCCGGATTTCGATTTGGACAGCAAGGATACTTCGTTGCGGAGCTATGGAGGTGGAGAACCGGATCTACAAAGGTTGTATTTCCGTTCACTTAGTTAAAGTAGTTAACTAGTTGCTTTTTCGCCTAGACATCTTGCCAACGATCCGTACACTAGGGTTTCTCGGCACCATAATTTTTGAAATTGGCATGGTTGATGCCTTGTGAGACCTCTTGAGAGTGCCTAGGAACCCTACAGTGGTATCAGAGACTAGCTAGAGCCTTAGACGAAGTCTAGACGGAATTTGAAACCCGAACGAACCCGAAACCCAACTCAAAAATTGCTCTCTGTCCTTTTTTCAAAAAATGGGTTTTTTCAATATTAAAAATATGCAGAAAAATCAGCAGGTGTTTTTAAGAATTACTGTGCAATTCGATCGGCTAAATCGTTTAAAGTGCGGCGGAACCGCGGCAAGAGCAGTGCTCATGCGGCTGTTCCGCGGCTATGTAGCCGAGTCATCTTGTGTAATCTGCACAGTAATTCCTAATTCTTAGTGCTGTATTTTCTGGGATATTTTAACATTTACTCCACAGTTGAGCATTCTGGGTTTGATTTGGGGATTCGGTGTTTCGATCGGAGTATCAGATTTTGTCTATGTGGCTTTCCGGATAAATTTTAGAATATGTTAAAAAGTTCGACCGGATATAAATACCCAATTTTTCCCCTGTCGGGAAATTTCCAAGTGTTGGATTTTTCCGTAGTTTAAAGACGTTCTAAGTAGTGCAAGTAACGCGATGGACCCTCTAGAAGACAACAAACCTTAACTTGATTATGTGACCATCTTGAACTGCCCTTTGAACCTTCGGGTTTGGGGCAGTACGGCGTGCCACATGTGAGGCGTTGGCTTGACCCTTCTACGGCTGGACCGTTGGTACTGAGGCACGAACTGAATGTTTTTAGACTTGTTTCATGTGTTGATCTGTATTGGGAAAACTTGGGTGTTCGAATGTTCAATCGAAAAGTTTAACATTTTCTGTTTATCCGGAATCTGATACAACAATTGGAATTCACAAAAGTTATGTGATAACTGAATGAACGTTATAAACATAGCAGTTTAGTCTCACTTGATCGGTTGCCACGGAATTTTGATGTGATCAAAAGTCCGTTGCAATCACGTAGCGTACGCGGATACTCGCCGGGTAAACTTAATAGACAGCCTCACTCCATAGCCCCGACCAAGTGACTGTAGGAGAACCCCGTCGCCGAAAGCATCCGTTCGGGTGCTCGCGGTAGCAGTGTTCCGCCTTGGTGCACTTCGTCGACGGCGTCGGGGGTGCGGCCGCCAATTGAAGTTTGCGACGAGCATTCGATCAGGATGTCGGGAATCTTGTTGAATTGCCCGACTTGGTATTGAAAAGTGTTTTCGATTTTGAGACTAAAATACGGGGTTTATAATGATTAGGCATGCGATGTCTAAGGAATTCATTTGGTCAGGCATGCGATGTCTGAGGTGGTTGCGGATTCCAACTGTTGTAGTTTTACACTTTCTTTTCTGTGACCGTAAGTGTAATATGTGATATCGCCGGTTTCGTTGCTATATGTCAACGACAATTGGGATGGACATATTTACTTACGATGATGGCATGTGATGTTATGTGTTGCTGGATATGTTATATTGGATCGTCGTGTTTGAATAGCCGGGGGTTTTTATGTGAGATGAGTGTTTTTTCATTTTCATTCATGTAAAAACTTGTATGTAATATTCTTTTATTGGGGCACTTCCAGGTTGCGGAAGTTGTCACCGTTGATGTATATTATTTACTTTTCCGCACTAGGATAGACCCAAGGAGGGGAGCACAAGTAACCGGGTTCTGGAGTCCAGTGGGAGACCAACTCGAGGAGTCGGGTTCGGGTCTCCTAACTCCAGAATTGGTAGGGTTGCTTGCCGCTCTCGTAGGGGTCTAGGGGTGTGGGTTTGGCTATTAATCACGACTGTGGAATCCGTGTTTTATACTGGCTCGTATCAAAAACACGGACGTCCTAGTATATCCAATATTTCATATGTTTCTTCTGCTGAGATATCTGTGATGTGATCATGTGATATGTTCTGTGATGGATACTTTATATAGTATATATATGATATATTATATAGGCGTTACTTATGTTTTACACCCGCGCTAGCCCTGCCCCGCTCTGCCGTTAGTTACCTAACCTAACGGTGCACGAGGGGATATCGAGGCGAATGCGGATGGCATAAGTGTACGTTGTATTTATCTGTGATGTTTAGGTACTTAAATGATGGGACTTCATTAATGTGATTAATGAAAGAAAAAGAAACCTAAGATGTTGTAGAATCGAATTTCAAAATAAAACAGGTAGCTACAGTTCTTGCTTTGCACAGCGGTGTATATGATATATCCTGCACCTTATTCGATAAGGAAAGGACCGAGATCCCTTCACTGGGAGTGACTCCTTTAGCAATAACTGGCAGATGCTGCACACTCGGTTTGTCTTTTGATTGCTTTTAAGTGTTTTTGCTTTGCACAGTGATATATATGATATATCCCGCACCTCATTCGACGAGGAAAGGACCGACGATCCCTTCACCGGGAGTGACTCCTTTAGCAAAACTAGAAAAGCCTCAAAAGCACTCCATTTTAAAATCATTTGATTCTACAACGATATCAAGTTCATTACGCAATAGGTTTTCAGAAAATCCTGTCGTAGCCCTCCGTCATTTCAGATAAGTCCTAGTTAGTATTCGTGCTACGTTTGTTGACTATGTTAAGGCGTAGTGTGCGGTAGATAATTAGTGCTTATCTGTATAAGCATATGATGCGATTGGATTAGGGTAGTCGTGCGACTTTGTTGACTATGTTAAGGGTCGTGCGGGTGGGTTTAATTCAATCGGGAAATGACGGGTTGAACTTGACTAGCACTTATGATTTGTTGACTATGTTAAGGTCATATAGCTGCTAGGGGCAAAATATTATCGGGAATTTCAAGTGTTGAAATTTGCAATGAGATTGCATACCTTCTATGAGATAGTTGGATCCCGATACCCGCTGCGAGTAATTGTTACTCCTGGGAGAGTTTTACATATTACAATTAGCCGATCAAGTAGGTGTCTAGAAAGGTGTTAACGAGGTTACGCCTCTGGGAAAACGAGGTTTACATTAATTAGGTTCGTGCGAAAGCACGGGGGACCTCCCTCAAAGTACCGACACTGGCCTGGCTGAAAGATTGGCGAACTTGTAGTGTGTAATTAATCCCGGCTAGTCTTTCCTTTTAGGGTTTGAAGGAAGATTTGATAAAAAGCAGTGGGAGCCATCCTGATTAGATAAAATAATAACCTATCTATTCTTACAAGAGCGCACGCTGAGTGTTTTCTTCTCTCTCTCTCCAGGTAGCGACCATATCACGCCTTAATCAAGATAATTATACGGAAATATTGACCGAACCCGCTTATTATACTGAGCTGGGGAACGTTAGTCCCGCTCCAACTTATAATTGTTATAAGACAGAGCAGGAAATTGGGGATTACCAGAATTCCCGTGCCGCCCAAACGAAGAGAGTGCATGCTGATGCATCATCTTCGGGTGTGTTCATTACAGAGAACTGTTTCTCAGTATCCTTTATGTCCTGGGTATGTGATACCAGATCAGGATCCCAGATGTGTAATATGTTACATAGGGCTACAGAAAGGTAGAGGACTGAGAACGGGTGATAAGTTTCATGAGGCAGAAAACGGGGCAAGTGTTGCAGCCAAGTCTGTTGGTCACTGTCACCCTGTATTACCAATACATTGATTCTGAACGAATGTTATTAGATACCGAACCTGATATACAAAATCATATCACTCTCTTTATTAGTAAAGAACTGATAAAATTTTGTATAGATGGATAATGTTTTGAACATTTCCTATATCAAAAGTTGATCGGTTCAGGCACGTTATCTAAAAGCATTAATGTTCTAAATCAAACTACAGTTCTTAGTATACGGAACACACACAAGAGGAAGAGTTCAGAAATGAACGAATTCTTCTTGAGGCATTGTAGACTAGGTCATATCAATGCGATCCGACTGGCTGAAGTTACATTTTAGATGCATATTTAAATCAGTTTGAATTTACATCTTATGAAACTTGCCAGTCATGTCACAGAGATAAGATGACCATAGCTCCGTTTAATGGAAACAGAGAAAGAGTTAGTAAACTCTTAGGATGATACATATTGATGTATGTAGGTCCCCTGTCTACACATGCCAAGACCGGTTCTTTTACTTCATTACATTCTCTGATAATCTCTCAAGATTCAGACATACGTTCCTGTTGAAACATAAGTCCGAACCTTTTGAGATATTCACAGAATATAAGTTAGAAGTAGGGAACCAATACGGGTATAAGTATTATGTCCTATGATGAGATCAGGGAGGAGAATACCTGTGCATGGAATTCCTGGACTATTCTAAAGGAGAATGAGATTCTCTCTCAGCATTACTCCTCCGTATACACCATAGCACGATGGTATATCGGGGCGGAGCAGATACACCCTATTTGATATGGTGTGCTCTATGATGAGTACTACTGAGTTACCTTTTTCCTTTGGGGAGTTATGCGCTTGAGTAGCTGCATACCTATTGAATAGGGTTCAAATCAAATCAGTTGCCTACCACTTCATATTTGATATGATAAGGGAAGAGCCCATATCTTAAGTTGGTTAAGATTTGGGGTTGTCCGGCCTATGTCTAAAAGCAAAATCCGGACAAGCTCGAGGCAAGATCTGTTATGTAGAACTGGAAAGGTTCCAGCTATACAAACTACAGCAGATGATTTGATAAAACCAAAAGATTCAATAGTTTCCAACGAATCTCAGCCTCTCCGCCGATCTAGTAGGGTTCCTCACCCACCTGAGAGATACCTTGGTTACTCTATGACAGTGGGAGCGAGGATTGCATCATGAGATGATGACCCAACTAGCTTCTAGCAGGCCATCGAGAGTAAGACTCTGTAAGAATGGCTGGATGTTTATCGATCTGAGATGGAATCCTTATACACCAACAAAGTATGGACTTTGGTTGCTATATCTGACGGGTTAAATCCCCATCAGGAGCAAGTATATCTTGAGAAGATTACTTGGTGTACATAGAAAAGTTGAGACTTTCAAAGCTAGACTTGTTAAGGGTTTTCGTCATCGACCAGGCATGGACAATGATGAAACCTTTTCCAGTGGCTATGTTTAAGTCCATTCAGATCCTACTTGCCACGGCTACATACCATGACTGCGATATCTGGTGGTTGGGTGTCTTGACTGCTTTTCTAAATGATGATTTAGAAGAGAGCGTCTATAAGTACACAGCCAGAGGGCTTCGTAGACAGTGGGAGCAGCGGAAACGTGTGCAAGATGCTTTATAGGATAAAGCAGGCATCGCGGAGTTGGAACATCTGTTTTGATGTAGTAGTCAAAGAGTTTGACATCATCAAAATGGTAGATGAACCTTGTATAAACAAAAAGGTAGTAGGGAGTATGGTGGTGATCCTCGTAAAGTACGTGGATGACATACTCTTGATAAGAAAGGAGTTTCTTATGCTACGCTCGATCAATCTCCGCTTATCACAATGATTCTCCATATAGGATCAAAGTGATACCTACTAAATCCTAGGTTTTGGATCTATGAGATAGATCTAAATGGATATTAGGATTCTCACTAGTTGTAGTGAGAAGGTATCAATCGACCCTGGGGAGAATCACTGGAAGTGTTCCAGGGTGATAAAGACGACTGAATGTCAGTCGCAGGCATTGTCTTTACCCTCAGTAAAGGGACGGTATGTTGGAAGAGTTCCAAGCTAGATACCGTGACATACTAGACGATAAAGGCTGGATACATCGCTACTTAAGATGCTACCATAGAGGCAGTCTGGGTGTATAATAGTTCATGAGATGAACTTCGTTCCTACCATTGTGAGACAATGGAGTTGTGGCTTATGCCAAGGAACGCCCGTCCCATCAGTGACCCAGGCGTATTCTGAGGCAGCATCACCTGATCATGGAGATGGTTGATCTCCAGGGAGATCGAGGTTAGGAGAGTAGACTCAGAGGACAACACAGCGGATCCACTCACAAAGGCCTGTTCCCAGAGAGAGACTTTTATGGGATGGTTGAGTATGAGGTACTGCAACCAATGCTATCAGATGGCCCTAGTGCAAGTGGGAGATTGTTAGTTATATGTATGCCCTAGAGGCCATTACTATACATAGGATGTATATTGTAGTGGATGCTGGGACATATATATGGAGGACTTTCTTGCTCGACATGATAGTATGCTATCTGGTTGATCTTTACCTTAACGTGTACACTGATTGTCTCCCTGTTACATGTTGGTAAAGCCCTTAGGATCTGTACTTGACTACCAGGACTATGATGCGGATCATACTAGTGGGGACATGGTAGTTCATAAGTACATCCTTCAAAGTCCCTAGTCGAGGGTGTATCGAGACGGGGCATCGATATACCAGAGTAGACTAGCGTGTACCTTCTCGACCCATACAGATGGGCGATGGATGATCCCATATCCATCGGTGTTTGACATCAGAGATGGTATACGGGTGCTCAGTAGAGACTGGGTACACTGGACGGACTCGCCGAGAACTCCCAGATGGTATTATACATTACGTCAGATGGCAGTTCTCTGGTGACACTGGTATAGAGTAGTCTGTTGACCCGAGATCGTCATAGAGTCTTGTGTGGTTCCCACTGTGCTTTGATTTCCATCTTACCACATCCAAGAGGGCGTGCAAAACGGTGGTTTTTGGGTACAGTCCCGAGTCACATGGAGGCAATGAGCGATAGGAGGGGATTCGTCTCTCCCGGTATAGGGAGTTGATGTTGTGCTGTGTTCGATTGGCTATAACAGGAAATCCCTGTCCAGGGTTGCTTAGATTTACTGGTAAGTGTTACCAGTAGTTTCTCGAATTGTTATAGACCTCATATCGACACGACTTATCGAGCTATTGGGGTCTGACGTTTACCACCCCTAGGTGAGATATGCGACATATCAGACGATCAGACCGGACTGTACGGTAGTGTTACTGGTTGGATTCACTGGAGTGTGAGCGGGCTTGCTCGTCGATCTTCAGATCGCTCAATACCCGGGTGGCCGTTACGTTTAGCATACCGCTTGCGGCTTGTGGGTGTTTGATATGATCATCGCCTGCTGCCGGCGTATTGACGAGTCTTTAGAGTCCTACACAGAGGTTTCCTGGCTCAAGCGAAACAAAATAGGAGCGCATATGAGATATGTGCGGGACCGAGAATAATACGTGTATGTGATACCGCATTCCATTCTCGCGATAAATGTATCGATTGGTTGTATGCGATATAACCTAGTTATCGAATCAAGTATTGATTCGATAAGCCGATACATTGAATACTAGTCGGTTGTGTGCGACATGACCGGATGATTGAATCAAGTGTTGATTTAATGATTTAATGCATAATTATATATTTGATATATTACTTTGCACTAACTAGTATTGGTTCATTTTAAATGGATATTCTCACTCGGGTGTGCACATTGTATATGTGATATACTTTTGTGCACTTGATTGTATCATGTTTGATGATGCAAGAGTACTAGGGTTTGTGTAAAGAGTTAAACCTTAGTTAAGTAAATGGTTAGGGTTATTATATATTTATTCATTCATTTATTGAATGGTTTATTTCATTTTGGCAAAAGGAAAATGGTGGCTAATTTGGATATATGTTGAAGCTTCATGAAGCTTTGACTTAGTCACCATTTTTGTCTTCATACCTAACCTAACCATTCACTTAACTTGAGTTTAGTCTCTACACATAACCATGGTTGGATTATGATAAGTTTTGTTTTTCTTTTCTATTTTAAAATTAACTTATCATAACACTTATCTTCTTCTTCTTCTTCACAAGAAGAAAAGCATGCTTCATCAATGGTGATTGATGAATTAGAGTGAGAAATCCAATTCTAAAGTTTACCCACTTCCTATTTCTTCATCCTCTACCTCTTGCCAAGTAGTAGAGTGTGTTTCCTTCACAAGTTTTCATGGCTTGGTGAAGGTGGAGCTTGATCTAGTGATGCTTCGACGTAGATCATCTTCGGCACATCGTCGATGACCTAGCCCGCTTCTTCTCCGATGAAGCCGACGCAAGAGCCCGGATTTCGATTTGGACAGCGAGGATACTTCGTTGCGGAGCTATGGAGGTGGAGAACCGGATCTACAAAGGTTGTATTTCCGTTCACTTAGTTAAAGTAGTTAACTAGTTGCTTTTTCGCCTAGACATCTAGCCAACGATCCGTACACTAGGGTTTCTCGGCACCATAATTTTTGAAATTGGCATGGTTGATGCCTTGTGAGACCTCTTGAGAATGCCTAGGAACCCTACATATAGAGCCTACCGCAGAAGCGTAGGGTATAATAGACATGCGATCCCTCTCCAAATCAGTCTTGGGAGACATCTCTTTGGAGAGGGTGATCCCGTGACAAGCCGGTAGATTACCGCGCTTGGAATCTTCCATACTGAATCTTTTCAGTATGGTGTCGATGTACCTGGACTGTGAAAGTCCTAATATCCTCTTGGATCTGTCACGGTAGATCCGGATACCCAGAATGTATGAGGCATCACCCAGGTCTTTCATGGAGAACCTGTGTGACAAGAACCCCTCGACAGATTGTAGCATAGGAATGTCATTTCCTATTAAGAGAATGTCATCCACGTATAAAACGAGGAATACTACAGTTCTCGCTACAAATCTACAATAGATGCATGGTTCATCTGGATTTTTGATAAAGCCAAATTCCTTGACCGTCTCATCAAAACAGATGTTCCAACTCCGCGATGCCTGCTTTAGTCCATAAATGGACTTAAGCAACTTGCACATCTTTCCGCTGCTCCCACTCTGAATGAAACCCTCTAGCTGGTCCATATAGACACACTCCTCTAAATGTCCATTTAGAAAAGCAGTCTTTACGTCCATCTGCCAAATTTCATAATCGTGGATGGCAGCAATGGCAAGAAGGATCCGAATGGATTTCAGCATAGCTACTGGAGAAAAGGTTTCGTCATAGTCCAAACCAGGTCGCTGACGAAAACCCTTTGCAACCAGTCTAGCTTTATAGGTCTCAACCTGTCCATCTACACCAATCTTCCTTTTGAAGATCCACTTGCATCCTACGGGTTTTAACCCATCTGAAGCAATGTCCAACGTCCATACTTTGTTGGTGTACATGGACTCCATTTCGGCCCGCATTGCATCCAGCCATTTTACCGAGTCGACGCTCTGAATGGCTTGCTGGAAGCTAGTAGGCTCATCACAATCTATGATACAATCCTCTCTATCCCCGTCAATGAGAAAACTATAGTATCTCTCGGGCGGATGAGACTGCCTACTACTCCTGCGGTGTGGCGTGGGAATGTCTTGATCTTTCGAACCCTCTAGTTCTACTAAGCTTTCAGTAATAGTTCGTGGTTCTGGAATTTCTTCCAGTTCTATTGTGCTCCCACTTATTTCTTTTTCTATGAACTGGTGTTCTAGAAAGTGGGCATCGCGAGAAACAAAGACCTTTTGTTCCTCTTCGCAATAGAAGAAATATCCCTTGGAGTTCTTTAGATATCCCACAAACTTGCACTGTACTGAGCGTGCCTCGAGCTTGTCCGCATGCTGCTTTTTTACAAAAGCTGGACATCCCCATGTCTTAATGTGATTAAGATAGGGTCTCTTCCCACACCACATCTGATATGGTGTAGTAGGCACAGTCTTAGTTGGAACTCGGTTCAAAAGGTATGCAGCTGATTCTAGCGCATATCCCCAGAACGATCACGGCAACTCAGTGTTACTCATCATGGACCGTACCATATCCAATAGGGTTCGGTTCCGTCTCTCCGATACACCGTTATGTTGCGGAATGTATGGAGGAGTAAGCTGAGAGAGAATTCCATTCTCTTTTAAGTAACCCAGGAACTCGGCACTCAAGTATTCTCCACCTCGATCAGATCTTAGTGTCTTGATACTTTTGCCTGTTTGTTTTTCCACTTCATTCTTATATTCCTGGAATTTTTCAAAAGCCTCGGATTTATGTTTCATTAAGAAGACATAACCGTACCCTGAAAAGTCATCCGTAAAAGTAATGAAGTAAGAATAACCGCTTCGTGCATGCGTAGACATTGGACCGCACACGTCGCTGTGTACGAGTCCCAAGAGCTCGCTCGCTCTTACCCCGTGTCCAGTGAACGGAGTCTTTGTCATCTTTCCCTTGAGACAAGATTGACAAGTTGCATACGATTGATATTCGAACGGATCCAAATATCCTTCTGTATGTAACTTAGTCAACCTTCTCTCATTGATGTGACCCAGTCTACAATGCCATAAGAAAGTTTTATTAATTTCTGGAGACTTTCTTTTGTGTGTATTCTGGACATTGAAAATCTGTGGTTGGTTTAACACGTATATACCGTTGTTCAATGTACCTGACCCAATCAAAACTTGATTAAGGTGAATGTTCACTACATTACTTACAAATGCAAATTCATAACCTTCTTTAGATAATAAAGATACAGAAATGATATTACAGGTTGCATTTGGTACATAATAACAACTACGCAAAACCAAAAAGTGTCCATCTGACAATTCCAGGTGATAGTCCCCCACGGCCTCAGCATCCATGCTAGCTCCGTTTGCAACTCTGAAGATCATGTCTCCTGCTTTCAAAACTCTACGCTTTCTCAATGCCTGCAAAGAATTACAGATATGAGATCCTGATCCGGTATTCAATACCCAGAAAGTAGAGTTTATTGATAGACAGTTTTCAATAACATACACACCTGAAGCTGAAGCTGCAACTCGCTTCAGATCCTGGGTTCTGGCCTTCCAAGCCTTGCAATCCTGTTTCCAGTGACCACTTTTGTGACAGTAGAAGCATTCTTCCTTTCCCACCAGCTTTCCCGCTACCTTTGTTGCCTTTCCTTTTCCCTTCGTATCCACTTTACTGACACCGCCTCTTGGTTTGGCGGGGGCTTTCTTCTTCTTACCCTTGGCTTTCGCCCTGGATCTAGAAGAGGAAGATCCTCCTACAAACAAAGTGGATGTCTCCCTACTTTTCTGTAGGGTGCCCTTAGCAGTCCTCAACATGTTCAGAAGCTCGGAAAGTTCAACCTCCTTTCCTTGCATGTTGAAGTTTAGGATAAACTGGGCGTAAGTCGAAGGAAGGCACTGGAGAATCAAATTAGTATAGAGTTCATTCTCCAACGTGGTCCCAAGGTCCGCGAGCTCCTCTATGTAGCCAATCATCTTAAGCACGTGTTCCGCTACCGATGATCCGATGGCCAATCTTGCCGAAAACAGCTTATTCGACACTTCGTATCTTGCGATACGAGACTGCTCTCCATACAATTCTTTTGTATGGAGAAATATGGACTCTAGGTCCATATTCTCATGCCTCCTCTGATGTTCGTTGTCCATCGAGGCAAGCACGAGGCATTTGGCCTTCGCGCAATCGATCTCCCATGTCTTACGGATTTCCTTATCCGCGACGCTGGAGGTGGGACCTGGGACAGGGGGAGCTTTGGTGGTAAGGACATACCCCAACCTGTTGTAAGTGATTGCCATCTTGACATTCCTGAGCCAATCTTTGTAGTTTGGCCCTGTCAGTATGTTTTTATCTAGTAATAACTTAAGTCCGGTCATGTTGAATGGTCGCTGCAATTAGGAGAGAGAAAAGAAACACTTTAGCATGATGCTCTTGCAAGTTTAGAGTGGCTTTTAGTTTGTTTAAACTGGATGGCTCCCACTGTCTCTCGAATCCCTTCTCAAACCGTAAAGAAAGGATTAGTCAGGATCAATCTCACCGTACAATACTTGCTTAACCGTTCAGCCAGGCCAGTGTCGGTACTTCGAGGGAGGTTTTCCAACGCTTTCGCGAAGTTCCTTAATTAAGTAACCTCTTTTCCCTGTGGGCGTAGCCCCGCTAACACCTTTCTAGACACCTACTAGGTTTATAGCATTGATCGTTAAGTGAGAGTTTTCCCGAGGAGTAGCATATACTCACAGTAGGATCGGGATCCAAATATCATCACGTGATAAAACCGAAGGAATCCTACCAGAATCATCACACTCCAAATGGTATGCAGCGCTAGCAAGTTTCAGTACTTATGAAACTCCCGATGTGGATTTTTGCCCCATGCTCTTATGACCTTGACTTTGGCCAAAATATCATAAGTCACATGTCAAGTTCTACCCGTCATTCTCCTGGTTAATTTGGACCCACCCGTACCTACCCTTGACTTTGGCCAAAATGGCAGCACGACTGTCCCAAATCAACGCATCTATCTATGCTGCACATGAATACCCAATAGCTACCAATCACTATGCCTTGACTTTGGCCAAAATACATAGCTTGAATACTTTTTGACCATTCATGTGGAATGATGGAGGGCTACGAATGGTTTTGGCGAAACCGTGAACGTAGTGAACTTGATATAATCGATGGAACGAGATAGCTTTTAAAAGGAGTGGTTCAAGCTCCGCGTTTAAAATTTTAGTTTTGAAAAGAACCGAGTGGTTTTCAAAGTGTTCCAATCGACTTTTACTTCGTTTATTTTCTTGCATTAGTTCTTTTAATGCGTCCCATCATTTAATCCTACCATTGCAGAAAACAACCAAAATATGACGTACGCTTATGCCATTCGCATTCGCCACGGGGCCCCGTCATCACCCGTTAGGTTACTTAACTAACGACAGAGCGGGGGCTGGGTAGCGCGGCTGTAAAACATAAGCAACGCCTAAATAGTTATCATATATAAATATATAGCAATGATAGACATTACAGATCATAGATGAATACATTGGATATACTAGGAATCTGCAATCCGTTCGAGCCTGCAACGAAAAGCGGATTACACGGTCGCGGTGAATAGCCAAATACCCCACCCAAGACCCCTACGGGTGCGGCAAACTACCCGCCAAGTACCCGAAGCGAAGCAACCTCCCTCAACTCCGTGAGTAGGCCATTCGGCACTTCGAGATACCGGGTAGTTTGTGCACCCGTCCATGGGTCTATCCTAGGAGCAAAAACAGTAAAAAGAATTATACAATGACGGCTACAACCCCGACCCGGTTGTGCGGCCATACAAATAATATTACATCAATTTACATGTTACAAGAATTGAAAGAAAAGAAAGCTCTCGTCTCATAAAACCCCCTGCTATTCACCCGCGGCAATCCAATGCATTCATATACACATACCATCATCAAACACAGATCACAGATATGTATAACCCCCACTAATCGACGTATAGCGATTAGCCGACGTTCAATACATATAAACATCACAGATATAACCCATTAGTCAAAGTGTAGTGAAGTTCGATCAAAAATACGGATTTATAGGCCCCCAAAAACAAATTTCTTTTCTGGAAAACCTGGGCACAAATAAACCATCTTAAAAATCCCAAAACCATGTCAGAAGAACACTGCACCAAACTCGACTCAGTGAAGACTCAAAACGGCGGCGGTTCCACGACAATAGCTTGCTATTGCCGCTGAACCGCGGCGGTTTAGACGACTCACTGGACCGGGTTTGCTGTGGTTCCTAAGAAAACCCTGAGATGATTTTTGACGTATGATTTATTATTTTTAGAGCAGGAAAAATATTAACAGAAAGTTAGGGTTTTTGTAAACTCGGTTTTGCGATTTTTCCGATTGAACTTCCATACACTTTACTACCTAGCTAGTTTATGTTTAGTTAGGCTCTGATACCACTGTAAGTCCATGTTGCCTACCCCGGTGCTTGCGGGGAGGCGGAAAATGGAATAAAAATCGGATTTTTACTACTCTAGGCAAAATGGACTAACTAAAGTCGGATCTTTTCTAAACAAAAACTAGCTAAAGCTAACTAGAAACTAGCTAAAGGGTAGAAGGGTTATACCTAGGGCTTTATGTCCTTCTCTCCTTGCTCCTTGGAGTGAAAGAAAGAGATCGCCTTTGTCGTCTTCTCACGTCGAAGAAGGATCCACCCGAAAGCCTCAACCTTTGGCTTCAACTTCAAGCTAGAAGTAACTAGGGTGCTAGAAGTGCTAATCCTAGAACCCTAGATGAGAGTAGAGATTACTATGGAATGGTTTTTCTCAAGCTCAAGTGTTTCTCAACACATGAGAGGGGAGAGCTTGAGGAAGAGGAAGAACAAGAGAGAGAAAGTATATGATAGAATGAGAGAATAATAAGCCATTCTCACATATATGTGTGAATTATAAAAAATAGATAATTAGCTAGATAATTGTCATGGTTAATCAAGACTTGACCATTATCATTTCACATTAAATGAAAATTGCAAGGATCAAAGAGCATCTTTTATATGGAATGATAATGGTCAACATGTCAACTAAGGTCAACAAGTCAAGTATGGTCAAAATGTCAACAACCCTAACCATGCACAATTATATATAGCTAATATCAATTAATTATAATACACACATAAGCATTAGGGTCAATAAAATGACAATGATCATTAACCCTAATCAAAGTCCTCTTCCTCTGTCTCAATCAACTGTGCATACGCACCCGCATTCGTGATCCGAGGAACACGAATACAAAGAGATAAAACCAATCCCAAATCATATACTAGGATCTGGCTTAAACCAAAGCCCGCTAGTATAAGCTGTCCGGACAGCAAACGTGCACAAGTGCGCGGATGTGAACGAACCCTGTCGCAAAACCATGCGACTTCTACTCATTTTGCCTAAAGGCGAATAGCTCTCTGTGTGGGACTCTAAAGACTCGACACTACGCTGGCAGTGGGTTTAACCACAGACCGCAAGCGGCACTAGCTGTACGTAACGGTCCCCAGGTAGATGCCGATAAGAAGACTAACGAGGTGACCCCATCTGAACTCCTACTGAGCCTGTATGTGACAGTCTCCGTACAGTCCGGTCTGTTCGTCTGATACATCGCATGGCGGGCCTAGGTGGGCGGTGAACGTCAGTCCCCTAATAGCGGTACAAGTCGTGTTGGAGTGAAGCCCAGAACACCCTGAGATAACATTGGAAACCTACCAGTATATCTCGCTTGCCCTGGCCAGGGACTACTTGTGTAATGGCTCTCCTGGACACAGCGCGATGTCAACCCCCAATACCGGGAGAGACGAATCCTGTCTAACCGTCACTGCCCCCAAGTGCTTCGGGACCGCACCCAAAAACTACCTGTTTGCACGACTCCTTTGAGCCGTGGTAGGGTAGTAATCAAAGTGCAGTGGGAATACACTCGAGGCGAAGTGACAGTGTCAAGTCAGCAGACTAAGCTGTACTCATGTCACCTGGGAACTGATAACTGACGATAGGTATAATACCAACCAACAGTTCCCGACGAGTCCTGTCCAGTGTACTCGTAACCTAACGAGCACCTGCATACTATCTCAAGTACGACGTACTGACGGCTGTGGGACAGACCGTCTCCCACGCTGGGATGAGAAGCGCATACGATAGTCTACTCCGGAGTATCGATGCCCTGTCTCGATAGTCCAACGACCAAGGACCTGTATAAGGATGTTCTTATGGATTACCCAGCCCCCACAAGTGTGAGCGCCATCACAACGCTGGTAATCAAGCAAAGATCCTAAGGGCTCTACTAATATGTATATAAGCTATATGCTAAAAGAAACACATGCACATATTGAAGTAGAGACAAACCAAGTAGCATACTACCATTTCGAGCAAGATTGTATATACAACTGTGAATATCCCAAGCTTCCATCAAGTAATATACATACTAGTATGATACAGTAATGGCCTCTAGGGCATATACACTAACAGATGTTGCGCTATGTTCGATTGGTTATAACTAGAAGTCCTTGGCCAGGGTTGTTGCTGAGATTTACTGATAAGAGTTATCAGTAGTTTCTCGAACCGTTATAGGCCAGACATCGGCATGACTTATCACGTTACTGGGGTCTGATGTTTACCACCCCTAGACATGATATGCGACATATCAGACGAAGATACCGGATTGTACGGTAGTGTTACTGATAGGATTCATGGAGAGTATGGACAAACTTGCTTGTTGATCTTCATATCGCTCAATACCCGGGTAGCCATTACGACCATCTAGTACTGCTGATGGCTTGCAGGTGACTGATGTGATCATCACCTACTGTTGGCGTATTGACGAGTCTTTAGAGTCCCACACAGGAGTTCCCTGGTTCAAGCGAAATGAAGTAGGACACATATGTGATATGTGCGTGGGCCTGATTAAATACATGAATGTGATACCGTATTGTAATCTGGCAGTTATCTGTTAACAAGTTAGGTTATATGTGATATAACCAGATTATCAAATCAAGTGTTGATTTGATAATGTGATACACAGATAAATAATATTAGTCGGTCATATGTGATGTAACCGGATTATTAAATCAAGTGTTGATTTAATAATGTGATATATATTATATTTGATATAATTATATCTTAACTAATATCATCAGCTCACTAATTATACTTCATAATATATATATTAATATATATGATATATATATATATATTATATAATGAAGCATGGCATGATTTTTATTTTTGTGAAAAATGAAAATTGAGGTGGAAATTGGGAGCATGGTGAGGCATGGCATTTTTTCCTTAGTTTATTCATCTTGACTCACTATTCAAGCATGGTTGCAATTTTATATTGCAATTTTTCCATGCTTGAATGTGTGAGGGGTCAAGGGGTTGCCATGGTTCACTTGATCATTCCATCACTTGAGCTCACTCATGAGTTGCTCTCATTTTGCTCTCTAGCTTCTTCTTCTCCACCCTCATCATGGTTCAAGCTTCAATCCTCACATGTGATGTGAACCATGAAGCTTGAACACACATTAGTGAGCATCAAATCCCCTACTTCACCATCCCACACCAAACTAGCACTTTGGTGTGGCGTGTTTACTTCACTAATAGGAGATTAGTGAAGAGGTAGCTTGAGCTAGCGGGCTTCACGTGGATCATCTTCGGCATGAAGGACATCGCAGGAAGCTCGTCCAAACCCTCAAGTGGAGCCTAGTAGAGTTGCGTGGACTACAATACGGAGCATATGAAGTGAAGGACTCGATCTACGAGGGTATAGCCATCTTCACTTCTCTTTATAATTCATATCATCATGTTAAACCCTAAATATTCTAGTCTGTATCTTGGTTTGTCTAACCTAGCGCCCCGAAAATTTTAAATTCGGCATGCTTGATGCCACTAGGACCTCATGGTAGTGCTAGGGTAGACTTTCATGGTATCAGAGCCAAGCTAGAACATTAGGGAAGGTCATTACGACGTTAAAGCGTTCGATCAGTTTTCGAAACCGCATTTTTGTGAACTTTCTGTCGAAATTTTCAAACGTTGAAATTTTCTTAATTAAAAATATCCAAAAAATCGTGCAGAGTATTCTATGGAGCCCCAATTCATTAAACCGCCGTGGAACCGCCGCCAAAATGCTTATTTAGCCGCGGTTCCGCCGCCGATTTGGTGAATTGAGGGTCCATTTTCCTTGTGTTGCTCCATGGTTATGTTTAGTACTCTCTGGGTATTTTTAATGGTTCTCAAGTTGTTGAGGTCTCTGGATTTTGTGGGTGTTTGCTAAACCGATTGAAATGTTTAACGTTGTATAGATCTTGATGATATGTGATACAATTGTTACAATCCAAATAATTAGTTTTGTGAAAACTAGTTAGTATATTATAAACCTAGTGTATTAGTCTCGGTTTATCTGTTGCCACAGAGTTTTGATTCGGATCAAAACTCTATCGTAATCGCGTATTGTACGCGAACACTCGTCGGGTAACTCTAGTAGACAGCCACGCCCCATAGCCGTGACCAAGTGACTGTAGGATAACCCTGTTGCCAAAAGCATCCACTCGGGTGCTTGCGGCCATGGTGTTCCGCCTTAGTTCACTTCGTCGATGGTATCGGGGGTGCGGCCATCTGCTGATGTTTCCGACGAGTGTTCGATAATGTAGTCAGGAATCCTGTTGAATTACCCGACTAAAGTAATTGAAAGTGTTTTCAATTTGAGACTAAAATACAAGGTTTATAAGTTAGGCATGAAATCCGAAATATGAGATATTCCGGGTTTATGATGTTTAAGGATATACGGATTCTAATTATTATAGTTTTCCATTTCTTTTTTGCGACCGTAAGTGTAATATGTGGGGTATCCCGATCTCGTTGCTATATGTCAACGACATTCGGGATACACGTATTTACTTACGTTGATGATATGTGATATCATGTGTTGTTGTTGATATGATTTATTGGATCGTCGTTTAAGAATAGCTGGGGGTTTTATATGAGATGAGAGTTTTTATTTTCATTCATGTAAAATCTGTATGTAATATTCTTTTATTGGGGCACTTCCGGGTTGTGGATGATGTCACCATTGATGTATATTATTTACTTTTCCGCATTAGGATAGACCCAAGGAGGGGAGCACAAGTAACGGGTTCTAGAGTCCAGTAGGAGACCATCTCAAGGAGTTGAGACCGGGTCTCCTAACTCTAGAATTGGTAGGGTTACTTGCTGCTCACATAGGGTTCTAGGGATGTGGGTTTGGCTATTCCTCACGACCGTAGAATCTGTGTTTTACATTACTAACTAAATTTAAAATACGGGCATCCTAGTATATCCAATATTTCATATGTTGCTTCTACTGCTTGGTTCTGTGATGTGATCATATAACTGCGTGAGACGAATGTTATATTATATATATGATATATAATAAACGCTGCTTATGTTTTTCACCCGCGCTAGTCCATCCCCCGCTCTGCCTGTAGTTAAGTAACCTAACAGTGCATGACGGGGCCCAGTGGCGAATGCGGATGGCATAAGCGTACGTTCTATTTTCGTTTCACTTTTCTGTAATGTTTAGGAAACATTAAATGATGGGACTTCATTAATGAGATTAATGACAAGAAAGAAACCTAAAGATGTTGTAGAATCAAATTTTCAAAAAAGGTAGCTCTAGTTTTTGCTTTGCATAGTGGTATTCCGTGATGAATATCCAGCACCTCATTCGATGAGGAAAGAGCCGAGATCCCTTTACCGGGGTGACCTCTTTAGCGAAACTAGCAAATGCTACAACCGACTCAGTTTTTTATTTTGATAGCTTCTCTAGTTCTTTCTTTGCATAGTGATATTCATGAATATCCAGCATCTCATTCGATGAGGAAAGAGCCGAGATCCTTTCACCGGGAGTGACCTCTTTAGTGAAACTAGCAAAAGCCTAAAAAACACTCCTTTTCAAAATCATTAGATTCTACAACGACATCAAGTTCATTACGCTCATGGTTTTCTTAAAAACCAGCGCAGCCTTCTGTCATTTCAGATAAGTACTATTTAGTATTCGTGCTACGTTTGTTGGCCTTCGTCAAGACGCAGTGTGTGGTTGCTGATTAGTGCTTATCTGCCTGCATGTGCTGCGATTGGATTAGAGTAGTCGTACAGCCTTGTTGACCTCCGTCAAGGGTCGTGCAAGTAGGTTTAATTCAATCAAGAAATGAACGGGTTGAACTTGACTAGCGGCTTATGGTTTGTTGACCTCCGTCAAGGTCATAGGAAGCTAGGGGTAAAAACCATTATCGGGAATTTCAAGTGTTGAAATTTGCAATGAGATTGCATACCTTCTATATAATTGTTGGATCCCGATACCCATTGCGAGTAAGAGTTACTCCCGGAAGAATTTTGCACTTTACAATTAGCTAATCCAGTAGGTGTCTAGAAAGGTGTCAATGGGATTATGCCTCTAGGGAAACGAGATTTATTTTAATTAGGTCAACCTCCCTCGGAGTACCGACACTTGCCTGGCTGACCGGTTAGCGAACTTGTAGAATGTAATTAATCCCGGCTAATCTTACCTCTTAGGGTTTGAAGAAAGATTTGATAAAAACAATGGGAGCCATCCTGATTTGATAAAAACTAATCTGATCTTGCAAAAAGCGCACGTAAAGTGATTATCCTTCTCTCTCTTTTGTTAGCGACCAATGAAATGCCTTAATCAAGATAATAATATGGATGTATTGACCAAACATACTTATTATACTGGGCTAGGTTCCGCTCTACCTTATGATTCTCATAAGTCTGAGCAAGGAATAGGGGAATATCAGGATTCCCGCGCCACCTGTACGAAGAAAAAGCATGTTGATGCATCGTCTTATGGTGTGTTCGTAACCAAGAATTTTTTTTCAGTTTGCTCTGCGTCCTGGGTATTAGATACCGGATCAGGATCCCACATATGTAATTTGTTACATGGGCTATAAAGAGGTAGAGAACTGGGAAAGGGTGATATGCTCTATTAGTAGGGAATGGTGCAATTGTTGCAGCCAAGGTTGGAAAATATCACCCAGTGTTACCAACTGGTAATACATTGATTCTGAAGGACTGTTATTACGTACCCTCGATGATGTGCAATATCGTATTCATCTCTTTATTTGGATGAAGAAAGATATAATTTTGCATTAGAGAAAAATGTTATGAACATTTTCCTAAATCAAGTGTTGATTGGGTTTGGTACGTTATATAAAGGTATATACGTTCTGAATCAAAATACAGTTCTAAGTTTACAGAACACACACAAGAGGAAAAGTTCAGAAATGAACGAAGTCTTCTTGTGGCGTTGTAGACTAGGTCATATCAATGCGACAAGAGTAGCTAAAGTTGCATAAAGGATTCATATTTGAATACGTTCAAATTTACATCTTATGAAACTTGCCAGTCATGTCTCAAAGACTAGGTGACCAAATCTCCGTTTACTGGAAACAGAGAAAGAGCTGCTGAACTCTTGGACAGATACATGGTGATGTATGCGGTCCTATGTCTGCAAATGTCAGGAATGGTTCCTCGTACTTTACTACATTCACCGATAATCTCTCAAGATACGGACATGTGTTCCTGTTGAAACACAAATCTCAAGCTTTTGAGAAATTCAAGGAATATAAGTACAAAGTTAAGAACCGATGAGTAAAGGTATTCAAATCCTTCGATATGATCGCGGAAGAAAATACTTGAGCACGAAATTCCGGGATTATTTAAAAGAGAATGAGATTCTTTCTCAGCTTACTCCTCCATATACACCACAGCAAAACGGTATATCGGGGTGGAGGAACCACACCCTATTAGATATGGTGCGCTTTATGATGAGTACTGCTGAGTTACCTATTTCCTTTTGGGAACATGCACTTGAGATAGCTGCATACCTATTGAATAGAGTTTCGACCAAGTTCGTTGCCTACCACTCCATATAAGATATGGAATGGGAAAAGACAATCTCTTAAACGAGTTAAGATATGGGGTTGTCCGGCCTATGTTGAAAAGCAAAATCCGGACAAGCTTGAGGCAAGGTCAGTTCTGTGCAAGTTTGTAAGATATCCCAAACATTCGCGAGGGTATATCTTCTACCACACTGAGGAAAAAAGGTGTTTTGTTTCTCGACATGCCACCTTTTTAGAAAAGGAATTTCTTATGAAAGAAATTAGTGGCAATGAGGTAGAACTGAAAGAAATTCCAGCAACACAAACTATAACTGACGATTTGATGGAACCGGAGGATTCAATAGTCCCCGATGAACCGCAGCCACTCCGCAGATCTAGTAGGGTTCCTCATCCACCTGGGAGATATACGGTTTTATCATAGACGATAGGAGCGGGGATTGCATCATGGATGATGATGACCCAACTAGTTTCGTGCAGGCCATCACGAGTGGGGACTCTGTGAAATGGCTGGATGCTTTGTGATCTGAGATGGAATCCATGTACTAACAAAGTGTTGACTTTGTATGTTGCTCCTGAAGGGGTAAAACCCATCGGGAACAAGTGGATCTTTGAGAAAGATAATTTGGTGTAGATGGAAAAGTTGAGACTTTCAAAGTTAGACATTTAGCAAAAGGTTTTCGTTTACGACCTGCTGTCGACTATGATGAAACCTTTTCTCCTGTTACTATGCTTAAGTCCATCAGGATCCTACTGGACCTTGCTGCATACCATGACTACGAAATCTGGCAGATGGATGTCAAAACCTCTTTTCTAAATGGTGATTTAGAAGAGAGCGTGTTTATGACACTGCCAGAGGGCTTCGTAGACAGTGGGAGCAATGGAAGCATATGCAAGCTACTTAAATCCATCTAAGGATTAAAGCAGATATCACGGAAATGGAATATCTGTTTTGATGAAGCTTTAAAAGAGTTCGACTTCTTCAAAAAGGTTAATGAACCATGTATATATAAGAAGGTTGTAGAGAGTAAGGTTGTCTTCTCGTATTGTACGCGGATGACATACTCTTGATAGGAAACGGTGTTCCTATCGGTCAAGCTACTCTCATCACACAAGTTCTCCATGAAAGATCTAACTGATGCCTTGATCAGTCGAAAATAGTGCATTCTCAACACGTTAATTTCCCTAATATTATCATTCATATATAGGCGTTTATTGTAATTATAACACAGATTATGAATTCATCTGGAAAATACAAAATAACCTGTGTTATAGTTATAATCGACATTCTAAAGGAGAATTAAGTGTTTATTACTACTTGCATTGATCTGTATATCTCAACCTTTGTCTCGAGATTGTGTGCAGGAAATTCTCTAGGTAAAAGAGTCGGAAATGCTAAAAGTGCTGATAAAATACATCAAGTCCAAGACTTGTGATCTGGCAGTAAACAAGAAAGTATAATGAGATTCCAGACATAAAATAAAGCCCTAAGGATCAGCACCAAAACCAACATGAAGATTTCATGCAGTGACTCCACCAAACGGTCGTGGATCCGTGGCCGAGTCAGGCCGATCCGCCGCGGATCCGCGACCGAGTCGACTCATCGGCGGTTGGAACTTTTTGCAGGGCTTCTCTTTTAACGGCCAAGCTTTTCCAAGATGTTTCGAATAGTGTAGATTTCTCCAGAAGTTTCTCTTTTAACAGCCAAGCTTCTTGTGCAAGTTTGATACCTACCAAGCTTCTCATGCAAGCTTCATAACAACCTAGCTTCTAGAGAAAGCTAAAAGGGAAAACTATAAAAAGGCACCTAAGGCTTCATTAAAGGTTGTTCATCATTATGAGGGTAAAAATTCTAGTAAGATCCAAATCAAATATAAACAAGTTGAGTGACACAATTTGATCCAAATCAAGATCCATCGAGTACCAAATCAAGCAAGCCTTCAACGAGCCTTTGAAGTAACGCCGATCTTCATCCGAGCAAGAGATCCACGACGATCCGCGACTCAAGAAGACCGATGCGAAGCTAATTTCGACGATTTAGTTCTCTCCTCAATTCTTGTAACCTTGACTCGAGTGAATTGTAACTAATCATCGATTAATAAAGGTGAAGATTATAAATCTTGCTTATCTTTACAATCTTGCATTATGAAGAGTGATCGATTCTTGATTCTTTTCTTTTTCATGATATTTGAGTGAAAACTCCGCTTGTGGAGGAATCGAGAGAATAGGTAGATGATGATGATTAAATTCTTGAACGATTCTTAAGTCTTATGAGTTTTGTAAACTTTAGGAAAATTGAATCATAGAAATCCTAGTTTTGAGCGAGATCGTTTTCTTGAATGTTTTCGCTCCAAATTAGAGATCAACGATTGGTGATTCAATTTGCTAGAGGCTTGAATTTGAATGATAATCAATGAAAGGTCAAGGGATGATGATGAAGAAACCCTAGTTTCTTCAATAGATCCCTAAATCTCATTGATCGTCATCGATCTAGCAACAAATCTTCAATAGATAAGAATTTGTAATCATTAGTATTCATCATCACTATCAATTGGATCGATTCCTAAAAGCTTCTTTACAAATCTTGATAATTCAGACGATTTGGACATTTTCTTGATCTTTAGTAATTCTTGATTTTAGATCTATTCTTTTATGATTCTTGAAACTAAATTTCACAAATATTGAATCATTTTCTTTTATATTTTAATTTTCAACTCAACTAAAAAAAGATCGATCAAATCACACTTTCTTAGTGGACGATCCGTTCTCATTGACGAAACTACAATAGACACCGTCAATTGATTGTGGTATAAATTTCTTTGGTTGTGAAACATTTCCAAATACACACGAAGAATGATCAATCAAATAGCGCCGTTGCCGGGGACAGTGTGCTAATTTGTTCGTTTTTGTAATTTGGGTTGGAAAATTTATTATTCCATCAGAATTTTTAGACCAAAATTCACAACAAGCGCTTAACGATTTGTTGTGATTTTCTGCAAGAAAATCTGGAATCTCTGGAGAGAGGATAAAAATTTTCAGGTCATCCAAGAGAGCTCAGTGAGTCAGCAGGAGCAGTTGCTGAAATTTTTGTGCAGGGAACTCTCCATCACGCGGCGGAACCGCGGCATGAAAGTCATATCGTGGCGGAAGCGCGTCGAGATTAGGGTTTCAGTGCACCAAACTTCTCAGGTCCCTCTCTGTCTTTTTTATCTCCTCCCTGCTCTGCTCTATTAACCAATTTCTGCAGGTTTCATTGCAAAAATTCGCAGCGCCGCAAAAAGAAAAATTGTTGCGTGTTTGATCTTGGTTGTTTGCATATTTTAACATGGAAATTAAGGGGCACGACCAAAATTCAGATTATGTCGGGATTTCATTACCCGTCCTAAGCCCCAAAAATCACAAACTTGCATCCGCATCACCCTCATTAATTAAAAGAAATCTAGACAAGACTCTAAGGACCGTCGTGCTCATTAAGGACAGACGAAGGTCGTGGGTAATCTTCTATTTATCCGCGTTTCTTTTGTGGTGTCTAGGCAAGTGGTTACTTAATTAGGCCCACTACTTACGTAGTGGAGAACCTCCCACTTAACTGGCACTTACCTGGCCAAAGAAAGGGCAAAGAGGTGGTAGAGGATCTATCTTGCGACTTGTCTTCTGGAAGTCTAGGAGCGGTCTAGAGACTTGAACTAAGTGGCTACTAGATTTAGGGTTTCTTGTGCATTGTTTGTGTGAATTTTTCAAAAATCCGTATTTTTCAAACCAAACACCAACTCATCTTTTCCTTAATTATCATTTAACGCTGCCACTTGTGCTATACCATTTAGTGCATGCTCGGCTGGACACGGGATTCTAGTGCCCGTCTTGTTCGCGTTCCTCCTATCGACTCCGAAGTCGGTAATTCTACGTCTACTTTTTCTACACCTACTACCACACCCACTTCGATGGATGATTCTCTATCGAACTTCTTTAACACTACTCTGCCACCGTCCGCAGATGCGCAGAATCCGCCCTGCATCTCTCTCCAAGAGAGATGCTACCCTATGTGAGATCCTCTTTCGACCTGTCTTACCATTCCACCAGCCAATGGAGACAACTTTGAAATAAAACCCCAATACATCAATCTTTTACCCAAATATCACGGTCTCGAGTCTGAAGACGCATACGTCTTTTTTACCAAATTTGAAAACGTTTGCGCTATGATGGGTACTTCACAGCTTTCTGTGGATGCTATGAGATTACGTCTTCTCCCATTCACTTTGTGCAATATAACCGAGAAGTGGCTTTATAACACAGCCGCACATTCTATTTCGAACTGGGGAGAATTCGTAACAGCTTTCCTAAAGAAATTCTACACGAATCATAAAACAGGTCGAGTCCGTAGCGAAATAAATCAATTTACCCAGCTTCCAAATGAACCATTCTCGAATTGTTTTGAACGCTTCAAGGATCTATTAGTTCAATGTCCTCATCATGGAATCCCTAGATGGGATCTGTGCAGAATCATATATGAGGGCATTAATCCTACCAAAAAACAGACCCTTGAATCCATGTGTCAAGGCACCTTCATGAATAAAGATGATGGTGAAGCTTAGAAGATTTCGCCGAGAAAACTTTATAGTGGGAGAGCGTAAACCAGTCATCATCTAGGGGTGGCATTCACCAGCTTGATGTTTCCATAGGAGTTAGAGCTGAAATGGCAGCAATGCAAAAGAAACTCGAAGCTATGGAACATAAATTTTTAGCAGCCTCCCTAAATCAGATGTCACTTTCCAAAACTGTCTGTGGATGTTGTTCTGATCCATCACATCTTACGGAAGAATATCTTCTAAATTCTCCGTTTCAAGGTCAAGAGCATACAATTGCTTCTTTCCAACAAAGACCTAGAAACGATCTGTATTCTTCCACTTATAATCAAGGTTGGAGAAATCACCCTAACTTTGCTTGGAACCAACAACAAAATCAAAACACGGTTCCAAATCAAAATAATTTCTATAGGGGTCCTCCACCACAACAGCAACCACTTCAACTAAGTCAGCACCCCTACCAGTCAAAAAACTTTCAAAATCCTGTCAACACACCTGCACCGTATAATACTTTGCTGTTGACCGGTACTGATAATTCCTCTTCACTCGAACGAACTTTTGAAATGTTTATGAAACAAATGTCGGCTGAATTCAAGTCTTCCCTCGATAAAATCCAGAAAAACTCTGACTCCCAAAGTGAGAGTATTAAATCGATGGAAGCACAAATTGCCCGAATAAATGTCGAGATGAGTGCGAGAGAGAAAGAGAAACTTCCATATCAACCCCTACCAAATCCTGGGCATTCACAGCACTACAATGTGAATACCATTACAACGTTGAGATCTGGAAGAGTGCTGAATAATCAAGTTGGGGAAGAGATTGACAATCATGAAGAATTAATCAATAATACCCTGGCTGAGACTTTTCCTTCCACTTCTACTTCTACTTCTGACCCCAGTTTGTCTACCCCACCACCTTCTTCCGAGCCTATTCTCCGTTTTCCCCAAGGCTCGAACCCTCAACATCCTTCTTCTAGTCCACAAAAGACGATCCCCACTCCTATTCTGGGATCTTTCCTACCCACACGATCTTCTCCAATGTTGGACCCTGCTATTATTGCTAAAGCTCCTTATCCTAATCGGTTAAGAGGAAACAGACCAAGTCCACAAATGGAGAAGATCACTAAAATGTTTAAACATGTTAACATCAACATCCCTCTCCTAGATGCTATACAACAAGTCCCCGCTTATGCGAAAATTCTCAAAGACTTATGCACTAGGAAGAGGAAGACTCAAGTGCCAAAAAAGGTGTTCATGTCAAAGACTTTAGACACAGCTTTTCCCCAACAATTACCTAGGAAACGTAAGGATCCTGGCTATCCTACTATTTCTATTTCTATTGGGGTTAAACACATTAACCGTGCTCTACTTGACCTTGATGCAAGTGTTAACCTGCTTCCTTACTCGGTTTATGAGCATCTAGGGATCGGAGAGTTGAAACCAGCTCACTGCACTCTCCAGATGGCCGACCGATCAATCACCAAACCTAGGGCGGAACTTGAGGATGTGTTGATAAAAATCGGGGAATTTGTATTCCCTGTAGACTTTATTGTACTCGATACATAGCCTGTAGCGAACCCACGGAATCAAATTCCGGTGATTCTTGGTCGACCCTTTTTGGCCACTTCCAATGCTATAATCAACTGTCATAATGGCTCTATGACCCTATCCTTCGGGAAGATATCAATAGAGCTTAACATATACAAGTTGGGAAGTGTACCCTTCGAATCTACTGCTCATGTATGTTCTGTCGAATTAATGGATGTCGACAACAGCGAATTTGATCAGCCTCATGATACTGATCTAGACTCTTTTCATATGTTGTTGTTTGACCCAACTATGTATCATACATATACGGACTCTTTCACCGAGTTGTCCGGGTCAACATCTAACACTGATTATGAGCCATTTTTGGAGTCTGAAGATCACCCCGCGCTTTTTGATGACATTATTCTTCGGGGTATCAATGAAAGCTTCGAGGAAATTTTCGCTGATGAGCTCGCATTTTTAGCAAACACGGGTGTTGAGATGAATTATCTCCAAGAAAAAGAAATTGAACCTCCATCCCTTCTTCTGGACAATCGTGTGAATGTGAGTAATCCATCATCACTATCACTATGTCGTCTCTCCAAATTGAGACGCAAACATATTCTATCCCACCACTTATCTCTTCCCCACTTTGACTCTATACAACATGTTCTTCCACCGACCTATACGCTACACTGATAAAATCTTCGAATGGTTGGTGTTGACTTTCGGTCTTTGCAAAGCTTGGCATTGACCAATAAACATTGACCCCCCTTGTGATTTTAAAAGGCTTAATATTGTTTAACTCAAGTATGGGGGAGCTAGGTATATATTTTTGGCTCTTGAAAATAACATTTGTCCTCAAAATTGTGACCCAAAAATAAGTTTGGGGGAGATTTTCACTTTCATATATTTTTGACCCCGTTAATAAATTGTCCTCCTAAGCTTACAGGTTTTTTGAGCTTTAGCAGAAGACAACAGTGAGAACACAGTTGAAAACAAGTTTAGGGGAGGTCTGTGCTTATTTGCGCATCACTTTGCATCATACTTTGCATAAGCACAAAACATATAAAAAATAAAAAAATTAAAAATATTTTTGTACATAAATAAGATAATAAAAGATTAGATAGTGAAAAATTACATCCAAAAGATTAGAATAATTTAAGAAAACCAAGAAAGTTAGAAGTTTCTTAAATGAAACTAGTAATAAATAGTTATGAGCCGTTGTCCCAAGGGTTAGTAAGATGAAAGAAGTCACTAATCTGAGGATAAAAATAATTCTGAAAAATAGTTCATATTCTGGAAGCCAAACATTTGAATGTTGATACCCTACTATACGCACTTACACACGTCTTGAAACTCAGGATAGTAGAGGATACCTTGAAATGCTCTTGTCTTAAAGCCAAAGTATGAAGGAAATAATAAATGGAAAATATAAGATAAAATGATGAAAAGAAAAATGAATACTGATTTTCTTATCACCAAGGCAGCAATAAAAAAATATAGATAGGGTGCTGATTGAATACGATTTCGGATTGTGTACTTCGAAAAATTGTATAGAAATCACGACCAAAAATATTTGACCGCAATCAATAACGGTGTCGGTTTGTAGCGCGTTAGTAAGTGCGGATCGTTCAAAGCGATTGTGCGATTCGTTCGTATTTTGTTTTGTTTGAATTGAAAATTTAATAGAAAAGAAAACCAAAAATGATTCAAGATTTATATCGATGAATTTCAAGAATCAACTAGATCTAATCAAGAATCAAGAAAGCGTTAAACATCAAGAATCAAGAATTGATATAATTCCAATCGATTTAAGTTTCAAGATTTGAAGTAAAGCTCATAGGAATCGATTAGATCGTAGATGTGAAGAAGATTCGAAATTACGATTTCTTATCCATTAACAAGTTGATGCTAAATCGATGTCGATTTATCGAGGATTAAGGATCTTGGGAAGAATTAGGGTTTCTTCATCCTATCCTTTGTCCTTTCAATGAATCGCATTCACAAGATAGCTTCTAGGAAATTGAATGATTGATCGTTGATCTCTAGATCGTGCGAAAAGAATCAAGAACGCATTTCGCATCGATCTAGATCATCGATCATTCAATTTTCAAGAATTTACAATAGTTACAATACTTAAGAAAACGTTTAAAGATTCATCAACATCATCATTCTACGATCATCTCGACTCCTCCACGAGCGGAGTTTTATTCAAGCATCATCACAAAGAATACATTCAAGAATTGAAGTTGAATCATAATGCTTGAATTGAAATATAAGCAAGTTAAAAGAATCTTCACCTTTATTTATTCCACAAATTGTTACACTTTGCTCAAGACTACAAGAATTTGAGAAGGAACAAGATTATCGAATCTAGCGTTGCATCGGCTCCTTGAGTCGTGGATCGGCTTGGATCTCATGCTCCGATGAAGTCCGGCTTCGCTTCTAAAGGATGGTTGAAGACTTGCTTTGCTAGAACTCAAAGGATCTTGAATTTGGTTTCTTGATTTGGATTAGGATTAGGGTTTGGAGGTGGCAAGTTTTGTCATTAAACTTGTTGGAAGATGAAGAGCTAAAGATTGATTAGCTTTCAACAACAACCAACAACCTTTTCAAGCGAGGCCTAGGGTCCTTTTTATAGGTTTCCAAAACCCTAGATCTAGGATTTTGAATTTGAATTTCCCTCTAAAAGTTTGTTATAGGGAGTGGCTTCTAGAAGTAGTTAGTTAGGAGCTTAGCTTCTACCTTAAGCTAGGAGGTTAGGGAGAAGGTTCTAGGCTCTTAAGGTAGTTAAGGTGAAGCTTGTTTAGGAAGCTAGGACATCATTAGTTTAAAACCCAAGGGCTTGCTGATTTGGAAGAATGTTCAGGAGTCTTCTGGAATTTGCTGTATCTTGCTGAGGTGCTTGACTTGATAGAAGAGTTATGAAGTGAAGAATTCCTGCTGACGTGGCAAGACAGCCGCGGAACCGCGGCGCAAGGCGGCTCCGGCCGCGGTTCCGCAGCCAAGTGGCTGAGCTAGGGCTTCAACTTCTCTGTAGTGATTTGTTCTATCTTTAAGTGTACTTTCTGATATGTTGATTTCCTGAATTCCTTCTAGATAATTTCCAGATTTCAAATCCCTGAGTTGGCGTCTTTTCAACAGTCTTTGTTTCACAAATTTGGCCATTCTCTTGGAATTTCCTGCACAGACTTCGAAACACAAGTTACGCTACACAAGAATGATGCGATGCCATGAAATACAGTCAATTTCCCTAGAAATGCCGGTTTTAAAGTCTAACACATGCAATCTGATATTTTACGAATATTTTGCTAATATGTGCTATATGAATACCGAACACTTCTAGATGAGTGCAAATGATAGGAAAATTGACGTGTTAAAAATACATTATTTTCGACTGATCAAATTCCCCCAAACTTATTTTCGATCGTCTCGAGCGAACAGTTTTATTAAAAAGAGAAGGAGAAAATAAAGAAAGAGAAAAACTAACTAGCACACTTTCATAGGCAACACGATTGCACTGAGCACGTGCAACAAGCCTTTAAACCTCTAGGTGTCCATAGTAGGAGGAGTGTTGTCTCCTGAGGGTTTTCAGCGGATTGCACCCAAAAAATCCAATAATAAAAGGAAGATCGTGAATATTACATTTAAAGAAAAGAATTATAAAAGAAAAGACTTTGAAAATTAGGGTTTCCAACTAAGCTAGCTTTTCGGTTGTCATGAGCCCTATCTTAATAGTCATGAAAAAATGTCAGAAATCACATCATCCCTCAATAAAATATCGTCTTTATTTTTCATTCCTATCTTTCTTCCAAACATCGATCATATCACCCAACGTG
This sequence comes from Agapanthus africanus, assembly GCA_030015575.1. Classification (NCBI taxonomy): domain Eukaryota; kingdom Viridiplantae; phylum Streptophyta; class Magnoliopsida; order Asparagales; family Amaryllidaceae; genus Agapanthus; species Agapanthus africanus. Next base: position 310,864,268 of record CM057345.1, on the reverse strand, counting down.
TGTAATAAACATCCCTACACCCGGAGAATTCAATTCAAGCTATCATACTCTTGCCCATCAGCCTCAGTACTTTTTAATTAATGAATATTTAAATGAATTTGCTCACACACTTTCATGCGACCGTTAATACTTCTTGAGGTACTAACCGACCGATTATTCATGTTCTTGCTTATACGGTGTTTTTCCTCGTCTTGCACCACCTAAGGCTTAGCAGTGACTCCCAGACCAGTTGGCCTTAGGGCACTAGGTGAAGAGGCACCCTCGCTTTATTTTTTATTGCTGCCTTGGCGATAACAAAACCAGTGTTCATTTTTCTCACCACTTTATATTTTATTGATATTTTTTTTATTTCCTTCATACATCGGCTTTTAGACAAGAGCATTTCAAGGTATCCTCTACTATCCCGGGCTTCAAGACGTGTGTAAGTGCGAATAGCAGGGTATCAACGTTCAAAATGTTTGGCTTCCAGAATAGAAACTATTTTTCAGACTTATTTTTATCCTCAGATTAGTGACTTCCTTCATCTTACTAACCCTTGGGACAACGGCTCATAACTACTAATTACTAGTTCGTATAAGAAAACTTCTAATTTTCTTGGTTTTCTTAAAAAAATTTCTAATCTAATGGATGTAATTTTTCACTATCTAAACTTTTATTATCTTATTTATGTAAAAAAAAAATTATTTTTAAAATTTTTAAAATTTTTATAGGTTTTTAAATGTTTTGTGCTTATGCAAAGTGATATGCAAATGATGCGAAAATAAGCACAAACCTCTCCCAAACTTGTTTTCAACAGTGTCCTCACTGTTGCCATTTGCTAAATCTCGAAAAACATGTAATCCTAGGAGGAATTTAGTAGTGGGGGAAAAATATTTAAGTGAAGATCCTTCCCCAAACTTATTCTTGGCTCATCATTTTGTAAAAATTTTCTTTTCAAGAGCCAGAAAAAATGCCCCCCCAAACTTGAGTTATGCAATGTTAATCTTTGAAAATCACATGTGGGGGTCAAAAATCATTGGTCGATGCCAAGCTTTGCAAAGACCGAAGGATAACACCAACCATTCAAAAATTTTATCAATGCAGTGCTCTGGTTGGTGGAAGAAGAAGTGGGGAAAAGGTAAGTGGTGGAATAGAATGTGTGTGTGTCTCATTTTGGAGAGACGATGCAGTGAATGTGATGGATTGCTCGCATTCTTTTTACAGTTCAAAAGAAGGGGTGGAGGTTCAATTTCATTGCTTGAGAGATGATTCATCTCAACACTCATGTCATTCAAAAATGCGAGTTCATCAGCGAAGATCTCCTCAAAAGTCTCATCAATACCCCGAAGAATAATGTCATCACAAAGTGCGGGGTGATCTTCAGACTCTAAAAATAGTTCATAATCGGTGTTAATTGTTGACCCGGACATCTGGGTGGAAGAGTCCGTATGTGTTTGACACATAGTTGAGTCAAACGACAACATATGAAAAGAGTCAAGATCGGTATCATGAGGATCATCAAATTCACTGCTGTCGACATCCATTAAGTCGACAGAACAGACCTGAGCAGTAGGTTCGGAGGGTACACTTCCCAACTTGTAAATGTTCAGCTCTATTGACCTATTCCCGAAAGATAGGGTCATAGAACCATTACGAAAGTTGATGATAGCATTGTAAGTGGCCAAAAACTGGCGACCTAAAATCACCGGAATTTGATTCCGTGGGTTCGCTACAGGCTGTGTATCAAGTACAATAAATTCCACATGGAATACAAATTTCACGATTTTTATTAACACATCCTCCAGTTCACCCCTAGGTTTGGTGATTGATTGGTCAGCCATCTGGAGAGTGCAATGGGATGGTTTCAACTCTCCGATCCCTAACTGCTCATAGACTGAGAAAGGAAGCAGGTTAACACTTGCGCCAAGGTCAAGTAGAGCACGGTTGATGTGTTTCTCCCCAATAGAAATGGAAATAGTAGGATAGCCAGGATCCTTACGTTTCCTTGGTAATTGTTGGAGGAAAGCTGTGTCTACTGTCTTTGCTATGAATATCTTCTTGGGCACTTGAGTCTTCCTCTTTCTAGTGCACAAATCTTTAAGAACTTTCGTATAAGCGGGGACTTGTTGGATAGCATCTAGAAGAGGGATGTTGATGTTAACCTGTTTCAAGATTTCAGTGATCTACTCCATTTGTGGACTTGGCCTGTTTCCACTTAACCGATTTGGGTAAGGAGCTTGGGCAATAAGGTCGGGGTCCAACATTGGAGAAGATCGTGTGGGTGGACCCGATCCCAGAATAGAAGTGGGCATCGTCCGTGGAGAACTAGAAGAGATGGGCTGAGGTGGCGAGCCTTGTGGGAAACGAAGAATAGGCTCGCAAGAAGGTGGTGGGATAGAAGAACTAGGATCAGAATTAGAAGTAGAAGTGGAAGGAAAGGTCTCAGCCGGGGTATCATTGATAGATTTTTCAGTGTCATCAATCTCTTCCCCAACGTGATTGTCAAGCACTCTTCCAGATCTTAACGTGGTGATTGCATTCACATGATGTGAATAGCCAGGATTGGGTAAGGGTTGAGCTAGAAGTTTCGCTCTCTCTCTTGCACTCGTTTCGGCTTTTAATCGTGCAATTTCTTCTTCCATCGATTTAATACTCTCGCTTTGGGACGCAGAGTTTTTCTCAATTTTATCGACAGAAGACTTCATTTTAGCCGAAACTTGAATGATATTTGTTAAGACCAAATTCATGTATTGTGCAAATGAAGAGGATTCATCAGTCCCGGTCAACTGTAAAGGACTAGACAGTGCAGGTGTGTTGACAGGATATTGGGAGTTTTGTGCTTGGAAGGGGTGCTGACTCAATTGTGGTGGTTGCTGTTGTGGTGGAGGGACCCTCTAGAAATTGTGTTGGATTGGAACCGTATTTTGATTTTGTGATTGGTTCCAAGAAAAATTTGGGTGATTCCTCCAACCCTGATTATATGTGGATGAAAATGGATCGTTCCTAGTGTTAGTTGTATGTGTGCCCTAGAGGACAGTATTGTACAGATGATGTATATTATAATGGATGCTTGGACTTATATAGAGAGGACTTTCTTGCTCGATATGATAGTATGCTATCTGGTTGCACTTTACTTTAACATGTATACTTGTCTCTTTGTACTGTCTTATCGTTACATGTTAGTAAAGCCCTTAGGATGTGTACTTGACTACCTGGACAATGATGCGGATCATACTAGTGTGGACATGGTAGTCCATAAGTTCATCCTTCAAGGTCCTTAGTCATGGGTGTATCGAGACGGGGCATCGATATACCAGTGTAGACTAGCGTATGCGCATCTCGACCCATGAGATGGGCGATAGATGATCCCATATCCATTGGTGTTTGACATCAGAGATGGTATACGGGTGCTCAGTGGAGACTGGGTACACTGGACGGACTCGCCGAGAACTCCCAGATGGTATTATACCTCACGTCAGATGGCAGTTCTCTTGTGACACTTGTGCAGGTTAGTCTGTAGACCCGAGATCGTCATAGAGTCTCGTGTGATTCCAACTGTGCTTTGATTTCCACCTTACCACGTCCATGAGGGCATGCAAAACGGTGGTTTTTGGATACAGTCCCGAGTCACATGGAGGCAATGAGCGATAGGAGGGGTTTCGTCTCTCCCGGTATTGGGGGTTGATGTTGTGTTGTGCTCGATTGGCCGTAACAGGGAAGTCCCTGGCCAGGGCTGATTTAGAGATTTACTGGTAAGTGTTACCAGTAGTTTCTCGACCCGTTATGAGCCTCACATCGGCACGACTTATCGGTTATTGGGGTCTGACGTTTACCACCCCTAGACTTGTATGCGACATATCAGACGAGGAGACCGGACTGTACGGGACGTGTTATCGGCAGGCTTTTACAGGAGTTGGAGCGGGCTTGCTTGATGATCTTCTGATCGTTCAATACATGGGTAGCCATTGTAGGGTTACTAGGCACACTCAAGAGGTTCCACAAGGCATCAACCATGCCAAATTAAAATTTTACGGTGCCGAGAAACCCTAATATAGATCATTAACTAGAAGTTAAGGTGAAAGAACAAGCAAGTTAACAACTTAACTACAAGTGAAAGGTATTACAACCTTTGTAGATCCGGTCCTCCACTTCTTTAGCTCCGTGTTGACGTCCCTGCGCTGTGATCATCGGGATCCCGGACTCTAGCAATGGTTTCGTCGGAGAAATGATCGAGCTAGGTCATTGACTTCGAGGCCGAAGATGATCTATGTCGGGGAGACTCAAACTCAAGCTATTCTTTCACTTGGTCAAGAACTTTGTGAAGAGAACACCCTCTACTAAATGGAAAGTAGTAGTGGATGATGAAGTAGGAAGGTTGCTCACTTTAAAATTGATTTTCTCACATTTTTCCTCAAGGCACCATTAGAGCTAGAAAGCTTTTCAAGGAGCTTGATGAAGAAGAAGAAAGAATCATATCATCCAAATGAAAACTTATCCAAATGAATAATGGCACCATGGTTGAGTTAAGCCCTCAAGCTTAACTCATGTAGAGAATTAACCAAGGCTTTAGGTTAAAGGTTAGGTTAAAGAATATCAAAAGAAATGACAAAAGAGTGGACTTTGTCAAAACTTCTCCAAGCTTCTTCAAGCTTGATAACTTTGACTAAGTTAAACCCTTTTGTTAAATCTTAAGATGAAACAATAACCCTAATCTTTACCCTAATCTTGGTATGAGTCTCATACACACATCTTGTATGTATCATCAAACATGATACAAACATATGTACACAAATATATATCATATATACACTTATGCACAAACTAGTGAGAAAACAAATCTTAAATGAACCAATACTAGTTAATGTAAAATAATATATCAAATATATTATTATACATTAAATCATTAAATCAACACTTGATTTAACGATCCGGTCATATCGCATATAACCGACTAATATCAAGTGTATCAATGTATCGAATCAACACTTGATTCGGTAATCCGGCTATATCACATATAACCGACCGATGATACAAATCTCGAGAATAGAATACAGTATCACATACTGGTATTATTCTCGGTCCCGCACATATCTCTTATGTGCTCCTATTTCGTTTCGCTTAAGCCAGGAAACCCCTGTGTAGGACTCTAAAGACTCGTCAATACGCCGGCTGCAGGTGATGATCATATCAAACATGCACAAGCCGCAAGCGGTTTGCTAAACGTAACGGCCACCCGGGTATTAAGAGATCAGAAGATCAATGAGCAGGCCCGCTCACACTCCTGTGAATCCAACCAGTAACACTACCGAACAGTCCGGTCTGTTCGTCTGATATGTCGCATATCTCGTCTAGGGGTGGTAAACGTCAGACCCCAATAACTCGATAAGTCATGTCGATATGAGGCTCATAACGGGTCGAGAAACTACTGGTAACACTTACCAGTAAATCCCTATAGCAGCCTTGGCCAAGGACTTCCTGTTACAGCCAATCGAGCACTGCGCAACATCAACTCCCTATATCGGGAGAGACGAAACCCCTCCTATCGCTCATTGCCTCCATGTGATTCGGGACTGTACCCAAAAGCCACCTTTTTGCACGCCCTCTTGGACGTGGTATGATGGAAATCAAAGCATAGTGGGAATCACACAAGACTCTATGACGATCTCGGGTCTACAGACTAACCTGCACCAGTGTCACCAGAGAACTGCCATATGACGTAAGGTATAATACCATCTTGGAGTTCTCGGCGAGTCCGTCCAGTGTACCCAGTCTCCACTGAGCATCCGTATATCATCTCTGATGTCAAACACCAATTGATATGGGATCATCCATCGCCCATCTGTATGGGTCGAGAAGGGATACGCTAGTCTACTCTGGTATATCGATGCCCCGTCTCGATACACCCACGACTAGGGATTATAAAGGATGTACTTATGGACTACCATGTCCCTACTAGTATCATCCTTATCATAGTCCAGTTAGTTAAGTACACATCCTAAGGGCTTTACCAACATGTAACAGAAAGACAATCTGTGTACACGTTAAAGTAAAGAGTAACCAGATAGCATACTATCATATCGAGCAAGAAAGTCATCCCTATATATGTCCAAGCATCCACTACAATATACATCCTATGTATAGTAATGGCCTCTAGGGCATACATATAACTAACAATCACACACTTGCACTAGGGCCATCTGATAGCAGTGGTTGTAGTATCTCATACACAACCATCCCATAATAGTCTCTCTCTGGAAAAAGGCCTTTGTGAGTGGATCCGCCGTGTTGTCATCTGAGTCTACTCTCCTAACCTCGATCCCCTGGAGATCAACCATCTCCATGATCAGGTGACACTGCCTAAGAATATGTCTGGATCACTGATGGGACGGGCGTTCCTTGGCATAAGCCACAACTCCATTGTCACATAATGGGAGGAACGAAGTTCATCTCATGAACTAATATACACCCAGACAGCCTCTTTGGTAGCATCTTAAGTAGCGATGTATCCAGCCTTTATCGTCTAGTATGCCACGGTATCTAGCTTGGAACTCTTCCAACATACCGTCCCTTTACTGAGGGTAAAGACAATGCCTGTGACTGACATTCAGTCGTCCTTATCACCCTGGAACCTTTCCAGTGATTCTCCCCAGGATCAATTGATACCATCTCACTACAACTAGTGAGTATCCTAACATCCAATTAGATCTATCTCATAGATCTAAAACTCAGGATTTAGTAGGTATCACTTTGATTCTATATGGAGAATCCTTGTGATAAGCGGAGATTGACCGAGCGTAGCATAGGAAACTCCTTCCCTATCAAGAGTATGTTATCCACGTACTCTACGAGGATCACCACCATACTCCCTACTACCTTTTTGTACATACAAGGTTCATCTACCATTTTGATGATGTCAAACTCTTTGATTACCACATCAAAACAGATGTTCCATCTTCGCGATGCCTGCTTTATCACATAAAACATCTTGCATACGTTTCCGCTGCTCCCACTGTTTACAAAGCCCTCTGGCTGTATACTTATAGACGTTCTCTTCTAAATCAATATTTAGAAAAGCAGTCATGACACCCAACCGCCAGATATCGTAGTCATGGTATGTAGCCATAGCAAGTAGGATCTGGATGAAGTTAAGCATAGCTGTTTAGAAAAGGTTTCATCATAATCCATACCTGGTCAATGATGTAAACCTTTAACAAGTCTAGCTTTGAAAGTCTCAACCTTTTCATGTACACCAAGTAATCTTCTAAAGATATACTTGCTCCTGATGGCGATTTAACCCTTCAGATAAAGCAACCAAAGTCCATACTTTGTTGGTGTATAAGGATTCCATCTCAGATCGCTAAGCATCCAGCCATTCTTACAGAGTCCTACTCCTGATGGCCAGCCTGAAACTAGTTGGGTCATCATCTCATGATGCAATCCTCGCTCCCACTGTCATAGAGAAACCGAAGTATCTCTCAGGTGGGTGAGGAAACCTACTAGATCGGCGGAGAGGCTGAGGTTCGTTGGTTTCTATTGAATCTTTTGGTTCTACTAAATCATCAGCTGCTGTTTGTATAGCTAGAACTCTTTCTAGTTCTACCTCATAACCAATAATTTCTTCACAAGAAATTCCCTTTCACAATGGTGGCATACTGAGAAACAAAACATTTTTGTTCCTCGGTTAGGTAGAAGATATTCCCTTGCGAATGCTTGGGATATCCAACAAACTTCCACCGAACTGACTTTGCCTCGAGCTTGTCCGGATTTTGCTTTTAGACATAGGCCAGACAACCCCAAATCTTAACAAACTTAAGATATGGGCTCTTCCCTTTCCATATCATATATGAAGTGGTAGGCAACTGATTTGATCGGAACCCTATTCAATAGGTATGCAACTTCATAAGTGCATAACTCCCTAAAAGGAAATAGGAAACTCAGTAGTACTCATCATAGAGCACACCATATCACATAGGGTGTTGTTGCTCCGCCCCGATATACCATCGTGCTATGGTGTATACGGAGGAGTAATGCTGAGAGAGAATCTCATTCTCCTTTAGAATAATCCAGGAAATCCGTGCTCAAGTATTCTCCTCCTTGATCACATCAAAGGACATAATACTTATACCCGTATTTTGGTTCTCTACTTCTAACTTATATTCTACGAATATCTCAAAAGGTTCAGACTTGTGTTTCAACAGGAACATATGTCTGAATCTTGAGAGATTATCAGAGTATGTAATGAAGTACAAAGAACCGGTCTTGGCATGTGTAGACAGGGGACCTTCATACATCAGCATGTATCAATTCCAAGAGTTCACTAACTCTTTCTCTGTTTCCAATAAACAGAGCTATAGTCATCTTATCTCTGTGACATGACTGGCAAGTTTCACAAGATGTAAATTCAAACTAATTTAAATATGCATCTTAATGTAACTTCATCTAGTCGGGTCGCATTGATATGACCTAGTCTACAATGCCTCAAGAAGGATTCGTTCATTTCTGAACTCTTCCTCTTGTGTGTGTTCTGTATACTAAGAATTGTAGTTTGATTTAGAACGTCAATGCTTTTAGATAACGTGCCTGAACCGATCAACTATTGATATAGGAAATGTTCAAAACATTATCCAACAATTAAAAATTATATCCTTCTTTACCTAAATAAAGAGACTGATATGATTTTGTATATCAGGTTCGGTATCTAATAACATTTGTTCAGAATCAATGTATTCTGGTAATACAGGGTGACAGTGACCAACAGACTTGGCTGCAACACTTGCACCGTTTTCTGCCTCATGAAACTTATCACCCGTTCTCAGTTCTCTACATTTCTGTAGCCCATGTAACATATTACATATGCGGGATCCTGATCTGGTATCACATACCCAGGACGTAAAAGATACTGAGAAACAGTTCTCTGTAATGAACACACCCGAAGATGACGCATCAACATGCACTTTCTTTGTTTGGGCGGCACGGGAATTCTGGTAATCCCCTAATTCCTGCTCTGTCTTATAACTATTATAAGTTGAAGCGGGACCAACGTTCCCCAGCTCAGTATAACAAGCGGGTTCGGTCAATATATCCGTTTTATTATCTTGATTAAGGCATGACATGGTCGCTACCTGGAGAGAGAGAGAAGAAAACACTCAGCGTATGCTCTTGCAAGAATAGATTGGTTATTATTTTATCTAATCAGGATGGCTCCCACTGCTTTTTATCAAATCTTCCTTCAAACCCTAAAAGGAAAGACTAGCCGGGATTAATTACACGCTACAAGTTCGCCAATCTTTCAGCCAGGCCAGTGTCGGTACTTTGAGGGAGGTACCCCGTGCTTTCGCACGAACCTAATTACAGTAAACCTCGTTTTCCCAGAGGCGTAACCCCGTTAACACCTTTCTAGACACCTACTTGATCGGCTAATTGTAATTTCTAAAACTCTCCCAGGAGTAACAATTACTCGCAGTGGGTATCGGGATCCAACTATCTCATAGAAGGTATGCAATCTCATTGCAAATTTCAACACTTGAAATTCCCGATAATATTTTGCCCCAAGCGATTTATGACCTTGACTGAGTCAACAAACCATAGACCGCAAGTAAAGTTCAACCCGTCATTTCCCGATTGAATTAAAACCACCAGCACGACCCTTGACTGAGTCAACAAGGCCGCACGACTACCCTAATCCAATCGCATCATATGCTTTGCAGATAAGCAGTAATCAGCTACCGCACACTACGCCTTGACTGAGTCAACAAACGCAGCACGAATACTAACTATTACTTATCTGAAATGGCGGAGGGCTACGACAGGTTTTTAAGAAAACCCTTTGCGTAATGAACTTTATATCGTTGTAGAATCAAATGATTTTAAAATGGAGTGCTTTTGAGGCTTTTCTAGTTTTGCTAAAGGGGTTACTCCCGGTGAAGGGATCGTCGCCCTTTCCTCATCGAATAAGGTGCAGGATATATCATATACATCACTGTGTAAAGCAAGAACTATAGGAGCAATCGAAAGACAAACCAAGGGTTGTAGCATCTGCCAGTTATTGCTAAAGGAGTCACTCCCGATGAAGGGATCTCGGTCCTTTCCTTATCGAATAAGGTGCAGGATGTTCTACAAGGAACACCGCGATGCAAAGCAAGAACTGTAGCTACCTGTTTTTGAAAATTCGATTCCACAACATCTTAGGTTTATTTTCTTTCATTAATCACATTAATGAAGTCCCATCATTAAAACCATCTAAACATCACAGATAAATACGACGTACACTTATGTCATCCGCATTCGCCTCGATGTCCCCTCGTGCACCGTTAGGTTAGGTAACTAATGACAGAGCAGGGCAGGGCTAGCGCGAGTGCAAAACATAAGTAACGTCTATATAATATATCATATATATCATATACAGTATCTATCATCACATATCAAATGATCACATCACAGATATCGCAGCAGAAGAATCATATGAAATATTGGATATACTAGGACGTCCGTGTTTTCAATACGAGCCTGTATAAAACACGGATTCCACGGTCGTGATGAATAGCCAAACCCACACCCCTAGACCCCTACGAGAGCGGCAAGCAACCCTACCAATTCTAGAGTTAGGAGACCCGGACTCGACTCCTCGAGTTGGTCTCCCACTGGACTCCAGAACCTGGTTACTTGTGCTCTCCTCCTTGGGTCTATCCTAGTGCGGAAAAGTAAATAATATATATCAACGGTGACATCTTCCGCAACCACGAAGTGCCCCAATAAAAGAATATTACATACAATAAATTTTACATGAATGAAAATAAAAACTCATATCTCATATAAAAACCCCAGCTATTCAAAACGCGACGATCCAATATAACATATCCAGCAACACATAACATCACATGTCATCAACGTAAGTAAATGTGCGCATCCCAATTGTCGTTGACATATAGCAACGAAACCGGCGATATCACAAATTACACCTACGGTCACAGAAAAGAAAGTGTAAAACTACAACAGTTGGAATCCGCAATCTCCTCAGACATCGCATGCCTGACCAAATGAATTCCTTAGACATCACATGCCTAACAATTATAAACCCCGCATTTTAGTCTCAATATCGAAAACACTTTTCAAAATCTAGTCGGGCAATTCAACAAGATTCCCGATAAATTGATCGAATGCTCGTCGCAAACTTTAGTAGACGGCCGCACCCCCGATGCCGTCGACGAAGTGCACTAAGGAGGAACACCGCTGCCTCGAGCACCCGGACGGATGCTTTCGGCGACGGGGTTCTCCTACAGTCACTTGGTCGGGGCTATGGGACATGGCTGTCTATTAAGTTTACCCGGCGAGTATCCGCGTACGCTACGTGATTGCGACGGACTTTTGATCGCATCAAAATTCCGTGGCAACCGATCAAGTGAGACTAAAGTGCCATATTTATAACATCCAAATCAGTTATCTCATAACTACTTGTGGATTCCAAATATTGTATCACATTCCAGATAAATAGAAAATGTTAAACTTTCCGATCGAACAATCAAACACCCAACTTTTCCCGAAACAGCTCAACACATGAAATAAGTCTAAAAACATCCATTTCATGCCACAGTACCAACGGTCCAGCCGTAGAAGGGTCAAGCCAACGTCTCACATGTGGCACGCCGTACAGCCCCAAACCCTAAGGTTCAAAGGGCAGTTCGAGACGGTCACATAATCGAGTTAAGGTTTGTTGTCTTCTAGAGGGACCATCGCGTTACTTGCACTACTTAGAACGTCATTAAACTATGGAAAAATCCAACAATTGGAAATTTCCCGGCAGGGGAAAAAGAGGGTATTTATATCCGGTCGAACCTTTTTAACATATTCTAAAATTACCCGGAAAAACACATAGACAAAGTTTGACAATCTGATCGAATCTACGAACTCCCAATACAACCCAGAATACTCAACTCTTGAGTAAGATTTAAAAATTCCCAGAAAATACAGCACCAAAATATAGGAATTACTGTGCAAAAATTAATGGAAGAAGCGACCGTACGGCCGCGGAACCGCCGCACAAGCCAGGCTCATGCCGCGGTTCCGCGGGGGTTTAATTGATTCAGGAGCTCGTTTTGCACAGTTTTTCTTATAAAACTCTGCGGAATTTTCTACATATTTTTAATATAGAAAATCTCACTGTTTTAAAAAATGTACAGAGAAGGGGTCGGATTAGGGTTTCGTGTTTTGATCGGACGTAAAACATCGTCTACACATCGCCTAAGGCTCTAGCTAGGCTCTGATACCACTGTAGGGTTACTAGGCACACTCAAGAGATTCCACAAGGAATCAACCATGCCAAATTAAAATTTTACGGTGCCGAGAAACCCTAATATAAATCTTTAACTAGAAGTTAAGGCGAAAGAACAAGCAAGTTAACAACTTAACTACAAGTGAAAGGGATTACAACCTTTGTAGATCCGGTCCTCCACTTCTTTAGCTCCGTGTTGACGTCCCTCCGCTGCGATCATCGGGATCCCGGACTCTAGCAATGGTTTCGTCGGAGAAATGATCGGACTAGGACGTTGACTTCGAGGCCGAAGATGATCTACGTCGGGGAGACTCAAACTCAAGCTATTCCTTCACTTGGTCAAGAACTTTGTGAAGAGAACACCCTCTACTAAATGGAAAGTAGTAGAGGATGATGAAGTAGGATGGTTTCTCACTTTAAAATTGATTTTCTCACATTTTTCCTCAAGGCACCATTAGAGCTAGAAAGCTTTTCAAGGAGCTTGATGAAGAAGAAGAAAGAATCATATCATCCAAATGAAAACTTATCCAAATGAATAATGGCACCATGGTTGAGTTAAGCCCTCATGCTTAACTCATGTAGAGAATTAACCAACGCTTTAGGTTAAAGGTTAGGTTAAAGAATATCAAAAGAAATGACAAAAGAGTGGACTTTGTCAAAGCTTCTCCAAGCTTCTTCAAGCTTGATAACTTTGACTAAGTTAAACCCTTTTGTTAAATCTTAAGATGAAACAATAACCCTAATCTTTACCCTAATCTTGGTATGAGTCTCATACACACATCTTGTATGTATCATCAAACATGATACAAACATATGTACACAAATATATATATCATATATACACTTATGCACAAACTAGTGAGAAAACAAATCTTAAATGAACCGATACTAGTTAATGTAAATTAATATATCAAATATATTATTATACATTAAATCATTAAATCAACACTTGATTTAACGATCCGGTCATATCGCATATAACCGACTAATATCAAGTGTATCAATGTATCGAATCAACACTTGATTCGGTAACCCGGCTATATCACATATAACAGATCGATGATACAAATCGCGAGAATAGAATACAGTATCACATACTGGTATTATTCTCGGTCCCGCACATATCTCATATGCGCTCCTATTTCGGTTCTCTTGAGCCAGGAAACCCCTGTGTAGGACTCTAAAGACTCGTCAATACGCCGGCAGCAGGTGATGATCATATCAAACACCCACAAGCCGCAAGCGGTCATCTAAACGTAACGGCCACCCGGGTATTGAGCGATCAGAAGATCAATGAGCAAGCCTGCTCACACTCCTGTGAATCCAACCAGTAACACTACCGTACAGTCCGGTCTGTTCGTCTGATATGTCGCATATCTCGTCTAGGGGTGGTAAACGTCAGACCCCAATAACTCGATAAGTCGTGTCGATATGAGGCTCATAACGGGTCGAGAAACTACTGGTAACACTTACCATTAAATCCCTAAAGCAGCCTTGGCCAAGGACTTCCTGTTACAGCCAATCGAGCACTGCGCAACATCAACTCCCTATACTGGGGGAGCCGAAACCCCTCCTATCGCTCATTGCCTCCATGTGATTCGGGACTGTACCCAAAAGCCACCTTTTTGCATGCCCTCTTGGACGTGGTATGATGGAAATCAAAGCACAGTGGGAATCACACAAGACTCTATGACGATCTCGGGTCTATAGACTAACCTGCACTAGTGTCACCAGAGAACTGCCATCTGACGTAAGGTATAATACCATCTGGGAGTTCTCGGCGAGTCCGTCCAGTGTACCCAGTCTCCACTGAGCACCCGTATATCATCTCTGATGTCAAACACCAATGGATATGGGATCATCCATCGCCCATCTGTATGGGTCGAGAAGGGATACGCTAGTCTACTCTGGTATATCGATGCCCCGTCTCGATACACCCACGACTAGGGATTTTAAAGGATGTACTTATGGACTACCATGTCCCCACTAGTATGATCCTTATCATAGTCCAGGTAGTCAAGTACACATCCTAAGGGCATTACCAACATGTAACAGAGAGACAATCTGTGTACACGTTAAAGTAAAGAGTAACCAGATAGCATACTATCATATCGAGCAAGAAAGTCATCCCTATATATGTCCAAGCATCCACTACAATATACATCCTATGTATAGTAATGGCCTCTAGGGCATACATATAACTAACGGCCATTACGTCCAGCTAGTACCGCTGACGGCTTGTGGGTGCGTGATGTGATCATCACCTACTGCCGGCGTATTGACAAGTGTTTAGAGTCCTACATAGAGGTTTTACTGGCTCAGGCAAAACGAAATAGGGGCCCATATGTGATATGTGCGGGACCGAGAATAATGCGTAATGTGATACTGTATTCTATTCTTGTGACTTTTTGTATCGGTCAGTTATATATGATATAGCCGGGTTATCGAATCAAGTGTTGATTCGATAAGTCGATACATTGGATGTTAGTCAGTTATATGTGATATGACCGGATTATTAAGTCAAGTGTTGATTTAATAATTTATTGTATAATTGTATATTTGATATACTAGTTTACATTAACTAACACATGTTCACTTAGGGTTTTTTCTCACATGTACACATCTTTACTATATATATGATATATATTAAAATGTGTTATCTTTTATGTATCATGGTTGTTGATGCACTAGACATAGGTGTGCAAGACATACACCATTCTATTTTTAAATGGTGGTTTATATTTATTTAAAGTAATCACAAATTAGTGGAATTTTTTCATAAGCATAAAGCTTGTAGAAGCTTGTGGATGCTTTGAAAAAGTCCACTAGTTTTGTTTTACTTTAGATTTTTATTGACCTAACCATTTACACTTAGCCATGGTTATGTCTCACCATGAGTTAGTATATGATACTCACTCACCATGGTTAGCTCACACACTTGATCATTATCCTCTCCTCTTTCTTTTGTTCATCTTCTTCATTGAACAAAAAGAAAAAGCAATCTAGGGTTTTGAAAAGAGAGCAAAAGATTGTGAGAAATAAAATTCTAAAGAGAACCCACTTCCTATTTCTCCATCCTCTACTAGACTAGCACTTTAGTATAGGGTGTTTGCTTCACTAATTCTCAAGTTAGTGAAGTAGGAGCTTGAGTCGGAATTCCCTCGACGTAGATCATCTTCGGCCTCGGAGACTTCAAGCAAGGTCGCATCTATCGCCTCGTGAAGCCATTGCAAGAGCCCGGGAGAACCATGATCGCAGCGGAGGGACTTCAACAAGGAGCATATAAAGTAAATGACCGATCTACAAAGGTTGTATTTCGCGTTCTCTTAGAGTAAACTTGTTTACTTGCTTTTTGTTTCGCCTAAAATCTAGTATACGATCTTGCTTAGGGTTGTTCGGCACATAAAATTTTTATTTTGGCATGGTCGATGCCTTGTAGAGCCTTCTTAGTGTGCCTAGTAACCCTACAGTGGTATCAGAGCCTAGCTAGAGCATTAGGCGATCTGTTAGCAAAGTTAAAACTCCGAACGAACCCGAATACGACAAAATGAAACCCTCTCTGTGCATTTTTAAAAATCTGTGTTTTTTCTGAATTAAAAATACGTGAAAAATACAGCAGGCAATTTTAAGCATTACTGTGCAAAACGAGCACCCAATACCCACTTGCCACCGCGGAACCGCGGCCATACTCCTCTTGGGCCGCGGATCCGCGACCACACTGTAGCCAAGGGCTTTTAAATTTGCACAGTAATATTTAATTCTGTTGGTTCTAGTTTCTGGGTATTTTTTTATCTGACTCAAGTGTTGAGTATTTTGGGGTTTATTTTGAAATCGTCGATTCGATCGGAGAATTTAATTTTGTTATGTTATTCCGGATAATTTAGAAAGTATTAAAATATTCGAACGGATATCATTAACTCAATTTTTCCCGGCACGAAAAACATTCAAGTGTTGAATTTTTCTCGGGTTTAAATCATTCGAAAAAACGTGCATGTGATGCGATGGACCGTCTAGAAGACAACAAACCTTAACTCGATTATGTAACCGTCTTGAACTTCCCTTTGAACCTTAGAGTTTGGGGCAGTACGGCGTGCCACATGTGAAGCGTTGGCTTGACCCTTCTACGGCTGGACCATTGCTACTGTGACGTATTCTGGAATTTTTGAACTCCGCTCAAGTGTTGATCTATTTAGGAAATCTTGGGTATTTGAATATTCGATCGGAAAGTTTAATACTGTCTATTTATCTGGAATGTGATACAATATGTGGAATCCACACAATTTGGCATGAAATGCGAAATGTGTGATACTTCGGATTTACGATGTCTAAAGAGATCGTGTATTCCAAATGTTGTAGTTTTACACTTTCTTTTCTGTGACCATAAGTGTAATATGTGATATCGCCGGTTTCGTTGCTATATGTCAACGACAATTGGGATGCGCATATTTACTTACGTTGATGACATGTGATGTTATGTGTTGCTGTATATGTTATATTGGATCTTCGCGTTTTGAATAGCCGGGTTTTTTTTAATGTGAGATGGGAGTTTTTATTTTCATTCATGTAAAATAAAATGTATGTAATATTCTTTTATTGGGGCACTTCCGGGATGAGGTTGATGTCACCTTTTGTATATTATTTACTTTTCCGCACTAGGATAGACCCAAGGAGGAGAGCACAAGTAACCTGGTTCTGGAGTCCAGTGGGAGACCAACTCGAGGAGTCGAGTCCGGGTCTCCTAACTCTAGAATTGGAAGGGTTGCTTGCCGCTCTCGTAGAGGTCTAGGGGTGTGGGTTTGGCTATTCATCGCGCCCGTGGAATCCGTGTTTTATAGAGGCTCAAAATAAAACATGGATGTCCTAGAATATCCAATGTTTCATATGTTTCTTCTGCTGCGATATATATGATGTGATCATTTGATGTTCTGTGATAAATACTGTATATAGTATATATGATATATTATATAGACGTTACTTATGTTTTACACCCGCGCTAGCCCTGCCCCGCTCTGCCGTTAGTTACCTAACCTAATGGTGCACGAGGGGACATCGAGGCGAATACGGATGGCATAAGTACGTCGTATTTATCTGTGATGTTTAGGTGACTTAAATGATGGGACTTCATTAATATGATTAATGAAAGAAAAGAAATCTAAAAGATGTTGTAGAATCAAATTTTTCAAAAGGGGTAGCTACAGTTTTGCTTTGCATAGCGATATATATGATATATCTCGCACCTTATTCGATGAGGAAAGAGCCGAGATCCCTTCACCGGGAGTGACCTATTTAGCAAAACTGGCAGATGCTACAACACTCGGTTTGCTTTTGATTGCTTTTGGAGTTTTGCTTTGCATAGTGATGTATATGATATATCCTGCACCTTATTCCATAAGGAAAGAGCCGAGATCCCTTCACCGGAAGTGACCTCTTTAGCAAAACTAATAAAAGCCTCAAAATCACTCCATTTCAAAATTCACATGATTCTACAACGATATCAAGTTCATTACGCAATAGGTTTTCAGAAAAACCTGTCGTAGCCCTCCGTCATTTCAGATAAGTTGTATACAGTATTCGTGCTGCATTTGTTGGCTTTCGTTAAGGTGTAGTGTGTGGTAGCTATATACTGCTTATCTGCTGCATATGATGCGATTGGATTGGGGTAGTCGTACGACTTTGTTGGCTTTCGTCAAGGGTCGTGCGGGTGGGTTTAATTCAATCAAGAAATGTACGGGTTGGACTTGACTAACGGGCTATGGTTTGTTGGCTTTCGTCAAGGTCATAGCATGTTAGGGGCAAAATATTATCGGGAATTTCAAGTGTTGAAATTTGCAATGAGATTGCATACCTTCTATGAGATAGTTGGATCCCGACACCCACTGTGAGTAATTGTTACTCCCGGGAGAGTTTTAAACAGGACAATTAGCCGATCAAGTAGGTGTCTAGAAAGGTGTCAACGGGGTTACGCCTCTGGGAAAACGAGGTTTACTTTAATTAGGTCCGTGCGAAAGCACGGGGAACCTCCCTCAAAGTACCAACACTGGCCTGGATGAAAGATTGGCGAAATTGTAGGGTGTAATTAATCCCGGCTAGTCTTTCCTTTTAGGGTTTGAAGGAAGACTTGATAAAAACAGTGAGAGCCATCCTGATTTGATAAAATAATAACCAATCTGATCTTGCAAGAGCATACGCTAAAGTGTTTTCTTCTCTCTCTCTCCAGGTAGCGACCATATCATGCCTTAATAAAGATAATAATATGGATGTATTGACCGTACCCGCATGTTATACTGTGCTGGGGAACGTTGGTTCCGTTCTTTCTTATAAGAGTTATAAGACTGAACAGGATATAGGGGAATACCAGGATTCCCATGCCACCCGTGTGAAGAAAGTACATGTTGATGCATTTTCTTCGGGTGTGTTCGTTACAGAGAATTGTTTCTCCATTTTCTCTACGTCCTGGGTATTAGATACCGGGTCAGGATCCCATATATGTAATCAGTTACATGGGCTTAGCAAAGGTAGAGAACTTGGAGAAGGTGATAAAGACATAAGGGTTGGAAATGGTGCAATTGTTGCAGCTAAAACCGTCGGGGAATATCACCTTGTATTGCCAACTGGTAATACATTGGTTCTGAACGAATGCTATTACATGCCGAACCTTATATGGAACATTATATCAGTTTCTTTACTAAGTAAAGAGGTATATAATTTTGTATTACAGGATAATGTTATGAACATTTTTCTGAACCAAAGGTTGGTTGGATCAGGCACGTTGTGCAATGGCATTTATGTTCTAAATCAATCAACAGTTCTGAGCATAACAAACACACACAAGAGGAAGAGTTCAGAACTGAACGAATCCTTCTTGTGGCATTGTAGAATGGGTCACATCAATGCGACACGACTAGCTAAGTTGCATAAAAATGGATATTTAAAACCGTTCGAATTTTCATCTTATGACACTTGCCAGTCATGTCTCAAAGGCAAGATGACCAAAACTCCGTTTACGGGACACGGAACTCTTGGGACTGATACATAGTGATGTATGCGGTCCCATGTCTATACATGCCAGGGATGGTTCTTCGTACTTCATTACATTCACTGATGATCTCTCAAGATACGGACATGTGTTCTTGATAAAACACAAGTCTGAAGCTTTTGAGAAATTTAGAGAATATAAACTAGAAGTCGAGAACCAAACCGGGAAAAGTATTAAAATCCTTCGATCTGATCGAGGAGGTGAATACTTGAGCAATGAATTCCTGGACTTCCTAAAAGAGAATGGGATTCTCTCTCAGCTGACTCCTCCATATACACCACAGCACAACGGTGTATCAGAACGGAGGAACCGCACCCTATTAGATATGGTGCGCTCTATGATGAGCACAGCTGAGTTACCTATTTCCTTCTGGGGGTATGCGCTAGAAACAGCCATACATCTATTGAATATGGCCCCCACTAAATCTGTGCCTACCACTACATATGAGAAATGGAAAGGGACGAGACCATGTCTTAACTATGTTAAGATATGGGGTTGTCCAGCCTATATCAAACGACAAAATCCGGACAAACTCGAGGTACGGTCTGTTCTATGCAAATTTATATGATATCCCAAGAATTCACAAGGGTATATCTTCTACCACACTGAGGAACAAAGGGTGTTTGTTTCTCGGCATGCCACCTTTTTAGAAAAGGAATTTCTTGCAAAAGAGATTAGTGGACATGAGGTAGAACTGGAAGAGGTTCCGGCTACAAAAGCTACAACAGAAGATCTGGTGGAACCAGAGGATTCGGTAGTTCCCAACGAACCTCAGCCTCTCCGCCGATCTAGTAGGGTTCCTCACCCACCTGAGAGATACTACGGTTTTCTCATGGATGGTGGGAGCGAGGATTGCATCATGGTTGATAATGACCCAACTAGCTTCGAGCAGGCCATCACGAGTGGGGACTCAGTGAAATGGCTGGATGCAATGCGGTCCGAGATGGAATCCATGTACACCAACAAAGTATGGACTTTGGAAGATGCTCCTGAAGGGGTAAAACCCATTGGGAGCAAGTGGATCTTCAAGAAAAAACTTGGTGTAGATGGGAAAGTGTAGACTTTCAAAGCTAGACTTGTTGCAAAGGGTTTTCGTCAAAGACCAGGTGTGGACTATGACGAAACCTTTTCTCCAGTGGCTATGCTTAAATCCATCCGGATCATGCTTGCCATCGCTGCATATCATGACTACGAAATCTGGCAAATGGATGTTAAGACCGCTTTTCTAAACGGTGATTTAGAAGAGTGCGTGTACATGACTCAGCCAGAGGGCTTCGTAGATAGTGGGAGCAGCGGGAAGGTGTGCAAGCTGCTTAAATCCATTTATGGATTAAAGCAAGCATCGCGGAGTTGGAACATCTGCTTTGACGTCGTTATCAAAGAGTTTGATTTCGTCAAAAACATAGATGAACCTTGTATTTACAAGAAGGTAGCAGAGAGTAAGGTTGTCTTCCTCGTATTGTACGTGGACGACATACTCTTGATAGGAAATGACATTCCTATGCTGCAATCGGTCAAGCTCTTCTTATCACAAAGATTCTCATTGAAAGATTTAGGTGATGCCTCCTGCATATTGGGAATAAGGATCTATAGAGATAGATCTAAAAGGATATTGGGATTGTCCCAGTCCAGGTACATTGACACCATACTAAAGATGTTTAGTATGGAAGAGTCCAAACGTGGGTTTTTACCCACGATCTCAGGGCTCACTCTCTCCAAAGAGATGTCTCCCAAGACTGATTTGGAGAGAGCTCGCATCTAAGGGATACCCTATGCTTCGGCTATAGGCTCTATCATGTACGCGATGCTATGTACCAGACCCGATGTAGCATACTCACTAAGTGTAGTGAGTAGGTATCAAGCTGATCCTGGAGAGAGTCACTGGACAGCTGTGAAGAGCATTCTCAAGTACTTACGAAGGACTAAAGAGATGCTCTTGGTGTATGGTAACGGAGAACTCCAAGTGGAGTCCTTTACCGATTCGAGCTTCCAGAGTGATAAGGACGACTCTAAGTCGCAGTCGGGATTTGTCTTTACCCTTTACGGAGGGGCGGTTAGCTGGAAGAGTTCCAAGCAGGAAACCGTGGCAGACTCGACGATGGAGGCTGAATACATCGCTGCCAACGATGCTGCCAAAGAGGCTGTCTGGATTAAGAAGTTCATTACTGAACTTGGAGTGGTTCCATCCTTTGAGCATCCTTGGAGTGGTTCCATCCTTTGAGCACCCAATACCTTTGTATTGCGATAACAATGGAGCGGTGGCTTTGGCCAAGGAACCTAGGTCCCATCAGCGATCCAGGCATATTTTGAGGCGGTATCACCTGATCCGGGAGATAGTTGATCGCCGGGAGATCGAGGTCAAGAGGGTTGACACAAAGAACAACACAGCGGATCCACTCACGAAGGCCATTCCCCAGATACAGTTTGAGAGACTCTTCGGGATGCTTGGTATGCGATACTACAGCAGTTGGCCCTAGTGCAAGTAGGAGATTGTTAGTTGTATGTATGCCCTAGAGGCCAGTATTATACAGATGATGTATACTATATTGGATGCTTGAACATATATAGAGAGGACTTTCTTGCTCGATATGATAGTATGCTATCTGGTTGCACTTTACTTTAACATGTATACTTGTCTCTTTGTACTTTCTTATCGTTACATGTTCGTAAAGCCCTTAGGATGTGTACTTGACTACCTGGACTATGATGCGGATCATACTAGTGGGGACATGGTAGTCCATAAGTACATCCTTCAAGGTCCCTAGTCATGGGTGTATCAAGACGGGGCATTGATATACCAGTGTAGACTAGCGTATACGCATCTCGACCCATGAGATGGGCGATGGATGATCCCATATCCATTGGTGTTTGACATCAGACATGGTATACGGGTGCTCAGTGGAGACTGGGTACACTGGACGGACTCGCCGAGAACTCCCGGATGGTATTATACCTCACGTCAGATGTCAGTTCTCTGGTGACACTTGTGCAGGTTAGTCTGTAGACCCGAGATCGTCATAGAGTCTTGTGTGATTCCCATTGTGCTTTGATTTCCACCTTACCACGTCCATGAGGGCGTGCAAAACGGTGGTTTTTGGGTACAGTCCCGAGTCACATGGAGGCAATGAGTGATAGGAGGGGTTTCGTCTCTCCCGGTATTGGGGGTTGATGTTGCGCTGTGCTCGATTGGCCGTAACAGGGAAGTCCCTGGCCAGGGCTGATTTAAAGATTTACTGGTAAGTGTTACCAGTAGTTTCTCAACCCGTTATGAGCCTCACATCGGCACGACTTATCGGTTATTGGGGTCTGACGTTTACCACCCCTAGACTTGATATGCGACATATCAGACGAGGAGACCGGACTGTACGGGTAGTGTTACCGGCAGGCTTTTACAGGAGTTGGAGCGGGCTTGCTTGCTGATCTTCTGATCGCTCAATACCCGGGTAGCCGTTACATCCAGCTAGTACCACTGACGGCTTGTGGGTGCGTGATGTGATCATCACCTACTGCCGGCGTATTGACGAGTCTTTAGAGTCCTACATAGAGGTTTTACTGGCTCAGGCAAAACGAAATAGGGGCGCATATGTGATATGTGCGGGACCGAGAATAATGCGTGTATGTGATACCGTATTCTATTCTCGCGACTTTTTGTATCGGTCGGTTATATATGATATAGCCCGGTTATCGAATCAAGTGTTGATTCGATAAGTCGATACATTGGATGTTAGTCGGTTATATGTGATATGACCGGATTATTAAGTTAAGTGTTGATTTAATAATTTATTGTATAATTGTATATTTGATATACTAGTTTACATTAACTAAAACATGTTCACTTAGGGTTTTTTCTCACATGTACACATCTTTACTATATATATGATATATATTAAAATGTGTTATCTTTTATGTATCATGGTTGTTGATACACTAGACATGGGTGTGCAAGACATACACCATTCTATTTTTAAATGGTGGTTTAAATTTATTTAAAGTAATTACAAATTAGTGGAATTTTTTCATAAGCATAAAGCTTGTAGAAGCTTGTGGATGCTTTGAAAAAGTCCACTAGTTTTGTTTTACTTTAGATTTTTATTGACCTAACCATTTACACTTAGCCATGGTTATGTCTCATCCTGAGTTAGTATATGATACTCACTCACCATGGTTAGCTCACACACTTGATCATTATCCTCTCCTCTTTCTTTTGTTCATTTTCTTCATTGAACAAAAAGAAAGAGCAAACTAGGGTTTTGAAAAGAGAGCAAAAGATTGTGAGAAATAAAATTCTAAAAAGAACCCACTTCCTATTTCTCCATCCTCTACTAGACTAGCACTTTAGTATAGGGTGTTTGCTTCACTAATTCTCAAGTTAGTGAAGTAGGAGCTTGAGTT
Source organism: Agapanthus africanus (assembly GCA_030015575.1). Lineage (NCBI taxonomy): Eukaryota > Viridiplantae > Streptophyta > Magnoliopsida > Asparagales > Amaryllidaceae > Agapanthus > Agapanthus africanus. Next base: position 310,840,593 of record CM057345.1, on the reverse strand, counting down.
GGAATTCCCTCGACGTAGATCATTTTCGGCCTCGGAGACTTCAAGTAAGGTCGCATCTATCGCCTCGTGAAGTCATTGCAAGAGCCCGGGATAACCATGATCGCAGCGGAGGGACTTCAACAAGGAGCATATGAAGTAAAGGACCAATCTACAAAGGTTGTATTTCGCGTTCTCTTAGAGTAAAGTTGTTTACTTGCTTTTTGTTTCGCCTAAAATCTAGTATACGATCTTGCTTAGGGTTGTTCGGCACATAAAATTTTTATTTCGGCATGGTCGATGCCTTGTAGAGCCTTCTTAGTGTGCCTAGTAACCCTACACCTAGGTCTTTGAAATGCGGCATTGGTATGCTCGTGACCTTGAAACGGACATTCTTCCGTTAAGTGAGAAGGATCAGAACAGCATCCACATACAGTTTTGGAGAGTGACATTTGATTTAGGGCGACAGCTAAAAATTTGTTTTCCATAGTCTCGAGTTTCTTGTGTATGGCTGAAATGTCAGCTCTAACTCCTATGGAAATATCATTGCCATCCCTAGACGATTGACTCACACCCTCCCACTGTAAAGATTTTTCAGCGAAATCTTCTAGAAATTTCCTGGCTTCCCCATCATCTTTGGTCATGAAGTTGCCTTGACACATGGATTCAAGGGTCTGTCTTGTGTTAGGATTAATGCCCTCATAAATGATTCTACACAGTTCCCATCTAGGGATTACGTGATGTGGACATTGGACTAACAGATCCTTGAAGCGTTCAAGACATTTTGAAAATGGTTCATTTGGAAGCAGGGTGAATTGATTTATTTCGCTACGGACTCGAACTGTCTTATGATGTGGCTAGAATTTATTAAGGAATGCTTTGACGAATTCTCCCCAATTTGAAATGGAATGTGCGGTAGTGTTATACAGCTACTTCTCGGCTATATCGCACAAGGTGAATGGGAGAAGACGTAGACGCATAGCATCCATAGAAAGCTGTGAGGTACTCATCATTGCGCATGCATTTTCAAATTTGGTGATAAAGGCATATGCGTCTTCAGACTCAAGACCGTGAAATTTTGGTAGAAGGTTGATGTATTGGGGTTTTATTTCAAAATTTTCCCCGTTGGCTGGTGGAATGGAAAGACAGGTGGAAAGGGGACCTCGTGTTGGATAGCACCTCTCTTGGAGAGAGATGCGAGGTAGATTCTGCACACCAACGGACGGCGGCAGAGTAGTGGTAAAGAAATTCGATGGAGATGGATCCATCGATGTGGGTGTGGTAGTGGGTAAAGAAGAAGTAAATGGAGAAATACCGACTTCGGAGTCGATCAGGGGAACGCGGACTAAACGAGCATTAGAATCCCGTGTCCAGCCTATCTTGCACTAAAAAGGGTTAGTACAAGTGGCAGCGTGACTTATAATTAGGGGAAATGATGAATGTGGTGTTTGTTTTGAAAAAATGAATACGGATTTTTGAAAAAAATGATGCGATCACAACAAATGCAACAAGCACAACCCTAAAATCTAGTGGTCACCTAGGTCAAAGCACTAGACCGCACCTAACTGCCAAAAGACAAGTCGCAGGATAAATCCTCCACTGCCTCTTTGTCTCTCCTGTGGCCAGGTAAGTGCCAGGTAAGTGGGAGGTTCTCCACTACGTAAGTAGTGGGCCTAATTAAGTAACCACTAGCCTTCGACACACTTGCCTTAGACACCACAAAAGAAACGCGGATAAGCAATGAATTACCCACGGCCTTCTCTTGTCCTAAGTGAGCGCGATAGTGCTTAGAGTCATCTCTAGATATTTTTTAGTTAATGAGGGTAAATGCGGATGGAAATTTTGTGATTTTCGAGGCTTAGGAAGGGTAATGAACTCCCCACCTAATCTGGATTTGGTCTTTGCCCCTTAATGTCCGTATTAATATGCAAACAACCACAAAACCAAAAACACGCACGATTTAATTTTGCTTTTTGCGGCGCTGCGATTTTTGCAAAGAAGCCTGCAGAAATTTATTAATTGGAGCAGACAGAAGAAGAAGATAAGAAAGTAGAGATATACCTGCAAAATTTTGTACAGAGATGAAGCTACCACGCCGCGGTTCCGCCGCAATAGCTCCCTTACACCACGGATGTGCGGTGGGATGAATAGTTCACTGCACAAAAATTACACAGAGAGCTTCTGTGTAGCCCCTGAGTCATCTGGAATTCTCCAAAAAAAATTTCAATTGCACAGCAAGCTCCGGATTTCCTTGCAACAAACCACAACAAATCGTTTAGTGTTTTGCATGAATTTTGATCTCAAAATTGTAATGGAATAAATCTTTCAATTCAAATTTCAATATAGAAAGAATTAGCGTGCGATACCCGGCAACGGCGCCATTTGATTGAATACGATTTCGGATTGTGTAGTTGGAAAAATTGTATAGAAATCACAACTAAAAATATTTGACCGCAATCAATAACGGTGTCGGTTTGTAGCGCGTTAGTAAGTGTGGATCGTCCACAGGGATTGTGCGATTCGTTTGTATTTTGTTTTGTTTAAACTGAAAATTTAATAGAAAAGAAAAGAAAAAACGATTCAAGATTTATATCGATGAATTTCAAGAATCAACTAGATCTAATCAGGAATCAAGAAAGCGTTAAACATCAAGAATCAAGAATTGATATAATTCCAATCGATTTAAGTTTCAAGATTTGAAGTAAAGCACATAGGAATCGATTAGATCGTAGATGTGAAGAAGATTCGAAATTACGATTTCATATCCATTAACAAGTTGATGCTAAATCGATGTCGATTTATCGAGGATTAAGGATCTTGCGAAGAATTAGGGTTTCTTCATCCTATCCTTTGTCCTTTCGATGAATCGCATTCACAAGATAGCTTCTAGGAAATCGAATGATTGATCGTTGATCTCTAGATCGTGTGAAAAGAATCAAGAACGCATTTCGCATCGATCTAGATCATCGATCATTCAATTTTCATGAATTTACAATCGTTATAAGACTTAAGAAAACGTTTAATGATTCATCAACATCATCATTCTACGATCATCTCGACTCCTCCACGAGCGGAGTTTTATTCAAGCATCATCACAAAGAATACATTCAAGAATTGAAGTTGAATCATAATGCTTGAATTGAAATATAAGCAAGTTAAAAGAATCTTCACCTTTATTTATTCCACAAATTGTTACACTTTTCTCAAGACTACAAGAATTTGAGAAGGAACAAGATTGTCGAATCTAGCGTTGCATCGGCTCCTTGAGTCGCGGATCGGCTTGGATCTCATGCTCTGATGAAGTCCGGCTTCGCTTCTAAAGGATGGTTGAAGACTTGCTTTGCTAGAACTCAAAGGATCTTGAATTTGGTTTCTTGATTTGGATTAGGGTTAGGGCTTGCAGGTGGCAAGTTTTGTCATTAAACTTGTGGGAAGATGAAGAGCTAAAGATTGATTAGCTTTCAACAACAACCAACAACCTTTTCAAGAGAGGCCTAGGGTCCTTTTTATAGGTTTCCAAAACCCTAGATCTAGCATTTTGAATTTGAATTTCCCTCCAAAAGTTTGTTATAGGGAGAGGCTTCTAGAAGTGGTTAGTTAGGAGCTTAGCTTCTACCTTAAGCTAGGAGGTTAGGGAGAAGGTTCTAGGCTCTTAAGGTAGTTAAGGTAAAGCTTGTTTAGGAAGCTAGGACATCATTAGTTTAGAACCCAAGGGCTTGCTGATCTGGCAGAATGTTCAGGAGTCTTCTGGAAATTGCAGTATCTTGCTGAGGTGCTTGACTTGAGAGAAGAGTTATGAAGTGAAGAATTCCTGCTGACGTGGAAAGACAGCCGCGGAACCGCGGCGCAAAGCGGCTCCGGCCGCGGTTCCGCGGCCAAGTGGCTGAGCTAGGGCTTCAACTTCTCTGTAGTGATTTGTTCTGTCTTTAAGTGTACTTTCTGATATGTTGATTTCCTGAATTCCTTCTAGATCATTTCCAGATTTCAAATCCCTGAGTTGGCCTCTTTTTAACAGTCTTTGTTTCACAAATTTGGCCATTCTCTTGGAATTTCCTGCACAGACTTCGAAACACAAGTTGCGCTACACAAGAATGATGCGATGCCATGAAATACAGTCAATTTCCCTAGAAATGCCGGTTTTAAAGTCTAACACATGCAATCTGATATTTTACGACTGTTTTGCTAATATGTACTATATGAATACCGAACACTTCTAGATGAGTGCAAATGATAGGGAAATTGACGTGTTAAAAATACATTATTTTCGACTGATCAGGTGCTTCATCACCTAGTGCCTTAGACCAACTGGTCTGGGAGTCACTGCTAAGCCTTAGGTGTTGCAAGTCGAGGAAAATATTAAATACACCTAATCTGCAAGCACATGAGTAATCGGTTGGTTAGTACCTCAAGAAGTATTACCGGTCGCATGAAAAATGTGTGAGCAATTCCATCTAAACTTTAATTAAAAAGTACTGAGTAGATGGACAAGAGTATGATAGCTTAAATTGAATTCTCCGAGTGTAGGGTTGCCCAGTTCACACACGTAGGGGTATACTATCGGTGTTTGGAAGAAAGGAAGGAATAAAGAATAAAGACGATGTTTTATTGAGGGATGATGTGATTTCTAATATCTTTTCATGACTATTAAGATAGGGCTCATGACAACCGAAAAGATAGTATTAGTTGGAGACACTAATTTTCAAAGTCTTTCTTTTACAGTTCTTGTCTTTAAATGTAACTTTCACGGTCTTCCTTTTAATATGGGATTTTTTGGGTGCAATCCGCTAAAAACCCTCAGGAGACAACACTCCTCCTACTAGGGACACCTAGAGGTTTAAAGTCTTGTTGCACGTGCTCAGTGCAATCGTGTTGCCTACGAAAGTGTGCAAGTTAGTTTTTCTCTTTCTTTATTTTCTCCTTCTTTTTAAATAAAAGACGTTTGCTCTAGACGACCAAAATTAAGTTTGGGGGAATTTTATCAGTCGAAAATAGTGCATTCTCAACACGTTAATTTCCCTAATCTTATCATTCATATATAGGTGTTTATTGTAATTATAACACAGATTATGAATTCATCTGGAAAATACCAAATAACCTGTGTTGTAGTTATAATCGACATTCTAAAGGGGAATTAAGTGTTTATTACTACTTGCATTGATCTGTATATATCAACCCTTGTCTCGAGATTGTGTGCAGGAAATTCTCCAGGTAAAAGAGTTGGAAATGCTAAACGTGCTGATAAAATACATCAAGTCCAAGACTTGTGATCTGACAGTAAACAAGAAAGTAAAATGAGATTCCAGACACAAAATAAATCCCTAAGGATCGGCACCAAACCAACAAGAAGATTTCATGCAGTGACTCCACCAAACGGCCGTGGATCCGTGGCCGAGTCAGGCCGATCCGCCGCGGATCCGCGACCGAGTCGACTCGTCGGCGGTTGGAACTTTTTGCAGGCTTCTCTTTTAACGGCCAAGCTTCTCCAAGACGTTTCGAATTCTGAAGATTTCTCCAGAAGTTTCTCTTTTAACAGCCAAGCTTCTTGTGCAAGTTTGATACCTACCAAGCTTCTCATGCAAGTTTCATAATAACCTAGCCTCTAGGGGAAGCTAAAAGGGAAAACTATATAAAGGCACCTAAGGCTTCGTTAAATGTTGTTCATCATTTTGGGGGTAAAAATTCTAGCAAGATCCAAATCAATTCTAAACAATTTGAGTGACACAATTTGATCCAAATCAAGATCCATCGAGTACCAAATCAAGCAAGCCTTCAACGAGCCTTTGAAGCAACGCCAATCTTCATCCGAGCAAGAGATCCACGATGATCCGCGACTCAAGAAGACCGATCCGAAGCTAATTTCGACAATTTAGTTCTCTCCTCAATTCTTGTAACCTCGACTCGAGTGAATTGTAACTAATCATCGATTAATAAAGGTGAGGATTATAAATCTTTCTTATCTTTACATTCTTGCATTATGAAGAGTGATCGATTCTTGATTCTTTTCTTTTTCATGATATTTGAGTGAAAACTCCGCTTGTGGAGGAATCGAGAGAATAGGTAGAAGATGATGATTAAATTCTTGAACGATTCTTAAGTCTAATGAGTTTTGTAAACTTTAGGAAAATTGAATCATCGAAAACCTAGTTTTGAGCGAGATCGCTTTCTTGAATGTTTTCGCTCCAAATTAGAGATCAACGATTGGTGATTCAATTTGCTAGAGGCTTGAATTTGAATAATAATCAATGAAAGGTCAAGGGATGATGATGAAGAAACCTTAGTTTCTTCAATAGATCCCTAAACCTCATTGATCGTCATCGATCTAGCAACAAATCTTCAATAGATAAGAATTTGTAATCATTAGTACTCATCATAACTATCAATTGGATCGATTCCTAAAAGTTTCTTTACAAATCTTGATAATTCAAACGATTTGGATATTTTCTTGATCTTTAGTAATTCTTGATTTTAGATCTATTCCTTTATGATTCTTGAAACTAAATTTCACAAATATTGAATCATTTTCTTTTATCTTTTAATTTTTTACTCAACTAAAACAAGATCGATCAAATCACATTTTCTCAGTGGACGATCCGTTCTCATTGACAAAACTACAATAGACACCGTCAATTGATTGCGGTATAAATTTCTTTGGTTGTGAAACATTTCCAAATACACACGAAGAATGATCAATCATGCCTCCTACATCCTGGGGATACAGATCTATAGAGATAGATCTAAATGGATTTGGGATTGTCCCAATCCAGATACATAAACACCATACTAAAGGGCTTTAGTATGGAAGATTCTAAGCGTGGTAATGTACCCGCTTGTTCAGGAATCACTCTCTCCAAAAAGATGTGTTCCAAGACTGATTTGGAGTGGGCTCGCATACAAAGGATACCCTATGCTTCGGCAGTCGGGTCAATTATGTATGCGATGTTATTTACCAGACCAGATGTAGCTTACTCACTAGGTGTAGTGAGTAAGTATCAAAACGTTCTTTGGGAAAAGCACTGGACAGCTTTGAAGAACAATCTTAAGTACTTGAGAAGGATTAAAGAAATGTTCTTGGTTTATGGTAACGGTGAACTCCAGGTGGAGTCCTTTACCGATTCAAGCTTCCAGAGTGATAAGGACGGCTGAAAGTCAGTCTTGGGTTTTGTCTTTACCCTCGGTGGAGGGACGGTATGTTGGAAGGGTTCCAAGCTATATACCATACCAGACTCGTTGATAGAGGCTGATTACATCGCTACCAACGATGCTGCCAAAGAGGCTGTCTAGATGAATAAGTTCATAAGATGAACTTGGTTCCTACCATTGGGCATCCAGTACCTGTGTATTGTGATGACAATGGAGCTGTGGCTTTGGCCTAGGAACCCCGGTCCCGTCAGCGATCCAAACATATTCTTACGCAGTATGACCTGATCAGGGAGATAGTTGATCTCCGGGAGATCGAGGTCAGGAGAGTTGACACAGAGGATAACACAGCGGATCCACTCATAAAGGCCAAACCCCCAAATGCGATTCGAGGGATTTTTAGGAAGTTGGGTATGAGATACTACAACAACTGACCTTAGTGCATGTGGGAGATTGTTAGGAATATGTATGCGCTAGAGGCCATTATTGTTGATATAGTGGATGCTTGGACATATATATAGAGGACTTTCTTGCTCGACTTGATAGTATGCTATCTGGTTACTCTTTATCTTAATATGTTGACTGGTATTCTTTATTGTCTTTCTCTCACATGTTGATAAAGCCATTAGGATATGTACTTGACCACCAATATTATGATGAGATCATACTAGTGGGTCCAGGATGGTCCAAAAGTACATCCTTTAACTGTTCCTAGTCGAGGGGATATCGAGACAGGGCATCGATATTCCAGAGTAGACTAGTGTGTACGTTTCTTGTCCCTTGGAGGGCAATGGTTGATCCCACAACCATTGGTGTGTGACATCAAAGATTGTACATAAGTGCTCATTAGAGAATGGGTACACCGAACGGACTCGCCGAGAACTCCTAGTTGGTAGTATACCTATCGTCAGATAGCAGTTCTCTGGTGACATTGGTACAGGTTAGTCTGTAGACCCGAGATCGTCATAGAGTCTTGTGTGGCTCCTACTGTGCTTTGATTTCCACCCTACCACTCTCAAGAGGAGTTGTGCAAACATGTGGATTTTGGGTACAGTCCCGAATCACATGGAGGCAATGAGCGATACGAGGGGTTTCGTCTCTCCCGGTATTGGGGGTTGATATTGTGCTATGCTCGATTGGATATAACTGGAAGTCCCTGGCCAGGGCTGCTGCTGATATTTACTGATAAGAGTTATCGGTAGTTTCTCGAACCGTTATAGGCCGGACATCGGCATGACTTATCACGTTACTGGGGTCTGACGTTTACCATCCCTAGACATGATATGCGACATATCAGACGAAGAGACCGGACTGCACGGTATTGTTACTGATATGCTTCATGGGGAGTATGGACAAGCTTGCTTGTTGATCTTCATATCGCTCAATACTCGGGTAGCTGTTACGTCCAGCTAGTACCGCCGACGGCTTGTGGGTGACTGATGTGATCGTCACTTACTGCTGGCGTATTGACGAGTCTTTAGAGTCCCACACAGGAGTTCCCTGGTTCAAGAGAAACGAAGTAGGACACATCTGTGATATGTGCGTGGGCCTGATTAAATACGTGTATGTGATACCGCATTGTAATCTGGCAGTTATCTGTTATCAAGTTAGGTTATATGTAATATAACTAGATTATCAAATCAAGTGTTGATTTGATAATGTAATACACAGATAAATGATACTAGTCGGTCATATGTGATGTAACCGGATTATTAAATCAAGCGTTGATTTAATAATTTGATATATATTATATTGATATAATTATATATTAACTAATATCATTAGCTCATTAATTATTCTTAATAATATATATTTAATATATATATTTATATATAATGAAGCATGGCATGATTTTTATATTTGTGAAAAATGAAAATTGAGGTTGAAATTGAGAGCATGGTGAGGCATGGCATTTTCTCCTTAGTTTACTCATCTTGACTCACTATTCAAGCATGGTTGCAATTTTATATTTCAACTTTTCCATGCATGAATGTGTGAGGGGTCAAGGGGTTGCCATGGTTGACTTGATCATTCCATTACTTGAGCTCATTCTTGAGTTGCTCTCATTTTGCTTTCTAACTTCTTCTTCTCCACCCTCATCATGGTTCAAGCTTCAACCCTCATATGTGATGTGAACCATGAAGCTTGAACACACATTAGTGAGCCTCAAATCCCCTACTTCACCATCCCACACCAAACTAGGACTTTAGTGTGGCGTGTTTACTTCAGTAATAGGAGATCAGTGAAGAGGTAGCTTGAGCTAGCATGCTTCGCGTGGATCATCTTAGGCACGATGGTCATCGCAGGAAGCTCGTCCAAACCCTTAAGTGGAGCCTAGTGGAGTAGCATGGACTACAACACGTACCATATGAAGTGAAGGATTAGATCTATGAGGGTATAGCCATCTTCACTTCTCATTAGAATTTATATCATCATGTTAAACCCTAAATATTCTTGTCTAGATCTTGGTTTTTCTAACCTAGCGCCCCGAAAATTTTAAATTCGGCATGCTTGATGCCGCTAGGACCTCATGGTGGTGCTAGGTAGACTTTTAGTTCTCACCTGCGTTCGACCGATACCGGCTCACCACGCTTAGCGCTTAAGGTACATCTGGTCTTGTACATAGCATTGCATACATTATAGATCCTACCGCCGAAACATAGGGTATAGTGCTCATGCAAACCCTCTCCTCATCAGTCTTGGGAGACATCTCATTGGAGAGGGTGATTCCGTGCAATGCGGGTATGATACCGCGCTTGGAATCTTCCATACTAAATCTCTTTAGTACGGTCTGTATGTACCTAGACTGCGAAAGTCCTAGTAATCTCTTGGATCTATCTCTGTAGATCCTGATCCCCAGAATGTACGAGGCATTGTTAGTTATATGTATGCCTTAGAGGCCATTACTGTGCATTAGATGTATATTGTAATGGATGCTGGGACATATATAGGTAGGACTTTCTTGCTCGACATGATAGTATGCTATCTGGTTGCTCTTTATCTTAACATGTATACTTTCTGTCTCTCTGTTACATGTTGATAAAGCCCTTAGGATGAGTACTCGACTTCCAGGACTAAGATGTAGATCTTACTAGTGGGGCCTGGGTAGTCCATGAGTACATCCTTCAATGTTCCTAGTCGTAGGAATATCGAGACGGGGCATCGATATTCCAGAGTAGACTAGCGCATATCTTCTCGACCCACGTGATGGGCGATGGATGATCCTATATCCATTGGTGTTTGACATCAGAGATGGTATGCGGGTGCTCAGTGGAGACTGGGTACACTGAACGGACTCGCTGAGAACTCCCAGATGGTATTATACCTCACGTCAGATGGCAGTTCTCTGGTGACACTCGTACAGCTTAGTCTGTTGACCCGAGATTGTCATAGAGTCTTGTGTGTCTCCCACTGTGCTTTAATTTCCACCTTACCACGGCTCTACTGAGTCGTGCAAACAGGTGGTTTTTGGGTACAGTCCCGATTCACGTGGAGGCAATGAGCGATAGGAGGGGATTCGTCTCTCCCAGTATTGAGGGTTGATGTTGCGCTATGCTCGACCGGCCATAACTGGAAATCCCTGGCCAGGGTTGCAGTGATCTACTGGTAAGTGTTATCAGCAGTTTCATACATGTTATGGACCTCACATCCGCATGACTTATCAAGCTATTGGGGTCTGACGTTTACCACCCCTAGGCGAGATATGCGACATATCAGACGAACAGACCGGACTGTACGGTAAGTGTTACTGGTTGGATTCAAAGGAGTGTGGGCGGGCTTGCTCGTCGATCTTCTGATAGCTCAATACCCGGATGGCCGTTACATTTAGCAGACCGCTTGCGGCTTGTGGGTGTTTGATATGATCATCATCTGCTGCCGGCGTATTGACGAGTCTTTAGAGTCCTACACAGAGGTTTCCTGGCTCAAGCGAAACGAAATAGGAGCGCATATGAGATATGTGCGGGACCGAGAATAATGCGTGTATATGATACCGTATTCTATTCTCGCGATGAATGTATCGAATGGTTGTATGTGATATAACCTAGTTATCGAATCAAGGATTAATTCGATAAGTCGATACATTAAATATTAGTCGGTCATATGCGATATGACCGGATCGTTAAATCAAGTGTTGATTTAATGATTTAATGTATAATTATATATTTGATATACTACTTTACATTAACTAGTATTTGTTCACTTAAAATGGATTTTCTAACTTGATGTGCACATTGTATATGTGATATATTTTTGTGCACTTGTTTGTATCATGTTTGATGATACATGCAAACTTGGGTGTGTATGATTAAACCATGGTTATGTTAATGGTTAGGGTTTTGATTTACTTATCTATTTATTTTTATTTATTCATTTTAAGGTAAGAAACAAAAGGGTGGCTTCTTTTGTTTTTTCTTTGAAGCTTCATGAAGCTTTGACCACTTTGTTTCTTTCCTAAACCTAACCATTCACCTAACCCTAGTTTATTCTCTACACTTAACCATGGTTGCTATATGATAAGAATCACTTTATTTTCTATTTTTCAAAAATTCTTATCATATTCTTTTTCTTCTTCTTCTTCTTCTTCAACAAGAAGAAAGCTTGCTACCATTAATGGAAACATGAGAAAAAGAGTGAGAAATCCAATTCTAAAGTGAACCCACTTCCTATTTTTTCATCCTCTACCACTTGCCAAGTAGTATAGGGTGTTTTCTTCACAAGTTTCATGACTTGGTGAAGTTGGAGCTTGTTCTTGAGTTGCCTTGACGTAGATCATCTTCGGCATCGAAGTCGACGACCTAGCCCGATCTTTTCTCCGATGAAACCAACACGAGAGTCTAGGATTCGGATGGGTACAGCGGAGGGACGTCATCACGGAGCCAAGGAAGTGGAGGACCAGATCTACAAAGGTTGTAGTCACTTTCCTTTAGCAATAAAGTCGTTTACTTGCTTGCATCGCCTTACCTCTAGTTAACGATCTAGCGTTAGGGTTTCTTTGGCACATGAAAAAATTTGAATTGGGCATGTTTGATCTGTTGTAAGACCTCATGGGTGTTCCTAGGAACCCTACAGTGGTATCAGAGCCTAGCTAGAGCCTTAGGCGATGCGTAGACGGAGTTAGAAGTCCGATCGAACCGAAACCCTAATGCAAAATCGCTCTCTGTACATTTTTTTAAATCGGGGATTTTTTCGAATTAAAAATATGCAGAAAAATCAGCAGGTATTTGTAGGAGTTACTGTGAAATTCGAGCGGCTAAATCGATCAAACCGCAGCGGTTCCGCGGCACGAGCATGGCTCATGCGGCGGTTCCGCGGCCGTACGGAAGCATTATTCATTTTAATTTGCACAGTAATTCCTATATTGTTGTGCTGTATTTTCTGGGAATTTTTAACTTCTACTCAAGAGTTGAGTTTTCTGGGTTGTACTGAGGACTCGGTGTTTCGATCGGATTGTCTAATTTTGTCTATGTGTTTTTCCGGGTAATTTTAGAATATGTTAAAAAGTTCGACCAGATATGAATACCTAATTTTTCCCCTGCCGGGAAATTTCCAACTGTTGGATTTTTCCGTAGTTTGAGAACGTTCCGAGTAGTGCAATTAACATGATGGTCCCTCTAGAAGACAACAAACCTTAACTCGATTATGTGACCGTCTTGAACTGCCCTTTGAACCTTAGGGTTTGGGGCAGTACGGCGTGCCATATGTGAGGCGTTGGCTTGACCCTTCTACGGCTGGACCGTTGGTACTGAGGCATGAAGCGAATGTTTTTAAACTTATGTCATGTGTTGAGCTGTTTCGGGAAAACTTGGGTGTTCGATTGTTCGATCGGAAAGTTTAACATTTTCTATCTTATCCGGAATGTAATACAATAATTGGAATTCACAAGTAGTTATGAGATAACTAAATGAATGTTATAAATCTAGCGGTTTAGTCTCACTTGATCGGTTGCCACGGAATTTTGATGCGATCAAAAGTCTGTCGCAATCACGTAGCGTACGCGGATACTCGCCGGGTAAACTTAATAGACAGCTACACCCATTAGCCCCGACCAAGTGACTGTAGGAGAACCCCATCGCCGAAAGCATCCGTTCGGGTGCTCGCGGTAGCGGTGTTCCGCCTTGGTGCACTTCGTCGACGGTATCGGGGGTGTGGCCGTCTACTAAAGTTTGCGACGAGCATTCGATCAGGATGTCGGGAATCTTGTTGAATTACCCGACTTGATATTGAAAAGAGTTTTCGATAACGAGACTAAAATGCGGGGTTTATAATTGTTAGGCATGTGATGTCTAAGTATTTCATTTGATTTGGCATGTGATGTCTAAAGAGGTTGTGGATTCCAACTGTTGTAGTTTTACACTTTCTTTTCTGTGACCGTAAGTGTAATATGTGATATCGCCGGTTTCGTTGCTATATGTCAACGACAATAGGGATGCGCATATTTACTTACGTTGATGACATGTGATGTTATGTGTTGCTGGATATGTTATATTGGATCGTCGTGTTTGAATAGCTGGGTTTTTTTTTATGTGAGATGAGTGTTTTTCATTTTCATTCATGTAAAAACTTGTATGTAATATTCTTTTATTGGGGCACTTCCAGGTTGCGGATGTTGTCACCTTTTGTATATTATTTACTTTTCCGCACTAAGACTGACCCAAGGAGGGGAGTATAAGTAACCGGGTTCTAGGGTCCAGTGGGAGACCATCTCGAGGAGCCGAGTCCGGGTCTCCTAACCCTAGAATTGGTAGGGTTGCTTGCCGCTCTCATAGGAGTCTAGGGGTGTGGGATTGGCTGTTCATCACGACCGTGGAATCCATGTTTTATGCTGGCTCGTATTAAAAACACGGACATCCTAGTATATCCAATATTTCATATGATATTTTCTGCTGCGTTATCTGTGATGTGATCATGTGATTTGTTCAGATAGATATTATATATAGTATATATGATATATTATATAGACGTTGCTTATGTTTTACACCCGCGCTAGCCCTGCCTCGCTCTGGCGTTAGTTACCTAACCTAACGGTGCAGACGGGACATCGAGGCGAATGCGGATGGCATAAGCGTACGTTATATTTATCTGTGATGTTTAGGTGGACTTAAATGATGGGATATTCATTAATGAGATTAATGAAAGAAAATAAACCTAAAAGATGTTGTGGAATCGAATTTCAAAATAAAACAGGTAGCTACAGTTCTTGCTATGCATCGCGGTGTTCCTTGTAGAACATCCTGCACCTTATTCGATAAGGAAAGGACCGAGATCCCTTCACCGGGAGTGACTCCTTTAGCAATAATTGGCAGATGCTACAACTCTCGGTTTGTCTTTTGATTGCTTCTATAGTTTCTGCTTTGCACAGTGATATATATGATATATCCCGCACCTCATTCGACGAGGAAAGGGCCGACGATCCCTTCACCGGGAGTGACCCCTTTAGCAAAACTAGAAAAGCCTCAAAAACACTCCATTTAAAAACCGTTTGATTCCGCAACGAGATCAAGTTCAGAGCGTTAAAGGTTTTCATAAAAACCATTCGCAATCCTCCGTCATTTTAGGAAGTAGAGTACTTAGTATTCGTGCTGTGTTTGTTGACCATAGTCAAGGCACAGTGTACAGTAGCTAAGTGATGTCTTCCTACACCGCATATGATGCGATTAGTTAGGACATTCATGTGGCTTTGTTGACCTTAGCCAAGGGTCATGTGGGTGGGTCTAATTAATCATGAAATGATGGGTAGAACATGACTAGTGCTTATGATTTGTTGACTTTAGCTAAGGTCATAGGTGCTAAGGGTAAAATCCTTTATCGGGAATTTCAAGTGTTGAAATTTGCAATGAGATTGCATACCTTCTATGTGATAGTTGGATCCCGATACCCACTGCGAGTAATTGTTACTCCTGGGAGAGTTTTGCACTTTGCAATTAGCCGATCAAGTAGGTGTCTAGAAAGGTGTCAACGGGGTTACGCCTCTGGGAAAACGAGGTTTACTGTAATTAGGTCCGTGCGAAAGCACAGGGAACTTCCCTCAAAGTACCGACACTGGCCTGGCTGAAAGATTGGAGAACTTGTAGAGTGTAATTAATCTCGGTTAGTCTTTCCTTTTAGGGTTTGAAGGAAGATTTGATAAAAAACAGTGGGAGCCATCCTAATTAGGTAAAATATATAACCAATCTAATTTTGCAAGAGCGCACGCAGAGTGTTTTCTTCTCTCTCTCTCCAGGTAGCGACCATATCACGCCTTAATCAAGATAATAATATGGATGTATTGACCGAATCCGCTTGTTATACTGAGCTGGGGAACGTTGGTCCCGCTCCAACTTATAATTGTTATAAGACCGAGCAGGAAATAGGGGAATACCATAATTCCTATGCCGCCCAAACGAAGAAAGTGCATATGATGCATCTCCTTCGGGTATGTTTATTGCAAAGATCTGTTTCTCAGTATCCTCTGTATCCTGGGTATTTGATACCGGATCAGGATCCCGGATATGTAATCTGTTACATAGGGCTACAGAAAGGTAGAAAACTGAGAACGGGTGATAAGTTTCATGAGACAGAAAACGAGGCAAGTGTTGCAGCCAAGTCTGTTGGTCACTGTCACCCTGTATTACCAATACATTGATTCTGAACAAATACTATTAGATACCGAACCTGATATACAAAATCATATCAGTCTCTTTATTAGTAAAGAAAGGATATAATTTTGTATTGTTGGATAATGTTTTGAACATTTCCTATTTCAAAAGTTGATCGGTTCAGGCACGTTATCTAAAAGCATTGACGTTCTAAATCAAACTATAGTTCCTAGTATACTGAACACACACAAGAGGAAGAGTTCAGAAATGAACGAATCCTTCTTGAGGCATTGTAGACTAGGTCATATCAATGCGACCCGACTGGCTGAAGTTACATTTTAGATGCGTATTTAAATCAGTTTGGATTTACATCTTGTGAAACTTGCCAGTCATGTCACAAAGATAAGATGACCATAGCTCTGTTTATTGGAAACAGAGAAAGAGTTAGTGAACTCTTAGGACTGATACATGATGATGTATGTAAGGTCTCCTATCTACACATGCCAGGACCGGTTCTTTATACTTCATTACGTTATCTGATGATCTCTCAAGAATCAGACATATGTTCCTGTTGAAACACAAGTCCGAACCTTTTGAGATATTCACAGAATATAAGCTAGAAGTAGGGAACCAATACGGGTATAAGTATTATGTCCTTTGATGTGATCAGGGAGGAGAATACTTGTGCATAGAATTCCTGGATTGTTCTAAAGGAGAATGAGATTCTCTCTCCGTATTACTCCTCTGAATATACCACAGTACAATGGTGTATCGGGGCGGAGCAATCGCACCATATTAGATATGGTATGCTCTATGATGAGTACTACTGAGTTACCTATTTCCTTTTGGGGGTTGTGCACTTGAGAAGTTGCATACCTATTGAATTGGATTCGAATCAAATCAGTGCCTACCACTCCATATAAGATATGGTATGGGAAGAGCCTATCTCTTAAGTAAGTTAAGATTTGGGATTGTCCGGCCTATGTCAAAAGCAAAATCCGGACAAGATCGAGGCAAGGTCAGTTCTGTAGAACTGGAAAGGTTCCAGCTATACAAAACTGCAGCTAATGATTTGGTAGAACCAAAGGATTCAATAGCAACCAACGAACCTCAGCCTTTCCGCCGATCTAGCAGGGTTCCTCATCCGCCTGAGAGATACTTTGGTTTCTCGATGACAGTAGGAGCGAGGATTGCATCATGAGATGATGACCTAACTAGTTTCGAGCTGGCCATCAGGAGTGAGACTCTGTAAGAATGGCTGGATGCTTAGCGATCTTAGATGGAATCCATGTACACCAACAAAGTATGGACTTTGGTTGCTATATCTGAAGGGTTAAATCCCCATCAGGAGCAAGTATATCTTGAGAATATTACTTGGTGTACATGGAAAGGTTGAGACTTTCAAAGCTAGACTTGTTAAAGGTTTACATCATTGACCAGGTATGGATTATGATGAAACCTTTTCTAAACAGCTATGCTTAACTCCATCCAGATCCTACTTGCTACGGCTACATACCATGACTACGATATCTGGCGGTTGGGTGTCATGACTGCTTTTCTAAATAATGATTTAGAAGAGAACGTCTATAAGAACACAACCAGAGGGCTTCGTAAACAGTGGGAGCAGCGGAAACGTGTGCAAGTTGCTTTACAGGATAAAGCAGGCATCGCGGAGTTGGAAACATCTGTTTTGATGTGGTAGTTAAAGAGTTTGACTTCATCAAAATGGTTGATAAACCTTGTATGTACAAAAGGGTAGTATGGAGTATGATAATGATCATCGTAGAGTATGTGGATGACATACTCTTGATAGGAAAGGAGTTTCCTATGCTACGATCGGTCGATCTCCTCTTATCACATAGATTCTCCATATATGATCAAAGTGATACCTCCTAAATCCTGGGTTTTGGATCTATGAGAAAGATCTAAATGGATGTTAGGATTCTCACTAGTTGTAGTGAGATGGTATCAGTTGATCCTTGGGAGAATCACTGGAATGGTTCCAGGGTGATAAGGGCGACTGAATGTCAGTCGCAGGCATTGTCTTTACCCTCAGTCCAAGGAGGGTATGTTTGAAGAGTTCCAAGCTAGATACCGTGGCAAACTAGACGATAAAGGCTGGTAACATCGCTATTAAAGATACTACCAAAGAGAAACTTTGGGTGTATATTGGTTCATAAGATGAACTAGGTTCCTACCATTGTATGACAAAGGAAGTGTGGCTTTGGCCCAGGAACCCCAATCCCATCAGTGACCCAGACATAATCTGAGGCAGCATCACCTGATCATGGAGATAGTTGACCTCCAGGGTGATCGAGGTAAGGAGAGTAGACTCAGAAGACAACACAGCGGATCCACTCACAAAGGCTTTTTCCCAGAGAGAGACTTTTATGGGATGGTTGAGTATGTGATACTGCAACCACTTCTACAGATGGCCCTAGTGCAAGTGGGAGATTGTTAGTTATATGTATGGCCTAGAGGCCATTACTGTGCATTAGATGTATATTGTAATGGATGCTGGGACATATATAGGTAGGACTTTCTTGCTCGACATGATAGTACGCTATCTGGTTGCTCTTTATCTTAACATGTATACTTTCTGTCTCTCTGTTACATGTTGATAAAGCCCTTAGGATGAGTACTCGACTTCCAGGACTATGATGTAGATCATACTAGTGGGGCCTGAGTAGTCCATGAGTACATCCTTCAATGTTCCTAGTCATGGGAATATCGAGACGGGGCATCGATATTCCAGAGTAGACTAGCGCATATCTTCTCGACCCATGTGATGGGCGATGGATGATCCCATATCCATTGGTGTTTGACATCAGAGATGGTATGCGGGTGCTCGGTGGAGACTGGGTACACTGAACGGACTCGCCGAGAACTCCTAGATGGTATTATACCTCACGTCAGATGGCAGTTCTCTGGTGACACTGGTACAGCTTAGTCTGTTGACCCGAGATCGTCATAGAGTCTTGTGTGTCTCCCACTGTGCTTTGATTTCCACCCTACCACGGCTCTACTGAGTCATGCAAACAGGTGGTTTTTGCGTACAGTCCCGATTCACATGGAGGCAATGAGCGATAGGAGGGGATTCGTCTCTCCCGGTATTGGGAGTTGATGTTGCGCTCTGCTCGACCGGCCATAACTGGAAATCCCTGGCCAGGGTTGCAGTGATCTACTGGTAAGTGTTATCAGTAGTTTCACACATGTTATGGACCTCACGTCCGCATGACTTACCAAGCTATTGGGGTCTGACGTTTACCACCCCTAGGCGAGATATGGGACATATCAGACGAACAGACCGGACTGTACGGTAAGTGTTACTGGTTGGATTCAAAGGAGTGTGAGCAGGCTTGCTCGTCGATCTTCTGATCGCTCAATACCCGGGTGGCCGTTACGTTTAGCAGACCGCTTGAGGCTTGTGGGTGTTTGATATGATCATCATCTGCTGCCAGCGTATTGACGAGTCTTTAGAGTCCGACACAGAGGTTTCCTGGCTCAAGCGAAACGAAATAGGAGCACATATGAGATATGTACGGGACCGAGAATAATGCGTGTATTTGATACCGTATTCTATTCTCGCGAAGAATGTATCGAATGGTTGTATGTGATATAACCTAGTTATCGAATCAAGGATTGATTCGATAAGCCGATACATTGAATATTAGTCGGTCACATGCGATATGACCGGATCGTTAAATCAAGTGTTGATTTAATGATTTAATGTATAATTATATATTTGATATATTACTTTACATTAACTAGTATTTGTTCACTTAAAATGGATTTTCTCACTTGATGTGCACATTGTATATGCGATATATTTTTGTGCACTTGTTTGTATCATGTTTGATGATACATGCAAACTTGGGTTTGTATGATTAAACCATGGTTATGTTAATGGTTAGGGTTTTGATTTATTTATCTATTTATTTTTATTTATTCATTTTAAGGCAAGAAACAAAAGGGTGGCTTCTTTTGTTTTTTCTTTGAAGCTTCATGAAGCTTTGACCACTTTGTTTCTTTCCTAAACCTAACCATTCACCTAACCCTAGTTTATTCTCTACACTTAACCATGGTTGCTATATGATAAGAATCACTTTATTTTCTATTTTTCAAAAATTCTTATCATAATCTTTTTCTTCTTCTTCTTCATCTTCAACAAGAAGAAAGCTTGCTGCCATTAATGGCAACATGAGAAAAAGAGTAAGAAATCCAATTCTAAAGTGAACCCACTTCCTATTTCTTCATCCTTTACCACTTGCCAAGTAGTATAGGGTGTTTTTTCACAAGTTTCATGACTTGGTGAAGTTGGAGCTTGTTCTTGAGTTGCCTCGACGTAGATCATCTTCGGCATCGAAGTCGACGACCTAGCCCGATCTTTTCTCCGATGAAACCAACGCGAGAGTCTAGGATTCCGATGGGTACAGTGGAGGGACGTCATCATGGAGCCAAGGAAGTGGAGGACCCGATCTACAAAGGTTGTAGTCACTTTCCTTTAGCAATAAAGTCGTTTACTTGCTTGCATCGCCTTACCTCTAGTTAACGATCTAGCGTTAGGGTTTCTTTGGCACATGAAAAAATTTAAATTGGGCATGTTTGATCTATTGTGAGACCTCATGGGTGTTCCTAGGAACCCTACAGGCATCACCCAGATCCTTCATGGAGAACCTTTGTGACAAGAACAGCTTGACCGATTGTAGCATAGGAATATCGTTTCCTATCAAAAGAATGTCATCCACGTATAATACTAGGAATACGACAGTTCGTCCTACAATTTTCTTATAAGTACTTGGCTCATCCTCGTTCTTGATGAAGTCAAATTCCTTGACTGTTTCATCAAAACAGATGTTCCAGCTCCGCGATGCCTGCTTCAATCCATAAATGGATTTGAGCAACTTGCACCCCTTCCCACTGCTCCCACTGTCTACAAAACCTTCTGGTTGATCCATATAAACGCACTCTTCCAAACTACCATTCAGAAAAGCCGTTTTTACGTCCATCTGACAGATTTCATATTCATGGAAGGCAGCAATGGCAAGTAGGATCCGAATGGATTTAAGCATAGCCACTGGAGAAAAAGTTTCATCATAGTCCAATCCTGATCTTTTACGAAAACCTTTTGCAACAAGTGTAGCCTTATAGGTTTCCACCTGCACATCTACACCAATCTTCCTTTTGTAGATCCATTTGGATCCAACGGGTTTTACCCCAGGTGGAGAAACTTCCAAGGTCCACACTTTATTGGTTTACATGGACTCCATTTCGGATTGCATAGCATCCAGTCACTTATCAGAATCTCTACTGATAATGGCCAGCCTGAAACTAGTAGGATCATCTTCTTCCAAGATGCAATCCTCTTGATGCCAGTCTATGAGAAAGCCGTAGTATTTCTCGGGAGGATGAGAAATCCTACTAGATCTGCGGAGTGGCTGAGTCTCGTCCGGGGTTATTGAATTTTGAGGTTCCACCAATTCTTCAGTTTGAGTTTGTGGTTGTTGAATTTCTTCCAGTTATACCGTACTCCCAATTATTTCTTTTGCAAGAAATTTCCACTCTAAAAAGGTGGCGTGGCGAGATACAAACACCTTCTGTTCCTCGGTGTGGTAGAACAGATATCCTATTGAATCCTTAGGATATCCTACAAATTTACATAAAACTGAACGTGCCTGAAGTTTGTCCGGATTTTTTACTTTAACATAGGCCGGACAACCCCATATCTTAATACGTTTAAGATACGGTCTTTTACCATTCCATATCTCGAACGGTGTCTTAGGACTGATTTTGATGGAACATCATTTAACAGATATGCCGCTGTCAAAAGCGCATGTCCCCAAAATTAAAGAGGCAACTCGGCGTCACTCATCATGGAGCGAACCATATCCAATAGGGTATGATTCCTCTGCTCCGATACGCCATTGTGCTGTGGTGTATACGGAGGAGTAAGCTGAGAGAGAATACCATTCTCTTTTACAAAGTCCCGGAATTCCGTGCTTAAGTACTCCCCTCCTCTATCAGATCAGAGGATCTTGATACTTTTGCCAGTCTGGTTCTCTACTTCGTTTCTGTATTCTTTGAATTTCTCAAAAGCTTCAGATTTGTGTTTCAAAATATACACATATCCGAACCAAGAGTGATCGTCAGTGAATGTGATGAAGTACGAGAACCCACCCCTTGCATGTATAGACATCGGACCACACACACCACTGTGTATGAGTCCTAAGAGCTCTGTTGCTCTTTCTCCGTGTCCGGTGAACGGAGATTTGGTCATTTTTCCCTTGAGACATGACTGACAAGTTTCATAAGATGACAATTCGAACGTATTCAAATATCCATCCTTATGCAATTTACTTAGTCTTTTCTCTTCGATATTACCAAGTCTACAATGCCAAAAGTAGGATTCGTTCGTATCTGAACTCTTCCTCTTGTGTGTGTTTTGTACATTGAGAACCGTGTTTTGATTTAGAATATAGATACCATTACACAGTGTACCTTCTGCAACAATACCTGATTAAGGTAAACGTTCATGATATTTTTGCTAAGAACAAACTTATATCCATCTTTATCAAGTAAAGAAACTAATATGATGTTGCAAACCATGTAAGGTACATAGTAGCAATTGTTCAAAATCATAGTATTACTATTTGGTAATACTGGGTGATATTCACCGACGGCAGCATCATCAACTTGTGTTCCGTTCCCTACTCTAAGGGACATATCACCTGGTCCAACTATCCTATTTTTTCTCAGTCTCTGCAATAAATTATAGATATGAGATCCTGATCCGGTATCTAGTACCCAGGAGATAGGACTGGCCGAAAAACAGTTCTCAATAACAAAAACACCTGAAGGAGACGCAATATTATGCTTCTTCTTCGTTGTCATCAAGTAATTCATGCAATCCTCTTTCCCTTGCTCATACTCATGACAACTGTCATAGTTTGATCCGAACCGACATTCCCCAGCCCCGAATAAGAGTTCGGATCGGTCAAGCGAGGCATTTTATTATCTTGATTAAGGCGTGAAATGGTTGCTACCTGGAGAGAGAGAAAAGAAACACTTACCGTGCGCTCCTGCAAGATTAGATTGGTTATTAGTTTATCTAATCAGGATGGCTCCCACTGTTTCCTTAAATTCTTCTTCAAACCATAAAAGAAGAACTAGTCAGGATTAATCGCACGTCACAATACTTGCTTAACCTTTCGGCCAGGCTAGTGTCGGTACTTCGAGGGAGGTTTTCCAACGCTTTCGCGAAGTTCGTTAATTATATAACCTCTTTTCCATGGAGGCGTAGCCCCGCTAACACCGTTCTAGACACCTACTTGGTTTATACCATTGATTGTTTAGTGAAATAATCTCTTGAGAGTAATCCCACTCATCAGTAGGATCAGGATCCAACTATCATTGTGTGATGACCTAGATGCGATCTACTCTAGTCACCACACTCCAGAAGGTATATTAAATCTGCAAGTTTCTTGTATATTTGAAACTCCCGATGTGGTTTTTTGCCCCTAGGACCCAAGTGACCTTGACTGAGCCAACATATCAAAGGATCTTAGTCAAGTTCAACATGTCATTATCTTGATTGCATTAAAGCCACCCGTACGAGTCCTTCACCGAGTCAAAATGACCGTACGACCGTCCTAACTAATCGCATCTAATACTACAGAATAGTATTACATAGCTACCGAACACTACGCCTTGACTGAGCACGGCATACGTAGCACGAATACTAAGCAATAATAATCTGAAACGACGGAGGGCTACGGCTGGGTTTTTGGCGAAAAACCCTTTAACGTAATGAACTTGATATCGTTGAAGAAACCTGAGCAGTTTTGAAACGGAGTGGATTAGGCTCCGCTTTTTAAAACTTCTGGTTTTGAAAAAACCGAGTAATCTACAGTATAGACTTTTACTCAAGAGGTCACTCCCCGAGAAGGGATCTCGGCTCTTGCCTCCTGGAATGAGGTGCTGGATATTCACAACCGAATACCACTATGCAAAGCGAAAGTATATAACTATAGTTTTTCGAAATTTGTTCCAACAACATCTTTTTAGGTTTCTTTTCTTCTATTAATCAAAATTAATATGGTCCTATCAATTAACCTTTCACACCAGAAAAGAACGAAAATACAATGTATGTATTTGCTATCTGCATTCGCCACTGGGCCTTATCACCACCCGTTAGGTTACTTAACTAACGACAGAGAGGGGGTTGGAATAGCGCGGGTGAAAATCATATACAACATCTACTAGTATATATATAAATATATATATATATATATATAATTCGTCCCAGGCATGATATAATCAACATCACAAAATCTCAGCAAGAAACACAGAATGGTGGATAATCTTGGAGCCTCGGGTTTCTTTTGAGCCGCAAATAAAACCCGACATTCCCGGTCATGTGGATAGCTTGTGCAATGAAACCTAGACCCCTACGAGCGCGGCAAGTTACCCGCCAATCCCAAAAGTGAGGCAACCCCAATAAACAAAGTGAATGGGCCACCCAGCACTCCACGGGATCCGGTAATTTGAGCGCCCCTCCGTGGGTCATCATATACCCCCTACGAGTGCGGCGAATAGCCCGCCAATTCTAGAATGAAGCTCCCTCTATCTCAACGCCATGAGATCCGGGCTTGTTGCCTTCTAGAACCCGGTTATTCGTGCACTCTACCGTGGGGTAATCCTAGTACAGAAAATGAAAATAATATGTACAATGGTGACATCGACCTCAACCCGGTCGTGCCCCAAACAAATAATATACAACAGGCAGTAACGGCTGTCCACATGTTGGACGCTCGCCCCGCAATAACAAATGTACAAATGAATCTCAACTGTACCACTAACATTGCACCATAAGCTATCCACCACGACTATCCAACCGCAACCACAACACAAACACAGAACATCAACGTGAATGTCATGTTCGTAAACGCATCTAAAAGAACATATAGCAGTTAGACGAGTTATGCCGCTCAAATGACATTCACGGTTGCAGATAAAAGTGTATGCACTGAAAACTAATAAACAATGTTAAAAATAACGACTTTGAAATACACCGTATTGCCCCAAACTCTAAGATAACAAAATATCCAACTTGGGCAAAAACAAACATATCCTGAAACCCTAAATCCAAGAGTTAGAGAGAACCAAACAAAAATGATCCAATTTCACAATAGTAGAACCGGTGGGGCCAGTTATTTTTAGACTTTGGCCGGCCAAGTTCAAGTGGAATTGTCTCGTTTTTTGTTTGCGTTCATCTCATAAGAAAAGAAACACTCTGCAATTGTTTAAAAAAAATTTAGAGCCTCTGAAAATTTCGACAGAAACTTGGATTTTCGTTTCGTGTTTCGGAGTTATTTCGGTTTCGTTACTTTAAAATTGTTTAAACCTGCTAGTGTAAGGTTTATGGGCTGGCTCTGATACCATGAAAGATTATGCTAATGCCCTGGCCATCAACCGAGGCCGATTGCAGAACAAAATTTTTTCTAACGATGTAAACTTGGCGCTAGAATACCCTAAACCGGATCAACCGTAAACCTAACTAGCAACTTAAGAAGCTATCTACTATGAAAAGAGTTTATACGAAGAGGCTCAAGTCCTTTGGGTCTTCACTCCTCTCTTTTAGCACGCACCTAGTGGCCTCCATGATCGAGCTTGATTGACGGCTTCCTCATGTCAAAGATGATCCACCCGAGAGTGTCTGCTTTGAGCTCCTACCTTTAAACTAAGGTAACTAGGTTACTTAGTATGCTAATCTAAGTAGCCTAGAGGATTTAGAGAGTGATGATGGATTGTTTTGTCTCAAGAACCCTAGGTTTATCAACACATGAGACTATTAGGGTTTGAGGTAGAAGAAGAGAAGCTTGGAGGAGATGAGAGTGTTGTAGATAGCAACATAAGAATTGAGTGAAGAATGGCTAAGTATTGTGACTAATAAAGAAATCATCCCGAGATAATGATAAAAAATTATCTCCACCACAAAATATCTAGATATTTTCCACAAAATATTTAGATGCCACCTTGCCTCAATAGTAACCCATGACTTACTAAGTGAGTCAACAAGTAGCCATGCTTCACTTAATAAAAGTCAACACCTCATACCTCTATGTCATTTAACTTTTAATCAAAAAGATTAAATAACAAATGAGGTGTCTACTTCTAGAAGCATTCTTGTCAAAAATTACAAGAATACCCCTCATCCGTATATACATATTCCGAAAAATATGAATACAAAAGAGACGAAAATAATCCAACAATGTAATACTAGGATCCGGCTTAAACCAAAGCCCGCTAGTATTATCCGCCCGAACATCATACATGCACAAGTACACGTATGTAATCGAACCCTGCCGTAAAACTATATGGCATTACATCGTTTCGCTCGAAGCAGAGAAACCCTCTATGTGGGACTCTAAAGACTCGACAGTACGCCGGCAGAGCGTTACTGGATAAATCCATAACTATAAGCACGTCAACGGCACTAGCTATACGTAACGGCGACCTGGGTAACTGTCGAAAAGGAAAGCCGACGAGTAAATTCATCCGGATCCTTACTGAGCTTATCCGTGACAATATCTATACAATCTGGTCTCTTCGTCTAAGAGTATCGCATATCGGATCTAGGGGGTGGTAAGCGTCAGACCCTAATAACCCGATAATTCGTGCTGATACGGCTCAAGGCTAATCTGGGAAACTACTGATCAACCTATCAGTATCCCAACTGCCTTGGCCAAGGTCTTATGGTCCTGACCAATCGAACACAGTGCGATATCAACTCCCAATACCTGGAGAGATGAATCCCTGACAATCACTCACTGCCTCCATATGGCTCGGGATTGTACCTAACCAAAACCTATTTGCACGACTCAGTAGAGCCGTGGTAGGGTAGTGATCAAAGCACAGTGGGAACTCACACGAGACAAATGACGATCTCAGGTCCAAAGACTAACCTGTACACATGTTACAAGAGAACCGCTTTCAGACGATTAATACCATCTAGAGGTTCTCAGCGAGTCCGTCCGGTGTACTCACCCCCAGCGAGCACTCGTATACAATCTTAGGTGATCACACCAATGATTATGGGACCAACCACCGTCCCTCGTCGGGATCTAGAAACTTACACGTAAGTCTACTCTGGAGTATCGATGCCCGATCTCGTTACTCCTGTGACTTGGGACATTTAAGGATGTACTTATAGACTACCCAGCTCCCACAAGTATGATTGCCATCACAACGCAGGTAGTCAAGTAAGATCCTGCGGGCTCTATCAACATGTAACCGCAATATGTAATAACATGAATAACATATGCCATGTTAAGATAAATTCAAACCAGAATAGTATACTACTATATCAAGTCTTTATCAATATGTGCAAGCTGGATAAAGCATCAATTAAACAATTACACATATCCTGATAAAGACAACTGAAATACTATACTATATAACTAAGCAAGATCATCCTGTACATACATATCCCCAGCATCCATATGTATATATATACAATAATGACCTCTAGGGCATACATATCCAACAGGAACCTCCCTCGGAGTATCGACACTAGCCTGGCTGACCGGTTATCAAACTTGTAGAATGTAATTAATCCTGGCTAATTTTCTTTTTAAGGTTTGAAGAAAAAATTGATAAAAAGCTGTAGGAGATATCGATTAGATAAGATTAAGAACCAATCTATTCATGCAAGAGCAATCGCTGAGTGTTTTCTTTTCTCTCTCCTAATGGCAGATACCAATATCAGGACTTATGCTTCTATTAGACAAAAATAAACTCACGGGATCAAATTATAAAGAATGGTTGAGAAACGTAAATATTGCCCTTACATATGACAAGATTGCATACGTCCTTATTGCTCTAGCCCTTCTCCTCCCAGGCCCTGATTCCTCTATTGCTGATAAGGAAATCCGCAAGACATGGGATATAGATTGCGCCACATCCAAATGCCTCGTGCTTGCTTCGATGGACAACGAACATCAGAAGTTGTTGGGGATAGTGCCCTCAGAGTCAATTATTGGATCACACGCCTGTGATTGCAATGATTGAGGGAGGACCTATACTGTTAGAACAGTCTTACTCAAGATGATAGTATGCTATCTGGTTTATCTTTATCATCGTGTACTGTTTCAGGTGACCTTACAGATCACTATTGCACGTTGATAGAGCCCTTAGGATTCTTTCTTGACGGCCAGCAGTATGATGGCGATCATATACGTGGGAGCTAAGGTCTATAAGCACATCCTTAAAAGGTCCCTAGTCATGGGAGTTTTCGAGACAGGGCATCGATACTCCAGAGTAGACTAGTGTATACAGTCAAGACCCCGACGAGGGGCGGTGGCCGGTCTCACAAGCCACTGGTGTCAGTTGGTTCACCTAAGATGTAAACAGGTGCTCATTGGGTTATGAGTTCACCGGACAGGAATCGCCGGGAACATGCTAGTTGGTCTTATACCAGACGTCAAATAGCAGTTCCCTGGTGACATGTGTACAAGTTAGTTCATCGACCTGAGATCGTCATTTGTCTCGTGTGAGTTCCTACTGTACTTTGATTACTACCCTACCACGGCTCAAAGGAGTCGTGCAAACAGGTTTTAGTTGGGTACAGTCCCAAGACACATAGAGGCAGTGAGCGGATCTGCAGGGGTTCGTCTCTCCCGGTATTGGGGGTGAGGTCGCGCTGTGTCTAGGAGAGCCATTACACGAAGTCCTTGGCCAAGGCAGGATATTTACTGGTAGGTATTCCAGTAGTATCTAAAGGTGTTCTGGGCTACACTCCGACACGACTTGTACTCCTTTGGGGATCTGACTTTTACCAACCCCCTTGGCCCGCCATGCGATGCTCATAGACGAACGGACCGGACTATACGGATATTGTCACCGACAGGCTCAGTAGGGTGTCAGGATGTGTTCTCTCATCGACGTCCCTTTTGGTCAATACCTGGTAGCCCGTTACGTATGGCTAATACCTCTGACGTGCTAGTGGTTAAATCCACAGCCAATGTATTGACGAGTCTTTAGAGTCCCCCACAGATAGTTTCTCAAGTTTCAGGCGAAACGCTGTAGAGGCCGTATGGAGATATGGCAGGGTTCGATCTTATACGTGCGGTATTGCACGGATCATGATCGGACAGATAATACTAGTGGGCTTTGGTTTAAGCCAGATCCTAGTATTGTACAGTGTAGATTTTGTCTCATTGCATTTGTATTCGGTCGGAATACAAATGCGGGTATGTATATACAGTCGCGGGGTTTTCCTGTAATTTATTACAGGATCGCTTTTTTGAAGTTGCCAGTTTGCATTCCGTTTCGGCCATTTTTCCTTTGTTCCTTCGTGGCCGAACTTTTATGATGAGAGGGGCTTATTTGCAAGTGTGCAAATTTGCAATTGTGGAGGTTTTATTTGTAAATGAGGGATTATGATAATACAAGCATCTTTGCTTTTTCATTCATCATAGTTTTGCATTAATGAGAAAGGATTTGAGATTGGATTGATTTGGATTATGATGTGAGGCTTGCTTTTGGGTTATGGTCACCATTTCCTTTTCCTACACTCACCTCCCTTCATGGTTTTTGATCTCTCTCATTCTTATGATATGGCCGGCCACTTCTTGAGGGGGAGAGGTTCATTTTTTGTGTGGGGAAAAATTAGTTCATCACATACTATTTTGCTTACACCAAAAATCCTAATCTCATTTCCATTGTTCATTCCTCCATCTAAAATAGCAACTTCAACTACCCCATTAAGAAAAACCACTCTACACTAGCCTACAGTATTCTTTGACACGTCGGCTCGCCAACTTCATGCCCGATTTGCCTCAGTCCAGAGGTGGGAGCCCGTAAAAGAACCCGGCGATGTGGTGCCATTTCCGACGAGGAGGTGAAGACCGGAGATTCCGCGAGAAGATCGGAATGGAGGCCGAAGACCGAAGGACACGGATTGCTCGGTATAGCATTCTACCCATTCTCTAGTTAAGCTAGCATTAGGTTAATGGCCCGATCCGGGTTTATAGTGCGTGGTAGTGCCGGTTTTAAAGTTTAAAGAAAAGTTTCGTTTCCGCATTCTGGCGTCGGATTGACGGCCGGGGCGCAGCCGTGCACTTACACTGGTATCAGAGCCATGCCATTAACCTAGTCTAGCTTTCTCTAACGTGTTTACATGTTCGATCGAACGGATTTTCCAAAAACCGTATTTTCAAGCATCGGTTTCTGTCGAATTTTTCCTGTGCTCTAAAAATTATTTGGTACATTGTAAAATACGAGCAGGGTTTTTTAAGCATTCTGTGAAAATTTGATGGCATGATCGTACGGAAGCGCCGCGGAACCGCGGCCATAATCCCATTCCGGCCGCGGTTCCGCCGCCGTTCTGTGCCTTCTCTGCACCAAATTTGTACACTGGGCTTCTGAAATGGAAATAGGGTTTTTGGTATGTTCTGTTTGGGCCCAGATTTATTTTGAGTGCTACAGTTGTGCTTGGGGCCCACTTCAGGAAATTTAGTCAATCGAAAATTTTAAACATGTTAGTTCACAGTATTTACATTATATCTGCTACCGTGAATGTCATTTGATCGGTAAATCCTGTCTAACTGCTATAGCACTTTTAGACGAATTTCCGAACGTGACATTCACGTTGATGTTCTGTGTTGTGCTGTGATGTTGCGGATTTGTCGTGGTGGATAGCCTGGATGCAATGGTAGTACAGTTTGGTTGTATATGTAGATTTTATATTGCGGGGCGAGCGTCCGACATGTGGACTGCCGTTACTGCCTGTTTGTATATTATTCTTTTGGGGCACGACCGGGCTGAGGTCGACGTACCCGTTGTATGTATATTTTACTTTCTGTACTAGGATTACCCCGCGGAGGGGTGCACGGATAGCCGGGTTCTAGAGGGCAACGAGCCCGTATCTCATGGCTTTGAGACGGAGGGGGCTTCACTCTAGAATTGGCGGGCTATTCGCCGCACTCGTAGGGGGTACAGGTTGACCCAAAGAGGGGTGCTCAAGTTACCGAATTCCGTGAAGTGTTGGGTGGTCCATTCACGTTGTTGAAGGGGGCTGCCTCGCTTCAGGTTTTGGCGGGTAACTTGCCGCATACGTAGGGGTCTAGGATTTCATTGCACAGGCTATCCACACGACCAGGGGAACGTAGGGTTTCAGTAGCGGCTCTATGAAACCCGGGGATCCCAGATATCTGTCACGACCCGAAAGAGTACGTGACTGGCCCTTGAATCCTATGATGTCTATAGGACTCCATCTGATCCAAGTAAGCCAAAAGCCCAGAAATCTAAAACCATTTAAGGAGTAAATAAAGGAACTGGTTTTTTATAAGTAAAGAAAGCATGTTTGAAATCAAAGTTTTCAAATAACTAAGCCGAAAATACATTTTAAAAATGTGTAGTATTTTCTGAAAATTTCGGCAGAGTTTCCTTTGTAAAAACTGGCCCCGAACGGGGTACAACAAGAATAATATATATGAAATGATAAAAGGCATCCCCAAGCGGGATCTAGCTCTTCGTCAATCAACGGTCACAACCACGCAAGCAATAATAATATACAACGCCGAAGGGCGAGGATCAAAACCCAAAAAGAAACTCGAAACAGCCAGAAAACCATAATACTACAAGCGCGACTCTACGGTCGAAATAATACATCACTGTGTCTAAGTCTGAAACAATATACAAGTTTTGGTTGATGGAATTTCTAGATACAATGAATAATACATGTACAATGGCAGTTCTGATACAAAAGAACCCACCTACCAAAGCAAGTCACCCGTATGGAAGCAGTGTGCCAGAAAAGCCGCTATGGAAACTGTACGGCAAAAACCTGCAAGAACTGTGGCACAACGGGGGTGAGTTGCCAACTCGTGAATAGAAAATATCTACAAGCATAGATCGAATGTATGACCCATCCTAGATCAATACGATCAGATATAAATATAAACCTCAATGTGAATAAGTCTGTAGCATGCTAAACTGGCAACGTAATCTCTATACATGAGTGTAGTGCCAAGTGCTCGTGCCAGTGCCTCAGGTAATAGCATATCATAAATATGAGGTATGATCAATGCCTCTGCATGTACGTCGATCCCGTCCACTCGTCACCCACCGACAATAACCATCATGCATGTAAATATCATCAGCATATGCATGGAAATATGAGGATATAACCACCTGTGTCCCTCGTGACACGTCAAAATCATGGAACCGGAGTGTCCATCATCGACACTCGAAAACATCATGAAACTATGCCCAGCATCAGCACGTAAATCCTCATATAACGGGCTCCGTCAGTGCGGACCAGCCCACGGGCTCCATCTGCGAAATCGGCCCTCGGCCCCAGCAGTACGCCCATATCCATCTATCGACTCTGGTCGGTATCCTCCGGATAACCGCCAGGTCCAACCAATCACCGGTAAGTAGTAGTCCCTCTGCCAGGCTCACCGTCTACTACACAGCAAATCCATTCTCGCCCCGGGGTACCATACCGGGTCCACCATGTACCCGCAATCGGCCTCATCCACCTCCTCGAATCGGGTTTCACATGTCGCTCTCAGCACCGAGAAAACACATGGTGGACGCACTGAAATATCATATCAAGGGTAACCGGGTTTTAAAAACAATTACATATTCTCTTTAGAAATACCCGCGGTTCCCAAATCCAGAAATATCATGGAAACAACATATCTCAATGCGCATAATCAGAAAGCATGATGTATGTGACATATAAATGAAGTGCAAGTATAACGGTATATCATGCAACATGGAATAATAGTATGCACATACAAAGATCATATCCTATTGCAATAATACTACTGTGTAGTGACATGGCAATTACCGATGAAGATGTGTGTGAGCCGGCAAATAAGTGTACGAGGTACATACGCATCATCGGTAATGGTGCTGGTTTCTTAGCAGCATGATTGTAATGTATCAATAAACACAAGCAATGCAATGCAAATAGCATGAGTATGCGGAATCGAATAATCAACGCAACAGTACAGACTCTATCTCAATAAATATATCATGCAGCCTTGCCTTTTGAAATAAGACGAATTAGGGTTTTTGGTAAAATAAGGGCTACAGTGTTTTAAGAAAAGATGTGTCGTTTGAAAATATCCGTAGAATCCCTTTTGCCTATCATTAAAATATCCCCGATTCGTTAGTTTTGAAATAGGTATGACTCGGGTCTAGTCTAACGCCTACTATGCGAACTACGGACCCAACAATCAAGTCACTCGGGAGGGGTATGAAAACCACCTAAATCTGAGTCGATATACAAATATATATACAATGGTCGGTGATCTCGCCTCAATAGTATCACGTACGATACGGTATATCATGTAACATCCTTGAGTCATCAGTGCGGATCTAACATCAATATAAAGCTCGTACGGTAAATCGTCGCACGGCATCCCAATAGCTGGGTACGGGTCAATATTACATAATCTCATCACATATCAGGTATCACTACCATCATATCACATAATCTAGGGTACAACGCTAAGTCTAGTAGTATCGATACCATCTGTGTAAATATGAAAGCGGGGTACAACACATGCCCAAAGGCCCAATAAAACCATCATGTCGCATCTCAAATACGAACTCTATCATATCGCCGAATCTCACGACCTCAATCAAACCTCATCGACTCATCTCAATCCCATGTATCATCCTCAAATCCCATATATGAACACATAGTCCCATACCCATGTGTAGATATACAACTCCATGTGCGCACAGATAAAAGAAAGAATGTATGCAAGTATATGTGTACGTGTATGTGTAGGTGTGCAACCCCTACTCTAGGGTTTCGCACTATACTAAACCAATACATCCTTATCATCAATAATCTTAAACAACACATAATAAATATATGTCTGTATACGTATTCGTATACATCACCATGAACTGCGGGGGTGCTATACGCCATCCACCCGACTTCCCCCGTAGATATAATCTACTCACCTTGCGTCTTTATCTGTCGACGTCACCACGCATTTGCTTGTCGTCCCGAAGTCTTCATGGGGTACCTACAGATTAACGTATCGCAAATGCGTATCAAAACCAATTCAAAACTAAAACGGCATACGAAACCCAAAACGATATGCTATGATCTATAGGTTAGAACCTATGGACAGCGCTTCCAAACCATCAACAATCCTCGATATCGTCGTATAAACGCCAAGTAGTCGAGGTAAAACACCATACGCAAACTCAGAATTCACAATACGGAAATACGGAAGCACGAATCTGTAAGTCTACGCTAGCGCCCCGGCCGTCTACAGACGCCAAATGCGGAACAAAAACTTTTTAACTGGCGCTATCGTATACTTTAACCCGGATCTGCCATTATTGCTAAACTAACAAACTGTAAGGAGTGTAGAAAGGTTATACCGAACGATCCGAGTCCTTCGTTCTTTAACCATCATCCCACGCTCCGTTGCGGCTGCTCCGATCTCGTCGATCTCCGATCTGCTCGTCCAGGTGGCACCACATCACTGATTCTTTATACGGGCTCCCGCCTCTGACTCGAGGCAACTCGGTCGTCAAGTTTGCTAAAAGAGACGACCAAGAATGATGTAGAGAATGAGTAGATGACTTTGTCTCACTTCGTCCAAGTCCGTGGACGATCGGTTAATGAAGTTGCCATTTTATCGGGTGATGGAAATGAAAGAGGTAATGAAATTTCCATGCACCCTTAACCATAGTCTTTTCTCTCCAAAAATGAAATCAATCTCTCAAATGAGTGAATAGTGGGAGGAGAGAGGGGCCGGCCACTATTATAGAGGAGGGAGGTGATGGTAGGAGGAGGGAGAGTAACCATAAGACTAAATATCATGAACAAATATCCTTAGCTAAACAAGAATCATTAATGTCAAAGGATGAGTCATAATAACACATCATCTAACCATTAATGCATCCAATGAAAACTCAACACCAATTAATCCTAGTCACCTCATCTAGAATCTTCTAGAACACTGAGTCACTCTCATCCAAGAAAAGATAAATCCGTCTTTAACCGAATGTTAAAAGACGGCTGATAGAAAACTGGAAACTGGCAACTTCCAAAAGTGATCCGGAAACGAATTTCAGGACAACCCCGAAACTGTATAAATATACCCGCATTTGTATTACGACCGAATACAAATGCAACTGAGACAAAGATATTATATCTACTCAATATAATACTCGGATCCGGCTTAAACCAAAGCCGACCAGTATTATCTGCCCGAAAAATAACACGTGCGTAAACGCACGTGCATTTTCCGAACCCTGCCATAAAACCATACGGCCTCTACAACGTTTCGCCCGAACTTGGGAAACTGTCTGTGGGGGACTCTAATGACTCGTCAGTACCCTGGCAGTGGGTTTAACCACAAACCGTCAGCGGCACTAGCTATGCGTAACGGTTGCCCACGGACTGACCTCAAGGGAAGCCGATGAGCGAACTCAAGGGAGGCCGATGAGCGAACTCATCCAGAAACCCTACTGAGCTTAACAGTGACAATGTATATACAGTCCGGTCCGTTCGTCAATGAGTATCGCATATCCGCCTAGGGGGCTAGTAACGTCAGACCCCCAGAAGCAGTATAAGTCGTGTCGGAGTGTAGCCCAATAACACCCTGAGATACTACTGGAGTACCTACCAGTAAATCTCCTGCCATGGCCATGGACTATGTGTAATGGCTCTCCTAGACACAGCATGACCTCGCCCCCAATACCGGGAGAGACGAATCCCCTGCCGATCCACTCACGTGCCTCCATATGGCTCGGGACTGTACCCAAAAGCTACCTGTTTGCACGACTCCTTTAAGCCGTGGTAGGGTAGAAATCAAAGCACAGTGGGAACTCACACGAGACAAATGACGACCTCAGGTCGATGAACTAACCTGTACACATGTCACCAGGGAACTGCTATCTGACGATAGGTATAGTACTAACTAGCAGATTCCCGGCGAGTCCTGTCCGGTGTACTCATAACCCAATGAGCACCTGTATACATCTTAGGTGATCCAACTGACACCAGTGGCTTATGAGACCGGCCACCGCCCCTCGTCGGGGTCTCGACTGTATACACTAGTCTACTCCGGAGTATCGATGCCCTGTCTCGAAACTCCTACGACTAGGGACCACAATTAAGGATATGCATATAAACTACCCAACTCTCACGTATATGATCGCCATCATACTGTTGGTAGTAAAGCAAGATCCTAATGGCTCTATCAAAGTGTAACATGCAATCAGTCACCTGAACATGTACACGACTGATAAAGGCAAACCAGATAGCTTACTATCATCTCGAGTAAGACTGTTCTACCGGGATAGGTCCTCCGCAATCATTGCAATCACGTACCTGCGATCCAGTAATTGACTATGAGGGCACTATTTCCAACAATCTCCCACTTGCACTCAAGGCTAATTATTGCGATGTCGACTACTCACAGCCCGTGTGAAACCGAACATCCAACTCCTCTACTAATCAGTTTCACAAAGCCCGTTTGTAAAACTATTGTGTTCGAGAAATAGCCTCAGTGAGTGGATCCGCCTAGATGTTTCTTTCTTTATCTCTCTAAAACTCAAGTTCGCGGAGAAAGCCATCTCCCGAATCGAGTAATACCTGTCTTAGAATATGTCTGGATATCTGATGGGACCAAGTTCATAAATGAACTCCAAATCCAAACTTCTTAGACTGTATCGATCACTGAACCTAATCAGTATCCGGCACCATGCTCCCCACAGTATCCTCTTAGACCACCTGTCCATAATACTGTCCCTCCTCGTCAGAGGGAAAAACCATAACTCTGACAATCTCTCTGTCAACCATGTCACCTTTGAAGCCTGGAATGATAATCGTCTCCCGAAGGAGGCTGCCGTTATCAAATCCGTAGAACATGTACTTATGTTCTAAAACTGCTTCCTTATGTTTCTCCAGGATTGGATTAATACAAACTCATTGCATCTAGTGCAAAAACAACATCTGGTGTGGTACTTGACATCTTATGATTGCCTCAATTGCCTAAGCAAGTGATCTGCCAATCATGCACTTCCCTCTCCCCTTTAGTCTATACGACACCTTTAGAGAGGGTGACTCCATCACCTGCAGGTACACCACCATGCTAGGAGTCAACTATTCTAAAAATCATTAGAATATCTGTCATAGTACCCACATTGGGAAACTACCCAAATCTAGATCTAAAACCATAGATTCAGAAACCAGAATGTCAAATATTATATCCATATCCTGTCTGAAGAAACAACTGTGTGACGACCACAGTACAACCGATCGTAGTATAGGAATTTTACTTCCTACTTTGTGTATGTCATCCAAATACCATGACATCACACCCTACTACCTTCTTAACAGATCCATCCACTATTCTGATTGAAGTCAAACCCATGACTGTCACATCAAAATTAGACAATCTATCTTCGCTATAACTGCTCAAGTCTATAAATAGACATAAGCTACTTGCCCACTATGCTTCCGCTGCTCCCACAGACTACGACAACCCTCCTATCGGGTCTCATATCCTGGAACAACAGTAGTGTCAAGTCTGGGTAGATAATAACCTCCCTGTCACCGTTCTTGAGGCTACCGGAGTACCTCTCGGGTGTCTGAGGTTACCCACCATATCTGCGGAGTGGCTATTGGAATGTCTAACCTGATTGAATATATAGGTCCTATTAAATTTTCCGTAATCGTTTGCGGTTCTGGAATCAATTCCAGTTCTACCATACTCCCACTACTGTTTTCTGAAAAAGATCCATTTTACTAAAACTGTGGCGAGTCAAGAACAATATCACTATTGATCTTCCAAATGGTAGAATATCAACCCTCGTCGCAGCCAGGGTCAACCCACAAACAGCCATCACAGAAACGTGCCCTGAGTTATCCAGAGTCTGGTTTTAAGCATAAGCTGGACAACTCCCCGTACCTTAACATCTTTTAAGGTACGACCCATTCTATATCCAATATAGAAACTTTGGCACATTATTTAATGGAACCAGATTCAATCATGCAGCTGTCTCCAGTGCATATCAACTTAATAGAAAGAGGCTAATCAGCATTACTCAACTTAGGAATCCATCCAATTATGAGTATCCTGAAAGAGAAACACGTTTCTCAAAACCATCAATATCATCTGAATACCAATCACAAGAATCTACATCTTCGATCTCTTTGAAGAATCCCGATACTTGTGATACCTGGTTCTCTACTTTATTCTTATACCCACAACTTCTCAAAACTTAGACCTTGTATTTCTACAAAACACTTGTCTAAATACTAAAGAAGTTATAAGTAAACAGAACATAGTACGAGGACCTACCCCTTTGTCCTGATGGACACTGGACAACATACAATACTCTGTATAAGTCCGCTGAGTTAAACAACTTAAAACCTGTGCGTCGTAGGTTGAAAACTGTACCCTGGCGATTTCCTCAAATATCACCAATTACAACGAATTCCGATATAATGAGGATGATCACCTAATTCCCAATATCTTACTCCCACTCATCATCTGTAAAACCATACAGATATGAGAATGAAACCTGGTAAATACATACCCTTGGAGTAAGTGTCTAATCGGGAAAACAGGTTTTCTTTAACAATGCACTGAAACATGAAAATGTTTCGTAGGGGTATCCTGGTATTCATAGCAATGCCTCTTCCATAATCCAATTCATGACTTCAACCATATATTTTATTGCCATCTCTCCAAAATCACTTTATTTGTCTTTAGTCGTTACCTTCTGTACACCATCGTTAGGCTAAATGGTTTTCTTCCTTCCCTACCGTTCGGCACCAGCCTATGGTTTGAAAGAAGACTATCCAGTAAGCATAATAGGTGTACCCTTCTAAACCAAGGAGTACTCGCATCTCGAGAGAAGGTGATGATAAAAGACAACTGAATAATACCTTATTCCTTTAAAAGTGAAATAGGAGTGGCGATGAAGTACGCGGTTTTGGTCGTGAATGATAACAGTCGCAATTTACTTTGCCCTCTTTCTAATCCCTTTATTTTGTCTTTACATATTACCTTCTGCACACCCTACTTAGGCTAATTGGTTTTCTTCATTCCCTACCTTTCGGCACCTGCCTATGGTTTGGAATAAGACTATCCAATAAGAGTAATAGGTGTACCCTCCTAAACCAAGGAGTACTCGCATCTCGAGAGAAGGTGATAATAAAAGACAACTGAATAAACCAATTCTATTTCTCCTGAACCTTGATCCATCCTCGAAGAAGTCCCTTCGAGTTCGTATATAACCATACGATGGATCTATCCAATGGAAGTGGATATCCGTAGTAATACGGGTGTTCTGAGAAAAGCAAAGGGTAGAAGAAGGAGTGGCAATGACTTATGCAACATAGACAATCCAAAAGCCAGTATTTTAAGAAGGTTCGGTCAACCTGGTCACTGAGTCATAGTCTAGGGTCGGTCAAAGGTCGCTGCCAAAGAGAGAGAGAGAAAAGAAACACTCTGCGTGCACTCTAACCTAGATCAGAATGGTTATCACTTTATCTAATCCGGAAACCTCCCACTGTCCTGTCAAATTCTCCTCCAAACCTAAAAGAAGAATCAATCGGGATCACCCGAAGAGTAAACCAACTCATCAGTGGGAATCGGGATCCAACTCTCATCGCATGATAACGTGATGGAATGCATCCACGTTACTCATACTCCAGAAGGTATGCGCATACTTGGCAAGTTTCAGTTTCTTTAGAAACTCCCGATACGATTTTTGCCCCATGCTCTTATAACCTTGGCGTTAGGTCAAAATGTCATAAGTCACATGCCAAGTTCTACCCATCACTATCTTATTAATTTGAACCCACCCGCACATGCCCTTGGCGTTAGGTCAAAATGGCAGAACGGCTGTCCCAAACCAACTCATCTATCTATGCAACAATTGAATACCCAGCAGCTACCAAACACTATGCCTTGGCGTTAGGTCAAAATACATAGCTTGAATACTACTGAATACCCAAAAGAAGTGACGGAGGGCTACGGCTGGTTTTTGGCGAAAAACCTTTAGCGTAGTGAACTTGATATCGCTGAAGGAACCTGATAGCTTTTTAAAATATAGTGGCGAAAACCTTTTGCTAAAGAGGTCACTCCCGGTGAAGGGATCTCGGCTCTTTCCTCGTGGAATGAGGTGCAGGATATTCCACTGAATACCGCGGTGCAAAGCAACTTGTAATCGACTATAGTGATGTTATTACCCTGACGCAAACTTCTGCCCAAGGGGTCAGTCCCGGTGAAGGGATATCGGCCCTTGCCCCGTCGAATGAGGTGCAGGATATTCCACTGAATACCGCTATGCAAAACAAAAGGAAACGACTTTGCAATAACACCTTTTAAATTTGTTCCAACAACTAAAACAGGTTTGTTTAACTTTGCATTGATCAGAATCAACGCAGTCCCATCAATCAATCACACCAGAAAAGAACGAAAATAAAATGTACGTATATGCCATCCGCATTCGTCACTGGGTCCCGTCATCACCCGTTAGGTTACTTAACTAACGACAGAGCGGGGACTGGACTAGCGCGGGTGTAAAACATATACAACATCTAATAGTATATAAACCAATATACATAATCGCTCCAGGCGTGATAATATGCAACATTACAGAAAAGTAATAAGCATCACAGAACAATACAGATAATCTAGGATCCCCGGGTTTCACAGAGCCGCTGCTGAAACCCGACGTTCCCCTGTCGTGTGGATAGCCTGTGCAATGAAACCTAGACCCCTACGGGTGCGGCAAGTTACCCGCCAAAACCTGAAGCGAGGTAGTCCTCTACAGCATAGTGAATGGAACACCCGGCACTTCACGGAATCCGGTAAATTGAGCACCCCTCCTTGGGTCAACCTGTACCCCCTACGAGTGCGGCGAATAGTCTGCCAATTTTAGAGTGGGGCCCCTCTGCCTCTCAAAGCCATGAGATGCGGACCCGTTGCCCTCCAGAACCCGGCTATCCGTGCACTCCGTCGCGGGGTAAAACCTAGTATAGTAATGAAAAATAGTACAATAGGTACATCGACCGCAACCTGGTCGTGCCCCAAAAGAATATTATACAACAGGCAGTGACGGCAGTCCACATGTTGGACGCTCGCCCCGCAATATCAAATGTACAAATAAACTCAAACTGTACTACCATTGCACACTGCTATCCACCACGACAAATCCGCAACATCACAGCACAACACAGAACATCAACGCGAATGTCACGTTCGCAAACCCGTCTAAAAGAACTATAGCAATCGGACGCGGTTTACCGATCAAATGACATTCCCGGTCGGAGATATAATGTAAGCACTGTAAACTAACATGTTTAAATTTCGATCGACAAAATATCATAAAGTGGGCCCCACGCAAATCTGGAGAACAGTAACAAAACCTGGGCCCAAAATATATATACCAAAAATCCCAATTTCCAACACAGAATTCACTGTAGAAAATTGGCAAAGTGATGTGACTTTATTGCGGCGGATCCGCGGCCAAGACAACTGCTGGGGCCGCGGATCCGCGGTGGAACAGTCGACTCACTTTGTCTAATTTCTCCAGTATTCCTAAAAAACCCTGCTTGATTTTCTGGTATGGTCAAAATGACATTTGGACCAGTTTGAAAATTAACAGAAACTGTCGAATTGCAAAATTGCGATTTTTGATTTCCGGTTCGATCGAAGTTTTAAACGCGTTAGCATAAATTAGTATAGCAAAATGGTGAGGCTCTGATACCACTGTAAGTCTACGCTAGCGCCCCGGCCGTCTACAGACGCCAAATGCGGAACAAAAACTTTTTAACTGGCGCTATCGTATACTTTAACCCGGATCTGCCATTATTGAGAGTGTAGAAAGGTTATACCGAACGATCCGAGTCCTTCGTTCTTTAACCATCATCCCACGCTCCGTTGCGGCTGCTCCGATCTCGTCGATCTCCGATCTGCTCGTCCAGGTGGCACCACATCACTGATTCTTTAAACGGGCTCCCGCCTCTGACTCGAGGCAACTCGGTCGTCAAGTTTGCTAAAAGAGACGACCAAGAATGATGTAGAGAATGAGTAGATGACTTTGTCTCACTTCGTCCAAGTCCGTGGACGATCGGTTAATGAAGTTGCCATTTTATCGGGTGATGGAAATGAAAGAGGTAATGAAATTTCCATGCACCCTTAACCATAGTCTTTTCTCTCCAAAAATGAAATCAATCTCTCAAATGAGTGAATAGTGGGAGGAGAGAGGGGCCGGCCACTATTATAGAGGAGGGAGGTGATGGTAGGAGGAGGGAGAGTAACCATAAGACTAAATATCATGAACAAATATCTTTAGCTAAACAAGAATCATTAATGTCAAAGGATGAGTCATAATAACACATCATCTAACCATTAATGCATCCAATGAAAACTCAACACCAATTAATCCTAGTCACCTCATCTAGAATCTTCTAGAACACTGAGTCACTCTCATCCAAGAAAAGATAAATCCGTCTTTAACCGAATGTTAAAAGACGGCTGATAGAAAACTGGAAACTGGCAACTTCCAAAAGTGATCCTGAAACGAATTTCAGGACAACCCCGAAACTGTATAAATATACCCGCATTTGTATTACGACCGAATACAAATGCAACTGAGACAAAGATATTATATCTACTCAATATAATACTCGGATCCGGCTTAAACCAAAGCCGACCAGTATTATCTGCCCGAAAAATAACACTGCGTAAACGCACGTGCATTTTCCGAACCCTGCCATAAAACCATACGTCCTCTACAACGTTTCGCCCGAACTTGGGAAACTGTCTGTGGGGGACTCTAATGACTCGTCAGTACCCTGGCAGTGGGTTTAACCACAAACCGTCAGCGGCACTAGCTATGCGTAACGGTTGCCCACGGACTGACCTCAAGGGAAGCCGATGAGCGAACTCAAGGGAGGCCGATGAGCGAACTCATCCAGAAACCCTACTGAGCCTAACAGTGACAATGTATATACAGTCCGGTCCGTTCGTCAATGAGTATCGCATATCCGCCTAGGGGGCTAGTAACGTCAGACCCCCAGAAGCAGTATAAGTCGTGTCGGAGTGTAGCCCAATAACACCCTGAGATACTACTGGAGTACCTACCAGTAAATCTCCTGCCAT
Source organism: Agapanthus africanus (assembly GCA_030015575.1). Lineage (NCBI taxonomy): Eukaryota > Viridiplantae > Streptophyta > Magnoliopsida > Asparagales > Amaryllidaceae > Agapanthus > Agapanthus africanus. Next base: position 310,797,734 of record CM057345.1, on the reverse strand, counting down.
GGCCATGGACTATGTGTAATGGCTCTCCTAGATACAGCACGACCTCGCCCCCAATACCGGGAGAGACGAATCCCCTGCCGATCCGCTCACGTGCCTCCATATGGCTCGGGACTGTACCCAAAAGCTACCTGTTTGCACGACTCCTTTGAGCCGTGGTAGGGTAGAAATCAAAGCACAGTGGGAACTCACACGAGACAAATGACGACCTCAGGTCGATGAACTAACCTGTACACATGTCACCAGGGAACTGCTATCTGACGATAGGTATAGTACTAACTAGTAGATTCCCGGCGAGTCCTGTCCGGTGTACTCATAACCCAATGAGCACCTGTATACATCTTAGGTGATCCAACTGACACCAGTGGCTTGTGAGACCGGCCACCGCCCCTCGTCGGGGTCTCGACTGTATACACTAGTCTACTCCGGAGTATCGATGCCCTGTCTCGAAACTCCCACGACTAGGGACCACAATTAAGGATATGCATATAAACTACCCAACTCTCACGTATATGATCGCCATCATACCGTTGGTAGTAAAGCAAGATCCTAAGGGCTCTATCAAAGTGTAACATGCAATCAGTCACCTGAACATGTACACGACTGATAAAGGCAAACCAGATAGCTTACTATCATCTCGAGTAAGACTGTTCTACCGGGATAGGTCCTCCGCAATCATTGCAATCACGTACCTGCGATCTAATAATTGACTATGAGGGCACTATTTCCAACAGAATCCAAAACAACAACTTAGGAAATAAGCTCCAGATTTCACCCTAGGTCAAAGTAAACAAATCTATACATGCCAGGGGTCTAGTCTACACATGTAGGTGTTAGTTATATGTATGCCCTAGAGGCCATTACTGTACATAGGATGTATATTGTAGTGGATGCTGGGACATATATAGGGAGGACTTTCTTACTCGACATGATAGTATGCTATCTGGTTGATCTTTACCTTAACGTGTATGCTGATTGTCTCTCTGTTACATGTTGGTAAAGCCCTTAGGATCTGTACTTGACTACCTGGACTATGATGCGGATCATACTAGTGGGGACATGGTAGTCCATAAGTACATCCTTCACTGTCCCTAGTCGTGGGTGTATCGAGATGGGGCATCGATATACCAGAGTAGACTAGCGTATACCTTCTCGACCCATACAGATGGGCGATGGATGATCCCATATCCATCGGTGTTTGACATCAGAGATGATATACGGGTGCTCAGTAGAGACTGGGTACACTGGACGGACTCGCCGAGAACTCCCAGATGGTATTATACCTCACGTCAGATGGCAGTTCTCTGGTGACACTGGTACAGAGTAGTCTGTTGACCCGAGATCGTCATAGAGTCTTGTGTGGTTCCCACTGTGCTTTGATTTCCATCTTACCACGTCCAAGAGGGCGTGCAAAACGGTGGTTTTTGGGTACAGTCCCGAGTCACATGGAGGCAATGAGCGATAGGAGGGGATTCGTCTCTCCCGGTATATGGGGGTTGATGTTGCGCTGTGTTCGATTGGCTATAACAGGAAATCCCTGGCCAGGGTTGCTGAGATTTACTGGTAAGTGTTACCAGTAGTTTCTCGAACAGTTATAGACCTCATATCGACACGACTTATTGAGCTATTGGGGTCTGACGTATACCACCCCTAGGCGAGATATGCGACATATCAGACGATCAGACCGGACTATACGGTAGTGTTACTGGTCGGATTCACTGGAGTGTGAGCGGGCTTGCTCGTCGATCTTCAGATCGCTCAATACCCGGGTGGCCGTTACGTTTAGCAGACCGCTTGCGGCTTGTGGATGCTTGATATGATCATCATCTGCTGCCGGCGTATTGACGAGTCTTTAGAGTCCTACACAGAGGTTTCCTGGCTCAAGCGAAACGAAATAGGAGCGCATATGAGATATGTGCGGGACCGAGAATAATACGAGTATGTGATGCTGTATTCGATTCTCGCGATGTGACATTGATCGGTTATATGCGATATAGCCGGGTTATCGGATCAAGTGTTGATTCGATAAGATGTTACTAATGATACCAGTCGGTTATGTGCGCATGACCGGATCATTGAATCAAGTGTTGATTTAATGATTTAATGTATAATTATATATTTGATATATTACTTTGCATTAACTAGTATCGGTTCACTTTAGACGGATTTTCTCACTTGGTTCGTGCGCATTGCATATGCGATATGTTTTTGTGCACTAGTATGTATCATGTTTGATGATGCATGCTAACTTGAGTTTGTGTAAAGATTAAACCATGGTTATTCAAATGGTTAGGGTTTTGTTTTTCATATCTATTTATTTATTTATTTATTTATTTTCTTTATGGAAAATGAAATGAGAAGAATGGTGGCTTTCTTTGTTTTGTAGTTGAAGATTCATGAACCTTTGACTTTGTCCACCATTCTTATCTCATGCTTAACCTAACCATTCTTTAACCATGATTTACTCTCTACATCTAACCATGGTTCAAGTTATGATAAGATTATTATTCTTTTCATTTTGAGAATAATCTAATCATAATTTTCTTCTTCATATTCTTCTTCTTCTTCATTGAACTAAAGAAGAAAAACCTTGACCTCATCAATGGTGATTGATGAATTTGAGTGAGAAATCCAATTCTAAAGTTTACCCACTTCCTATTTCTTCATCCTCTACCTCTTGCCAAGTAGTAGAGTGTGTTTCCTTCACAACTTTTCACGGTTTGGTGAAGGTGGAGCTTGATTCATCGATGCTTCGACGTAGATCATCTTCGGCATGGACATCGACGACCTAGCTTGCCCATTCTCCGACGAAGCCGATCCTAGAGCCCGGATTTGATTTGGACAGCGGAGAGGACCTCGTTGCGGAGCCGTGGAGGTGGAGCACCGGATCTACAAAGGTTGTATTTCCGTATCTTTTAGTTAAGTGTTAACTAGTTAGCTTGTTCGCCTAGTTTTCTAGCAAACGATCCGTAGTTTAGGGTTTGTAGGCACCATAATTTTTCAAATTGCCATGGTTGATGGCTTGGGAGACCTCACTAGCGTGCCTAGGAACCCTGCAGTGGTATCAGAGCCTAGCTAGAGCCTTAGGCGAAGCGTAGACGGAGTTTGAAGTCCGATCGAACCGAAATCCGATTTCCAAATTGCTCTCTGTACTTTTTTGTAAAATGTGGATTTTTGCAAATTAAAAATATGCAGAAAAATCAGCAGGTAAATCTAAGAATTACGATGCAAAAATTACCTAATGATCTTTCTAAAGTGCGGCGGAACCGCGGCATTAGCATGCTAATGCGGCCCTTCCGCCGCCGTTTTGTCTTATTAGGCACTCAATTTTGCACAGTAACTCCTATTTTTCAGTGCTGGTTTTCCTGGGAATTTTTAATCTGAAATAAAGAGTTGAGTATTTTGGGTTGTATTGGGAATTCATATATTCGATCGGATTGTCAAACTTTGTCTATGTGTTGTTCCGGATAATTTTTTGAATATGTTAAAAAGTTCGACCGGATATAAATACCCAATTTTTCCCCTGTCGGGAAATTTCCAAGTGTTGGATTTTTCCGTAGTTTAACGACGTTCTAAGTAGTGCAAGTAACGCGATGGTCCCTCTAGAAGACACAAACCTTAACTCGATTATGTGACCGTCTTGAACTGCCCTTTGAACCTTCGGGTTTGGGGCAGTACGGCGTGCCACATGTGAGGCGTTGGCTTGACCCTTCTACGGCTGGACCGTTGGTACTGAGGCACGAACGGAATGTTGTTATACTTGTTTCATGTGTTGATCAGTTTCGGGAAAACTTGGGTGTTCGATTGTTCGATCGAAAAGTTTAACATTTTCTGTTTATCTGGAATGGGATACAATAATTGGAATTCACAATAGTTATGAGATAACTAAATGAATGTTATAAACATAGCACTTTAGTCTCACTTGATCGGTTGCCACGGAATTTTGATGTGATCAAAAGTCCGTCGCAATCACGTAGCGTACGCGGATACTCGCCGGGTAAACTTAATAGACAGCCTCACTCCATAGCCCCGACCAAGTGACTGTAGAAGAACCCCGTCGCCGAAAGCATCCGTTCGGGTGCTCGCGGTAGCGGTGTTCCGCCTTGGTGCACTTTGTCGACGGTATCGGGGGTGCGGCCGTCTACTGAAGTTTGCGACGAGCATTCGATCAGGATGTCGGGAATCTTGTAGAATTGCCCGACTTGGTATTGAAAAGTGTTTTCGATTTTGAGACTAAAATGCGGGGTTTATAATTGTTAGGCATGCGATGTCTAAGAAATTCATTTGGTCAGGCATGCGATGTCTGAGGTGGTTGCGGATTCCAACTGTTGTAGTTTTACACTTTCTTTTCTGTGACCGTAAGTGTAATATGTGATATCGCCGGTTTCGTTGCTATATGTCAACGACAATTGGGATGCGCATATTTACTTACGTTGATGACATGAGTTGTTATGTGTTGCTGGATATGTTATATTGGATCGTCGTGTTTGAATAGCCGGTGGTTTTTATGTGAGATGAGTGTTTTTCATTTTCATTCATGTAAAAACTTGTATGTAATATTCTTTTATTGGGGCGCTTCCAGGTTGCGGAAGTTGTCACCGTTTGTATATTATTTACTTTTCCGCACTAGGATAGACCCAAGGAGGAGGGCACAAGTAACCGGGTTCTGGAGTCCAGTGGGAGACCAACTCGAGGAGTCGAGTCCGGGTCTCCTAACTCTAGAATTGGCAGGGTTGCTTGCCGCTCTCGTAGGGTCTATGGGTGTGGGTTTGGCTATTCATCACGACCGTGGAATCCGTGTTTTATACTGGCTCGTATTGAAAACACGGACGTCCTAGTATATCCAATATTTCATATGATTCTTCTGCTGCGATATCTGTGATGTGATCATGAGATGTTCTGTGATGGATATAGTATATAGTATATATGATATATTATATAGACGTTACTTATGTTTTACACCCGCGCTAGCCCTGCCCTGCTCTGTCGTTAGTTACCTAACCTAACGGTGCACGAGGGGACATCGAGGCGAATGCGGATGGCATAAGTGTACGTCATATCTATCTGTGATGTTTAGGTACTTAAATGATGGGACTTCATTAATGTGATTAATGAAAGTAAAAGAAACCTAAGATGTTGTAGAATCGAATTTCAAAATAAAACAGGTAGCTACAGTTCATGCTTTGCACAGCGGTATATGTGATATATCCTGCACCTTATTCGATGAGGAAAGGACCGAGATCCCTTCATCGGGAGTGACTCCTTTAGCAATAACTGGCAGATGCTACAAATTCGGTTTGTCTTTTGATTGCTTTTAAGAGTTTTTGCTTTGCACAGTGATATATATGATATATCCCGCACCTCATTCGACGAGGAAAGGACCGACGATCCCTTCACCGGGAGTGACTCCTTTAGCAAAACTAGAAAAGCCTCAAAAACACTCCATTTCAAAATTCATTCGATCCTACAACGATATCAAGTTTATTACGCAATAGGTTTTCAGAAAAACCTGTCGTAGCCCTCCGTCATTTCAGATAAGTACTAGTTAGTATTCGTGCTACGTTTGTTGACTATGTTAAGGCGTAGTGTGCGGTAGCTAACTATTGGTTATCTGTATTAGCATATGATGCGATTGGATTAGGGTAGTCGTGCGACTTTGTTGACTATGTTAAGGGTCGTGCGGGTGGGTTTAATTCAATCGGAAAATGACGGGTTGAACTTGACTAGCACTTATGATTTGTTGACTATGTTAAGGTCATATAGCTGCAAGGGGCAAAATATTATCGGGAATTTCAAGTGTTGAGATTTGCAATGAGATTGCATACCTTCTATGAGATAGTTGGATCCCGATACCCGCTGCGAGTAAGAGTTACTCCTGGGAGAGTTTTATACATTACAATTAGCCGATCAAGTAGGTGTCTAGAAAGGTGTCAACGGGGTTACGCCTCTGGGAAAACGAGGTTTACATTAATTAGGTTCGTGCGAAAGCACGGGGGACCTCCCTCAAAGTACCGACACTGGCCTGGCTGAAAGATTGGCGAACTTGTAGTGTGTAATTAATCCCGGCTAGTCTTTCCTTTTAGGGTTTGAAGGAAGATTTGATAAAAAGCAGTGGGAGCCATCCTGATTAGATAAAATAATAACCAATCTATTCTTGACAGAGCGCACGCTGAGTGTTTTCTTCTCTCTCTCTCCAGGTAGCGACCATATCACGCCTTAATCAAGATAATAATACGGAATATTGACCGAACCCGCTTATTATACTGAGCTGGGGAACGTTGGTCCCACTCCAACTTATAATTGTTATAAGACAGAGCAGGAATTTGGGGAATACCAGATTTCCCGTGCCGCCCAAACGAAGAGAGTGCATGCTGATGCATCATCTTCGGGTGTGTTCGTTATACAAAACTGTTTCTCAGTATCCTTTACGTCCTGGGTATGTGATACCAGACCAGGATCCCAGATATGTAATCTGTTACATAGGGCTACAGATAGGTAGAGAACTGAGAACGGGTGATAAGTTTCATGAGGCAGAAAACGGGGCAAGTGTTGCAGCCAAGTCTGTCGGTCACTGTCACCCTGTATCACCAATACATTGATTCTGAACGAATGTTATTAGATACCGAACCTGATATACCAAATCATATCACTCTCTTTGTTAGTAAAGAAACGATAAAATTTTGTATTGATGGATAATGTTTTGAACATTTCCTATATCAAAAGTTGATCGGTTCAGGCACGTTATCTAAAAGCATTGATGTTCTAAATCAAATTACAGTTCTTAGTATACGAAACACACACAAGAGGAAGAGTTCAGATAAGAACGAATCCTACTTGAGGTATTGTAGACTAGGTCAGATCAATGTGACCCGACTAGCTAGAGTTACATATAGATGCATATTTAAATCAGTTTGAATTTACATCTTGTGCAACTCGCCAATCATGTCACAAAGATAAGATGACCATAGCCCTGTTCACTAAGAAACAGAGAAAGAGTTAGTGAACTCTTGGGATGATACATGTTGATGTATGTAAGGTCCCCTGTCTACACATGCCAAGAACGGTTCTTTATACTTCATTATATTCTCTGATAATCTTTCAAGATTCAGACCTATGTTCCTGTTGAAACATGAGTCCGAACCTTTTTAGATATTCACAGAATATAAGTTAGAAGTAGAGAACCAAAAAGGGTATAAGTATTATTTCCTTTGATGAGATCAAGGAGGAGAATACTTGAGCATGGAATTCCAGGACTATTCTAAAGGAGAATGAGATTCTCTCTCAGCATTACTCCTCTGAATACACCATAGCACTATGGTATGTCAGGGTGGAGCAGATACACCCTATTTGATATGGTGTGCTCTATGATGAGTACTACTGAGTTACCTATTTCCTTTAGGGAGTTATGCACTTGAGAAGCTGCATACCTATTGAATAGGGTTCTAATCAAATCAGTTGCCTACCATTTCATATGTGATATGGAAAGGGAAGAGCCCATGTCTTAAGTTAGTTAAGATTTGGGGTTGTCCGGCCTATGTCTGAAAAGCAAAATCCGGACAAGCTCGAGGCAAAGTCAGTTATGTAGAACTGGAAATGTTCCAGCTATACAAACTGCTGCAGATGATTTGATAGAACCAAAGGATTCAGTAGATTCCAACGAACCTCAGCCTCTCCGCCGATCTAGTAGGGTTCCTCACCCACCTGAGAGATACTTCGGTTTCTCTATGACAGTGGGAGCGAGGATTATATCATGAGATGATGACCCAACTAGTTTCGAGCTGGCCATCAGGAGTAAGACTCTGTAAGAATGGCTGGATGTTTAGCGATCTGAGATGGAATCCTTATACACCAACAAAGTATGGACTTTAGTTGCTATATCTGAAGGGTTAAATCCCCATCAGGAGCAAGTATATCTTGAGAAGATTACTTGGTGCACATGGAAAAGTTGAGACTTTCAAAGCTAGAATTGTTAAAGGTTTTCGTCATCGACCAGGCGTGGATAATGATGAAATCTTTTCCAATAGCTATGCTTAAGTCCATCCAGATCCTACTTACCACGGATGCATACCATGACTACGATCTCTGGTGGTTGGGTGTCTTGACTGCTTTTCTAAATGATGATTTAGAAGAGTGCGTCTATAAGAACACAGCCAGAGGGCCTCGTAGACAGTGGGAGCAGCGGAAACGTGTGCAAGATGCTTTATAGGATAAAGCAGGCATCGCGGAGTTGGAACATCTGTTTTGATGAAGTAGTCAAAGAGTTTGACATCATCAAAATGGTAGATGAACCTTGTATAAACAAAAAGGTAGTAGGGAGTATGGTGACGATCCTCTTAGAGTACGTGGATGACATACTCTTGATAGGAAAAGATTTTCCTATGCTACGCTCGATCAATGTCCGCTTATCACAATGATTCTCCACATAGGATCAAATTGATACCTACTAAATCCTGGGTTTTGGACCTATGAGATAGATCTAAATGGATGTTAGGATTCTCACTAAATGTAGTGAGACGGTATCAACCGATTCTGGGGAGAATCACTGGAAGGGTTCCAGGGTGATAAAGACGACTGAATGTCAGTTACAGGCATTGTCTTTACCCTCAGTAAAGGGACAGTATGTTGGAATAGTTCCAAACTAGATACCGTGACATACTAGACGATAAAGGCTGGATACATCGCTACTTAAGATGCTACCAAAGAGGCTGTTTGGGTGTATATTGGTTCATGAGATGAACTATGTTCCTACCATTGTGAGACAATGGAGTTGTGGCTTATGCCGAGGAACGCCGGTCCTATCAGTGATCCAGACATATTCTAAGGCAGTATCACTTGATCATGGAGATGGTTGATCTCCAGGGAGATCGAGGTTAGGAGAGTAGATTCAGAGGACAACACAGCGGATCCACTCACAAAGGCCTGTTCCCAGAGAGAGACTTCTATGGGATGGTTGAGTATGAGATACTACAACCACTGCTAACAGATGGCCCTAGTGGAAGTGGGAGATTGTTAGTTATATGTATGCCCTAGAGGCCATTACTGTACATAGGATGTATATTGTAGTGGATGCTGGGACATATATAGGGAGGAATTTCTTGCTCGACATGATAGTATGCTATCTGGTTGATCTTTACCTTAACGTGTATGCTGATTGTCTCTCTGTTACATGTTGGTAAAGCCCTTAGGATCTGTACTTGACTACCTGGACTATGATGCGGATCATACTAGTGGGGACATGGTAGTCCATAAGTACATCCTTCACTGTCCCTAGTCGTGGGTGTATCGAGATGGGGCATCGATATACCAGAGTAGACTAGCGTATACCTTCTCGACCCATACAGATGGGCGATGGATGATCCCATATCCATCGGTGTTTGACATCAGAGATGATATACGGGTGCTCAGTAGAGACTGGGTACACTGGACGGACTCGTCGAGAACTCCCAGATGGTATTATACCTCACGTCAGATGGCAGTTCTCTGGTGACACTGGTACAGAGTAGTCTGTTGACCCGAGATCGTCATAGAGTCTTGTGTGGTTCCCACTGTGCTTTGATTTCCATCTTACCACGTCCAAGAGGGCGTGCAAAACGGTGGTTTTTGGGTACAGTCCCGAGTCACATGGAGGCAATGAGCGATAGGAGGGGATTCGTCTCTCCCGGTATATGGGGGTTGATGTTGCGCTGTGTTCGATTGGCTATAACAGGAAATCCCTGGCCAGGGTTGCTGAGATTTACTGGTAAGTGTTACCAGTAGTTTCTCGAACAGTTATAGACCTCATATCGACACGACTTATTGAGCTATTGGGGTCTGACGTATACCACCCCTAGGCGAGATATGCGACATATCAGACGATCAGACCGGACTATACGGTAGTGTTACTGGTCGGATTCACTGGAGTGTGAGCGGGCTTGCTCGTCGATCTTCAGATCGCTCAATACCCGGGTGGCCGTTACGTTTAGCAGACCGCTTGCGGCTTGTGGATGCTTGATATGATCATCATCTGCTGCCGGCGTATTGACGAGTCTTTAGAGTCCTACACAGAGGTTTCCTGGCTCAAGCGAAACGAAATAGGAGCGCATATGAGATATGTGCGGGACCGAGAATAATACGAGTATGTGATGCTGTATTCGATTCTCGCGATGTGACATTGATCGGTTATATGCGATATAGCCGGGTTATCGGATCAAGTGTTGATTCGATAAGATGTTACTAATGATACCAGTCGGTTATGTGCGCATGACCGGATCATTGAATCAAGTGTTGATTTAATGATTTAATGTATAATTATATATTTGATATATTACTTTGCATTAACTAGTATCGGTTCACTTTAGACGGATTTTCTCACTTGGTTCGTGCGCATTGCATATGCGATATGTTTTTGTGCACTAGTATGTATCATGTTTGATGATGCATGCTAACTTGAGTTTGTGTAAAGATTAAACCATGGTTATTCAAATGGTTAGGGTTTTGTTTTTCATATCTATTTATTTATTTATTTATTTATTTTCTTTATGGAAAATGAAATGAGAAGAATGGTGGCTTTCTTTGTTTTGTAGTTGAAGATTCATGAACCTTTGACTTTGTCCACCATTCTTATCTCATGCTTAACCTAACCATTCTTTAACCATGATTTACTCTCTACATCTAACCATGGTTCAAGTTATGATAAGATTATTATTCTTTTCATTTTGAGAATAATCTAATCATAATTTTCTTCTTCATATTCTTCTTCTTCTTCATTGAACTAAAGAAGAAAAACCTTGACCTCATCAATGGTGATTGATGAATTTGAGTGAGAAATCCAATTCTAAAGTTTACCCACTTCCTATTTCTTCATCCTCTACCTCTTGCCAAGTAGTAGAGTGTGTTTCCTTCACAACTTTTCACGGTTTGGTGAAGGTGGAGCTTGATTCATCGATGCTTCGACGTAGATCATCTTCGGCATGGACATCGACGACCTAGCTTGCCCATTCTCCGACGAAGCCGATCCTAGAGCCCGGATTTGATTTGGACAGCGGAGAGGACCTCGTTGCGGAGCCGTGGAGGTGGAGCACCGGATCTACAAAGGTTGTATTTCCGTATCTTTTAGTTAAGTGTTAACTAGTTAGCTTGTTCGCCTAGTTTTCTAGCAAACGATCCGTAGTTTAGGGTTTGTAGGCACCATAATTTTTGAAATTGCCATGGTTGATGGCTTGGGAGACCTCACTAGCGTGCCTAGGAACCCTGCAGTAGGAGCTACAGAACCAAAACGACCAAATTTGGTGCAGGTTTGGCCGCAATTTGCGGCCAGAGGGAATAAATTTCCGGCCGGGAAGAAGAGTTAGGGGCTAGGATCTTGTGTGATGGTTCTAGGGTGCATGCACATCTTAATTTCCAACCAATTTTATTTTAGGATGTCTCGGGTGATAGCAGATTACAAAATACACTGCCAGATTTACAGTTTTCCCCGATATCAATTCCATAAATCCGTATTCTGGTTTCTAGTTCAGGTTTGGGTCCAATTTAACATCACACAAGGGGTTCTAAGGTCACAACAAGCCTCAATTTCACTTTGATTTCAGATCAAACCCTAAACCCTAACTTGATGTTTCACAAATACACCAAACGACACCATATCGATATGAAACTAGAATGGATGCAATAAGAATTGAAATACTACTCTAATAGGAGCAGAATTTACCTCATTTGGCAACTCAAGAAAATTCTTGAGTTGCTCAAAGTCTACAAGATCCACTCTTTCTTAGTCCAATGCGTTCCTCTCGAGCTTGTGAGCATGTTTTGTGAAGAGGAAATGGGGTTTTGAGATGATTTTTTTGTGGTGTTTTGGGGGAATGTAGGTGAAGGAGGAGCAGGAGTAGCAGCAGCTCTAGAGAGGAGGGAGAGAGAAATGTGATGAAGAAATGAGAGGAAATGGTTAGGTCAACGCCCTCACCTACCCTCTCTTTCACCATACCTATTTCTTTATTCAAAATCCTTTTCTTTTCTTTTCCAAAACCTTCTCATTCAAATAGTAGACACAAAGTAAAAGCCATGGTAAGAATAATGTAACACAAGTCCAAAATGATATGTGCATGTTTTGCACAAAAATGCCAAAAATCCGATTAGCGATTTTCAATTGCGATTAACACTAAATTATTGTCAAACTAATCATAAAAACTTTAAAATGGCATAATTCCATAAAATACCCTATTTTAGAATTTTCCATAATTTTCCCCCATTTATTTGTATTTAATTATACCGGAATATTAAAATATTCATTAAAATAATATTAAATTATAAAAATTTCCAAAAATAATATTTTATTATTTTGAAACGTTACAATCTACCCCCCTTAAAGAAATTCAGTACCCGAATTTAAATTTAAACTGCCAAATACTAAAACATTTCGATACAAATCCAAGTCGTCGGGGTTCCGAATCATCAATACATGAAACGCATCATAGCGCAATGCATGCACATGGATAATGAGCAGATAACTCAAAAGAAAAACTCTGTAAAGCATCCCGCAATCATCGGAGTCATGGTAAATATACAAATGTCAAATCCAATACAAAACTAATATGATATAGATCAGAACTATGCATGTAGACATCCAATCTATACATGTGAATAGCGGGTGCAAATGCATGCCAAATCTTTTTAAGTCGCTGTGCGATGCGCATAACATTGCACAGTTGCGGACGTTTTTCATAAGAAAATAACCATATATGTAAATATCCTTTGTTTACTACGTACGTTCCACCGTTTTGAAAACAATTTAGAAGGGTTTCCTTGTTTTTAAAACGTTTCGTGTCACATCGGACACGTAGGTATATACTGAGACTATAGCTCGCCTTTTGGAAATCCCTTCGATAACTATCGATGCATGCAAAATATATCCAGGTACTGTCCTCTGACTAGTCCTGCTCAGTACGAAACGAATATCAAATATCATAAAAATGTACTGCTCCAAAAGGAATAAATCCCAAAAATGCACATAACACCACCCTGTGCGTCTGGTGCGCACGGAAATCAAAATCCATATATGTGCCATACATGTGCACAGAAACAACATCCAGGTGCAACGGGTGTGCACGAAGCATCTGTCATAGGCAACTTGTGTGCCTGACAGCCAAATCAGGTGCATCTGACATGCAGGAAGAATCTCGATTTAGTATCTCAAAACACGCGCCCAACATGCGCGAAAGTCCAAATCGGTGCATCCATCGTGCACGAATGAAAATCTAAACCCTGCGCACTCAACATGCATGAAATCACGAAATCCAATAGCCAACGCCGAACATGCGTAAGTCCAATCAAAAGCACGGAGTGCAAGAATCAATCATCAATATCAGAGTCAAAATCGACGATATACAATGCGGCTCAATCAAAATCAAGTGTACCGTGATGGAAAATCTCACAACCGTGTGCATCAGCATGCACAAAACAGATCAAAACACTAAAAGTGCTGGAAAACGATGCTGGAAGCGTAAATCAAATCATCGGCATAAAATAGGCAGGAAATCACAATCAATACCTCAAGCGTAATAACTCTGCACAAAATATGAATACCCATTAAGTGCAACCATGGTGCACAAAATCAAATATCATGGAACTCAGTCATCAAGACTGAATCATGCGAATAGATCGTCCAAAATACCGAAATCCAAAGTGACGGATACGTGATAATCAAATCACAAAATCACAAATCATAAATACCGCCGTCGATATTTCCACCTTCGAAGTCGAGAAGGTGTCGGTACATCCAATGCTAGCGGCGCAAGATATCTACTTGCCTCTTGCTCGCGGCTGGCGTCCTCTGCCTCTGGTTTCTTATCTTCCCTGTGGATTACCAATCTCGCAATCCATCGGCTCATCGGCCCGGTCAGGTGTGCTAACGGGAAAGATTCCGTTCTGGCACTTTTCTGGTCATCTCTCGGTCAATCCTCACGACCGCTCGTAAAGCAGCACATCTCTGGCGCCGACCTCTGGTCCTCTGAATGCACATCACACATCTGCTCCTTGTGCAAATCTTATTGCAGCAGTGTACTGGAAGGAATCCTGCTCAAAGTCTCTTCTGATCTCGCCTAAGCCAAACTGTACGGAGGTTGGTACTCTGGCATAATCTTTTCTCGCTCTCTGGACATCCGCGTACTTAGTACAACATCTACTCAGAAGCTGGTCGCATCCCATCGCCTCTGTATGCATATCCGACCTTTAATCTTAACGGGGAGTAGTAACAGCTCGTCTGCATCTCGCACGAACTTATTGTCCCGCTTGTCTGTATCATCGTCCATTTCGACGTCGCGTCTCTAACTGCGCACTGTAATGTCCTCGGCTACGGTCCATCCGAAGTCTTTCACACGGACTCGAATTCACAAACTTGGTATCTTCATCACTCAGTAGAAGATATCTAGCCGAACACGTCCTTAGCGTGCGTATCACATCTCTGATGTCAGCGGAGTGGTATGTCATCTCGTCGAAATCTCGTGCCAACTCTTTACTCCACCTTGTCCCAATGTCGACTGATTTGGACTTGTCTCATCGCGGCTGTATGGACTGTGCTCCAACGGCTATGCTCGTATCTGGAGTCTCCTAAGCAGTGTCCCATCACAATATCCAAAAGATGTCGAACCATCCGATCGACTCGTCAGAACCTCATAATCCCCCAAGAGCTCAACATTTTGGGTACAGTTTAATAGTATCGAGTACATACCACAGCATCGGTGATCCAGCCATAGAAGGGCAAACCCAGGCCTCACTAATGGCGCCGCGGAACTGCCGCAAACCCTAAGGTTCAAAGGCTTTCACACGGTCATTATGTCGAGTTAGGGTTTCATTCTTGTAGAGGGTCCACAAATCGTCTGCATGTCTTTCCGAATACATTAAACTTGGAAAATGGGTTCCTGACATTCGATCGACTCAATCGACTCTCAACGAATCTGCATGAAGTCGTCTCTAGCTTGCATCAATCTACCTGATGACCTCGCATCGGGGTAAGCGAACGAACCACATGTCCTAGTCATTCATCCTCGGTGGCTACCGACTCACCATCATATCTCTAAGTATATGCCCAAGCTGCAGTAGCTCCAACATCTAGGTGATATCTCGTCATTTGCAGCAACAACTGGCTCATTCGTCCGTACGCTGAACAGCGCCTCGATCGTCATGAATAAGCGATATATCAATGGTCATCACATCCTGGCTGACCTCTATCAGTGGCTCAATCCTCTGGTACGACCAGTACATCCGAGAAATCTCGCAACAGCGATCTGTCAAACGCTCATAGTGCGGAAACACAAAATACGAAGCCTCTATGCAACCGTATGTCTCTGGAATCATGCCCTGGTCAGTCCTCGTCCACGACGAGCTCATGCTGACGCAACTCGAGCCGTAGCTCACTCTGCCCGTGCAATCGTGGCAGCAAAAAAAAATCATAACCAGTATCGATGAGGATAGATCATAGGAAGGAATATAATACTGTGCAAGGAAATGTACATCCTAAGGTATCTTAAGCGGAGTGGCGTGTCGTAAGTATGCCGCGGAACATACGTACGGTACGTCCCTCTACTCAAGCTACCTACTCCATCAACCAAGGGTCATCCTGTGCGACGAAAGTTCGGGTATAATACCCCCTCGACTAAGTCTAAGTTCCGTAAGGTCAAGCCTAAGTTCCGTATATATATAAACGCCCTAGGCTCCACATAGTCAAACTTAGACTCGAACCAAGGTCAACCTAGCACTTTGATACCAACATTGTCACGACCCGAAAGAGCACGTGACTGGCCCTTGAATCCTATGAAGTCTATAGGACTCCATTTGATCCAAGTAAGCCAAAAGCCCAGAAATCTAAAACCATTTAAGGAGTAAATAAAGGAACTGGTTTTTAATAAGTAAAGAAAGCATGTTTGAAATCAAAGTTTTCAAATAACTAAGACGAAAATACATTTTAATAATGTGTAGTCTTTTCTAAAAATTTCGGCAGAGTTTCCTTTGTAAAAACTGGCCACGAACGGGGTACAACAAGAATAATATATATGAAATGATAAAAGGCATCCCCAAGCGGGAGTTAGCTCTTCGTTAATCGACGGTCACAACCACGCAAGCAATAATAATATACAACGCCGAAGGGCGAGGATCAAAACCCAAAAAGAAACTCGAAACAGCTAGAAAACTGTGCCCAGCATCAGCACGTAAATCCTCATATAACGGGCTCCGTCAGTCCGGACCAGCCCACGGGCTCTATCTGCGGAATCGGCCATCGGCCCCAGCAGTACGCCCATATCCATCTATCGACTCTGGTCGGTATCCTCCGGATAACCGCCAGGTTCAACCAATCACCGGTAGGTAATAGTCCCTCTGCCAGGCTCACCGTCTACTACACAGCGAATTCGTTCTCGCCCCGGGGTACCATACCGGGTCCACCATGTACCCGCAATTGGCCTCATCCACCTCCTCGAATCGGGTTTCACATGTCACTCTCAGCACCGAGAAAACACATGGTGGACGCACTGAAATATCATATCAAGGGTAACCGGGTTTTTAAAACAATTACATATTCTCTTTATAAATACCCGCGGTTCCCAAATCCAGAAATATCATGGAAACAACATATCTCAATACGCATAATCAGAAAGCATGATGTATGTGACATATAAATGAAGTGCAAGTATAACGGTATATCATGCAACATGGAATAATAGTATGCACATACAAGGATCATATCCTGATGCAATAATACTACCGTGTAGTGACATGGCAATTACCAATGAAGATGTGTGTGAGCCGGCAAATAAGTGTATGTGGTACATACGCATGATCGGTAATGGTGCTGGTGTCCTAGCAGCATGATTGTAATGTATCAATAAACACAAGCAATGCAATGAAAATAGCATGAGTATGCGGAATCGAATAATCAACGCAACAGTACAGACTCTATCTCAATAAATATATCATGCATCCTTGCCTTTTGAAATAAGACGAATCTGGGTTTTTGGTAAAATAAGGGCTACAATGTTTTAAGAAAAGATGTGTCGTTTGAAAATATCCGTAGAATCCCTTTTGCCTATTTTTAAAATATCTCCGATTCGTTAGTTTTGAAATAGGTATGACTCGGGTCTAGTCTAACGCCTACTATGCGAACTACGGACCCAACAATCAAGTCACTCGGAAGGGGTATGAAAACCACCTAATTCTGAGTCGATATACAAATATATATACAATAGTCGGTGATCTCGCCTCAATAGTATCACGTACGATACGGTATATCATGTAACATCCTCGAGTCATGAGTGCGGATCTAACATAAATATAAAGCTCGTGCGGTAAATCGTTGCACGGCATCCCAATAGCTGGGTACGGGTCAATATCACATAATCTCATCACATATCAGGTATCACTACCATCATATCACATAATCTAGGGTACAACTCTAAGTCTAGTACCATCGATACCATCTGTGTAAATATGAAAGCGGGGTAAAACACATGCCCAAAGGCCCGGTAAAACCATCATGTCGCATCTCAAATATAAACTCTGTCATATCGCCGAATCTCACGGCCTCAATCAAACCTCATCGACTCATCTCAATCCTACGTATCATCCTCAAATCCCGTATATGAACACATAGTCCCATACCCATGTGTAGATATACACCTCCATGTGTGCACAGATAAAAGAATGAATGTATGCAAGTATATGTGTACGTGTATGTGTAGATGTGCAACCCCTACTCTAGGGTGTCGCACTATACTAAAACAATACATCCTTATCATCAATAATCTTAAACAACACATAATAAATATTTGTGTGTATACGTATTCGTATACATCACCACGGACTGCGGGGGTGCTATACGCTATCCACCCGACTTCCCCCGTAGATATAATCTACTCACCCTGCGTCTTTATCTATCGACGTCACCACGCTTTTTCTTGTCGTCCTGAAGTCTTCATGGGGTACCTACACATTAACGTATCACAAATGCGTATCAAAACCAATTCAAGACTAAAACGGCATACGAAACCCAAAACGATACGCTATGATCTATAGGTTAGAACCTATGGACAACGCTCCCAAACCATCAACAACCCTCGATATCGTCATATAAACGCCAAGTAGTCGAGGTAAAACACCATACGCAAACTCAGAATTCACAATACGGAAATACGGAAGCACGAATCCAAAACAGCAACTTAGGAAATAGGCTCCAGATTTCACCTTAGGTCAAAGTAGACAAATCTATACATGCCAGGGGTCTAGTCTACACATGTAGGAGCTATAGAACGAAAACGACCCAATTTGGTGCAGGTCTGGCCGCAATTTGCGGCCAGAGGGAATAAATTTGCGTCCGGGAAGAAGAGTTAGGGGCTAGGGTCTTGTGCGATGGTTCTAGGGTGCCTGCACATCTTAATTTCCAACCAATTTTATTTTAGGATGTCTCGGGTGATAGCAGATTACAAAATACACTCCCAGATTTACAGTTTTCCCCGATATCAATTCCATAAATCCGTATTCTGGTTTCTAGTTCAGGTTTGGGTCCAATTTAACATCATACAAGGGGTTCTAAGGTCACAACAAGCCTCAATTTCGCTTTGATTTCAGATCAAACCCTAAACCCTAACTTGATGTTTCACAAATCCACCAAACGACACCATATCGATATGAAACTAGAATGGATGCAATAAGAATTGAAATACTACTCTAATAAATGCAGAATTTACCTCCTTTGGCAACTCAATAAAATTCTTGAGTTGCTCAATGTCCTCAAGATCCACTCTTCCTTAGTCCAATGTGTTCCTCTCGAGCTTGTGAGCATGTTTTGTGAAGAGGGAATGGGGTTTTGAGATGATTTTTTTGTGGTGTTTTGGGGGATTGAAGGTGAAGGAGGGAAAGGAAAGAGCAGGAGTAGCAGGAGTAGCAGCAGCTCTAGAGAGGAAGGAGAGAGAAATGTGATGAAGAAATGAGAGGAAATGGCTAGGTCAACACCCTCACCTACCCTCTCTCTCACCATACCTATTTCTTTATTCAAAATCCTTTTCTTTTCTTTTCCAAAACCTTCTCATTCAAATAGTAGACACAAAGCAAAAGCCATGATAAGAATAATGTAACACAAGTCCAAAATAATATGTGCATGTTTTGCACAAAAATGCCAAAAATCCGATCAGCGATTTTTAATTGAGATTAGCACTAAATTAGTGTCAAACTAATCATAAAAACGTAAAAATGGCATAATTCCATAAAATACCCTATTTTAGAATTTTCCATAATTTCCCCCCATTTATTTGTATTTAATTATACCGGAATATTAAAATATTCATTAAATTAATATTAAATTATAAAAATTTCAAAAAATTATATTTTATTATTTTGAAACGTTGCAATATCTGTATTGTTTTGTGATGCTGGTTATATTTCTGTGATGTTGCATTTTATCAGGCCTTGAGCGAATATTATTTATTGATATATATACTAGTAGATGTTGTATATGTTTTGCATCCGTGCTAGTCCAGTCCCCGCTCTGTCGTTAGTTAAGTAACATAACGGGTGATGACGGGACCCAGTGGCGAATGCGGATGGCATATGCGTACATCATTATTTTCGTTCTTTATTGGTGTGATCAATTGATGGGACTGCGTTGATTCGGATCAATGCAAGCAAAACAAACCTATTCTGATGTTGGAACAATTTTTCAAAAAGCTGTTATTGTAAGGACGTTCACTTTTGTTTTGCACAGTGGTATTCGGTTATGAATATCCAGCACCTCAGTCGACGAGGCAAGGGCCGAGATCCCTTTACTGGGAGTGACCCCTTGGACAGAAGTTTGCGTCAGGGTAATAACTTCACTATAGTCGATTACTTTTGCTTTGCATCGTGGTATTCAGTTGGAATATCCTGCACCTCATTCTACGGGGAAAGAGCCGAGATCCCTTCACCGGGAGTGACCTCTTTAGCAAAGGTTTTCGCCACTATATTTTTATAAAAGCTATCCGGTTCCTTCAACGATATCAAGTTCATTACGTTAAAGGTTTTTCGCCAAAAATCATTCGTAGCCCTATGTCATTTCATATGGATAGTCAATAGTATTCAAGCTGTGTTTGTTGGCCAAAGTCAAGGCACAGTGATCGGTAGCTATTGGATATTCATATGCAACATAGATAGATGCGTTGGTTTGGGACAGTCGTACTGCCTTGTTGGCCAAAGTCAAGGGTAGATACGGGCGGGTTCAAATTAACCTGGAGAATGACAAGTAGAACTTGACATGTGACTTATGATTTGTTGGCCAAAGTCAAGGTCATAAGAGCATGGGGTAAAAATCACATCGGGAGTTTCAAAAGAAACTGAAACATGCCAGATATGCGCATACCTTCTGGAGTGTGATAACGTGAGTGGATTCCATCACGTTATCATGCGATGATATTTGGATCCCGATTCCCACCGATGAGTTGGTTTACTCCTCGGGTGATCCCGACTAATTCTTCTTTCAGGTTTGGAGGAGAATTAGACGTTACAGTGGGAGGTTTCCTGATTAGATAAAGTGATAACCATTCTGATCTAGGTTAGAGTGCATGCTGAGTGTTTCTTTTCTCTCTTTCTTTGGCAGCGACCATGGCCCGACCCCTGACTATGCCTCAGTGACCAAATTAACCGAACCTTCTTAAACACTGGATTTTGGATTGTCAGAGTTGCAAACCTCCTTGCCACTCCTACTTTTACCCTTTTCTCCAGAACACCCCGTATTACTACGAACGTCCACTTCCATTGGATAAAACCATCGTATGGTTATATACGAACTCGAAGGAATTTATTCGAGGATGGTTTCTGGTTCTGGAGAAAACGAATAAGACTATTCAGTTGTCTTTTCCTTTTACCTTCTCTCAGGTTGCGAGTGCTCCTTAGATTAGGGCAGTACACCCATTACGCAAATTGGATAGTCTTCTTCCAAACCATAGGCAGGTGCCGACCGGTAGGGAATGAAGAAAACCAATTAGCCTAACGATTGTGTACAGAAGTTATTATGTAAAGACAAATAAAAGGATTAGTAAGAGGGCAAAGTAAATTGCGACTGCTATTCACAACCAAACCATGTATTTCATTACCACTCCCATTTCACCTTTGTATTTCTCCATAACACTCCGTATCACTACGAAGATCCACAGTTATTTGGATACTCCATCGTATGGTTATATACGAACTCGAAAGGAACTTGTTCCAGTTCGGGGATGGATTCTGGTTCGGGAGAAATTGGAATAAGTTTTATTCGGTTGTCTTTTATCTTCACTTTCTCTCGCATTGCGAGTGCTCCTAGGATTAGGACAGTACACCCAATATGCTTATTGGATAGTCTTCTTCCAAACCATAGGCTGGTGCCGAGCGGTAGGGAAGGAAGAAAACCATTTGGCCTAAAGGTGTGTACAGAAGGTAATGACTAAAGACATATAAAGGGATTTGGAGAGATGGCAAAGAATTATACGGTTACAGCTGTGAATCTGGATAATGGAAGAGGCATTACTAGGAATACCAGGATACCCCTACGAAACATTTCAATGTTTCAGTTTCACTGTGTACTGTTAAAAGAAAACTGATTTCCCAATTAGCCCTTGCTCTAGGGTATGTATTTACCAGGTTTGATTCTCACATCTGTATGGTTTTACAGATGATGAGTGGGAGTAAGTTATTGAGAATTAGGTGATCATCCTCGTTATATCGGAATTCGTTGTAATTGGTGATATTTGAGGAAATCACCTGGGTTGTTTGCCGGACGGCAAATATTTATTTTTGAATATCCGTTGTAATGCACCAATTTCAAATTGATATATCTGTACGTCTATTTTTATAGAGTGAGATGTAACTTTTTGAAATTATGTCTATGACATTTACCTATATCAATGGATGGTTAGGTAAGGAGCATTAAAAAGCGGTGTAATTCTTCTTAACCATAAGTACAGTTTTCAACCTACGATACACAGCGAATGAGTAATTAGACTCAGGGGACTTATACAGAGTATTGTATGTTGTCCAGTGTCCATTAGGACAGAGGGGTTGGTACTCATACTATATTCTGTTTACTTGTGACTTCTCTAGTTCTTAGACATGTGTTTCGTAGAAATGCAAGGTCTAAGTTTTGAGAAGTTATAGGTATAAGAGTAAAGTAGAGAACTAGGTCATGCAAGTATCGGGATTCTTCAAGGTGATCGAAAATGTATATACTTCTGTATGGTATTCAGTTGATAGTAATGATTAAGAGAACTTGCTTCTATTTCAGGTTACTCATAATTGGAAGCATTCCTAAGTTGAGTAACGCTGATCAGCCTCCTTCCATTTAGTTGACATGCATTGGACACAGTTACATGATTTGAATCCGGTTCCAATTAAATCAGTGCCTTTGTTTCTATATTGGATATAGAATAGTTCATATCTTAATATTGTTAAGGTACGGGGAGTTGTCCGGCTTATGCTTAAAACCAGACTCCGGATAACTCAAGACACGTTTCTATAATGGATGTTTGTTGGTTGACCCAGGCTATGACGAGGGTTGACTTTCTACCATCTGGAAGATCAATAGTGATATTGTTCTTGACCCGCCACAGTTTTAAAAGAAATGGAATTTTTTTTCAGAAAACAGTAATGGGAGTATGGTAGAACTGGAAATGATTTCAGAACCGCAAATGATTACTGAAAATTTGATAAGAACCTAAAGATTCAATCTGGTTTGACATTCCATTGGCCACTCCGCAGATATGGTGGGTAACCTTAGGCACCCGAGAGGTACTCTGGTAGCCTCAAGGACGATGACAGGAAGGTTCTTGTTTACCCAGACTTGACACTACTGTTGTTCCAGGCTATGAGACCCGGAAGGAGGATGAGTATAGCGTCGTTCTGAA
This sequence comes from Agapanthus africanus, assembly GCA_030015575.1. Lineage (NCBI taxonomy): Eukaryota > Viridiplantae > Streptophyta > Magnoliopsida > Asparagales > Amaryllidaceae > Agapanthus > Agapanthus africanus. Next base: position 310,774,869 of record CM057345.1, on the reverse strand, counting down.
CTGGTTTCAGAAGTGTATGTGTATATGACTCTGCCAGAGGGTTGTCGTAGTCAGTGGGAGCAGCGGAAACATAGTGGACAAGTAGCTTATGTCTATTTATAGACTAAAGCAGATATAGCGGAGATAGATCATCTCTTTCTGATGTCACAGTCATAGGTTTGACTTCATCAGAATAGGGGATGGAACTGTTAAGAAGGTAGTAGGGTGTTATGTCCTGGTATTTGGATGACATACACAGAGTAGGAAGTGAAATTCCTATACTACGGTTGGTTATACTTTGGTTGTCACACAGTGGTTTCTCCACATAGGAGTTGGACATGATATCAGACATTCCAGTTACTAGATTTATGTTTTTAAATCTAGATTTTGGTAGTTTCCCAATCTGGGTACTTAGACATCATTCTAAAGGTGTTTTAGAATGGACGACTCTTGGCACGATAGTATACCTGCAGGTGATGGAGTCACCCTCTCTAAAGGTATCTTACAGACTAAAGGGGAGAGGGATGTGCATGATTGGCAGATCACTTGCTTAGGCAATTGAGTCAATCATGAGATGTCAAGTAGAACACAAGATGTTGTTTTTGCAGTAGATGCAATAAGTTGATATTGAACCTATCCTGGAGAAACATTCAGAAGCAGTTATAGAACATAAGTGGATGTTCTAGGAATATGATAACATCAGCCTCATTCAGGAGACGGTTATCATTCCAGGCTTCCAAGGTGACCTGGACGGCAGAGTGACTGTCAGAGTTATAGTTTCCTCTCTGAAGAGGGGCAGTACTATGGACAGGTGGTCCAGGCGGATACTGAGGGAGGCATGGCAGGATACTGATTAAGTTCAGTTGACGATACAGTCTAAGAAGTTTGGATTTGGAGTTCATTTATGAACTAGGTCCCATCAGATATCCAGACACATTCTAAGACAGGTATTGCTCATTTCGGGAGATGGCTTTCTCCGCGAACTTGAGATAAAGAGACACATAGAAAGAAACATTTGAGCGGATCCACTCACTGAGGCTATTCCTCGAACGCATTAGTTTCGCAAACAGTTTTTGTGAGACTGATTAGTAGAGGAGTTGGGTGTTCGGTATCACACGGGCAGTGAGTATGCGACATCGCAATAATTAGCCTTGATTGCAAGTGGGAGATTGTTGGGGATAGTGCCCTCACAGTCAATTATTGGATCATACGCCCGTGATTGCAAGGATTGAGGGAGGACCTATACCGTTAGAACAGTCTTACTCAAGATAATAATATGCAATCTGGTTTATCTTTATCATCGTGCACTGTTTCAGGTGACCTTACAGGTCACTATTGCACGTTGATAGAGCCCTTAGGATTCTTGCTTAACGGCCAGCAGTATGATGGCGATCATATACGTGGGAGCTGGGGTCTATATGTTAGTTATGTATATGCCCTAGAGCCCATTGTTGTACATATGATGTATATTATGATGGATGCTTGGATATATATAGAGAGGACTTTCTTGCTCTTCATGATAGTATGCTATTTGGTTTTCCTTTATCTTAACATGATAACTTGTAATGGTTTATTGTCTTTCTCTCACATGTTGATAAAGCCCTTAGGATCTGTACTCGACTACTGGGACTATGATGAGATCATACTAGTGGGGCACGGTAGTCGATGAGTACATCCTATAACTGTTCCTAGTCGAGGGTATATCGAGACAGGGCATCGATACACCAGAGTAGAATAGCGTATACGCATCTTGACCCATATGATGGGCGATGGATGATCCCATATCCATCGGTGTTTGACATCAGAGATGGTGTACGGGTGCTCAGTGGAGACTGGGTACACTGGACGGACTCGCCGAGAACTCCCAGATGGTGATATACCACACGTCAGATGGCAATTCTCCGGTGACACTGGTACAGGGTAGTCTGTAGACCCGAGATCGTCATAGAGTCTTGTGTGATTCCCACTGTGCTTTGATTTCTACCTTACCACGTCCAAGAGGGCGTGCAAAACGGTGGCTTTTGGGTACAGTCCCGAATCACATGGAGGCAATGAGCGATAGGAGGGGATTCGTCTCTCCCGGTATCGGGAGTTGATGTTGTGCTGTGTTCAATTGGCTATAACTGGAAGTCCCTGGCCAGGGCTGATATAGAGATTTACTGGTAAGTGTTACCAGTAGTTTCTCGACCCGTTATGCGCCTCCCATCGACACGACTTATCGGTTACTGGGGTCTGACGTATACCACCCCTAGACTTGATATGCGACATATCAGACGAACAGACCGGACTGTACGGGAGTGTTACTGATTGGATTCATAGGAGAACATACAGGCTAGCTTGTTGATCTTCTGATCGCTCAATACCTGGGTGTCTGTTACATTTAGCTGACCGCTTGCAGCATTTGGGTGTTTGATATGATCATCACCTGCAACCGGCGTATTGATGATTCTTTAGAGTCCTACACAGAGGTTTCTTAGCTCAGGCAAAACGGAGTAGAGGCACATATGTGATATGTGCAGGACCGAGGATAATATGATATGAGATACCGTATTATATTCTCGTGATATTTAGATATGAACCGGGTCATCGGATCAAGTGTTGATTCGATGAATCGGTACATGATATATTAGTCGGTTATATTCGATATAGCCGGATTGTCGGATCAAGTGTTGATTCAATGATTTAATGTATAATAATATATATGATATATTATATTACATTATCTAATATTGGCTCACTTTATTATTTCATCTTCTCACAGGGTAATACATTGATATATATGCGATATATGTTAATTGTATTATTTTTCTTTTGTTGCAAATATATAATATATATGTGGTATATATTATTGCAAGATGATATGATTAATAATGGAACATGTTTAGTAGAGATTAAGCAAGGTTAGGGTTTGATTAGGGTTAGCTCCTTCTTGCACCATCTAGAAGCTTTCGTTTTGTCAAGTGTAAGATATTATGGTTGATATTATCTTATGACTCATTATTTAACCTAACCAAACCCTAGCCCTAGTTTATTCTCTACAAGGGTTATCCTTGTCATCCTTGACCATGGTTCCATGATCAATCATATATTCATTTCTACTATTCATCACAAAAGGATTATCTCATTTTCATCATCTTCTTCTTTCTTGAGCTTTGAGAAAGCTCACTAGATTTTCCTTTTGTGATGATTTCTTGTGAGAATATGATATAAAAAGAAAGCATAAATACTACTCCATCATCCTCATCTAATCTAGCCCATTAGATTAGGGTGTTCACCTCATTAGAGTGAGAGAGCTTGAGTTATAGCAATTTCGACGTAGATCATCGGAGAAACGGAACACTACAAGCTAGCATGGATCGTTCGAGTCGTGGAGCCTCTCTTGAGTCCGGGAGATCGTGGATCGCGGCAAAGGGACTTCTACTCGGAGCTTATGAAGCGAAGGAGTGGACTACAAAGGTTGTAATCCCTCACACTTAGTGGTAAAGATGTTTACTTGCATGTTAAACCCTAATAATCTAGCAAAGATCCCGGCTTTGGGTTGTTCGGCACGTCTAAAATTTTATTCGGGCATGTTTGATGCATTATGAACCTTCAGAAAAGTGCCTAGGAACCCATACAGTGGTATCAGAGCCTAGCTAGAGCATTAGGCGACGTGTATACGAAGTTAAAACTCCGAACGAACTCCGAAACTACGAAATGAACCCCTCACTGGATATTTTTTAAAAACTGTGATTTTTCTGAATTAAAAATAACTAAAAAATTCGGCAGGTAAATATAAATATTACTGTAAAATACGAGCACCCAATCCGTACTTATCGCCGCGGAACCACGGCCATACCTCGCTTGGGCCGCGGATCCGCGGCCTTACTGTAGATATGGGCTATTATTTTTACACAGTAATGTTTAGTGATGCTTGTTTATTTTTCTGGGTATTTTTAAACTGACTCAAGTGTTGAGTGTTCCGGGATTTATTTTGTAATCATTGATTCGATCGGAAAATTTAATTTTGTGATGTTTTCCGGATATTTAGAAACTGTTAAAATGTTCGAGCGGATATCATTAACTCACTTTTTCCCGGCACGAAAAACTTTCAAGTGTTGAATTTTTATCGGGTTTAATTCTTTCGGAAAAATGTGCAAGTAACGCGGTGGACCCTCTAGAAGACAACAAACCTTAACTCGATTATGTGACCGTCTTGAACTGCCTCTAAACCTTAGGCTTTGGGGCAGTACGGCGTGCCACATGTGAGGCGTTGGCTTGACCCTTCTACGGCTGGATCATCGATACTGTGACATATTCAGGGATTATTTGAACTCCGCTCAAGAGTTGAGCTATTTTGGAAATTTTGGGTATTTGATTATCTGTTCGGAAAGTTTAATACTGTCTATTTATCTGGAATGTGATACAATATGTGGAATTCATATAGTTAGGCATGAAATGCGAAGTATGTGATATTTCGGATTTACGATGTCTAAAGTGATTGTGGATTCCAAATGTTGTAGTTTTACAATTTCTTTTCTGTGACCGTAAGTGTAGTATGTAGTTGTATTACCGGTCTTCGTTGCTATACATCAACGACGATCGGTGTATGCATACTTACTTACGTTGATGATATGTGATATTATGTGTTGCTGTGATATGTTATATTGGATCGTCGTGTTCTGAATAGCCGGGGGTTTTATGTGAGATGGGGGTTTTTATTTTCAATCATGTAAAATTCATTTGTATGTAATATTCTTTTATTGGGGCACTTCCGGGATGAGGTTGATGTCACCTGTGTATATTATTTACTTTTCCGCATTAGGTAGACCCAAGGAGGGGAGCACAAGTAACCGGGTTCTAGGGTTCAGTGGGAGGCCATCTCGAGGAGTCGAGACCGGGTCTCATAACCCTAGAATTGGCAGTGTTACTTGCCGCTCTCGTAGGGGTCTAGGGATGTGGGTTTGGCTATTCATCACCACCGTGGAATCCGTGTTTTAAACTGGCTCATATTAAAAACACGGATATCCTAGTATATCCAATATTTCATATATGTTCTTCTGCTGCAATGTTCTGTGATGAGATCATATTACTTCCTGAGACGAATGCTTATACTATATATATATGCTGATATATAAATATTACTGCTTTCGTTTCTTCTATGATGCTTAGGAAGCATAAGCTGATGGGATTTTATTAATGAGATTAATAAAAAGAAAAGAAACCTAAAAGATGTTGTAGAATCAAAAACTTTATAAAAGGGTAGCTACAGTCTTGTCTTGCATAGCGGTATATATGATATACCCTGCACCTTATTCGATGAGGAAAGAGCCGAGATCCTTTCACCGGGAGTGACCACTTTAGCGAAACTGGCAGATGCTACAAATTCATGGTTTAGTTTTTGATAGCTTATATAGTCTTGCTTTACATAGCGGTATATATGATATATCCTGCACCTTATTCGATAGGGAAAGAGCCGAGATCTCTTCACCGGGAGTGACCTCTTTAGCGAAACTAGAAGCCTCAAAAACACTCCTTTTCAAAAACATTCGATTCTACGACGATATCAAGTTCATTACGCTCAGGGTTTTCTGAAAAACCTTTGTAGCCCTCCGTCATTTCAGATAAGTAATATTTAGTATTCATGCTACGGTAGTTTGGCATGCGTCAAGGCATAGTGTACGGTAGCTGATTATTAATTATCTGTAGCATGAGATGCGATTGGATTAGGGTATTCGTACGGCGTTGTTTGGCATGCGTCAAGGTTCGTACGGGTGGGTTTAATTCAATCATGAAATGTACGGGTTGAACTTGACTAGCGGACTATGGGTTGTTTGGCATGCGTCAAGGTCATAGCATGCTAGGGGTAAAAGTATTATCGGGAATTTCAAGTGTTGAAATTTGCAATGAGATTGCATACCTCCTATGAGATAGTTGGATCCTGATACCCACTGCGAGTAAGAGTTACTCCTGGAAGAGTTTTACACAGGACAATTAGCCGATCAGTAGGTGTCCAGAAAAGTGTTAACGGGGTTACGCCTCTGGAAAAATGAGGTTTACTTTAATTAGGTCCGTGCGAAAGCACGGGGAACCTCCTTCAAGTACCGACACTGATCTGGCTGAAAGATTGACGAAATTGTAGGGTGTAATTAATCCCGGCTAATCTTACCTTTTAGGGTTTGAAGGAAGATTTGATAAAAACAGTGGGAGACATCCTGATTAGATAAGATAATAACCAATCTAATCTTGCAAGAGCATACGCTAAAGTGTTTTCTTCTCTCTCTCTCCAGATAGCGACCATGTCAGGCCATAATCAAAATAATAATATGGATGTATTGACTGAACCCGCTCATTATACTGAGCAGGGGAACGTTGGACCCGTTCTTTCTTTTAAGAGTTATAAGACTGAACAGGAAACAGGAGAATATCTGGATTCTCACGTCGCCCAAAAGAACATGCATGCTGATGCATCTTCTTCGGGTGTGTTAGTTATTGAGAACTGTTTCTCAGTTCACCCTACGTCCTGGGTATTAGATACCGGATCAGGATCCCATATATGTAAATTGTTACATGGGCTACATAAAGGTAGAGAACTGGGAAAAAGCGATCATTCCGTTCAAGTAGGGAATGATGCAAGTATTGCAGCCAAAGCAGTTGACGAATATCACGTAGTATTACCAAGTCGTAGTACACTGATTCTGAATGAGTGCTATTATATACCGAACATGATGTGCAACATTATATCAGTTTCTTTATTAAGTAAAGAAGGATATAATTTTGTAGTACAGGATAATGTTATGAATATCTTTCTAAATCAAAAGTTGATTGCATCAGGCTCGTTACATAATGGCATATTCATTCTCAATCAAAATACAGTCCTCAATATACAAAACAAACACAAGAGGAAAAGTTCAGAAATGAACGAATCCTACATGTGGCATTGTAGACTTGGTCATATCAATGCGACACGACTGGCTAAGTTACATAAGGATGGATATTTGAATCCATTCGAATTATCATCTTATGATACTTGCCATTCATGTCTCAAAGGAAAAATGACCAAAGCTCCGTTTAGTGGACACGGAGAAAGAGTTACGGAACTCTTAGGACTGGTACATAGTGATGTATGCGGTCCCATATCTACGCATGCCAGGAATAGTTCTTCCTACTTCATTACATTCGCTGACGATCTCTCTAGATACGGGCATGTGTTCCTATTGAAACACAACTCTGAAGCTTTTGAGAAATTCAGAGAATATAAGCACGAAGTAGAGAACCAAACGGGCAAAAGTATTAAGATTCTTCGATCTGATCAAGGAGGTGAATACTTAAGCAATGAGTTCCTAGATTATCTAAAAGAGAATGGGATTCTCTCTCAGCTTACTCCTCCTTATACACCACAGCACAACGGTGTATCGGAACGGAGGAATCGCACCCTATTAGATATGGTGCGCTCAATGATGAGTACAGCTGAGTTACCTATTTCCTTCTGGGGGTATGCGCTTGAAACAGCCATAGACCTGTTGAATAGGGTTCCTACCAAATCTGTGCCTACCACTCCATATGAGATATGGAAAGTAAAGAGACCACATCTTAATTACATTAAGATATGAGGTTGTCCGGCCTATGTCAAAAGACAAAATCCGGACAAACTCGAGGCAAGATCTGTCTTATGTAAGTTTATAGGATATCCCAAAAATTCACAAGGGTATATCTTCTACCACCCCGAGGAACAAAAGGTGTTTATTTCTCGACATGCCACTTTCTTAGAAAAGGGTTTTCTTATGAAACAGATTAGTGGCATTGAGGTAGAACTGGAAGAGGTTCCAGCGACACAAACTATAACAGAAGACTTGGTAGAACCAGAGGATTCTGTAGTACCCGACGAACCCCAGCCTCTCCGCCGATCTAGCATGGTTTCTCATCCACCTGAGAGATACTACGGTTTTCTCATTGATGGTGGAAGCGAGGATTGCATCATGGAAGATGATGACCCGATTAGTTTCGAGCAGGCCATCACAAGTGGTGACTCTGTGAAATGGCTGGATGCAATGCGATCTGAGATGGAATCCGTGTTCACCAACAAAGTATGGACTTTGGAAAATGCTCCTGAGGGGGTAAAACCCATTGGGAGCAAGTGGATCTTTAAAAAGAAATCTGGTGTAGATGGAAAAGTTGAGACTTTCAAAGCTAGACTTGTTGCAAAGGGTTTTCGTCAAAGACCAGGTGTGGATTATGACAAAACCTTTTCTCCAGTGGCTATGCTTAAGTCCATCCAGATCTTACTTTCCATTGCTGCATACCATGACTACGAAATCTGGAAAATGGATGTTAAGACCTCCTTTCTAAACGGTGATTTAGAAGAGTGCGTGTACATGACTCAGCCAGAGGGCTTCGTAGATAATGGGAGCAGCGGAAAGGTGTGCAAGCTTCTTAAATCCATTTATGGGTTAAAGCAAGCATCGCGGAGTTGGAACATCTGTTTTGATGTTGTAGTCAAAGAGTTTGACTTCATCAAAAATATATATGAACCTTGTATCTATAAAAAGGTAGCAGAGAGTATGGTTGTCTTCCTCGTATTGTACGTGGATGACATACTCTTGATAGGAAATGATATTCTTATGCTGCAATCAGTCAAGCTCTTCTTATCACAAAGATTCTCAATGAAAGATCTAGGTGTTGCCTCCTGCATATTGGGAATCATGATCTATAGAGATAGATCTAAACGGATACTGGGATTGTCCCAATCCAGGTACATTGACACCATACTAAAGAGGTTTAGTATGGAAGAATCCAAGCGTGGGAACCAACCCAGGATCTCTGGACTCACTCTCTCCAAAGACATGTCTCCCAAGACTGATTTGGAGAGAGCTCGCAAGCAAGGGATACCCTATGCTTCGGCAGTAGGCTAAATCATGTATGCGATGCTATGTACCAGACCCGATGTAGCATACTCACTAAGTGTAGTGAGTCGGTATCAAGCAGATCCTGGAGAGAGTCACTGGACAGCTCTGAAGAACATTCTCAAGTACTTACGAAGGACTAAGGAGATGTTCTTAGTGTATGGTAACGGAGAACTCCGGGTGGAGTCCTTTACCGATTCCAGCTTCCAAAGTGATAAGTACGACTCTAAGTCGCACTCGGGATTTGTCTTTACCCTTAATGGAGGGGCAATATGTTGGAAAAGTTCCAAACAGGATACTGTTGCAGACTCGACGATGGAGGCTGAATACATCGCTGCCAACGATGCTGCCAAAGAGGCTGTCTAGATAAAGAAGTTCATTAGTGAACTTGGTATGGTTCCATCCATTGAGCATCCAATACCTCTGTATTGCGATAACAATGGAGCTGTGGCTTTGGCCAAGGAACCCAGGTCCCATCAGAAGTCCAGACATATTCTGAGGCGGTATCACCTGATCAGGGAGATAGTTGATCGTCGGGAGATCGAGGTCAGGAAAGTAGATACGAAGGACAACAATGCGGATCCACTCACGAAGGCTATTCCCCAGATACAGTTTGAGAGATTATTTCGGATGCTAGGTATGAGATACTACAGCAGCTGGCCTTACTGCAAGTGGGAGATTGTTAGTTATGTATATGCCCTAGAGGCCATTGTTGTACATATGATGTATATTATGATGGATGCTTAGATATATATAGAGAGGACTTTCTTGCTCGTCATGATAGTATGCTATTTGGTTTTCCTTTATCTTAACATGATGACTTGTAATGGTTTACTTTCTTTCTCTCACATGTTGATAAAGCCTTTAGGATCTGTACTCGACTACTGGGACTATGATGAGATTATACTAGTGGGGCCACGGTAGTCGATGAGTATATCCTATAACTGTTCCTAGTCGAGGGTATATCGAGACAGGGCATCGATACACCAGAGTAGACTAGTGTATACGCATCTTGACCCATATGATGGGCGATGGATGATCCCATATCCATCGGTGTTTGACATCAGAGATGGTGTACGGGTGCTCAGTGAAGACTGGGTACATTGGACGGACTCGCCGAGAACTCCCAGATAGTGATATACCACACGTCAGATGGCAGTTCTCCGGTGACACTGGTACAGGGTTGTCTGTAGACCCGAGATCGTTATAGAGTCTTGTGTGATTCCCACTGTGCTTTGATTTCCACCTTACCATGTCCAAGAGGGTGTGCAAAACGGTGGCTTTTGGGTACAGTCTCGAATCACATGGAGCAATGAGCGATAGGAGGGGATTCGTCTCTCCCGGTATAGGGAGTTGATGTTGTGCTGTGTTCGATTGGTTATAACTGGAAGTCCCTGGCCAGGGCTGATATAGAGATTTACTGGTAAGTATTACCAGTAGTTTCTCGACCCGTTATGAGCCTCACATCGACACGACTTATCGGTTACTGGGGTCTGACGTATACCACCCCTAGACTTGATATGCGAAATATCAGACGAACAGACCGGACTGTACGGGAGTGTTACTGATTGGATTCACAGGAGAACGTACAGGCGAGCTTGTTGATCTTCTGATCGCTTAATACCTGGGTGGCTGTTATGTTTAGCTGACCGCTTGCAGGTTGTGGGTGTTAGATATGATCATCACCTGCTACCGGCATATTGACGATTCTTTAGAGTCCTGCACAGAGGTTTCTTGGCTCAGGCAAAATGGAGTAGAGGCACATATGTGATATGTGCAGGACCGAGGATAATACGATATGAGATACCGTATTATATTCTCGTGATATTTAGATATGAACCGGGTCATCGGATCAAGTGTTGATTCGATGAATCGGTACATGATATATTAGTCGGTTATATTCGATATAGCCGGATTGTCGGATCAAGGGTTGATTCGATGATTTAATGTATAATAATATATATGATATATTGTATTACATTATCTAATATTGGCTCACTTTAATATTTCATTTTCTCACAGGGTAATACATTGATATATATGCGATATATGTTAATTGTATTATTTTTCTTTTGTTGCAAATATATAATATATATGTGATATATATTATTGCAACATGATATGATTAATAATGGAACATGTTTAGTAGAGATTAAGTAAGGTTAGGGTTTGATTATGGTTAGCTCCTTCTTGCACCATCTAGAAGCTTTCCTTTTGTCAAGTGTAAGATATTATGGTTGATATTATCTTATGACTCATTCTTTAACCTAACCAAACCCTAGCCCCAGTTTATTCTCTACAAGGGTTATCCTTGTCATCCTTGACCATGGTTCCATGATCAATCATATATTCATTTCTACTATTCATCACAAAAGGATTATCTCATTTTCATCATCTTCTTCTCTCTTGAGCTTTGAGAAAGCTCACTAGATTTTCCTTTTGTGATGATTTCTTATGAGAATATGATATAAAAAGAAAGCATAAATACTACTCCATCATCCTCATCTAATCTAGCCCATTAGATTAGGGTGTTCACCTCATTAGAGTGAGAGAGCTTGAGTTATAGCAACTTCGACGTAGATCATCGGAGAAACGGAACACTACAAGCTAGCATGGATTGTTCGAGTCGTGGAGCCTCTCTTGAGTCTGGTTGATCGTGGATCGCGGCGGAGGGACTTCTACTCGGAGCTTATGAAGCGAAGGAGCGGACTACAAAGGTTATAATCCCTCACACTTAGTGGTAAAGATGTTTACTTGCATGTTAAATCCTAATATTCTAGCAAAGATCCCGGCTTTGGGTTGTTCGGCACGTCTAAAATTATATTCGGGCATGTTTGATTCCTTATGAACCTTCACAAGAGTGCCTAGGAACCCTACACTATAAGCACATCCTTAAAAGGTCCCTAGTCGTGGTTGTTTTCGAGACAGGGCATCGATACTCCAGAGTAGACTAGTGTATACAGTCGAGACCCCGACGAGGGGCGGTGGCCGGTCTCATAAGCCACTGGTGTCAGTTAGCTCACCTAAGATGTATACAGGTGCTCATTGGGTTATGAGTACACCGGACAGGACTCGCCGGGAACATGCTAGTTGGTCTTATACCAGATGTCAGATAGCAGTTCCCTGGTGACATGTGTACAGGTTAGTTCATCGACCTGAGATCGTCATTTGTCTCGTGTGAGTTCCCACTGTACTTTGATTACTAACCTACCACGGCTCAAAGGAGTCATGCAAACAGGTTTTAGTTGGGTACAGTCCCGAGCCACATGGAGGCAGTGAGTGGATCTGCAGGGGTTCGTCTCTCCCGGTATTGGGGGTGAGGTCGCGCTGTGTCTAGGAGAGCCATTACACGAAGTCCTTGGCCAAGGCAGGAGATTTACTGGTAGGTATTCCAGTAGTATCTCAGGGTGTTCTGGGCTACACTCCGACACGACTTGTACCGCTTTTGGGGGTCTGACTTTTACCAACCCCCTAGGCCCGCCATGCGATGCACATAGACGAACGGACCGGACTGTATGGATATTGTCACCGACAGGCTCAGTAGGGTGTCAGGATGAGTTCGCTCATCGACGTCCCTTTTGGTCAATACCTTGTAGCCCGTTACGTATGGCTAATACCTCTGACGTGCTAGTGGTTAAATCCACAACCAAAGTATTGACGAGTCTTTAGAGTCCCCCACAGACAGTTTCTCAAGTATCGGGCGAAACGCTGTAGAGGCCGTATGGAGATATGGCAGGGTTCGATCTTATACGTGCGGTATTGCACGGATCATGATCGGACAGATAATACTAGCGGGCTTTGGTTTAAGCCAGATCCTAGTATTGTACAGTGTAGATTTTGTCTCATTGCATTTGTATTCGGTCGGAATACAAATGCGGTTATGTATATACAGTCGCGGGGTTTTCCTGTAATTTATTACGGGATCGCTTTTTTGAAGTTGCCAGTTTGCATTCCGTTTAGGCCATTTTTCCTTTGTTCCTTCATGGCCGAACTTTTGTGATGAGAGGGGCTTATTTGCAAGTGTGCAAATTTGCAATTGTGGAGGTTTTATTCGTAAATAAGGGATTATGATAATACAAGCATCTTTGCATTTTCATTCATCATGGTTTTGTATTAATGAGAAGGGATTTGAGATTGGATTGATTTGGATTATGATGTGAGGCTTGCTTTTGGGTTATGGTCACCATTTCCTTTTCCTACACTCACCTCCCTTCATGGTTTTTGATCTCTCTCATTCTTATGATATGGCCGGCCACTTCTTGAGGGGGGGAGGTTCATTTTTTGTGTGGGGAAAAATTAGTTCATCTCATACTATTGTGCTTACACCAAAAATCCTAAGCTCATTTCCATTGTTCATTCCTCCATCTAAAATGGCAACTTCAACTACCCCATTGAGACAAACCACTCTACACTAGCCTACAGCATTCTTGGACATGTCGGCTCGCCAACTTTGTGCCTGAGTTGCCTCGGTCCAGAGGTGGGAGCCCGTAAAAGAACCTGGCGATGTGGTGCCCTTTCCGACGAGGAGGTGAAGACCGGAGATTCCGCGAGGAGATCGGGATGGAGGCCGAAGACCGAAGGACACGGATCGCTCGGTATAGCATTCTACCCATTCTCTAGTTAGCTAGCATTAAATTAATGGCCCGATCCGGGTTTATAGTGCGCGGTAGTGCCGGTTTTAAAGTTTAAAGAAAAGTTTTGTTTCTACATTCCGGCGTCGGATTGACGGCAGGGGCGCTGCCGTGCACTTACAGAAGTTGTTAGTGTATATGCCCTAGAGGCCATTACTGTATCATACTAGTTTGTATATTACTTAATGGATGCTTGGGATATTCACCTTGTATATACAATCTTGCTCAAAATAGTAGTATGCTACTTGGTTTGTTTCTACTTCAATGTGTACATGTGTTTATTTTAGTATATCGCCTATACACAATAGTAGAGCCCTTAGGATCTTTGCTTGATTACCAGCGATGTGATGGCCGTCACACTAGTGGGGCTGGGTAATCTATAAGCACATCCTTATGCAGGTCCCTGGTCGCAGGACTATCGAGACAGGGCATCGATACTCCGGAGTAGACCAGCGCATGCGCTTCTCATCCCAGTGTGGGAGACGGTCTGTCCCACAGCCGTCAGTACGTCGTACTTGAGATAGTATGCGGGTGCTCGTTAGGTTACGGGTACACTGGACAGGACTCGTCGGGAACTGACTAGTTGGTATTATACCTATCGTCAGTTATCAGTTCCCAGGTGACATGAGTACAGCTTAGTCCGCTGACTTGACACTGTCACTTCGCCTCGGGTGTGTTCCCACTGTACTTTGATCACTACCCTACCACGGCTCAAAGGAGTCGTGCAAACAGGTAGTGGTTGGGTGCAGTCCCGAAGCACTTGGAGGCAGTGACGGTTAGACAGGATTCGTCTCTCCCGGTATTGGGGGTTGACATCGCGCTGTGTCTAGGAGAGCCATTACACGAGTAGTCCCTGGCCAGGGCAAACGAGATATACTGGTAGGTTTCCAGCGTTATCTCAGGGTGTTTTGGGCTTCGCTCCGGCACGACTTGTACCGCTATTGGGGGACTGACGTTTACCGCCCCCTAGGCCCGCCATGCGATGTATCAGACGAACAGACCGGACTGTACGGAGAATGTCACACTCAGGCTCAGTAGGAGTTCAGATGGGTTTCGCCACGTCGGTCTTCTTGTGGCATTACCTGGGGACCGTTACGCACAGCTAGTGCCGCTTGCGGTCTGTGGTTAAACCCACTGCCAGCGTAGTGTCGAGTCTTTAGAGTCCCACACAGAAAGCTTTTCGCCTTTAGGCAAAAGAGTAGAGGTCGCATGGTATTGCGACAGGTCGCATGGTTTTGCGACAGGGTTCGGTCACATCCGTGCACTTGTGCACGTACAGTGTCCGGACAGTTTACACTAGCGGGCTTTGGTTTAAGCCAGATCCTAGTGTACCTTATGGGATTGGATTTATCCAGTTTGCATTCGTGTTTCTCGGAACGCGGATGCGGGTGTGTATGCACAGTTGACAGGGAGGCAGAGGCAGCGGATTCTCATTAGGGTTGTTGACAGTTGACCGTTGACTTTTTGACTTTTTGCTCAACCCTAATGAGAATATGATATGCGATTAACTATTATATTAATTAAGTATTATGGTGACTTAGTTGTTGACTTTTGTTGACCTTGTTGACTTGTTGACTTTTGTTGACTTGTTGACTTTGTTGACCGGTTGACTAGGCTTGACTAGTTGACCATCATGATAACCATGGTTATCATTTCATGCCAAAGACTTTTACTTGCTTGTTCTTTTGAGTAAAATGAGTGCATGACATGATAAGGTTATGGTTGCTTCAACCATCACATAAGACTTTTGTTGATATGATGAGTTATCATTGCTTTGGATTATGAGAGGGTGAGAGACAAAATACTTGCTCATTCTTTCTTGCTCATTCTCTCTCTTGTTCTTGAGCTCTCCTCTTGCTCTCACCCTCAACCTCTTGCTCCCTCTCTTGATCTATGGTTCTCTTGTCTCATGAGTTGAGAATCAAGAACCATAGATAAAATCCCATTCTATTTCCTCTCTACTCATTCTAGTTCACTAGGTTTAGCAAACCAAGTGAACTAGTTTCTTCAAAGAACGAAGAAGGAGCTAAAGGTTGGAGCTTTCAAGTGGATCTATCTTCGGCGTACGGAGACAACGAGAAGGAGCCATCGAACCACCATCGGAGCTTGAAGAGAAGGAGTTCAAGTTTAGGTATAACCATCTTCATCCGAGTAGCTAAATATCTTTAGCTTAGTTTGCTAGTTTTAGTTTAGGTAAAGATCCCGACCTAGCTTAGTCCATGTTGCCTCTTGCGTTAAAATTTTGATTTTATACCGTTTCCGCCTCCCCGTAAGAACCGGGGGTCGCAACGTGGACTTACAGTGGTATCAGAGCCTAACTAAACTTAAACTAGCTTGGTAGTGAAGTGTAACGAAGTTCGGAACCGGAAAAATCCAAAAACCAAACTTTTACAAAAACTGAGTTTCTGTTGAAATTTTTTTGGCTCAAAATGAAAAACTTTACACTTGTAAATTCGGCTCAGGGTTTTGTGTGAACACCCAAGAAAAAAGATACAGTAATTCGTCCAAACCGCCGCCCTTCCGCCGCGCGAGCTAGGCATCCGCCGCGGAAGCGCCGCGCTTTGTCGTCTTCTGTGCATCGTTTTTCGTGCAGTGTGTGTCTGTGTTGGTTTTGGGATTTTTTTAAATATATTATATGTGCCCAGATTTTCCAGAAAAGAAATTTCCTTTTAGGGTCCTATAATTCCGTATTTTTCCGAACTTCACTGCACTTTGACTATGATGGTTATATCTGTGATGTTTGCATGTATTGAACGTCGGCTAATCGCTATAAGTCGATTGGTCGGGGTTATACATGATCTGTGTTTGATGCTGGAATGTGTATATAAATATGTTGGATTGTCGCGGGTGAATAGCCGGGGGTTGTGAGACGAGAGTTTTCTTTTCTTGCCATTCATGTAAATTTGTAAATTGATGTAATTTATTTGTATGGCCGCACAACCGGGTCGGGGTTGTAGCCGTCATTGTATAATTTCTTTTTACTGTTTTTGCTCCTAGGATAGACCCATGGAGGGGTGCACAAACTACCGGGTATGCCGAAGTGTCGAGTGTCCTACTCATGGAGATGAGGGAGGTTGCTACGCTTCGGGTACTTGGCGGGTAGTTTGCCGCACCCGTAGGGGTCTTGGGTGGGGTTTTGGCTATTCACCGCGACCGTGTAATCTGTTTTTGTTACAGGCTCGTACAAATTACAGATTCCTAGTATATCCAATGTATTTATCTGTGATCTGAAATGTTTATCATTGCAGTATATCTATATATGATATTATTTAGGCGTTGCTTATGTTTTTCAGACGCGCTAGCCCAGCCCCCGCTCTGTCGTTAGTTAAGTAACCTAACGGGTAATGACGGGGCCCAGTGGCGAATGCGAATGGCATAAGTGTACGTCATATTTTGGTTGTTTTCTGCAATGGTAGGTTTAAATGATGGGACGCATTAAAAGAACTAATGCAAGAATATCACGCATTAAATGAACTAATGCAAGATAATAAACCAAGTTAAAGTCGTTGGAACACTTTCGAAAAACCACTCGGTTCTTTTCAAAACAACTTTTAAAATACGGAGTTTGAGCCACTCCATTTAAAAGCTATCTCGTTCCATCGACTAAATCAAGTTCACTACGTTCACGGTTTTGCCAAAACCATTCGTAGCCCTCCGTCGTTTCACATGAATAGTCAATAGTATTCAAGCTGTGTTTGTTGGCCAAAGTCAAGGCATAGTGATTGGTAGCTATTGGGTATTCATGTGCAGCATAGATAGATGCGTTGGTTTGGAACAGTCGTACTGCCTTGTTGGCCAAAGTCAAGGATATGTGCGGGTGGATTCAAATTAACCTGGACAACGACGGGTAGAACTTGACATGTGACTTATGATTTGTTGGCCAAAGTCAAGGTCATAAGAGCATGGGGCAAAAATCCACATCGGGAGTTTCATAAGCACTGAAACTTGCTAGATTTGCATACCATTTGGAGTGTGATGATTCTGGTAGGATTCCTTCAGTTTCGTCACGCGATGATATTTGGATCCCGATCCTACTGTGAGTATATGCTACTCCTCGGGAAATTTCTCACTAATCGATCAATGCTATAAACCTAGTAGGTGCCTAGAAAGGTGTTAGCGGGGCTACGCCCCCAGGGAAAAGAGGTTCTATAATTAAGGAACTTCACGAAAGCGTTGGAAAACCTCCCTCGAAGTACCGACACCGGCCTGGCTGAACGGTTAAGCAAGTATTGTACGGTGGGATTGATCTTGACTAATTCTTCCTTTATGGTTTGAGGAGGGATTCGAGAAACAGTGGGAGCCATCCTGTTTAGAAAAACTAAAAACCACTCTAAACTTGCAAGAGCATCATGCTGAGTGTTTCTTCTTCTCTCTCCTAATTGCAGCGACCAATCAACATGACTGGACTTAAGTTACTCCTAGATAAAAACAAACTGACAGGGCCAAACTACAAAGATTGGCTCAGGAATGTCAAGATAGCAATCACTTATGACAAGCTGGGGTATCTTCTTACCACCAAAGCTCCCCCTGTCCCTGGTCCAACTTCCAGTGTCGCGGATAAGGAAATCCGCAAGACTTGGGAGATTGATAGCGCGAAGGCCAAGTGCCTCCTGCTTGCCTCGATGGACAACGAACATCAGAGGAGGCATGAGAATATGGACATGGAGTCCATATTGCTCCATACAAAAGAACTGTATGGAGAGCAATCACGTATCGCAAGATACGAAGCGTCGAAAAAGTTATTTTCGACAAGAATGGCCGTCGGATCATCAGTAGCCGAGCACGTGCTAAAGATGATCGGCTTCATTGAGGAGCTCGCTGACCTAGGGATCACATTGGAGAGTGAGCTATATACGGATATAGTTCTCCAGTCCCTTCCTTCCACTTACGCCCAGTTTATACTGAACTTCAACTTACAAGAAAAGGAGGTTGAACTTTCAGAGCTCCTCAACATGCTGAGGAGCGCAGAGGGCACCCTACAGAAAGGTAGGGATACATCCACTTTGTTTGTAGGAGGATCATCTTCTTCTAGGTCCAAGGCGAAAGCCAAGGGAAAGAAGAGGAAAGCCCCCGCCAAACCAAGGGGCGGTGTTAGTAAAGTGGATACGAAGGGAAAAGGCAAAGCAACAAAGATAGCGGGGAAGCTTGTGGATAAGGAAGAATGCTTCTATTGTCATAAGAAAGGACACTGGAAGAATGATTGCAGGGCCTGGAAGGCCAGAACACAGGAATTGAAGCAGGTTGCAGCTTCAGCTTCAGGTGTGTATGTTATTGAAAACTGTCTTTCAATAAACTCTACTTCCTGGGTATTGGATACCGTATCAGGATCTCATATCTGTAATTCTTTGCAGGCGTTGAGAAACCGTAGTGTTTTGAAAGCAGGTGACATGACCCTCAGAGTTGCAAACGGAGCTAGCATGGATGCTAAAGCCGTGGGGGACTATCACCTGGGAATGTCAGATGGACATGTTTTGGTTTTGCGTAATTGCTTTTTTGTACCCAACGCAACTTGTAATATCATTTCTGTATCTTTAGTTTCTAAAGAAGGTTATGAATTTGCGTTTGTAAGTAATGTTGTAAACATTCACCTTAATCAAGTATTGATTGGGTCAGGTACTCTGAGTAATGGTATATACGTGTTAAACCAACCACAGATTTTTAATGTCCAGAATACACACAAAAGAAAGTCTCCAGAAATAAATCAGACTTTCTTATGGCATTGTAGATTGGGTCACATCAATGAGAGAAGGTTGACGAAGTTACATACAGAAGGGTATTTGAATGCGTTCGAATATCAGTCGTATGCCACTTGTCAATCCTGTCTCAAGGGAAAGATGACAAAGACTCCGTTTACTGGACATGGAGTAAGAGCGAGCGAGCTCTTGGGACTCGTACACAGTGACGTGTGCGGTCCAATGTCTACACATGCCCGAAGCGGACATTCTTACTTCATTACTTTTACGGATGACTTCTCAAGGTACGGTTATGTCTTCTTAATGAAACATAAGTCCGAGGCCTTTGGAAAATTCCAGGAGTATAAGAATGAAGTAGAGAAACAGACCGGCAAAAGTATTAAGATTCTAAGATCGGATCGAGGTGGAGAATACTTAAGTGCCGAGTTCCTGGACTATTTAAAAGAGAACGGAATTCTCTCTCAGCTTACTCCTCCATACACCCCGCAACATAACGGTGTATCGGAGAGACGGAACCGCACCCTATTGGATATGGTGCGGTCCATGATGGGTAATGCTGAGTTACCGCGATCATTCTGGGGGTATGCGCTAGAATCAGCAGCGTACCTTTTGAACCGAGTTCCGACTAAGACTGTGCCTTCCACACCATATGAAATGTGGTGTGGGAAGAGACCCTATCTTAAGCACATTAAGACATGGGGATGTCCGGCTTTTGTCAAAAAGCAGCATGCGGACAAGCTCGAGGCACTCTCAGTACAGTGCAAGTTTGTGGGGTATCCAAAGAACTCAAAAGGATATTTCTTCTACTGTGAAGAGGAACAAAAAGTTTTTGTTTCTCGTCATGCCTACTTCTTGGAAACTGAGTTTTTGGAAAACCAGATAAGTGGGAGCACAGTAGAACTGGAAGAAATTCCAGAACCACGGACTGTTACTGAAGGTTTAGTGGAACCAGAAGGTTCGGAAGAACAGGACATTCCTACGCCGCTCCGCAGAAGTAGTAGGCAGTCTCATCCGCCCGAGAGATACTACGGTTTTCTCATAGACGGGGATAGAGAGGATTGCATCATAGATTATGATGAGCCTACTAGCTTCCAGCAGGCCGTTCAGAGCGTTGACTCAGTGAAATGGCTGGATGCAATGCGGACCGAAATGGAGTCCATGTACACCAACAAGGTATGGACGTTGGACATTGCTCCAGACGGGGTAAAACCCGTAGGATGCAAGTGGATCTTCAAAAGGAAGATTGGTGTAGATGGACAGGTTGAGACCTATAAAGCTAGGCTGGTAGCAAAGGGTTTTCGTCAACGACCTGGCTTGGACTACGACGAAACCTTTTCTCTAGTAGCCATACTGAAATCCATTCGGATCCTTCTTGCCATTGCTGCCTTCCACGATTATGAGATCTGGCAAATGGACGTAAAGACAGCTTTTCTAAATGGAAATTTAGAGGAGTGTGTCTATATGGACCAGCCAGAGGGTTTCATTCAGAGTGGGAGCAGCGGAAAGGTGTGCAAGTTGCTTAAGTCCATCTATGGACTAAAGCAGGCATCGCGGAGTTGGAACATCTGCTTTGATGAGACGGTCAAAGAATTTGGCTTTATCAAAAATCCAGATGAACCATGCATCTATAGTAGATTTGTAGCGAGAACTGTAGTATTCCTCGTTTTGTACGTGGATGACATTCTCTTAATAGGAAATGACATTCCTATGCTATAATCTGTCAAGGGGTTCTTGTCACACAGGTTCTCCATGAAAGACCTGGGTGATGCCTCATACATTCTGGGTATCCGGATCTACCGTGACAGATCCAAGAGGATATTAGGACTTTCACAGTCCAGGTACATCGACACCATACTGAAGAGGTTCAGTATGGAAGATTCCAAGCGCGGTAACCTACCGGCTTGTCACGGGATCACCCTCTCTAAAGAGATGTCTCCCAAGACTGATTTGGAGAGGGATCGCATGTCTATTATACCCTACGCTTCTGCGGTAGGCTCTATAATGTATGCGATGTTGTGTACCAGACCGGATGTAGCTTATGCACTGAGTGTGGTAAGCCGGTATCAGTCTAACCCAGGGGAGAAACACTGGATAGCGGTAAAGAACATTCTCAAGTACCTGAGAAGGACTAAGGAGATGTTCTTGGTGTATGGCGGAAAAGACCTCCAGATCGAGGCCTTTGCTGACTCCAGCTTCCAGAGTGACAAGGATGATTCCAAGTCCATGTCGGGTTTTGTCTTTACCCTCAATGGAGGGGCGGTGTGTTGGAAGAGTTCCAAACAGGAAACCGTTGCAGACTCGACGATGGAAGCGGAATACATCGCTGCATCTGATGCCGCAAAAGAAGCTGTCTGGATGAGAAAGTTCCTGAAAGAACTTCAGGTGGTTCCGTCCATTGTTGATCCAATACCTCTGTATTGCGACAACAACGGGGCTATAGCTTTAGCGAAGGAACCCAGGTCCCATCAGAGATCCAGGCACATCTTGAGGCGGTATCACCTGATCAGGGAGATCGTAGATCGCCAGGAGATCGAGGTTCGGAGAGTCGCTTCAGAAGATAACACTGCAGATCCATTCACCAAGGCCCTGCCCCAGACTCAGTTCGAGCGGCTGATCGAGATGATAGGTCTTCGATACGCCAGTACATGGCCTTAGTGCAAGTGGGAGATTGTTAGTGTATATGCCCTAGAGGCCATTACTGTATCATACTAGTTTGTATATTACTTAATGGATGCTTGGGATATTCACCTTGTATATACAATCTTGCTCAAAATAGTAGTATGCTACTTGGTTTGTTTCTACTTCAATGTGTACATGTGTTTATTTTAGTATATCGCCTATACACATTAGTAGAGCCCTTAGGATCTTTGCTTGATTACCAGCGATGTGATGGCCGTCACACTAGTGGGGCTGGGTAATCTATAAGCACATCCTTATGCAGGTCCCTGGTCGCAGGACTATCGAGACAGGGCATCGATACTCCGGAGTAGACCAGCGCATGCGCTTCTCATCCCAGTGTGGGAGACGGTCTGTCCCACAGCCGTCAGTACGTCGTACTTGAGATAGTATGCGGGTGCTCGTTAGGTTACGGGTACACTGGACAGGACTCGTCGGGAACTGACTAGTTGGTATTATACCTATCGTCAGTTATCAGTTCCCAGGTGACATGAGTACAGCTTAGTCCGCTGACTTGACACTGTCACTTCGCCTCGGGTGTGTTCCCACTGTACTTTGATCACTACCCTACCACGGCTCAAAGGAGTCGTGCAAACAGGTAGTGGTTGGGTGCAGTCCCGAAGCACTTGGAGGCAGTGACGGTTAGACAGGATTCGTCTCTCCCGGTATTGGGGGTTGACATCGCGCTGTGTCTAGGAGAGCCATTACACGAGTAGTCCCTGGCCAGGGCAAACGAGATATACTGGTAGGTTTCCAGCGTTATCTCAGGGTGTTTTGGGCTTCGCTCCGGCACGACTTGTACCGCTATTGGGGGACTGACGTTTACCGCCCCCTAGGCCCGCCATGCGATGTATCAGACGAACAGACCGGACTGTATGGAGAATGTCACACTCAGGCTCAGTAGGAGTTCAGATGGGTTTCGCCTCGTCGGTCTTCTTGTCGGCATTACCTGGGGACCGTTACGCACAGCTAGTGCCGCTTGCGGTCTGTGGTTAAACCCACTGCCAGCGTAGTGTCGAGTCTTTAGAGTCCCACACAGAAAGCTTTTCGCCTTTAGGCAAAAGAGTAGAGGTCGCATGGTATTGCGACAGGTCGCATGGTTTTGCGACAGGGTTCGGTCACATCCGTGCATTTGTGCACGTACAGTGTCCGGACAGTTTACACTAGCGGGCTTTGGTTTAAGCCAGATCCTAGTGTACCTTATGGGATTGGATTTATCCAGTTTGCATTCGTGTTTCTCGGAACGCGGATGCGGGTGTGTATGCACAGTTGACAGGGAGGCAGAGGCAGCGGATTCTCATTAGGGTTGTTGACAGTTGACCGTTGACTTTTTGACTTTTTGCTCAACCCTAATGAGAATATGATATGCGATTAACTATTATATTAATTAAGTATTATGGTGACTTGGTTGTTGACTTTTGTTGACCTTGTTGACTTGTTGACTTTTGTTGACTTGTTGACTTTGTTGACCGGTTGACTAGGCTTGACTAGTTGACCATCATGATAACCATGGTTATCATTTCTTGCCAAAGACTTTTACTTGCTTGTTCTTTTGAGTAAAATGAGTGCATGACATGATAAGGTTATGGTTGCTTCAACCATCACATAAGACTTTTGTTGATATGATGAGTTATCATTGCTTTGGATTATGAGAGGGTGAGAGACAAAATACTTGCTCATTCTTTCTTGCTCATTCTCTCTCTTGTTCTTGAGCTCTCCTCTTGCTCTCACCCTCAACCTCTTGCTCCCTCTCTTGATCTATGGTTCTCTTGTCTCATGAGTTGAGAATCAAGAACCATAGATAAAATCCCATTCTATTTCCTCTCTACTCATTCTAGTTCACTAGGTTTAGCAAACCAAGTGAACTAGTTTCTTCAAAGAACGAAGAAGGAGCTAAAGGTTGGAGCTTTCAAGTGGATCTATCTTCGGCGTACGGAGACAACGAGAAGGAGCCATCGAACCACCATCGGAGCTTGAAGAGAAGGAGTTCAAGTTTAGGTATAACCATCTTCATCCGAGTAGCTAAATATCTTTAGCTTAGTTTGCTAGTTTTAGTTTAGGTAAAGATCCCGACCTAGCTTAGTCCATGTTGCCTCTTGCGTTAAAATTTTGATTTTATACCGTTTCCGCCTCCCCGTAAGAACCGGGGGTCGCAACGTGGACTTACAGAAGTAACACGAGAAGATGGATGTACAATCCATCTTTCTCCATACAGAGGACATGTATGGGGAGAAATCTCGTGCCCTGCGTTACGAGGCCTCAAGAAAGTTGTTTTAGATGATAATGGCTACTGGCACATCTGTAGGTGATCATGTGCTGAAGATGATAGGACTCATTGAAGAACAAGAGGACCTGGGATGGAAGATCGAAAATGAACAATTTGCTGATATAGTTCTACAGTCTCCCCCCTGCCTATTGATCAGTCGAAAATAGTGCATTCTTTACACGGTAATTTCCCTACTCTTATCATTCATTTAAGGGTGTTTATTGTAAATATAACACGGATTACGAATTCATATGGTAAATAACAAATAACCTGTGTTATAGTTATAATCGACATTCTAAAGGGAAATTAAGTGTTTATTACTACTCGCGTGATTTATGTATATCAACCCTTGTCTCAAGATTGTGTGCAGGAATTTCTCCAGGTAAAATAGCCGGAATTGCTAAAAAGTGCTGATAAAATACATCAAGTCTTTGACCTGAGATCTGGCAGTAAAACAAGAAAGAATAAAGGATTCCAGACATTCCATCAAGACCCAAATATCAATACATAACAGCCCAGAGAAAACCATAAACCGAGCTCTCCACATGGCCGCGGATCCGCGGCCGAGTTGCCGCGGATCCGCGGCTCTCTTGACACATCATCAACTGCAATTTCCTCCACGTGTCTCCCTGTAATGGCCTCACTTCTAGAAGACTTCCAAAGTGCACGTGGCTTTATCCAGAAGGTTCGGCCTAACAACCTAACCCTAGAATATTCCTTATTCTAGAACATTCCCTCCAACAAACTTCTTCTAGAAGACTCTCTCTAACAACCTAGATTTAGAGGGAAGATTCAAATGAGGTGGTAATAAAAAGAGATCTAGATCTAGGGTTTGGGTTGTTCATCATTTGAGAAAAAATTCTAGTGAGATCCAAATAATTCTAAGCAAATTGAGTGACACAATTTGATACAAATCAAGATTCATTGAGTTCAAAACCGAGCAAGCATCCACGAGCCTTTTAAAGCAACGCCGATCTTCAACCGAGCATGAGATCTACGACGATCCGCGACTCAAGAAGACGATGCGAAGCTAGTTCGATGATTGTAGTTCCTCCTCAATTCTTGTAGTTTTTGAGTGTATTGCAACGAAACATCGAATAATAAAAGGTGAAGATCTTTATTCTTGCTTTCTATTCATTCTCGCATTATGATATTCTTAGTTTTTGATTGCTTTATAATGATGCGTGAGTAAACTCCGCTTGTATCGGAATCGAAAGAATAGGTAGATGATGTTGATGAATTCTTGAACGATTCTTAAGTCTTATGAGTTTTGTAAACCCTAGGAAATTGAATAGTTGATGACCTAGTTTTGAGCGAGATGCTTTCTTGAATGTTTTCGCTCTAAATTAGAGATCAACAATCGATGATTGAATTTCCTAGAGGCTAGAATTTGAATGCTAACTAACGAAAGGATAAGGGATGAGGATGAAGAAACCCTAGTTTCTTTACTAGATTCCTAAACCTCGTTGATTGTCATCGATCTTGCAACAAATGTTCAATAGATAAGAATTTGTAATTATAAGCATCAATCATCACTATCGATTCGATTGATTCCGACAAGCCTCTCTTCAAATCTTGATAATTCAAACGATTTGGATATTTTTTCTTGATTTTTATCATTTCTTGATTTTAGATCTAATTCGTGATGATTCTTGGAATTAAATTTCACAATTATTGAATCATTTTCTTTTCTCTTTTAATTTTCAACTCAACTAAAACGACTACGAACAAATCACACTTTCCCTGTGGACGATCCGCACTCACTAAACAATCCTACAAAAGACACCGATTATTGATTGCGGTTATTATAAATTTCTTTGGTTGTGATCTTTTACATATTTTCAAAACACGACACGGAATTTTAGATCAATCAAATGGCGCCGTTGCCGGGGATCGTGTGCTAATTTGTTCGTTTTTGTAATTTGAGTTGGAAAATTTATTATTCCATCGGTTTTTTAGATCAAAATTCGTAACAAGCGCTTAACGATTTGTTGTGATTTGTTGCAAGGAGATCTGGAATCTCTGGAGCGAGAGGAAAAATTTTCAGAGAATTGCAGAGAGCTCAGGAAGTGAACAGGAGCAGTCGCTGAAGTTTTTGTGCAGAGATCTCATCACCAGACCGCTGAACCGCGGCCATTACCATCATTCTGCGGCGGATCCGCGGTGCTTTGAAGGCTTCACTGTTTCAAAAATTTCTAGGTATCTCTCTGTCTTTCTTATCTCCTCCCTCATCTGCTCCATTAACCAATTCTCTGCAGGTTTCTTTGCAAAAATTCGCAGCGCGCTAAGAAGAAAATTTGTTGTGTATTTGATTGTGGTTGTTTGCATATATTTTAACATGGAAATTAAAGGCACGACAAAAATTCAAATTAGGTCGGGATTTCATTACCCGTCCTAAGCCCCAAAATTCACAAACTTGCATCCGCATAACCCTCATTAACTAAAAGAAATCTAGACAAGACTCTAAGGACCGTCGCACTCATTTAGGACAGAAGGAGGTCGTGGGTAATCTACTGTTTATCCGCGTTTCTTTTTTGTTGTCTAGGCAAGTGTGTCTAAGGCAAGTGGTTACTTAATTAGGCCCACTACTTACGTAGTGGAGAACCTCCCACTTACTTGGCACTTACCTGGCCATAGAAAGGGCAAAGAGGCGGTAGAGGATCTATCTTGCGACTTGTCTTCTGCAAGTCTAGGAGCGGTCTAGAGCCTTGACCTAGGTGACCACTAGATTTAGGGTTGCTTGTGCATTGTTTGTGTGAATTTTTCAAAATTCCATATTTTTTCAAACCAAACACCAATTTATCTTTTCCTTAATTATCATTTAACGCTGCCACTTGTGCTATACCATTTAGTGCATGCTCGGCTGGACACGGGATTCTAGTGCCTGACTTGTCCGCGTTCCTCCTACCGACTCCGAAGTCGGTAATTCTACGTCTACTTTTTCTACACCCACTACCGCACCCATTTCGATGGACGGTTCTCCATCGAACTTCTTTAACACTATTCTGGCACCATCCGCAGGTGCGCAGAATCCGTCCCGCATATCTCTCCAAGAGAGATGCTACCCTATGCGAGGTCCTCTTTCAACCTGTCTCACCATTCCACCAGCCAATGGGGACAATTTTGAAATCAAACCCCAATACATCAATCTTTTACCCAAATATCACGGTCTCGAGTCTGAAGACGCATATGTCTTTATCACCAAATTTGAAAATGTATGCGCGATGATGGGTACTTCACAGCTTTCTGTGGATGCTATGAGATTGCGTCTTCTTCCATTTACTATGTGCGATATAGCCGAGAAGTGGCTATACAACACTGCCGCACATTCCATTTCAAACTGGGGAGAATTCGTAACAGCATTCCTTAAGAAATTCTACCCTAATCATAAGACAGCTCGAGTCCATAGCGAAATAAATCAATTTACCCAGCTTCCAAATGAACCATTCTCGAAGTGTTTTGAACGCTTCAAGGATCTGTTGGTTCAATGTCCACATTATGGAATCCCGAGATGGGATCTGTGCAGAATCATTTATGAGGGCATTAATGTAAGTCGACGTTGTACACCCCACGACTTGCGGGGAGGCGGAAATATGAAAAACAATCATTTTGTTTGAAGCAACATCGACTAACCGAAAGGATCTTTGCTAAACTATAACTAACACTAACATAGCAGTTGTTAACTACTATGACAAGAGATTATACCTAATGAACCTAGTCCTTCGTCTTCTCGTTATCCACTTCCTCGTCGGCCTCCTTATGTAATAGACGATCCACCCGAGAGCTTCTACTCCAAGCTTTGCCTCTAATCTTGAGGTAACTAGGTTTCTTTAGTTGCTAATCAAAGTCACCTAGATGATATAGAGTATGGTTATGGATTAAATAGTCTAGCTAATCCTTGATCTCAACACATGAGAGGGTAGTATTAGGGTTTGAAGAGAGAGAGCTTGAGGAGAGAGAAGGTGAGCAAGATTATGATGAAATTGTTTCTCACTTCTAATATATCATGAAGCATAAAGAAAATCAAATAAATAAATCTAAATGATTTATCATCATGCTTCATTTAATATATGCAATAAATCATCAAGTGAGTCATTAAGCAATAAATGCTTCATTAACTCACTTGAATGATTCATCTAATGAGTCACAAATGCATTTAATGTAAATGCCACCTAAACCCTCAAGTCACCATACTTCTAGAAGCTTCCCGCCAAATTACGAGAACGCCCCTCCTATCCGTGAAAACACGGAAAAACTTTAGACTGTATAAATCCAATAATCCGATACTAGAACCTGGCTTAAACCAAAGCCGGCTAGTAAAAACTGTCCGAACATCATACGTGCGTTTAAACACGTATGCGTCCGAACCCTTGTCGTAAAACCATACGACCTCTATATCGTTTCGCCTGGAGCATGGAAACTCTCTGTGTAGGACTCTAAAGACTCGACTACTACACTGGAAGTGGGTTTAACCACAGACCGCAAGCGGCACTAGCTGTACGTAACGGTCCCCAGGTAGATGTCGATAAGAAGGCCGATGAGGAAACCCATCCGAACTCCTACTTAGCCTGATGTGACAATCTCCGTACAGTCCGGTCTGTTCATCTAGGACTATCGCATATTGGGCCTAGGGAGGCGGCAAGCGTCAGTCCCTTAAAAGCGGTATAAGTCGTGTCGGAGTGAAGCCCATTACACCTTGAGAAACTACTGGAACCTACCAGTAAATCTCGCTTGCCCTGGCCAGGGACTTTGCGTAATGGCTCTCTGACAAAGCGCGATATCAACTACCAATACCGGGATAGACGAATCTTGTCTAACCGCCACTGCCTCCAAGTGCTCGGGACTGCACCCAACTGCTACCTGTTTGCACGACTCCTTTGACCCGTGGTAGGATAGCAATCTAAGAACAGTGGGACACACTCGAGGCGAAGTAGTAGTGTCAAGTCTGTGGATTATGCTATACTCATGTCACCTGGGAACTGTTAACTGATGACGGGTATAATACCAACCAACAATTTCCTGCGAGTCCTGTCCGGTGTACTCATAACCCAACGAGCACCTGTATACTATCTCCAGTACAGCATACTGATGGCTGTAGGACAGACCATCTCCCCAACTGGGATGAGAAGTGTACACACTAGTCTTCTCCGGAGTATCGATGCCCTGTCTCGATAATCCTACGACTAGGGACCTGAAAAAGGATGTGCTTGTAGACTACCCAGCCCGCACTAGTGCGGCTGCCATCACAACGCTGGTAGTCAAGAAAGATTCTAAGGGCTCTATCAATATGTACACACATATTAAGATAGATAAAACCAAGTAGCATACTACCATGTTTAGCAAAATTGTTATATAACTGTGAATATCCCAAGCTTCCATTAAGTAATATACAAGCTAGTATGATACAATAATGGCTCCTAGGGCATATACACTAACAATCTCCCACTTGCACTAGGGCCATGTACTGGCATATCGAAGACCGATCATCTCGAGTAGCCTCTCGAACTGAATCTGAGGTAAGGCCTTTGTGAATGGATCAGCAATGTTATCCTCTATAGCAACTCTCCGGACCTCGATCTCCCGGCGATCAACGATCTCCCTGATCAGGTGATATCGCCTTAAGATGTGTCTGGACTTCTGATGGGACCTTGGTTCCTTTGCTAAAGCTATAGCTCCGTTGTTGTCACAATACAGTGGTATTGGATCAACAATGGTAGGAACCACTTGAAGTTCTGTTAGGAACTTCTTCATCCAGACCGCTTCTTTTGCGGCATCGCAAGCAGCAATATACTCCTCTTCCATCGTCGAGTCAGCAACGGTGTCCTGCTTGGAACTCTTCCAGTACACCGCCCCTCCATTGAGGGTAAAGACATAACCTGACATGGACTTGGAATCGTCCTTATCACTCTGGAAGCCGGAATCAGCAAAGGCCTCGATCTTGAGGTCTTTTCCGCCGTAAACCAAGAACATCTCCTTAGTCCTTCTCAGGTACTTGAGAATGTTCTTTACTGCTATCCAGTGATTCTCCCCTGGGTCTGTTTGATACCGGCTTACCACTCTCAGTGCGTAAGCTACATATGGTCGGGTGCACAACATCGCATACATTATAGAGCCTACCGCAGAATCATAAGGTATAATAGACATGCGTTCCCTTTCCAAATCAGTTTTAGGAGACATTTCTTTGGAGAGGGTGATTCCGTGACAAGCCGGTAGATTACCGCGCTTTGAATCTTCCATACTGAATCTTTTCAGTATAGTGTTGATATACCTGGACTGCGAAAGTCCCAACATCCTCTTGGATCTATCACGATAGATCCGGATCCCCAGAATGTAAGAGGCATCACCCAGGTCTTTCATGGAGAACCTGTATGACAAGAATCCATTGACAGATTGTAGAATAGGAATGTCATTTCCTATCAATAGAATGTCATCCACGTATAAGACGAGGAATACAACAGTTCGTGCTATAATTTTACTATATATACATGGTTCATCTGGATTTTTGATAAAGTCATATTTTTTGACCGTTTCATCAAAACAGATGTTCCAACTCCGCGATGCCTGCTTTAGTCCATAAATGGACTTAAGCAACTTACACACTTTCCCGTTGCTCCCACTCTGATTAAAGCCTTCTGGCTGATCCATATAGACGCACTCTTCCAAATTACCATTTAGAAATGCCGTCTTTACGTCCATCTGCCAGATCTCATAATCATAGAAGGCGGCAATAGCAAGAAGGACCCGAATGGATTTGAGCATAGCCACTGGAGAAAAAGTCTCATCATAGTCCAAACCAGGTCTTTGACGAAAACCCTTTGCAACAAGTCTAGCCTTATAGGTTTCCACCTGTCCATCTACACCAATCTTTTTCTTGAAGATCCATTTGCATCCTATGGGTTTTACCCCATCTGGAGCAAAGTTCAAAGTCCATACTTTGTTGGTGTACATGGACTCCATTTCGGTCCGCATTGCATCTAGCCATCGTACCGAGTCACCGCTCTGGATGGCTTGCTGGAAGCTAGTAGGTTCATTATCATCAATGGCGCAATCCTCTCTATCCCCATCTATGAGAAAACTGTAGTATCTCTCAGGCGGATGAGACGGCCTACTACTCCTGCAGAGGGGTGCGGGAATGTCCTGTTCTTCTTGAACTACTGGTCTTACCAAACATTCAGTAGTAGTTTGTGGTTCTGGAATTTCTTCCAGTTCTATTTCGCTCCCACTTGTTTCCTTTTCTATAAACTGCTGTTCTAGAAAATGGGCATTACGAGAAACAAAAACCTTTTGTTCCTCTGCGTAATAGAAATAATATCCCTTAGAGTTCTTTGGATATCCCACAAACTTACACTTTACTGATCGTGCCTTGAGCTTGTCCACATGCTGCTTTTTAACAAAAGCTGGACATCCCCATATCTTCATATGCTGAAGATAGGGTTTCTTCCCACTCCACATCTGATATGGCGTGGTAGGCACAGTCTTGGTAGGAACCCTGTTTAGAAGATATGTCGCTAATTCTAGCGTATAACCCCAGAAAGATCGCAGTAACTCAGCATTACTCATCATGGAACGTACCATATCCAATAGGGTTCGATTCCGTCTCTCCGATACACCGTTATGCTGTGGAGTGTATGGAGGAGTAAGCTGAGAGAGAATTCCTTTCTCTTTTAGGTAACCTAGGAACTCGGCACTTAAGTATTCACCACCTCGATCAGATCTCAGTGTCTTGATACTTTTGCCTGTTTGGTTTTCTACTTCATTCTTATACTCTTGGAATTTCTCAAAAGCCTCGGATTTATGTTTCATCAAAAAAATGAATCCGTACCTAGAGTAATCATCCGTAAAAGTAATGAAATAGGAAAAACCACCTCTTGCATGTGTAGACATTGGACCACATACATCGCTGTGTATGAGTCCTAAGAGCTCGCTCGCTCTTACTCCATGTCCAGTGAATGGAGTCTTTGCCATCTTTCCTTTGAGACATGATTGACAAGTGGCATAAGTTTGATATTCAAATGAATCCAAATATCCTTCTCTATATAACTTAGTTAACATTGTCTCATTGATGTGACCCAGTCTACAATGCCATAAGAAAGCCTTATTTAAATCTGGAGACTTTCTTTTTAGTGTGTTCTGGACATTGAAAATCTGTAATTGGTTTAAGACATATATATCGTTATCCAATGTACCGGACCCAATCAAACTATGATTAAGGTGGATGTTAACAACATCGCTTATAAACGTGAAATCATAACCTTTATTTGATAACAAGGAAACTGATATGATATTACACGTTAAATTAGGTACACAAAAACAGTTATGTAAAACCAAAATATGTCCACTCGTCTATCCCAGGTAATAATCCCCTACGGACATAACTCCCACGCTAGCTCCGTTAGCAACCATCAGGGTCATATCACCAACCTTCAGCACTCTACGGTTTCTCAGTGCCTGCAATGAATTGCATATATGAGATCCTGATCCGGTATCCAATATCCAGAAAGTAGAGTTGATTGACAGACAATTCTCAATTACAAACACACCTGAAGTCGAAGCCACAGCTTGCTTCGGTTCCTGGTTCTTGGTGTTCCACGCCTTGCAATCTTTCCTCCAGTGCCCTTTCCTATGACAATAGAAGCACTCATCCTTGGCCACTACTGGCACCGCGATCTTTTTCTTTCCCTTCGCTCCCACCTTACTTACACCTCCTCTAGGTTTGGTGGCGGCCTTATTCTTCCTTCCTTTGGCCTTAGCCTTGGACCCGGAAGAAGAAGCACCGCGAACAAACATAGTGTGTGTTTCCCTTGCCTTCTGCAAGGTGCCCTCTGCACTCCTCAACATGTTAAGGAGTTCTGAAAGTTCAACTTCTTTTCTTTGAATTTTGAAATTCAGAATAAACTGGGCGTACGTGGAAGGGAGGGACTGGAGAATCAGGTCTGTATAAAGCTCATTATCCAAAGTTGTCCCAAGGTCTGCGAGCTCTTCTATATAGCCAATCATCTTTAGGACATGTTCTCCTACCGATGATCCGACGGCCAACCTCGCTTGAAACAGGTTCTTTGAGGACTCGTATCTTGCTATACGAGATTGCTCTCCATAAAGTTCCTTTGTATGGAGAATTATGGCATCAAGATCCATATCCTCGTGCCTCCTCTGATGTTCATTATTCATCGAGGCAAGCACGATGCACTTGGCCTTCGCGCAATCAAACTCCCAGGTTTTGCGGATTTCCTTATCTGCATTACTGGATTTGGGACCAGGGACAACAGGTGCCTTAGCAGTGAGGACATACTCCAATCTGTCATAAGTCAAAGCCATTTTGACATTCCGCAGCCATTCTTTATAGTTTGACCCTGTCAGTATATTTTTTTCTAATAGTAACTTAAGTCCTGTCATTATCTGGGTCGCTGCAATTAGGAGAGAGAGAGAGAACACTTTTAGCATGATGCTCTTGCAAGTTTAGAGTGGTTTTTAGTTTATCTAAACTGGATGGCTCCCACTGTTTCTCGAATCTCTCCTCAAACCAAAAAGGAAGAACAAGCCAGGACTATTCTCACTGTACAATACTTGCTTAACCATTCAGCCAGGCCAGTGTCGGTACTTCGAGGGAGGCTTTCCAATGCTTTCGCGAAGTTCCTTAATTAAATAACCTCTTTTCTCTGGGGGCGTAGCCCCGCTGACACCTTTCTCGACACCTACTTGGTTTATAGCATTGATCGTTAAGTGACGAATCTCCTGATGAGTAGCATATACTCACAGTAGGATCGGGATCCAAATATCATCGTATGATAATGCTGAAGGAATCCTACCAACATTCATCAAACTCCAAATGGTATGCATCACTTTGCAAATTTCAGTTTCTTTAGAAATTCCCGATATAAATTTTTGCCCCATGCTCTTATGACCTTAGCTTTGGTCAAAATGTCATAAGTCACATGTCAAGTTCTACCCATCATTATCTTGTTAATTTGAACTCATCCGTACATACCCCTGACTTTGGACAAATGATAATACGACTGTCCCAAACTAACTCATCTATCTATGCAACAAATGAATACCCAGCAGCTACCAAACACTATGCCTTGACTTTGGCCAAAATGCATAGCTTGAATACCATTGAATACCCAAATGAAATGATGGAGGGCTACGAATGGTTTTGGCGAAACCGTGAACGTAGTGAACTTGATATGACCGAAGGAACCCTATAGCTTTTAAAAGGAGTGGTTAAAGCTCCGCAATTAAAAAATATCTTCTGTTTTAAAAATAACCGAGTGGTTTCTTTTAAACTGTTCCAACGATTGAACTTTGGTTTATTTTCTTTGCATTATTAATAATGCGTCCCATCAATTAACCTATCATTGCAGAAAATAACGAAAATACAACGTCCTCTTATGCCGTCCGCATTCGCCACCGGGTCCCGTCATCACCCGTTACGTTACTTAACTAACGACAGAGCGGGGGCTGGGCTAGCGCGGGTATAAAACATAAGTGACGTCTAAATAGCTATCATATATAGATATTGTTCATTCGTCTGACGCAATAATAGGCATTCCAGATCACAGATGAACATTATTGGATATGCAAGCAATCCGCGTTTCTTTTGAGCCTGCAACGAAAGACGGATTACACAGTTGTGATGAGTAGCCATTACCCCACCCTAGACCCCTACGGGTACGGCAAACTACACGCCAAGTACCCGAAGTGAAGCTGTCTCCCTCAACAACGTGAGTAGGCCACTAAACACTTCAAAGTACCTGGTAGTTTGTGCACCCCACCTTGGGTCTATCTTAGGAGCAAAAACAGTAAAATGAAATAATACAACGGTGGCTACAACCGCAACCTGGATATGCCCCGCAAAATAATATTACAACATATTACAATTACATCCAATGAATGAATATTAAAAAACATCTCAAACCCCGGCTAATCATCATAAAAATCAAGTTCATAATCACAAACAGTAAAATCATTACAGAAATATGCAACCCCCTGCCAACCGACATACTATAAGTTAGGGGAGGTTTACGAACACATTACATAGTTCATAGATATAATCTAATTAGCAAACATCGTATAATTTCCATCGAGCAAACACTTTAGATTCTACTCCAAAACTTCTCTGTGCACCTGAGACTTGAGCAAAAAATAAACATTCCAGAAAAGAAAAAATATTCACAGAAGAGTTACCGGGGGAAATTGGACTGAATCGGTTTCAACTCAGCCGCGGATCCGCGGCGGATCGGTGGGATCGACCGCGGTTCCACGGCTGTTTGGCCGATTCATGCACCCAATTTTTTCAGTATTCTTATATTTCCCTGCTTGTATTTTTAGAGGTACCTGAAAAATTTTTAGACCTCGTTTTAAGTTCGACAGAAACTTGGTGAATACGATATTTATTCCTGTTCGTTTTGCGTTCGAAATTCTTACAACTTTGCTAATAAGTTAGTTATTGTTTAGCGAGGCTCTGATAACACTGTAAGTCGATGTTGTACACCCCACGACTTGCGGGGAGGCGGAAATTTGAAAAACAATCATTTTGTTTGAAGCAACATCGACTAACCGAAAGGATCTTTGCTAAACTATAACTAACACTAACATAGGAGTTGTTAACTATTATGATAAGAGATTATACCTAATGAACCTAGTCCTTCGTCTTCTCGTGATCCACTTCCTCGTCGGCCTCCTTTATATAATAGACGATCCACCCGAGAGCTTCTACTCCGAGCTTTGCCTCTAATCTTGAGGTAACTAGGTTTCATTAGTTGCTAATAAAAGTCACCTTGATGATATAGAGTATGGTTATGGATTAAATAGTCTAGCTAATCTTTGATCTCAACACATGAGAGGGTAGGATTAGGGTTTGAAGAGAGAGAGCTTGAGGAGAGAGATGGTGAGCAAGATTATGATGAAATTGTTTCTCACATCTAATATATCATGAAGCATAAAGAAAATCAAATAAATAAATCTAAATGATTTTTCGTCATGCTTCATTTAATATATGCAATGAATCATCAAGTGAGTCATTAAGAAATAAATGCTTCATTAACTCACTTGAATGAGTCACAAATGCATTTAATGTAAATGCCACATAAACCCTCAAGTCAACATACTTCTAGAAGCTTCCCGCCAAATTACGAGAATGCCCCTCCTATCCGTGAAAACACGGAAAAACTTTAGACTGTATAATGTAAGTGCACGGCGGCGCCCCGGTCGTCAATCCGACGGCCAAATGCGGAAACAGTGATAAACTTTAATTTTGCGAACTTTGCAAACCGGCACCACCGCTCACTAAACCCCGGATCGGGCCATTAAACTAGTTCTAGCAAAGTAACAAGATAGGGAAGAGATATACCGACTGATCCGAGTCCTCCGGTCTTCATCTCCACTCCGATCTCCTCGCGGAAACTCCGGTCGTCGCCTCCTTGCCGGAAGGGCACCACATCGCCTGTTTCTTTTACGGGCTCCCACCTCAATACCGAGGCAACTCGGGCATGAAGCCGGCAAGTCGACATGCCCAAGATATGCTGTAGAATGTGTAGTGTAGAGGCTATGTCTCACTTTGGGGTTATGTTGCCTTTGATGGAGGTGAAGGAAGGATGAGCTTTTGAGGGAAATGAAGCTATTAATCTTTTTCAAAGAAAATGAGATGATCATATATATCTCCACACAAATGAACCTCTCTCTCTCCCTCATCTAAAATTGGCCGGCCACTTCTTGTGGGGAATGGTGGTGGAGTGTAAAACCAAATACAAGAGGGAGGTGATGGTAGGAGAAAAGAAGTGGTGACCCTAAACAAACATCAACCATGCTTACACCTTAACCTTTCAAATCTCATTTAATGCAAGTAATGGTGCAAATGAAAAGATGCTATCATAATCAATACAATTGCAAGAAACCCCCTCCACAAATGTTATTTGCACAATTGCAAATAACCCCCTCCATCGGAAAAGTCCGGCCGGGAAAGAACAAAGGAAAACCGGCCGGAACGGAATGCAAACTGGCAACTCCAGAAAACTGGTCCCGTAATAAATTACAGGAAAACCCCATACTGTACATACACACCCGCATCTGTATTCCGTCCGGATACAAATGCAAAGAGACAAAATCTACACTGTACTAAACTAGGATCCGGCTTAAACCAAAGCCGGCTAGTAATGTTCGTCCGATCCTGATCCGTGCAATACCGCACGTATCAGATCGAACCCTGCCATATATCCATACGGCCACTAGTACAAACTGTCCGATCCTGATCCGTGCAATACCGCACGTATCTGATCGGACCCTGCCATATCTCCATACGGCCTCTACAGCTTTTCGCCCGAAAGCTGAGTAACTGAATGTGTGGTGGACTCTAAAGAATCGTCAATACTTTGGTTGTGGATTTAACCACTAGCACGTCAGAGGTATAAGCCAATACGTGACGGGCCACCAGCTATTGACTAAAAGGGACGTCGATGAGCGAACTCATCCTGACACCCTACTGAGCCTGTCAGTGACAATATCCGTACAGTCCGGTCCGTTCGTCTATGAGCATCGCATGTCGGGCCTAGGGGGTTGGTAAAAGTCAGACCCCCAAAAGCGGTACAAGTCGTGTCGGAGTGTAGCCCAGAACACCCTGAGATACTACTGGAATACCTACCAGTAAATCTCCTGCCTTGGCCAAGGACTTCGTTTAATGGCTCTCCTAGACACAGCGCGACCTCACCCCCAATACCGGAAGAGACGAAACCCTGAAGATCCGCTCACTGCCTCCATGTGGCTCGGGACTGTACCCAACTAAAACCTGTTTGCACGACTCCTTTGAGCCGTGGTAGGGTAGTAATCAAAGCACAGTGGGAACTCACACGAGACAAATGACGATCCCCAGGTCGATGAACTAACCTGTACACATGTCACCTGGGAACTGCTATCTGACGTCAGGTATAAGACCAACTAGCATGTTCCCGGCGAGTCCTGTCCGGTGTACTCATAACCCAATGAGCACCTGTATACATCTTAGGTGAACCAACTGACACCAGTGGCTTGTGAGACCGGCCACCGCCCCTCGTCGGGGTCTCGACTGTATACACTAGTCTACTCTGGAGAATCGATGCCCTGTCTCGAAACTCCCACGACTAGGGACCTTTTAAGGATGAGCTTATAGACTCCAGCTCTCACTTATATGATCGCCCTCATACCGCTGGCAGCCAAGCAAGAATCCTAGGGGCTCTATCAACGTGCAATAGTGACCTGTCAGGTCACCTAAAGCATTACACGATGATAAAGGTAAACCAGATAGCATACTATCATCTCGAGTAAGACTGTTCTACCAGGATAGGTCCTCCCTCAATCATTGTAATCACGTGCCTGTGATCCAATAATTGACTCTGAGGGCACTATCTCCAACAATCTCCCACTTGCACTCAAGGCTAATTATTGCGATGTCGCATACTCACAGCCCGTGTGATATCGAACACCCAACTCTTCTACTAGTAAGTCTCACAAAGCCTGTTTGCGAAACTCTTGCGTTCGAGGAATAGCCTCAGCGAGTGGATCCGCTCTGAAGTTTCTTTCTATGTCTCTCTCTATATCTCAAGTTCGCGGAGAAAGCCATCTCCCGAAATGAGCAATACCTGTCTTAGACTGTCTGGATGTCTGATGGGACCTAGCTCATAAATGAACTCCAAATCCAAACTTCTCAGACTGTATCGTCAACTGAACTTAATCAGTATCCTGCGCCATGCCTCCCTCTGTATTGCCTTGGATCACCTGTCCAGAATACTGCCCCTCGTCAGAAGGAAAACTATAACTCTGACAACCTCCTTGTCGTCCATGTCACCTTGGAAGCCTGGAATGATAACTGTCTCCCAAATGAGGCTGTCGTTATCATATCCCTAGAACATCCACTTATGTTCTAAAACTGCTTCCGACTGTTTCTCCAGGATTGGATCAATGTCAACTTATTGCATCTTGTGCAAGAATAACATCTGGTGTGGTACTTGACATCACATGATTGACTCAATTGCCTAAGCAAGTGATCTGCCAATCTTGCACATCCCTCTCTACTTTAGTCTATAAGACACCTTTAGAGAGGGTGACTCCATCACCTGTAGGTACACTACCGTGCCAGGAGTCGTCCATTCTAAATACTCTTAGAATGCTGTCAAAGTACCCTGATTGGGAAACCACCCAAATCTAGATCTAAAACCATAGATCTAGTAACCAGTATGTCTGATATAATGTCCAAGTCCCATGTGGAAAAACCACTGTGTGACGACCAAAGTATAACCGATCGTAGTATAGGAATATCACTTCTTACTTTGTGTATGTCATCCAAAACCCGGATATCACACCCTACTACCTTCTCAACAGATCCATCCCCTATTTTGATGAAGTCAAACCTATGACTGTCACGTCAGAAATAGATGATCTATCTCCGCTACATCTGCTTTAGTTTATAAATAGACATAAGCCTGATGTCCACCAATGCTTCCGCTGCTCCCACTGACTACGACAACCCTCTGGCAGAGTCATATAGACGTGCACTTCTAAAGCTAGTTTAGAACGACGCTATACTCATTCTCCCACCGGGTCTCGCAGCCTGGAACAACAGCAATGGCAAGTGTGGGTAAACAAGAACTTCCCTGTCACCGTCCTTGAGGCTACCGGAGTACCTCTCGGGTGCCTGAAGTTACCCACCTTATCTGCGGAGTGGCCAATGGAATGTCAAATCAGATTGAATCTTTAGGTTCATTATCAAATCTTCAGTAATCGTTTGCGGTTCTGGAATCACTTCCAGTTCTACCATACTCCCACTACTGTTTTTGAAAAAATCCATTTTTATTAAAACTGTGGCGAGTCTAGAACAATATTACTATTGATCTGCCAGATGGTAGAAAGTCAACCCTCGTCATAGCCTGGGTCAACCCACAAAACAGCCATTACAGAAACGTGCCTTGAGCTGTCCAGTGTCTGGTTTTAATCATAAGCCGGACAACTCCCCGTACCTTAACAACGTTAAGATATGAACTGTTCTATATCCAATATAGAACCAGAGGCACTGAATTAATTGAACCAGATTCAAATCATGCAGCTATCTCCAGTGTATGTCAACTAAATGGAAAGAGGCCGATCAGCGTTACTCAACTTAGGAATACTTCCAATTATGAGTAACCTGAAAGAGAAGCAATTTCTCTTTATCATTACTATCAACTGAGTACCATACACAAGTATCTACATCTTCGATCACCTTGAAGAATCCCGATACTTGCTAAACCTGGTTCTCTACTCTATTCAAATACCTATAACTCCTCAAAACTT
The DNA here is from genome assembly GCA_030015575.1 of Agapanthus africanus. Classification (NCBI taxonomy): domain Eukaryota; kingdom Viridiplantae; phylum Streptophyta; class Magnoliopsida; order Asparagales; family Amaryllidaceae; genus Agapanthus; species Agapanthus africanus. Next base: position 310,734,446 of record CM057345.1, on the reverse strand, counting down.
AGACCCTGTGTTTCTACGAAAAACATGTCTAAGAACTAGAGAAGTTAAAAGTAAACAGAATATAGTATGAGGACCAACCCCTCTGTCCTAATGGACACTGGACAACATACAATACTCTGTATAAGTCCGCTGAGTCTAACAACTCTTTCACTGTGTGTCGTAGGTTGAAAACTGTACTTATGGTTAAGAAGAATTACACCGCTGTTTAATGCTCCTTAGCTAACCATCCACTGATATAGGTAAATGTCATAGACATAATTTCAGAAAGGTATATCTCACTCTACGAAAATAGACGTACAGATATATCAATTTGAAATTGGTGCATAAAAGCGGATATTCAAAACCAAATATTTGCCGACCGGCAAACAGCCCAGATGATCTCCTCAAATATCACCGATTACAACGAATCCCGATATAATGAGGATGATCACCCTATTCCCAATAACTTACTCCCACTCACCATCTGTAAAACCATACAGATGTGAGAATCTAACCTGGTAAATACATACTCTGGAGCAAGTGTCCAATCGGGAAATCAGTTTTCTTTTAATAGTACACAGTTGAACTGAAACATTGAAATTTTTCGATGGGGTATCCTGGTATTCTTAGTAATGCCTCTACCATTATCCAGATTCACAACTATAACCGTATAATTCTTTGCCACCTCTCCAAATCCCTTTATATGTCTTTAGTCATTACCTTCTGCACACCCCTTAGGCCAAATGGTTTTCTTCCTTCCCTACCGTTCGGCACCAGCCTATGGTTTGGAAGAAGACTATCCAGTAAGCATAATGGGTGTACTGTCCTAATCCTTGGAGCACTCGCAATGCGAGAGAAGGTGAGGATAAAAGACACCTGAATAAACCTTATTCCTATTTCTCCTGGACCAGAATCCATCCCCGAACTGGAACAAGTTCCTTTCGAGTTCGTATATAACCATACGATGGAGTATCCAATAAACTGTGGATCTTCGTAGTGATACGGAGTGTCCTGGAGAAATACAAAGGTGATTTAGGATTGGCGAAGAAAAACTTGGTTTGGTCGTGAATATCAGTCGCAATTTACTTTGCCCTCTTACTAATCCCTTGCTTTGTCTTAATCTTAATACCTTCTGCACACCATCGTTATGCTAATTGATTTTCTTCATTCCCTACCGGTCGGCACCAGCCTAAGGTTTGGAAGAAGACTATCCAATTTGCGTAATAGGTGTACTATCTCCTAAACCAAGGAGTACTCGCAATGAGAGAAGGTGAAAAGAAAAGACAACTGAATAATCCTATTCGTTTTCTCTAAAATCGGAAACCATCCTCGAATAAATTCCTTCGAGTTCGTATATAACCATACGATGGTTTTGTCCAATGGAAGTGGACGTTCGTAGTAATATGGGGTGTTCTGGAGAAAAGGGTAAAAGTAGGAGTGGCAATGAGGTCTGCAACTCTGACAATCCAAAAGCTAGTGTAAAGAAGGTTCGGTCAACTTGGTAACCGAGTCATAGTTTAGGGTCGGGTCAATGGTCGCTGCCAAAGAGAGAGAGAAAAGAAACACTCAGCGTGCACTCTACCCTAGATCAGAATGGTTACCAATTTATCTAATCTGGAAACCTCCCACTGTACCTCAAACTCTCCTCCAAACCTGAAAGAAGAATTAGTCGGGGTCACCCGAGGAGTAAACCAACTCATCAGTGGGAATCGGGATCCAACTATCATCGCATGATAACGTGACGGAATCCGCTCACGCTATCACACTCCAGAAGGTATGCGCATATCTGGAAAGTTTCAGTTCTTTTGAAACTCCCGATGTGATTTCTGCCCCATGCTCTTATGACCTTGACGAAGGCCAACAAATCATAAGTCACATGTCAAGTTCTACCCGTCATTCTCCAGGTTGATTTGAACCCACCCGCACAAGCCCTTGACGAAGGCCAACAAAGCTATACGACTGTCCCAAACCAACGCATCTATCTATGCTGCAGAAAGGCAACAAGCAGCTACCATACACTATGCCTTGACGAAGGCCAACAAACATAGCATGAATACTACGTGCTACCCGTCTGAAACGACGGAGGGCTACGAATGGTTTCTGGCGAAAACCTTTAACGTAATGAACTTGATATCGTTGAAGGAACGGATAGCTTTTTAGAAAATATAGTGACGAAAACCTTTACTAAAGAGGTCACTCCCGGTGAAGGGATCTCGGCTCTTTCCCCGTAGAATGAGGTGCAGGATATTCCAAATGAATACCACGATGCAAAGCAAAAGTAATCGGCTATAGTGAAGTTAATGCCCTGACGCAAACTTCTGTCCAAGGGGTCACTCCCGGTGAAGGGATCTCGGCCCTTGCCTCGTCGACTGAGGAGCAGGATATTCCAAATGAATACCACGATGCAAAACAAAAGTGAACGTCCTTGCAATAACAACTTTTTGAAAAGTGTTCCAACAACATCAGATTAGGTTTGTTTAACTTGCATTGATCCGAATCAATGCAGTCCCATCAATTGATCACACCACAAAGAACGAAAATATACTGACGTACGTATATGCCATCCGCATTCGCCACTGGGTCCCGTCATCACCCGTTAGGTTAGCTAACTAACGGCAGAGCGGGGACTGGACTAGCGCGGATGAAAAACATATACAACATCTACTAATATATATACCAATATATTATATTTCGCTCAAGGCGTGAATAAAATGCAACATCACAGAAATGTACAGCATCACAGAACAATACAGATATCTGGGATCCCCGGGTTTCACAGAGCCACTACTGAAACCCGACGTTCCCCTGGTCGTGTGGATAGCCTGTGCAATGAAATCCTATACCCCCTACGAGTGCGGCGAATAGCCAGCCAATCCTGGAGTGAAGCCCCTTCCGTCCCAATGCCATGAGATGCGGGCTTGTTGCCCTCTAGAACCCGGCTATCCGTGCACCCCTCCGCGGGGTAACCCTAGTACAGAAAGTAAAATATACATACAATGGGTACATCGACCGCAACCAGGTCGTGCCCCAAAAGAATAATACAAACAGGCAGTGACGGCAGTCCACATGTCGGATGCTCGACCCGCAATATCAAATGTACATAATACAATAACACTGTACTAGCATTGCATCCAGGCTATCCCAACGACCGATCCGCAACATCACAGCAAAAACACAGAACATCAACGTGAAAGTCACGTTTGCAAATCCGTCTAACCATGCTATAGCAGTTAGACAGGATTTACCGATTGAGTGACATTCACGGTCGCAGATATAATGTAAATACTGTGAAATAATGTGTTTAAAATATCCGATCGATCAAAAATTAACAAGTGGGCCCCCAAGCCTTACTGTAGCACTCACAGAAAATCTGGGCCCAATTTTAATATTCCAAAACCCCTAAAATAAGCCCAGAAGCCCACTGGAAAAATACGACGCAGTGAAGACACCAATGTGCGGCGGAACCGCGGTCCAAGGGGGGGTTTGGCCGCGGTTCCGCGCTTAGGTGGTCGACTGAATGTGTCGAATTTTCCCAGTAGTCTTAGAATTTCCAGTACATTAGTTTTTTACAACCTGAAAAATTTTTAGACACCAAAAAAATTTAACAGAAAACTGATGTGAACTAAAATTGGGTTTTGGAATTTTGGTCGATCGGAACTGAAAAACACATCAAACGAAGCTAGACGAAGTTAATGGCGACGCTCTAATACCACTGTAAGTGCACGGCGGCGCCCCGGTCGTCAATCCGACGGCCAAATGCGGAAACAGTGATAAACTTTAATTTTGCGAACTTTGCAAACCGGCACCACCGCTCACTAAACCCCGGATCGGGCCATTAAACTAGTTCTAGCAAAGTAACAAGATAGGGAAGAGATATACCGACTGATCCGAGTCCTCCGGTCTTCATCTCCACTCCGATCTCCTCGCGGAAACTCCGGTCGTCGCCTCCTTGCCGGAAGGGCACCACATCGCCTGTTTCTTTTACGGGCTCCCACCTCAATACCGAGGCAACTCGGGCATGAAGCCGGCAAGTCGACATGCCCAAGATATGCTGTAGAATGTGTAGTGTAGAGGCTATGTCTCACTTTGGGGTTATGTTGCCTTTGATGGAGGTGAAGGAAGAATGAGCTTTTGAGGGAAATGAAGCTATCAATCTTTTTCAAAGAAAATGAGATGATCAAATATATCTCCACACAAATGAACCTCTCTCTCTCCCTCATCTAAAATTGGCCGGCCACTTCTTGTGGGGAATGGTGGTGGAGTGCAAAACCAAATACAAGAGGGAGGTGATGGTAGGAGAAAAGAAGTGGTGACCCTAAACAAACATCAACCATGCTTACACCTTAACCTTTCAAATCTCATTTAATGCAAGTAATGGTGCAAATGAAAAGATGCTATCATAATCAATACAATTGCAAGAAACCCCCTCCACAAATGTTATTTGCACAATTGCAAATAACCCCCTCCATCGGAAAAGTCCGGCCGGGAAAGAACAAAGGAAAACCGGCCGGAACGGAATGCAAACTGGCAACTCCAGAAAACTGGTCCCGTAATAAATTACAGGAAAACCCCATACTGTGCATACACACCCGCATCTGTATTCCGTCAGGATACAAATGCAAAGAGACAAAATCTACACTGTACTAAACTAGGATCCGGCTTAAACCAAAGCCGGCTAGTAATGTTCGTCCGATCCTGATCCGTGCAATACCGCACGTATCAGATCGAACCCTGCCATATATCCATACGGCCACTAGTACAAACTGTCCGATCCTGATCCGTGCAATACCGCACGTATCTGATCGGACCCTGCCATATCTCCATACGGCCTCTACAGCTTTTCGCCCGAAAGCTGAGTAACTGAATGTGTGGTGGACTCTAAAGACTCGTCAATACTTTGGTTGTGGATTTAACCACTAGCACGTCAGAGGTATAAGCCAATACGTGACGGGCCACCAGCTATTGACCAAAAGGGACGTCGATGAGCGAACTCATCCTGACACCCTACTGAGCCTGTCAGTGACAATATCCATACAGTCCGGTCCGTTCGTCTATGAGCATCGCATGTCGGGCCTAGGGGGTTGGTAAAAGTCAGACCCCCAAAAGCGGTACAAGTCGTGTCGGAGTGTAGCCCAGAACACCCTGAGATACTACTGGAATACCTACCAGTAAATCTCCTGCCTTGGCCAAGGACTTCATGTAATGGCTCTCCTAGACACAGCGCGACCTCACCCCCAATACCGGGAGAGACGAAACCCTGAAGATCCGCTCACTGCCTCCATGTGGCTCGGGACTGTACCCAACTAAAACCTGATTGCACGACTCCTTTGAGCCGTGGTAGGGTAGTAATCAAAGCACAGTGGGAACTCACACGAGACAAATGACGATCCCCAGGTCGATGAACTAACCTGTACACATGTCACCTGGGAACTGCTATCTGACGTCAGGTATAAGACCAATTAGCATGTTTCCGGCGAGTCCTGTCCGGTGTACTCATAACCCAATGAGCACCTGTATACATCTTAGGTGAACCAACTGACACCAGTGGCTTGTGAGACCGGCCACCGCCCCTCGTCGGGGTCTCGACTGTATACACTAGTCTACTCTGGAGAATCGATGCCCTGTCTCGAAACTCCCACGACTAGGGACCTTTTAAGGATGTGCTTATAGACTCCAGCTCTCACTTATATGATCGCCCTCATACCGCTGGCAGCCAAGCAAGAATCCTAGGGGCTCTATCAACGTGCAATAGTGACCTATCAGGTCACCTAAAGCAGTACACGATGATAAAGGTAAACCAGATAGCATACTATCATCTCGAGTAAGACTGTTCTACCGGGATAGGTCCTCCCTCAATCATTGCAATCACGTGCCTGTGATCCAATAATTGACTCTGAGGGCACTATCTCCAACATATAAATCCAATAATCCGATACTAGAACCTGGCTTAAACCAAAGCCGGCTAGTAAAAACTGTCCGAACATCGTACGTGTGTTTAAACACGTATGCGTCCGAACCCTTATCATAAAACCATACGACCTCTATATCATTTCGCCTGGAGCAAGGAAACTCTCTGTGTGGGACTCTAAAGACTCGACTACTACGCTGGCAGTGGGTTTAACCACAGACCGCAAGCGGCACTAGCTGTACGTAACGGTCCCCAGGCAGATGTCGATAAGAAGGCCGATGAGGAAACCGATTCGAACTCCTACTGAGCCTGATGTGACAATCTCCATACAGTCCGGTCTGTTCGTCTAGGACTATCGCATATCGGGCCTAGGGGCGGCAAGCGTCAGTCCCCTAAAAGCGGTATAAGTCATGTCGGAGTGAAGCCCATTACACCTTGAGAAACTACTGGAACCTACCAGTAAATCTCGCTTGCCCTGGCCAGGGACTTTGCGTAATGGCTCTCTGACACAGCGCGATATCAACTCCCAATACCGGGAGAGACGAATCCTGTCTAACCGCCACTGCCTCCAAGTGCTTGGGACTGCACCCAACTGCTACCTGTTTGCACGACTCCTTTGAGCCGTGGTAGGGTAGAAATCTAAGAACAGTGGGACACACTCGAGGCGAAGTAGCAGTGTCAAGTCTGCGGACTATGCTGTACTCATGTCACCTGGGAACTGTTAACTGACGACGGGTATAATACCAACCAACAGTTCCCTGCGAGTCATGTCCGGTGTACCCGTAACCCAACGAGCACCTGTATACTATCTCCAGTACGATATACTGATGGCTGTGGGACAGACCATCTCCCCTACTGGGATGAGAAGCGTACACACGAGTCTACTCCGAAGTATCGATGCCCTGTCTCGATAATCCTACGACTAGGGACCTGAAAAAGGATGTGCTTGTAGACTACCCAGCCCCCACTAGTGTGACTGCCATCACAACGCTGGTAGTCAAGAAAGTGTAGGGTTACTAGGCACACTCAAGAGGTTCCACAAGGCATCAACCATGCCAAAATCAAAATTTTCATGTGCCTAAGAGTCCTTTGCAAGATCGTTAACTAGAGATTAGGCGAAAAGCAAGCAAGTAAACAACTTTATTGCTAAGTGAATGGAAATACAACCTTTGTAGATCCGGTCTACCACTTCTCTAGCTCCGTGTTGACGTCCCTCCACTGCGATCATCGGAATCCCAGACTCTAGCGTCGATTCTTCGGAGAAATGGGCGGGCTAGGTCGTTGACTTCGATGCCGAAGATGATCTACGTCGAGGCGACTCAAACTCAAGCTCCATCTTCACTAGGTCAAGAAACTTGTTAAGAAAACACCCTCTACTACATGGCAAGTGATAGAAGATGAAGAAATAGGAAGTGGGTTCACTTTGGATTTGGATTTCTCACTTGGAATCATCACTTGGAAAAATCTAGCAATGGTTTCTTCTCTTCATGAAGAAGATGAAGAAGAAGAAAGAAAAAGAATTATGAATTTTTTTCCAAAAAGAAAATCAAGTGATGGTTATCATAATGCAACTATGGGTGAGTTTAACAAGTGTAGAGACTAAACTAGGGTTTAGGTGAATGGTTAGGTTTAGGAAAGAAACAAAATGGTCAAAGCTTCAAAGCTTCATGAAGCTTCAAATAAAATCCAAAGAAAGCCACCATTTTATTTCTTACCAAAATGAATAAATAAATAAATGAATAAATAAATTATTACCCTAACCATTTACCTAAACATGGTTTAAAGTAAACACACACCCAAGTTTGCATGTATCATCAAACATGATACAATCTAGTGCACAAACATATATCATATATACAATGTGCACAATCAAGTGAGATAATCAATCTTAAGTGAACCAATACTAGTTAATGTAAAGTAATATATCAAATATATAATTATATATTAAATCATTAAATCAACACTTGATTTAATGATCCGGTCATACTGCATATAACCGACTAATATCAACTGTATCAATGTATCGAATCAACACTTGATTCGGTAACCCGGCTATAACTCATATAACCATCCAATGATACAAATCGCGAGAATAGAATACAGTATCACAAGCTGGTATTATTCTCGGTCCCGCACATATCTCATATGCGCTCCTATTTCATTTCGCTTGAGCCAGGAAACCTCTGTGTAGGACTCTAAAGACTCGTCAATACGCCGGCAGCAGGTGATGATCATATCAAACACCCACAAGCCGCAAGCGGTCTGCTAAACGTAAGGGCCACCCGGGTATTGAGCGATCAGAAGATCAACGAGCAAGCCCGCTCACACACCTGTGAATCCGACCAGTAACACTTACCGTACAGTCCGGTCTCGTCGTCTGATATGTCGCATATCTCGCCTAGGCGTGGTAAACGTCAGACCCCAGTAGCTCGATAAGTCGTGTCGATATGAGGTCTATAACAGTTCGAGAAACTACTGGTAACACTTACCGGTAAATCTCAGCAACCCTAGCCAGGGATTTCCGGTTATAGCCAATCGAACACAGCACAACATCAACTCCCTAAACCGGGTGAGACGAATCCCCTCCTATCGCTCATTGCTTCCATGTGAATCAGGACTATACCCAAAAACCACCGTTTTGCACGCCCTCTTGGACGTGGTAAGGTGGAAATCAAAGCACAGTTGGAATCACACAAGACTCTATGACGATCTCGGGTCTACAGACTAACCTGTACCAGTGTCACCAGAGAACTGCCATCTGACGTAAGGTATAATACCATCTGGGAGTTCTCGGCGAGTCCGTCCAGTGTACCCAATCTCCACTGAGCACCCGTATATCATCTCTGATGTCAAACACCAATGGATATGGGATCATCCATCGCCCATCTGTATGGGTCGAGAAGGTATACACTAGTCTACTCTGGTATATCGATGCCCCGTCTCGATACACCCACGACTAGGGACCTTGAAGGATGTACTTATGGACTACTATGTCCCCACTAGTATGATCTACATCATAGTCCAGGTAGTCAAGTACACATCCTAATAGCTTTACCAACATGTAACAGAGTGACAATCAGTGTACACGTTAAGGTAAAGAGCAACCAGATAGCATACTATCATGTCGAACAAGAAAGTCCTTCCTATATATGTCCAAGCATCCACTACAATATACATCCTATGTATAGTAATGGCCTCTAGGGCATACATATAACTAACAATCTCCCACTTGCACTAGGGCCATCTGATAGCAGTGGTTGTAGTATCTCATACTCAACCATCCCATAAAACTCTCTCTCTGGGAAAAAGGCCTTTATGGGTGGATCCGCCGTGTTGTTCTCTAAGTCTACTCTCCAAACCTCGATCACCCTGGAGATCAACTATCTCCATGATCAGGTGACGCTGCCTCAGAATACGTCTGGGTCACTGATGGGACCGGGGTTCCTTGGCCAAAGCCACACTTCCATTGTCACACAATGGTAGGAACCCAGTTCATCTCATGAACCATTATACACCCAAACTGCCTCTTTGGTAGTATCTTTGATAGCGATGTATCCAGCCTTTATCGTCTAGTAAGCCACGGTATCTAACTTGGAACTCTTCCAACATACCGTCCCTTTACTAAGGGTAAAGACAATTCCTGTGACTGACATTCAGTCGTCCTTATCACCCTGGAACACTTCCAGTGATTCTCCCCAGGATCAATTGATACCATCTCACTACATCTAGTGAGTATCCTAACATCCATTTAGATCTATCTCATAGATCCTAAACCCATGATTTAGGAGGTATCACTTTGATCCTATATGGAGAATTATTGTGATAAGCGGAGATTAACCGAACGTAGCATAGGAAACTCCTTCCCTATCAAGAGTATGTCATCGACATACTTTTGGAGGATCACTACCATACTCTCTACTTCCTTTTTGTATATACAAGGTTCATCTACCATTTTGATGAAGTCAAACTCTTTGACTACCACATCAAAACAGACGTTCCAACTCCGCGATGCCTGCTTTATCACATAAAACATCTTGCACACGTTTCCGCTGCTCCCACTGTCTACGAAGCCCTCTGACTGTGTACTTATAGACACTCTCTTCTAAAATATCATTTTACAAAAGCAGTCATGACACCCAACCACCAGATATCATAGTCATGGTATGTAGCCGTGGGAAGTAGGATCCGGATGGACTTAAGCATAGCCACTTAGAAAAGGTTTCAACAAAATCCATACCTGGTCAATGATGCAAACCTTTAACAAGTCTAGCTTTGAAAGTCTCAACCTTTCCAAGTACACCAGTAATCTTCTCAAGATATACTTGCTCCTGATGGGGATTTAACCCTTCAGATAAAGCAACCAAAGTCCATACTTTGTTGGTGTATAAGGATTCCATCTCAGATCACTAAGCATCCAACCATTCTTACAGAGTCCCACTCCTGATGGCCAGCTCGAAACTAGTTGGGTCATCATCTCATGATGCAATCCTCGCTCCCACTGTCATAGAGAAACCGAAGTAACTCTCAGGTGGGTAAGGAACCCTACTAGATCGGCGGAGAGGCTGAGGTTCGTTGGAAACTACTGAATCCTTTGGTTCTACCAAATCATCAGCTGCAGTTTGTATAGCTGGAGCCTTTCCAGTTCTACATAACAGACGTTGCCTCGAGATTGTCCGGATTTTGCTTTTAGACATAGGCCGGATAACCCCAAATCTTAACAAACTTAAGATATGGGCTCTTCCCTTTCCATATCACATATGAAGTGGTAGGCAACTGATTTGATTTGAACCCTATTTAATAGGTATGCAGCTTCACAAGTGCATAATTCCCAAAAGGAAATAGGAAACTCAGTAGTACTCATCATAGAGCACACCATATCACATAGGGTGCTATTGCTCCGCCCCGATACACCGACGTGCTGTGGTGTATACGGAGGAGTAATGCTGAGAGAGAATCTCATTCTCCTTTAGAATAGTCCAGAAATTCCGTGCTCAAGTATTCTCCTCTTTGATCTCATCAAAGGACATAATACTTATACCCGTTTTTGGTTCTCTACTTCTAACTTATATTCTGTGAGTATCTCAAAAGCTTCGGACTTGTGTTTCAACTGGAACATATGTCTGAATCTAGAGAGATCATCAGTGAATATAATGAAGTACAAAGAACTGGTCTTGGCATGTGTAGACAGGGGACCTACATACATCAACATGTATCATCCCAAGAGTTCACTAACTCTTTCTCTGTTTCCAGTAAACAGAGCTATGGTCATCTAATCTCTGTGACATGACTGGCAAGTTTCACAAGATGTAAATTCAAACAGATTTAAATATGCATCTATGTGCAACTTAGCTAGTCGGGTCGCATTGATATGACCTAGTCTACAATACCTCAAGAAGGATCCCTTCATTTTTGAACTCTTCCTCTTGTGTGTGTTCGGTATACTAGGAACTGTAGGTTGATTTAGAACGTCAATACTTTTAGATAACGTGCCTGAACCGATCAACTTTTGAAATAGGAAATGTTCAAAACATTATCCAACAATATAAAATTATATCCTTCTTTAATAAATAAAGAGATTGATATGATTTTGTATATCAGGTTCGGTATCTAATAGCATTTGTTCAGAATCAATGTATTTGGATATACAGGGTGACAGTGACCAACAGACTTTGCTGCAACACTTGCACCGTTTTCTGTCTCATGAAACTTATCACCCGTTCTCAGTTCTCTACCTTTCTGTAGCCCTATGTAACAGATTACATATGCGGGATCCTGATCCGGTATCATATACCCAGGACGTAAAGGACATTGAGAAACAGTTCTTTATAATGAACACACCCGAAGAAGATGCATCAGTATGCACTTTTTTCATTTGGGCGGCACGGGAATTCCGGTAATCCCCAATTTCCTGCTCTGTCTTATAACAATTATAAGTTGGAGCGGGACCAACGTTCCCCAGCTCAGTATAACAAGCGGGTTCGGTCAATACATCCGTATTATTATCTTGATTAAGGCGTGACATGGTCGCTTCCTGGAGAGAGAGAGAAGAAAACACTCTGCGTGCGCTCTTGCAAGATTAGATTGGTTATTTATTTTATCTAATCAGGATGGCTCCCACTGTTTTTACCAAACTTCCTTCAAACCCTAAAAGGAAAGACTAGCCGGGATTAATTACACGCTACAAGTTCGCCAATCTTTCAGCCAGGCCAGTGTTGGTACTTTGAAGGAGGTGTCCCGTGCTTTCGCACGGACCTAATTAATGTAAACCTCGTTTTCCCAGAGGCGTAACCCCGTTGACACCTTTCTAGACACCTACTTGATCGGCAAATTGTAATGTGTAAAACTCTCCCAGGAGTAACTCTTACTCGCAGCGGGTATCGGGATCCAACTATCTCATAGAAGGTATGCAATCTCATTACAAATTTCAACACATGAAATTCCTGATAATTTTGCCCCTAGCGTCCTATGACCTTGACGGAGGCCAAACTACCCATAGTCCGCTAGTCAAGTTCAACCCGTCATTTCCTGATTGAATTAAACCCACCCGCACGACCCTTGACGGAGGCCAAACAACGTCGTACGAATACCCTAATCCAATCACATCATATGCTAGCAGATAAGCACTAGTTAGCTACCGTACACTACGCCTTGACGGAGGACAAACTACCGCAGCACGAATACTAACTAGTACTTATCTGAAATGACGGAGGGCTACGACACGTTTTTCTGAAAACCCATTACGTAATAAACTTGATATCGTTGTAGAATCAAATGATTTTAAAATGGTGTGTTTTTTAGGCTTTTCTAGTTTTGCTAAAGGGGTCACTCCCGGTGAAGGGATCGTCGGCCCTTTCCTCGTCGAATAAGGTGCGGGATATATCATATATATCACTGTGCAAAGCAGAAACTATAGAAGCTATCAAAAGGCAAACCGAGTGTGTAGCATCTGCCAGTTATTGCTAAAGGAGTCACTCCCGGTGAAGGGATCTCGGCCCTTTCCTCATCGAATAAGGTGCAGGATGTTCTACAAGGAACACCGCGATGCAAAGCAAGAACTGTAGCTACCTGTTTTTGAAAATTCGATTCCACGACATCTTTTAGGTTTCTTTTCTTTCATTAATCATATTAATGAAGTCCCATCATTTAAGTACCTAAACATCACAGATAAATACGACGTACACTTATGCTATCCGCATTCGCCTCGATGTCCCCTCGTGCACCGTTAGGTTAGGTAACTAACGGTAGAGCAGGGCAGGGCTAGCACGGGTGTAAAACATAAGTAACGCCTATATAATACCATCTAGGAGTCCCCTCGTGTACCAGTGTCACCAGAGAACAGCCATCTGACGTAAGGTATAATACCATCTGGGAGTTCTCGGCGAGTCCGTCCAGTGTACCCAGTCTCCACTGAGCACCCGTATATCATCACTGATGTCAAACACCAATGGATATGGGATCATCCATCGCCCATCTGTATGGGTCGAGAAGGTATACCCTAGTCTACTCTGGTATATCGATGCCCCGTCTCGATACACCCACGACTAGGGACCTTGAAGGATGTACTTATGGACTACCATGTCCCCACTAGTATGATCTACATCATAGTACAGGTAGTCAAGTATACATCCTAAGGGCTTTACCAACATGTAACAGAGAGACAATCAGTGTACACGTTAAGGTAAAGAGCAACCAGATAGCATACTATCATGTCGAGTAAGAAAATCCTCCCTATATATGTCCAAGCATCCACTACAATATACATCCTATGTATAGTAATGGTCTCTAGGGCATACATATAACTAACAGCAAGATCCTAAGGGCTCTATCAATACGTACACACATATTAAGATAGATAAAACCAAGTAGCATACTACCATGTTTAGCAAGACTGTTATATAACTGTGAATATCCCAAGCTTCCATTAAGTAATATACAAGCTAGTATGATACAATAATGGCTCCTAGGGTATATACACTAACAATTAATCCAACCACTAAACAGAACCTTGAATCCATGTGTCAAGGCACCTTCATGACTAAAGATGATGGTGAAGCCTGGAGATTTCTAGAAGATTTCGCCGAAAAATCTTTACAGTGGGAGAGTGTAAACCAGTCATCGTCTAGGGGTGGCCTTCACCAAATTGATGTTTCCCTAGGAGTTAGAGCTGAAATGACAGCAATGCAAAAGAAACTCGAAGCTATGGAACATAAATTTTTAGCAGCCTCCCTAAATCAGATGTCACTTTCAAAAACTATCTGTGGATGCTGTTCTGATCCTTCACATCTTACGGAAGAATGTCCATTAAATTCTCCGTTTCAAGGTCAAGAGCATACCAATGCTGCTTTCCAACAAAGACCTAGAAACGATCCATATTCTTCCACTTATAATCAGGGTTGGAGGAATCACCCTAATTTTTCTTAGAACCAACAACAAAATCAAAACACGGTTCCAAACCAAAACAATTTCCAAAAGGGTCCTCCACCACAACAGCAGCCATATCAACTATGTCAGCACCCCTACCAATCACAAAACTTTCAAAATCCGGCCAACACACCGGCGCCGTATAATCCTTTGTAGTTGACAGGTACTGATAATTCCTCTTCACTCGAATGGACTTTTGAAATGTTTATGAAACAAATGTCGGCTGAATTTAAGTCTTCCCTCGATAAAATCCAGAAAAACTCTGACTCCCAAAGTGAGAGTATAAAATCGATGGAAGCTCAAATTGCCCAATTAAAAGCCGAAATGAGTGCTAGAGAGAAAGGGAAACTTCCGTCTCAACCTCTACCGAATCCTGGGCATTCACATCACTACAATGTGAATGTCGTCACAACGTTGAGATCAGCAAGAGTGCTGAATAATCACATCGGGGAAGAGATTGATACTCATGAAGAATTAATCAATAATACCCTGGCTGAGACTTTTCCTTCCACACAAACTTCTACTTCTACACCTACTTTATCTACCCCACCATTTTCTAGCGAGCCTATTCTCCGTTTTCCTCAAGGCTCAACACCTCAGCATACCTCTTCTATTCCACCAAAGACGATCCCCACTCCTATTTTGGGATCACTTCCACACTCACCACCTTCTCCAATGTTGGACCCAGCTATGATTGCTAAAGCTCCTTATCCAAACCGGTTAAGGGGTAACAAATCGAGTCCACATATAGAGAAGATTATGGAGATGTTTAAACAGGTTAATATCAACATCCCTCTCCTAGATGCTATTCAACAAGTCCTCGCTTATGCAAAAATTCTCAAAGACTTATGCACTAGGAAGAGGAAGACTCAAGTGTCTAAAAAGGTCTTCATGACTAATAATGTTAGCACTGCTTTTACCCCACAGTTACCAAAGAAACGAAAGGACCCAGGATGTCCTACGATATTAATTTTTATTGGGGGTAAAAACATTAACCGTGCTTTACTTGACCTGGGCGCAAGTGTTAACCTGCTTCCATACTCCGTTTATGAGCAGTTAGGGATTGGAAAGTTGAAACCAGCTCATTGCACTCTCTAAATGGCAGACCGTTCAATCACCAAACCTAAGGGTGAACTGGAGGATGTGTTGATAAAAGTCGGGGAATTCATATTCACTGTGGACTTTATTGTTCTCGATACACAACCTGTAGCGAACCCACAGAATCAAATTCCGGTGATTTTGGGTCGACCATTCCTTGCCACTTCCAATGCTGTCATTAATTGTCGAAATGGTTCAATGAGCCTATCTTTTGGAAAAATGACAATTGAACTGAACATCTACAAAATTAGAAGTCAGCCATCTGAACCCTCTGCTCATATACTTGATGTATGTTCTGTCCACGAGATTGCTTCCGAAAGCTGCGAAGTTGATGAACTTTGTTTTGAAAATCTCGACGACACTAGTACATCAATATTTGATCTGTCACATCTTAGTGAGGACCCATTTTCCACGCTTGAGTCTGAAACTCTTGACTCTTCACCTTCCAAGTCTGTATTATATGCAGGCTACGAGCTTCTCCTTGACTCCGAATATCATTCGTTGACCCCACCTTCTATAGTTTCTCCGCCAGCATTAGATCTCAAACTTTTACCTTCTCATCTTAAATATGCATATTTAGGTGAGAATGAGTCTTTACCTGTTATCATATCAGCTTCTCTATCACTAGAGCAAGAGAACGCTCTTTTGACGGTATTGAGATCTAATAGGCAGGCGTTTGGTTGGACTATGGCTGATATCAAAGGGATCAGTCCCTTGATTGTAGAACATCATATACATCTGATGGATGAAACCAAGCCAACCCGAGAACCACAGAGACGGTTAAACCTCGTCATGAAGGATGCGGTAAAGAAAGAGATCGTCAAATGCCTTGACAATGGTATCATTTACCCAATCTCCGATAGTCAATGGGTAAGTCCAATTCATGTCGTCCCTAAGAAATCTGGCATTACGGTCGTAACAAATGAGGAAAATGAGTTAATCCAAACACGCACTCAAACTGGGTGGTGTGTATGTATTGATTATAGAAAACTCAATGCCGCAACGAGGAAAGACCACTTTCCTCTACCTTTTATTGACCAGATGCTAGAGCGCTTAGCTGGACGAGAATATTACTGCTTTATGGACGAATACTCTGGCTATAACCAGGTCCCTATTGCAAAAAAGGATCAAGACAAACCACATTTAATTGTCCTTTAGGTACTTTTGCTTATAGACGCATGCCCTTTGGGTTGTGCAATGCTCCCGCTACATTTCAGCGGTGTATGATGGGGATATTCTCAGATATAGTCGAGAATTTTCTGGAGATTTTCATGGACGATTTCTCGATATTTGGAGATTCTTTTGCTAACTGTCTATCTCATCTTGACGCAGTTCTTTCTCGTTGTAAAGAGAAGAACTTAACCTTGAATTGGGAAAAACGCCATTTCATGGTCCAAGAGGGAATTGTGCTTGGACATGTGATTTCACGGAAAGGCATTGAGGTTGACAGAGCTAAAATAGATGTCATTCAAAACCTTCCTCATCCCAAATGCATCAAAGATATACGATCTTTTCTTGGCCATGCAAGCTTTTATCGGAGATTCATTAAAGATTTTAGCAAAATTTCTAGACCTTTAACTCTTCTCTTGGCAAAGGACACAACCTTTCACTTTGACTCGGATTGTGAGGCTGCATTTGACTCACTCAAATACTCTCTCACTACAGCCCCCGTTCTATCTTCGCCAGATTGGAACCACCCGTTTGAGCTTATGTGTGATGCATCAGATTTCGCAGTTGGTGCAGTCTTAGGACAACATATTGAAAAGATACCACACGTGATCTATTATTCAAGTAAGACCCTGAACGATGCTCAAATTAACTATACAACTACCGAAAAAGAACTTTTGGCAGTTGTATTTGCATTAGAAAAATTCAGGCCTTACTTGATCGGCTCACTAATTGTTGTGTACACTGACCACTCCGCCTTGAAACATCTTTTGGCGAAGAAGCATGCGAAAAGTAGGCTAATACGTTGGATTCTTCTATTACAAGGATTTGATCTTGTTATAAAAGATAAGAAAGGATGTGAAAACATTGTAGCTGACCATCTGTCGCGCATTTCTTCTTCACCTATGACCCTGCCAATCAATGATTCTTTTCCAGATGAACAACTCTTGAATGTATCCACTGAACCTTGGTTCGGGGATATTGTGAATTATCTTGCTACGGGACTTATTCCCCGTGAATGGTCAAAACAGGACAAACATCTATTTCTATCCCAAGTAAAACATTTTTACTGGGATGAACCCTATCTTTTTAAGTATTGTCCTGACCAGATCATTCGTAGGTGTGTTCCCAATGATGAATTCAAGGGAGTTCTATCTTTTTGTCATGATCAGGCATGTGGGGGTCATTTCGGTTCTCGAAAGACGGCGGAGAAGGTTTTGCAATGCGGTTTTTATTGGACGACTTTGTTCAAAGACTCATTTGATCATTGCAAAACTTGTGCACAGTGTCAACACACGGGTAGGATTTCCCGGAGAAATGAAATGCCACTTCAACCCATCTTGGTGGTTGAAATTTTTGACGTTTGGGGTATAGACTTTATGGGTCCTTTTCCCAACTCCTTTGGGAATCTGTACATATTGCTTGCGGTTGATTACGTCTCAAAGTGGGTTGAAGCTGTTCCTTGTCACACTAATGACAAAAAGGTTGTCATTAAGTTTTTAAAAGAAAACATCTTTTCGTGATTTGGACACCCACGCGCTATCATTAGCGATAACGGGACACATTTTTGTAATCGGTCTTTTAAGACTTTGATGCGGAAATATGCTATCAACCACAAACTTTCCACACCCTATCATCCCCAAACGAGCGGGCAGGCTGAGGTTTCAAACAGACAAATCAAACAAATCCTGGAGAAAACTGTTTCTAAAAATCGAAAAGATTGGTCGACCAAATTGACGGATGCTCTTTGGGCATTCCGTACTGCATATAAAACCGATCTAGGGATGTCTCCTTACAGAATAGTGTTTGGAAAGGCCTGTCACCTTCCGGTTGAGATTGAGCACAAAGCAATGTGGGCCATTAGAGAACTTTACTTTGACTTAAATCAAGCCTGCAACTTTTGGAAGCTGCAATTAAACGAGCTAAGCGAACTCCGCGATGAAACTTATGATAATGCTGTGATTGTAAAGAATCGGACTAAGGTATTTCATGATAAAAACATTTTGAGAAAAACTTTTATATCTGGTCAAAAAGTCCTTCTTTATGATTCACGACTATATCTTCATGTGGGTAAGCTAAAATCTCCGTGGAAAGGACCTTTTGTTGTGCGGAATGTATACCCGCACGGGGCAGTTGAAGTAGAAAATATTGAAAACGGTACAATTTTTAATTAAATGGACATAGACTTAAACCGTATTTTTCCACTGACCCCTCGGAGGAGCTCCTATTTTTACAGGAGACGTTTTATAAAAACTGATTTTCTTCCACCTCATTTTTTGGAAGAATGACATTTTTTGGAATGGAGGTAAGCCAACTTGTACATAATTTTATAAAAATATATAAAAAAAATTACAAAACAAAATCATAAAATGTTTTTGTATAAAAGAATAAGTTTGGGGGAGATTTTCCACAATCATATTTCATGTCCCCTTTAACAAATTTTTGCCTCCCAAGTTTATAGGTTTTTGAGCTTTAGCAGATAGCAACAGTGAGGACACTGTTGAAAACAAGTTTGGGGGAGCTTTGTGCTTATTTACGCATCATTTTAAATCCTACTTTTCATAAGCACAAAACATATAAAAAAAATTAAAAATATTTAATATTTAATTTTATAATAAAAGATTCGATAGTGAAAAATTACATCAAAAAGTTTGGAAAAGTTAAAGAAAATCAAGAAAGTTAGAAGTTTTCTTATACGCAACTAGCAATAAGTAGTAATGAGCCGTTGTCCCAAGGGTTAGTACGATGAAAGAAGTCACTAATCTGAGGATAAAAATAAGTCTGAAAAATAGTTTCTATTCTGGAAGCCAAACATTTGAATGTTGATGCCCTACTATACACACTTACACACGTCTCGAGACTCGGGATAGTAGAGTATACCTTGAAATGGTCTTGTCTAAAAGCCAAAGGAAATAATAAAGGGAAATAAAATGGTGAAAAGAAAAATAAACACTGGTTTTGTTATCACCAAGGCAGCAATAAAAAAAATATAGCAAGGGTGCTTCATCACCTAGTGCCTTAAACCAACTGGTTTGGGTGTCACTGCTAAGCCTTAGGTGTTGCAAGACGAGGAAAATACTAAATACACCGTATAAGTAATCACATGAGTAATCGGTCGGTTAGTACCCCCAAGAAGTATTAACGGTCGCATGAAAAATGTGTGAGCAAATTCCATCTAAATATATATTAAAAAGTACTGAGGTGGAAGGACAAGAGTATGATAGCTTGAATTGAATTCTCCGAGTGTAGGGATGTCTAGTTCACACACGTAGGGGTATATGATCAATATTTGGAAGAAATGTAGGAATGAAGAATAAAGACGATGTTCTATTGAGGGATGATGTGATTTTCAACATCTTTTCATGACTATTAAGATATGGCTCATGACAACTGAAAAGCTTGTATTAGTTGGAAACTCAAATTTTCAAAGTCTTTTACAGTTCTAATCTTTAAATGTAACTTTCACGGTCTTCCTTTTATTATGGGATTTTGTGGGTGCAATTCGCTGAAAAACCTCAAGAGACAACACTCCTCCTACTAAGGACACCTAGAGGTTTAAAGGCTTGTTGCACGTGCTCAGTGCAATCGTGTGGCCTACGAAAGTTTGCTAGTTAGTTTTTCTCTTTCATTATTTTCTCCTTCTTTTAAAATAAAGATGTTTGCTCGAGACGACCAAAATTAAGTTTGAGAGAATTTGATCAGTCGAAATTAGTGCATTCTTTACACGGTAATTTCCCTACTCTTATCATTCATTTAAGGGTGTTTATTGTAAATATAACACGGATTACGCATTCATATGGAAAATACCAAATAACCTGTGTTATAGTTATAATCGACATTCTAAAGGGAAATTAAGTGTTTATTACTACTCGCGTGATTTGTATATATCAACCCTTGTCTCGAGATTGTGTGCAGGAATTTCTCCAGGTAAAAGAGCCGGAATTGCTAAAAAGTGCTGATAAAATACATCAAGTCTTTGACCGAAGATCTGGCAGTAAAACAAGAAAGAATAAAAGATTCCAGACATTCCATGAAGACCCAAATATCAACACATAACAGCCCAGAGAAAACCATACACCGAGCTCTCCACATGGCCACAGATCCGCGGCCGAGTCGGCCGAGTTGCCGCGGATCCGCGGCTCTCTTGACACATCAGCAACTGCAATTTCCTCCATGTGTCTCCCTGTAACGGCCTCGCTTCCATAAGACTTCCAAAGTGCACGTGGCTTTATCCAAAAGGCTCGGCCTAACAACCTAGCCCTAGAATATTCCTTATTCTAGAATATTCCCTCCAACAAACTTCTTCTAGAAGACTCTCTCTAACAACCTAGCTTTGGAGGGAAGATTCAAATGAGGTGGTTATAAAAAGGGATCTAGATCTAGGGTTTGGGTTGTTCATCATTCGAGAAAAAAATTCTAGTGAGATCCAAATAATTCTAAACAAATTGAGTGACACAATTTGATACAAATCAAGATTCATTGAGTTCAAAACCGAGCAAGCATCCACGAGCCTTTTGAAGCAACGCCAATCTTTAATCGAGCAATAGATCCACGACAATCAGTGACTCAAGAAGACGATGTGAAGCTAGTTCGATGATTGTAGTTCCTCTTCAATTCTTGTAGTTTTTGAGTGTATTGTAACGAAACATCGAATAATAAAAGGTGAAGATCTTTATTCTTGCTTTCTATTCATTCTCGCATTATGATATTCTTAGTTTTTGATTGCTTTATAATGATGCATGAGTAAACTCCGCTTGTATCGGAATCGAAAGAATAGGTAGTGTAAGGTTAGTATAGCACCCTATGAAGAGTTTTGAAGCATCACATGACCCAAAGTTTTAATTTTTAAGGTGTTAAACTAACATGCAAGTGGATCGATCCTAGAAATTAGGGTTATCAAACTATAAGTAAGTAAAGATTAGGGTTTGAAGGCTACAACCTTTGTAGCTCCCGTTTTTGCTTCACTCCTTAGGCTCTTTGGGTGTTGGATGAAGGTCCGCTTGTACTCCTCCCACGTCCACGACGATCCACCCGGAGTTTTCCCGTCCAAGCTTGCAACTTTGAAAAACAAAGAGAACACTCTAATCAAGTGAGCTAGACTTGATTAGAATGAAGTTGTGGCTATGGATCTCACTTCAAAATCTTATTTTTATGAGTGATTCACTCTCTTGTATGAACTAGAGAGCAAAAGCATGGAGGTTGATGAAGATGGTGGATTTTAGAAGAAGAGAATGAATTATCTTATGAAAGAGAAAAAGGAAAATAGCTATATATATTTTCCTTTCTCTAAACCAACCATGGTTAGATATATAGATATCATTTTATTTTAAATTAAAAGCATGATAAGAAAATAAACTATGGGTTAAATGTTAGGTGAGCATGGTTGAGTTAGAAGAGTGCAGAAACTCTTAAGTGATTTAACCCATTTTTCATTTTCTTTTGCTTTAATTTAAATCCAATAATTATCCAAATACAACCATGGTGTAATTCTTATACATCCACCATTCCCATTGTATAAACAACCATGATAATAAATGATGTATGTATGCATGTGTGCTTGCACATCCACATGTGCATAAACAAGAATGAATGCACACATGCATGCATACATCCAACATAAACAAGATATGATTTGTAGTGAGAAACTAATGATGAATCAACACTTGATTCACTAATCCGGTCATATCACATATGACCCGACCATTAGCAAGCCGCCCAATTAATATACGGTATCCCATACACGCATTTTAATCGGGTCCAAGCGCATATCGCATACGCGCACCACAACGTTTCGCCTGGACTAGGTAACTCCTATGTGGGACTCTAAGACTCGTCAATACGCCGGCAGTGGGTGATGATCATATCAAGCACCCCCAAGCCGCAAGCGGTCAGCCAAACGTAACGGCCACCCGGGTATTGAGTGATAAGAAGAAAACAAGCGAACCTGTTACAACTCCCGTCGAGCCATCCGGCAACACTACCGTACAGTCCGGTCTCTTCGTCAGATATGCTGCATATCGAGCCTAGGGATGGTCACGTCGACCCCAATAACTCAATAAGTCGTGTCGGTGAATGGTCTATAACAGATCGAGAAACTACTGATAACACTTACCAGCAAATCTCAGCAGCCCTGGCCTGGGACTTGCTGTTATAACCAGTCGAGCACAGCACAGCATCAACTCCCAATACCGGGAGAGACGAAACCCCTCCTATCGCTCATTGCCTTCGTGTGTCTCGGGACTGTACCCAACGGCCACATGTTTGCACGACTCAGTAGAGCCGTGGTAGGGTGGCAATCAAAGTACAGTGGGAGAACACACAAGACTCCATGACGATCTCGGGTCTACAGACTAACCTGTACCAGTGTCACCTGAGAACTGCTATCCGACGATAGATATAATTCCATATAGGAGTTCTCGGTGAGTCCGTCCAGTGTACCCAGTCTGCACTGAGCACCCGTATATGATCTTGATGTCAAACATCGATGGATGTGGGAACATTCATCGCCCATCACATGGGTCTAGTATCATATACGCTAGTCTACTCTGGTATATCGATGCCCCGTCTCGATACACCTCCGACTAGGGACATTTCATGATATGCTTATAGACTACAATTGTCCCACTAGTATGATCTCCATCATAATCAGAGTAGTCAAGCCGATATCCTCAGGGCTTTATCAGCATGTATGAATGAATAAAAGCATGATCAAATAAACATGTCAGATAAAGAAGAACCAGATAGCATACTATCATGTCGAGCAAGAATGCAAACTGAATATATATACATGTATAGATACATCCACTATCACATAATGGCCTCTAGGGCATACATATATCCAACAATCTCCCACTTGCACTAAGGCCAGTTATTGGCGTATCTCATACCCAACATCTCAAAAAGTCTCTCATGCTGCGGCTGAGGGAGGGCCTTGGTGAATGGATCCGCGGCGTTGTTCTTTGTGTCAACTCTCTTAATCTCGATCTCGCGGCGATCTACAATCTCCCGGATCAAATGAAAGCGCCTCAGGATGTGTCTGGACCGCTGATGGGATCTGGGCTCCTTGGCTAACGCCATCGCCCCATTATTGTCACAATACAAAGTTATTGGATCAATAATGGTTGGAACTACTCCTAGCTCCGAGACGAACTTCTTCATCCAGACGGCTTCCTTGGCGGCATCATTTGCAGCAATGTACTCAGCTTCCATCGTAGAGTCTGCAACGGTATCTTGTTTGGAACTCTTCCAACTCACCGCCCCTCCATTGAGGGTAAATACAAACCCTGAGATAGATTTGCTGTCATCCTTATCGCTCTGGAAGCTCGAATCGGTAAAGGCCTCCATTTGGAGATCTGTATTACCATACACCAAGAACAATTCTTTAGTCCTTCGTAAGTACTTAAGAATGTTCTTCACAGCTGTCCAGTGGTTCTCCCCTGGGTTGGATTGATACCTGCTTACAACACTAAGTGCATAAGCTACATCTGGGCGTGTACATAACATCGCATACATTATAGATCCTACTGCCGAAGCATAAGGTATAATGCTCATGCGAGCTCTCTCTTCATCGGTCTTTGGACAAGAATCCTTGGAGAGAGTGACTCCATGGCAAGCGGGTAAGGCACCCCGCTTGGAGTCTTCCATACTAAACCTTTTTAGGATGGTGTTGATGTACCTGGTTTGGGACAATCCCAATAACTTTTTGGATCTATCCCTATAGATCCGTATACCCAGGATGTATGTGGCAACACCCAGGTCCTTCATGGAGAACCTTAGTGATAAGAATGATTTGACCGACTGTAGCATAGGAATATCATTTCCTATCAGAAGAATATCATCCACGTACAATACGAGGAATGTGACAGCTCTTCCTACAGCCTTCTTATAAACACAAGGTTCATCTGGATTTTTGATGAAATCAAACTCTTTGATAACA
Source organism: Agapanthus africanus (assembly GCA_030015575.1). Taxonomy (NCBI): domain Eukaryota; kingdom Viridiplantae; phylum Streptophyta; class Magnoliopsida; order Asparagales; family Amaryllidaceae; genus Agapanthus; species Agapanthus africanus. Next base: position 310,709,937 of record CM057345.1, on the reverse strand, counting down.
TCATCGAAACAGATGTTCCAACTCCGAGATGCCTGCTTTAACCCATATATGGATTTAAGCAGTCTACATGCTTTTTCGCTGCTCCCACTGTCAATGAAGCCCTCTGGCTGATCCATATAAACGCATTCTTCCAAATCTCCATTTAGAAACGCTGTTTTAACGTCCATCTGCCAGATTTCATAGTCGTAGTGAGCAGCAATAGCAAGTAGGATCCGAATGGATTTAAGCATGGCTACGGGCGAAAAAGTTTCGTCATAGTCCAAACCTGGTCTTTGACGAAAACCTTTCGCTACAAGTCTTGCCTTATAGGTCTCTACCTGCCCATCTACACCAATCTTTCTTTTAAAGATCCATTTGCACCCTACAGGTTTTACCCCAGGGGGTACAACGTCCAAAGTCCATACTTTGTTGGTGTACATAGACTCCATTTCGGATCTCATGGCATCCAGCCACTTCACAGAGTCACCACTCGTGATAGCTTGCTGAAAACTGGTAGGATCATCATCATCCATGATGCAATCTTCTCTGTCACCATCAATGAGGAAACCGTAGTACCTCTCCGGTGGGCGAGAAGTCCTACCAGATCTACGGAGTGGCCGAGGTTCTTCAGTTTCTGTTGCAACAGCCGGTTCAACCAAATCGTCATTTGTAGTTTGTGTCTCCAGAACCTCTTCTAGATCTACTACCTTGCCATCATCTTTATCCGTGAAAAACTCTTTTTCCAGGAATGTGGCATACTGAGAAACAAACACCTTTTGTTCCTCTTTGTGGTAGAACAGATATCCATAAGAATTCTTTGGATATCCCACAAAGTTACACATGACTGACCGTGTCTCGAGTTTGTCCGGATTCTGCTTTTTAACATAGGCCGGGCAACCCCAAATCTTAATTCTCTTAAGAGATGGTCTCTTCCCATTCCATATCTCATATGGCGTGGTAGACACGGCTTTGGTTGGAACCCTGTTTAGCAGAAACGCTGCAGTCTCCAATGCATGTCCCCAAAATGAGACTGGTAACTCAGCGTCACTCATCATAGACCGGACCATATCCAATAGGGTCCTGTTCCGTCGTTCTGACACACCGTTGTGCTGTGGTGTGTAAGGGGGAGTGAGCTGAGAGAGAATTCCATTCTCTTTTAGGAAGTTTGCAAATTCTGTACTGAGATACTCTCCACCTCGATCTGATCGAAGCATCTTAATTCTCAAGCCGGTTTGTTTTTCTACTTCTTATTTATATTCAATGAATTTCTTTAAAGCGTCGGACTTGTGCTTTAATAAAAATACATGACCGAATCTTGAGAAATCGTCGGTGAATGTAATGAAGTATGAAAAACCGCCTCTAGCCTGTGTAGACATAGGCCCACATACATCACTATGTATGAGGCCCAGGAGCTGAGTAGCTCTTTCTCCGTGTCCGGTAAACGGAGTTTTGGTCATTTTACCCTTGATACAAGACTGGCAAGTCGCATAAGATTTATATTCAAAAGAATTTAAATATCCATCTTTGTGTAACTTGTTTAGTCTTGTTTCGTTAATATGACCAAGTCTACAGTGCCAAAGAAAAGCTTCATTTAATTCTGAAAGTTTTCTTTTATTAGTGTGTTGTATACTGAAAACTGTGTGTTGATTTAGGACATATATTCCGTTATTAAGTGTACCATACCCAACCAACATTTGATTTAGGTGAATGTTCATAACATTGTTCTGCAACACAAAATTATACCCTTCATTGTCCAACAAAGAAACGGATATTATATTACATAGCATAGTTGGTGCAAAATAACATGGATTCAAAATCAAAATACATCCAGATGGCAACCCCAAGTGATACTCTCCCACTGCGACTGTATGTACATTGGAACCATTTCCAACGCGGAGAGTATGGTCACCTGTCCTCAAAACCTTGCTATTTCTCAGCCCCTGCATAGAATTGCAAATGTGAGAACCTGAACCGGTATCTAATACCCAGGAAGCAGAGTTTATAGAAAAACAGTTTTCAGTCACAAACGCACCTGAAGCAGAAGCATCACCATGCTTCTTCTTGAGACTTAGGTACTCCGTGCAATTGCGCTTCCAGTGTCCTGTCTTGTGGCAATGAAAACACGCGCCTTTCCCTGGGTCTCCAGCCGTGGACTTTCCCTTTCCCTTCACCTTTTTGACTCCGCCCTTAGGATTAGTGGGTTTCTTCTTTTTCTTTCCCTTGGCCTTAGCTTTTGGGCGAGAAGAAGAAGACTGTCCAATGGTCATAACGGGAGTCTTTGCTGACTTCATAGTGCTCTCTGCACTCCTTAACATATTAAGGAGTTCAGGGAGGTCCTTCTCCATGCCATGCATGTTGAAGTTCACTATGAACTGAGCAAAGGTGGAGGGGAGGGACTGCAGAATAATATCTATATATTGTTCATTGTCCATTGTCCATCCAAGGTCCTCAAGCTCTTCTATAAGAGCTATCATCTTCAACGCATGGTCTCCTACTGGTGTGCCAGGGGCCATTCGCATCTGAAACAGTTTCTTTGATGCTTCGTATCGTAATACGCGGGATTGCTCCCCATACAACTCCTTTGTATGGAGCAGTATCCCGTGAATGTCCATGTCCTCATGCTGCTTTTGATGTGTGTTATCCATCGAAGCAAGCGCGAGGCATGTGGCCGTGGCACAGTCAGCGTCCCATGTCTTGTGGACTTCAATGTCCGCAACTGAGGATTTTAGGCCTGGGACGGGAGGGGCTGAAGCCGTGAGGACATATGATACTTTATCATAAGTCAAGGCGATCTTCAGATTCCTTAGCCAGTCTTTATAGTTGGTCCCATTCAGTTTGTTTTTATCTAGTAGAAGCTTAAGTCCAGTCATTGGTATCTGCCATTAAGAGAGAGAAAAGAATACACTCAGCGAAAGCTCTTGCATAGATTAGATTGGTTTATTATCTTGTCTAATCGATATTTCCCACTGCTTTTTATCAAGTTTTTCTTTCAAACCTTAAAAAGAAAAACTAGCCAGGATTAATTACAGTCTACCACTTCGCTAACCGTTCAGCCAGGCCAGTGTCGGTACTTTGAGGGAGGTTCCCCGTGCTTTCGCACGGACCTAATTAGAGTAAACCTCGTTTTCCCAGAGGCGGAGCCCCGTTAACACCTTTCTAGACACCTAATGAGTTAGCTAATTGTAAACTGTAAAACTCTCCTAGGAGCAACTATTGCCCACAGTGGGATCGGGATCCAACCATCATATGGAAGGTATGCAATCTCATTGCAAATTTCAACACTTGAAATTCCCGATGTAATTTTTACCCCTAGTACTTATGACCTTAACTATGGTCAACAAATCATAAGTACCAGTCAAGTTCTACCCGTCATTTCTTGATCAATTAGACCCACCCATATGACCCTTAACTATGGTCAACAAAGTCGCATGAATGTCCTAATTAATCTGCATCATATGCAGTGTAGGAAGACATCACTTAGCTACCGTACACTACGCCTTAACTAAAGTCAACAAACGTAGCACGAATACTAAGTACTCTACTTCCTAAAATGACGGAGGGTTGCGAATGATTTTTAAGAAAATCTTTAACGCTTTGAACTTGATATCGTTGTAGAATCAAACAGTTTTCAAAAGGAGTGGCTTAGGCTCCGCAGTTTTGAAATGTAGCTTTTTCATAAATAGCCGAGTAGTTTTTAAATCCGATTCTACAACATCTTTTTAGGTTTATTTTCTTTACATTAATCACATTAATGTAATCCCATCATTTAAGTCCTAAAGCCAATCACAGAAAAGAAACGAAAATAACACGTACGCTTATGCCATCCGCATTCGCCGCAATGTTCCGTTATGCACCGTTAGGTTACTTAACTAACGGCATACCGGGACGGGACTAGCGCGGGTGTAAAACATAAGCAACGTCTACAATATATCATATATATAATATGTCATTCGTCTCAGATATCACAGAACACAGGCAGCAGAAAAATAGATATAACGTGGGATATACTAGGACATCCGTATTTAGTATTTAGCCAGAATAGAAAATACGGATTCCACAGTCGCGATGAATAGCCAAGCCCACACCCTGGACCCCTACGAGAGCGGCAAGTGACCCTACCAATCCTGGAGTTTAGGAGACCCGGTCTCGACTCCTCGAGATGGCCTCCCACTGAACCCCAGAACCCGGTCACCTGTGCTCCCCTCCTTGGGTCCATCCTAATGCGGAAAAGTAAATAATATACAACACTGGTGACACAACCGCAACCTGGAAGTGCCCCAAATAAAAGAATATTACATTACATTTGAATTTACATGAATGAAAATATAAAGCTCTCATCTCACAAAACCCCCCGGCTATTCAATCGCGACAATCCTACACATCATATCTAAGCAATACATAATATCACATATCATCAACGTAAGTAAGTATGCGTACCCCGATTGTCGTTGATGTATAGCAACGAAACCGACGATATCAAACATACTACACTTACGGTCACAGAAAAGAAAGTGTAAAACTACAATATTTGGAATCCAGATTCTCTTTAGACATCATAAATGCGAAATATCACATATTTTGTATTTCATGCCTACACTATTTGAATTCCACATATTGTATCACATTCCAGATAAACAGACAGTATTAAAGTTTTCGAACGAACTATCAAGCACCCAAGATTCATTAAAGCTCAACACTTGAGCAGGGTTCAAAAGATCCGGAGTGTGGCACAGTAGCGGCGGTCCAGCCGTAGAAGGGTCAAGCCAACGCCTCACATGTGGCACGCCGTACTGCCCCAAACCCTAGGGTTCAAAGGGCAGTTCGAGACGGTCACATAATCGAGTTAAGGTTTGTTGTCTTCTAGAGGGACCACCGCAAAAAGACTTGCACGCATCTCCAAACTATTTAAACCCCGTGAATATTGAGTAAATGATATTCGTTCAAACACTTCAATACTTTCTAGTTTACCCGGAAAAGAAAACGAAATGAAAATTCCAATCGAAACCACGAGTCCAAAAACATCTCCAGAATTTTTCAACAGCAGATTCAGATTAAACATACTCAAAATATACTATAGCAGGTAAAGAAAAACACTGTGCAAAAATTGGTCAAAGATCCCCTTATATGGCCGCGGATGCGCGGCCTAAACTTGCTTATGCCGCGCTTCCGCGGCCAAAAGTACTGTTCATGGGGTCGGATTTTCCAGATTGTCTTATTTTTACCTGCTCTATTTTTTTTAGAATTTTTAATTCTGAAAAAAGTCAGTTTTTAAAAAATTTCCAGAGAGCACCTTTAAAAGTCGTATTTTGTTTCGATCGGACTTTTTACTTCGCAAAAAGGTCACCTAATGTTCTAGGTCGGCTCTGATACCAATGTAAGGTTAGTATAGCACCCTATGAAGAGTTTTGAAGCATCACATGACCCAAAGTTTTAATTTTTAAGGTGCTAAACTAACATGCAAGTGGATCGATCCTAGAAATTAGGGTTATCAAACTATAAGTAAGTAAAGATTAGGGTTTGAAGGCTACAACCTTTGAAGCTCCCGTTTTTGCTTCTCTCCTTAGGCTCTTTGGGTGTTGGATGAAGGTCCGCTTGTACTCCTCCCACGTCCACGACGATCCACCCGGAGTTTTCCCGTCCAAGCTTGCAACTTTGAAAAACAAAGAGAACACTCTAATCAAGTGAGCTAGACTTGATTAGAATGAAGTTGTGGCTATGGATCTCACTTCAAAATCTTATTTTTATGAGTGATTCACTCTCTTGTATGAACTAGAGAGCAAAAGCATGGAGGTTGATGAAGATGGTGGATTTTAGAAGAAGAGAATGAATTATCTTATGAAAGAGAAAAAGGAAAATAGATATATATATTTTCCTTTCTCTAAACCAACCATGGTTAGATATATAGATATCATTTTATTTTAAATTAAAAGCATGATAAGAAAATAAACTATGGGTTAAATGTTAGGTGAGCATGGTTGAGTTAGAAGAGTGTAGAAACTCTTAAGTGATTTAACCCATTTTTCATTTTCTTTTGCTTTAATTTAAATCCAATAATTATCCAAATACAACCATGGTGTAATTCTTATACATCCACCATTCCCATTGTATAAACAACCATGATAATAAATGATGTATGTATGCATGTGTGCTTGCACATCCACATGTGCATGAACAAGAATGAATGCACACATGCATGCATACATCCAACATAAACAAGATATGATTTGTAGTGAGAAACTAATGATGAATCAACACTTGATTCACTAATCCGGTCATATCACATATGACCCGACCATTAGCAAGCCGCCCAATTAATATACGGTATCCCATACACGCAGTTTAATCCGGTCCAAGCGCATATCGCATACGCGCACCACAACGTTTCGCCTGGACTAGGTAACTCCTATGTGGGACTCTAAGACTCGTCAATATGCCGGCAGTGGGTGATGATCATATCAAGCACCCCCAAGCCGCAAGCGGTCAGCCAAACGTAACGGCCACCCGGGTATTGAGCGATAAGAAGAAAACAAGCGAACCTGTTACAATTCCCGTCGAGCCATCCGGCAACACTACCGTACAGTCCGGTCTCTTCGTCAGATATGCTGCATATCGAGCCTAGGGATGGTCACGTCGACCCCAATAACTCAATAAGTCGTGTCGGTGAATGGTCTATAACAGATCGAGAAACTACTGATAACACTTACCAGCAAATCTCAGCAGCCCTGGCCAGGGACTTGCTGTTATAACCAGTCGAGCACAGCACAGCATCAACTCCCAATACCGGGAGAGACGAAACCCCTCCAATCGCTCATTGCCTTCGTGTGTCTCGGGACTGTACCCAACGGCCACCTGTTTGCACGACTCAATAGAGCCGTGGTAGGGTGGCAATCAAAGTACAGTGGGAGAACATACAAGACTCCATGACGATCTCGGGTCTACAGACTAACCTGTACCAGTGTCACCTGAGAACTGCTATCCGACGATAGATATAATTCCATATAGGTGTTCTCGGTGAGTCTGTCCAGTGTACCCAGTCTGCACTGAGCACCTGTATATGATCTTGATGTCAAACATCGATGGATGTGGGAACATTCATCGCCCATCACATGGGTCTAATATCATATACGCTAGTCTACTCTGGTATATCGATGCCCCGTCTCGATACACCTCCGACTATGGACATTTCAGGATATGCTTATAGACTACAATTGTCCCACTAGTATGATCTCCATCATAATCAGAGTAGTCAAGCCGATATCCTCAGGGCTTTATCAGCATGTATGAATGAATAAAAGCATGATCAAATAAACATGTCAGATAAAGAAGAACCAGATAGCATACTATCATGTCGAGCAAGAATGCAAACTGAATATATATACATGTATAGATACATCCACTATCACATAATGGCCTCTAGGGCATACATATATCCAACAGGTAGATGATGTTGATGAATTCTTGAACGATTCTTAAGTCTTATGAGTTTTGTAAACCCTAGGAAATTGAATCAACGATGACCTAGTTTTGAGCGAGATGCTTTCTTGAATGTTTTCGCTCTAAATTAGAGATCAACAATCGATGATTGAATTTCCTAGAGGCTAGAATTTGAATGCTAACTAATGAAAGGATAAGGGATGAGGATGAAGAAACCCTAGTTTCTTTAATAGATTCTTAAACCTCGTTGATTGTCATCGATCTTGCAACAAATCTTCAATAGATAAGAATTTGTAATTATAAGCATCAATCATCACTATCGATTCGATTGATTCCGACAAGCCTCTCTTCAAATCTTGATAATTCAAACGATTTGGATATTTTCTTGATTTTTATCATTTCTTGATTTTAGATCTAATTCGTGATGATTCTTGGAATTAAATTTCACAATTATTGAATCATTTTCTTTTCTCTTTTAATTTTCAACTCAACTAAAACGACTACGAACAAATCACACTTTCTATGTGGACGATCCGCACTCACTAAACAATCCTACAAAAGACACAGATTATTGTTTGCGGTTATTATAAATTTCTTTGGTTGTGATCTTTTACATATTTTCAAAACACGACACGGAATTTTAGATCAATCACCTATGCTCAGTTTATAGTGAACTTCAACACGCACAATTTGGAGAAGTCACTTCCTGAACTTCTTAATATGTTGAGGAGTGCGGAGAGCATGCTAAAAGTAGTGAAAACTCTCTCTAGTTGCTGGGCCATCTTCCTCTTCCGTCCCGAAAACTAAAGCTAAGGGAAAGAAGAAGAAGAAACCCATCAAACCGAGAGGTGGAGTTAGAAAGGCACCAGGGAAAGACAAATCGGGGGCTGCGGCATCCGGAAAAGGGGAATGCTTCTACTGCCACAAGACTGAGCACTGGAAGAGAAACTGCGTTGTGTACCTCGCTGATCTCAAGGAGAAGAAGCATGCTAATGCTTCCGCTTCAGGTGTGTTTGTTACCGAAAACTGTTTTTCAATTAACTCTGCTTCCTGGGTATTAGATACCGGGTCAGGATCTCATATCTATAATTGTGTGCACGGATTGAGAAATAGCAAGGTGTTGAAGAAAGGTGATCATACTCTCCGTGTTGGGAATGATTCGAATGTACATGCTGTATCAGTGGGTGAGTATCGCCTTGGTTTACCTTCAGGATGTATATTGGTTTTGAACCCGTGTTATTTTGTGCCTTCCATGTTGTGTAACATAATATCAGTATCTCTATTGGACAATGAAAGATATAATTTTGTGTTACAATGTATTGTTATGAACATTAACCTAAATCAACAGTTGATTAGGTATGGCATATTAAATAACGGAATCTATGTCCTGAATCAACACACAGTTTTTAACATACAACACACAAACAAAAAGAAAATTTCAGAGATAAATGAAGCTTTCATTTGGCATTGTAGACTTGGTCATATTAACGAAACAAGACTAACCAAGCTACATAAAGATGGACATTTAAATCCGTTTGAATATAAATCTAATGCGACTTGTCAGTCTTGCATCAAAGATAAAATGACCAAAACTCCGTTTACTAGACATGGAGAGAGAGCTACTGAACTCTTAGGCCTCATACATAGTGATGTATGTGGACCAATGTCTACACATGCAAGAAGTGGTTTTTCATACTTCATAACTTTTACTGATGATTTTTCAAGATTTGGACACGTGTTCTTATTGAAACATAAGTCTGAAGCTTTCGATAAATTCAAGGAGTATATAAACTTGAAGTAGAAAAACAAACTGGGTTGAGTATCAAGAAACTACGATCAGATCGAGGAGGGGAGTACCTAAGTACAGAGTTTCTAGATTTCCTTAAAGAGAATGTAATTCTCTTTCAGCTCACTCCTCCGTACACACCACAACACAACGATATATCATAACAGAGAAATCATACCCTATTAGATATGGTACGTTCGATGATGAGTGATGCTGAGTTACCACTTTCGTTCTGGGGGCATGCATTGGAGACTGCAATATATCTATTAAACAGGGTTCCGACCAAAACCATGCCTACCACTCTATATGAGATATGGTTTGGGAAAAGACCATCTCTTAGACGAGTTAGCATATGGGGTTGTCCTGCTTTTGTTAAAAAGCAGAATCCAGACAAACTCGAGACACGATCATTTTTGTGTAAATTTATGGGGTATCCCAAACATTCATATGGGTATCTTTTTTACCACAAGGAGGAACAACGAGTGTTTGTTTCTCAATATGCCATATTTTTAGAAAATTAATTTTTTACAAATGATACTATTAGCAATACGGTAGAGCTGGAAGAAATTTCAGAGCCACAAATAAATACGGACGATTTGGTTGAACCTGAAATTTCAATAGAACCTAACGAGCCTCGGTCACTCCGTAGATCTAGTAGAACTTCTCGCCCACCTGATAGATACTATGGTTTTCTAATTGATGGTGATAGAGAAGATTGCATCATAGATGATGATGACCCAACTAGTTTTCAGCAAGCTATCACGAGTAGTGACCCAGTGAATGGTTGGATGCCATGCGATCTGAAATGGAATCCATGCATACTAACAAAGTATGGACTTTAGAGGTTGCACCTTCTGGAGTAAAACCCATAGGGTGCAAATGGATCTTTAAAAAAAAGATTGGTGTGGATGGACAGGTAGAGACCTATAAAGCTAGGCTTATGGCAAAAGGATTTCGTCAAAGACCAGGATTGGACTATGAAGAAACTTTTTCTCCAGTTGCAATGCTTAAATCCAATCGAATACGGCTTGCTGGTGCTGCTCACTACGACTATGAAATCTGGCAGATGGACGTTAAAACTGCATTTCGAAATGGTGATTTAGATTAATGTGTTTTTATGGATCAGCCGGAAGGCTTCATTGATAGTGGGAGTAGCGAGAAGACATGCAGGTTGCTTAAATTCATCTATGGATTAAAGCAGGCGTCATGGAGTTGGAACATCTACTTTGATGATACAATCAAAGAGTTTGATTTTATCAAAAATGTAGATGAACCTTGCATTTATAAAAAGATTGTAGAGAGTACAGTCACATTCCTTGTATTGTAGGTGGATGATATTCTCCTGATAGGAAATGATGTTCCTATGCTACAATCGGTTAAACTATTCTTATCGCAAAGGTTCTCCATGAAGGACCTAGGTGATACTGAAGGGTTACTAGGCACTCTAATGAGGTTCTACAAGGCATCAACCATGCCGGATAAAAATTTTAGCCGTGCCGAATAACTCTAAACAAGATCGTTAACTAGAGATTAGACGAACAAATGCTAGTAGATAACAATTATCACTAAGGGAATATGAAATACAACCTTTGTAGATCGGTCCTTCACTTCTAAAGCTCCTTGATGTAGTCCTTTCGCTGCGATCATCGGCTCCCGGACTCTCGGACGGCTCCATGAGAAAGTTGCAACGGCATTGCTAGAGTCTTCGAGGCCGAAGATGATCTACGTCGAGGGAATACGGACTCAAACTTCTACTTCACTAACCATAGAATTAGTGAAGAAAACACCCTAAACTAAAGTGTTAGTCTAGTAGAGGATGGTGAGATAGGAAATGGGTACACTTTAGAATTTCATTTCTCACTTTGTATCTCTCTCTTTATCAAACCCGAGAAAGAAAATCTTGAGGAAGAAGAAGATGAGCTCAAATGAGAAAGGATAATGATCAAGAGAGAGAATGAGCTAACCATGGTGAGTGAGTATCATATACTTAACTCATGTAGAGACATAACCATGGCTAAATATATTGGTTAGGTTAAATAATATCCAAAGCAAAACAAAAAGGGTTGAATTTGTCAAAGCACTCACAAGCTTCTACAAGCTTCATACATTTAACAAATATTCACTAATTTTGTATTTACTTTGAATATTAAAAACAATACCAATAAATATAAAATGGTGTATGTCTCATACACCCATGACAAGTGTATCAACAACTATGATACATTTTGTAAACACAAATAAATATATATCAAGTTGTGCACAAGTGAGAAAAATGAATGCTTAAGTGAACCAATGTTAGTTAATTTAAATTAGTATATCACATATATAATTATACACTAAATTATTAAATCAATACTTGACTTAATAATGCGGATATATCATATATAGCCGACTAACATTCAATGTATCGATTTATCGAATCAACCCTTGATTCGATAACTAGGTTATATCGCATACAACCGATCGATACAAACATCGCGAGAATAGAATACGGTATCACATACACGTATTATTCTCGGTCCCGCACATATCACATATGCGCTCCTATTTCTTTTTGCCTGAGCCAGTACAACCTCTATGTAGGACTCTAAAGACTCGTCAATACGCCGGCAGTAGGTGATGATCATATCAAGTACCCACAAGCCATCAACGGTACTAGCTGGACATAACGGCTACCCGGTTATTGAGCGATCAGAAGATCAGCAAGAAAGCCAGCTCCAACTCCTGCAAAAAGCCTGACAGTGGCACTACCGTACAGTCCGGTCTCCTCGTCTGATATGTCGCATATCAAGTATAGGGATGGTAAACGTCAGACCCCAATAACCGATAAGTCATGTCGATATAAGGCTCATAACGGGTCAAGAAACTACTGGTAACACTTACCAGTAAATCTCTATACCATCCCTGGCCAGGGACTTCCCTGTTATGGCCAATCGAGCATAGAGCAACATCAACCCCCAATACCGGAAGAGACGAAACCCCTCCTATCGCTCATTGCCTCCATGTGACTCGGGACTGTATCCAAAAACCACCGTTTTGCACGCCCTCTTGGACGTGGTATGGTGGAAATCAAAGCACAGTGGGAATCACACAAGACTCTATGACGATCTCGGGTCTACAGCTAACCTGTACCAGTGTCACCAGAGAACTGCCATCTGACGTAAGGTATAATACCATCTGGGAGTTCTCGGCGAGTCCGTCCAGTGTACCTAGTCTCCACTGAGCACCCGTATATCATCTCTGATGTCAAACACCAATGGATATGGGATCATCCATCGCCCATCTGTTTGGGTCGAGAAGGTATACGCTAGTCTACTCTGGTATATCGATGCCCCGTCTCGATACACCCACAACTAGGGACCTTGAAGGATGTACTTATGGACTACAATGTCCCCACTAGTATGATCCATATCATAGTCCAGGTAGTCAAGTACACATCCTAAGGGCTTTACCAACATGTAATAGAGAGACAACCAGTGTACACGTTAAGGTAAAGGGTAACCAGATAGCATACTATCATGTCGAGCAAGAAAGTCATCCCTATATATGTCCAAGCATCCAATACAATATACATCACATGTATAGCAATGGCCTCTAGGGCATATATATAACTAACAATCTCCCACCTGCACTAGGGCCATCTGAGAACAGTGGTTGCAGTATCTCATACTCAAGCATCCCATAAAAGTCTCTCTCAGGGAAATGGCCTTTGTGAGTGGATCTGTCGTGTTGTCCTCTGAGTCGACTCTCCTAACCTCGATCCCCTGGAGATCAACCATCTTCTTGATCAGGTGACATTGCCTTAGAATATGTTTGGATCACTGATGGGACGGGCGTTCCTTGGCATAAGCCGCAACTCCATTGTCACACAATGGTAGGAATGAAGTTCATCTCTTGAACTAATACACACCTAGACTTCCTCTTTGGTATCATCTTTGGTAGTGATGTATCTAGCCTTTATCGTCTAGTATGCCACGGTATATAGCTTGGAACTCTTCCAACATACCGTCCCTTTACTGAGGGTAAAGACAATGCCTGTGACTGACTATCAGTCGTTCTTATCACCTTGGAACACTTCCAGTGATTCTCCCCAGGATCGATTGATACCATCTCACTACAACTAGTGAGAATCTTAACATCCATTTAGATCTATCTCATAGATCCAAAACCTAGGATTTAGTAGGTATCACTTTGATCCTATATGGAGAATCTTTGTGATAAGCGGAGATTGACCGAGCGTAGCATAGGAAACTCCTTCCCCATCTAGAGTATGTCATCCACGTACTCTACGAGGATCACCACCATACTCCCTACCACCTTTTCGTTTATACATGGTTCATCGACCATTTTGATGATGTCAAACTCTTTGACTAACACATCAAAACAGACGTTCCAACTCCGCGATGCTTGCTTTATCACATAAAACATCTTGCACACGTTTCCGCTGCTCCCACTGTCTACGAAGCCCTCTGGCTGTGTACTTATAGACGCACTCTTCTAAAACATCACTTAGAAAAGCAGACATGACACCCAACCGCCAGATATCGTAGTCATTGTATGTAGCCGTGGCAAGTAGGATCTGGATGGACTTAAGCATAGCTACATAGAAAAGGTTTCATCATAATCCATACATGGTCAATGATGCAAACCTTTAACAAGTCTAGCTTTAAAAGTCTCAACTTTTCCATGTACACCAAGTAATCTTCTCAAGATATACTTGCTCCTGATGGGAATTTAACCCTTCAGACAAAGCAACCAAAGTCCATACTTTGTTGGTGTATAAGGATTCCAACTCAGATCGCTAAGCATCCAGCCATTCTTACAGAGTCCCCACTCCTGATAGCCTGCTCGAAACTAGTTGGGTCACCATCTCATGATGCAATCCTCGCTCCCACTGTCATAGAGAAATCGAAGCATTTCTCAGGTGGGTGAGGAACCCTACTAGATCGGCGGAGAGACTGAGGTTCGTTGGAAACTATTGAATCCTTTGGTTCTACCAAATCATCAGCTGCAGTTTGTATAGCTGGAACCTTTCCAGTTCTACATAACAGACCTTACCTCGAGCTTGTCGGGATTTTGCTTTTAGACACAGTCCGGACAACCCCAAATCTTAGCAAACCTAAGATATGGGCTCTTCCCTTTCCATATCTCATATGAAGTGGTAGGCAACTGATTTGATTGGAACCCTATTCAATAGGTATGCAACTTCATAAGTGCATAACTCCCAAAAGGAAATAGGTAACTCAGTAGTACTCATCATATAGCACACCATATCAAATAGGGTGTGATTGCTCCGTCCCGATACACCTACGTGCTGTGGTGTATACGGAGGAGTAATGCTGAGAGAGAATCTCATTCTCTTTTAGAATAGTCCAAGAATTTTGTGCTCAAGTATTCTCCTCCTTGATCGCATTAAAGGACATAATACTTATACCCGTTTTGGTTCTCTACTTCTAACTTATATTCTGTGAATATCTCTAAAGGTTCGGACTTGTGTTCCAACAGGAACATATGTCTAAATCTTGAGAGATTATCAGAGAATGTAATGAAGTACAAAGAACCGGTCTTGGCATGTGTAGACAGGGGACCTTCATACATCAACATGTATCATCCCAAGAGTTCACTAACTCTTTCTCTGTTTCCAGTAAACGGAGCTATGGTCATCTTATCTTTGTGACATGACCGGCAAGTTTCACAAGATGTAAATTTAAACTAATTTAAATATACATCTTTATGTAACTTGAGCTAGTCGGGTCGCATTGATATGACCTAGTCTACAATACCTCAAGAAGGATTCGTTCATTTCTGAACTCTTCCTCTTGTGTGTGTTCTGTATACTAAGAACTGTTGTTTGATTTAGAACGTCAATGCTTTTAGATAACGTGCCTGAACCGATCAACTTTTGATATAGGAAATGTTCAAAACATTATCCAACAATACAAAATTATATCCATCTTTACTAATAAAGAGATTGATATGATGTTGTATATCAGGTTCGGTATCTAATAACATTCGTTCAGAATCAATGTATTCTGGTAATACAGGGTGATAGTCACTAACAGACTTGGCTGCAATACTTGCACCGTTTTCTATCTCATGAAACTTATCACCCGTTCTCAGTTCTCTACCTTTCAGTAGCCCATGTAACAGATTACATTTGCGGGATCCTGATCCGGTATCTCATACCGAGGACGTAAAGGATACTGAGAAACAGTTCTATATAATGAACACACCCGAAGATGATGCATCAGCATGCACTTTCTTCGTTTGGGCGGCACGGGAATTCTGGTAATCCCCAAATTCCTGCTCTGTCTTATAACAATTATAAGTTGGAGCGGGACCTACGTTCCCCAGCTCAGTATAACAAGCGGGTTCGGTCAATATATCCGTTTTATTATCTTGATTAAGGCGTGATATGGTCGCTACCTGGAGAGAGAGAGAAGAAAACACTCTGCGTGCGCTCTTGGAAGATCAGATTGGTTATTATTTTATCTAATCAGGATGGCTCCTACTGTTTTTATCAAATCTTCCTTCAAACCCTAAAAGGAAAGACTAGCCGGGATTTATTACACGCTACAACTTCGCCAATCTTTCAGCCAGGCCAGTGTCGGTACTTTGAGGGAGGTTCCCCGTGCTTTCGCACGGACCTAATTAAAGTAAACCTCGTTTCCCAGAGGCGTAACCCCGTTGACACCTTTCTAGACACCTACTTGATCGGCTAATTATAATGTGTAAAACTCTCCCAGGAGTAACAATTACTCACAGTGGGTATCGGGATCCAACTATCTCATAGAAGGTATGCAATCTCATTGCAAATTTCAACACTTGAAATTCCCGATAATATTTTGCCCCTAGCACCCTATGACCTTGACGGAGGTCAACAAACCATAGGCTACTAGTCAAGTTCAACCCGTCATTTCTTGATTGAATCAAACCCACCCGCACGACCCTTGACGGAGGTCAACACGGTCGTACGACTAGCCTAACCCAATCTGCATCATATGCATAAGCAGATAAATACTAGTTAGCTGCCGCACACTACGCCTTGACGGAGGTCAACAAACGTAGCACGAATACTAAGTAGGACTTATCTGAAATGACGGAGGGCTACGACAGGTTTTTCAGAAAACCTATTGCGTAATGAACATGATATCGTTGTAGAATCAAATGATTTTAAAATGGAGTGTTTTTGAGGCTTTTACTAGTTTCGCTAAAGAGGTCACTCCCGGTGAAGGGATTGTCGGCTCTTTCCTTATGGAATAAGGTGCAGGATATATCATATATATCACTGTGCAAAGAAAGAACTAGAAAAGCAATCAAAAAACAAAACCGAGGGGTGTAGCATCTGCCAGTCATTGCTAAAGGGGTCACTCCCGGTGAAGGGATCTCGGCCCTTTCCTTATCGAATAAGGTGCAGGATGTTCTACAAGGAACACCGCGATGCAAAGCAAGAACCATAGCTACCTGTTTTTGAAAATTCGATTCCACAAGATCTTTTAGGTTTCTTTTCTTTCATTAATCACATTAATGAAGTCCCATCATTTAAATCACCTAAACATCACAAATAAATACGACGTACACTTATGCCATTCGCATTCGTCTCGATGTCCCCTCATGCACCGTTAGGTTAGGTAACTAACGACAGAGCAGGGCAGGGCTAGCGCGAGTGCAAAACATAAGTAACGTCTATATAATATATCATATATACTATATACAGTATCCATCACAACATATCAAATGATCACATCACAGATATCGCAGCAGAAGAAACATATGAAACATTGGATATATTAGGACGTCCGTGTTTTATTTTAAGCTTCTATAAAACACGGATTCCACGGTCGCGATGAATAGCCAAACCCACACCCCTATACCCCTACGAGAGCGGTAAGCAACCCTACTAATTCTAGAGTTAGGAGACCCGGACTCGACTCCTCGAGTTGGTCTCCCACTGGACTCTAGAACCCGGTTACTTGTGCTCTCCTCCTTGGGTCTATCCCAGTGCGGAAAAGTAAATAATATAAAAATGGTGACATCAACCTCATCCCGGAAGTGCCCCAATAAAAGAATATTACATACATTAAATTTTACAAGAATGAAAATAAAAATTCTCATCTCACATAAAAACCCCCGGCTATTCAAAACGCGACGATCCAATATAACATATCCAGCAACACATAACATCACATGTCATCAACGTAAGTAAATATGCGCATCCCAATTGTCGTTGACATATAGCAACGAAACCGGCGATATCACATATTACACTTACGGTCGCAGAAAAGAAAGTGTAAAACTACAACAGTTGGAATCCGCAACCACCTTAGACATCGCATGCCTAACAATTATAAACCCCGCATTTTAGTCTCTATATCGAAAACACTTTTCAATATCTAGTCGGGCAATTCAACAAGATTCCCGATCTCCTGATCGAATGCTCGTCGCAAACTTTAGTAGACGGCCGCACCCCCGGACGCCGTCGACGAAGTGCACTAAGGCGGAACACCGCTGCCGTGAGCACCCGAACGGATGCTTTCGGCAACGAGGTTCTCCTACAGTCACTTGGTCGGGGCTATGGGGCGTGGCTATCTATTAAGTTTACCCGGTGAGTATCCGCGTACGCTACATGATTGCGACGGACTTTTGATCGCATCAAAATTCCGTGGCAACCAATCATTTGAGACTAAAGTGCTATGTTTATAACATCCAAATCAGTTATCTCATAACTACTTTTGGATTCCAAATATTGTATCACATTCCAGATAAATAGACAATGTTAAACTTTCCGATCGAATCATCAAACACCCAAGTTTTCCTAAATATATCTCAACAGTTAAGGGGAGTTTAAAAACAATTATCACATGCCACAGTACCAATGGTCCGGCCGTAGAAGGGTCAAGCCAACGCCTCACATGTGGCACGCCGTACTGCCCCAAACCCTAAGGTTCAAAGGGCAGTTCAAGACGGTCACATAATTGAGTTAAGGTTTGTTGTCTTATAGAGGGTCCATCGCGTAACTTGCACGATCTAGACGTTCTTAAACAAACGAAAAAATCCAACACTTGAAAATTTTCCGGGTCGGGAAAAAGTGAGTTATTGATATCCGTCCGAACTTTTTAATACTTTCTAAATATCTGGAAAACACAACGAAACTAAATATTCCGATCGAATCAACGATTACAAAATAAACCCCAGAATACTCAACACTTGAGTCAGAATAAAAAATACCCATAAAATTAGCAATTTTTCCTACGGTCGTTACTGTGTAAAAACGAAGCAGTAATCTTTCTGTACGGCCGCGGATCCGCGGCAAGAGTAGGGTATTGCGGCGGTTCCGCGGCCAATTGTACGGATCACTGTTTCGTTTTTCATAGTGTTACTTAGAAAACCCTGCAGAATTTTTTAGGAATTTTTAATTCAGAAAAAACCCAGATTTTAAAAATTGTACAGAGAGGGTGTCTACTTCGTCATATCGGGGTTCGATCGGATATTTAACATCGTTCACACATCGCCTAATGCCCTAGCTAGGCTCTGATACCACTGAAGGGTTACTAGGCACTCTAATGAGGTTCTACAAAGCATCAACCATGCCGGATAAAAAATTTAGCCGTGTCGAATAACTCTAACCAAGATCGTTAACTAGAGATTAGGCGAACAAATGCTAGTAGATAACAATTATCACTAAGGGAATACGAAATACAACCTTTGTAGATCGGTCCTTCACTTCTAAAGCTCCTTGATGTAGTCCCTTCGCTGCGATCATCGGCTCCCGGACTCTCGGACGGCTCCATGAGAAAGTTGCAACGGTATTGCTTGAAGTCTTCGAGGCCAAAGATGATCTAAGTCGAGGGAATACGGACTCAAGCTTCTACTTCACTAACCATAGAATTAGTGAAGAAAACACCCTAAACTAAATTTCTAGTCTAGTAGAGGATGGTGAGATAGGAAATGGGTACACTTTAGAATTTCATTTCTCACTTTGTATCTCTCTCTTTATCAAACCCGAGAAAGAAAATCTTGAGGAAGAAGAAGATGAGCTCAAATGAGAATGGATAATGATCAAGAAAGAGAATGAGCTAACCATGGTGAGTGAGTATCATATACTTAACTCATGTAGACACATAACCATGGCTAAATATATTGGTTAGGTTAAATAATATCCAAAGCAAAACAAAAAGGGTTGAATTTGTTAAAGCACTCACAAGCTTCTACAAGCTTCATGCATTTAACAAATATTCACTAATTTTGTATTTACTTTGAATATTAAAAACAATACCAATAAATATAAAATGGTGTATGTCTCATACACCCATGACAAGTGTATCAACAACCATGATACATTTCGTAAACACAAATAAATATATATCACATATATATCAAGTTGTGCACAAGTGAGAAAAATGAATGCTTAAGTGAACCAATGTTAGTTAATGTAAATTAGTATATCACATATACAATTATACACTAAATTATTAAATCAATACTTGACTTAATAATCCGGTTATATCATATATAGCCGATTAACATTCAATGTATCGATTTATCGAATCAACCCTTGATTCGATAACTAGGTTATATCGCATACAACCGATCGATACAAACATCGCGAGAATAGAATACGGTATCACATACACGTATTATTCTCGGTCCCGCACATATCACATATGCGCTCCTATTTCATTTTGCCTGAGCCAGTACAACCTCTATGTAGGACTCTAAAGACTCGTCAATACTCCGGCAGTAGGTGATGATCATATCAAGCACCTACAAGCCGTCAGCGGTACTAGCTGGACATAACGGCTACCCGGGTATTGAGCGATCAGAAGATCAGCAAGCAAGCCCGCTCCAACTCCTGCAAAAAGCCTGACAGTGACACTACCGTACAGTCCGGTCTCCTCGTCTGATATGTCGCATATCAAGTCTAGGGGTGGTAAACGTCAGACCCCAATAACCGATAAGTCACGCCGATATGAGGCTCATAACGGGTCGAGAAACTACTGGTAGCACTTACCAGTAAATCTCTAAACCATCCCTGGCCAAGGACTTCCCTGTTATGGCCAATCGAGCATAGCGCAACATCAACCCCCAATACCGGGAGAGACGAAACCCCTCCTATCGCCCATTGCCTCCATGTGACTCGGGACTGTACCCAAAAACTACCGTTTTGCACGCCCTCTTGGACGTGGTAAGGTGGAAATCAAAGCACAGTGGGAATCACACAAGACTCTATGACGATCTCGGGTCTACAGACTAACCTGTAACAGTGTCACCAGAGAACTGCCATCTGACGTAAGGTATGATACTATCTGGGAGTTCTCGGCGAGTCCGTCCAGTATACCCAGTCTCCACTGAGCACCCGTATATCATCTCTGATGTCAAACACCAATGGTTATGGGATCATCCACCGCCCATCTGTATGGGTCGTGAAGGTATACGCTAGTCTACTCTGGTATATCGATGCCCCGTCTCGATACACCCACGACTAGGGACCTTGAAGGATGTACTTATGGACTACCATGTCCCCACTAGTATGATCCGCATCATAGTCCAGGTAGTCAAGTACACATCCTAAGGGCTTTACCAACATGTAACAGAGAGACAACCAGTGTACACGTTAAGGTAAAGGGTAACCAGATAGCATACTATCATGTCAAGCAAGAAAGTCATCCCTATATATGTCCAAGCATCCACTACAATATACATCACATGTATAGCAATGGCCTCTAGGGCATACATATAACTAACAGATGCTTCATGCATTCTGGGCATTAAGATTTATAGAGATAGGTCTAAGAGATTGTTGGGATTGTCCCAATGAATGTATATAGATACCATACTAAAGAGGTTTAGTATGGAAGATTCCAAGCGAGGTAATTTACCCGCTTGTCACGGGATCACTCTCTCCAAAGAGATATCTCCAAAGACAGATGAAGAGAGGGCTCGCATGAGCATTATACCCTACGCTTCGGCGGTAGGATCTATAATGTATGCGATGTTATGTACTCGCCTAGATGTAGCTTATGCACTCAGAGTAGTAAGCAGGTATCAATCCAATCCACGGGAGAAACACTGGACGGCTGTGAAGAACATTCTTAAGTATTTGTGAAGGACTAAAGAAATTTTCTTGATGTATGGTAATGGAGATCTCCAAATGGAGGTCTTTACTGATTCCAGTTTCCAGAGCGATAAGGATGACAGCAAGTCTATCTCAGGGTTTTTATTTACCCTCAATGGAGGGGCGGTATGTTGGAAGAGTTCCAAGAAAGATACTGTCGCTGACTCTACGATGGAAGCTGAGTATATTGCTGTTAATGATGCCGCAAAAAAGATAGTCTGGATGAGGAAGTTCATTTCTGAACTTCAGGTGGTTCCATCCATTGCTAATCCAATACCTTTGTATTATGATAACAATGGTGCCATGGCTTTGGCAAAGGAACCACAGTCCTATCAGAAATCCAGACATATCTTGAGGCAGTATCACCTCATCAGGGAGATCGTGGATTGCCAGGAGATCGAGGTGCGGAGAGTGGACATAAAAGATAACACAGCCGATCCGTTCACCAAGGCCATCCCTCAAGTCCAGTTCGAGAGACTGTTCGAGATGTTGGGCATGCGGTAGGCCAGCAACTGGCTATAGTGCAGACAGTGGGTACTTAATGAGCCAACTAAAGGCCTCAATGCAAGTGGGAGATTGTTGGATATGTATGCCCTAGAGGCCTTTATTGTATAAGATGCTAGGGATATGTATGTACAGAAACAATCTTGCTCGATATGTTAGTATGCTATCTGGTTTATCTTTATCTTAACATGTGATGTGTTTTACCTAGTATTTCATATCTTGTATACATGTTGATAAAGCCCTTAGGATCTTTACTTGACTGCCAGGACTATAATGTAGATCATACTAGTGGGGCTTGGGTAGTCCATAAGCATATTCTTTAATAGTTCCTAGTCGAGGGAATATCGAGACAGAGCATCGATATTCCAGAGTAGACCAGTGTGTACGTTTCTTGACCCTGTATGGGGAGATGGTTGATCCCATAACCATTGGTGTTTGACATCAAAGATTGTACACAGGTGCTCATTAGAGAATGGGTATACCGAACAGGACTCGCCGAGAACTCCTAAATGGTATCATACCTATCGTCAGATAGCAGTTCTCTGGTGACACTTATACAGGTTATTCTATAGACCCGAGATCGTCATAGTGTCTTGTGTGGTTCCCACTGTGCTTTGATTTCCTCCCTACCACGGCTCATCAGAGTCATGCAAACAGGTGGATTTTGGGTACAGTCCTGAATCACATGGAGGCGGTGAGTGATATGAGGGGTTTCGTCTCTCCCGGTATAGGGAGTTGATGTTGCGCTATGCTCGATTCGCTATAACAGCAATTCCCTGACCAGGGTTGTTGAGATTTACTAATAAGAGTTATCAGTAGTTTCTCGAACCGTTATGAGCCACACATCGGCATGACTTATCAAGTTACTGGGTCTGACGTTTACCACCCCTACACTCGATATGCGACGTATCAGACGAAGAGAACAGACTGTACGATTGTTAGTTATATGTATGCCCTAGAGGCCATTACTATACATAGGATGTATATTGTAGTGGATGCTGGGACATATATAGGGAGGACTTTCTTGCTCGACATGATAGTATGCTATCTGGTTGAACTTTACCTTAACGTGTATACTAATTGTCTCTCTATTACATGTTGGTAAAGCCCTTAGGATCTGTACTTGACTACCTGGACTATGATGCGGATCATACTAGTGGGGACATGGTAGTCTATAAGTACATCCTTCAAAGTCCCTAGTCGAGGGTGTATCGAGACGGGGCATCGATATACCAGAGTAGACTAGCGTGTACCTTCTCGACCCATACAGATGGGCGATGGATGATCCCATATCCATCGGTGTTTGACATCAGAGATGATATACGGGTGCTCAGTAGAGACTGGGTACACTGTACGGACTCGCCGAGAACTCCCAGATGGTATTATACCTCACGTCAGATGGCAGTTCTCTGGTGACACTGGTACAGACTAGTCTGTTGACCCGAGATCGTCATAGAGTCTTGTGTGGTTCCCACTGTGCTTTGATTTCCATCTTACCACGTCTAAGAGGGCGTGCAAAACGGTGGTTTTTGGGTACAGTCCCGAGTCACATGGAGGCAATGAGCGATAGGAGGGGATTCGTCTCTCCCGGTATATGGGGGTTGATGTTGCACTGTGTTCGATCGGCTATAACAGGAAGTCCCTGGCCAGGGCTGCTCAGAGAATTGCTGGTAAGTGTTACCAGTAGTTTCTCGACCCGTTATGAGCCTCATATCGACACGACTTATTGAGCTATTGGGGTCTGACGTTTACCACCCCTAGGCGAGATATGCGACATATCAGACGATCAGACCGGACTGTACGGTAGTGTTACTGTTCGGATTCACTGGAGTGTGAGCGGGCTTGCTCGTCGATCTTCAGATCGCTCAATACCCGGGTGGCCGTTACGTTTAGCAGACCGCTTGCGGCTTGTGGATGTTTGATATGATCATCATCCGCTGCCGGCGTATCGACGAGTCTTTAGAGTCCTACACAGAGGTTTCCTGGCTCAAGCGAAACGAAATAGGAGCGCATATGAGATATGTGCGGGACCGAGAATAATACGAGTATGTGATACCGTATTCAATTCTCGCGATGTGACATTGATCGGTTATATCCGATATAGCCGGGTTATCGGATCAAGTGTTGATTCGATAAGATGTTACTAATGATACCAGTCGGTTATGTGCGCATGACCGGATCATTGAATCAAGTGTTGATTTAATGATTTAATGTATAATTATATATTTGATATATTACTTTACATTAACTAGTATCGGTTCACTTTAGACGGATTTTCTCACTCGGGTGTGCGCATTACATATGCGATATGTTTTTGTGCACTTGCTTGCATCATGTTTGATGATGCATGCCTAACTTGGTTAAGTGTAAAGAATGAACCATGGTTATGAATGGGTTAGGGTTTTGATTTTTATTTATTCATTTATCTTTCTTATTTATTCTTTTTTTTGGAATAAGGAAAAGAAAGATAAATGGTGGCTTATTTTGGATTTAGTTGAAGTTTCTTGAAACTTTGACTAAGTCTTCATTCTTATCATATTCTTAACCCTAACCAATTCAACTAACCTAAGTTAATTCTCTACACTTAACTAGAGTTAAAAGTATGATAAGTATTGTTTTGTTTTATTTTTAATAAAAAGACTTATCATAACATTCTTCTTCTTCCTCCATTTTCTTCAAGTGAAGAAAGCTTGCCCCATCAATGGCAAGTGATGGAAATGAGTGAGAAATCCGATTCTAAAGTCTACCCACTTCCTATTTCTTCATCCTCTACCTCTTGCCAAGTAGTAGAGTGTGTTTCCTTCACAAGTTTCATGACTTGGTGAAGGTGGAGCTTGATTCATCGATGCTTCGACGTAGATCATCTTCGGCATGGACATCGACGACCTAGCTTGCCCATTCTCCGACGAAGCCGATCCTAGAGCCCGGATTTGATTTGGACAGCGGAGAGGACCTCGTTGCGGAGCTATGGAGGTGGAGCACCGGATCTACAAAGGTTGTATTTCCGTATTTTATTTAGTTAACTGTTAACTAGTTCTTGTTCGCCTAGATATCTAGCAAACGATCCGTACTTTAGGGTTTGTAGGCACCATAATTTTTGAAATTGCCATGGTTGATGGCTTGGGAGACCTCACTAGAGTGCCTAGGAACCCTCCAGTGGTATCAGAGCCTAGCTAGAGCCTTAGGCGAAGCGTAGACGGAAATTGAAGTCCGAACGAACCCGGAACTCCAAAACAAAATTGCTCTCTGTACAATTTTTAAAAACAGGGATTTTTCAATATTAAAAATGTTCAGAAAAATCAGCAGGCAATTATAAGAAATTCTGTGAAATTCGGCTGCCTAACTCCAACAGTGCGCCGCGCTTCCGCGGCACGAGCCTGGCTCGTGCGGCGCAAGCGCGGCCATTTTGTCGTTTTGCGCAGCTTGTTTTCTACAGTAATTCTTATTGTACTGTGCTGGTGTTTCTGGGAATTTTTAATAATATTTCAAGAGTTGAAATTTCTGCAGTTGTTTTGGGAATTCGGTGTTTCGATCGGGGTATCAAATTTTGTCTGTGTGGCTTTCCGGATAAATTTTAGAATATGTTAAAAAGTTCGACCGGATATAAATACCCAATTTTTCCCCTGTCGGGAAATTTCCAAGTGTTGGATTTTTCCGTAGTTTAACGACGTTCTAAGTAGTGCAAGTAACTCGATGGTCCCTCTAAAAGACACAAACCTTAACTCGATTATGTGACCGTCTTGAACTGTCCTTTGAACCTTCGGGTTTGGGGCAGTATGGCGTGCCACATGTGAGGCGTTGGCTTGACCCTTCTACGGCTGGATCGTTGGTACTGAGGCACGAACGGAATGTTGTTAGACTTGTTTCATGTGTTGATCTGTTTCGGGAAGACTTGGGTGTTCGATTGTTCGATCGAAAAGTTTAACATTTTCTGTTTATCTGGAATGGGATACAATAATTGGAATTCACAAAAAGTTATGAGATAACTGAATGAATGTTATAAACGTAGCAGTTTAGTCTCACTTGATCGGTTGCCACGGAATTTTGATGTGATCAAAAGTCCGTCGCAATCACGTAGCGTACGCGGATACTCGCCGGATAAACTTAATAAACAGCTTCACTCCATAGCCCCGACCAAGTGACTGTAGGAGAACCCCGTCGCCGAAAGCATCCGTTCGGGTGCTCGCGGTAGCGGTGTTCCGCCTTGGTGCACTTCGTCGACGGTATCGGGGGTGCAGCCGTCTACTGAAGTTTGCGACGAGTATTCGATCAGGATGTCGGGAATCTTGTTGAATTGCCCGACTTGATATTGAAAAGTGTTTTCGATAATGAGACTAAAATGCGGGGTTTATAATTGTTAGGCATGCGATGTCTAAGAAATTCATTTGGTCAGGCATGCGATGTCTGAGGTGGTTGCGGATTCCAACTGTTGTAGTTTTACACTTTCTTTTCTGTGACCGTAAGTGTAATATGTGATATCGCCGGTTTCGTTGCTATACGTCAACGACAATTGGGATGCGCATATTTACTTACGTTGATGACATGTGATGTTATGTGTTGCTGGATATGTTATATTGGATCGTCGTGTTTGAATAGCCGGGGGTTTTTATGTGAGATGAGTGTTTTTCATTTTCATTCATGTAAAAAACTTGTATGTAATATTCTTTTATTGGGGCGCTTCCAGGTTGCGGGAGTTGTCACCTGTTGTATATTATTTACTTTTCCGCACTAGGATAGACCCAAGGAGGAGGGCACAAGTAACCGGGTTCTGGAGTCCAGTGGGAGACCAACTCGAGGAGTCGAGTCCGGGTCTCCTAACTCTAGAATTGGTAGGGTTGCTTGCCGCTCTCGTAGGGGTCTAGGGGTGTGGGTTTGGCTATTCATCACGACCGTGGAATCCGTGTTTTATACTGGCTCGTATTGAAAACACGGACGTCCTAGTATATCCAATATTTCATATGTTTCTTCTGCTGCGATATCTGTGATGTGATCATGAGATGTTCTGTGATGGATATAGTATATAGTATATATGATATATTATATAGACGTTACTTATGTTTTACACCCGCGCTAGCCCTGCCCTGCTCTGCCGTTAGTTACCTAACCTAACGGTGCATGAGGGGACATCGAGGCGAATGCGGATGGCATAAGTGTACGTCATATCTATCTGTGATGTTTAGGTACTTAAATGATGGGACTTCATTAATGTGATTAATGAAATAAAAGAAACCTAAGATGTTGTAGAATCGAATTACAAAATAAAACAGGTAGCTACAGTTCTTGCTTTGCACAGCGGTATATGTGATATATCCTGCACCTCATTCGACGAGGAAAGGACCGAGATCCCTTCACCGGGAGTGACTCCTTTAGCAATAACTGGCAGATGCTACACACTCGGTTTGTCTTTTGATGGCTTTTAAGTGTTTTGCTTTGCACAGTGATATATATGATATATCCCGCACCTCATTCGACGAGGAAAGGACCGACGATCCCTTCACCGGGAGTGACTCCTTTAGCAAAACTAGAAAAACCTCAAAAGCACTCCATTTCAAAATTCATTCGATCCTACAACGATATCAAGTTCATTACGCAATAGGTTTTCAGAAAAACCTGTCGTAGCCCTCCGTCATTTCAGATAAGTTGTATATAGTATTCGTGCTGCATTTGTTGGCTTTCGTCAAGGTGCAGTGTGCGGTAGCTATATGCTGCTTATCTGCTAGCATACGATGCGATTGGATTAGGGTAGTCGTGCGGCTTTGTTGGCTTTCGTCAAGGGTCGTGCGGGTGGGTTTAATTCGATCAAGAAATGTACGGGTTGAACTTGACTAGCGGGCTATGGTTTGTTGGCTTTCGTCAAGGTCATAGCACGTTAGGGGCAAAATATTATCGGGAATTTCAAGTGTTGAAATTTGCAATGAGATTGCATACCTTCTATGAGATAGTTGGATCCCGATACCCGCTGCGAGTAAGTGTTACTCCTGGGAGAGTTTTATACATTACAATTAGCCGATCAAGTAGGTGTCTAGAAAGGTGTTAACGAGGTTATGCCTCTGGGAAAACGAGGTTTACATTAATTAGGTTCGTGCGAAAGCACGGGGGACCTACCTCAAAGTACCGACACTGGCCTGGCTGAAAGATTGGCGAACTTGTAGTGTGTAATTAATCCCGGCTAGTCTTTCCTTTTAGGGTTTGAAGGAAGATTTGATAAAAAGCAGTGGGAGCCATCCTGATTAGATAAAATAATAACCAATCTATTCTTGATAGAGCGCACGCTGAGTGTTTTCTTCTCTCTCTCTCCAGGTAGCGACCATATCACGCCTTAATCAAGATAATAATACGGATTGTTGACCGAACCTGCTTGTTATACTGAGCTGGGGAACGTTGGTCCCGCTTCAACTTATAAATGTTATAAGACAGAGCAGGAAATTGGGGAATACCAGATTTCCCGTGCCGCCCAAACGAGGAGAGTGCATGATGATGCATCATCTTCGGGTGTGTTCATTACAAAGAACTGTTTCTCTGTATCCTCTACGTCCTGGGTATGTGATACCGGATCAGGATCCCATATATGTAATCTGTTACATAGGGCTACAGACAGGTAGAGAACTGAGAACGGGTGATAAGTTTCATGAGGCAGAAAATGGGGCAAGAGTTGCAGCCAAGTCTGTTGGTCACTGTCACCCTGTATTACCAATACATTGATTCTGAACGAATGTTATTAGATACCGAACCTGATATACAAAATCATATCAGTCTCTTTATCTGTAAAGAAATGATAAAATTTTGTATTGTTGGATAATGTTTTGAACATTTCCTATATCAAAAGTTGATCGGTTCAGGCACGTTATCTAAAAGCATTAATGTTCTAAATCAAACTACAGTTCTTAGTATACGGAACACACACAAGAGGAAGAGTTCAGAAATGAACGAATCCTTCTTGAGGTATTGTAGACTAGGTCAGATCAATGTGACCCGACTAGCTAGAGTTACATATAGATGTATATTTAAATCAGTTTGAATTTACATCTTGTGAAACTCGCCAGTCATGTCACAAAGATAAGATGACCACAGCTCTGTTTATTGGAAACAGAGAAAGAGTTAGTGAACTCTTGGGATGATACATGTTGATGTATGTTAGGTCCCCTGTCTACAAATGCCAGGACTGGTTCTTTGTACTTCATTACGTTCTCTGATGATCTTTCGAGTTTCAGACCTATGTTCCTGTTGAAACACAAGTCCGAACCTTTTGAGATATTCACAGAATATAAGTTAGAAGTAGAGAACCAAAATACGGGTATAAGTATTATGTCCTTTGATGTGATCAAGGAGGAGAATACTTGAGCACGGAATTCCTGGATTATTCTAAAGGAGAATGAGATTCTCTCTCAGCATTACTCCTCCGAATACACCATAGCACGATGGTATATCGGGGCGGAGCAATCACACCCTATATGATATGGTGTGCTCTATGATGAGTACTACTGAGTTACCTATTTCCTTTAGGGAGTTATGCACTTGAGAAGATGCATACCTATTGAATAAGGTTCAAATCAAATCAGTTGCCTACCACTTCATATGTGATATGGAAAGGGAAGAGCCCATATCTTAAGTTAGTTAAGATTTGGGATTGTCCGGCCTATGTCTAAAAGCAAAATCCGGACAAGCTCGAGGCAAGGACTGTAATGTAGAACTGGAAAGGTTCCAGCTATACAAACTACAGCAGATGATTTGATAGAACCAAAGGATTCAGTAGATTCCAACGAACCTCAGCCTCTCCGCCGATCTAGTAGGGTTCCTCACCCACCTGAGAGATACTTCAGTTTCTCTATGATAGTGGGAGCGAGGATTGCATCATGAGATGATGACCCAACTAGCTTCGAGCTGGCCATCGAGAGTAAGACTCTGTAAGAATGGCTGGATGTTTATCGATCTGAGATGGAATCCTTATACACCAACAAAGTATGGACTTTGGTTGCTATATCTGAAGGGTTAAATTCCCATCAGGAGCAGGTATATCTTGAGAAGATTACTTGGTGTAGATGGAAAAGTTGAGACTTTCAAAGCTAGACTTGTTAAAAGTTTGCATCATTGACCAGGTACGGATAATGATGAAACCTTTTCAAGTAGCTATGCTTAAGTCCATCCAGATCCTACTTGCCACGGCTACATACCATGACTACGATATCTGGTGGTTGGGTGTCTTGACTGCTTTTCTAAATGATGATTTAGAAGAGAGCGTCTATAAGTACACAGCCAGAGGGCTTCGTAGACAGTGGGAGCAGCGGAAACGTGTACAAGATGCTTTATAGGATAAAGCAGGCATCGCGGAGTTGGAACATCTGTTTTGATGAATTAGTCAAAGAGCTTGACATCATCAAAATGGTAGATGAACCTTGTATATACAAAAAGGTAGTAGGGAGTATGGTGACGATCCTCGTAGAGTACGTGGATGACATACTCTTGATAAGAAAGGAGTTTCTTATGCTACGCTCGATCAATCTCCGCTTATCACAAAGATTCTCCATATAGGATTAAAGTGATACCTACTAAATCCTGGATTTTGGATCTATGAGATAGATCTAAATGGATGTTAGGAAACTCACTAGATATAGTGAGGTGGTTTCAACCAATCCTGGGGAGAATCACTGGAATGGTTCCAGCGTGATAAAGACGACTGAGTGTCAGTCGCAGGCATTGTCTTTACCCTCAGTAAAGGGACGGTATGTTGGAAGAGTTCCAAGCTAGATACCGTGAAATACTAGACGATAAAGGCTGGATACATCGCTACTTAAGATGCTACCAAAGAAGCTGTTTGGATGTATACTAGTTCATAAGATGAACTACGTTCCTACCATTGTGAGACAATGGAGTTGTGGCTCATCCCTAGGAACGTCCGTCCCATCAGTGATCCAGACATATTCTAAGGCAGTATCACTTGATCATGGAGATAGTTGATCTCCAGGGCGATCGAGGTTAGGAGAGTAGACTCAGAGGACAACACAGCGGATCCACTCACAAAGGCCTGTTCCCAGAGAGAGACACTTTTATGGGATGGTTGAGTATGAGATACTTCAAACCACTGCTACAGATGGCCCTAGTGCAAGTGGGAGATTGTTAGTTATATGTATGCCCTAGAGGCCATTACTATACATAGGATGTATATTGTAGTGGATGCTGGGACATATATAGGGAGGACTTTCTTGCTCGACATGATAGTATGCTATCTGGTTGAACTTTACCTTAACGTGTATACTAATTGTCTCTCTATTACATGTTGGTAAAGCCCTTAGGATCTGTACTTGACTACCTGGACTATGATGCGGATCATACTAGTGGGGACATGGTAGTCTATAAGTACATCCTTCAAAGTCCCTAGTCGAGGGTGTATCGAGACGGGGCATCGATATACCAGAGTAGACTAGCGTGTACCTTCTCGACCCATACAGATGGGCGATGGATGATCCCATATCCATCGGTGTTTGACATCAGAGATGATATACGGGTGCTCAGTAGAGACTGGGTACACTGGACGGACTCGCCGAGAACTCCCAGATGGTATTATACCTCACGTCAGATGGCAGTTCTCTGGTGACACTGGTACAGACTAGTCTGTTGACCCGAGATCGTCATAGAGTCTTGTGTGGTTCCCACTGTGCTTTGATTTCCATCTTACCACGTCCAAGAGGGCGTGCAAAACGGTGGTTTTTGGGTACAGTCCCGAGTCACATGGAGGCAATGAGCGATAGGAGGGGATTCGTCTCTCCCGGTATATGGGGGTTGATGTTGCACTGTGTTCGATCGGCTATAACAGGAAGTCCCTGGCCAGGGCTGCTCAGAGAATTGCTGGTAAGTGTTACCAGTAGTTTCTCGACCCGTTATGAGCCTCATATCGACACGACTTATTGAGCTATTGGGGTCTGACGTTTACCACCCCTAGGCGAGATATGCGACATATCAGACGATCAGACCGGACTGTACGGTAGTGTTACTGTTCGGATTCACTGGAGTGTGAGCGGGCTTGCTCGTCGATCTTCAGATCGCTCAATACCCGGGTGGCCGTTACGTTTAGCAGACCGCTTGCGGCTTGTGGATGTTTGATATGATCATCATCCGCTGCCGGCGTATCGACGAGTCTTTAGAGTCCTACACAGAGGTTTCCTGGCTCAAGCGAAACGAAATAGGAGCGCATATGAGATATGTGCGGGACCGAGAATAATACGAGTATGTGATACCGTATTCAATTCTCGCGATGTGACATTGATCGGTTATATCCGATATAGCCGGGTTATCGGATCAAGTGTTGATTCGATAAGATGTTACTAATGATACCAGTCGGTTATGTGCGCATGACCGGATCATTGAATCAAGTGTTGATTTAATGATTTAATGTATAATTATATATTTGATATATTACTTTACATTAACTAGTATCGGTTCACTTTAGACGGATTTTCTCACTCGGGTGTGCGCATTACATATGCGATATGTTTTTGTGCACTTGCTTGCATCATGTTTGATGATGCATGCCTAACTTGGTTAAGTGTAAAGAATGAACCATGGTTATGAATGGGTTAGGGTTTTGATTTTTATTTATTCATTTATCTTTCTTATTTATTCTTTTTTTTGGAATAAGGAAAAGAAAGATAAATGGTGGCTTATTTTGGATTTAGTTGAAGTTTCTTGAAACTTTGACTAAGTCTTCATTCTTATCATATTCTTAACCCTAACCAATTCAACTAACCTAAGTTAATTCTCTACACTTAACTAGAGTTAAAAGTATGATAAGTATTGTTTTGTTTTATTTTTAATAAAAAGACTTATCATAACATTCTTCTTCTTCTTCCATTTTCTTCAAGTGAAGAAAGCTTGCCCCATCAATGGCAAGTGATGGAAATGAGTGAGAAATCCGATTCTAAAGTCTACCCACTTCCTATTTCTTCATCCTCTACCTCTTGCCAAGTAGTAGAGTGTGTTTCCTTCACAAGTTTCATGACTTGGTGAAGGTGGAGCTTGATTCATCGATGCTTCGACGTAGATCATCTTCGGCATGGACATCGACGACCTAGCTTGCCCATTCTCCGACGAAGCAGATCCTAGAGCCCGGATTTGATTTGGACAGCGGAGAGGACCTCGTTGCGGAGCTATGGAGGTGGAGCACCGGATCTACAAAGGTTGTATTTCCGTATTTTATTTAGTTAACTGTTAACTAGTTCTTGTTCGCCTAGATATCTAGCAAACGATCCGTACATTAGGGTTTGTAGGCACCATAATTTTTGAAATTGCCATGGTTGATGGCTTGGGAGACCTCACTAGAGTGCCTAGGAACCCTGCAACGATAAGTGTTACTCATAGGCTCGTTGGTGTTAGGATGAGTTCGCTCGTCGGCCACCTTTTCAACATGTACCTGGGTAGCTGTTACGCACAGCCAGTGCCTGTAACACTTTAGAATGCGATTAGAGTAATTAAGCGAATTAATGCGGATTTTTTTTATTTAAAATTTAACCAAAATTGTTTTTATATATTTTATTTGAATTAATTAATATTTTATTAAATTATTTTGTGACATGCACACACTTGTGCATGTTAATCTAGGGATTTGGAGATGTTAACCATGCTAGGTTAACCATGACATTTTACTTTTTACCATGCCATATTAACCTTTACTTACAAAATTTACCTTTAAGATAAGTTTTATTTACATTTTCATTAAATATAAAAAATGTTTTATTTTAATTAAAGAGAAGGATTTTAAAATTTGTGGCATGGGAGGCGTAAGGAATATGCAAGGTTGTCATGGGGTCAAGGAATGAGTGGCATGAGTGCAAAGCAAGGGTGGCATGGTGGACACATGGATAAGTGGAATGAAGAATCATTAAAGAGAGAGGGAGCTTGGCTATAAAAACTCACCCATACCCTCAACATTCTCTCATTCACATTCCTTCAGCCCACACACTCACTCTCCAGAATTTCCTCTATCCTTACTTCTGAAATTTCTGAACCAAACAATCCAATTGCTCAAAAATCCATAAAACTTCATAAAAACCTTCAAAATTCATGTTTATTCTTCATATGATGTCTTGGAGAATGGATGGACAAGAATTCAGTCAAGTTTTTGTGAGGTATGATCTAAACCTATCTATCAGGTTCTTAGAAAGGTTTTGTGTCTGTTAGTTTCTGTTAGATATCGTGATATCTGGTTTTGACACGAAATATCGTATTTCGGTGAGATTTAAGCCTCTTTCAAATATGCTATTATTGCGTTGATCCACTATAAAACCAAACAAGGTAGTAGTGTAGTACTAGATAAACCAAGTGTTCACCTTCAACACCAACCCAACCCCTCGGAAATTGGCCGGCGACACCTTACCCAAATCTGGCGACCTCGGATTTATTGTGGAGTTGGGAGTTGAAACTTTGAGTGTTGTTCTCTGTGGCTATTTAACAGTGTTTGGTATTGTTTAAATTTTGTGTTTTGGCAGGAGGTAAAAATTTGGGAGTGTTTAGCTAGATTTGAGCTTATGATATTACGCGATACGTATCCGATTCAATTCTATGGTTCGAGTTAGTTCTGTGCTTCGCTTGATTTCTGTGCGTGCGTGTTTTTCAGTCGTGTCGCTTCACACGTTTAGTCACCGAGCTATCACTAAATAGCTTATGTGAACCAAATCATTAGCTAGTTGTCCGTGTCCCTGTGATATCTTTAGTTTACTAATTTTCGTAAGTATTTGCTTTATTTGTGTGATATTAGGATCGCAAGCAGGGACTTCAGACGAAGGCAGGAAAGGAAAGGAGGTGATTGGATTCACCTAATTCAGGATCGTCTGGTGAGTAGATTTAATATCTACGGGGAAATCGCCTGTGTGGCCCTAAGCGCCCAAGGCTAGGATTCAAGTGAATTACTTTAAGTGATATGCCTATTGACCATACATAGATATAAAAACATATATTGATCTAGTAATAATTAATACATCATATTTCATGTTAAACATTGATATAATATTGATAGGACATCGCACCATTACAAACGGTTCATGTTGCACGAGCACTATATGTTACACACACACCGTTGGTAATTGCCATGTCACGAACACTATAGAAATGGCCTTAGATAAATATATTGTACCGTATTCATGAATTGTAGTTAGATAGTTATTCTTTTATTAGTTCACATTATGATACTTACATTGCTGTAGTAATATTTTTATATGATGTTTTATTCGATATCATGGATTTGAGAAATCAGAAGATACTTTCAAAAACTGGGATTTATTTATAAACGTGTGGATTTCCCTTGATATTATCACATTACTTCCATGTTGCATACATTACAGTTCATGGAAATATGCATTGAGATATTGTTTTCATGAGATTTCTGGATTTGAGATCCGCTGG
Organism: Agapanthus africanus; assembly: GCA_030015575.1. Classification (NCBI taxonomy): domain Eukaryota; kingdom Viridiplantae; phylum Streptophyta; class Magnoliopsida; order Asparagales; family Amaryllidaceae; genus Agapanthus; species Agapanthus africanus. The sequence goes on along the minus strand of CM057345.1, from coordinate 310,674,727 downwards.
TATATTTCAAAAGAAAGCAATAAATTGTTTTAAAAACGCGGTTTCTCTTGATGTGATTTTGGGATGTCCAACATGATATTTCTTGGTTATGAGCTTGGTTTTCGAGACCCGATTCGAGGAGATGTGGGAACCGTCTGCGGGTACATGGTGGACCCGGTATGGTACCCAGGGGCAAGAATGATTTTTGTGGTGTAGCCGATGAGCCTAGCAGAGGGCATACTACCTACCGGTGATTAGTTGGACTCGGCGGTTGTTCGGAGGATACCGGCCGGAGTCATGAGATATAGGCCGATTCAGAATGACGAAGCCCAGAGTTATATGAGATATGGACCGATTCGGAATGACGAAGTCCAGAGAGAGAGATATATATGGATTTACGTGTCAATTCTAGACACAGGTTTTTCATGATATTTCGAGTGTCGGTATTAGACACTTAGGTTTTCCATGAGATTTACAAATGAGAGGGCCGGTCATGGTGACAGTGTCTGAGATATTGAGATTTACGTGTCATTGATGGACACCGGATTTATTTTACTGATGGTGATTATGGATGAGTATTATATTTTACCTCATACTCAGGATTTTATGATACATTATCTACATATTGTCATTTACCAGATCATGAATTACTGCAGTTCATATTGTTATATATATACCTTATCATGACACATATGTAGAAATGGTTATTTATCATACATACATATGATTACTTGTACGATGTTATTTACTTCTCACGAGTTGGCAACTCACCCCCGTTGTGCCACAGCATTTGTGGAGGTTTGATTTACAGTTTGGAAGCGTCAGGCTTCTTATTGCATCTTTTCCGGGGATACCACTACTGTTGGTTTGAGACCCTTTTTGGTATGTGGATTTGTGCGGTTATCCAGTATTTCCATTCGTGTATCTTATTTGTATCTAGTACTCTCTATCTACTATTCACCTGTATTGACTTAGAGACTGAGAGGTTCGGTATTTGTACCTTATGTGACTTTTGGTTGTTGTGCTCGTATGAGCCGGATTTGATTCATATTATGTTATTTCTTCTCTATGGCGATATTTTGTACACATGTTGTAGTTATGTTTCATCTCTATGATTTGTATCATTCAGGATTGATTTTTAAAAAGGCGATGCTGTCGAAATATACAAAGGAAAAATGAAACTTTAAGTTTTTTACGATTTTTAAACCAAGGTTCAAAATGTTTTAACTAATCTTTTAAACAAATGTTTTTAAAGTTTTATCACTCTAATCTTTTCATGGTTTAGATTTCTGGGTTTCGTCTTACTTGAGTTACGTTACGCCTTTAGACGTTACGTGATTTAAGTGCCGGTTACGTTCCTAAATTGGATCATAACAAAGTTGGTATCAGAGTGTTAGGTTTTACATTTCGGAGTGTAGGATGACCCTTAGTATGATGGAGTAGGTAACTTGAGTAGAGTGACGTAGCGTGTGTATGTCCCGCGGCATACTTACGATACGAATTCCGCCTAAGTGACATTAGGACATTTTTGGCTTCTAATTCCTTTCTTGATTCCTTGTATCCCTATGATTCGAATCTATATCCTTATTAAATCATGTTTCCTTATTCTAGCCATTATGCCGCCAAAGACTACTAGGGCACAAAGAGCTACTGCTAGAGATGAGGTCAGAGCAGGCACGTCTGAGACGAGGATTGACCTAGATAATATACCTAGTGTTCATGAGAAGAGTGATCCACCTTCTCCAGGACGTATTTCTAGGCTAGAGGCTAATGTTCAATACTTACGTCTGATGATTGGATCTCTAGTCGAGGCCAGTCAAGTGTAGAGGTCGGATGTTGCTTCACAAACTACAGAAGCCGTGGTGGTACCTACGATTCATACTGTCGCACCTACCGCTACCGGGACTATCGCAGTATCTTTAGCAGAATTTATGAGGCTGAAGCCTCCAGTTTTCACTGGCACCGATGCAGCAGAGGATCCACAGTCGTTCCTCGATCGGATGGCTAGGATTTGTCGTTCTTTGAGATGTTCTGACGCGAGATCGGTCGAGTTTGCTAGTTTTCGTTTGGAGGGACTTGCCCAGACTTGGTGCGAATCTATGGAGAAAGGACGAACTGCATGTCTTCTTCCTATGACCTGGAATGAGTTCGCGACGATTTTTCTTGCTCGTTTTCTTCCACAAAGTGTCAGAGATGCTCGAGCTTGCTGCTTTGAGTTGTTGCGCCAGACTGCTAGTATGACAGTGGCTGAGTATGATATACAGTTTACCCAGCTATCGGTATATGCTCCATACTTGGTGGATACAGAAGAAAAGCATGTTAAGAGATTCATACGAGGCCTTAACACTCAGTTATTTCTCTCCGTTGGAGCTCAACACTTCGATACGTATGCAGCCGCAGTAGACGCAGCTCTACTGGTAGAAGAGCGTGTTTCAGAGACTTCGACTGTTCAAGGATCGAAGAGAATTCGTACCGGTATGCCAGCTCAGAAGCAGCTTGGTAGACGCCGTGACAGATTCTTTCCAAGTGATGATGGTAGAAGAGGATTTAGACAAGGTCAGTTGTTTGGCTCTTATCCACATGGTCAGCAATCGATGTCTGGATGTTTTTGATGTGGGAGTCTACAACACCACATCAGGGATTGTAATGTTAAGCGCCAGAGCGATGCACCAATTCAGCATGTTACTTTACCACCTTCACCACCTCAGAGAGATTTGCCCCTTTCGAACGTTTTTGTTCCACGCCAGACCCATGCTCAGAGAGGCCGTGGTTGTGGCGGTCCTATTCAGAGAGGATGAGGTGGTAGAGGCGGAGGACAGCCAGATTCTAGTAGAGGACATGCCCGAGTTTTTGCATTGACTCCGCAGGTTGCGTGAGCATCAAATGTCGTTGTGTCAGGTACACTTTTATTGTGTTCTTTCCTTGCGCGTGTATTATTCGACCCAGGATCTACACACTCTTATGTGTCCACACACTTTGTACCGAGGTTAGGCTGAGACTCATCCTTGTTAGATGAGCCACTTGTGGTGATTACTCCTGTTGGAGAGTCTTTTGTTCCGCGACATGTGTTTCGGTCATGTATCGTTCATATTAGAGATAGAGTATCATTTGTCGACTTAATCCTTCTTGATATGTTGGACTTTGATGTTCTCCTCGACATGGACTGGTTAGCTACATGCTATGCGTCTGTGGACTGCCGTGAGAAATCAGTCAGGTTCTGTTTTCCGGGAGAGACGGTTCTTGTTGTGCAGGGGGACCGTAGTGCCGCCCCTCACAATTTTATTTCTACCCTTTGCGCAAATCGGCTTTTGAGGAAAGGATGTCACGGGTTCTTAGCTTTTATTCATGATACGGGAGCCACAGTAGAACCATTGAACCAGGTTCCTATTGTGAGAGAGTTTTCCGACGTTTTTCCTAATGAGTTACCTGGATTGCCGGCAGAGCGCGACTTCAAGTTTTGCATCGATCTGATTTCCGGCACGGGGCCTATTTCTATACCTCCTTATCGGATGGCTCCGGCTGAGCTTAAAGAGCTTAAGGATCAACTGCAAGAGTTGCTGGACAAGGGACTTGTTCGTCCGAGTGTTTCACCTTAGGGAGCTCCTGTTCTGTTCGTCAAAAAGAAAGACGGAAGTATGAGACTGTGCATTGACTATCATCAATTGAACCGAGTCACAGTACGAAATAGGTATCCTTTACCTCGCATTAACGATTTATTTGATCAACTCTAGGGTGCAAGACATTTTTCCAAGATTGATTTGAGGTCGGGTTATCATTAATTGCGAGTCCGGAAAGATGACATTCCGAAGAATGCTTTTCGTACGTGCTACGGGCATTATGGGTTTCTGGTGATGTCGTTCGGACTTACCAATGCCCCAGCGGCGTTCATGGACTTGATGAACCGAATTTTCAAGCCATTCCTCGACCAGTTCATTATTGTGTTTATTGATGACATTCTGGTTTATTCTAGAAGTCATGAGGAGCATGAGCAGCACTTGGGAATTGCTTTGCAGACATTGAGAGAACACCAGCTGTTTGCTAAATTCTCGAAGTGTGCATTTTGGCTTGATAGTGTTGACTTTTTGGGTCATGTAGTTACGGGAGACGGTATCCGAGTGGATCCGAAAAAGATTGAAGCCGTACAACTTTGGCCTAGCCCGTATCGGTGACGGAGGTCCATAGTTTCTTGGGATTAGCCGGTTATTACCGACGTTTCGTGCAGGATTTTTCAAGTATCGCTGTACTGATGACCGGACTGATCCGGAAGGGGATTCCTTTTCTTTGGACTGAGGCTTGCGAGCAGAGTTTCCAGCAGTTGAAGACGCGGTTGACGACTGCACCCATGTTATCTTTGCTTTCTAGATCGGGTGGCTATGTCGTCTATTGTGATGCTTCTCGAGTGGGACTTGGTTGCGTGTTAATGCAACAGGATAAGGTTATCGCTTATGATTCTCGTCAGTTGAAGAGGCACGGGTAGAACTATCCTACCCATGATCTTGAGATGGACGCAGTGGTATTTGCTCTTAAGATTTAGAGACACTACCTGTACGGAGAGTCATGCCAGATTTTCACGGATCATAAGAGTTTTAAGTACATCTTCAAGCAGCAGGATCTGAATTTGAGGCAGCGCCGATGGATAGAGCTTGTAAAAGATTATGATTGTGAAATTCTTTATCACCCGGGCAAGGCGAATGTAGTAGCTGATGCTTTGAGTCGTAGACCCGGAGATAGCTTGTTCCATTTGAACGCAGTTCTGAGACAATCTTCTACAGATTGGCAGATCTTGTGTGATATTAGAGTTCAATTCGAGTTCACTTCAGCCGGTGGACAGCTTGCTCATGTCCGTGCTCGTCCACTTCTGCTAGATCTTATCCGTGATGCACAATACGACGATGATCGTTTGTCCGAGATCTTTGAACTTGTTCGGCAAGGTAAAGATTCGGAGTTTGTGATTGATGACCAGGGTATGCTACGATTTAGGACTCGTTTATGTGTACCAAATTCCAAAGAGCTGAGACGCGATATCTTAGAGCAGGCACATCAATCAGCATACAGTGTTCACCCAGGTTCCACCAAGATGTATCGTGATTTGAGAGATGTCTACTGGTGGGAAGAGATGAAGAGAGATGTTTCGGACTTCGTTTCGAAGTGCCTAACTTGTCAGCAGGTCAAGATTGAGCATCAAAGACTGGCAGGAGAATTGCAGCCTTTGCCGATTCCGGAATGGAAATGGGAGCAAATCTCTATGGATTTCGTTGTGGGTCTACCCAGGACCAGTCGAGGGTATGATTCCATTTGGGTGATTGTTAATCGGTTGACGAAAGCGGCTCACTTCCTTCCAGTGAAGACCACTTTCGGATTTTCTCGGTATGCTCAACTGTACATTGACGAGCTTGGGCGTTTGCACGGTGTTCCTACATGCATTGTATCTGACAGAGGAACCCAGTTCATCAGCCGTCTTTGGCAGAAACTTCAGGAAGCCTTGGGTACTCGATTGATTTTTAGTACCGCATTCCATCCACAGACCGATGGTCAGTCAGATCAGACTATTCAGACTCTCGAGGATATGCTTCGAGCATGCATGCTTGATTTTGGTGACAGTTGGGATCGTCACTTGCCTTTGATTGAATTCTCCTACAATAACAGTTTTCAGGAGATGATTCAAATGGCACCTTTTGAGGCTTTGTATGGTAGAAAGTGTCGATCACCAGTATGTTGGACCGAACTCAGCGAGAGCAGGATTTTGGGACCACAGCTAGCCGAAGAGACAACGGAGAAGATTCAGCTAATCTAGGATAGGATGAAAGCAGCCCAGTGCAGGCAGAATTCTTGTGCCGACCGTCGTCGTCGCAGACTTGAGTTCGTTGTAGGTGATCATGTATTCCTACGGATTTCTCCGATGAAAGGCATGATGAGATTTGGGAAGAAAGGGAAGCTTAGTCCCAGATTTGTAGGTCCTTTTGAGATCCTTGAGAGAGTTGGTACCGTTGCCTATCGTTTGGCACTTCCGCCCAGATTTTCGGTTGTTCACCCCGTATTTCATGTATCAATGCTTCGCAAGTACCTTCATGACCCTTCTCATATGATTCAGCCCCAGACAGTCCAACTGGAGCACGATCTTTCTTTCACCGAGAAGCCGGTAGTTATCTTGGATCGGCAGGTGAAGAAACTTCGGTCAAAAGTTTTGCCATCAGTGAAAGTTTTTTGGCGTGGCCCAAGTAGCGAAAAGGTTACATGGGAAGCTGAAGGCGAGATGCGGAAGAAATTCCCTCATCATTTTCGAAGGTATCTTTATTAAAGATTTTTAAATTCGGGGACCGAATTTCTTTAAGAGAGGAGATTGTAACAGTTTAGAATGCGATTAGAGTAATTAAGCAAATTAATGCGATTTTTTTTATTTAAAATTTAACCAAAATTGGTTTTATATATATTATTTGAATTAATTAATATTTTATTAAATTATTTTGTGACATGCACACACTTGTGCATGTTAATCTAGGTATTTGGAGACGTTAACCATGCTAGGTTAACCATGACATTTTAATTTTCACTATACCATATTAACCTTTACTTACAAAATTTACCTTGAAGATAAGTTTTATTTACATTTTCATTAAATATAAAAAATGTTTTATTTTAATTAAAGAGGAGGATTTTAAAATTTGTGGCATGGGAGGCATAAGGAATATGCAAGGTTGTCATGGGGTCAAGGAATGAGTGGCATGAGTGCAAAGCAAGGATGGCATGGTGGACACATGCATAAGTGGAATGAAGAATCATTAAAGAGAGAAGGAGCTTGGCTATAAAAACTCACCCACACCCTCCACATTCCTTCAGCCCACACACTCACTCTCCAGAATTTCCTCTATCCTTACTTCTGAAATTTCTGATCCAAACAATCCAATTGCTCAAAAATCCATAAAACTTCATAAAAACCTTTAAAATTCATGTTTATTCTTCATATGATGTCTTGGAGCATGGATGGATAGGAATTCAGTCAAGTTATCATGTGGTATGATCTAAAACTATCTATCAGGTTCTTAGAAAGGTTTTATGTCCGTTAGTTTCTGTTAGATATCTTGATATCTCGTTTTGACACGAAATATCGTATTTCGGTGAGATTTAAGCCTCTGTCAAATCTGCTATTATTGCGTTTATCAACTATAAAACCAAACAAGGTAGTAGTGTAGTACTAGATAAACCACGTGTTCACCTTCAACACCAACCCAACCCCTCGAAAATTGGCCAGCGACACCTTACCCAAATCCGAAGACCTCAGATTTATTGTGGAGTTGGGATTTGAAACTTTGAGTGTAGTTCTCTGTGGATATTTAACAGTGTTTGGTTTTGTTTAAATTTTGTGCTTTGGCAGTAGGTAAAAATCTGGGAGTGTTTAGCGAGATTTGAGCTTATGATATTACGCGATACGTGTCCGATTCAGTTCTATGTTTCGAGTCAGTTTTGTGCTTCGCTTGATTTCTGCGCGTGCGTGTTTTTCAGTCGTGTCACTTCACATGTTTAGTCACCGAGCTATCACTAAATAGCTTGTGTGAACAAAATCGTTAGCTAGGTGTCCGTGTCCGTGTGTTATCTTTAGTTTACTAATTTTCGTAAGTATTGGCTTTATTTGTGTGATATTAGGATCGCAAGCAGGGACTTCAGACGAAGGCAGGAAAGGAAAGGAGGTGATTGGATTCACCTAATTCAGGATCGTCTGGTGAGTAGATTTAATATCTACGGGGAAATCGCCTGTTTGGCGCTAAGCGCCAAAGGTTAGGATTCAACTGAATTACTTTAAGTGATATGCCTATTGACCATACATAGATATAAAAACATATATTGATCTAGTAATAATTAGTACATCATATTTCATGTTAAACATTTATATAATATTGATAGGGCACTGCACCATTATAAACGGTTCATGTTGCACGAGCACTATATGTTACACACACCGTTGGTAATTGCCATGTCACGCACACTATAGAAATGGCCTTAGATAAATATATTGTACTGTATTCATGAATTGTAGTTAGATAGTTATTCTTGTATTAGTTCACATTACGATACTTACATTGCTGTAGTAATATTTTTATATGATGTTTTATTCGATATCAAGGATTTGAGAAATCACAAGATACTTTCAAAAACTGGGATTTATTTATAAACGTGTGGATTTCCCTTGATATGATCACATTACTTCCATGTTGCATACATTATAGTTCATGGATATATGCATTGAGATATTGTTTTAATGAGATTTATGGATTTAAGATCCGCTGGTATATTTCAAAAGAAAGCTATAAATTGTTTTTAAAACGCGGTTTCTCTTGATGTGATTTTGGGATGTCCACCATGAGTTTTCTCGGTTATGAGCTTGGTTTTCGAGACCCGATTTGAGGAGATGTGGGAACCGTCTGCGGGTACATGGTGGACCCGGTATGGCACCCCAGGGCAAGAATGATTTTCTTGGTGTAGCCAATGAGCCCGGCGGAAGGCACAGTACCTACCGGTGATTGGTTGGACTAGGCGGTTGTCCGTAGGATGCCGGCCGGAGTCATGAGATATGGGCCGATTCAGAATGACGGAGCCCAGAGTTATATGAGATATGGACCGATTCGTAATGACGAAGTCCAGAGAGAGAGAGATATATGGATTTACGTGTCGATGCTAGACACAGGGTTTTCATGATATTTCGAGTGTCGGTGTTAGACACTCAGGTTTTCCATGAGATTTACAGATGAGAGGGCCGGTCATAGTGACGGTGCCTGAGATATTGAGATTTACGTGTCATTGATGGACATCGAATTTATTTTACTGATGGTGATTATGGATGAGTATTATATTTTTCCCCATACTCAGGATTTTATGATACATTATCTACATATTGTCATTTACCAGATCATGAATTACTGCAGTTCATATTGTTATATATATACCTTATCATGACACATATGTAGAAATGGTTTTTTATCGTACATAAATGTGATTACTTGTACGATGTTATTTACTTCTCACGAGTTGGCAACTCACCTCCGTTGTGCCACAACATTTGTGCAGGTTTGATCTGCTGTTTGTAAACGTCAGGCTTCTTATTGCATCTTTTTCGGGGATACCGCTACTGTTGGTTTGAGACCCTTTTTGGTATGTGGATTTGTGCGGTTATCCAGTATTTCCATTCGTGTATCTTATTTGTATCTAGTACTCTCTATCTACTATTCACCTGTATTGACTTAGAGACTGAGAGGTTTGGTATTTATACCTTATGTGACTTTTGGTTGTTGTGCTCGTATGAGCCGGATTTGATTCATATTATGTTATTTCTTCGCTATGGCGATATTTTTTACACATGTTGTAGTTGTGTTTCATCTCTATGATTTGTATCATTCAGGATTGACTTTTACAAAGGGGATGTTGTCGAAATATACAAAAGAAAAATGAAACTTTATGTTTTCTACAATTTTTAAACCAAGATTCAAAATGTTTTAACTAATATTTTAAACAAATGTTTTTAAAGTTTTATCACTCTAATCTTTTCATGGTTTAGATTTCTGGGTTTCGGCTTACGTTACGCCTTTAGACATTACGTGATTTAAGTACCGGTTACGTTCCTATATTGGGTCGTGACAGTGCCGCTGACGGGCTTGTGGTTAAACCCACTGCCAACATACTATCGAGTCTTTAGAGTCCTACACAGAGGGTTTCCTTGGTTCAGGAGAAACGATGTAGAGGCCGTAAGGTGTTACGGCAGGGTTTCGATCATATATGTGTACTGACTACACGAATGATGTTCGGAAGGATAATACGGGTAGGCTTTGGTTTAAACCGAATACCAGTATTATATTATTGGATTATTAGTATCTCATTGTATTCGTATTTTTCGGAATACGAATACGGGTATATTTATACGATATACGGTGAGGGGCATTCTTGTAATTGTACAAGAAAATGCTTCTAGAAGGAGACACCTAATATATGGATTTTATTTTGTGAAAATAAAATTAATGAGGTGGAATTTGGAGCATGGATGAAAGCATGGCTAAAGTTTAAAATATTCATTTGGATCTACTATTGAAGCATGATTGATTGTTTTTGTGAAAAATAATTCATGCTTCAATAATTCAAACCTTGGCCATATCATTTTCATTCACAAGACTTTTTCATTCAAACTCTTACATTCTCTCTCCAAATTATCTCCTTCTCTCTAGCTCAACCCTAACCCTTCACATGAGTTGTGATTCATAGGGTATTGAGATCAAATAATCCTCTAGATATTCTCTATATTATCTAAGTAGTCTCTATTAGCAAGCTTAACTTCTTAGTTACTTCTTTAGTGGAGGTTGAAGCTTGATCCAAAGCTCTCGGGTGGATCATCTATGGCTTAGCGGTGACCGGAGATCGAAATCGTCTCAAACACCCAAGGAACAAGGTAGAGCAGCGAGAAGCGGAAAGAAGACTCGAAGGACCGGTTTCAAGAAGGTATAATCCCTATCATGGTAGTTAAAACTCCTAGATAGGGTTACTAGTTATGGTTTAGTATCAGATTCGGGTTCAAAAGTCGATGTTGCATGCTTCAAAATTATTGTTTGCTACTTCCGCCCCCCACAAGTGTTGTGGTGGTGTGCAACATCTACTAACACGGATGAACGTGATACCCTATGCTTCTGCAGTTGGGTTTATCATGTACGCGATGTTATGCACTAGACCGGATGTAGCTTACGCACTTAGTGTGGTAAGGAGATATCAATCAGACCCAGGGGAGAAGCACTGGATAGCTGTGAAGAACATTCTTAAGTACTTGAGAAGGACTAAAGAGATGTTCTTGGTGTATGCTAATAGAGAACTCCAAGTGGAGTTATTTACCGATTCGAACTTCCAGAGTGATAAGGACAACAACAAGTCTGTCTCGGGCTTTGTCTTCACCCTCAATGTAGGGGCGGTATGTTGGAAGAGTTCCAAGCAAGATACTATTGCAGTCTCGACGATAGAGGCTGAATACATCGCTGCCAACGATGCTGCCAAAGAGGCTGTCTGGATGAAGAAGTTCATTATTGAACTTGGTATGGTTCCATCCATTGTGGATCCAATACCCTTGTATTCTGATAACAATGGAGCTGTAGGTTTGGCTAAGGAACCCCGGTCCCATCAGCGATCCAGACATATTCTGAGGAGGTATCACCCGATCCGGGAGATAGTTGATCGCCGTGAGATCGAGGTCAGGAGAGTAGATACGAAGGACAACATGGCGGATCCACTCACGAAGGCCCTCCCCCAGACGCGGTTTGAGAGAATTTTTGTGTCACGACCCGAAATATTAGCTCGTGACCAGCACTTGAATCACGCAACGTCTAAAGGCGTAACGGAATTCAAGTAAGCTGAAACCCAGAAATCTAAACCTTTTTAAGAAAATAAAGGAGGTGGAGTTTATTTTTGAAATAAAGGTATAATGAAATCAAGTGTGCTTGATTGCATGGAAAAGAAACATGAATGATGCAAGTGAAATTTACTAGTTTGAAAACATGTTTCGTCTTTTAAAAATTTTGGCAGCACCTCCTTTGTATATTTTGATCCAAAACCACAAATACATAATAAAAATAATGGCATCCCCAAGCGGGAGCTAGCACTTCGCCAAACGGCGGATCACAACCACGCAATACAGTATAAATAAGTATACGACGCCCAACGGCGAAGTTCACCACAAAAGATAAAGAAATGAGCAAATATAACCCCAAAAGTGAATAAAAAACCCGTCGCTCAAATCTCGCAACTACAAGTCTCACTAAGTATCATCACTTATACAATTACAACTTTTGATTGATGGAGTTAACTAGATACAATATGAAATATAGATACAAGAGTGGGAATGATACAAATATCCCACCTACCAAAGCAAAACACCCGAATGCAACTGTGTTCCAGCGAAGCCGCTACTGATCCAAGCGGTGAACCTTCAAGAACTGTGGCACAACGGGGGTGAGTTGCCAACTCATGAGTAGAAAAATATCAACAGATAGAAATCAAATAAACAACGACTCCTAGGTCAACTATATCATAAAGGTAATACTATGATATCTAGGGTGACCGGGTCTGTAAATGTGCCAACAAGGTAGTCAGTACCTATATGCATATGGATAACATCCAACCATAATCAAGGTATGTATGCATGTGGACCTCGTCCACCTAAAATCAATGCCTGTATGCACGTAAATATCATAAAGGAGTGTGCATGAAAGTATGAGGATATATATCAACGGTGTCCCTCCCGACACATCAAAATCATGGAACTTGAGTGCCTAGCATCGACACTCGAAAACATAATGAAAAACGTGCCCAGCATCGGCACATAAATCCTCATATATCGGGCTCCGTCAGTCCGGATCGGCCCACCTCATCTCTCGACTCCGGTCGGTATCCTCCGGATATCCGCCGAGCCCAAAATACTATCACCGGTAGGTACTCGCCACCCTGCCAGGCTCATCGTCTACTCTACGAAAAGCATTTCTCGCCTCGGGGAACCATACCGGGTCCACCATGAACCCGCAAACGGATCATCCAAATCCACGAATCGGGTTTCAAGCACACGTCTCAGAACCGAGAAAACTCATGGTGGACGCACTGAAATATCATATCAAGAGAAACCGAGTTTTTAAAACAGTACATGCTTTCTTTGAAATAACCACGGTTCTCAAATCCAGAAATCTCATAAAAACAGCATATCTCAATGCGTAAAATCATAAATCATGATGTATGCGACATATGATGGAAATGTAAGCATATCCGTATATAAGTACACGGGTAACTATAGCAAGTAAATGATGTATAGAGTCATATCATGATGCAGCAATCCTACTGTGTAGTGACATGGCAATTATCGATGTTGAAGTGTGTGAGCCGGCAAATCTGTGTACGTGTAACATACGCATCATCGATAATGGTGTAAGTGTACTAACACAGGTATATGCAATGCAATGTAAATAATATGAATGCAGCATAAGGTAAATCATATGCAATGCTGACGGGTATACGTATCTAACATGATCGAGTCGGTGAATCTATTAGTCGGCATCTAGCCTCACAGCATCACGTACAGTATAATCCATCGTACGGCGTCCTCTAGTCAAGGGTAAGGATCAATCATCAAATCAACTCGTCACGCACGGAACATCATCGTACGGCGGCATTAAGCTAATAGGGATCCTATCATCCTATACGAAAAATGAGGGTACGGCCTAATATCACCTACGGCCTATCATTCATGATTCACAACATTCTATATATGGATATATATCTATGTGCCAGGCCACATCCGTAATAATCTCATATCAGGGGACCGGCAGGGTATAAGTCATCTCGATCGACTCGCATCCGTATACCAACATAACATCATATCATCATATCAGTCTTATATTCTTTCATCGCATTTGTATCACATATCAAATCAAATTTACAGAAACATTCTATCTCTACTAAGTATCATTATCTAATCTAACAAACACACCCGAACCATACAATCAGATTTTTAAAGAAGTGAATCGTAGTTTTGAAAATAGGGGTTACGATGTTTTTAAGAAAAAGATATCATTTGGAAATCCGTAACATCCCTCAAGATTATATTTTTAAAAGATACATACGACTCTTTGTTTTAGAAAAATGTATGGTTCGGATGACACATCTACATCGACTATCTAGTCCTACAGTACCCTAAACGGCAATATCGGCAAACGTCATCCTCGAATCCCGTCATCACATAATAGCCGTATTATCTCATTTCTAACTATCCTTAGTTTCAATATAGTATCACTAACTATTATTTACTACAACCCTAGTTTCCTAATCTAGGTCTCCTAACCATATCCTATAATCAGTTTTCCATCAACTTTGCGGGGGTGCTATACGCCATCCACCCGACTTCCCCTATGGATATAGATCCACTCACCTTGCTTCTTGCTTTCCGAAGTCGATGACGCCCCGCTCCATCGCCTTGGGATCCACTTAAAGGTATCTACAATAATAAACCATCACAATGCGTATTAAAATCAAGACGGAAAACCAAAGCGGTACACGTTTCGCTCATAGGTCAAAACCTATAGCTTTGCGTGCAAGACACGACCAAAAACCCTGGTCGTGGATGTCCAAATGCCACACGAAGGAAACACAAAACCAAATACCAAAATCAAGTCAAAACGAAGTCGTAAAACGATGCACCAACTCATGGAAATGGTCCCAGATTTTACCCTAAGCCAAATTGGCAAATTTTGCATATATGGAGGGTCCATTTTACTGACATCGGAGCTACAGATGAAGCATGGACCAAAAATGAAGTGTCCCGGCCGCAAATTGCGGCGCAGGGGATTAAATTTGCGGCCCAGGTGTTAGGGTTTGGTCTCGGGTCTCTAGGGTATGCTCTGTATCACCTGCACATCCCTCTGTGATCGCAGAAAATTTTTAAGGTCACCCGGGTCACTCCAGATCCTAAAATACCATCACTATTATCACAAATCGACATGAACTCAAATCCCAAATCTGTATTTTGGGTTTCATCCCCCGTTCCAGGTCAGTAAAACGCCACTAAGGCTTGTAGACAGCCACTACACATCACCAATTCCAACAAACACTCAACCCTTTTCTAGGGTTTCCCCAATGTCCACTAACCTTCACAATATCACATATAAACACATATGAACACTAAAGTAAATGGAAAACCACCTAATTGGTGAAGGGATTACTTCATATAGCACCCATGAATCCCCCAAGATCATCGAAAACTGAAATTGCTTGGTCCATGTGTAGAGGTTGAAGAAGAGATTAATTTTTGTGAAGGGTGTGTAGGGTTTTATGGATTGTTAGGAGATGGATCTAGGGATTTTAGTGGAGGGTTGTGGCTTGAGGGAGATGAAGGAGAGAAGAAAAGAGATAGGGGAAATGAAAAGGGCAGCAGCTCCCTCCCTCTCTCTCACCAATTCACACACTCTCTCTCTCCAAAAGCCCACCTAACCTAATCATTTTGTCCCCTTTTGACCTTTTCTTTTCTTTTTCTTTTCTCTCCACCAATAAACCATAACACAAAAGAAATGAAACATGTAACAAAATGAAACATGTCATGGTGCACTAACCATGGAAAACTGTAGAAACGCGGATTTAGCTTAATCGCGATTAACAGTGCACTAATCGGGTTTTTATCAAAACTGCATAAAATAACTTTTAAAAATGCCAAATCGTTTAATTATATAATTAAATGAATAAATAATTTTAATTTCCATTTATTTCATAATTATGGGTATATATTTATACCTTTTATCGAAAACCCCAATTTCGCAAATCGGGCAGTTTTCGGGAAAATTATTATTTTAATATTAAATTCCAAAAATAATATTTTATATTTTCTGAAATGTTACAATCTTCCCCCCTTAAATAAATTCGGTCCCCGAATTTAAATTTAAACCCCCAAAATCTAAAACATTTCAATAATCAGCTCAAATCAACGGGGCTCCGAAATCATGGAAGACGCAGAAATAACACAGCGCGTCAAGTGCGCATAAAAACGAGTACAAAACTCAAAATCAAACTCCATCAAGCGTCACGCAAATCATCGGATTTGCGCATATATCCTCTGAGTTACAATAGAGATACGGATCTCGAAATCCAATACCGAAATTCAATATACACTAGTCAAATATTATAATACGTGTATAGTGCGCATCTTTGAAAACTCCAAAATCTGAATAAAATACATGCAAAATGTTTTCTAAATCGCCGCGGGAATGCGTAACTCACGGCATGACTGACGGACGCTCATTTTTAAAATAATAATATATATTCATATATGTTTTCTTAAATACACGTTCCGTCGTTTTTCAAAATATCCAAAAAGGTTTTCTTTTATAACGTTCGTGTCGCTCACGGACACGTAGGAAAATAGCGAGACTATAGCTCTTCTAAAAAAACACTTTTGGTAATCTTTTAATGCATGCAAGTACTCAGGTACTGTTCTCAGACCAGTCTTGTTTGGCTACTACACAATATAGTGCCCAACATGAAAACAAAGTGCTCAAAAGCGAAATCAGCCTCAAAAGGCGTATCCTATAATCATATGTGTCTGGTGCACATAGAATTTAAATCCAAATACAGGTGCCACAATATGCACAAAAGCCAAACTACGTGCAACGGTTGTGCACGAAAGTATCTGTCCAGTGCAACGCGTGTGCACGACAACAATATCGGGTGCATCTGATATGAACAAGAATCCGGATTTAGTGCACCTGGTGTGCACCAAAATCGCATCTCATAACATGCGCCCAACATGCGCGAAAACCCAAATCAGGTGCATCCATCATGCACGAAATCATGAAATCCAATATCAAGCGCCGAATATACGCAAAATCTAATTAGGTGCATAAGGTGCACAAAACAAATATCGAACATCACAATCGAAATCGAAGTCCAGTGCATCTAAATGCACAAAAGCGTATCCCTGCACTGCAAGCATGTGTGACTACACCGAGTGCAAAAACCAAATCGTGTGCGTACATATGCACAAAATCAAATCAACTGTACGAAACCCATAAAATCATAAACATGTGAAACCAAGGCACAAAACCGAATCTCAAGTGTAATAGATATGCACAACTCACAAATCAACATAACGGTGTATAAAACATATATCAGGTGCGATAACTATGCGCAAAATGTAAACACTCAGTAGGTGCAGCCATGGTGCACGAAATCAATATCAGGAACTCATCATCAAAACTCAAATCCAAGCGATATAAGTGTGATAATCGGATCACAAACGCAAATCGCAACAAAGGACATCGAGGTACACCTCCTACAATGTTGAAAAAATAAATCGGTGCGCCAAAAACTGGCAGGGCAAGAATATCCGCTCGCCTCCTGCTCACGGTCTAGCATCCTCGGTCTCTGGGTCCTTATCTTCTCTGTGGGTTTACCAATCTCGTAATCCATCGGCTCATCAGCCCTGTCAGATGTGCTAACGGGGACGATTCCATTCTGGCACTTCTCTGTTCATCTCTCGGTCAATCATCATGACCACTCGTAAAGCAATACGTTGCTGGCGTCGGCCTCTGGCTCTCTGAATACTCGTGACACAACTGATCCTGGGTGCAAATCTCATCGCAGCCGTATCCTGGAAGGAATCCTGCTCAGGGTCTCTTCCGATCTTGCCTGTGCCGAACTGTACGGAGGCTGGTACTCTTACATAATCTTTCCTCATTTTCTAGACATCTGCGTTTTCCGCACACATTTTCTCGGAAACTGGCCGTATCCCAACACCTCTGTAGCATATCAGGTCTCTGATCTCGACGGGGAGTAACAATAGCTCGTCAGCGTCTCGCATGAACCTCGGTTCCATTCGCCTGTATCATCGTCCACTATGACGCCACGCCATGCTATCTGCGCACTGCAACTATTCTCGGCCACGGTCAATCCGAAGTCTCTCGCGTGGACTCGAAATCGCGTACTCTGTAGCTTCATCACTCTGTAGAAGATATCTGGCCGAACACGTCCTTAGGAACTTGTCCCAACCATCAGAGGAATACTCAATACTCGTCCGTTCTCGATCAACTCACAACACCTCTGGGTGAGGTCCTCTATCCGAAGATGGTCAGCTTACTGATCTCTTATCACATGGTATCCGGACGGCGTCAACCTTTTGATCGAGTCATCAAGGTCCCAAAATTTCCTGAAAGCTCAGCACCTGAGCACGGTCTAAAAATATCTGGTACATATCACAGCACCTCTGGACCAGCCGTAGAAGGGAAAACCCAAGCCACAATGATGGTACCACTAAACTGCCACAAACCCTAAGGTTCAAAGCGGTTCCATGGTCATCATGTCGAGTTAGGGTTTCATTCTTCTAGAGGGTCCACAGAATTACCTGCATGTTCCTCCGAACACTTTAAACTTGGGAAAATGGGTTTCTGACACTCGTTCGAACCTTTTAACTTTGACTAGGCGACATGCGAATACCCTTCGTCCGCACGCTAAACAATGCCTCAATCCTCCAGGAAAGGCGATACATCGGCGGTCGTCTCTGGATCGGTCTGCTCTAGGTCTGAGTAAGATTCTTTCCACACTGGAAATCTTCAACTCGACTGGGCCTGCATCGGTGCATCAATCTGACGAATCACCTTCGTCTCTCAAGTCAGGGTAGACTAGCTATCATCTGTCGCATTTCTTCCTGGAAGCTCCGGCGATCTTAGCTCGTAAGCTCTGGAAGCGACATCCTATCAATCTCAGCAACAACTGGGTCATTTTTCTAGACGGTAGGCGACATCATAATCTCTGAGGTATGCTGTACATCAACAGTCCTCTCGCAACTGGCAGCTCTAACAATGGCCCGATCATCCAGTGTAAAACCAAGCACTCGCCTCCACAAGAGGTCATAATCATCAATACTAACTCTAGACGTTCCCATGTCACCAGAAAACACAATGGTCGGCCCTCGTACCAGATGAGCTCGCCCTGACCGTGACACTAGCAGCAGCTCAAACTGCGCTCAAACTGCGCTCAAACTATGGTGACAGGAACCTCAATCGAGTATCGAATAAAGTAGATCACCGGCATGAGAGGAAACGATAGATCCAGAATGGATACATGATCATAAGAAGGAACAGCATCGATGAAGGTATGATCATGAAAACAAGTAGAATCAAGGATCTCAAATGGATGTATAATCATGGATACGAAGAGAATCACTGGTCTCAAAAATATGTACATCCTAAGGTCTCTTAAGTGGAGTATCGTATCGTAAATATGCCGCGGAACATACGTATGGTACGTCACTCTACTCAAGCTACCTTCTCCATCAATCAGGGTCAGCATATGAAACGAAAGTTCGGGTCTAATACCTCCCCCGTTCAAGTCTAAGTTCCGTAAGGTCAAGCCTAGGTTCTGAAATACATACCGGCCCTAGACTCCGCATAGTCAAACATAGATACGAACCAAGGTTAAACCCAGCGCTCTGATACCAACTTTGTCACGACCCGAAATATTAGCTCGTGACCATCACTTGAATCACGCAACATCTAAAGGCGTAACGGAATTCAAGTAAGCTGAAACCCAGAAATCTAAACCTTTTTTAGAAAATAAAGGAGGTGGAGTTTTTTTTTGAAATAAAGGTATAATGAAATCAAGTGTGCTTGATTTCATGGAAAAGAAACATGAATGATGCAAGTGAAATTTACTAGTTTGAAAACATGTTTTGTCTTTTAAAAATTTTGGGAGCACCTCCTTTGTATATTTTGATCCAAAACCACAAATACATAATAAGAATAATGGCATCCCCAAGCTGGAGCTAGCTCTTCGCTAAACGGCGGATCACAACCACGCAATACAGTATAAATAAGTATACGACGCCCAACGGCGAAGTTCACCACAAAAGATAAAGAAATGAGCAAATATAACCCCAAAAGTGAATAAAAAACCCGTCGCTCAAATCTCGCAACTACAAGTCTCACTAAGTCTCGTCACTTATACAATTACAACTTTTGGTTGATGGAGTTACTAGATACAATATGAAATATAGATACAAGAGTAGGAATGATACAAATATCCCACCTACCAAAGCAAAACACCTGAATGCAACTGTGTGCCAGCGAAGCCGCTACTGATCCAAGCGGTCAACCTTCAAGAACTGTGGCACAATGGGGGTGAGTTGCTAACTCGTGAGTGGAAAAATATCAACAGATAGAAATCGAATAAACAACGACTCCTAGGTCAACTATATCATAAAGGTAATACTAGGATATCTAGGGTGACCGGGTCTGTATATGTGCCAACAAGGTAGTCAGTACCTATATGCATATGGATAACATCCAACCATAATCAAGGTATGTATGCATATGGACCTCGTCCACCTAAAATCAATGCCTGTATGCACGTAAATATCATAAAGGAGTGTGCATGAAAATATGAGGATATATATCAACGGTGTCCCTCCTGAAACATCAAAATCATAGAACCTGAGTGCCTAGCATCGACACTCGAAAACATCATGAAAAACGTGCCCAGCATCGGCACATAAATCCTCATATATCGGGCTCCGTCAGTCCGGATCGGTCCACCTCATCTCTCGACTCCGGTCGGTATCCTCCGGATATCTGCCGAGCCCAAAATACTATCACCGGTAGGTACTCGCCACCCTGCCAGGCTCATCGTCTACTCCACGAAAAACATTTCTCGCCTCGGGGAACCATACCGGGTCCACCATGAACCCGCAAACGGATCATCCAACTCCTCGAATCGGGTTTCAAGCACACGTCTCAGAACCGAGAAAACGCATGGTGGACGCACTGAAATATCATATCAAGAGAAACCGGGTTTTTAAAGCAGTACATGCTTTCTTTGAAATAGCCACGGTTCTCAAATCCAGAAATCTCATAAAAACAGCATATCTCAATGCGTAAAATCATAAATCATGATGTATGCGACATATGATGGAAATATAAGCATATCCGTATATAAATGCACGGGTAACTATAGCAAGTAAATGATGTATATAATCAAATCATGATGCAGCAATCCTACTGTGTAATGACATGGCAATTATCGATGTTGAAGTGTGTGAGCCGGCAAATCTGTGTACGTGTAACATACGCATCATCGATAATGGTGTAAGTGTACTAACACAGGTATATGCAATGCAATGTAAATAATATGAATGCAGCATAAGGTAAATCATATGCAATGCTGACCGATATACGTATCTAACATGATCGAGTCGGTGAATCTATCATTCGGCATCTAGCCTCACAGCATCACGTACGATATAATCCATCGTACGGCGTCCTCTAGTCAAGGGTAAGGATCAATCATCAAATCAACTCGTCACGTACGGAACATCATCGTACGGCGGCATTAAGCTAATAGGGATCCTATCAACCTATACGACAAATGAGGGTACGGCCTAATATCACCTACGGCCTATCATCCATGATTCACAACATTCTATATATGGATATATATCTATGTCCCAGGGCACATCCGTATTAATCTCATATCAGGGGACCGGCAGGGTATAAGTCATCTCGATCGACTCGCATCCGTATACCAACGTAACATCGTATCATCATATCAGTCTTATATTCTTTCATCCCATTTGTATCACATATCAAATAAAATTTACAGAAACATTCTATCTCTACTAAGTATCAGTATCTAATCTAACAAACACACCCGAACCATACAATCAGATTTTTAAAGAAGTGAATCGTAGCTTTGAAAATAGGGGTTACGGTGTTTTTAAGAAAAAGATATCATTTGGAAATCCATAACATCCCTCAAGATTATATTTTTAAAAGATACATACGACTCTTTGTTTTAGAAAAAGGTATGGTTCGGATGACGCATCTACATCGACTATCTAGTCCTACAGTACCCTAAACGGCAATATCGGCAAACGTCGTCCTCGAATCCCGTCATCACATAATAGCCGTATTATCTCATTTCTAACTATCCTTAGTTTCAATATAGTATCACTAACTATTATTTACTAATACCCTTGTTTCCTAATCTAGGTTTCCTAACCATATCCTATAATCAGTTTTCCATCAACTTTGCGGGGGTGCTATACGCCATCCACCCGACTTCCCCCATGGATATAGATCTACTCACCTTGCTTCTTGCTTTCCGAAGTCGATGACGCCCCGCTCCATCGCCTCGGGATCCACGTAAAGGAACCTACAATAATAAACCATCACAATTCGTATTAAAATCAAGGCGGAAAACCAAAGCGGTACACGTTTCGCTCATAGGTCAAAACCTATAGCTTTGCGTGCAAGACACGACCAAAAACCCTGGTCGTGGACGTCCAAATGCCACACGACGGAAACACAAAACCAAATACCAAAATGAAGTCAAAATGAAGTCATAAAACGATGCACCAACTCATGGAAATGGTCCCAGATTTTACTCTAAGCCAAATTGGCCAATTTTGCAAATATGGAGGGTCCATTTTACTGACATAGGAGCTACAGACGAAGCATGAACAAAAAATGAAGTGTCCCGACCGCAAATTGCGGTCCAGGGGATTAAATTTGCGGCCCAGGTGTTAGGGTTTGGTCTCAGGTCTCTAGGGTATGCTCTGTATCACCTGCACATCCCTCTGTGGTCTCAGAAAATTTTTCAGGTCACCCGGGTCACTCCAGATCCCAAAACACCATCACTATTATCACAAATCTGTTAGTGTATATGCCCTAGGGGCCATTATTGTATCATACTAGGTTGTATATTACTTAATGGAAGCTTGGGATATTCACAGTTGTATTTAACAGTCTTGCTAAACATGGTAGTATGCTACTTTAATATGTGCATATGTTTCTTGTAACGTATCACTTATACATATTAGTAGAGCCCATAGGATTTTTGCTTGATTACCAGCGTCGTGATGGCAGTCACACTAGTGGGGGCTGGGTAGTCTGTAAGCAACATCCTATACATATCCCTGGTCGTTGGATTATCGAGATAAGGCATCGATATTCCGGAGTAGACTAAGTGTGTACGCTTCTTATCCCAGTTGGGGAGATGGTCTGTCCCACTGCCATCAGTACGTCGTACTAGAGATAGTATACAGGTGCTCGTTAGGTTACGGGTAAACCGGACAGGACTCGCCGGGGAACTGATTGGTTGGTATTATACCTATCGTCAGTTAACAGTTCCCAGGTGATATGAGTATAGCATAGTCCGCAGACTTGACACTGCTACTTTGCCTTGAGTGTGTCCCACTATTCTTAGATTGCTACCCTACCACGGCTCAAAGGAGTCATGCAAACAGGTAGCAGTTGGGTGCAGTCCCGAGCACTTGGAGGCTGTGGCGGTTAGATAGGATTCGTCTCTCCCAGTATTGGGAGATGATATCACGCTGTGTCAGAGAGCCATTACGCAAAGTCCCTGGCCAGGGCAAGCGAGATATACTGGTAGGTTCCAGTAGCTTCTCAGGGTGTAATGGGTTTCGCTCCGACATGACTTATACAGCTATTAGGGGACTGACGCTTGCCGCCCCCTAGGCTTGATATGCGATAGTCTTAGACGAACAGACCGGACTGTACGGAGATTGTCACATCAGGCTCAGTAGGGGTTCGGATGGTTTTCCTCATCGGCCTTCTTATCGACATCTACCTGGGGACCGTTACGTACAGCTAGTGCCGCTTGCGGTCTGTGGTTAAACCCACTGCCAGCGTAGTGTCGAGTCTTTAGAGTCCCACACAGAGAGTTTCCTTGCTCCAGGCAAAACGATATAGAGGTCGTGTGGTTTTACGACAAGGTTTCGGACACATACGTGTGTTTACGCACGTACGACTTTTCGGACAGTTTTTACTAGCCGGCTTTGGTTTAAGCTAGATTCTAGTATCGGGTTATTGGATTTATACAGTCTAAAGTTTTTCCGTGTTTTCACGGATTGGAGGGATGTTCTCGTAATTTGTCGGGAAGGTTCTAGAAGAGTGGTGACTAAGGGGTTAAGGTGGAATGAGCATTAATTGCTTAAAGACTCATTTGTGTGATTCATCCTTTGCATTAAATGATTCATTAATGATTTAATGAGTCATATAATGAATCACACTAGATGAATGAATCTAACCATGATGATAAATCATTTATATTATTTATTTGATTAATTGTTATGGTTGATATATTCATATGAGTTCATTATTCAATTCATTATCATCTTCACTTTCTCTCTCCTCAAGCTCTCTCTCTCTCTTCAAACCCTAACCCTAGCCTCTCATGTGTTGAGATCAAGGGTTAGCTAGACTAATACATCCATAACCTCACTCTATATCCCCTAGGTAGCTTAGATTAGCACTTTAAGCAACCTAGTTATCTCAAGTTTGAGATTAAGCTTGGCGTAGGAGCTTTCGGGTGGATCGTCTTTGATTCGAGGAGGCCGTTGAGGTGCCGATGTTCCAAGGAGCCTACGAGGAGTGGAGGACCGCGATGAAGACCCGAAGGACTAGTATCATGAGGTATAACTTCGTATCCGAGTAGTTAAACCTCTAGTAGATAGTTAGCAATGGTTTAGAAACGATTCATGCGCTCAAGTCCGTGTTACGAAGCTTTGATAATCGTTTTTCATATATTCCGCCTCCCCGCAAGTTCGTGGGGTGCGTGATATGGACTTACAGTGGTATCAGAGACAACTAAACCATTACTAGCTTGTTAGCAACTGATTAGAAGTTCGATCGACGGAAAACACGTAAACAAAAACCCGGATATTCCTAGTTTCTGTTAATTTTAAAAGTGTCTGAAAAATAATTTGACATACCTTAAAATTCACAGCAGGGAATTGTAAGAAAACTGGGAAAATACGAGCCCCTAACTCGGCAAGACGGCCGCGGATCCGCGGCAATAAGGTGCTTTTGGTCGCGGATCCGCCTCCGAGTCAATGCCGAGTTGACTCGGATTTTCACAGTAATTCATATTTTCGTGTTTTTTGTTTTCCTGTATGCTCTATTTCTACCCAGGTTGCTTCAGTGCAGGTTTGCTTTTGGGGTAGACACGGAATATGGTATTCGATCGATGTTCTAAGATATTTGCTAATTGGGTTTTTATCTGTAATGTTTAATGTGTTCGTAAACCTCCCCTAACTGCTAGTATGTCGGTTGGCAGGGGGTTGCACATTTCTGTAATGTTTACTGTTTGTGTATATGAACTGTGTTGGACTGTTGTGATGATTAGCCGGGGTTTGAGATGTGTTTAATATTCATTCAATGTAAATGTAATTTGATGTAATATTCTTTTGCGGGGCACATCCAGGTTGCGGTTGTAGCCACCGTTGTATTATTTCTTTTTACTGTTTTTGCTCCTAGGATAGATCCAAGATGGGGTACACAAACTACCGGGTACGTCAAAGTGTTTAGTGGCCTACTCACGTTGTTGAGGGAGACCGCTTCACTTCGGGTACTTGACGGGTAGTTTGCCGTACCCGTAGGGGTCTAGGGTGGGGTAATGGCTATTCATCATAACTGTGTAATCCGTCTTTTATTGCAGGCTCAAAGCAAATGCGGATTGCTAGTAAATCCAATAAAGTTCATCTGTGATCTGGAATGCTTATTATTGCGTCTGACGAATGTACAATATCTATATATGATAGCTATTAGACGTCACTTATGTTTTACATCCGCGCTAGCCCAGCCCCCGCTCTGTCGTTAGTTAAGTAACCTAACGGGTGATGATGGGACCCAGTAGCGAATGCGGATGGCATAAGAGGGCGTGGTATTTTCGTTGTTTTCTGCAATGATAGGTTAAATGATGGGATGCATTATTATAATGCAAAGAAAATAAACCAAAGTTTAATCGTTGGAACAAATTTAAAAGAAACCACTCGGTTATTTTAAAAGATCAGATTTTTTAATTGCGGAGCTTTAACCACTCCTTTTTAAAAAGTATCAGATTCCTTCGATTATATCAAGTTCACTACGTTCACGGTTTTGCCAAAACCATTCGTAGCCCTCCGTCATTTCATTTGGATATTCAGTAGTATTCAAGCTATGCATTTGACCAACGCAAGGGCATAGTGTTTGGTAGCTGCTGGGGTATTTCATTTGTTTGCATAGATAGATGTGTTAGTTTGGGATAGTCGTATTATCATTTGGCCAACGTCAGGGATATGTACGGATGGGTTCAAATTAACTAGGACAATGATGGGTAGAACTTGACATGTGACTTATGACATTTTGACCAACGCCAAGGTCATAAGAGCATGGGGCAAAAATCTATATCGGGAATTTCTAAAGAAACTGAAATTTGCAGAAAGAGCATACCATTTTGGAGTTTGATGAATGTTGGTAGGATTCCTTCAACATTATCATACGATGATATTTTGGATCCCGATCCTACTGTGAGTATATACTACTTATCAGGAGATTCGTCACTTAACGATCAATACTATAAACCAAGTAGGTTCCTAGAAAGGTGTCAGTGGAGTTACGCCCCCAGAGAAAAGAGGTTATTTAATTAAGGAACTTCGCGAAAGCGTTGGAAAACCTCCCTCGAAGTATCGACACTGGCCTGGCCGAACGGTTAATCAAGTATTCTACGGTGAGAATATTCCTGGCTAATTCTTCTTTTATGGTTTGAGGAAGGATTCGAGAAACAGTGGGAGCCATCCAGTTTAGATAAATTAAAAACCACTCTAAACTTGCAAGAGCATCATGCTAATAGTATTTTCTTCTCTCTCTTAAATTGCAGCGACCTTGTGACCACACATAGGTTACATCTAGATAATAATTTGACTGAATCTTACTTATATGAATGGCAAAAGTCTGTCCAGATGTCCATTACCTATGACAAGCTGGACCACCCTATTACTACTAAAGATCCCGCCGTCCCAGGTCCAGTTTCCACTGTCGCGGATATGGATATCCGTCAGACAAGGGAAAAAGATAAAGCGAAAGCTGAGTGCCTCGCGTTAGCTTCAGTTGATGGTGTATACCAGAAGCAGCACGAGAAGATGGACTTAGTTTCCATCTTTCTCCATAACAAAGATTTATATGGAGAGCAATCTCATATTGCAAGATATGAGACCTCGAACGAATTAATTCAAGCGAGGTTGGCTGACGGGTCATCTGTAGGGGACAACGTCCCTACAATGACTAGCTATATTGATGAGCTCCAGGACCTGGAGACCGCGTTGGGAAACGAGTCAGATACTGACTTGATTCTACAGTCTCTGCCTCCTACCCTGAAGGAAACTAGGGAAACAGAAGGAAAGAGAACGACAAAAGTTTCGGGACTGGATATAGTAAAAGAGGGACTTTCCTATTGTTAGAGGAATGAACATTGGCAGAATGATTGCAGGGCTAGCAATGCAAGTAGCCAGGATTTGAAGCATGTTGTGGCTTCAGCCTCAAGTGTGCTTGTTATTGAGAACTGTTTGTCAATTAACTCTATTTCCTGGGTATTAGATACCGGAGCAGGATCTCATAACTGTAATTCAATACATGCTTTGAGAAACCGTAGAGTTATAAAGGTAGGTGATTGGTCTCTCAGAGTTGCAAACGGAATGAGCGTGGACGCTGAATCCGTGGGAGAATATCGCCTAGGTTTGACAAGTGGGCATATATTGATTCTACATAACTGTTTGTATGTACCTAGTATGACATGTAATATCATATCAGTGTCCTCACTTTCGAGAGAGGGATATGATTTTACATTCGTAAGCGATGTGTTAACATCCACCTAAATCAAGTTATGATTGGGTCCGGTACATTAGATAACGGTATATACATATTAAGTCATGCTCAGGTTTTCAATATCCAGAATACACTTAAAAGAAAGTCTCCAGAAATAAATCAGGCTTTCTTATGACATTATAGACTATGTCACATCAATGAGAGAAGGTTGACTAAGTTACATGGAGAAGGATATTTGAATCCGTTCGAATATCAATCTTATGCTACTTGTGAATCTTGTCTCAAAGGAAAGATGACAAAGACTCCGTTCACTGGACACGGAGTAAGAGCAAGCGAGCTCTTGGGACTCGTACACAGTGACGTGTGCGGTCCAATGTCTACACATGCACGAGGTGGTTATTCCTACTTCATTACTTTTACGGATGATTTCTCTAGGTATGAATATGTCTTCTTAATGAAGCATAAATCCGAGGCTTTTGAGAAATTCCAAGAATACAAGAATGAAGTGGAAAAACAAACAGGCAAGAGTATAAATACACTGAGATCTTATCGAGGTGGTGAATACTTAAGTGCCGAGTTCCTGGGTTACTTAAAAGAGTATGGAATTCTCTCTCAGCTTACTCCTCCATACACGCCACAACATAACGGTGTATCAGAAAGGAGGAATCGAACCCTATTGGATATGGTTCGTTCCATGATGAGTAACGCTGAGTTACCGCGATCATTCTGCGGATATGCGCTAGAATCAGCGGCATATCTTCTGAACAGGGTTCCTACCAAGACAGTGCCTACCACCCCATATCAGATATGGAGTGGGAAAAAACCCTATCTTCAGTATCTGAAGATTTGGGGATGTCCGGTTTTTGTTAAAAAACAGCATGCGGACAAGCTCGTGGCACGATCAGTACAGTGTAAGTTTGTGGGATATCCAAAGAACTCCAAGGGATATCTATTCTATTACGCAGAGGAACAAAAGGTTTTTGTTTCTCGTAATGCCTAATTTTTAGAACAGCAAGTTTTAGAAAAGGATACAAGTGGGAGAGAAATAGAACTGGAAGAAATTCCAGAACCACAAGCTATTACTGAAAGCTTGGAAGAACCAGAAGGTTCGGGAGAACAGGACATCCCGACGCCACTCCGCAGGAGTAGTAGGCAATCTCATCCGCCCGAGAGATACTACGGTTTTCTCATAAACGGGGATAGAGAGGATTGCACTATTGACTATGATGAGCCTACTAACTTCGAGCAAGCCATTCAGAGCGGTGACTCAGTAAAATGGTTGGATGCAATGCGGACCGAAATGGAGTCCATGTACACTAACAAAGTATGGACTTTGGACATTGCTCCAGATGGGGTAAAACCTGTAGGATGCAAATGGATCTTCAAAAAGAAGATTGGTGTAGATAGACAGGTTGAAACCTATAAGGCTAGACTTGTTGCAAAGGGTTTCCGTCAAAGACCTGGTTTGGACTATGACGAAACCTTTTCTCCAGTAGCTATGCTTAAATCTATTCGGGTCCTACTTGATATTGCTGCCTTCCACGATTATGAGATCTGGCAGATGGATGTAAAGACGGCCTTTCTAAATGGTAATTTGGAAGAAAGCGTCTATATGGATCAGCCAGAGGGATTCATTCAGAGTGGGAGCAGCGGTAACGTATGCAAGCTGCTTAAGTCCATTTATGGACTAAAGCAGGCATCGCGGAGTTGGAACATCTGTTTTGATGATGCTGTTAAAGAATTTGACTTTATCAAAAATCCAGATGAACCATGCATATACAGTAAGATAGTAGGGAGAATTGTAGTATTCCTCGTCTTATACATGGATGACATTCTCCTAATAGGAAATGATATTCCTATGTTACAGTCAGTCAAAAGATTCTTGTCACATAAATTCTCCATGAAAGACCTGTGTGATGCCACCTACATTCTGGGGATCTGAATCTATCGTGATAGATCAAAGAGGATGTTGGGACTTTCGCAGTCCAGGTATATAGACACCATAGTGAAGAGATTCAGTATGGATGATTTTAAGCGCGGTAACCTACCGGCTTGTCACGGAATCACCCTCTCCAAAGAGATGTCTCCCAAGACTGATTTGGAAAGGGATCGCATGTCGATTATACCCTACGCTTCTGCGGTAGGCTCTATAATGTATGCGATGTTATTTACCAGACCAGATGTGGCATACACATTAAGCGTTGTAAGCCGGTATCAGGAAAACCCATGGGAGAAGCACTGGATAGCCGTAAAGAACATTCTCAAGTACCTAAGGAGGACTAAAGAGATGTTCTTAGTGTATGGCGGAAAAGACCTCCAGATGGAGGCCTTTGCCGACTCCGGCTTCCAGAGTGATAAAGATGACTCCAAATCCATGTCGGGTTATGTATTTACCCTCAATGGAGGGGCGGTCTGTTGGAAGAGTTCCAAGCAGGAGACCGTTGCAGACTCAACGATGGAAGCGGAGTACATAGCTGCTTGCGATGCCGCAAAAGAAGCTGTCTGGATGAAGAAGTTCCTCACAGAACTTCAGGTGGTTCCTTCCAGTGTTGGTCCAATACCTCTGTATTGTGACAACAACGGCGCTATAGCTTTAGCGAAGGAACCCAGGTCCCATCAGAAGTCCAGACACATCTTAAGGCGGTATCACCTGATCAGGGAGATCATAGATCGCCGGGAGATTGAGGTGAAGAGAGTAAAGACGGAGGATAACATTGCTGATCCATTCACAAAGGCTATTCCTCAGACGCAGTTCGAGAGGCTATTCGAGATGATAGGTCTATGATATTCCAGATCATGGCCCTAGTGCAAGTGGGAGATTGTTAGTGTATATACCCTAGGGGCCATTATTGTATCATACTAGGTTGTATATTACTTAATGGAAGCTTAGGATATTCACAGTTGTATATAACAGTCTTACTAAACATGGTAGTATGCTACTTGGTTTGAGTCTACTTTAATATGTGCATATGTTTCTTGTAACCTATCACTAATACATATTAGTAGAGCCCATAGGATCTTTGCTTGATTACCAGCGTCGTGATGGCAGTCACACTAGTGGGGGCTGGGTAGTCTGTAAGCAACATCCTATACAGGTCCCTGGTCGTTGGATTATCGAGATAGTGTTAGTTGTATGTATGCCCTAGAGGCCAGTATTGTATAGATGATGTATATTATATTGGATGCTTGGACTTATATAGAGATGACTTTCTTGCTCGATATGATAGTATACTATCTGGTTACTCTTTATCTTAACATGTATACTAGTCTCTTTATACTGTCTTATGGTTACATGTTGGTAAAGCCCTTAGGATGTGTACTTGACTACCTGGACTATGATGCAGATCATACTAGTGGGGACATGGTAGTCCATAAGTACATCCTTCAAGGTCCCTAGTCGTAGGTGTATCGAGACGGGGCATCGATATACCGGTGTGGACTAGCGTATACGCTTCTCGACCCATGAGATAGGCGATGGATGATCCCATATCCATTGGTGTTTGACATCAGAGATGGTATACGGGTGCTCAGTGGAGACTGGGTACACTGGACGGACTCGCCGAGAACTCCCAGATGGTATTATACCTCATTTCAGATGGCAGTTCTCAGGTAACACTTATGCAGGTTAGTCTGTAGACCCGAGATCGTCATAGAGTCTTGTGTGATTCCCACTGTGCTTTGATTTCCACCTTACCACGTCCATGAGGGCGGGCAAAACAGTGGTTTTTGGGTACAGTCCCGAGTCACATGGAGGCAATGAGCGATAGGAGGGGTTTCGCCTCTCCCGGTATTGGGGGTTGATGTTGCGCTGTACTCGATTGGCCGTAACAGGGAAGTCCCTGGCCAGGGCTGATTCAGAGATTTGCTGGTAAGTGTTACCAGTAGTTTCTTGACCCGTTATGAGTCTCACATCGGCACGACTTATCGGTTATTGGGGTCTGACGTTTACCACCCCTAGACTTGATATGCGACATATCAGATGAGGAGACCGGACTGTACGGGAAGTGTTGCCGATCGGCTCGACAGGAGTTGAAGCAGGTTCGCTTGTTCTCTTCTGATCGCTCAATACCCGGGTGGCCGTTACGTTTAGCTGACCGCTTGCGGCTTGGGGGTGCTTGATATGATCATCACCCTCTGCCGGCGTATTGACAAGTCTTAGAGTCCCACACAGGAGTTACCTAGTCCAGACGAAACGTTGTGGTGTGCGTATGCGATATGCACATGGACCCGATTAAAATGCGCGTATATGATACCGTATATTGATCGGGCGGCTTGCTTTTGGTAGGGTCATATGTGATATGGCCGGATTGATAAATCAAGTGTTGATTTATCAATTAACCATTAATTTTCTCACTTAAAACCTTTTCTTGGATGATGGATGTGTGCATGCATGTATGTTTTTCTTTCTTTCTTTCTTACTAGTTTCGTGCATATATGGATGTGCATACATACATACACACATACACCCATCTATCATGGTTGTTTACACATGGAAATGGTGGCAATATAATACTCACACCATGGATAATTGGATGGATTATTATTTGATTTTGTGTTTAAAACAAAATACTAAAGAAAAGGATAATTCTTGCTAGCTTCTACACTCTTCTTTAAACTTAACCAAGCTCACCTACCACTAACCATGAGTTATCCTTCTCTTTGTGTTTTAAAACTCAAGTTAAATAATGTCTCCATCACTTAACCATGGTTTGAAGTGAGAAGAAATAAAATGTATAAAGATATATTTCATTTCTTTTCTATGGTGATCATATTACTCTTGTTAAAAGAAAGCTACCATCTTCATCCTCCTTCACCATTTTGCACTCTAGTTTTTTCTAGTGAGTAAAACACACATAAAGAAAGGTTTTTCAAGTGAGAATCTAAACCACAACATCATTCTACACAAGTTTAGCCAACTTGTTTATAGTGTTCTCTTCGTTTCTCATCGTGATAATCGAAGTTGCGAGCTTGGACGAGGAACTCCGGGTGGATCGTCGTGGATGTGAGAGGACTTCAAGAGGACCTTCTTCTAACACCCAAGAGACCAAAGAGTCCAGCGAAAGGGAGCTACAAAGGTTGTAGTCTCGAAACCCTAGCATTTCTTTCATATGATGATGTGAAAATTCGAAACCCTAATTTTCTAGGATCGATTCCTTTGTATGCTTGTTTAGCACCATAAAAATTTAAACTTTGAGACATGTGATGCTTCAAAACTCTACATAGGGTGCTAGGCAAACCTTTCATTGGTATCAGAGCCGACCTAGAACATTAGGCGACACCTTTACGAAGTTAAAACTCCGATCGAACCGAAAATACGGTTTTTTGGGTGCTCTCTGGACTTTTTTCAAAATCTGGTTATTTTCAGAATTAAAAATATGTAAAAAATTCAGCAGGTAAAAATAAGAATTACGGTATAAATTTTTTTCCATGAACTGTCTTTTCTGCCGCGGAAACGCGGCCTAAGCTTGCTTAGGCCGCGGTTCCGCGGTCGTACTCCTCCATCACTGCAAAATTTTTATGCTGTAATGATTATTTATGCTAGTATATTTTTTAGGGTATTTTTAATTTGTATTTAGTTCTGAAAAATTCTGGAGATGGTTTTGGACTCGTCGATTCGATCGGAATTTTGATTTCGTGGCTTTTCCGGGTAAATTAGAAAGTAGTGAAGTGCTTGAACGAGTATCATTTGCTCACTTTTCACAGGGTTTAAATCCTTCGGAGATTCGTGCAAGTTTTGTGGTGGTCCCTCTAGAAGACAACAAACCTTAACTCGATTATGTGACCGTCTTGAACTGCCCTTTGAACCTTAGGGTTTGGGGCAGTACGGCGTGCCACATGTGAGGCGTTGGCTTGACCCTTCTACGGCTGGACCGCTACTACTATGTCACACTCCAAATTTTTGAACTTCGCTCAAGTGTTGAGCTTTAGTGAATCTTGAGTATTTGATCGTTCGTTCGAAAACTTTAATACTGTCTAATTATCTGGAATTTGATGCAATGTGTGGAATTCATATTATAAGACATGAAATACGAGGTATGTGATACTTCGCATTTACGATGTCTAAAGAGAATGTGGATTCCAGATATTGCAGTTTTACACTTTCTTTTCTGTGACCGTAAGTGTAGTATGTCGATATCGCCGGTTTCGTTGGTATACATCAACGACAATTGGGGTACGCATACTTACTTACGTTGATGATATGTGATATTATGTGTTGCTGAGATATGATGTGCAGGATTGTTGCGATTGAATAGCCGGGGCGTTTTTATGTGAGGTGAGAGTTTTATATTTTCATTCATGTAAATTTAAATGTAATGGAATATTCTTTTATTTGGGGCACTTCCGGGTTGAGCTCGTTGCCACCTGTATTGTATATTATTTACTTTTCCGTATTAGGATGGACCCAAGGAGGGGAGCACGGGTGACCGTGTTATGGGGTTCAGTGGGAGGCCATCTCGAGGAGTCGAGACCGGGTCTCCTAAACTCCAGAATTGGTAGGGTCGCTTGCCGCTCTCATAGGGGTCCAGAGTGTAGGATTGGCTATTCATCGCGACTGTGGAATCCGTATTTTCTATTTTGGCTAAATACTAAATACGGACGTCCTAGTATATCCCACATTATATCTATATTTCTGCTGCGATATCTGTGATGTGATCATTTGATATGTTCTGATGAATACAGTATATAGTATATATGATATATTATATAGACGTTACTTATGTTTTACACCCGCACTAGCCCTGCCCTGCTCTGTCGTTAGTTACCTAACCTAACGGTGCACGAGGGGACATCGAGGCGAATGCGGATGGCATAAGTGTACGTCGTATTTATCTGTGATGTTTAGGTAACTTAAATGATGGGACTTCATTAATGTGGTTAATGAAAGAAAAGAAACATATAAGATGTTGTAGAATCAAATTTTAAATAAAAAGGGTAGCTACAGTTTTGCTTTGCATAGCGGTATATATGATATACCCTGCACCTTATTCGATGAGGAAAGAGCCGAGATCCCTTCACCGGGAATGACCTCTTTAGCAAAACTGGCAGATGCTACAAACACTGGGTTTGACTTTTGACGGCCTTTAGAGTTTTACTCTGCACAGTGATATATATGATATATCCCGCACCTCATTCGACGAGGAAAGGGCCGACGATCCCTTCACCGGGAGTGACCCCTTTAGCAAAACTAGAAAAGCCTCAAAATCACTCCATTTCAAAACTTCACTTGATTCTACAGTGATATCAAGTTCATTACGCAATAGGTTTTCAGAAAAACCTGTCGTAGCCCTCTGTCATTTCAGATAAGAACTGTTTAGTATTCGTGCTGCGTTTGTTGGCCTTTGTCAAGGCGTAGTGTGCGGTAGCTGAATAGTGCTTATCTGCTTATGCATGTGATGCAGATTGCTTCAGGGTAGTCGTACGACCTTGTTGGCCTTTGTCAAGGGTCGTACGGGTGGGTTTGATTCAATCAAGAAATGAAGGGTTGAACTTGACTAGCATCCTATGATTTGTTGGCCTTTGTCAAGGTCACAGGACGCTAGGGGCAAAATATTATCGGGAATTTCAAGTGTTGAAATTTGCAATGAGATTGCATACCTTCTATGAGATAGTTGGATCCCGATACCCACTGCGAATAAGAGTTACTCCTGGGAGAGTTTTACACATTACAATTAGCCGATCAAGTAGGTGTCTAGAAAGGTGTCAACGGGGTTACGCCTCTGGGAAAACAAGGTTTACTTTAATTATGTCCGTGCGAAAGCACGGGGAACCTCCCTCAAAGTACCGACACTGGCCTGGCTGAAAGATTGGCGAAGTTGTAGGGTGTAATTAATCCTGGCTAGTCTTTCCTTTTAGGGTTTGAAGGAAGATTTGATAGAAACCAGTGGGAGCCATCCTGATTAGATAAGATAATAACCAATCTGATCTTGCAAGAGCATACGCTAAAGTGTTTTCTTCTCTCTCTCTCCAGGTAGCGACCATGTCATGCCCTAATAAAGATAATAATATAGATGTAT
Organism: Agapanthus africanus; assembly: GCA_030015575.1. Lineage (NCBI taxonomy): Eukaryota > Viridiplantae > Streptophyta > Magnoliopsida > Asparagales > Amaryllidaceae > Agapanthus > Agapanthus africanus. The sequence goes on along the minus strand of CM057345.1, from coordinate 310,639,587 downwards.
TGACTGAACCCGCATGTTATACTGTGCTGGGGAACGTTGGTTCCGTTCTTTCTTATAAGAGTTATAGGAATGAACAGGACATAGAGGAATACCAGGATTCCCAAGCCGCCCAAATGAAGAAAGTACATGATGATGCATTTTCTTCAGGTGTGTTCGTTACAGAAAACTGTTTCTCCATTTGCCCTACGTCCTGGGTATTAGATACCGGGTGAGGATCCCATATATGTAATCAGTTAGATGGGCTTAGAAAAGGTAGAGAACTTGGAGAAGGTGATAAAGACATAAGAGTTGGAAATGGTTCAATTGTTGCAGCTAAGACTGTCGGGGAATATCACCTTGCATTACCTACTGGTAATACTTTGGTTCTGAACGAATGCTATTACATGCCGAACCTGATATGCTACATTATATCGGTTTCTTTGTTGAGTAAAGAGGGATATAATTTTGTATTACAGGATAATGTTATGAACATTTTCCGTAACCAAAAGTTGGTTGGATCAGGCACGTTATGTAATGGCATTTATGTTCAAAATCAATCAACAGTTCTGAGCATAACAAACACACACAAGAGGAAGAGTTCAGAAATGAACGAATCCTTCTTGTGGCATTGTAGACTCGGTCATATAAATGCGACACGACTGGCTAAGTTGCATAAGGATGGATATTTGAATCCGTTTGAATTTTCATCTTATGACACTTGCCAGTCATGTCTCAAAGGCAAGATGACCAAAACTCCGTTTACGGGACACGGAGAAAGAGTTACTGAACTCTTGGGACTGATACATAGTGATGTATGCGGTCCATGTCTACACATGCCAGGGATGGTTCATCGTACTTCATTACATTCACTGACGATCTCTCTAGATTCGGATATGTGTTCCTGATGAAACACAAATTAGAAGCTTTTGAGAAATTTAGAGAATATAAACAAGAAGTCGAAAACCAAACCGAAAAAAGTATTAAAATCCTTCGATCTGATCGAGGAGGTGAATACTTGAGCAATGAATTCCTAGACTTCCTAAAAGAGAATGGGATTCTCTCTCAGCTGACTCCTTCATATACACCACAGCACAACGGTGTATCGGAGCGGAGGAACCGCACCCTATTAGATATAGTGCGCTCTATGATGAGCACAACTGAGTTACCTATTTCCTTCTGGGGATATGCGCTGGAAACAGCAGCATACCTATTGAATCAAGATCCAACTAAATCTGTACCTACCACACCATATGAGATATGGAGTGGGAAGAGACCATGTCTTAAACAAGTTAAGATATGGGATTGCCCGGCCTATGTCAAGAGGCAAAATCCGGACAAACTCGAGGCGCGGTCAGTTCTATGCAAGTTTGCGAGATATCCCAAACATTCACATGGATATCTTTTCTACCATATAGAGAAACAAAAAGTGTTTGTTTCTCGACATGCCACCTTTTTGGAAAAGGAATTTCTTGCAAAAGAAATTATTGGCGATAAGGTAGAACTGGAAGAGATTCCAGCTACACAAACTCAAACTGAAGATTTAGTGGAACCAGAGAATTCGGTAGCTCCCAACGAACCTCAGCCTCTCCGCCGATCTAGTAGGGTTCCTCGCCAACCTGAGAGATACTACTGTTTTCTCATGGATGGTGGGAGCGAGGATTGCATCATGGAGGATGATGACCCAACTAGCTTCGAGCAGGCCATCACGAGTAAGGACTCAGTGAAATGGCTGGATGCTATGCGATACGAGATGGAATCCATGTACACCAACAAAGTATGGACTTTGGAAGTTGCTCCTGAAGGGGTAAAACCCATTGGGAGCAAGTGGATCTTCAAGAAAAAACTTGGTGTAGATGGGAAAGTGGAGACTTTCAAAGCTAGACTTGTTGCAAAGGGTTTTCGTCAAAGACCAGGTGTGGACTATAACGAAACCTTTTCTCCAGTGGCTATGCTTAAATCCATCCGGATCGTGCTTGCCATCGCTGCATATCATGACTACGAAATCTGGCAAATGGATGTTAAGACCGCCTTTCTAAACGGTGATTTAGAAGAGTGCGTGTACATGACTCAGCCAGAGGGCTTCGTAGACAGTGGGAGCAGCGGGAAGGTGTGCAAGCTGCTTAAATCCATTTATGGATTAAAACAAGCATTGCAGAGTTGGAACATCTGCTTTGACGTCGTTATCAAAGAGTTTGATTTCGTCAAAAATCCAGATGAACCTTGTATATACAAGAAGGTGGCAGAGAGTAAGGTTGTCTTCCTCGTATTGTACGTGGACGACATACTCTTGATAGGAAATGACATTCCTATGCTGCAATCAGTCAAGCTCTTCTTATCATAAAGATTCTCAATGAAAGATCTTGGTGATGCCTCCTGCATATTGGGAATCAGGATCTATAGAGATAGATCCAAACGGATATTGGGATTGTCCCAATCCAGGTACATTGACACCATACTAAAGAGGTTTAGTACGGAAGAATCCAAGCATGGGAACTTACCCACAATCTCTGGAGTCACTCTCTCCAAAGAGATGTCTCCTAAGACTGATTTGAAGAGAGCTCGCATGCAAGGGATGCCCTATGCTTCGGCTGTAGGCTCTATCATGTACGCGATGCTATGTACCAGACCCGATGTAGCATACTCACTAAGTGTAGTGAGTAGGTATCAAGCTGATCCTGGAGAGAGTCACTGGACAGCTGTGAAGAGCATTCTCAAGTACTTGCGAAGGACTAAAGAGATGCTCTTGGTGTATGGTAACGGAGAACTCCAAGTGGAGTCCTTTACCGATTTGAGCTTCCAGAGTGATAAGGAGGACTCTAAGTCGCAGTCGGGATTTGTCTTTACCCTTTACGGAGGGGCGGTTAGCTGGAAGAGTTCCAAGCAGGAAACCGTGGCAGACTCGATGATAGAGGCTGAATACATCGCTGCCAACGATGCTGCCAAAGAGGCTGTCTGGATCAAGAAGTTCATTACTGAACTTGGAGTGGTTCCATCCATTGAGCATCCAATACCTTTGTATTGCGATAACAATGGAGCGGTGGCTTTGGCCAAGGAACCCAGGTCCCATCAGCGATCCCGGCATATTCTGAGGCGGTATCACCTGATCCGGGAGATAGTTGATCGCCGGGAGATCGAGGTCAGGAGGGTTGACACGAAGAACAACACAGCGGAACCACTCACGAAGGCCTTTCCCCAGATACAGTTTGAGAGACTCTTCGGGATGCTCGGTATGCGATACTACAGCAGCTGGCCCTAGTGCAAGTGGGAGATTGTTAGTTGTATGTATGCCCTAGAGGCCAGTATTGTACAGATGATGTATATTATATTGGATGTTTGGACATATATAGAGATGACTTTCTTGCTCGATATGATAGTTTGCTATCTGGTTACTCTTTATCTTAACATGTATACTAGTCTCTTTATACTGTCTTATGGTTACATGTTGGTAAAGCCCTTAGGATGTGTACTTGACTACCTGGACTATGATGCGGATCATACTAGTGGGGACAGGATAGTCCATAAGTACATCCTTCAAGGTCCCTAGACGTAGGTGTATCGAGACGGGGCATCGATATACCAGTGTAGACTAGTGTATACGCTTCTCGACCCATGAGATGGGCGATGGATGATCCCATATCCATTGGTGTTTGACATCAGAGATGGTATACGGGTGCTCAGTGGAGACTGGGTACACTGGACGGACTCGCCGAGAACTCCCAGATGGTATTATACCTCACGTCAGATGGCAGTTCTCAGGTGACACTTGTGCAGGTTAGTCTGTAGACCCGAGATCGTCATAGAGTCTTGTGTGATTCCCACTGTGCTTTGATTTCCACCTTACCATGTCCATGAGGGCGGGCAAAACGGTGGTTTTTAGGTATAGTCCCGAGTCATATGGATGCAATGAGCGATAGGAGGGGTTTCTTCTCTCCCGGTATTGGGGGTTGATGTTGCGCTGTGCTCGATTGGCCGTAACAGGGAAGTCCCTAGCCAGGGCTGATTCAGAGATTTGCTGGTAAGTGTTACCAGTAGTTTCTCGACCCGTTATGAGCCTCACATCGGCACGACTTATCGGTTATTGGGGTCTGACGTTTACCACCCCTAGACTTGATATGCGACATATCAGACGAGGAGACCGGACTGTACGGGAAGTGTTGCCGATCGGCTCGACGGGAGTTGAAGCAGGTTCGCTTGTTCTCTTCTGATCGCTCAATACCCGGGTGGCCGTTACGTTTAGCTGACCGCTTGCGGCTTGGGGGTGCTTGATATGATCATCATCCTCTGCCGGCGTATTGATGAGTCTTAGAGTCCCACACAGGAGTTACCTAGTCCAGGCGAAACGTTGTGGTGCGCGTATGCGATATGCACATGGACCCGATTAAAATGCGCGTATATGATACCGTACATTGATCGGGCGGCTTGCTTTTGGTAGGGTCATATGTGATATGGCCGGATTGATAAATCAAGTGTTGATTTATCATTTAACCCTTAGTTTTCTCACTTAAAACCTTTTCTTAGATGATGGATGTGTGCATGCATGTATGTTTTTCTTTCTTTCTTTCTTACTAGTTTCATGCACATATGGATGTGCATACATACATACATACATACACCCATCTATCATGGTTGTTTACATATGGAAATGGTGGCAATATAAGACTCACACCATGGATAATTGGATGGATTATTATTTGATTTTGTGTTTAAAACAAAATACTAAAGAAAAGGATAATTCTTGCTAGCTTGTACACTCTTCTTTAAACCTAACCAAGCTCACCTACCACTAACCATGAGTTATCCTTCACTTTGTGTTTTAAAACTCAAGTTAAATAATGTCTCCATCACTTAACCATGGTTTGAAGTGAGAAGAAATAAAATATATAAAGATATATTTCATTTCTTTTCTATGGTGATCATATTACTCTTGTTAAAAGAAAGCTACCATCTTCATCCTCCTTCACCATTTTGCTCTCTAGTTTTTTCTAGTGAGTAAAACACACATAAAGAAAGGTTTTTGAAGTGAGAATCTAAAGCACAACATCATTCTACACAAGTTTAGCCAACTTGTTTATAGTGTTCTCTTCGTTTCTCATCGCGATAATCGAAGTTGCGAGCTTGGACGAGGAACTCCGGGTGGATCGTCGTGGACGTGAGAGGACTTCAAGAGGACCTTCTTCCAACACCCAAGAGACCAAAGAGTCCAGCGAAAGGGAGCTACAAAGGTTGTAGTCTCGAAACCCTAGCATTTCTTTCATATGATAATGTGAAAATTCGAAACCCTAATTTTCTAGGATCGATTCCTTTGTATGTTTGTTTAGCACCATAAAAATTTAAACTTTGAGACATGTGATGCTTCAAAACTCTACATAGGGTGCTAGGCAAACCTTTCACATAGGGCATCGATATTCCGGAGTGGACTAAGTGTATACGCTTCTCATCCCAGTTGGGGAGATGGTCTGTCCCACAGCCATCAGTACGTCGTACTAGAGATAGTATACAGGTGCTCGTTAGGTTACGGGTACACCGGACAGGACTCGCTGGGGAACTGATTAGTTGGTATTATACCCATCGTCAGTTAACGGTTCCCAGGTGACATGAGTACAGCATAGTCCGCAGACTTGACACTGCTACTTCGCCTTGAGTGTGTCCTACTGTTCTTAGATTGCTACCCTACCACGGCTCAAAGGAGTCATGCAAACAGGTAGCAGTTGGGTGCAGTCCCGAGCACTTGGAGGCAGTGGCGGTTAGATAGGATTCGTCTCTCCCAGTATTGGGAGATGATATCACGCTCTGTCAGAGAGCCATTACGCAAAATCCCTGGCCAGGGCAAGCGAGATATACTGGTAGGTTCCAGTAGCTTCTCATGGTGTAATGGGTTTCGCTCCGACACGACTTATACAGCTATTAGGGGACTGAAGCTTGCCGCCCCGTAGGCTTGATATGCGATAGTCTTAGACGAACAGACCGGATTGTACGAAGATTGTCACATCAGGCTCAGTAGGGGTTCGGATGGTTTTCCTCATCGGCCTTCTTATCGACATCTACCTGGGGACCGTTACGTACTGCTAGTGCCGCTTGCGGTCTGTGGTTAAACCCACTGCCAGCGTAGTGTCGAGTCTTTAGAGTCCCACACAGAGAGTTTCCCTGCTCCAGGAGAAACGATATAGAGGTCGTATGGTTTTACGACAAGGGTTCGGACACATACGTGTGTTTACGTACGTACGACTTTTCGGACAGTTTTTACTAGCCGGCTTTGGTTTAAGCCAGATTCTAGTATCGGGTTATTGGATTTATACAGTCTAAAGTTTTTCCGTGTTTTCACGGATTGGAGGGACGTTCTCGTAATTTGTCGGGAAGGTTCTAGAAGAGTGGAGACTAAGGGGTTAAGGTGGTATGAGCATTAATTGCTTAATGACTCATTTGTGTGATTCATCCTTTGCATTAAATGATTCATTAATGATTTAATGAGTCATATGATGAATCACACTAGATGAATGAATCTAACCACGATGATAAATCATTTATATTATTTATTTGATTAATTGTTATGGTTGATATATTCATATGAGTTCATTATTCAATTCATTATCATCTTCACCTTCTCTCTCCTCAAGCTCTCTCTCTCTTCAAACCCTAACCCTAGCCTCTCATGTGTTGAGATCAAGGGTTAGCTAGACTAATATATCCATAACCTCACTCTATATCCCCTAGGTAGCTTAGATTAGCACTTTTAGCAACCTAGTTATCTCAAGTTTGAGATTAAGCTTGGCGTAGGAGCTTTCGGGTGGATCGTCTTTGATTCGAGGAGGCCGTTGAGGTGCCGATGTTCCAAGGAGCCTACGAGGAGTGGAAGACCGCGATGAAGACCCGAAGGACTAGTATCATGAGGTATAACTTCGTATCCGATTAGTTAAACCTCTAGTAGATAGTTAGCAATGGTTTAGAAACGATTCATGCGCTCAAGTCCGTGTTACGAAGCTTTGATAATCGTTTTTCATATATTCCGCCTCCCCGCAAGTTCGTAGGGGTGCGTGACATGGACTTACAAAATCGACATGAACTCAAATCCCAAATCTGTATTTTGGGTTTCATCCCCCGTTCAAGGTCAGTAAAACACCAATAAGGCTTGTAGGAAGCCACTACACATCACCAATTCCAACAAACACTCAACCCTTTTCTAGGGTTTCCCCAATGTCCACTAACCTTCACAATATGTCACAACCCGAAAGAGCACGTGACTGGCCCTTGAACCATATGAAGTCTATAGGACTCCATCTGATCCAAGTAAGCCAAAAGCCCAGAAATCTAAAACCATTTTAAGGATAAATGAACATACAAGCAATATACTATACAACGCCGAATGGCGAGGATTAAAATTCAAAAGAAAACCCAGATAAGCATGAAAACTGTAACACTACTAAGCGCGACTCTAAGGTCGAAATAATACATCACTAGTGTTTGAGTCTGAAACAATATACAAGTTTTTGGTTGATGGAATTTCTAGATACAATGAATAATACATGTACAACGGCGGTTCTGATACAAAGAACCCACCTACCAAGCAAATCACCCGCAAAGGAAAGCAGTGTGCCAGAAATGCCGCTATGGAATCTGTACGGCAAACCCTGCAAGAACTGTGGCACAACGGGGGTGAGTTGCCAACTCGTGAATAGAAAATATCTACAAGCAGAAATCGAATTTAAGACATAATCCTAGGTCAAAACAATCAGTATATAATAAAACCCTCAAGAGTAAGTCTGAAGCATGATAAAGTGGCAATGTAGCATCTAATCATGTAGGTAGTGCCAAGTACCCGTGCCAGTGCCTCAGATAATAACATGTCATAAATGTAAGGTATGTCTGCATGAAGTAAACATGATGAAGTATCAAATGGATATCAATACACATATATTAGCGTCCCATTCCACTAATATTGGTGTAAGGATATACATAACAGCGCCCTCATACCCTGTTATATATACAAATGAAGTATGATCAATATAATCAAAGTCTGTATGTGATCGTCTGTATGTGATCAATGTCTGTATATATGTGGATCCCGTCCACCCGTCACCCAATGACAATAAGCATCATGCATGTAAATGTGAGGATATAATCAAATCATGGAAAACATCATGAAACCCGTGCCTAGCATCGACACGTAAATCCTCATCTATCGGGCTCCGTCAGTCCGAATCAGCCCACGGGCTATGTCTGCGGAATCGGCCCTCGGCCCCGGCAGTACGCCCATATCCATCTATCGACTTTGGTCAGTATCCTCCGGATAACCGCCAGGTCCAACCAATCACCGGTAGGTAGTAGTCCCTCTGGCAGGCTCACCGTCTACTACACAGCGAAACCGTTCTCGCCCCGGGGTACCATACCGGGTCCACCATGTACCCGTAATCGGGCTCATCCAACTCCTCGATTCGGGTTCACATATATCGCTCTAGCACCGAGAAAACACATGGTGGACGCACCGAAATATCATATCAAGGGAAACCGGGTTTTTAAATAATTAACTATTCTCTTTTGAAATATCCATGGTTCCCCAAATCCAGAATTAACATGGAAAGAACATATCTCAATGCGTAATTTGAGCAAGTATGAAGATATCAATGTATGTGTGCACTGGTATGAATATACAGTGTGCATGTGCGCGGGTATGAAGATATCAATATATGTGTGCACTGGTATGAGTATGCGACATATAAATGAAATGCAAGTATAACAGTATATCATGCAACATGGAAACAATGGTATGCACATACAAGGTCATATCCTGATGCAATAATGCTACTGTGTAGTGACATGGCAATTATCGATGATGAAGTGTGTGAGCCGGCAAGCAAGTGTACGTGAAATATACGCATCATTGATAATGGTGCTGGTGCCCTAGCAACATGATAGTAATATAGCAATAAGCATATGCAAAGCAATGTGAATAGCATGAATATGCGGAAATAGAATAATCAACGCAACTGTAAAGAATCTACACCCATATGTATATGTCATGCAGTTATGCCATTTGAAATAAGACGAATCAGGATTTTTACTAACTATAAGGGTTATGGTGTTTTTAAGATATTCCCGATTCGTGGTTTTGAAATAGGTATGACTCGGGTCTAGTCTAACATCTACTATGCAAACTACAGATCTAAGTATCAAGTCAAACGGGAGGGGTATGGAAACCACCTAAATCTGAGTCGATATATAGAAATAATAGTCGGTGATCCCGCCTCAATAGTATCGCGTACGATACAGTATATCATATGACATCCTTAAGTCATGAGTGCAGATCTATCATCAATATAAAGCTCGTACGATAAATCGTAGTACGGCATCCCAATAGCTGGATACGGGTCAGTATCACATTCCTCTCATCAAATATCATGTATCATTATCATCATATCACATAATCTGGGGTACAGATCTAAGTCTAGTACAAATCAATACCATCTACATAAGTATGAATGCGGGGGTAAAATACATGCCCAACGGCCCGCTAAGGTCACATGTCGTATCGCAAGTACGAATCACATCACATCACCGATTCTCACGGCACAATGCCCAAAATCATCGACTCACCTCCAATGTCATCCAATATCATCATCAACACTGTGTAAGTATAGTGAATATGCAAGGGTGCACGTGTGGGTGTAAACCTATTCTTGGGTTCGCGACTATGAACTATACTAGTTTACTTCTAACCCTAAGCTATCCATAATACACCTAAAACCATATCCATGACACACTATAACTATCAAGCATAATATATAGTATACCAACTAAGGACTGCGGGGGTTCTATACGCCATCAACCCGACTTCCCCCAGTAGATATAATCTACTCACCTTGCGTCTTCATTTGTCGACGTCACCACGCGCATTGCTTGTCGTCCTGAAGTCTTCATGGGATACCTACACGTCAAAGTATCGTAATCGTATTAAAACCAAATCAAAGTTAAAATGGCACACGAAACCCAAAACGATACGATAAGGGGCCTATAGGTTAGAACTTATGGACATGCCTTCCAAACCATCAATCAATCCTTGTTATCGTCGTATAAACGCCAAATAGTCGAGGTAAAACACAATACACAATTTCAGAACTAAAAATATGGAATACGGAAACACGAATCCAAAACAGCAACTAAGAAAATAGGCTCCAGATTTCACCCTAGGTCAAACTAGAAAAATCTACACATACAAGAGGCCTAATCTACTGATGAGGGAACACCAAAACCCAGACGAATCAAAATGGGGCAGGTCTGGCCGCAAATTGTTGCCAATGGAATTAAATCTGCGGCCGGGTCATACAGTTAGGGGCTAGGGTCTTGTTGGTGGTTCCTGGGTGCCTGCACATCTTACTGTCCGATCAATTTTATTATAGGATGTCTCGGGTGATAGCAGATCTCATATAACCATCACAGATTCCACAAGCTTTCCGATATCGGTTTCTAAATCCGTATTCTGTGCCTTATGTCTCAGGTTTGGGTCTCAATTCATGCACTAGGGTATTTATATAATCTCTACTAAGCTCAATTTCATATTACAACACAACATTTCCCATAACCCTAACAAGGTTTTCCTTAACTCCACAATATCCAACAATATCGGTTCAAAACTAAACATGGGGTAAAGGTAATACATAACTAAGCTTTAAGGTCCAGAAAATAACTCATTTGGCAACTCAAGAATTTTTTTGAGTTGCCCCTAGTGGCCAAAATGCTTGCTTCCTTGGTCCAATGTGTAGATTTTGAGTTTATGCACACTTTTAATGAAATGAATATGGGGTTTTGGTGATGTTTTTGAGATGTTTTGAGGAGGTGAAGTGGGGAGGGAGGTGAGGAGCAGCAGCAACAGCAGGGAGTTGAGGGAGAGGGAGAGAAAATGAGTGTTGGGATTAAAGGAAATGGCTAAATCCTTGGTCAAAGAAGCCCATACCTCTCTCTCTCTCACCATACCTCATATAATATTCCCCTTTCTCTTTTCTTTTCTTTAAATTCCTTCTCACTCAAATAGTAAACCCAAATAAGAAACCATGGTAGAAAATGCACAAATGTAAGAAAATAAAAGATATGTGCATGTTTTGCACAAAATTACTAAAAAAAACCGATTAGCGATTTTTAATCGCGATTAGCACTAAATTAGCATATAACTAATCAATTAAACTTAGAAATGGCAAAATTCTCTAATTTACCCTTTTTTAGAATTTTCCATAATTTTCCAAAAATTTTCCCCATTTATTTGTATTTAATTATACCGTATTATTAAAATATTCAATAAAATAATATTAAATTATAAATTTCCCAAAAATAATATTTTTATTATTTCGAAATGTTACACAATATCACATCTAAACACATATGTACACTAAAGTAAATGAAAAACCACCCAGTTGGTGAAGGGATTACCTCATATAGCACCCATGAATCCCCCAAGATCATCGAAAACTGAAATTTCTTGGTCTCATGTGTAGAGGTTGAAGAGGGGATTAATTTTTATGAAGGGTGTGTAGGGTTTTGTGGATTGTTAGGAGATGGATCTAGGGATTTTAGTGGAGGGTTGTGGCTTGAGGGAGATGAAGGAGAGAAGAAAAGAGATAAGGGAAATGAAAAGGGCTGCAGCCCCCTCCCTCTCTCTCACCAATTCACACACACTCTCTCTCTCCAAAAGCCCACCTAACCTAATCATTTTGTCCCCTTTTAACCTTTTCTTTTCTTTTTCTTTTCTCTCCACCAATAAACCATAACACAAAAGAAATGAAACATGTAACAAAATGAAACATGTCATGGTGCACTAACCATGGAAAACTGTAGAAACGCGGATTTGGCTTAATCGCGATTAATAGTGCACTAATCGGGTTTTTATCAAAACTGTATAAAATAAATTTTAAAATTTCCAAATCCTTTAATTATATAATTAAATGAATAAATCATTTTAATTTCCATTTATTTCATAATTATGGGTATATATTTATACCTTTTTTCGAAAACCCCAATTTCGCAAATCGGGCAGTTTTCGGGAAAATTATTATTTTAATATTAAATTCCAAAAATAATATTTTATATTTTCTGAAATGTTACATTTTGGGATGTTGGGTATGCGATACTACAACAAATGGCCATAGTATAAGTGGGAGATTGTTAGGAATATGTATGCCATAGAGGACATTATTGTATATTATAGTGGATGCTTGGACATATATATAGAGGACTTTCTTGCTCGACATGATGGTATGCTATCTGGTTGATCTTTATTTTAACATGTACACTTGTTTTAGTTTACTATCTCGTTGATACATGTTGATAAAGCCCTTAGGATGTTGGCTTGACTACCAGGACTATAATGCAGATCATACTAGTAGGGCTTGTGTAGTCCGCAAGCACAGCCTTTAACAGTTCCTAGTCGAGGGAGTATCAAGACATGGCATCGATATTCCAGAGTATACTAGTGTGTACGTTTCTTGACCCTGTATGGGGCGATGGTTGATCCCACGACCATTGGTGTTTGACATCAAAGATTGTGCACAGGTGCTCATTGGAGAATGGGTGCACCGAACATGACTCGCCGAGAACTCCTAGATGGTACCATACCTATCGTCAGATAGCAGTTCTCTGGTGACACTTGTATAGATTAGTCTGTAGACCTGAGATCATCATATTGTCTTATGTGGTTCCCACTGTGCTTTGATTTCCTCCCTACTAGGGCTGATGAGATTTACTGATAAGTGTTATCAGTAGTTTCTTGAAAGGTTATAGGCCACACATCGGCATGACTTATCAAGTTATTGGGGTCTGAAGATTCCACCCCCAGACTCGATATGCGACATATTAGACGAAGAGACCGGACTGTACGGTTAGTGTTTCTTATAAGCTTTACGGGAGTTTGGACAAGTTTGCTTGTTGATCTTCTATTCGTTCAATACCTGGGTAGCCGTTACGTCCAGCTAATACCGCTGACGGCTTATGAGTATCTGATGTGATCATTACCTACTGCTGGCGTGTTGACGAGTCTTAAGAGTCCCACATAGAGGTTTCCTAGCTCAAGCGAAATGAAGTAGGGCACGTATGGAGATATGTGCGGGGCCTTGATTAAATACGTGTATATGATACCGTATTCTAATCTAGCGATATTTGATATCAGCCTGGTTATATGTGATATAACCGGATTATTGAATCAAGTGTTGATTCAATGACTTGATATATATATACATATATATATATATATGTTAATATATATTTGATATTGGCCGGTTATATATGATATAACCGGATTATTGAATCAAGTGTTGATTTAATAACTAATATTGAATATTAGCCGGTTATATGTGATATAACCGGATTATTGATTTAATAATTTGATATACATATATATATTTGATATTAGCCGGGTTATATATGATATAACCGGATTATTGAATCAAGTGTTGATTTAATAATTTGATATATATTTATATATTTGATATATATATATATATATTAACTAATATTAAGCTCACTTATGATTTTCTTCTCTTTATATATATTTATATATTTGTGATATATATATTTATATATGAATTTGCATTTGTATCATGGTTGATGATACAAGGGACTAGGATGTGTGAGAATCACATTGAGAAAAGTTTATGATAAACATTTTAGAATAAAAAGAAATGAAGAATGAGTCATTTTCTTAAGTGGCTTGTAGAAGCTTTGAGAAACCATGACTCATCTTCAAGTCTTGTTTTATTCAAAGATATTTATCATACACAATCTTATCTTTTAGCTCATGGTTCACAACCATCCTCATCTTCTTCTTCATTCTCTTCACTAGAATTTTCTTAAGTTGAGAAAAGAGAAGAGAAAAATATTTTAAATGAGAAAATTTCCTACTTCATCAACCTACACTTATCTAGCCCATTAGTTTAGGTCGTTAACATCACTAATACCTTCATTAGTGAAGTGTGAGCTTGAGTGAGAGAGACTTCAAGGTGGATCATCTTCAGCAATGAAGACTACAAGCAAGCTCGATCCTTTCTTCAAGTAAAGCCTTAAGAAGAGTTCTAGGGAATACTACTTGGATCTTTAGAAGTGAAGGACTAGACTACAAAGGTTGTAGACTCATTTCACTTAGTATAGAACTTTTTTGCTTACTTTAAAATTCTAATTCTCTAGTTCGATTCTTGTTTAGTATGATTAGCACTCTAGATTTTTTTAAATTGCATACTTGATACTCATATAAACCTAGTAGAGGTGCTAAGTCATACTTTCACTTACCACACTAAGTGTGTAAGCTACGTTTGGTCTGGTACATAACATCGCATACATTATAGATCCTACCGCCGAAGCGTAGGATATAATGCTCATGCGATCCCTTTCTTCATCAGTCTTTGGAGACATCTCTTTGGAGAGGGTGGTCCCGTGACAAGCTGGTAAATTACCACGCTTGGAATTTTCCATACTAAACATCTTTAGTATGGTGTCAATATACCTGGACTGTGAAAGTCCCAACATTCTTTTAGACCTATCACGATAGATCTTAATCACCAGAATGTAGAAGGCATCACCCAAGTCTTTCATGGAGAACTTCTATGACAAGAAGATCTTGACTGATTGTAGCATAGAGATGTCATTCTCTATCAGGAGTATGTCTTCCACGTATAATACAAGGAAAACTACTGCTCCTCCTACAATCTTCCTATAAATATATGGTTCATCTATATTTTTGATAAAGTCAAATCCTTTGCCCGTCTCATCAAAGCAGATGTTCCAACTCTACGATACTTTCTTTAATTCATAAATAGATTTAAGCAACTTGCACACCTTTCTACCGCTCCTACTGTCTAAGAAACCCTCTGGTTGATCCATATAAACACACTCTTCTAAATTTCCATTTAGAAAAGCTGTTTTCACGTCCATTTACCAGATATCATAGTCATGGAAGGCAGCAATGCCAAGTAGGATCCAAATGGATTTAAGCATGGCTACTGGAGAAAAGGTTTCATCATAGTCCAATCCTGGTCTTTGACGAAATCTTTTTGCAACAAGCCTAGCTTTATAGATTTCCATTTGTCCATCTGCACCAATTTTCTTCTTGAAGATCCATTTTCATCCAACGGGTTTTACCCCAGGAGGAGCAACTTCCAAAGTCGATACTTTGTTGTTGTACATGGATTCCATTTCGGATCGCATAGCATTCGGCCACTTCACCGAGTCTTTTCTCGTGATAGCCTGCTGAAAATTAGTAAGCTCATCATCATTAGTGATGCAATCCTCTCGATCCCCGTCTATGAGAAACCCATAATATCTCTAAGGCGGATGAGAATGCCTACTAGATCTATGGAGCGGCGTCGATTCGTCAGGCTCTATTGAAACCTAAGGTTCTACTAATTCCTCAGCAGTAGTTTGTGGTTCAGGAATTTCTTCCAGTTCCATCGCGCTCCCACTAATTTCTTTTGCAAGAAATTCGCTCTCTAAAAAGACTATGTGGCAAGGGACTGATTGAGAGAGATTTTACGTTTGCGTTAAAAATAAAGAATTACCGCAATTAATAACAGTGTCGCTTGGTTGCTAGCCGGTTGAGTATGGGTCGTGTTGGAGATAGTGCCCTCAGAGTCATATATTGGATCACAACCACGTGATTGCAATGATTGAGGGAGGACCTGTCCCAGTAGGACAGTCTTACTCGAGATGATATTATGATATCTGGTTTATCTTTATCATCGTGTACTGCTTTAGGTGACCTGACATGTCGCTATTACACGTTGATAGAGCCCCTAGGATTCTTTCTTGACCACCAGCAGTATGAGGGCGATCATATAAGTGGGAGCTGGGGTCTATAAGCACATCCTTAAAAGGTCCCTAGTCGTGGGAGTTTCGAGACAGGGCATCGATACTCCAGAGTAGACTAGTGTATACAGTCGAGACCCCAACGAGGGGCGGTGGCCGGTCTCACAAGCCACTGGTGTCAGTTGGTTCACCTAAGATGTATACAGGTGCTCATTGGGTTATGAGTACACCGGACAGGACTCGCCGGGAACATGCTAGTTGGTCTTATACCTGAGGTCAGATAGCAGTTCCCTGGTGACATGTATACAGGTTAGTTCATCGACCTGAGGATCGTCATTTGTCCCGTGTGAGTTCCCACTGTACTTTGATTACTACCCTACCACGCTCAAAGGAGACGTGCAAACAGGTTTTAGTTGGGTACAGTCCCGAGCCACATGGAGGCAGTGAGCGGATCTTCAGGGGTTTGTCTCTCCCGGTATTGGGGGTGAGGTCGCGCTGTGTCTAGGAGAGCCATTACAGAAAGCCCTCGGCCACGGCAGGAGATTTACTGGTAGGTATTCCAGTAGTATCTCAGGGTGTTCTGGGCTACACTCCGACACGACTTGTACCGCTTTTGGGGGTCTGACTTTTACCAACCCTCTAGGCCCGCCATGCGATGCTCATAGAAGAACGGACCGGACTGTACGGATATTTTCACTGACAGGCTCAGTAGGGTGTCAGGATGAGTTCGCTCATCGACGTCCCTTTTGGTCAATACCTGGTGGCCCGTTACGTATTGGCTTATACCTCTGACGTGCTAGTGGTTAAATCCACAACCAAGGTGTTGACGAGTCTTTAGAGTCCCCCACATTCAGTTGCTCAAGTTTTCGGGCGAAACGCTGTAGAGGCCATATGGAAATATATAGCAAGGTCCGATCAGATACGTGCGGTATTGCACGGATCAGGATCGGACAGTTTGTACTAGAGGCCGTATGGATATATGGCAAGGTTCGATCAGATACGTGCGGTATTGCACGGATTAGGATCGAACAGATATTACTAGCCGGTTTTGGTATAAGCCGGATCCTAATATAGTACAGTGTAGATTTTGTCTCATTGCATTTGTATCCGGTCGGAATACAGATGCGGGTGTGTATACACAGTATCGGGGTTTTCCTGTAAGTTATTACGGGACCAGTTTTCTGGAGTTGCCAGTTTGCTTTCCGTTTCGGCCATATTTCTTTGTATCTTCCATTGGCCGAAGATTGGTAGAGGAGGGCTTATTTGTAATTGTGCAAATAAGCAATTGTGGAGGGGGTCTTTGCATATTATTGTATCATGATACTTGCACCATCATTGCTTGACTTTCTTTAGTCATCATGTTTTGACTTGTTCTATCCATCATGGCTTGAATTTTGTATCATCATGGTTTTGATGATGGTTGTTGGTGGAGTATGGATTTGTTTGTGATGATTGTTTCTTATCACCCTTTCTTTTCTCTCTTGCATTGTTATAGTGGTTCCATAATCCATACACCACACACTCACCACACTCTCATTCCTCTTCTCTCCATTTTTGGTGTGGCCGGCCAAGCATGAAGGGGGCTGTCCCAATATTTCATGTGGGGATTTTTGGTCTTTTAGCTTCACAAAATTCCCATAGTTCCACCTCCAAAGTATAGTTCATTCTCCTCCATAAAATGGCAACCTCCATGAACCCCAAATGAGACATAGCCTCTACACACATTCTACAGCAATCCTTGGGCACGTCGGTTAGCTAACTTCGTGCCCGAGTTGCCTCAGTATAGAGGTGGGAGCCCGTAAAAGAAGCCGGCGTGGTGCCCTTCCGGCGACGAGGTGGAGACCGGAGTTTTCCGCGGGAGATCGGGACGACGATGAGAAGACCGGAGGACACGGATCAGTCGGTATATCTCTCTTCCCCATCTTGTAGTTAGCTAGGACTAGTTAATAGTTCGATCCGGGTTTTAATGCGCGGTGGTGCCGGTTCAAGAAAAATTAAAGTTAACCATCGCTTCCGCATTTGGCCTCGGGATGGAGGCCGGGGCGCCGCCGTGCACTTACAGTGGTATCAGAGCCTTGCCATTAACATAGTCTAGCTTGGTATAATGTGTTTTACATTTCCGATCGAACAAAATTCCAAAAACCTGCGTTTTCTTCACATCAGTTTCTGTCGAATTTTTTGAAGTCCAAAAATTTTTCAGGTTGTAAAATAGTGATGTACTGGAAGTTATAAGCACTCTGTAGAAATTCGACACAGTAACTCGACTACTGAAGAGCGGAACTGCGGCCAAACCCCCCTTTGGGCCGCGGTTCCGCCGCACAATGATGTCCTTGCTGTATCAAATTTCTGCAGTCGCTTTCTGGGTTGAAAATAGGGGTTTTGGAATATTAATTTTAGGCCCAGAATTTCTTGATGTGCTACAGTAGTACTTGGGGGCCTACTTGATAAAATTTAATCGATCGGATATTTTAAACACATTATTTCACAGTATTTACATTATATCTGCGACCGTGAATGTCACTTGATCGGTAAATCCTGTCTAACTGCTATAGCCCGGTTAGACGGATTTGCGAACGTGACTTTCACGTTGATGTTCTGTGTATTGCTGTGATGTTGCGGATCGGTCGTGGGGATAGCCTGGATGCAATGCTAGTACAGTTTTGTTGTATTATGTACATTTGATATTGCGGGGCGAGCGTCCGACATGTGGACTGCCGTCACTGCCTGTTTGTATTATTATTTTGGGGCACGACCAGGTAGCGGTCGGTGTACCCGTTGTATGTATATTTTACTTTCTGTACTAGGATTAACCCGCGGAAGGGTGCACGGACAGCCGGGTTCTAGAGGGCAACAAGCCCGCATCTCATGGCATTGAGACGGAGGGGGCTTTACTCTAGAATTGGCGGGCTATTCGCCGCACTCATAGGGGGTACAGGTTGACCCAGGAGGGGTGCCCAAGTTACCGGATTCCGTGAAGTGCTGGGTGGTCCATTCACGTTGCTGAAGGGGGCTGCCTCGCTTCAGGTTTTGGCGGGTAACTTGCCGCGCACGTAGGGGTCTAGGATTTCATTGCACAGGCTATCCACACGACCAGGGGAACGTCGGGTTTCAGTAGTGGCCCTGTGAAACCCGGGGATCCCATATAACTGTATTGTTTCTGTGATGCTGTACATTTCTGTGATGTTGCATTTTTTTTTCACGCCTTGAGCGAATATAATATATTGGTATATATATTAGTAGATGTTGTATATGTTTTGCATCCGCGCTAGTCCAGTCCCCGCTCTGTCGTTAGTTAGCTAACCTAACGGGTAATGACGGGACCCAGTGGCGAATGCGGATGGCATATACGTACATCGGTATATTTTCGTTCTTTGTGGTGTGATCAATTGATGGGACTGCGTTGATTCGGATCAATGCAAGTTAGAACAAACCTAATCTGATGTTGTTGGAACACTTTTCAAAAAACTGTTATTGCAAGGACGTTCACTTTTGTTTTGCATCGTGGTATTCAGTTGGAATATCCTGCTCCTCAGTCGACGAGGCATGGGACGAGATCCCTTCACCGGGAGTGACCCCTTCGACAAAAAGTTTGCGTCAGGGCAATGACTTCACTATAGCCGATTACTTTTGCTTTGCATCGTAGTATTCAGTTGGAATATCCTGCACCTCATTCTACGGGGAAAGTGCCAAGATCCCTTCACCGGGAGTGACCTCTTTAGCAACGGTTTTCGTCACTATATTTTTAAAAGCTATCCGTTCCTTCAACGATATCAAGTTCATTACGTTAAAGGTTTTCGCCAGAAACCATTCGTAGCCCTCCGTTGTTTCAGACGGGTAGCACGTAGTATTCATGCTATGTTTGTTGGCCTTCGTCAAGGCATAGTGTATGGTAGCTGCTTGTTGCCTTTCTGCAGCATAGATAGATGCGTTGGTTTGGGACAGTCGTATAGCCTTGTTGGCCTTCGTCAAGGGCTTGTGCGGGTGGGTTCAAATCAACCTGGAGAATGACGGGTGGAACTTGACATGTGACTTATGATTTGTTGGCCTTCGTCAAGGTCATAATAGCATGGGGCACAAATCACATCGGGAGTTTAAAAGAACTGAAACTTGCCAGATATGCGCATACCTTCTGGAGTGTGACACCGTGAGCGGATTCCGTCACGTTATCATGCGATGATAGTTGGATCCCGATTCCCACTGATGAGTTAGTTTACTCCTCGGGTGATCCCGACTAATTCTTCTTTCAGGATTGGAGGAGAATTTGAGGTACAGTGGCAGGTTTCCAGATTAGATAAATTGGTAACCATTCTGATCTAGGTTAGAGTGCACGCTGAGTGTTTCTTTTCTCTCTCTCTTCGGCAGCGACCATTGACCCGACCCTAAGACTATGACTCAGAGACCAAAATTAACCGAACCTTCTTAAACACAGGCTTTTGGATTGTCAGAGTTGCAGACCTCATTGCCACTCCTACTTTTACCCTTTTCTCCAGGACACCCCGTATTACTACGAACGTCCACTTCCATTGGACAAAACCATCGTATGGTTAGATACGAACTCGAAATAATTTATTCGATGATGGTTTCAGGTTGTGGAGGAAACGGATAGGACTATTCAGTTGTCTTTTCCTTTTACCTTCTCTCAGGTTGCGAGTACTCCTTGGTTTAGGGGTAGTACACCCATTATGCTTATTGGATAGTCTTCTTCCAAACCATAGGCAGGTGCCGACCGGTAGGGAATGAAGAAAACCAATTAGCCTAACTGGTGTATAGAAGGTATTATGTTAAGACAAAGAAAGGGATTAGTAAGAGGGCAAAGTAAATTGCGACTGATATTCACGACCAAACCAAGTATTTCATTACCACTCCTAAATCACCTTTGTATTTCTCCAGGACACTCCGTATCACTACGAAGATCCACAGTTTATTGGATACTCCATCATATGGTTATATACGAACTCGAAAGGAACTTGTTCCAGTTCGGGGATGGATTCTGGTTCAGGAGAAATAGGAATAAAGTTTATTCGGTTGTCTTTTATCATCACCTTCTCTCGCATTGCGAGTGCTCCTAGGATTAGGACAGTACACCCATTATGCTTATTGGATAGTCTTCTTCCAAACCATAGGCTAGTGCCGAACGGTAGGGAAGGAAGAAAACCATTTGGCCTAAGGGGTGTGCAGAAGGTAATGACCAAAGGCATATAAATGGATTTGGAGAGGTGGCAAAGAATTACACGGTTACAGTTGTGAATCTGGATAATGGAAGAGGCATTACTAGGAATACCAGGATACCCTATCGAAACATTTCAATGTTTCAGTTTCACTGTGTACTGTTAAAGGAAAACTGATTTCCCGATTAGATACTTACTCCACGGTATGTATTTACCAGGTATGATTCTCACATCTGTATGGTTTTACAGATGATGAGTGGGAGTAAGTTATTGGGAATTGGGTGATCATCCTCATTATATCGGGATTCGTTGGAATCGGTGATATTTGAGGAAGTCACCTTGGTTGTTTGCCAGACGGCAAATATTTGGTTCTGAATATCCGCTGTTGTGCACCAATTTCAAATTGGTATATCTGTACGTCTATTTTCATAGAGTGAGATATACCTTTTGAAATTATGTCGATGACATTTACCTATATCAGTGGATGGTTAGGTAAGGAGCATTAAACAGCGGTGTAATTCTTCATGACCATAGTACAGTTTTCAACCTACGACACACAGTGAATGAATTATCAGACTCAAGGGACTTATACAGAGTATTGTATGTTGTCCAGGGTCCATCAGGACAGAGGGGTTGGTCCTCGTACTATATTCGGTTTACTTATGACTTCTCTAGTTTTTAGACAGGTGTTTCGTGGAAACACAGGGTCCGAATTTTGAGAAGTTATAGGTATTTGAATAAAGTAGAGAACCAGGTATTACAAGTATCGGGATTATTCAAACTGATCGAAGATATAGATACTTGTGTATGGTATTCAGTTGATAGTAATGATTAAGAGAACTTGCTTCTCTTTCAGGTTACTCATAATTGGAAGGATTCCTAAGTTGAGTAACGCTGATCGGCCTTCTTCCATTTAGTTGACATGCACTGGAGACAGCTACATGATTTGAATCTGGTTCAATTAAATCAGTGCCTCTGGTTCTATATTGGATATAGAACAGTTCATATCTTAACGATGTTAAGGTACGAGGAGTTGTCCGGCTTATGATTAAAACCAGACACTGGACAACTCAAGGCACGTTTCTGTAATGGCTGTTTGTGGGTTGACCCAGGCTATGACGAGGGTTGACTTTCTACCATAAAAAAGATCAATAGTGATATTGTTCTTGACTCGCCACAGTTTTAAATTAAAAATGGATTTTTTCAGAAAAACAGTAGTGGGAGTATGGTAGAACTGGAAGTGATTCCAGAACCGCAAACGATTACTGAAGATTTGATAAGGAACCTAAAGATTCAATCTGGATTGACATTCCATTGGCCACTCCGCAGATACGGTGGGTAACTTTAGGCACCCGAGAGGTACTCCGGTTGCCTCAAGGACGGTGACAAGGAAGTTCTTGTTTACCCACACTTGCCATTGCTGTTGTTCCAGACTGTGAGACCCGGCAGGAGGATGAGTATAGCGTCGTTCTAAACTTGCTTTAGAAGTGTACGTTTATATGACTCTGCCAGAGGGTTGTCGTAGTCAGTGGGAGCAGCGGAAGCATTGGTGGACAGGTGGCTTATGTCTATTTATAGACTAAAGCAAATATAGCGGAGATAGATCATCAATTTCTGATGTGACAGTCATAGGTTTGACTTCATCAGAATAGGGGATGGATCTGTTGAGAAGGTAGTAGGGTGTGATGTCATAGTATTTGGATGACATACACAGAGTAGGAAGTGATATTCCTATACTACGATCGGTTATACTTTGGTCGTCACACAGTGGTTTCTCCACATGGGACTTGGACATTATATCAGACATACTGGTTACTAGATCTATGGTTTTAGATCTAGATTTGGGTAGTTTCGCAATCTGGGTACTTAGACAGCATTCTATGAGTATTTAGAATGGACGACTCCATGCACGGTAGTGTACCTGCAGGTAATGGAGTCACCCTCTCTAAAGGTGTCTTACAGACTAAAGGGGAGAGGGATGCGCATGATTGGCAGATCACTTGCTCAGGCAATTGAGTCAATCATGTGATGTCAAGTACCACACCAGATGTTGTTCTTGCACTAGATGCAATAAGTTGACATTGATCCAATCCGGGAGAAACAGTCGGAAGCAGTTTTAGAACATAAGTGGATGTTCTAGGGATATGATAACGACAGACTCATTCGGGAGACAGTTATCATTCCAGGCTTCCAAGATGACCTCGACGATAAGGAGGTTGTCAGAGTTATAGTTTTTTCCTCTGATGAGGGGCAGCATTTTGGACAAGTGATCCAGGAAGATACTGAGGGAGGCATGGCGCAGAATACTGATTAAGTTCAGTTGACGATACAGTCTAAGAAGTTTGGATTTGGAGTTCATTTATGAGCTAGGTCCCATCAGACATCCAGACACATTCTAAGACAGGTATTGCTCATTTCGGGAGATGGCTTTCTCCGCTAACTTGAGATATAGAGAGACATAGAAAGGAACATCAAAGCGGATCCACTCACTGAGGCTATTCCTCGAACGCAATAGTTTCGCAAACGAGCTTTGTGAAACTGACAAGTAGAGGAGTTGGGTGTTCGGTATCACACGGGCTGTGAGTATGAGACATCGCAATAATTAGCCTTGAGTGTAAGTGGGAGATTGTTGGAGATAGTGCCCTCAGAGTCAATTATTGGATCACAAGCACGTGATTGCAATGATTGAGGGAGGACCTGTCCCAGTAGGACAGTCTTACTCGAGATGATAGTATGCTATCTGGTTTATCTTTATCATCGTGTACTGCTTTAGGTGACCTGACATGTCGCTATTACACGTTGATAGAGCCCCTAGGATTCTTGCTTGACCACCAGAAGTATGAGGGCTATCATATAAGTAGGAGCTGGGGTCTATAAGCACATCCTTAAAAGGTCCCTAGTCGTGGGAGTTTCGAGACAGGGCATCGATACTCCAGAGTAGACTAGTGTATACAGTCGAGACCCCGACGAGGGGTAGTAGCCGGTCTCACAAGCCACTGGTGTCAGTTGGTTCACCTAAGATGTATACAGGTGCTCATTGGGTTATGAGTACACCGGACAGGACTCGCCGGGAACATGCTAGTTGGTCTTATACCTGACGTCAGATAGCAGTTCCCTGGTGACATGTGTACAGGTTAGTTCATCGACCTGAGGATCGTCATTTGTCTCGTGTGAGTTCCCACTGTACTTTGATTACTACCCTACCACGCTCAAAGGAGACTTGCAGACAGGTTTTAGTTGGGTACAGTCCCGAGCCACATGGAGGCAGTGAGCGGATCATCAGGGGTTCGTCTCTCCCGGTATTGGGGGTGAGGTCGCGCTGTGTCTAGGAGAGCCATTACACAAAGCCCTCAGCCGAGGCAAGAAATTTACTGGTAGGTATTCCAGTAGTATCTCAGGGTGTTCTGGGCTACACTCCGACACGACTTGTACCGCTTTTGCGGGTCTCACTTTTACCAACCCCCTAGGCCCGCCATGCGATGCTCATAGACGAACGGACCGGACTGTACGGATATTGTCACTGACAGGCTCAGTAGGGTGCCAGGATGAGTTCGCTCATCGACGTCCCTTTTGGTCAATACCTGGTGGCCCGTTACGTATTGGCTTATACCTCTGACGTGCTAGTGGTTAAATCCACAAACAAGGTGTTGACGAGTCTTTAGAGTCCCCCACATTCAGTTGCTCAAGTTTTCGGGCGAAACGCTGTAGAGGCCGTATGGAGATATGGCAAGGTCCGATCAGATACGTGCGGTATTGCACGGATCAGGATCGAACAGTTTGTACTAGAGGCCGTATGGATATATGGCAAGGTTCGATCAGATACGTGCGGTATTGCACGGATTAGGATCGAACAGATATTACTAGCCGGTTTTGGTATAAGCCGGATCCTAGTATAGTACAGTGTAGATTTTGTCTCATTGCATTTGTATCCGGTCGGAATACAGATGCGGGTGTGTATACACAGTATCGGGGTTTTCCTGTAAGTTATTACGGGACCAGTTTTCTGGAGTTGCCAGTTTGCTTTCCGTTTCGGCCATATTTCTTTGTATCTTCCATTGGCCAAAGATTGGTGGAGGAGGGCTTATTTGCAATTGTGCAAATAAGCAATTGTGGAGGGGGTCTTTGCATATTATTGTATCATGATACTTGCACCATTATTGCTTGACTTTCTTTAGTCATCATGTTTTGACTTGTTCTATCCATCATGGCTTGACTTTTGTATCATCATGGTTTTGATGATGGTTGTTGGTGGAGTATGGATTTGTTTGTGATAATTGTTTCTTATCACCCTTTCTTTTCTCTCTTGCATTGTTATAGTGGTTCCATAATCCATACACCACACACTCACCACACTCTCATTCCTCTTCTCTCCATTTTTGGTGTGGCCGGCCAAGCATGAAGGGGGCTGTCCCAATATTTCATGTAGGGATTTTTGGTCTTTTAGCTTCACAAAAATCCCATAGTTCCACCTCCAAAGTATAGTTCATTCTCCTCCACAAAATGGCAACCTCCATGAACCCCAAATGAGACATAGCCTCTACACACATTCTACAGCAATCCTTGGGCACGTCGGCTCGCCAACTTCGTGCCCGAGTTGCCTCGGTATAGAGGTGGGAGCCCGTAAAAGAAGCCGGCGACGTGGTGCCCTTCCGGCGACGAGGTGGAGACCGGAGTTTTCCGCGGGAGATCGTGACGACGACGAGAAGACCGGAGGACACGGATCAGTCGGTATATCTCTCTTCCCCATCTTGTAGTTAGCTAGGACTAGTTAATGGTTCGATCCGGGTTTTAGTGCGCGGTGGTGCCGGTTCAAGAAAAATTAAAGTTAACCATCGCTTCCGCATTTGGCCTCGGGATGGAGGCCGGGGCGCCGCCGTGCACTTACAGGTCGGTCCACAGGGAAAATGTGTTCTTTCTTTAAGTTCTAACGAGTTATGTCCAAAAGAAATGTGGTTTTGATTTACGATCTAAGAATGAGATTAAATCAATTTAAAGGCTTGCTAGGGTTAGGATTAGGTTAGTTTGGAAAAGGGATTCTACCCACTGCTTTCAATGCCCTAGTGAAGAATATAGGTGTTATGGTAATAGTCAACAAAGGGGATTAGCACGACTAGAAAGAAACTTAGTTTCTTCCTTTTGGTCCTTGTCCGTGCTTTCTTAACTCTTATCCCTAAGCTTTATTTAAATCAACCACAACCGGTCTAACTAGGGAATCACCGCTATCTTGTAGGACAGGGTGCCGTAGTGAGCGGTGTGTGGTTAATTTAAATAGAGTCCTATTATAAAAATTATATGGGCAAAGAAAGGAGAGAAAGAGATTTACTTCTCTCAAACCTTCCCAATCCTAACCCTAACAAGTGAGGAATTACTCACTCATTAGGGAAGTTATGATAAGATTCATTTTTATAATTTTAAAAGACTGTCTAAGTTGCAGATAATAAAAGATAGATAAAAATTCAGGAATTAAATTCAGATAAAAGAATGCACGATAAAAAATAAAAATACCTTTATTGATGACCTCTTGATGATTACAAGGAAATTAAAATTTAATCTAGAAATTAAAAAGAGGCATCTCAAAAGAGGCACCCAAAAGAGGCACGCCTAATTGGGCTTTAGGATTTCCTATTTATAGATAGGAGAAACCCTAGGGTTTACATCTGATCCACATTTGAAATTACAAGACTACCATAAGAAAGCCGGGTCAACGCACCGACACCCACCGACACGTGCATTGACACGTGCACAGCACGGCTGGGGAACCGCGGCGGAATGCCATGTTTGGCCGCGGATCCGTAGCCATCTTAGGGATTCTCTGTCTCAACTTTCCAGAGTTGCTTTCGTGTTGCTGTTTACTTCTGTTTTCTTCACTTGGTTCCTCAGAATATCTTCTATTTTCTTCCAGATTTCCACAGTGCAGAATGTTATGGACTTTTCGCCGTGAGCTTCGCGTTGAAGTCTTTAATCCTGTGCTGCCCTTGTACTTTGTGCATTGAACTATTCGCTGATCTTCATTTGTTCCTTAAACTGTAGGCGGCATCATACAGATTAATCTATTTATTGGTCGTAGTCTCACATTTGTAGTGTCTTTTCCTGAATTTCACTTTATTGTTCTGATAACCTGTAACCTGCAACTATTTAGCAGACAAGGATCAAAAGCACCTATTTATTTGTAATATGCTTAAGATTGGGGAATATAATAATGTAAAATTATGATATGAACAAATACCCCCAAACTTATCTTTTGCTCATCCCGAGCAAAGTCAATTTATTCTCGAAAAAATCCTAACCTCACTTTCGCAGGGAAACTCGATTGCACTGAGCTTGTGCAACAAGCCGTTAAACCTCTAGGTGTCCTTAGTAGGAGGAGTGTTGTCTCCTGAGGGTTTTCAGCGGATACTACCCACAAAATCTGATCAATTTGGCCTGTTGACTTTCATTCTTCAATTCGGTATTCTAGCAAGAAATTCTATAATCTTTAACATAGAAATCATCAACCCGTATTTTTCACACTCACTTATCATATAACTTAAGATCGTATATGTTCTGCAAATTTATTAAGCTTTCAGCATCTTTTGAATTTTCCTTCTAAGGTTCCATCACAACTTAGGAATTTTTATCTTTTTTATTGAAGATATAAGCCTTATCTTTCATTCCTATCTCTCATCCAAACCCCAATCATATACCCCTACGTGTGTGTATGTATCACCTCTACACTTGGAAATTCAATTCTCGCTATCATACTCTTGTCCATCGTCCAAAATACTTTTAGTTGGTGAATTTTAGATGAAATTTGCTCACACATCCTTCATGCGACCGTTAATACGTCTTGAGATACTAACGACCGATGACAAAATGTGTTCGCACATTGAGTCGTAATTCATCGTCTTGTAATACCTAAGGCTTTAGCAGTAACTCCCAAACCGGTTGGTCTAAGGCACTAGGTGATAAAGCACCCTCGCTGTATATTTTTTATTTATGTAGCCTCAAGTAATTACAAAACCAGTGTTCATTTTTTTATATCTCTTTATTCATACTTGTACTTTTATTTTATTTTCTTTCATACTAAGGATTTTAGATAAGAGCATTTCAAGGTATCCTCTACTATTCCAAATTTCAAGGTGCGTGTTTGTGCAAGTTGTAGGGTATATATTTTCAGAATTTAGACTTAAGGTTCGGAATTATTTTTCAAACTTACACTTCACATAAAAATTCAATACTCTTCCCTTATTTTGACTTAGCCCAAGAACTGAACTCAAAATTTGCCTATTTCTAAATAAATTGCAAGAATATATATTTTCTATAGTTAAATTTTAAGAAATGTTATTTTTAGGGTTTTTAATTTACTAAGTTTAGGATCTAGTTTTTCCCTACTATTCAACCGTCATCTTGAACTTAAGTCAAATATGGCTAAAATTGATTTTTTCAATTTTTATAATTTTTAAATTTTTTAAATTTTTATGGGTTTTAAAATAAGTATGCGAATGCAAAAATATACACATGAATGCGAAGGAAGAAAACTTACCGAGCACACCCCCAAACTTAAACTTGACAGTCCCCTCACTGTCAGGCCACACCAAGAGGGTCAAAATTGTTGGCACTCCCTTGTTTCTTTTAACAGAAAAAAGAAAACAAAATATATACATAAAAATGTCCACCCCAAACTTAAGTGAAACAGTGTTTCCACTGTTTAAGCGTTAAAGTTCAGAGTTAGGGAGGAGAAAAACATAGTATTCAGCTATACATGGCCTTACACAGGCCAAAGGTTAGCACCAACCATTCAAAATTTTTATCGTTATAATGGTGTGGTTGGTGAAAGAATGGAGTGTAGAGAAAAGAAATGAGAAACACACGAGACCGTGTGGAGATAGAAGCAGTATACAGTCTCGGTGGAGGAGTAGAATGGCGGAAGGGAAAAAGAATTGGTAGTGGTGGTTTGACTTCTTCAGGTGGAGGTTGATTAATCACAAAATCCATTTTGTTTAGGAATGCAAGTTCGTCAGCAAAAAGTTCTTCAAAACTCTGATCGATGTAATTGAACATTTTGCTGTCAGTAAGTTTTGTGCCAGAATTTATCATACTTAATTTGTCAAAAATTATGGAGGTAGGAGACTCGAAAAACTCATCTACCACATTTTCAAAAGTATCCAAATCAAGTTGGTTTTCTGGAATGATTAAACATGAATTATCGGATTGTGATTCATCAACACTCACTGAAATTATAGGAAGAATAGAAGAGGAACCTGAGAAAGTGGGAGAAAGAAGTTGAATACGAACTTGAGGGTGGAGATGGAGTGTATATATTAGCACAATTTGTAATGACTGATGTGTAAAAAGTGATTGTGCTAATCTATCAACCCACGGAGAAATGAGATCAAATCCCTCAAGATTCGTGAGAAAACATAGGTACGTCGAACCTGGTAAAGCAGACATAAAAAATGAAAGTGATACGGTTTCTTGCGCGGTCGGAACGATGGAAAGGATGAAGGGGAGTGATTTAGGAGGGGTAACAGTTAAAGGTTCGGGAGAGTGTACACAGTCAGTGGAAGGGACAGGATGAATTGGAGAATCCGACTCATCAAGCAATACTGGTTCATCCTCAATAATTTCCTCAATGCTCTCCTCAATATTTAGCTTATCCATGCAACTCTCATCAAAATCAAGACGCATATGAAGTTCGGGAGAAACATTTAATGACTCTGGAAGATGAATTGGAGAGAAAAATTCAGTC
The DNA here is from genome assembly GCA_030015575.1 of Agapanthus africanus. Taxonomy (NCBI): domain Eukaryota; kingdom Viridiplantae; phylum Streptophyta; class Magnoliopsida; order Asparagales; family Amaryllidaceae; genus Agapanthus; species Agapanthus africanus. Next base: position 310,609,938 of record CM057345.1, on the reverse strand, counting down.
AAATCTGCGGGTTTATCATCCAAAATATTTCCAACGTCGATATCCTCAATCAAGTGAAAACCAATTTTTTCAGACACCTCATCAGAAGCATGGATATTTATCAATTCAGGTTCTAGAGTGGAGGTGTAGAGGTCAAAAGGATTGGTGATGGTTTCACTCGAAAGGGACCCTTCACAATCTGGCAAATCAAACACTACAAAATCGCACAACTTATTAAACGTTTTATCTTCAACTAGTGAATCATTTGGAACACTTGATAGACATTCAAAACCGGAGTTATGGGATTCAATTGGGGATGGATAGGTTTGATTTGGAAGGGAGCACAGCTCACTCTCTCCACTCAAATTCTCAATCTGTCCAACCGCCTCATCATACAGTGGAAAATTTGGAGAAAATTTAGAGCTAGTTGGAAACTAGCTACCAGGTCACTTGGTTGTATAAGGGCGGCTATGGACGCATTCAAATCCCTTATCTGTTGTCTTGACACTACCATAAATTCTTCCAACGACTGTTCCAGACTAGACATGGGTTGTGAAGGGGTTTCAGTAAAAGATTCAAAGTTGTTTGGATACTGGAAACTCCCTAATGGATGTGTAGAAACAATGTTTAGGGAAGGTGCTAAAGTCGGGTAGGACTGGTAGGAATTGAATGGTTGGAAAGGAGTAGGATCAATATTTGGATAAGAAGGTGAATGGAATTGTTGATCCAAAGAATTCGCAGTTGTAAAAGGAGTGAAAGATCAGTTACGAGATTGTTCAATATGTTCAGCAATAGACATGGTTTTCGGGGTTACAACAGGACTCGAAAAAGGAGTATCAACGTAAGAAAGTGGTGAAGGTTGAAATGGTTGATACAAGGTGGATTGCGGAGTCCAACTGGATGCCCTAGATGCGTCTATTCGATCTTTCAAAGAAATTTTGGGCATGAAGGGGTCGTCCGAAATTCGACCAAAACAATGAGCGTAGGAAGTAATGTCTGCTTGAGGGTACCAAAGTTCGGTAAGAGTTTTGCGAGGTGGGGTACCCATGATGTGAGGAAAGAAAGGAAAAGAATGTTAATTTTTTTAAAATATTTTTTAATATTTTTTTATATATTTTTTTAATTTTAAATTTTATATATTTTTGTTTTTTTTAAAAATAATATTGTCTGTTTTAGGAGTTTTGAAATTTTTGAAAGTGTTTTTTTCCTGAAAGAGTTTTTGCAAAAATTTGTACGGAACTACGACACAATTTCAAACAACCACAGTTTAAACATACACAATCAAACCATTATCATTTCACTTTAAATGAGCTTTGCAAAGATCAAAGAGCATCCTTGCTTGAAATGATGATGGTCAAAGTTTCAACCTTGGTCAACAAGTCAACCTTGGTAAACAAGTCAACAACCCTAACCATAACTTAATTTCCTTTAATTAATATTATTAATTGATATTTCACATATTCATTAGGGTTTGGTAAAAGACAACCGTCAACTGTGCATACACACCCATACCAAAACCCTAATGAGAATCTTCTGCCTCTGCCTCAGTCAACTGTACATACACACCCGCATTCGTGTTCCGAGGAACACGAATACAATGAGATAAAGATAACCCCAAAACATATATTAGGATCTGGCTTAAACCAAAGCCAGCTAGTAATGACTGTCCGGACACCAAACGTGCACAAGTGCGCGGATGTGAATGAACCCCGTCGCAAAACCATGCAACCTCTACTCTGTTTTGTCCAAAGGCGAATAACCCTCTGTGTGGGACTCTAAAGACTCGACACTACGCTGGCAGTAGGTTTAACCACAGACCGCAAGCGGCACTAGCTGTACGTAACGGTCCCTAGGTAGATGCCGATAAGAAGACTGATGAGGCGAACCCATACGAACTCCTACTGAGCCTGTATGTGACAATCTGCGTACAGTCCGGTCTGTTTTTCTGAGAATATCGCATGGCCAGCCTAGGGGGTGGTAAACGTCAGTCCCCTAATAGCGGTACAAGTCGTGTCGGAGTGTAGCCTAAAACACCCTGAGATAACACCGGAAACCTACCAGTGTATCTCGCTTGCCCTGGTCAGGGACGACTATGTGTAATGGATCTCCTAGACACAGCGCGATATCAACCCCCAATACTGGGAGAGACGAATCCTATCTAACCGTCACTGCCTCCAAGTGCTTCAGGACTGCACCCAACTGCTACCTGTTTGCACGACTCATTTGAGCCGTGGTAGGGTAGTAATCTAAGAACAGTGGGAACACACTCGAGGCAAAGTGACAGTGTCAAGTCAGCGGACTAAGCTGTACTCATGTCACCTTGGAACTGATAACTGACGATAGGTATAGTACCAACCAACAGTTCCCGACGAGTCCTGTCCAGTGTACTCGTAACCTAACGAGCACCCGCATACTATCTCAAGTACGACGTACTGACGGCTGTGGGACAGACCATCTCCCCTACTGGGATGAGAAGCATATACGCTAGTCTACTCCGGAGTATCGATGCCCTATCTCGATAGTCTTACGACTAGGGACCTGTATAAGGATGTGCTTATAGATTACCCAGCCCCCACTAGTGTGACTGCCATCACAATGCTGGTAATCAAGAAAAGATCCTAAGGGCTCCACTAATGTGTATAGGCGATATGCTAAAAGAAACACATGTACACATTAAAGTAGAAACAAACCAAGTAGCATACTACCATTTCGAGCAAGATTGTCTATACAACTGTGAATATCCCAAGCTTCTATCAAGTAATATACAAACTAGTATGATACAGTAATGGCCTCTAAGGAATATACACTAACAATCTCCCACTTGCACTAAGGTCATGTACTTGCGTATCGAAGACCTATCATCTCAATCAGCCGCTCGAACTGAGTCTGGGGTAAGGCCTTCGTTAGTGGATCTGTAGTGTTATCTTCTGAAGCAACCCTCCGAACCTCGATCTCCTTATGATCCACGATCTCCCTGATCAAGTGATACCGCCTTAAGATGTGTCTGGACTTATGATGGGACCTGGGTTCCTTCGCTAAAGCTATAGCCCCGTTGTTGTCACAATACAGAGGTATTGGATCAACAATGGACGGAACCACCTGAAGTTCTTTCAAGAACTTCCTTATCCAGAAGGCTTCTTTTGCGGCATCAGCAGCAGCGATATATTCCGCTTCCATCGTCGAGTCAGCCACGGCTTCCTGTTTGGAACTCCTCCAACACACCGCCCCTCCATTGAGGGTAAAGACATATCCCGACATGGACTTGGAATCATCCTTGTCACTTTGGAAGCTGGAGTCAGCAAAGGCCTCGATCTGGAGGTCTTTTCCGCCATACACGAAGAATATCTCCTTAGTCCTTCTCAGGTACTTGAGAATGTTCTTTACAGCAATCCAGTGCTTCTCCCTAGGGTTTGACTGATACCGACTTAACACACTCAGTGCATAAGCTACATCTGGTCTAGTACACAACATCGCATACATTATAGAGCCTACCGCAGAAGCGTAGGGTATAATAGACATGCGATCTCTTTCCAAATCAGTCTTGGGAGACATCTCTTTGGAGAGGGTGATCCCGTGACAAGCCGGTAGATTACCGTGCTTGGAATCTTCCATACTGAATCTTTTCAGTATGGTGTCGATGTACCTGGACTACGAAAGTCCTAATATCCTCTTGGATCTATCACGATGGATCCGGATCCCAGAATGTAAGAGGCATCACCCAGGTCTTTCATGGAGAACCTGTGTGACAAGAACCCTTTGACAGATTGTAGCATAGGAATGTCATTTCCTATCAAGAGAATGTCATCCACGTATAAAATGAGGAATACGACAGTTCATGCTACAAAATCTACTATAGATGCATGGTTCATCTGGATTTTTGAAAAAGCCAAAATCTATGACCGTCTCATCAAAACAGATGTTCCAACTCCGCGATGCCTGCTTTAGTCCATAAATGGACTTAAGCAACTTGCACACCTTTCCGCTGCTCCCACTCTGAATGAAACCCTCTGCCTGGTCCATATAGACACACTCCTCTAAATTTACATTTAGAAAAGCGGTCTTTACATCCATCTGCCAAATCTCATAGTCGTGGAAAGCAGCAATGGCAAGAAGGATTCGAATGGATTTCAGCATAGCCACCGGAGAAAAGGTTTCGTCATAGTCCAAACCAGGTCTTTGATGAAAACCCATTGCAACAAGTCTAGCCTTATAGGTATCAACCTGTCCATCTACACCAATCTTCTTCTTGAAGATCCACTTGCATCCTACGGGTTTTACCCCTTCTGGAGCAACGTCCAAAGTCCATACTTTGTTGGTGTACATGGACTCTATTTCGGTCCGCATTGCATCCAGCCATTTTACCGAGTCAACGCTCTGAATGGCCTGCTGGAAGCTAGTCGGCTCATCATTATCAATGATGCAATCCTCTCTATCCCCGTCTATGAGAAAACCGTAGTATCTCTCGGGCGGATGAGACTATCTACTACTCCTGCGGAGTGACGTAGGAATGTCCTGTTCTTTCGAACCCTCTTGTTCTACTAAGCTTTCAGTAATAGCTCGTGGTTCTGGAATTTCTTCCAGCTCTATTGCACTCCCACTTATCTGATTTTCCAAAAATTCAGTTTCCAAGAAGTGGGCATGACGAGAAACAAAAACCTTTTGTTCCTCTTCGCAATAGAAGAAATATCCCTTGGAGTTCTTTGGATATCCCACAAACTTGCACTACACTGAGCGTGTTAGTTATATGTATGCCCTAGAGGCCATTACTATACATAGGATGTATATTGTAGTGGATGCTTGGACATATATAGGGAGGACTTTCTTGCTCGACATGATAGTATGCTATCTGGTTGCTCTTTACCTTAACGTGTACACTGATTGTCTCTCTGCTACATGTTGGTAAAGCCCTTAGGATGTGTACTTGACTACCTGAACTATGATGCAGATCATACTAGTGGGGACATGGTAGTCCATAAGTACATCCTTCAAGGTCCCTAGTCGTGGGTGTATCGAGACGGGGCATCGATATACCAGAGTAGACTAGCGTATACCTTCTCGACCCATACAGATGGGCGATGGATGATCCCATATCCATTAGTGTTTGACATCAGAGATGATATACGGGTGCTCAGTGGAGACTGGGTACACTGGACGGACTCGCCCAGAACTCCCAGATGGTATTATACCTTACGTCAGATGGCAGTTCTCTGGTGACACTGGTACAGAGTAGTCTGTTGACCCGAGATCGTCATAGAGTCTTGTGTGATTCTCACTGTGCTTTGATTTCCACCTTACCACGTCCAAGAGGGCCTGCAAAATGGTGGTTTTTGGGTACAGTCCCGAATTACATAGAGGCAATGAGCGATAGGAAGGGATTCGTCTCTCCCGGTATAGGGAGTTGATGTTGCGCTGTGTTCGATTGGCTATAACCGGAAATCCCTGGCCAGGGTTGCTGAGATTTACTGGTAAGTGTTACTAGTAGTTTCTCGAACTGTTATAGACCTCATAACGACACGACTTATCGAGCTATTGGGGTCTGACGTTTACCACCCCTAGGCAAGATATGCGACATATCAGACGACGAGACCGGACTGTACGGTAAGTGTTACTGGTTGGATTCACAGGAGTGTGAGCGGGCTTGCTCGTCGATCTTCTGATCGCTCAATACCCGGGTGGCCGTTATGTTTAGCAGACCGCTTGCGGCTTGTGGGTGTTTGATATGATCTTCACCTGCTGCCGGCGTATTGAAGAGTCTTTTGAGTCCTACACAGAGGTTTCCTGGCTCAAGCGAAACGATATAGGAGCGCATATGAGATATGTGCGGGACCGAGAATAATACCAGTATGTGATACTGTATTCTATTCTCGCGATATGTATCATGGGCGGTTATATGTGATATAGCCGGGTTACCGAATCAAATGTTGATTCGATACATTGATACACATGATATTAGTCGGTTATATGCGATATGACCGGATCATTAAATCAAGTGTTGATTTAATGATATGATGTATAATTATATATTTGATATATTACTTTACATTAACTAGTATTTGTTCACTTAAGATTGATTTTCTCACTTGATGTGCACAAGTAGTATATGTGATATATTTTTGTGCACTTGATTGTATCATGTTTGATGATACATGCAAACTTGGGTGTGTTTGCTTTTAAACTATGATTTAGGTTAATGGTTAGGGTTTTAAATGTTTTATTTATTTTCTTTATGCATTTATTTTTAAGGGCAAGAAAGAAAATGGTTGCTTCTTTTGTTTTTTGTTGAAGCTTTGAAAGCTTGACCATTTTGTTTCTTTCCTTAACCCTAATCATTTACTTAAACCCTAGTTAATTCTCTACACTTGTTAAACTAACCCAAGGTTGCATTATGATAAGAACAATTGTTTTTATTATTATCAAATAATATTCTTTCTTCTTCTTCTTCTTCTTCTTCAAGAAGAATGAAACTTTCTACCTTCAATGGTGCCATGAGAAAAAGAGTGAGAAATCAAAATCCAAAGTGAACCCACATCCTATTTCTTCATCCTCTACCACTTGCCATGTAGTATAGGGTGTTTTATTCACAAGTTTCATGACTTGATGAAGTTGGAGCTTGATCTTGAGTTGCCTCGACGTAGATCATCTTCGGCATCGAAGTCGACGACCTAGCCCGATCATTTCTTCGACGAAACCATCGCTAGAGTCCGGGATCCGATGATCGCAGCGGAGGGACATCATCACAGAGCTAAGGAAGTGGAGGACCGGATCTACAAAGGTTGTATTTCCGTTCACTTTAGAGTAAAGTTGTTTATTCGCATTTGTTTTCGCCTAAACTCTAGTTAACGATCGCATTAGGGTTTCTTGGTACCGAGAAAATTAGAATTTGGCATGGTTGATGCCTTGTGGAACCTCTTGAGTGTGCCTAGGAACCCTACAGAGCGTGCCTCGAGTTTGTTCGTATGCTGCTTCTTGACAAAAGCTAGACATCCCCATGTCTTAATGTGCTTAAGATAGGGTTTCTTCCCACACCACATCTGATATGGTGTAGTAGGCACAGTCTTAGTTCGAACTCGGTTCAAAAGGTATGCAGCTGATTCTAGCGCATATCCCGAGAATGATCGCAGCAATCTCAGCGTTACTCATCATGGAACGTACCATATCCAATAGGGTTCGGTTCCGTCTCTATGATACACCGTTATGTTGCGGAGTGTATGGAGGAGTAAGCTGAGAGAGAATTCCATTCTCTTTTATGTAATCCAGGAACTCGGCACTTAAGTATTCACCACCTCGATCAGATCTCAGTGTCTTGATACTTTTGCCTGTTTGTTTTTCTACTTCATTCTTGTATTCCTGGAACTTTTCAATGGCTTCAGATTTATGTTACATTAAGAAGACATATCCGTACCTTGAAAAGTCATCCGTAAAAGTAATGAAGTAAGAATAACCGCTTCGCGCATGTGTAGACATTGGACCGCACACGTCACTGTGTACTGTAGGGTTAATAGGCACTCTAATAAGGTTCTACAAGGCATCAACCATGCCCGATTAAAATTTTAGCCGTGCCGAATAACTCTAAACAAGATCTTTGCTAGATAATTAGGGTAACACATGCTAGTAAATAACAATTATCACTAAGTGAATGCGAAATACAACCTTTGTAGATCGGTCCTTCACTTCTTGAGCTCCTTGTAGTAGTCCCTTCGCTGCGATCATCAAACTCCCGGACTCTCGGACGGCTCCATGAGAAAATTGCAACGGTATTGCTTGAAGTCTTCGAGGCCGAAGATGATCTACGTCGAGGGAATAGTGAATTAGTGAATTAGTGAATTGCAACGGTATTGCTTGAACTCAAGCTTCTACTTCACAAACTAGAGAATTAGTGAACCAAACACCCCAAACTAAAGTGCTAGTCTAGTAGAGGATGATGAAATAGGAAATGGGTATACTTTAGAATTTCTTTTCTCACTTTCATTCTCTCTCTTTTTCAAACCCTAGAAAGAAATTGAAGAAGGAAGAAGATGAGCTCAAAATGAGAATGAAGACTAATCAAGAGAGAGTTAGCTACCATGGGTGAGTGGGTATCATATACTAACTCATGTAGAGACATAACTATGGCTAATTATAGTGGTTAGGTTTATAAAAATCCTAAGTAAAAACAAAACTAGTGGACTTTGGTCAATGCATTCATAAGCTTCATGAAGCTTCATGCACTTGAACAATTATCCACTAATTTTGTATTTACTTTGTATATTAAAACCCCACCAATATAATTACTATGGTGTATGTCTCATACACCCATGTAGTGTGTATCAACAACCATGATACAAAATGTACACAAATAAATATATATCACATATATATTAAGTTGTGCACAAGTGAGAAAAATAAATGCTTAAGTGAACCAATGTTAGTTAATGTAAATTAGTATATCACATATACAATTATACACTAAATTATTAAATCAACACTTGACTTAATAATCCGGTTATATCTCATATAACCGACTAACACTAAATGTAACAACTTATCGAATCAACACATGATTCGATAACCCGGCTATATCTCATATAACCGGCCGATACAATAATCGCCAGAATAGAATACGGTATCATATACATGCATTATTCTTGGTCCCGCACATATCACATATGCGCTCCTATTTCGTTTTGCCTGAGCCAGTAAAAGCTCTATGTAGTACTCTAAAGACTCGTCAATACGCCGGCAGTAGGTGATGATCATATCAAGCACCCACAAGCCGTCAGCGGTACTAGCTGGATGTAACGGCTACCCGGGTATTGAGCAATCAGAAGATCAGCAAGCAAGACCGCTCCAACTCCTGCAAAAAGCCTGACAGTGACACTACCGTACAGTCCGGTCTCCTCGTCTGATATGTCGCATATCAAGTCTAGGGGTGGTAAACGTCAGACCCCAATAACCGATAAGTCATGCCGATATGAGGCTCATAATGGGTCGAGAAACTACTGGTAACACTTACCAGTAAATCTCTAAACCAGCCCTGGCCAGGGACTTCCCTGTTATGGCCAATCGAGCATAGCGCAACATCAACCCCCAATACCGGGAGAGATGAAACCTCTTCTATCGCTCATTGCCTCCATGTGACTCGGGACTCTACCCAAAAACCACCGTTTTGCACGCCCTCTTGGACGTGGTAAGGTGGAAATCAAAGCACAGTGGGAATCACACAAGACTCTATGACGATCTCAGGTCTACAGACTAACCTGTACCAGTGTCACCAGAGAACTGCCATCTGACGTAAGGTATAATACCATCTGGGAGTTCTCGACAAGTCCGTCCAGTGTACCTAGTCTCCACTGAGCACCCGTATATCATCTCTGATGTCAAACACCAATGGATATGGGATCATCCATCGTCCATCTACATGGGTTGAGAAGGTATACACTAGTCTACTCTGGTATATCGATGCCCCGTCTCGATACACCCACGACTAGGGACCTTGAAGGATGTACTTATGGACTACCATGTCCCCACTAGTATGATCCGCATCATAGTCCAGGCAGTCAAGTACACATCCTAAGGGCTTTAACAACATGTAACAGAGAGACAATCAGTGTATACGTTAAGGTAAGGAGTAACCAGATAGCATACTATCATGTCAAGCAAGAAAGTCTCCCTTATATATGTCCAAGCATCCACTACAATATACATCTCATGTATAGTAATGGCCTCTAGGGCATACATATAACTAACAATCTCCCACTTGCACTAGGGCTATCTGATAACAGTGGTTGTAGTATCTCATACTCAACCATCCCATAATAGTCTATCTCTGGGAAAATGCCTTTGTGAGTGGATCCGCCGTGTTGTCCACTGAGTCTTCTCTCCTAACCTCGATCCCCTGGAGATCAATCATCTCCATGATCAGGTGACACTGCCTTAAAATATGTCTGGATCACTGATGGGATGGGCGTTCCTAGGCATAAGCCACAACTCCATTGTCACACAATGGTAGGAACGAAGTTCATCTCATGAACTAATATACACCCAGACTGCCTCTTTGGTAGCATCTTTTATAGCGATGTATCCAGCCTTTATCATCTAGTATGCCACGGTATCTAGCTTGGAACTCTTCCAACATACCGTCCCTTTACTGAGGGTAAAGACAATGCCTGTGACTAACATTCAGTCGTCCTTATCACCCTGGAACCCGTCCAGTGATTCTCCCCAGGATCAATTGATACCATCTAACTACAGCTAGTGAGTATCCTAACATCCAATTAGATCTATCTCATAGATCCAAAACCCAGGATTTAGTAGGTATCACTTTGATCCTATGTGGAGAATCATTGTGATAAGCGGAGATTGACTGAGCGTAGCATAGGAAACTCCTTCCCTATCAGGAGTATGTCATCCACGTACTCTACGAGGATCACCCACATACTCCCTACTACCTTTTTGTATATACAAGGTTCATCTACCATTTTGATAAAGTCAAACTCTTTGACTAACACATCAAAACAGACGTTCTAACTCCGCGATGCCTGCTTTATCATATAAAACATCTTGCACATGTTTCCGCCGCTCCCACTGTCTACGAACCCTTCTGGCCATGTACTTATAGACGCTCCCTTCCAAATCAACATTTAGAATAGCAGTCATGACACCTAACCGCCAGATATCGTAGTCATGGTATGTTGCCGTGGCAAGTAGGATCTGGATGGACTTAAGCATAGCTACTTAGAAAAGGTTTCATCATAATCCATACCTGGTCGATGATGCAAACCTTTAACAAGTCTAGCTTTGAAAGTCTCAACTTTTCCATGTACACCAAGTAATCTTCTCAAGATATACTTGCTCCTGATGGGGATTTAACCCTTCAGATAAGGCAACCAAAGTCCATACTTTGTTTGTGTATAAGGATTCCATCTCAGATCGCTAAGCATCCAGCCATTCTTATAGAGTCCCACTCCTGATGGCCAGCTCGAAACTAGTTGGGTCATCATCTCATGATGCAATCCTCGCTCCCACTATCATAGAGAAACCAAAGTATCTCTCAGGTGGGTTAGGAACCCTGCTAGATCGACGGAGAGGCTGAGGTTCGTTGGAAACTATTGAATTCTTTGGTTCTACCAAATCATCAGCTGCAGTTTGTATAGCTGGAACTCCTTCCAGTTCTACCTCATGTCCACTAATTTCTTCACAAGAAATTCACTTTCACAAAGGTGGCATGATGAGAAACAAAACATCTTTTGTTCCTCGGTTTGGTAGAAGATATTCCCTTGCTAATGCTTGGGATATCCAACAAACTTCTACATAACTGATTTTACCTCGAGCTTGTCCGGATTATGCTTTTAGACATAGGCTGGACAACCCCAAATCTTAATAAACTTCAGATATGGGCCCTTCCCTTTCCATATCTCATATGAAGTGGTAGGCAACTGATCTGATCGGAACCCTATTCAATAGGTATGCAACTTCTCCAGTGTATAACTCCCAAAAGGAAATAGGTAACTCAGAAGTACTCATCATAGAGCACACCTTATCACATAGGGTGTGATTGCTCCGCCCCGATACACCGACGTGCTGTGGTGTATGCGGAGGAATAATGCTGAGAGAGAATCATATTCTCCTTTTAGAATAATCTAGGAATTCCGTGCTTAAGTATTCTCCTCCTTGATCACATCAAAGGACATAATACTTATACCCGTTTTGGTTCTTTACTTTCTAACTTATATTCTGTGAATATCTCAAAAGCTTCGGACTTGTGTTTCAACATGAACATATGTCTGAATCTTGAGAGATCATCAGAGAATGTAATGAAGTACAAAGAACCGGTCTTGGTATGTGTAGACAGGGGACCTTCATACATCAACATGTATCATCCCAAGAGTTCACTAACTCTTTCTCTGCTTCCAATAAACAGAGCTATGGTCATCTTATCTCTGTGACATGACCGGCAAGTTTCACAAGATGTAAATTTAAACTAATTTAAATATGCATCTTTATGTAACTTCAGCTAGTCGGGTCGCATTGATATGACCTAGTCTATAATACCTCAAGAAGGATTCGTTCATTTCTAAACTCTTCCTCTTTTGCGTGTTCTGTACGTTAAGAACTGTAGTTTGATTTAGAACGTCTATGCTTTTAGATAACGTGCCTGAATCGATCAACTCTTGATATAGGAAATGTTCAAAACATTATCCAACAATACAAAATTATATCCTTTCTTTACTAATAAAGAGACTGATATGATGTTGTATATCAGGTTCGGTATCTAATAACATTCATTCAGAATCAATGTATTCTGGTAATACAGGGTGATAGTGACCAACAGACTTGGCTGCAACACTTGCACCGTTTTCTATCTTATGAAACTTATCACCCGTTCTCAGTTCTCTACCTATCAGTAGCCCATGTAACAGATTACATATACGGGATCCTGATCCGGTACCAGGACGTAAAGGATACCGAGAAACAGTTCTCTGTAATGAACACACCCGAAGAAGATGCATCATCATGCACTTTCTTCGTTTGGGCGGCACGGGAATTCTGGTAATCCCCTATTTCCTGCTCTGTCTTATAACATTTATAAGTTGGAGCGGGACCAACGTTCCCCAGCACAGTATAACAAGCGAATTCGGTCAATACATCCGTATTATTATCTTGATTAAAGCATGATATGGTCGCTACCTGGAGAGAGAGAGAAGAAAACACTCTGCGTGCGCTCTTGCAAGATCAGATTAGTTATTATTTTATCTAATCAGGATGGCTCCCACCGTTTTTATCAAATCTTCCTTCAAACCCTAAAAGGAAAGACTACCCGGGATTAATTACACCCTACAACTTCGCCATTATTTTAGCCAGGCCAGTGTCGGTACTTTGAGGGAGGTTCCCCGTGCTTTCGCACGGACGTAATTAAAGTAAACCTCGTTTTCCCAGAGGCGTAACCCCGTTGACACCTTTCTAGACACCTACTTGATCGGCTAATTGTAATGTGTAAAACTCTCCCAGGAGTAACAATTACTCGCAGTAGGTACCGGGATCCAACTATCTCATAGAAGGTATGCAATCTTATTGCAAATTTCAATACTTGAAATTCCCGATAATTTTGCCCCAAGCATCCTATGACCTTGACGGAGGTCAACAAACCACAGGGTGCAAGTCAAGTTCAACCTGTCATTTCTTGATTGAATCAAACCCACCAGCACGACCCTTGACGGAGGTCAACAAGGTCGTACGACTACCCTAATCCAATCGGCATCATATGCATAAGCAGATAAATACTAGTTAGCTACCGCACACTACGTCTTGACGGAGGTCAACAAACGTAGCACGAATACTAAGTAGGACTTATCTGAAATGACGGAGGGCTAAGACAGGTTTTTCAGAAAACCTATTGCGTAATGAACTTGATATCGTTGTACAATCAAATGATTTTAAAATGGAGTGTTTTTTAGGCTTTTACTAGTTTCGCTAAAGAGGTCACTCCCGACTCTTTCCTCGTCGCATGAGGTGCAGGATATATCACATATATCACTGTGCAAAGAAAAAACTCCAAAAGAAATCAAAAGAAAAACCGAAGGGTGTAGCATTTGCCAGTTATTGCTAAAGGGGTCACTCCCGGTGAAGGGATCTCGGCCCTTTTCTTATCGAATAAGGTGCAGGATGTTCTACAAGGAACACCGCGATGCAAGCAAGAACTGTAGCTACCAGATTTTGAAAATTCGATTCCACAACATCTTTTAGGTTTATTTAGTTTCATTAATCAAATTAATGAAGTCCCATCATTTAAGCACCTAAACATCACAGATAAATACGACGTACACTTATGCCATCCGCATTCGCCTCGATGTCCACTCATGCACCGTTAGGTTAGGTAAGTAACGGCAGAGCGGGGCAGGGCTAGCGTGGGTGTAAAACATAAGTAACGTCTATATAATATATCATATATACTATATACAGTATTTATCACAACATATCAAATGATCACATCACAGATATCGCAACAGAAGAAACATATGAAACATTGGATATACTAGGACGTCCATGTTTTATTTTGAGCCTCTATAAAACACGGATTCCACGGTCGCGATGAATAGCCAAACCCACACCCCTAGACCCCTATGAGAGCGGCAAGCAACCCTACCAATTCGAGAGTTAGGAGACCCGGACTCGACTCCTCGAGTTGGTCTCCCACTGGACTCTAAAACCCGGTTACTTGTGCTCTCCTCCTTGGGTCTAACCTAGTGAGGAAAAGTAAATAATATACAAATGGTGACATCAACCTCATCCCGGAAGTGCCCCAATAAAAGAATATTACATACAATGAATTTTACATGAATGAAAATAAAAACCCTCATCTCACATAAAACCCCTGGCTATTCAAAACGCGACGATCCAATATAACATATCCAGCAACACATAACATCACATGTCATCAACGTAAGTAAATACGCGCACCCCAATTGTCGTTGTCATATAGTAACGAAACTGGCGATAACACATATTACACTTACGGTCGCAGAAAATAAAGTGTAAAACTACAACAGTTAGAATCCGCAACCTCGTTAGACATCGCATGCTTAACAATTATAAACCCCGCATTTTATTCTCTATATCGAAAACACTTTTAAATATCTAGTCGGGCAAATCAACAAGATTCCCGATATACTGATCGAATGCTCGTCGCAAACTTTAGTAGACGGCCGCACCCCCGATGCCGTCGACGAAGTGCAGTAAGGGGGAACACCGCTGCCGCGAGCACCCAGACGGATGCTTTTGGTGACGGGGTTCTCCTACAGTCACTTGGTCGGGGCTTTGGGGGGTGGCTGTCTATTATGTTTACCCGGCGAGTATCCGCGTACGCTACGTGATTGCAACGGATTTTTGATCGCATCAAAATTCCGTGGCAACCGATCATTTGAGACTAAACTGCTATGTTTATAACATTCAAATTAGTTATCTCATAACTACTTGTGGATTCCAAATATTGTATCACATTCCAGATAAATAGGCAATGTTAAACTTTCCGATCGAATAATCAAATACCCAAGATTTCCCAAATAGTTCTCAACACTTGAGGGGAGTTTAAAAACATCGATCACATGCCACAGTACCAATGGTCCAGCCGTAGAAGGGTCAAGCCAACGCCTCACATGTGGCAATGCCGTACTGCCCCCAAACCCTAAGGTTCAAAAGGCAGTTCAAGACGGTCACATAATCGAGTTAAGGTTTGTTGTCTTCTAGAGGGTCCATTGCGTAACTTGCACGATTTAGACGTTCTTAAACAACGGAAAAATCCAACACTTGGAAATTTTCCGGGTCGGCAAAAAGTGAGTTATTGATATCCGTTCGAACTTTTTAATACTTTCTAAATATCCGGAAAACACAACGAAATTAAATTTTCCGATCGAATCAACGAATACAAAATAAACCCGAGAACACTCAAGACTTGAGTCAGATTAAAAATACCCAGAAGAATACACTAGCATATACAGTCATAACTGAGCAAAAAGAAAAGTCAAACCCGACTGTACGGCCGTGGATCCGCGGCGCAACTATTGCTGCGGTTCCGCTGCCGTCCGTACGGTTTAGCCCCTCGTTTTTCACAATTATGCTTAAAATTGCCTGCTGATTTTTTTAGGTATTTTTAATTCTGAAAATAACACAGTTTTAAAAAATGTACAGAGACGGGGTTAAATCGTCGATTCGGAGTTCGTTCGGAGTTTTAACTTCGTATACACGTCGCTTAATACTCTAGCTAGGCTCTGATACCACTGTAGGGTTACTAGGCACTCTAATAAGGTTCTACAAGGCATCAACCATGCCCGATTAAAATTTTAGCCGTGCCGAATAACTCTAAACAAGATCTTTGCTAGATAATTAGGGTAACACATGCTAGTAAATAACAATTATTACTAAGTTAATGCGAAATACAACCTTTGTAGATCGGTCCTTCACTTCTTAAGCTCCTTGTAGTAGTCCCTTCGCTGTGATCATCGAACTCCCGGACTCTCGGACGGCTCCATGAGAAAATTGCAACGGTATTGGTTGAAGTCTTCGAGGCCGAAGATGATCTACGTCGAGGGAATACGAACTCAAGCTTCTACTTCACTAACTAGAGAATTAGTGAAGCAAACACCCTAAACTAAAGTGCTAGTCTAGTAGAGGATGATGAAATAGGAAATGGGTACACTTTAGAATTTCTTTTCTCACTTTCATTCTCTCTCTTTTTCAAACCCTAGAAAGAAATTGAAGGAGGAAGAAGATGAGCTCAAAATAAGAATGAAGACTAATCAAGAGAGATTTAGCTAACCATGGGTGAGTGGGTATCATATACTAACTCATGTAGAGACATAACCATGGCTAATTATAGTGGTTAGGTTTATAAAAATCCTAAGTAAAAACAAAACTAGTGGACTTTGGTCAATGCATTCATAAGCTTCATGAAGCTTCATGCACTTGAACAATTATCCACTAATTTTGTACTTACTTTGTATATTAAAACCCCACCAATATAATTACTATGGTGTATGTCTCATAAACCCATGTAGTGTGTATCAACAACCATAATACAAAATATACACAAATAAATATATATCACATATATATTAAGTTGTGCACAAGTGAGAAAAATAAATGCTTAAGTGAACCAATGTTAGTTAATGTAAATTAGTTTATCACATATACAATTATACACTAAATTATTAAATCAACACTTGACTTAATAATCCGGTTATATCTCATATAACCGACTAACACTAAATGTACCAACTTATCGAATCAACACTTGATTCGATAACCCGACTATATCTCATATAACCGGCCGATACAATAATCACGAGAATAGAATACGGTATCACATACACGCATTATTCTCGGTCCCGCACATATCACATATGCGCTCCTATTTTGTTTTGCCTGAGCCAGTAAAACCTTTATGTAGGACTCTAAAGACTCATCAATACGCCGGCAGTAAGAGATGGTCATATCAAGCACCCACAAGCCGTCAGCAGTACTAGCTGGACGTAACGGCTACTCGGGTATTGAGCGATCAGAAGATCAGCAAGCAAGCCCGCTCCAACTCCTGCAAAAAGCCTGACAGTGACACTACCGTACAGTCCGGTCTCCTCGTCTAATATATCGCATATCAAGTCTAGGGGTGGTAAACGTCAGACCCCAATAACCGATAAGTCATGCCGATATGAGGCTCATAACGGGTCGAGAAACTACTGGTAACACTTACCAGTAAATCTCTAAACCAGCCTTGGCCAGGGCCATCCCTGTTATGGCCAATCGAGCATAGCGCAACATCAACCCCCAATACCGGGAGAGATGAAACCCCTCCTATCGCTCATTGCCTCCATGTGACTCGGGACTGTACCCAAAAACCACCGTTTTGCGTGCCCTCTTGGACGTGGTAAGGTGGAAATAAAAGCACAGTGGAAATCACACAAGACTCTATGACGATCTCAGGTCTACAGACTAACATGTACCAGTGTCACCAGAGAACTGCCATCTGACGTAAGGTATAATACCATCTGGGAGTTCTCGGCGAGTCCGTCCAGTGTACCCAGTGTCCACTGAGCACCCGTATATCATCTCTGATGTCAAACACCAATGGATATGGGATCATCCATCGCCCATCTACATGGGTCGAGAAGGTATACGCTAGTCTACTCTGGTATATCGATGCCCCGTCTCGATACACCCACGACTAGGGACCTTGAAGGATGTACTTATGGACTACCATGTCCCCACTAGTATGATCCGCATCATAGTCCAGGCAGTCAAGTACACATCCTAAGGGCTTTACCAACATGTAACAGAGAGACAATCAGTGTACACGTTAAGGTAAAGTGTAACCAGATAGCATACTATCATGTCGAGCAAGAAAGTCCTCCCTATATATGTCCAAGCATCCACTACAATATACATCTCATGTATAGCAATGGCCTCTAGGGCATACATATAACTAACATGTACGAGCCCCAAGAGCTCGCTCGCTCTTACTCCGTGTCCAGTGAACGGAGTCTTTGTCATCTTTCCTTTGAGACAGGATTGACAAGTTGCATATGATTGATATTCGAACGGATCCAAATATCCTTCTGTATGTAACTTCGTCAACCTTCTCTCATTGATGTGACCCAGTCTACAATGCCATAAGAAAGCATGATTGATTTCTGGAGACTTTCTTTTGTGTGTATTCTGGACATTGAAAATCTGTGGTTGGTTTAATACGTATATACCATTGCTTAATGTACCTGATCCAATCAAAACTTGATTAAGGTGAATGTTTACAACATTGCTTACAAATGCAAATTCATAACCTTCTTTAGACAATAAAGATACAGATATGATATTATAAGTTGCATTAGGTACAAAATAATAATCACGCAAAACCAAAACATGCCCATCTGACAATCCCAGGTGATTGTCCCCCACGGACTCAGTGTTTACCCCAATCAGAGAAAAGCTCTGTTCAAATTCCAAGGCGGGAAACGAAGCAACGCTTCTGTTTCTCCCAATCAGAGCAAAGCTCTGTTTTGAAAATTAAAATTAAAATAAAAGAAGAAATACTTCAGCTGACCTGCACTCTGCGCTGCGCGACACGTGGCAGCGCAGTTGCGCTGCGCGACACCTGGCGGCGCAGTTGCGCTCCCGCAGTTGCGCTGCGTGACACGTGTCAAGCACAGATGCATTTGCGCCAATGCCAGCACCAAAACAGAAAAATTCTTGAAAGATCTTTTTCAATCTTGTTAAAACAAGAAGATTGTCTTCTGTAAAACAGAAGCCCTTGGATCAAAGATCCAACGGTGGGGAAAATTCCCCAAATCACTCAGAGAATGATCTCTTTAACAAACTTAACAAACCTATGGGCACTATATAAAGGCCCCTAGACCCCAATTCAAAAAAAAACATCATGAACATTGTGAGAAATCAAGAACTCAAACAGAGAGAACTTTGAAGAAATTTCAAGAAGAAAAAGGTAAAACCTTTAAGATAGAAGAATTTCTTTTAGTAGATCATTGAACAAGATCAATGATCTTCGATAAAAAACAAATAAAAATAGTGCTTTGCACTTATGAACCATTGGTTCTTTGAAAAAAAGAGAAACTTGTTTTCATTGATCTAAATTAGATCAAGAAAACAAACAGTGCTTTGCACTTTTTATGAACCATTGGTTCTGGAGTCTAAAAGATTCCCAAGTTAATAGTGCCTTGCACTTGCAAAACTGCACTGTTGCGCTCTTGGGCTGGTGCAAGCCACCAGAGAGCGCCACGTGTCAGCATCTGAACCATTTGCGCTATGCGCTTTTGAAATAGAGCCTTGCTCTCTAAAACTGGCGCAACTCACCACAGCGCGCCACGTGTCAGCAGCGCAAGCGCAGCGCACTGCACTTGCATGACACGTATCATCACCACAAGCGCTTGCGCTCTTTGATTGGCGCAAAGCGCCTGACAAATGCAGTGCATTTCTTTTGCTAAAGGGCCAGGCCCAAATCAAAAAGACCTAGTAGGCCAAAATAAATCGCAAAGCAATAAATGGGCAGAGCCCAGGTAAAATTAATGCTCTGCATCTTTTATAAATGAGCAGATCCCAAGTAAAATTGATGCTCTGAATCATTTATAAATAGGCAGAGCCCAAAACAAATTGATGCTCTGCATCCTTTATGGGCAGAGCCCAAACAAAAATAAAAAGTAATGCAATGCATTATTTAAACATGGGCAAAGCACTAGCACAGGTCTAATAGACCAAAAACAAATAAAAGCGTTGAATATTTTTCAACTGGACTTAGCCCAATCATGGCCGTAAGTCCTCAAATTAAATTGACTGAGCACAGCTGCTCTCTTAAATCAATTTAGATCCGGTTCGAGGGCACATCTCCGAACTCCTTTGACTCCTATCGTTGTAATCCCTCAACGACGTCAGAGAGGTGACGGGTCCCGACAACCACACATCAACATGGACTGTGGGGTCCTTAAACTCATGGACTTAAGCGTCCTTAAACTAAAACACGGACTGTGGCGTCCTTAAACTCATGGACTTAAGCGTCCTTAAACTAAAACACGGACTGTGGGGTCCTTAAACTCATGGACTTAAGCGTCCTTAAACTAAAACACGGACTGTGGGGTCCTTAAACCCACGGACTTAAGCGTCCTTAAACTACCTATGGACCACCATGTCCCTAAACTGGAATAAGGACCACCATGTCCCTAAACTGGAATATGGACCACCATGTCCCTAAACTGGAATATGGACCACCTTGTCCCTAAACTGGCAATGGACCACTATGTCCCTAAACTGGAACAATTGAACCCCCAAATGCTCTTTTTTCGGATCCAAACGATCCCGTTAAGTTGATCTTACTCTCAAATCAAACTAATGTATCCTTAACGAACGTTTAAGTTGATCTTAGCCTCAATATGGCTAACGTATCCTTAAACTAAAACACCAAACCCAAATCTAAGAATGTACGGATTGTAGGGTTACTAGGCACACTCAAGAGGTTCCACAAGGCATCAACCATGCCAAACAAAAATTTTCCGGTGCCGAGAAAGCCTAATATAGATCGTTAACTAGAGATTAAGGAGAAAAGCAAGCAAGCAAACGACTTTGCTACTAAGTGAAAGGGATTACAATCTTTGTAGATCCGGTCTACCACTTCTTTAGCTCCGTGTTGACGTCCCTCCGCTGCGATCATCGTATCCCGGACTCTAGAAATGGTTTCGTCGGAGAAATGATCGGGCTAGGTCATTGACTTCGAGGCCGAGGATGATCTACGTCAGGGAGACTCAAACTCAAGCTATTCCTTCACTCGGTCGAAAACTTTGTGAAGAGAACACCTTATACTACATGGCAAGTGGTAGAGGATGAAGAAATAGGAAGTGGGTTCACTTTAGAATTGGATTTCTCACTCTTTTTCTCATGATGCCATTGGAGCTAGCAAGCTTTTTCAAGCTTGATGAAGATGAAGAAGAAGAAAGAATATCATATGAATCAATATCCAAAATGAAACTTATCCAATATATGATGGCATCATGGTTGAGCTAAGCCCTCATGCTTAACTCATGTAGAGAATTAACCATAGCATATGGTTAAGGGTTGGGTTAGCTAATATCTTGAACAAACGACAAAAGAGTTGACTTTGTCAATGTTCATCAAGCTTCATGAAGCTTGATAACTTTGACCAAAGTCACTCTCTTTTGTTATTTGTTTAGGAAAATAGTAAACCCTAATCCAACCTTGATATGGTTCAAGTCTCATACACACAACTTGTTTGTATCATCAAGCATGATACAAACATGTACACTTGCATATATCACATATAAACAATGTACACTTTCAAGTGAGAAAATCAATCTTAAGTGAACCAATACTAGTTAATGTAAAGTAATATATCAAATATATAATTATACATTAAATCATTAAATCAACACTTGATTCAACGATCCGGTCATATCTCATATAACTGACTAATATCAATAGTAACAACTTATCGAATCAACACTTGATCCGATAACCCGGCTATATCGCATACAACCGATCAATGTCACAAATCGCGAGAATAGAATACAGTATCACATACTGGTATTATTCTCGGTCCCGCACATATCTCATATGCGCTCCTATTTCGTTTCGCTTGAGCCAGGAAACCCCTGTGTAGGACTCTAAAGACTCGTCAATACGCCGGCAGCAGGTGATGATCATATCAAACACCCACAAGCTGCAATCTGTCTGCTAAACGTAACGGCCACCCGGGTATTGAGCGATCAGAAGATCAACGAGCAAGCCCGCTCACACTCCTGTGAATCCAACGAGTAACACTACCGTACAGTCCGGTCTGTTCGTCTGATATGTCGCATATCTCGTCTAGGGGTGGTAAACGTCAGACCCCAATAACTCGATAAGTCGTGTCGATATGAGGCTCATAACGGATCGAGAAACAATCGGTAACACTTACCAGTAAATCTCTAAAGCAGCCTTGGCCAAGGACTTCCTGTTATAGCCAATCGAGCACTGCGCAACATCAACTCCCTATACCGGGAGAGACGAAACCCCTCCTATCGCTCATTGCCTCCATGTGATTCGGGACTGTACCCAAAAGCCACCAATTCGCACGCCCTCTTGGACGTGGTATGATGGAAATCAAAGCACAGTGGGAATCACACAAGACTCTATGACGATCTCGGGTCTACAGACTAACCTGCACCAGTGTCACCAGAGAACTGCCATCTGACGTAAGCTATAATACCATCTGGGAGTTCTCGGCGAGTCCGTCCAGTGTACCCAGTCACCACTGAGCACCCGTATATCATCTCTGATGTCAAACACCGATGGATATGGGATCATCCATCGCCCATCTGTATGGGTCGAGAAGGTATACGCTAGTCTACTCTAGTATATCGATGCCCCGTCTCGATACACCCACGACTAGGGACTTTGAAGGATGTACTTATGGACTACCACGTCCCCACTAGTATGATCCGCATCATAGTCCAGGTAGTCAAGTACACATCCTAAGGGCTTTACCAACATGTAACAGAGAGACAATCAGTGTACACGTTAAGGTAAAGAGTAACCAGATAACATACTATCATATCGAGCAAGAAAGTCATCCCTATATATGTCCAAGCATCCACTACAATATACATCCTATATATAGTAATGGCCTCTAGGGCATACATATAACTAACAATCTCCCTCTTGCACTAGGGCCATCTGATAGCAGTGGTTGAAGTATCTCATACTCAACCATCCCATAAAAGTCTCTCTCTGGGAAAAGGCCTTTCGTGTGTGGATCCGCCGTGTTGTCCTCTGCTTCTACTCTCCTACCCTCGATCCCCTGGAGATCAACCATCTCCACGATCAGGTGATACTGCCTAAGAATATGTCTAGATCACTGATGGGACGGGCGTTCCTTGGCATATGCCTCAACTCCATTGTCACACAATGGGAGGAACGAAGTTCATCTCATGAACTAATATATACCCAGACTGCCTCTTTGGTAGCATCTTAAGTAGCGATATATCCAGCCTTTATCGTCTAGTATGCCACGGTATCTTGCTTGGAACTCTTCCAACATACCATCCCTTTACTGAGGGTAAAGACAATGCCTGCGACTGACATTCAGTCGTCCTGATCATCCTAGAACTTTTCCTATGATTCTCCCCAGGATCTATTGATACCTTCTCACTACAACTAGTGAGTATCCTAACATCCAATTAGATCTATCTCATAGATCCAAAATCCAGGATTCAGGAGGTATCATTATAATCCTATATGGAGAATCCTTGTGATAAGCGGAGATTGACCGAGCGTAGCATAGGAAACTCCTTCCCTATCAAGAGTATGTCATCCACGTACTCTACGAGGATCACCACCATACTCCCTACTACCTTCTTGTATATACAAGGTTCATCTACCATTTTGATGATGTCAAACTCTTTGACTACCACATCAAAACAGATGTTCCAACTCCGCGATGCCTGCTTTATCACATAAAACATCTTGCACACGTTTCCGCTGCTCCCACTGTCTACGAAGCCCTCTGACTGTGTACTTATAGACTCTGTCTTCTAAATCATTATTTAGAAAAGCAGTCATGACACCCAACCGCTAGATATCGTAGTCATGGTATGTAGTCGTGGCAAGAAGGATCTGGATGGACTTAAGCATAGGCCCCAGAAAAGGTTTCATCATTAGCCACAACTGGTCTATGATGCAAACCTTTAACGAGTCTAGCTTTGAAAGTCTCAACTTTTCCATGTACACCAAGTAATCTTCTCAAGATATATTTGCTCCTGATGGGGATTTAACCCTTCAGATAAAGCAACCAAAGTCCATACTTTGTTGGTGTATAAGGATTCCATCTCAGATCGCTAAGCATCCAGCCATTCTTACAGAGTCCCACTCCTGATGGCTAGCCCGAAACTAGTTGGGTCATCATCTCATGATGCAATCCTCGCTCCCACTGTCATAGAGAAACCGAAGTATCTCTCAGGTGGGTGAGGAACCCTACTAGACCGGCGGAGAGGCTGAGGTTTGTTGGTTGCTATTGAATCCTTTGGTTCTACCAAATCATCTGCTTCAGTTTGTATAGCTGGAACCTTTCCAGATCTACATAACAGACCTTGCCTCGAGCTTGTCCGGATTTTGCTTTTAGATATAGTCCGGACAACCCCAAATCTTAACTGACTTAAGAGATGGGCTCTTCCCTTTCCATATCTCATATGAAATGGTAGGCATCTGATTTGATCGGAACCCTATTCAATAGGTATGCAACTTCATAAGTGCATAACTCCCAAAAGAAAATAGGAAACTCAGTAGTACTCATCATAGAGCACACCATATCACATAGGGTGTTATTGCTCCACCCCGATATACCATCGTGCCATGGTGTATACGGAGGAGTAATGCTGAGAGAGAATCTCATTCTCCTTTAGAATAATCCAGGAATTCCGTGCTCAAGTATTCTCCTCCTTGATCACATCAAAGGACATAATACTTTTACCCGTATTTTGGTTCTCTACTTCTAACTTATATTCTATGAATATCTCAAAAGGTTCGGATTTGTGTTTCAACAGGAACATATGTCTGAATCTTGAGAGGTTATCAGAGAATGTAATGAAGTACAAAGAACCGGTCTTGGTATGTGTAGACAGGGGACCTTCATACATCATATGTATCATCCCAAGAGTTTACTAACTCTTTCTCTGTTTCCAATAAACAGAGCTATGGTCATCTAATCTTTGTGACATGACTGGCAAGTTTCACAAGATGTGAATTCAAACTAATTTAAATATGCATCTAAATGTAACTTCAGCCAGTCGGGTCGTATTGATATGACCTAGTCTACAATACCTCAAGAAGGATTCGTTCATTTCTGAACTCTTCCTCTTGTGTGTGTTCTGTATACTAAGAACTGTAGTTTGATTTAGAACATCAATGCTTTTAGATAACGTGCCTGAACCGATCAACTCTTGATATAGGAAATGTTCAAAACATTATCCAACAATACAAAATTGTATCCTTCTTTAATGAATAAAGAGATTGCTATGATTTTGTATATCAGGTTCGGTATCTAATAACATTTGTTCAGAATCAATGTATTCTAGTAATACAGGGTGACAGTGACCAACAGACTTGGCTGCAACACTTGTACAGTTTTCTGCCTCATGAAACTTATCACCCGTTCTCAGTTCTTTACCTTTCTGTAGCCCATGTAATAAATTACATATGTGGTGTCCTGATCCGGTATCATATACCCAGGACGTAAAGGACATTGAGAAACAGTTCTTTGTAATGAACACACCCGAAGATGATGCATCAACATGCACTTTCTTCGTTTGGGCGGCACGGGAAACCTGGTAATCCCCTAATTCCTGCTCTGTCTTATAACAATTATAAGTTGGAGCGGGACCAACGTTCCCCAGCACAGTATAACAAGCGGGTTCGGTCAATATATCCGTTTTATTATCTTGATTAAGGCGTGATATGGTCGCTACCTAGAGAGAGAGAGAAGAAAACACTCTGCGTGCGCTCTTGCAAGATCAGATTGGTTATTATTTTATTTAATCAGGATGGCTCCCACAGTTTTTATCAAATCTTCCTTCAAACCCTAAAAGGAAAGACTAGCCGGGATTAATTACACGCTACATGTTCGCCAATCTTTCAGCCAAGCCAGTGTCGGTACTTTGAGGGAGGTGCCCCGTGCTTTCGCACGGACCTATTTAATGTAAACCTCGTTTTCCCAGAGGCGTAACCCCGTTGACACCTTTCTAGACACCTACTTGATCGGCTAATTGTAATGTATAAAACTCTCCCAGGAGTAACAATTACTCACAGTGGGTATCGGGATCCAACTATCTCATAGAAGGTATGCAATCTCATTGCAAATTTCAACACTTGAAATTCCCGATAATGTTTTGCCCCAAGCGTTCTATGACCTTGACTGAGTCAACAAACCATAGAACGCAAGTAAAGTTCAACCCGTCATTTCCCGATTGAATTAAACCCACCCGCACGACCCTTGACTGAGTCAACAAGGCCGCACGACTACCCTAATCCAATCACATCATATGCTTTGCAGATAAGCACTAATCAGCTACCGCACACTACGCCTTGACTGAGTCAACAAACGCAGCACGAATACTAACTATTACTTATCTGAAATGACAGAGGGCTACGTCAGGTTTTTATGAAAACCTTTTGCGTAATGAACTTTATATCGTTGTAGAATCTAATGATTTTAAAAATGGAGTGTTTTTGAGGCTTATCTAGTTTTGCTAAAGGGGTCACTCCCGGTGAAGGGATCGTCGGCCCTTTCCTCGTCGAATGAGGTGCGGGATATATCATATATATCACTGTGCAAAGCAGAAACTATAGAAGCAATCAAAAGACAAACCGAGTGTGTAGCATCTACCAGTTATTGCTAAAGGAGTCACTCACGGTGAAGGGATCTCGGTCCTTTCCTCATCGAATAAGGTGCAGGATATATCATATATACCGCTGTGCAAAGCAAGAACTGTAGCTACCCGTTTTATTTTTGAAATTCGATTCTACAACATCTTAAGGTTTCTTTTATTTCATTAATCTCATTAATGAAGTCCCATCATTTAAGTACCTAAACATCACAGATAAATACGACGTACACTTATGCCATCCGCATTCGCCTCGATGTCCCCTCGTGCACCGTTAGGTTAGGTAACTAACGACAAAGCGGGGCAGGGCTAGCGTGGGTGTAAAACATAAACAACGTCTATATAATATATCATATATACTATATACAGTATCCATCACAGAACATATCACATGATCACATCACAGATATCGCAGCAGAAGAATCATATGAAATATTGGATATACTAGGACGTCCGTGTTTTTAATATGAGCCAGTATAAAACACGGATTCCACGGTCGCGATGAATAGCCAAACCCACACCCCTAGACCCCTACGAGAGCGGCAAGCAACCCTACCAGTTCTAGAGTTAGGAGACCCGGACTCGACTTCTCGAGTTGGTCTCCCACTGGACTCCAGAACCCGGTTACTTGTGCCCTCCTCCTTGGGTCTATCCTAGTGCGGAAAAGTAAATAATATACAATGGGTGACATCGTCCGCAACCTGGAAGTGCCCTAATAAAAGAATATTACATACAAGTTTTTTACATGAATGAAAATGAAAAACACTCATCTCACATAAAAACCCCCGGCTATTCAAAACGCGACGATCCAATATAACATATCCAGCAACACATAACATCACATGTCATCAACGTAAGTAAATGTGCCCATCCCAATTGTCGTTGACATATAGCAACGAAAACGGCGATATCACATATTACACTTACGGTCGCAGAAAAGAAAGTGTAAAACTACAACAGTTGGAATCCGCAACCCCTTTAGAGATCACATGCCTAACCAAATGAATTCCTTAGACATCACATGCCTAACAATTATAAACCCCGCATTTTAGTCTCTATATCGAAAACACTTTTCAATATCAAGTCGGGCAATTCAACAAGATTCCCGGCATTTTGATCGAATACTCGTCGCAAACTTTAGTAGGCAGCCACACCCCTGATGCCGTCGACGAAGTGCACTAAGGCGGAACATCGCTGCCGCGAGCACCCGGACGGATGCTTTCGGCGACGGGGTTCTCCTACAGTCACTTGGTCGGGGCTATGGGGTATGGCTGTCTATTAAGTTTACCCGGCGAGTATCCGCGTACGCTACGTGATTACAACGGACTTTTGATCGCATCAAAATTCCGTGGCAACCGATCAAGTGAGACTAAAGTGCTATGTTTATAACATCCAAATCAGTTATCTCATAACTACTTGTGGATTCCAAATATTGTATCATATTCCAGATAAATAGAAAATGTTAAACTTTCCGCTCGAACATTCAAACACCTAAGTTTTCCCGAAACAACTCAACTCTTGAAATAAGTTTTAAAACATTCACTTCATGCCTCAGTACCAACGGTCCTGCCGTAGAAGGGTCAAGCCAACGCCTCACATGTGGCATGCCGTACTGCCCCAAACCCGAAGGTTCAAAGGGCAGTTCAAGACAGTCACATAATCGAGTTAAGGTTTGTTGTCTTCTAGAGGGTCCATCGCGTTACTTGCACTACTTAGAACGTCTTTAAACCACGGAAAAATCCAACACTTGGAAATTTCCCGACAGGGGAAAAAGTGGGTATTTATATCCGGTCGAACTTTTTAACAGTTTCTAAAATATCCGGAAAATATTACGAAATTAAATATTCCGATCGAAACAACGAATACAAAATAAACCCCAAAATACTCAACTCTTGAGTCAGTGTTAAAATTGCCCAGAAAATAGAAACAACAGAGTTATGAATTACTGTGAAAAAATCCGTCGCTAATTCCATTATAATGCCGCGGAACCGCCGCCAATGGGGGGGGTATTGTCGCGGTTCTTCGGCCATATAGAGGACTTAGGGGCTCGTTTATCATGGTAATTCTTAGAAAACCCTGCTGGATTTTTTAAGCATTTTTAATTTGGAAAAATCCCAGATTTTAAAAAATGTACAGAGAGGGGGTTGAAATGTCGTATTCGGGTTCGTTCGGAGTTTTAACTTCGTTAACACATCGCCTAATGCTCTAGTTAGGCTCTGATACCACAGTAGGGTTACTAGACACACTCAAGAGGTTCCACAAGGCATCAACCATGCCAAACAAAAAATTTCCGGTGCCGAGAAACCCTAATATAGATCGTTAACTAGAGATTAAGGTGAAAAGCAAGCAAGCAAACGACTTTGCTACTAAGTGAAAGGGATTACAACGTTTGTAAATCCGGTCCACCACTTCTTTAGCTCCGTGTTGACGTCCCTCCGCTGCGATCATCGGATCCCGGACTCTAGAAATGGTTTCGTCGGAGAAATGATCGAGCTAGGTCATTGACTTCGAGGCCGAAGTTGATCTACGTCGGGGAGACTGAAACTCAAGCTATTCCTTCACTCGGTCGAAAACTTTGTGAAGAGAACACCCTATACTACATGGAAAGTGGTAGAGGATGAAGAAATAGGAAGTGAGTTCACTTTAGAATTGGATTTCTCACTCTTTTTCTCATGATGCCATTGGAGCTAGCAATCTTTTTCAAGCTTGATGAAGATGATGAAGAAGAAAGAATATCATATGACTCAATATCCAAAATGAAACTTATCCAATATATGATGGCACCATGGTTGAGTTAAGCCCTCATGCTTAACTCATGTAGAGAATTAACCATAGCATATGGTTAAGGGTGTAAGTCCATGCTACCTCTCCCGGTACTTTCGGGAATGCGGAATTTGGTAAAAAACGATTTTCTTAAAGATGGTAACATGGACCTATAACCCGGATCTTGGTTAAACATCTATCTAACATCCTAACTAAGAGATTCTAGCTACTCGGTTAGGGGGTTATACCTAGCTTGTCTTGAACTCCTTCTCTTCAAGCTCCGATGGTGGTCCGATGGCTCCTTCTCGTCGTCTCCGTACGCCGAAGATAGATCCACTTGAAAGCTCCAACCTTTAGCTCCTTCTTCGTTCTTTGAAGAAACTAGTTCACTTGGTTTGCTAAACCTAGTGAACTAGAATGAGTAGAGAGGAAATAGAATGGGATTTTATCTATGGTTCTTGATTCTCAACTCATGAGACAAGAGAACCATAGAATCAAGAGAGGGAGGAAGAGGTTGAGGGTGAGAGCAAAAGGAGAGCTCAAGAACAAGAGAGAGAATGAGCATGAAAGAATGAGGCTCTCTTTTGTCTTTCACCCTCTCATAATCCAAAGTGATCATAACTCATCATATCAAAAAAAGTCTAATGTGATGGTTGAAGCAACCATAACCATATCATTTCATGCACTCATTTTACACAAATGAGCAAGTAAACAAAAGTCTTTGCCATGAAATGATGGCTATGGTTATCATGATGGTCAACTAGTCAAGCCTAGTCAACCGGTCAACAAAGTCAACAAGTCAACAAAAGTCAACAAGTCAACAAAGTCAACAAAAGTCAACAACCATGTCACCATAATACTTAATTAATATAATAGTTAATCACATATCATATTCTCATTAGGGTTGAGCAAAAAGTCAAATGGTCAACGGTCAACTGTCAACAACCCTAATGAGAATCCACTGCCTCTGTCTCCCTGTCAACTGTGCATACACACCCGCATCCGCGTTCCGAGGAACACGAATGCAAACTGGATAAATCCAATCCCATAAGGTACACTAGGATCTGGCTTAAACCAAAGCCCGCTAATGTAAACTGTCCGGACACTGTACGTGCACAAGTGCACGGATGTGACCAAACCCTGTCGCAAAACCATGTGACCTGTCGCAATACCATGCGACCTCTACTCTTTTGCCTAAAGGGGAAAAGCTTTCTGTGTGGGACTCTAAAGACTCGACACTACGCTGGCAGTGGGTTTAACCACAGACCGCAAGCGGCACTAGCTGTGCGTAACGGTCCCCAGGTAGTGCCGACAAGAAGACCGACGAGGCGAAACCCATCTGAACTCCTACTGAGCCTGAGTGTGACATTCTCCGTACAGTCCGGTCTGTTCGTCTGATACATCGCATGGCGGGCCTAGGGGGCGGTAAACGTCAGTCCCCCAATAGCGGTACAAGTCGTGCCGGAGCGAAGCCCAAAACACCCTGAGATAACACTGGAAACCCACCAGTATATCTCGTTTGCCCTGGCCAGGGACTACTCGTGTAATGGCTCTCCTAGACACTGCGCGATGTCAACCCTTAATACCGGGAGAGACGAATCCTGTCTAACCGTCACTGCCTCCAAGTGCTTCGGGACTGCACCCAACCACTACCTGTTTGCACGACTCCTTTGAGCCGTGGTAGGGTAGTGATCAAAGTACAGTGGGAACACACTCGAGGCGAAGTGACAGTGTCAAGTCAGCGGACTAAGCTGTACTCATGTCACCTGGGAACTGATAACTGACGATAGGTATAATACCAACTACTCAGTTCCCGACGAGTCCTGTCCAGTGTACCCGTAACCTAACGAGCACCCGCATACTATCTCAAGTACGACGTACTGACGGCTGTGGGACAGACCGTCTCCCACACTGGGATAAGAAGCGCATGCGCTGGTCTACTCCGGAGTATCGATGCCCTGTCTCGATAGTCCTGCGACCAGGGACCTGCATAAGGATGTGCTTATAGATTACCCAGCCCCACTAGTGTGACGGCCATCACATCGCTGGTAATCAAGCAAAGATCCTAAGGGCTCCACTAATGTGTATAGGCGATATACAAAAATAAACACATGTACACATTGAAGTAGAAACAAACCAAGTAGCATACTACTATTTTGAGCAAGATTGTATATACAAGGTGAATATCCCAAGCATCCATTAAGTAATATACATACTAGTATGATACAGTAATGGCCTCTAGGGCATATACACTAACAATCTCCCACTTGCACTAAGGCCATGTACTGGCGTATCGAAGACCTATCATCTCGATCAGCCGCTCGAACTGAGTCTGGGGCAAGGCCTTGGTGAATGGATCTGCAGCGTTATCTTCTGAAGCGACTCTCCGAACCTCGATCTCCTGGCGATCCACGATCTCCCTGGTCAGGTGATACCGCCTCAAGATGTGCCTGGATCTCTGATGGGACCTGGGTTCCTTCGCTAAAGCTATAGCCCCATTGTTGTCGCAATACAGAGGTATTGGATCAACAATGGACGGAACCACCTGAAGTTCTTTCAAGAACTTCCTCATCCAGACAGCTTCTTTTGCGGCATCAGATGCAGCGATGTATTCCGCTTCCATCGTCGAGTCTGCAACGGTTTCTTGTTTGGAACTCTTCCAACACACCGCCCCTCCATTGAGGGTAAAGACAAAGCCCGACATGGACTTGGAATCATCCTTGTCACTCTGGAAGCTGGAGTCAGCAAAGGCCTCGATCTGGAGGTCCTTTCCGCCATACACCAAGAACATTTCCTTAGTCCTTCTCAGGTACTTGAGAATGTTCTTTACTGCTATCCAGTGTTTCTCCCCAGGGTTTGACTGATACCGGCTTACCACACTCAGTGCATAAGCTACATCCGGTCTGGTACACAACATCGCATACATTATAGAGCCTACCGCAGAAGCGTAGGGTATAATAGACATGCGATCCCTCTCCAAATCAGTCTTGGGAGACATCTCTTTAGAGAGGGTGATCCCGTGACAAGCCGGTAGGTTACCGCGCTTGGAATCTTCCATACTGAATCTCTTCAGTATGGTGTCGATGTACCTGGACTGTGATAGTCCTAATATCCTCTTGGATCTGTCACGGTAGATCCGGATACCCAGAATGTACGAGGCGTCACCCAGGTCTTTCATGGAGAACCTGTGTGACAAGAACCCCTTGACAGATTGTAGCATAGGAATGTCATTTCCTATTAAGAGAATGTCATCCACGTATAAAACGAGGAATACTACAGTTCTCGCTACAAATCTACTATAGATGCATGGTTCATCTGGATTTTTGATAAAGCCAAATTCTTTGACCGTCTCATCAAAGCAGATGTTCCAACTCCGCGATGCCTGCTTTAGTCCATAGATGGACTTAAGCAACTTGCACACCTTTCCGCTGCTCCCACTCTGAATTAAACCCTCTGGCTGGTCCATATAGACACACACCTCTAAATTTCCATTTAGAAAAGCTGTCTTCACGTCCATTTGCCAGATTTCATAATCGTGGAAGGCAGCAATGGCAAGAAGGATCCGAATGGATTTCAGCATGGCTACTGGAGAAAAGGTTTCGTCATAGTCCAAGCCAGGTCTTTGACGGAAACCTTTTGCTACCAGCCTAGCTTTATAGGTCTCAACCTGTCCATCTACACCAATCTTCCTTTTGAAGATACACTTGCATCCTACGGGTTTTACCCCGTCTGGAGCAATGTCCAACGTCCATACCTTGTTGGTGTACATGGACTCCATTTCGGTCCGCATTGCATCCAGCCATTTTACTGAGTCAACGCTCTGAACGGCCTGCTGGAAGCTAGTAGGCTCATCATAATCTATGATGCAATCCTCTCTATCCCCGTCTATGAGAAAACCGTAGTATCTCTCGGGCGGATGAGACTGCCTACTACTCCTGCGGAGCGGCGTAGGAATGTCCTGTTCTGTTGAACCCTCTGGTTCCACTAAACTTTCAGTAATAGTCTGTGGTTCTGGAATTTCTTCCAGTTCTACTGTGCTCCCACTTATCTGGGTTTCCAAAAACTCAGTTTCCAAGAAGTAGGCATGACGAGAAACAAGAACTTTTTGTTCCTCTTCACAGTAGAAGAAATATCCTTTGGAGTTCTTCGGATACCCCACAAACTTACACTGTACCGAGCGTGCCTCGAGCTTGTCCGCATGCTGCTTTTTGACAAAAGCCGGACATCCCCATGTCTTAATGTGCTTAAGATAGGGTCTCTTCCCACACCACATTTCATATGGTGTGGAAGGCACAGTCTTAGTCGGAACTCGGTTCAAAAGGTACGCAGCTGATTCTAGCGCATACCCCCAGAATGATCGCGGTAACTCAGCGTTACCCATCATGGACCGCACCATATCCAATAGGGTGCGGTTCCGTCTCTCCGATACACCGTTATGTTGCGGGGTGTATGGAGGAGTAAGCTGAGAGAGAATTCCGTTCTCTTTTAAACAGTCCAGGAACTCGGCACTTAAGTATTCTCCACCTCGATCCGATCTTAGAATCTTAATACTTTTGCCGGTCTGTTTCTCTACTTCATTCTTATACTCCTGGAATTTTCCAAAGGCCTCGGACTTATGTTTCATTAAGAAGACATAACCGTACCTTGAGAAGTCATCCGTAAAAGTAATGAAGTAAGAATGTCCGCTTCGGGCATGTGTAGACATTGGACCGCACACGTCACTGTGTACGAGTCCCAAGAGCTCGCTCGCTCTTACTCCTTGTCCAGTAAATGGAGTCTTTGTCATCTTTCCTTTGAGACAGGATTGACAAGTGGCATACGACTGATATTCGAACGCATTCAAATACCCTTCTGTATGTAACTTCGTCAACCTTCTCTCATTGATGTGACCCAATCTACAATGCCATAAGAAAGTCTGATTTATTTCTGGAGACTTTCTTTTGTGTGTATTCTGGACATTAAAAATCTGTGGTTGGTTTAACACGTATATACCATTACTCAATGTACCTGACCCAATCAAAATTTGATTAAGGTGAATGTTTACAACATTGCTTACAAACGCAAATTCATAACCTTCTTTAGAAACTAAAGATACAGAAATGATATTACAAGTTGCGTTGGGTACAAAAAAGCAATTACGCAAAACCAAAACATGTCCATCTGACATTCCCAGGTGATAGTCCCCCACGGCTTTAGCATCCATGCTAGCTCCGTTCGCAACTCTGAGGGTCATGTCACCTGCCTTCAAAACCCTACGGTTTCTCAACGCCTGCAAAGAATTACAGATATGAGATCCTGATCCGGTATCCAATACCCAGGAAGTAGAGTTTATTGAAAGACAATTTTCAATAACATACACACCTGAAGCTGAAGCTGCAACCTGCTTCAATTCCTGTGTTCTGGCCTTCCAGGCCCTGCAATCATTCTTCCAGTGTCCTTTCTTATGACAATAGAAGCATTCTTCCTTATCCACAAGCTTCCCCGCTATCTTTGTTGCTTTACCTTTTCCCTTCGTATCCACTTTACTAACACCGCCCCTTGGTTTGGCGGGGGCCTTCTTCTTCTTTCCCTTGGCTTTCGCCTTGGACCTAGAAGAAGATGATCCTCCTACAAACAAAGTGGATGTATCCCTACCCTTCTGTAGGGTGCCCTCTGCGCTCCTCAGCATGTTGAGGAGCTCTGAAAGTTCAACCTCTTTTTCTTGTAAGTTGAAGTTCAGTATAAACTGGGCGTAAGTGGAAGGAAGGGACTGGAGAACTATATCCGTATATAGCTCACTCTCCAATGTGATCCCTAGGTCAGCGAGCTCCTCAATATAGCCGATCATCTTTAGCACGTGCTCGGCTACTGATGATCCGACGGCCATTCTTGTCGAAAATAACTTTTTCGACGCTTCGTATCTTGCGATACGAGATTGCTCTCCATACAGTTCTTTTGTATGAAGCAATATGGATTCCATGTCCATATTCTCATGCCTCCTCTGATTTTCGTTGTCCATCGAGGCAAGCAGGAGGCATTTGGCCTTCGCGCTATCAATCTCCCAAGTCTTGCGGATTTCCTTATCCGCGACGCTGGAAGTTGGACCAGGGACAGAGGGAGCTTTGGTGGTAAGAAGATACCCCAGCTTGTCGTAAGTGATTGCTATCTTGACATTCCTGAGCCAATCTTTGTAGTTTGGCCCTGTCAGTTTGTTTTTATCTAGGAGTAACTTAAGTCCAGTCATGTCGATTTGGTCGCTGCAATTAGGAGAGAGAAGAAGAAACACTCAGCATGATGCTCTTGCAAGTTTAGAGTGGTTTTTAGTTTGTCTAAACAGGATGGCTCCCACTGTTTCTCGAATCCCTCCTTAAACCATAAAGGAAGAATTAGCCGGGATCAATCCCACCGCACAATACTTGCTTAACCGTTCAGCCAGGCCGGTGTCGGTACTTCGAGGGAGGTTTTCCAACGCTTTCGCGAAGTTCCTTAATTAGAGAACCTCTTTTCCCTGGGGGCGTAGCCCCGCTAACACCTTTCTAGGCACCTACTAGGTTTATAGCATTGATCGATTAGTGAGAAATTTCCCGAGGAGTAGCATATACTCACAGTAGGATCGGGATCCAAATATCATTGCGTGACGAAACTGAAGGAATCCTACCAGAATCATCACACTCCAAATGGTATGCAAATCTAGCAAGTTTCAGTACTTATGAAACTCCCGATGTGGATTTTTTTGCCCCATGCTCTTATGACCTTGACTTTGGCCAACAAATCATAAGTCACATGTCAAGTTCTGCCCGTCGTTCTCCAGGTTAATTTGAATCCACCCGCACCTACCCTTGACTTTGGCCAACAAGGCAGTACGACTGTTCCAAACCAACGCATCTATCTATGCTGCACATGAATACCCAATAGCTACCAATCACTGTGCCTTGACTTTGGCCAACAAACACAGCTTGAATACTATTGACTATTCATGTGAAACGACGGAGGGCTTCGGATGGTTTTGGCAAAACCGTGAACGTAGTGAACTTGATTTGGTCGATGGAACGAGATAGCTTTTAAAAGGAGTGGCTCAAGCTCCGCATTTAAAAGTTGGTTTTGAAAAGAACCGAGTGGTTTTTTCGAAAGTGTTCCAACGACTTTAACTTGGTTTATTATCTTGCATTAGTTCTTTTAATGCGTGATATTCTTGCATTAGTTCTTTTAATGCGTCCCATCATTTAATCCTACCATTGCAGAAAACAACCAAAATATGACGTACGCTTATGCCATTCGCATTCGCCACGGGGCCCCGTCATTACACGTTAGGTTACTTAACTAACGACAGAGCGGGGGCTGGGCTAGCGCGTCTGTAAAACATAAGCAACGCCTAAATAATATCATATATAGATATACTGCAATGATAAACATTTCAGATCACAGATGAATACATTGGATATACTAGGAATCTGTAATTCGTACGAGCCTGTAACGAAAGACAGATTACACGGTCGCAGTGAATAGCCAAAACCCCACCCAAGACCCCTACGGGTGCGGCAAACTACCCGCCAAGTACCCGAAGCGTAGCAACCTCCCTCATCTCCATGAGTAGGCCACTCGACACTTCGGCATACCCGGTAGTTTGTGCACCCCCTCCATGGGTCTATCCTAGGAGCAAAAACAGTAAAAAGAAATTATACAATGACGGCTACAACCCCGACCCGGTTGTGCGGCCATACAAATAATTATTACATCAATTTACAAATTTACATGAATTGAAAGAAAAGAAAACTCTCGTCTCACAACCCCCGGCTATTCACCCGCGACAATCCAACATATTCATATCCACATTCCATCAACATTACAGATCACAGATTTGTATAACCCCCACTAATCGACATATAGCGATTAGTAGACGTTCAATACAAATATCACATTACAGAAAACCCGTTAGCTCAAGTCTTTTAGAAGTTCGATAAAAAATACGGATTTTCGGGACCCCAAAATAAAAATTTTCGTTCTGGAAAATCTGGGTTGAAAATATATATGCTAAAAATCCCAAAATACCGCCATATAAACACTGCACCAAAAATTTACCTCGGCCGAGTCGACTCGGCCGCGGATCCGCGGCGGGAGCGTGCTCCCGCCGCGTTTCCGCGGCCCTTTGACTCGAACGTTGGACAATTTTTGGTGTGTGCTCACAGAAAAGCCTGAGCCGATTTTAGGTGTTAAAATAATCGACTTTTGAACAGTGGAAAAATCGACAGAAACTGCAAATTTTTAGGGTTCGTTTCGGGACTTTTGCGTTGATTGATCTTCTAGATACTTGCTAACATGTTAGATAGAGTTTAACTAGGCTCTGATACCACTGTAAGTCCAAGCTACCTCTCCCGGTACTTTCGGGAATGCGGAATTTGGTAAAAAACGATTTTCTTAAAGATGGTAACATGGACCTATAACCCGGATCTTGGTTAAACATCTATCTAACATCCTAACTAAGAGATTCTAGCTACTCGGTTAGGGGGTTATACCTAGTTTGTCTTGAACTCCTTCTCTTCAAGCTCCGATGGTGGTCCGATGGCTCCTTCTCGTCGTCTCCGTACGCCGAAGATAGATCCACTTGAAAGCTCCAACCTTTAGCTCCTTCTTCGTTCTTTTAAGAAACTAGTTCACTTGGTTTGCTAAACCTAGTGAACTAGAATGAGTCGAGAGGAAATAGAATGGGATTTTATCTATGGTTCTTGATTCTCAACTCATGAGACAAGAGAACCATAGAATCAAGAGAGGGAGGAAGAGGTTGAGGGTGAGAGCAAAAGGAGAGCTCAAGAACAAGAGAGAGAATGAGCATGAAAGAATGAGGCTCTCTTTTGTCTTTCACCTTCTCATAATCCAAAGTGATCATAACTCATCATATCAAAAAAAGTCTTATGTGATGGTTGAAGCAACCATAACCATATCATTTCATGCACTCATTTTACACAAATGAGCAAGTAAACAAAAGTCTTTGCCATGAAATGATGGCTATGGTTATCATGATGGTCAACTAGTCAAGCCTAGTCAACCGGTCAACAAAGTCAACAAGTCAACAAAAGTCAACAAGTCAACAAAGTCAACAAAAGTCAACAACCATGTCACCATAATACTTAATTAATATAATAGTTAATCACATATCATATTCTCATTAGGGTTGAGCAAAAAGTCAAATGGTCAACGGTCAACTGTCAACAACCCTAATGAGAATCCACTGCCTCTGTCTCCCTGTCAACTGTGCATACACACCCGCATCCGCGTTCCGAGGAACACGAAAGCAAACTGGATAAATCCAATCCCATAAGGTACACTAGGATCTGGCTTAAACCAAAGCCCGCTAATGTAAACTGTCCGGACACTGTACGTGCACAAGTGCACGGATGTGACCGAACCCTGTCGCAAAACCATGCGACCTCTACTCTTTTGCCTAAAGGGGAAAAGCTTTCTGTGTGGGACTCTAAAGACTCGACACTACGCTGGCAGTGGGTTTAACCACAGACCGCAAGCGGCACTAGCTGTGCGTAACGGTCCCCAGGTAGTGCCGACAAGAAGACCGACGAGGCGAAACCCATCTGAACTCCTACTGAGCCTGAGTGTGACATTCTCCGTACAGTCCGGTCTGTTCGTCTGATACATCGCATGGCGGGCCTAGGGGGCGGTAAACGTCAGTCCCCCAATAGCGGTACAAGTCGTGCCGGAGCGAAGCCCAAAACACCCTGAGATAACACTGGAAACCCACCAGTATATCTCGTTTGCCCTGGCCAGGGACTACTCGTGTAATGGCTCTCCTAGACACAGCGCGATGTCAACCCCCAATACCGGGAGAGACGAATCCTGTCTAACCGTCACTGCCTCCAAGTGCCTCGGGACTGCACCCAACCACTACCTGTTTGCACGACTCCTTTGAGCCGTGGTAGGGTAGTGATCAAAGTACAGTGGGAACACACTTGAGGCGAAGTGACAGTGTCAAGTCAGCGGACTAAGCTGTACTCATGTCACCTGGGAACTGATAACTGACGATAGGTATAATACCAACTACTCAGTTCCCGACGAGTCCTGTCCAGTGTACCCGTAACCTAACGAGCACCCGCATACTATCTCAAGTACGACGTACTGACGGCTGTGGGACAGACCGTCTCCCACACTGGGATAAGAAGCGCATGCGCTGGTCTACTCCGGAGTATCGATGCCCTGTCTCGATAGTCCTGCGACCAGGGACCTGCATAAGGATGTTCTTATAGATTACCCAGCCCCACTAGTGTGACGGCCATCACATCGCTGGTAATCAAGCAAAGATCCTAAGGGCTCCACTAATGTGTATAGGCGATATACAAAAATAAACACATGTACACATTGAAGTAGAAACAAACCAAGTAGCATACTACTATTTTGAGCAAGATTGTATATACAAGGTGAATATCCCAAGCATCCATTAAGTAATATACATACTAGTATGATACAGTAATGGCCTCTAGGGCATATACACTAACAAAGGGTTGGGTTAGCTATTGTTGGAGATAGTGCCCTCAGAGTCAATTATTAGGTCACAGGTACGTGATTGCAATGATTGATGGAGGACCTATCCCGGTAGGACAGTCTTACTCGAGATGATAGTATGCTATCTGGTTTACCTTTATCATCGTGTACTGTTTTAGGTGACCTGACAAGTTGCTATTACACGTTGATAGAGCCCCTAGGATTCTTGCTTGACCACCAGCAGTATGAGGGCGATCATATAAGTGGGAGCTGGGGTCTATAAGCATATCCTTAAATGGTCCCTAGTCGTGTGAGTTTCGAGACAGGGCATCGATACTCCAGAGTAGACTAGTGTATACAGTCGAGACCCCGACGAGGGGTGGTGGCCGGTCTCACAAGCCACTGGTGTCAGTTGGATCACCTAAGATGTATACAGGTGCTCATTGGGTTATGAGTACACCGGACAGGACTCGCCGGGAACATGCTAGTTGGTCATATACCAGACGTCAGATGGCAGTTCCCTGGTGACATGTGTGCAGGTTAGTTCATCGACCTGGGGATCGTCATTTGTCTCGTGTGAGTTCCCACTGTACTTTGATTACTACCCTACCACGGCTCAAAGGAGTCGTGCAAACAGGTTTTAGTTGGGTACAGTCCCGAGCCACATGGAGGCAGTGAGCGTATCTTCAGGGGTTCGTCTCTCCCGGTATTGGGGGTGAGGTCGTGCTGTGTCTAGGAGAGCCATTACACGAAGCCCTCGGCCGAGGCAAGGAGATTTACTGGTAGGTATTCCAGTAGTATCTCAGGGTGTTCTAGGCTACACTCCGACACGACTTGTACCGCTTTTGGGGGTCTGACTTTTACCAACCCCCTAGGCCCGCCATGCGATGCTCATAAACGAACGGACCGGACTGTACGGATATTGTCACTGACAGGCTCAGTAGGGTTGTCAGGCTGAGTTCGCTCATAGACGTCCCTTTTAGTCAATACCTGGTAGCCCGTTACGTATTGGCTTATACCTCTGACGTGCTAGTGGTTAAATCCACAACCAAGATGTTGACGAGTCTTTAGAGTCCCCCACATTCAGTTACTCAGCTTTCGGGCGAAAAGTTGTAGAGGCCGTATGGAGATATGGCAAGGTCCGATCAGATACGTGCGGTATTGCACGGATCAGGATCGGACAGTTTGTACTATAGGCGGTATAGATATATGGCAGGGTTCGATCAGATACGTGCGGTATTGCACGGATCAGGATCGATCGGATATTACTAGCCGGCTTTGGTTTAAGACGGATCCTAGTATGGTACAGTGTAGATTTTGTCACATTGCACTTGTATTTCGGTCGGAATACGAATGCGGGTGTGTATGCACAGTATCGGGGTTTTCCTGTAATTTATTACAGGACCAGTTTTCTGGAGTTGCCAGTTTGCTTTCCGTTTCGGCCATTTTCATTTGTATCTTTCATTGGCCGAAGATTGGTGGAGGAGGGTTTATTTGCATTGTTGCAAATAGGCATTTGTGGAGGGGGTTCTTTGCATCTTGTTGTATCATGATGGCTTT
Organism: Agapanthus africanus; assembly: GCA_030015575.1. Lineage (NCBI taxonomy): Eukaryota > Viridiplantae > Streptophyta > Magnoliopsida > Asparagales > Amaryllidaceae > Agapanthus > Agapanthus africanus. Next base: position 310,568,770 of record CM057345.1, on the reverse strand, counting down.
CATGATGAGCACCATCACTTGACTTTCCTTTTTCATGATTGCTTGACTTTGGATGTCATCATGGTTGTTGATGATTATTGGTTGAGTGTGGGTTTGTTTTGGTGATCATTGCTTTTCATGATAACCATTCCTCTCTCTCTCTCTTGCTTGATATGAGAATGGCTCCCATTTTTGATACACCATCTCCACTCACTCATTTCTCTTGACCACCATTTACATGGCCGGCCACTAAGGGGAGGGGGCTGTCCAAAATTCTTGGGGTGGGATTTTTATCATTCTAGCTTTGTAAAATCCCACATGTTTCATCTCCACAAGCTCATATCATTTCCTCCACCAAAAGGCAATTCCTACAACCCCAAAGTGAGACTTGAGGACTACATATTCTACAGCGAATCTTGGGCACGTCGAGTAGCCGGCTTCATGCCCGAGTTGCCTCGGCATTGAGGTGGGAGCCCGTAAAAGAAGTAGGCGATGTGGTGCACTTCCGGCGACGAGAAGGAGACGGGACATTCCGCTGGAGATCGGGACGACGACGAGAAGACCGGAGGACTCGGATCTGTCGGTATATCTCTCTTCCCTTTCTTGAAGATAGCTAGGACTAGTTAGTGGTTCGATCCGGGTATTAGTGCGCGGCGGTTTGCCAGTTCAAGAAAATTAAAGTTTATCACCGCTTCCGCATTTGGCCGTCGGATTGACGGCCGGGGCGCCGCCGTGCACTTACAGTGGTATCAGAGCCTCGCCATTAATTTAGTCTAGCTTTGTTTAATGTGTTTTGCATTTCCGATCGACCAAAATTCCAAAATCTACATTTTTGTTCACGACAGTTTTCTGTTGAAATTTTTTGGTCTCCAAAATTTTTTCAGGTTGTAAAATAGTGATGTACTGGAAAATCTAAGGGTGCTGTAAAAATTCGATACAGTAATTCGTCTATGGGAGCGCGGAACCGCGGCCAAACCCCCCTTTGGGCCGCGGTTCCGCCGCACAATGATGAGATGGCTGCACCAAATTTCTACAGTATCTTTCTGGGGTGAAAATTGGGGTTTTGGAATAATAACATTGGGCCCAGAATTTCTTGATCTGCTACAGTAATGCTTTGGGGCCCACTTGTTAAAATTTGATTGATCGGATATTTTAAACACATTATTTCACAGTATTTACATTATATCTGCGACCGTGAATGTCACTTGATCGGTAAATCCAGTCTAACTGCTATAGCCCGGTTAGACGGATTTGCGAACGTGACTTTCACGTTGATGTTCTGTTTTTGCTGTGATGTTGCGGATCGGTCGTGGGGGATAGCCTGGATGCAATGCTAGTACAGTTTTGTTGTATTATGTACATTTGATATTGCGGGGCGAGCGTCCGCCATGTGGACTGCCGTCACTGCCTGATTGTATTATTATTTTGGGGCACGGCCAGGTTGCGGTCGATGTACCCGTTGTATGTATATTTTACTTTCTGTACTATGCTTGCCCCGCGGAGGGGTGCACGGATAGCCGGGTTCTAGAGGGTAACAAGCCCGCATCTCATGGCATTGGGACGGAGGGGGCTTCGCTCTAGGATTGGCGGGCTATTCGCCGCACTCGTAGGGGGTACAGGTTGACCCAGGAGGGGTGCCCAAGTTACCGGATTCCATGAAGTGCTGGGTGGTCCATTCACGGAGCTGAAAGGGGCTGCCTCGCTTCAGGTTTTGGCGGGTAACTTGCCGCGCCCGTAGGGGTCTAGGATTTCATTGCACAGGCTATCCACACGACCAGGGGAACGTCGGGTTTCAGTAGTGGCTCTGTGAAACCCGGGGATCCCAGATATCTGTATTGTTTCTGTGATGCTGTACATTTCTGTGATGTTGTATTTTATTCACGCCTTGAGCGAATATAATATATTGGTATATATATTAGTAGATGTTGTATATGTTTTGCATCCGCGCTAGTCCAGTCCCCGCTCTGTCGTTAGTTAGCTAACCTAACGGGTAATGACGGGACCCAGTGGCGAATGCGGATGGCAAATACGTACATCAGGATATTTTCGTTCTTTTTGGTGTGATCAATTGATGGGACTGCGTTGATTCGGATCAATGCAAGTTAAAAACAAACCTAATCTGATGTTGTTGGAACACTTTTCAAAAAGCTGTTATTGCAAGGACGTTCACTTTTGTTTTGCATCGTGATATTCAGTTGGAATATCCTGCTCCTCAGTCGACGAGGCAAGGGCCGAGATCCCTTCACCGGGAGTGACCCCTTGGACAGAAGTTTGCGTCAGGGCATTAACTTCACTATAGCCGATTACTTTTGCTTTGCATCGTGGTATTCATTTGGAATATCCTGCACCCCATTCTACGGGGAAAGAGCCGAGATCCCTTCACCGGGAGTGACCTCTTTAGCAACGGTTTTCGTCACTATATTTTTAAAAGCTATCCGTTCCTTCAACGATATCAAGTTCATTACGTTAAAGGTTTTCGCCAGAAACCATTCGTAGCCCTCCGTCGTTTCAGACGGGTAGCACGTAGTATTCATGCTATGTTTGTTGGCCTTCGTCAAGGCATAGTGTATGGTAGCTGCTTGTTGCCTTTCTGCAGCATAGATAGATGCGTTGGTTTGGGACAGTCGTATAGCCTTGTTGGCCTTCGTCAAGGGCTTGTGCGGGTGGGTTCAAATCAACCTGGAGAATGACGGGTAGAACTTGACATGTGACTTATGATTTGTTGGCTTTCGTCAAGGTCATAAGAGCATGGGGCAGAAATCACATCGGGAGTTTCAAAAGAACTGAAACTTGCCAGATATGCGCATACCTTCTGGAGTGTGATGACGTGAGCGGATTCCGTCACGTTATCATGCGATGATAGTTGGATCCCGATTCCCACTGATGAGTTAGTTTACTCCTCGGGTGATCCCGACTAATTCTTCTTTTAGGTTTGGAGGAGAATTTGACGGTACAGTGGGAGGTTTCCAGATTAGATAAATTGGTAACCATTCTGATCTAGGTTAGAGTGCACGCTGAGTGTTTCTTTTCTCTCTCTCTTTGGCAGCGACCATTGACCCGACCCTAAGACTATAACTCAGTGACCAAGTTGACCGAACCTTCTTAAACACTGGCTTTTGGATTGTCAAAGTTGCAAACCTCATTGCCACTCCTACTTTTACCCTTTTCTCCAGGACACCCCGTATTACTACGAACGTCCACTTCCATTGGACAAAACCATCGTATGGTTAGATACGAACTAGAAGGAATTTATTCGAGGATGGTTTCAGGTTCTGGAGAAAACGGATAGGATTATTCAGTTGTCTTTTCCTTTTACCTTCTCTCAGGTTGCGAGTACTCCTTGGTTTAGGAGATAGTACACCTATTACGCAAATTGGATAGTCTTCTTCCAAACCTTAGGCTGGTGCCGACCGGTAGGGAATGAAGAAAACCAATTAGCCTAACGATGGTGTACAGAAGGTATTAAGTTCAGACAAAGCAAGGGATTAGTAAGAGGGCAAAGTAAATTGCAACAGATATTCACGACCAAACCAAGTATTCCTTCGCCAATCCTAAATCACCTTTGTATTTCTCCAGGACACTCCGTATCACTACGAAGATCCACAGTTTATTGGATACTCCATCGTATGGTTATATACGAACTCGAAAGGAACTTGTTCCAGTTCGGGGATGGATTCTGGTTCAGGAGAAATAGGAATAAGGTTTATTCGGTTGTCTTTTATCTTCACCTTCTCTCGCATTGCGAGTGTTCCTAGGATTAGGACAGTACACCCATTATGCTTAGTGGATAGTCTTTTTCCAAACCATAGGCTGGTGCCGAACGGTAGGGAAGGAAGAAAACCATTTGGCCTAAAGGGGTGTACAGAAGGTAAAGACTAAAGACATATGAAGGGATTTGGAGAGGTGGCAAAGAATTACACGGTTACAGTTGTGAATCTGGATAATGGAAGAGGCATTACTAGGAATACCAGGATACCCCATCGAGACATTTCAATGTTTCAGTTTCACTGTGTAATGTTAAAAGAAAACTGATTTCACGATTAGATACTTACTCCAGGGTATGTATTTACCAGGTATGATTCTCACATCTGTATGGTTTTACAGATGATGAGTGGGAGTAAGTTATTGGGAATTGGGTGATTATCCTCATTATATCGGGATTCGTTGTAATCGGTGATATTTGAGGAAATCACCTGGGCTGTTTGCCGGTTGGCAAATATTTGGTTTTGAATATCGGCAGTTATGCACCAATTTCAAATTGATATATCTGTACGTCTATTTTCATAGAGTGAGATATACCTTTCTGAAATTATGTCTACGACATTTACCTATATCAGTGGATGGTTAGGTAAGGAGCATTAAACAGCGGTGTAATTCTTCTTAACCATAAGTACAGTTTTCAACCTAAGACACACGGTGAATGAGTTTTCAGACTCAAGGGACTTATACAGAGTATTGTATGTTGTCCAGGGTCCATCAGGACAGAGGGGTTGGTCCTCGTACTATATTCGGTTTACTTATGACTTCTCTAGTTTTTAGACAAGTGTTTCGCGGAAACACAGGGTCCGAATTTTGAGAAGTTATAGGTATTTGAATAGAGTAGAGAACCAGGTGTAGCAAGTATCGGGATTCTTCAAAGAGATCGAAGATGTAGATACTTGTGTATGGTATTAAGTTGATAGTAATGACTAAGAGAACTTGCTTCTTTTTCAGATTACTCATAATTGGAAGTATTCCTAAGTTGAGTAACGCTGATCGGCCTCCTTCCATTTAGTTGACATGCACTGGAGACAGCTGCATGATTTGAATCTGGTTCAATTAAATCAGTGCTCTGGTTCTATATTGGATATAGAACAGTTCATATCTTAACGATGTTAAGGTACGGGGAGTTGTCCGGTTTATGATTAAAACCAGACACTGGACAACTCAAGGCACGTTTCTGTAATGGCTGTTTGTGGGTTGACCCAGGCTATGACGCAGGTTGACTTCCTACTATCTGGATGAACAATAGCAATATTGTTCTAGACTCGCCACAGTTTTAATAAAAATGGATTTTTTCAGAAAACAGTAGTGGGAGTATGGTAGAACTGGAAGTGATTCCAGAACCACAAACGATTACTGAAGATTTGATAAGGAACCTAAAGATTCAATCTGGATTGACATTCCATTGGCCACTCCACAGATAAGGTGGGTAACTTCAGGCACCCGAGAGGTACTACGGTAGCCTCAAGGACGGTGACAGGGAAGTTCTTGTTTACCCACAATTACCATTGCTGTTGTTCCAGGCTGCGAGACCCGGTGGGAGGATGAGTATAGCGTCGTTCTAAACTAGTTTTAGAAGTGTACGTCTATATGACTCTGCCAGAGGGTTGTCGTAGTCAGTGGGAGCAGCGGAAGTATTGGTGGACAGGTAGCTTATGTCTATTTTAGACTAAAGCAGATGTAGCGGAGATAGATCATCTACTTCTGACGTGACAGTCATGGGTTTGACTTCATCAGAATAGGGGATGGATCTGTTGAGAAGGTAGTAGGGTGTGATGTCCTGGTATTTGGATGACATACACAGAGTAGGAAAAGAAACTCCTATACTACAATCGGTTATACTTTGGTCGTCACACAGTAGTTTCTCCATATGGGACTTGGACATTATATCAGACAAACTGGTTACTAGATCTATGGTTTTAGATCTAGATTTGGGTGGTTTCCCAATCAGGGTACTTAGACAGCATTCTAAGAGTATTTAGAATGGACGACTCCTGGCACGGTAGTGTACCTGCAAGTAATGGAGTCACCCTCTCCAAAGGTGTCTTACAGACTAAAGGGGAGAGGGACGTGCATGATTGGCAGATCACTTGCTCAGGCAATTGAGTCAATCGTGAGATGTCAAGTACCACACCAGATATTGTTCTTGCACTAGATGCAATAAGTTGACATTGATCCAATCCTGGAGAAACAGTCGGAAGCAGTTTTAGAACATAAGTGGATGTTCTAGGGATATGATAACGATAGCCTCATTTGGGAGTCAGTTATCATTCCAGGCTTCCAAGGTGACATGGACGACAAGGAGGTTGTCAGAGTTATAGTTCTCCTTCTGACGAAGGGCAGTATTTTGGACAGGTGGTCCAAGGCAATACTGAGGGTGGCATGGCCCAGGATACTGATTAAGTTCAGTTGACGATACAGTCTAAGAAGTTTGGATTTGGAGTTCATTTATGAGCTATGTCCCATCAGACATCCAGACACGTTCTAAGACAGGTATTGCTCTTTTCGGGAGATGGCTTTCTACGCGAACTTGAGATATAGAGAGACATAGAAAGAAACAACTAAGCGGATCCACTCACTGAGGCTATTCCTCGAACGCAATAGTCTCGCAAACGAGCTTTGTGAGACTGACTAGTAGAGGAGTTGGGTGTTCGGTATCACACGGGCTGTGAGTATGCGACATCGCAATAATTAGCCTTGAGTGCAAGTGGGAGATTGTTGGAGATAGTGCCCTCAGAGTCAATTATTAGGTCACAGGTATGTGATTGCAATGATTGATGGAGGACCTATCCCGGTAGGACAGTCTTACTCGAGATGATAGTATGCTATTTGGTTTACCTTTATCATCGTGTACTGTTTTAGGTGACATGACAAGTTGCTATTACACGTTGATAGAGCCCCTAGGATTCTTGCTTGACCACCAGCAGTATGAGGGCGATCATATAAGTGGGAGCTGGGGTCTATAAGCATATCCTTAAATGGTCCCTAGTCGTGTGAGTTTCGAGACAGGGCATCGATACTCCAGAGTAGACTAGTGTATACAGTCGAGACCCCGACGAGGGGCGGTGGCCGGTCTCACAAGCCACTGGTGTCAGTTGGATCACCTAAGATGTATACAGGTGCTCATTGGGTTATGAGTACACCGGACAGGACTCGCCGGGAACATGCTAGTTGGTCATATACCAGACGTCAGATGGCAGTTCCCTGGTGACATGTGTGCAGGTTAGTTCATCGACCTGGGGATCGTCATTTGTCTCGTGTGAGTTCCCACTGTACTTTGATTACTACCCTACCACGGCTCAAAGGAGTCGTGCAAACAGGTTTTAGTTGGGTACAGTCCCGAGCCACATGGAGGCAGTGAGCGTATCTTCAGGGGTTCGTCTCTCCCGGTATTGGGGGTGAGGTCGTGCTGTGTCTAGGAGAGCCATTACACGAAGCCCTCGGCCGAGGCAAGGAGATTTACTGGTAGGTATTCCAGTAGTATCTCAGGGTGTTCTGGGCTACACTCCGACACGACTTGTACCGCTTTTGGGGGTTTGACTTTTACCAACCCCGTAGGCCCGCCATGCGATGCTCATAGACGAACGGACCGGACTGTACGGATATTGTCACTGACAGGCTCAGTAGGGTTGTCAGGCTGAGTTCGCTCATAGACGTCCCTTTTAGTCAATACCTGGTAGCCCGTTACGTATTGGCTTATACCTCTGACGTGCTAGTGGTTAAATCCACAACCAAGGTGTTGACGAGTCTTTAGAGTCCCCCACATTCAGTTACTCAGCTTTCGGGCGAAAAGTTGTAGAGGCAGTATGGAGATATGGCAAGGTCCGATCAGATACGTGCGGTATTGCACGGATCAGGATCGGACAGTTTGTACTATAGGCCGTATAGATATTTGGCAGGGTTCGATCAGATACGTGCGGTATTGCACGGATCAGGATCGATCGGATATTACTAGCCGGCTTTGGTTTAAGCCGGATCCTAGTATGGTACAGTGTAGATTTTGTCTCATTGCATTTGTATTTCGATCGGAATACGAATGCGGGTGTGTATGCACAGTATCGGGGTTTTCCTGTAATTTATTACATGACCAGTTTTCTGGAGTTGCCAGTTTGCTTTCCGTTTCGGCCATTTTCATTTGTATCTTTCATTGGCCGAAGATTGGTGGAGGAGGGTTTATTTGCATTGTTGCAAATAGGCATTTGTGGAGGGGGTTCTTTGCATCTTGTTGCATCATGATGGCTTTGATGATGAGTACCATCACTTGACTTTCCTTTTTCATGATTGCTTGACTTTGGATGTCATCATGGTTGTTGATGATTGTTGGTTGAGTGTGGGATTGTTTTGGTGATCATTGCTTTTCATGATAACCATTCCTCTCTCTCTCTCTTGCTTGATATGAGAATGGCTCCCATTTTTGATACACCATCTCCACTCTCTCATTTCTCTTGACCACCATTTACATGGCCGGCCACTAAGGGGAGGGGGCTGTCCAAAATTCTTGGGGTGGGATTTTTATCATTCTAGCTTTGTAAAATCCCACATGTTTCATCTCCACAAGCTCATATCATTTCCTCCACCAAAAGGAAATTCCTACAACCCCAAAGTGAGACTTGAGGACTACATATTCTACAGCGAATCTTGGGCACGTCGAGTAGCCGGCTTCATGCCCGAGTTGCCTCGGCATTGAGGTGGGAGCCCGTAAAAGAAGTAGGCGATGTGGTGCACTTCCGGCGACGAGAAGGAGACGGGACATTCTGCTGGAGATCGGGACGACGACGAGAAGACCGGAGGACTCGGATCTGTCGGTATATCTCTCTTCCATTTCTTGAAGATAGCTAGGACTAGTTAGTGGTTCGATCCGGGTATTAGTGCGCGGCGGTTTGCCAGTTCAAGAAAATTAAAGTTTATCACCGCTTCCGCATTTGGCCGTCGGATTGACGGCCGGGGCGCCGCCGTGCACTTACAGCTAATATCTTGAACAAATGACAAAAGAGTTGACTTTGTCAATGTTCATCAAGCTTCATGAAGTTTGATAACTTTGACCAAAGTCACTCTCTTTTGTTATTTGTTTAGGAAAATAGTAAACCCTAATCCAACCTTGATATGGTTCAAGTCTCATACACACAACTTGTTTGTATCATCAAGCATGATACAAACATATACACTTGCATATATCACATATAAACAATGTACACTTTCAAGCGAGAAAATCAATCTTAAGTGAACCAATACTAGTTAATGTAAAGTAATATATCAAATATATATTTATACATTAAATCATTAAATCAACACTTGATTCAACGATCCGGTCATATCTCGTATAACCGACTAATATCAATAGTAACAACTTATCGAATCAACACTTGATCCGATAACCCGGTTATATCGCATACAACCGATCAATGTCACAAATCGCGAGAATAGAATACAGTAACACATACTGGTATTATTCTCGGTCCTGCACATATCTCATATGCGCTCCTATTTCGTTTCGCTTGAGCCAGGAAACCCCTGTGTAGGACTCTAAAGACTCGTCAATACGCCGGCAGCAGGTGATGATCATATCAAACACCCACAAGCCGCAAGCGGTCTGCTAAACGTAACGGCCACCCGGGTATTGAGCGGTCAGAAGATCAAGGAGCAAGCCCGCTCACACTCCTGTGAATCCAACGAGTAACACTACCGTACAGTCCGGTCTGTTCGTCTGATATGTCGCATATCTCGTCTAGGGGTGGTAAACGTCAGACCCCAATAACTCGATAAGTCATGTCGATATGAGGCTCATAACGGGTCGAGAAACTACCGGTAACACTTACCAGTAAATCTCTAAAGCAGCCTTGGCCAAGGACTTCCTGTTATAGCCAATCGAGCACTGCGCAACACCAACTTCCTATACCGGGAGAGACGAAACGCCTCCTATCGCTCATTGCCTCCATGTGATTCGGGACTGTACCCAAAAGCCACCTTTTTGCACGCCCTCTTGGACGTGGTATGATGGAAATTAAAGCACAGTGGCAATCACACAAGACTCTATGACGATCTCGGGTCTACAGACTAACCTGCACCAGTATCACCAGAGAACTGCCATCTGACGTAAGGTATAATACCATCTGGGAGTTCTCGGCGAGTCCGTCCAGTGTACCCAGTCACCACTGAGCACCCGTATATCATCTCTGATGTCAAACACCCATGGATATGGGATCATCCATCGCCCATCTGTATGGGTCGAGAAGGTATACGCTAGTCTACTCTGGTATATCGATGCCCCTTCTCGATACACCCACGACTAGGGACTTTGAAGGATGTACTTATGGACTACCACGTCCCCACTAGTATGATCCGCATCATTGTCCAGGTAGTCAGGTACACATCCTAAGGGCTTTACCAACATGTAACAGAGAGACAATCAGTGTACACGTTAAGGTAAAGAGTAACCAGATAGCATACTATCATATCGAGCAAGAAAGTCATCCCTATATATGTCCAAGCATCCACTACAATATACATCCTATGTATAGTAATGGCCTCTAGGGCATACATATAACTAACACCGATTTGGAATAATCCACGTCCTACGGGCGACGAAATAAATAGTCTCCATATACAATCCACGGGCAACCACAAACAAAACAAACACCCACGACACGAAGTGAAATTCTGGAGAAGGAGAAAGTTGTTACCGCGATGTGGTAGCGTAATTAACTGCAGGGGCTTGCGCCTGCAGGGAAGAGCGTCCCCATAATCAAAAACCCCTCAAGCGAGGGGGAATCTGACGAAGTCTGCTACATTGGGCGCATCCGTCTAAACCTCCAATACACGATGTCATAAATCAACTAGGCGGATAAAACCATATAGCATCTGCCCCGAATCTCAGGCAAGACGTCCTCACGTCGTGGCCGCCGTTTAGAGGGGAACAGATTCTGGCATGCCCGGTGGGACATTTTCCTCTTTCCACTCCACACTTTGTGTGTCATGTTCGCGAACAAATCGCGGTTTGGTGTGGTTGTCCGTGGATTCGAGATACTAAGATTTGGTGTCTTGCTCCGTGCAGAAAACAGAAGATCAATGGCTTCAAACTGCACTACCTGCAACTGCAACTCTCGCTCAGTCCCTGCTAGAGGAGCGACTTATAGGTCCCGAGTGGCCTTTTCAAAATTCTAGTGGAGCAGGTAACTCAAGCCACCACTGGACTATTCTTCGGGACCATGCTCCCACCGGTGAGCTTCAATGCCCCAATGACGTTGCAAGAAGCCCCAAAGAAGTCAGTCTTTGATCGACTTACCACTGCCGCGGCCCCTCTCAACGGGTCGCCCAACTCCACTGCCTCAGTTTTTAACAGGCTAGGTAAGAGCTCCAATAGGCCCATGAAAAAGCCAGCAATACCAGAAGATGTTATCCCGAAGCGGATAGCTATCCCTATTCCAGTTTCAGGCGAGATCACCAAGGTTGCTTCCCCTGCTCGGAAGTCTGCTTTTGACAGGTTGGCCGTCCCTATTCAACGGACGTCGGTCCTTAAAAGGCTGATACCAGCAGAGTCTGACAAACACAGGGGGCATGAGGAGGTCACCCCCACGGTTAGAACAACTCCATCCACACGACACGCTCGATGTCGCCACTGGCGCCGAGTAAGGAAGGCTGGGGGCAACTCCCCCTCCGGGATAACGCCGCCAACTCCAATGGTGGGGATCAATCCTGCTGTTCCGACCGAGAACAGCTTTGAACTGCTCAACAGGGTGCGCAGAAACTCTCCTACCGCCGTACTGAAAAGATCTCCTTCACCTGTGGGGAATGATCCAGAGAAAAAGCTAGAGCAGCCCTCTCAACGGTTGTCCTCTAAAATCTACAAGGTCTGGCGTCAAGTCCAAGAGTCAGTGATCGATCAAGACTACCTCCGCCAACAGAAAAAGATGAATGTTCAGCAGGAGAAGGGCTACTCTGTCAAGTCGGAAAAAGCAACAGCTGGATGGGTGCCTACTGCAACGGCTCCCTCAACGTCAATCACTCAAAAGAAAAGGAGGCCGCAAAAAGCCCCTGTGAATATGGTGAACCGTAAAAGCGCTGAAAACAGACGCCCCAAGTCTGGGGGCATGGTATTGCACACTGTTTATGTGGCTTCCGGAAAGGAGGAAAGCCGCGCTTCGACGGGTCACGACCGCTCACCCGATCCTTGACAAAAGCCCAGGAGCAGTAACAGAAGCTTCAGGAAATGATGACTGTGATGGCTGCACTTACCGAACCGAAAGAAAGTTCGGAAGTATCATTAGAGCAGCGTCATGAACAAGAAACTGACGCTGACTATCTACGCAGAGTCCTCGAAAAGAAAGACAAAGAGGCAGTAGAATAAGCTGCCAACATAAAACAAATGGCGCTCCTCTTCCAAGATATAGTAGGGATGATGTTACACCCGGACCCTCCAGCTGAAGACCCTCCGATCATTGTTGGAGACGACAGAGGGGAGACACCTAATCCTCCTCCGGCTCTATCAGCAGCCAAGGAGGAAACAATTTCCAAGGCCGCGCTGGATGACTATATAGCTCAGCAAATACGAGCTCATCAAGCGAGTGAAGTGGCCGGGCAAATTGTTAGAACTGGACGACCCTATCCGGGCTGGTATGACCAAATCATTTACCCGCCAGGATATACTATCCCTAAGTTCCACGTATATAAAGGGACAGGGAATCCACATCAGCACGTCGCTCAATTCAGAGCCTTATGCGGCAACACTGGAGGCGATGACAAACTGTTGCTTCGCCAATTCGTCGGCAGCTTAGCAGAAACAGCCTTTGAATGGTATTCGGAGCTACCTAACAACTCTGTCAAAACATTTGCGGAGATGGAGCTACTGTTTACACAAAGATTCGCGAGTGCTAGTGAACGCACCCCGATAACAGCACTGATAAATGCCAGGATAAGGCCAGGCGAAACATGGGTCCAATACGCAACACGATGGCGGGACCTATGGTCGAAATGCGAACAACGCATAGAAGAGGCACCTGCGGTAGGCATGTTCGTGGGCACTCTTGATCCGTAAGCGACCATCTCGCAATTCATGATGTTCTTCAGGCCGACCACCTTCCAAGCATTGATCGACAAATTAGCCCAAATAGACCAGATGGGCCATGGACCGTCTCCTCCAAAACCAGACTCTCGAAATGAGAAAGGAAAAGGGAAAGCAACTGTCGTTGCCAAAGCTCAACAACAACCGAGCAACTCAAAGCCGGTTGTTCGCCAAAATAACGCGCATCCACGCCCGCCCCTCGAACAAAGACTAGGATGTCCTTACTCGTTTCTTCAGAATAAAACGAGAAGACTGTTTGAACTGGCAGTACGCAACAGACTCATCAATCTGCCGAATCCAAAACGTCCGTTGCAGCCAGGCGATCTCAATAATCCCGATTACTGCCCTTATCACCAAACGGTAAGTCACCCGATCAAGGATTGTTTCGTCCTCAAGGGATGGATTGAGGATCAGTACCTACAAGGAAAGTTTGCGCTGTCTGACAAGTGGAAGATAAACCCACCACAGCCGCACACTCCAAAGAAGACGGACGCACCGGGGGCAACTTGTCATGTGATCTCTCACTCATTGGCGGATGATAAAGAGGCTCCTTACGCCGAGAAACCGAGGGTGGACCCTGAACCAGAAATGCCACGGCCGTCAGACGAGTTGATCGATGTCTTCCTGAATGAGGTTAGTCTGAAAGTTAAAGCCAATCAAGAGCGTGAGATGGCCATACTGGAAGGAGCCAAACACCGCCGACTAGACGAAAGAGTCGAGGCACTCCCGTCAAATCAAAAGCTATCCGCTGCGGATAAAAACAAATTAAAGACGAGGGAAAGGTTTGCTAAAGCCCTGTCAGCGGGAATGAAGCTACCACTCTCTGAAGAAAATACTCTCGGTGGAGTAGAGATGCATGCTAACTTCTGCTTATATCATCAGAAGATTATACATCCTACCGAAGACTGCGACTCCTTTAAGTGTTGGAGGCAAGGGTATGTCGCTCAAAAGCAACACTTCAACAGGAAAAAGCGTAGAGCTCGTAGACATCAGAAAAATGCGATAGATGAGCGCAAAAGAGCCGATGACGACTATCACATAACCGACTCCAAGGGATCGCAAATTATCACCTTTGGATGCGACTCTGACGAAGAAGCTGCCCTCAGCCCTCTCCTCAAGGAATCCATTTCAAAAATGAAAGTATTGAGGAGTTGCGAGAACGTTCAGCCGTGCAATCGCACGCTACTCAGAAAAAGTCTCGGCCTCACGAACAATGGATCGAGCAAAAAGGATAAAGAGAAGGGAAAAACAGCCCTCGTAGCCAATACTCAACAGCAATTGAGTGCCCTTAAACCGGTTGTTTGCCGAAGCAACAAGCAGCAACCCTTCCAGGAAAAGTTGAAACGTCCTTACTCGTTTCCTCAAAATCAAACAAGGAGACTGTTCGAGCTGGCAATGCGTGACAGACTCATCAATCTGCCGAGACCAAAACGTCCGTTGCGGCCAGGCGATATAAACGATCTCGATTATTGCCCTTACCACCAAACGGTAGGCCACCTGATCGAGGATTGCTACGTCTTTAAGAACTGGGTTGAAGATCAATACCAACAGGGCAAGTTCGTCATATCCGAAAACTGGAAGGTGAGCCCGCCACAACCGCACGCTCTGAGAAAGACGGATACGCCGAGGGCATCATGCTCAGTCATAGAGAAAGCCCCATAGACCGAAAAGTCAATAAACTAGAGATTCGCCTCAAATATGGCGACAACGGACCGCAACGTCCTTAAACTAATGACGGACCGAAACGTCTTTAAACTAACGACGGACCGAAACGTCCTTAAACTAATGACGGACCGAAACGTCTTTAAACTACTACCGCAGTATCTTCAGGCTGATGAAATGAATAAAAAGAAAAAGAAAAATATATATATAAAAGAAAATATAAAATAAAATAAATAAACGGTATGTCCATAAGCAAATTGGGCACGGATGAAAACCTGAAAGCGCTCCGTGAGTAAAAACAGCAGGGCTACCGGCGAGTGTTCGTGAAAACCCGAAAGGGCGCGACCTCGTAAAAAAAAGAGAAAAAAAAGAATTAAAAAGAAAAACGGTATGTCCATAAGCAAAATGGGCATTGATGAAAACCCGAAAGGGCTCCGTGAGTAAAAACAGCAGGGCTACCGGCGAGTGTTTGTGAAAAACCCGAAAGGGCGCAACCTCGTTAAAAGACACTTATGGGGTCTTCTCGACCTTGTAAGGAAAAACCACCCGCGTGAGATCCTTACGACTCACAAGGGAGAAACACACTTAGGGATCCTCATGATTCCTAAGGAGAAATTACACTTGCGAGATCCTTACGACTCGTAAGGAGAACTCTCTTATGGGACCCCCACGGCTCATAAGATTTGAAAGTCTTGAGTTACAGAGACCTGAACCTGTTCTTAAGCAACCCTCACAACCTTCGATATTTCCCTACAAGCGGCTCATACTGATCCTTGTATGCAATCAACGGGCGCGAATAAACATTTCCCTAACAGAGTCCTACCAGCGACTAGGGATATGCTCACACCGTGAACAAACACTTGTAGGTCCTCTCGACTTGCAAGGAGAAAACACTCTTGTAAGATCCTTATGACTTATAAGAGAACACACACTTAGGAATCCTCATGACTCCTAAGGAGAAAACGCACCTATGAGATCCTCACGACTTGTAGGGAGAAATACCTTTATGAGACCCTTACGGCTCATGAAATCAAAAGCCTTAGTCGACAGGATCCTAACCCTGTTTGCTAAGACACCTTTGTTCAACATCGATAGAGGCAAATGATGATTCGCTCCTGGTAATATCCCAGTGGTAGTGATGCTGATGCCTAAAACGGTATCAAATTCCAAGTCCTTTCACGGCAAATGATGATTCGCTCCTGACAATATTCCAGTCGCAGCGATGCTGATGCCAAGATTGGTATCAGATCCCAAATCCCCTACTCGCGAGAAAAAAATCTGCGAGGCCAAAGAAAAATGCATATGAAATAGCCAAAATAATGGGGCAACTTGCAACAAAATCAGCAAGTAAAAAATGTATGCATACAAAAACAGCCGAAATGATTGGGCAACTCGCAATAAAAAGCAGCGAGTAAAAAGAAAAATAGCCGAAATGATTGGGCACTGCGAAAAATAGCCGAAATGATTGGGCAATCGCGACCTTCGCGATATAAAAGCTGAAATGATAGAGCATCGCGGAAATAAATAAAATAAAATGAAATTTATGCCCTACAGGTGAGATCACATCAATCCCTGTATACAATCCAGGGGCACCAACAAAGAGAGAACATACCTTCCCAACAGGCTCCAACAGAAAGCGAAATCAAATCTCGACGGTTCATAGACAACCTAGAGAAAATCTCGACATTTGTCGCAATACTGCAGACACAAGGTCAACAAACGAAGCAAAGGAAGATCCCTAGCTTCAAGGTCTTGACGTCAATATCGACAACTTAGAGATCACCAACGGCGTTTCTCCTCATTCCAACCAGATGCAGACATGACGCCAACAACCGACCTCAGAGTCACAATGAAATGGAGCCACGGCATAGTCCCTAGTTCCAAATCTTAACAGCAACATCTACAGCCTAAGAATCAACAAAGGCGTTCCTTCGCCAGTCCATCAAGATGCAGACGCAACGTCAACAAAAGACCCCATGGTCAATAAAGCGGAGTGACGGAAAAATCCCAGCTCCACCTCGGCATTCGTCTCGTTACAACAGACGCAATATCAACAGCAGTGTCCTTCCTCCAACAGGATTTGGAAATGACAAAACAAACGAAGCGAAGGCCAAATTCATAGCTTCAAGGTCTTAACAGCGAGACATATAAAGCCTGAAAGACAACTGGAGATCGTCTCACACCAGTGCGGAATGGTCACCACTTCGACGTTCGTCTCGACACAGCAGACGCAACATCATCAAACAAATGGAGCCACGGCAAAATCCCTAGTTCCAAACCTTGACGATTCAACAGCATCCTGGAGACAACCGCGACGTCCGTCTCGATACAGCAGACGAGATGTCACCCCAGCGTTCTTCCTCTAGTAGGGTTCAGACGCGACAATCAAACTAACGGAGCCACGGAAAAATCCCTAGTTCCCACCGCGACATTCGTCTTGATACAACAGACACGATGCCAGCAAACGAAGCAAAGGAAAAATTCCTAGCTTCAGGGTCTTGACGGCAACTCACATAAAACCTGAAAGACTATCGGAGATCATCCCACACCAGCGCGGAGTGGATATGACTCATCGAGGCTCACTAAAATGAGCCTAACCTCAAGTAAAAAGCCGCATGGCAAATTCCTAACGCTTGCTCTTCCGATGGTCAAACTGCCTAGGAAGATTGCTTGAAGACGTCTTGTCCAGCCCCCGAAGGGATCAGAGACACGGCAGTCGCAGGGCTACTCGAACAGCACGATTGCCAATCGAGGAATATATCAGCTTATGCGACGGCACGACGGCCAAAACCCTAAGTACCATAGACCCTAACGGACTTCTGTCGTAAAGAGCAGAGGTTAACTGTGACGTTAGGATGTTCTTGCGAGAAATGCTCGATTCGTCTCGACTTGTGAAGAAATTGATGTCTTTGCGAGAAATTCTCGATGCGGCTCGACTCGTGAGATAAAGCCTTAGGCAGTGGGCATAAAAGAAACCTGTTTCCTAAGCATTGGGACCCTGCAAGTTGGCCCAAAATGGTTTCTTGCATACTATCCACGGGTCTCACTCTCCAAAGTCGAATCTCGATAAGGAGGGAAACAACCGCTTATGGGTCCTCTTGACTCGTAAGAGGGAAAAATTCTCTTATAGGATCCTTACGACTTATAAGAGAAAACACACTTAGGAATCCCCACGATTCCTAAGGAGAAAATCCACCTACGAGATCCTCTCAATCCGTAGGGAGAAAAGTCTCTATGAGACCCTTACGGCTCATAGAGTTGAAAAGTCCTAGGCGGCAGATCTGAACCTGCGGCCTAAGCCATCGCTATCTCTTAAAGAAACCAAGGTGCTTACTCTGTTATCTTTCAACCATGTTCACTAAGGTAACATACGGATGATAAAAGAAAGAATAAAGCGATAGAAAGAACATCTGATTGGCGTTTGATCAAGCACTCGAGACACACTCATTCATGCATGTGCAAAAGACTCAGAACGAGAAATAAGACAAGCTGAAATAAGAAATTTTCCA
Organism: Agapanthus africanus; assembly: GCA_030015575.1. Classification (NCBI taxonomy): domain Eukaryota; kingdom Viridiplantae; phylum Streptophyta; class Magnoliopsida; order Asparagales; family Amaryllidaceae; genus Agapanthus; species Agapanthus africanus. The sequence goes on along the minus strand of CM057345.1, from coordinate 310,550,800 downwards.
TTACAAAGGGTTCTTACAATCATAGAGAAATAAGCAAAACATTGCTCAAACTATTACAATGGTATAACCTCAGATCCAGGGCACGGATTGAGGAATTCAAAAGTAAGGCCATCTAGAGTTCTTCTAGCCTTTCTGATTATTCTCGTGTGCAGCCTCTCGCGCTCACGCGTGTCAAGATCTTCGGCAAGCCCCCTATCCTTTGATAAGCAGCGATTATCGTCGTCTGCTGAAAAACTTGATGAAGAATGTTGACAAGGCTATCCCGTCGTTTCTTCGAGATCAACCCCGACAGGTGCACTGAATGCACCTTGTCTTCGGCTTCATCTAGCGCATTGAGCGGCATGTCCTCGTGGAATCCCGGGAGTGCTCTCCAAATTGCTCCCAGCACGACTTTTAAGAGAGAAGAACGGCGGGGGAGCAGCCAACCAACGCGTGCATTCAGACGACCCATAACCTACGCACACTGGGCATCGGTAAACTCCTGGTCCTGTTGACGGCCCTGTATACGGATATCCTCGTAGGTGATGAATTCATGCAGACTGTATAGATGAACAGCCATAATGCCTGAAAGGAAATATCATTGGAGGATTAGCAATGAGAAAAAGACAGGGAGTTAAACTCCTTGAAAGCAATGCTCTACAGACAGGAGTGACACCTGCCAAAATCAGTTATGAGGAGAATTTGAAGAAAATCCCTTTAAAACATTGAGAGCTTTGCTCTAAAAAGATGACATAATTTATGAAAAATAAAATTCCATCTTTAACTTCCTAGGGCAATGAAAAACTCTTAAGACTTCTTCTATATGATTTGGAAGGAGCAAAGCTCCATTAATGAATTAAGAAAATCCAAGGAAAATCTTTCAGGGAGCAGAGCTCTATTAATGGAACCCTAATAGGGTCCCCTTTAGTTCTCTTTAGATCCCTTTAGACCTATAGAGAAAAGCTCTGCTAAGTGAAACCCTAAATGGGTTTCCTTTAGATCAGGGATCTATTGAGAGCAAGGCTCTGTCAATGAAAATTAATTTAATTTAATTTAATTCAAATTAAAATTTTCACCAAAAAGTTTTATGAGTTTAACTCTTGAAGTTCTTGAAAATGAAGAGCAGGGCTCTGAGTTTTGGAAGTAAAATTTTGAAGATGAAAATCATCTAAGGGACCAAAGGTCCTATTTATAGGCATCAAGTGCCCTTTCGGCTTCCAAAAGTTGCCGCGACGGTTGGAATTCTGCCACCGCTGCACTCACGTTTGGGGGCCACGTAAGCACAACGGTGGGGGGGCATTTGTTTACCCCAATCAGAGCAAAGCTCTGTTCAAATTCCAAGGCGGGAAACGAAGCAACGCTTCTGTTTCCCCCAATCAGAGCAAAGCTCTGTTTTGAAAATTAAAATTAAAATAAAAGAAGCAACGCTTCAGCTGACTTGCGCTCTGCGCTGCGCGACACGTGGCAGCGCAGTTACGCTGCGCTCTGCGCTGCGCGACACGTGGCAGCGCAGTTGCGCTAATGCAGTTGCGCTACATGACACGTGTCAAGCGCAGATGCATTTGCGCCAATGCCAGCACCAAAACAAAAAAATTCTGGAAAAATCTTTCTCAATCTTGTTAAAACAAGAAGATTGTCTTCTGTAAAACAGAAGCCCTTGGATCAAAGATCCAACGGTGGGGAAAATTCCCCAAATCACTCAGAGAATGATCTCCTTAACAAACTTAACAAACCTATGGGCACTATATAAAGGCCCCTAGACCCCAATTCAAAAAAAAAACATCATGAACATTGTGAGAAATCAAGAACTTCAAACAGAGAGAACTCTGAAGAAATTTCAAGAAGAAAAAGGTAAAAACCTTTAAGATAGAAGAATTTCTTTTAGTAGATCATTGAACAAGATCAATGATCTTCGATAAAAAAACAAATAAAAATAGTGTTTTGCACTTATGAACCATTGGTTCTTTGAAAACAAGAGAAACTTGTTTTCTTTGATCTAAATTAGATCAAGAAAACAAACAGTGCTTTGCACTTTTTATGAACCATTGGTTCTGGAATCTAAAAGATTCCCAAGTTAATAGTGCCTTGCACTTGCAAAACTGCACTGTTGCGCTCTTGGGTTGGTGCAAGCCACCAGAGAGCGCCACGTGTCAGCATCTGAACCATTTGCGCTGAGCGCTTTTGATATAGAGCCTTGCTCTCTGAAACTGGCGCAACTCACCACAGCGCGCCACGTGTCAGCAGCGCACTGGCGCAGCGCACTGCGCTTGCATGATATGTGTCATCACCACAAGCGCTTGCGCTCTTTGATTGGCGCAAAGCGCCTGATAAATGCAATGCATTTCTTTTGCTAAAGGGCCAGGCCCAAATCAAAAAGACCTAGTAGGCCAAAATAAATCGCAAAGCAATAAATGGGCAGAGCCCAGGTAAAATTAATGCTCTGCATATTTTATAAAAGAGCAGAGCCCAAGTAAAATTGATGCTCCGCATCATTTATAAATAGGCAGAGCCCAAAACAAATTGATGCTCTGCATCCTTTATGGGCAGAGCCCAAACAAAAATAAAAAGTAATGCAATGCAATATTTAAATATTGGCAAAGCCCTAGCACAGGTCTAATAGACCAAAAACAAATAAAAGCGTTGAATATTTTTCAATTGGACTTAGCCCAATCATGGCCGTAAGTTCTCAAATTAAATTGACTGAGCACAGCTGCTCTCTTAAATCAATTTACATCCGGTTCGAGGGTACATCTTCGAACTCCTTTGACTCCTATCTTCGTAATCCCTCAACGACGTCAGAGAGGTGACGGGTCCCGACAACCACACATCAACACGGACTGTGGGGTCTTTAAACTCATGGACTTAAGCGTCTTTAAACTAAAACACGGACTGTGGGGTCCTTAAACTCATGGACTTAAGCGTCCTTAAAATAAAACACGGACTGTGGGGTCCTTAAACTCATGGACTTATGCGTCCTTAAACTAAAATACGGACTGTGGGGTCCTTAAACCCACGGACTTAACCGTCCTTAAACTACCTATGGATCACCATGTCCCTAAACTGGAATATGGACCACCATGTCCCTAAACTGGAATATGGACCACCATGTCCCTAAACTGGCAATGGACCACTATGTCCCTAAACTGGAACAATAGAGCCCCTAAATGCTCTTTTGTCGGATCCAAACAATCCCGTTAAGTTGATCTTAGTCTCAAATCAGACTAACGTATCCTTAACAAACGTTTAAGTTGATCTTAGCCTCAATATGGCTAACGTATCCTTAAACTAAAACACCAAACCCAAATCTAAGAAAGTACGGATTTGGACTAATCCACATCCTACGGGCGACGAAATAAATAGTCTCCGTATACAATCCACGGGCAACCACAAACAAAACAAACACCTACGACACGAAGTGAAATTCTGGAGAAGGAGAAAGTTGTTACCGCGATGCGGTAGCGTAATTAACTGCAGGGGCTTGCGCCTGCAGGGAAGAACATCCCCACAATCAAAAACCCCTCAAGCGAGGGGGAATCTGACGAAGTCTGCTACATCAGCCGCATCCGTCTAAACCTCCGATACACGATGTCATAAATCAACTTGGCATCTTCGGAGTGGTAGACAGATAAAACCATATAGCATCTGCCCCGAATCTCAGGCAAGACGTCCTCACGTCGTGGCCGCCGTTCGGAGGGGAACACTCAGCATCCATGTCAGCTCCGTTTGCAACTCTGAGGGTAATATCACCTGCCTTCAAAACCCTACGCCTTCTCAGTGCCTGCAAAGAATTACATATATGAGATCCTGATCCGGTATCCAATACCCAGGATGTAGAGTTTATTGATAGACAGTTTTCAATAACATACACACCTGAAGCCGAAGCCGCAACTTGCTTCAGATCCTGGTTTCTGGCCTTCTAAGCCCTGCAATCCCTTTTCCAGTGTCCACTCTTGTGACAGTAAAAACATTCTTCCTTTCCCACAAGCTTTTCCACTACCTTTGTTGCTTTTGCCTTTCCCTTCATATCCACTTTACTAACACCGGGCTTTCTTTTTCTTTCCCTTGGCTTTTGCCTTGGACTTAGAAGAGGAAGATCCTCCTACAAACAAAGTGGATGTTTCCCTACCTTTCTGCAGGGTACCATCTGCACTCCTTAACATGTTGAGGAGCTCCGGAAGTTCAACTTCTTTTCCTTGCAAGTTGAAGTTCAGGATAAACTGGGCGTAAGTGGAAGGAAGGGACTGGAGAATCAAGTCCGTATAGAGCTCGTTCTCTAACGTGGTCCCAAGGTCCGTGAGCTCTTCAATGAAGACAATCATCTTAAGCACGTGTTCCACTACCGATGATCCGACGGCCAATCTCGTCGAAAAAAACTTTTTCGAGATTTCGTATCTGGTGATACGGGATTGCTCTCCATACAGTTCTTTTGTATGAAGAAATATGGATTCCAGGTCCATATTCTCGTGCCTCCTCTGATGTTCATTGTCCATAGAGGCAAGCACGAGGCACTTGGCCTTCGCGCAGTCGATCTCCCATGTCTTACGGATTTCTATATCCGCGACGCTGGAGGTGGGACCTTGGACAGGGGGAGCTTTGGTGGTAAGGAGATACCCCAACTTGTCGTTAGTGATTGCCATTTTGACATTCCTGAGCCAATCTTTGTAGTTTGGCCCTGTCGGTATATTTTTATCTAGTAATAACTTAAGTCCGGTCATGTCGATTGGGCGCTGCAATTAGGAGAGAGAGAAGAAACACTTTAGCATGATGCTCTTGCAAGTTTAGAGTGGTTTTTAGTTTGTCTAAACAGGATGGCTCCCACTGTCTCTCGAATCCCTCCTCAAACCAAAAAGGAAGAATTAGTCGGGATCAATCTCACCGTACAATACTTGCTTAACCGTTCAGCCAGACTAGTGTCGGTACTTCGAGGGAGGTTTTCCAACGCTTTCGCGAAGTTCCTTAATTTAAGAACCTCTTTTCCCTGGGGGCGTAGCTCCGCTAACACCTTTCTAGACACCTACTAAGTTTATAGCATTGATAGTTAAGTGAGAAATTTCCCGAGGAGTAGCATATACTCACAGTAGGATCGGGATCCAAATATCCTCGCGTGACAAAACTGAAGGAATCCTACCAGAATCATCACATTCCAAATGGTATGCAGCGCTAGCAAGTTTCAGTTTCTTTAGAAACTCCCGATGTGGATTTTTTCCCCATGCTCTTATGACCTTGACTTTGGCCAACAAATCATAAGTCACATGTCAAGTTCTACCCGTTATTCTCCAGGTTAATTTGAACCCACCCGTACCTACCCTTGACTTTGGCCAACAAGGCAGTACGACTGTCCCAAACCAACGCATCTATCCATACTGCATATGAATACCCAATAGCTACCAAACACTGTGCCTTGACTTTGGCCAACAAACACAGCTTGAATACTATTGACTATCCATATGAAATGACAAAGGGCTACGAATGGTTTTGGCAAAACCGTGAACGTAGTGAACTTGATATAATCGATGGAACGAGATAGCTTTTAAAAGGAGTGGTTCAAGCTCCGCATTTAAAAATTGGTTTTTGAAAAGAACCGAGTGGTTTTAAAAGTGTTCCAACGACTTTACTTGGTTTATTTTCTAGCATTAATTTTAATGCGTCACATCATTTAATCCTACCATTGCAGAAAACAACGAAAATATGACGTACGCTTATGCCATCCGCATTCGTCATGGGGTCCCGTCATCACCCGTTAGGTTACTTAACTAACGACAAAGCGGGGGCTGGACTAGCGCGGATGCAAAACATAAGCAACGCCTAAATAGATATCATATATAGATATACATATTCGTCAGATGCAATGATAGCCATTCCAGAACACAGATGAACACATTGGATATACTAGGAATCCGCGTTTCGTTCGAGCCTGTAACGAAAAGCGGATTACACGATCGCGATGAATAGCCAATACCCCATCCTAGACCCTTACGGGTGCGGCAAACTACCCGCCAAGTACCCGAAGCGAAGCAACCTCCCTCAACAACATGAGTAGGCCACTCGACACTTCGAGATACCCGGTAGTTTGTGCACCCCATCTTGGGTCTATCCTAGGAGCAAAAACAGTAAAAAGAAATTATACAATGGCGGCTACAACTTCATCCCGGATGTGCGGCCATACAAATAATATTACATCAATTTACATATTACATGAATTGAAAGATAAACAAAACTCTCATCTTATAACCCCCCAGCTATTCATCCGCGACAATCCAACGAATTCATATACACAAACAATCAACATTACAGATCACAGATATGTATAATCCCCACTAATTGACGTATAGCAATTAGCAGACGTTGAATACATATATAACATCACAGATACAACCCATTAGCCAAAGTCTACAGAAATTCGACCAAAATATGGATTTGTAACCACCCCAAAAAAAAATTTGTTCTCTGGAAATTCTGGGCAGAAACAAACCATCCTAAAAATCAAAAAACACCAATATAAGAACAGTGCAGGAGAAACGACCCACGGCCGAGTCAACTCGGCCGCGGATCTGCGGCAAGATCATGCTCTTGCCGCGGTTCCGCGGTGAGTTGGTCGACTCGCTGGATCGTTTTTCTTGGGTATTCTTTAAAAACCCTGAGCCGATTTTTAGTACATAATTTATTATTTTTTGAGCAGAAATAAAAATCGGCAGAAAGTTGATATTTGTGACGTGTTTTGCGGTTTTTTGTCCGATCAAAATTCTAGATACTTTACTAACATGCTAGGGTGTGTTTAGCCAGGCTCTGATACCACTGTAAGTCCAGGTTACCTGTCCCGGTTCTTTCGGGGTTGCGGAAACGGTGAAAAACGATTTTTCATGGAAAGGGTAACATGGACAAGAAACCGGATTTGTGCGAAACAACACACTAGAAACTAACTACGAGCTTTACCTACTCGGTTAGAGGGTTATACCTAGTCTTGAACTCCTTCTCTTCTTCTCCTTGGAGTGGGTTGGATGGTTATCCTCGTCGTCTTCTCTTGCCGAAGAAGATGGATCCACCCGAGGGCCTCTACCTTGAGCTCCTTCCTCGAACTTGAGGTAACTAAAGTATTAGTCTTGCTAGACCTTCAACCTTAGGATGAGTAGAGATGAGTTTTGGTGTTTTATCTTCAAGGCAAATGGTTCTCAACACATGAGAGTTTATGCCTTGAGCTAGAGGAAGAGGGAGAGCAAAGGATGAGAGAATGATGAGAATTTTGCAACCATATGCAAATATATATGAATTAATCAATTACCAATATTAATCCAAAAAGAAAAAGGTGATGGTAGGTTGAAAAGACCATTATCATTTCACATTAAATGGGTTTTGCAAAGATCAAAGAGCATATTTGCTTGAAATGATGATGGTCAAAGTTTCAACCTTGGTCAACAAGTCAACCTTGGTCAACAAGTCAACAACCCTAACCATAACTCAATTTCCTTTAATTAATATTATTAATTGATATTTCACATATTCATTAGGGTTTGGTAAAAGACAACCGTCAACTGTGCATACACACCCGTACCAAAACCCTAATGAGAATCCTCTGCCTCTGCCTCAGTCAACTGTGCATACACACTCGCATTCATGTTCCGAGGAACACGAATACAATGAGATAAAACTAACTCCAAAACATATACTAGGATCTGGCTTAAACCAAAGCCCGCTAGTAATGACTGTCCGGACACCAAACGTGCACAAGTGCGTGGATGTTAACGAACCCCGTCGCAAAACTATGCGACCTCTACTCTGTTTTGCCCAAAGGCGAATAACCCTCTGTGTGGGACTCTAAAGACTCGACACTACGCTGGCAGTGGGTTTAACCACAGACCGCAAGCGGCACTAGCTGTACGTAACAGTCCCCAGGTAGATGCCGATAAGAAGACTGATGAGGCGAACCCATCCGAACTCCTACTGAGCCTGTATGTGACAATCTGCGTTCAGTCCGGTCTGTTCGTCTGAGAATATCGCATGGCGAGCCTAGGGGGTGGTAAACGTCAGTCCCCTAATAGCGGTGCAAGTCGTGTCAGAGTGTAGCCCAGAACACCCTGAGATAACACCGGAAACCTACCAGTGTATCTCGCTTGCCCTGGCCAGGGACGACTATGTGTAATGGCTCTCCTAGACACAACGCGATATCAACCCCCAATACCGGGAGAGACGAATCCTGTCTAACCGTCACTGCCTCCAAGTGCTTCGGGACTGCACCCAACTGCTACCTGTTTGCACGACTCATTTGAGCCGTGGTAGGGTAGCAATCTAAGAACAGTGGGAACACACTCAAGGCGAAGTGACAGTGTCAAGTCAGCGGACTAAGCTGTACTCATGTCACCTGGAAGCTGATAACTGACGATAGGTATAGTGCCGGCCAACAGTTCCCGACGAGTCCTGTGCAATGTACTCGTAACCTAACGAGCACCCGCATATTATCTCAAGTACGACATACTGACAGCTGTGGGACAGACCATCTCCCCTGCTGGGATGAGAAGCGTATACGTTAGTCTACTCTGGATTATCGATGCCCTGTCTCGATAGTCCTACGACTAGGGACCTGTATAAGGATGTGCTTATAGATTACCCAGCCTCCACTAGTGTGACTGCCATCACAACGCTGGTAATCAAGCAAAGATCCTAAGGGCTCCACCAATATGTATAGGCGATATGGTAAAAGAAACACATGTACACATTAAAGTAGAAACAAACCAAGTAGCATACTACTATTTCGAGCAAGATTGCCTATACAACTGTGAATATCCCAAGCTTCCATCAAGTAATATACAAACTAGTATGATACAGTAATGGCCTCTAGGGCATATACACTAACATATGTTTCATTAAGAACACATGTCCATACCTTGAGAAATTATCAGTAAAAGTGATGAAGTAGGAGTAACCGCTTGGTGCATATGTAGACATCAGACCATAAACATCGCTGTGTATAAGTCCTTAGAGCTCAGCAGCTCTTTCTCCGTGTCCCGTGAATGGAGATTTGGTTATCTTTCCTTTGATACATGATTGACAAGGTGCATATGACACGTATTCGAACGGATCCAAATATCCACCTTTATATAACTTAGTCAACCTTATTTCATTAATATGACCAAGTCTACAATGCCATAAGAAGGCTTTGTTTGAATCTGGAGCCTTTCTTTTGAGTGTGTTTTGGACATTGAAAACTTGATGTTGATTGAGTACGTATATGCCATTATCCAGTGTGCCAAACCCAATCAGTTCTTGATTTAGGTGAATGTTCATGATATTTCTTTCAAGTGCAAAATTATATCCTTCATTAGATAACAAAGATACCGATATAATATTACATAGCATACTGGGTACACAAAAACAGCTATACAACACCAAAATGTGTCCACTTGTCAATCTCAGGTGATAATCCCCTACCGCAACAGCATCCACGTTTGCACCATTGCCAACCCTGAGGGTCATATCACCTGCCTTCAGTACTCTACGGTTTCTCAGCGCCTGCAAAGAATTACAGATGTGAGAACTAGAACCGATATCTAGTACCCATGATGTAGAGTATACTGAAAAGCAGTTTTCATTCATGAACACACCTGAAGCCGAAGCATCAGCTTGCTTCATATCCTTGTCCTTGGCTGTGAAAGCTTTGCAATCCTTCTTCCAGTGCCCCTTCTTGTGACAGTAGTAGCACTCATCCTTTTCCGCTTTTACTCTCCCCGATTTTTTTGTTCCTTGCACCTTTTTGACACCTCCTTTCGGCTTGGTGGTGTTCTTCTTATTCCCCTTAGCTTTCGCTTAGGATTTAGAAGTTGAAGATTCCCCAGCAATAAGAACAGGTGTCTTCTCCTTCTACAAGGAGTTCTCCGCTACCCTCAATATGTTGAGGAGCTTTGGAAGATCAGCTTCCATGCTGTGCATGTTAAAGTTCAGTACGAACTGAGAGAAGGTGTGAGGAAGGGACTGAAGAATCAAGTCAATGTATAACTCGTTCTTTAACACGCATCCCAGGTTTGCGAGTTCCTTAATGAGACTGATCATCTTTAGGACGTGTTCTCCTATAGATGATCCGGTAGCTAACCTCATCTGGAATAATTTCTTTGGGGTCGCGTACCTTGCGATACGAGAGTGCTCTCCAAAAAAATCCTTGCAATGGAGAAAAATGGATTTGATGTCCATATTCTTGTGCTACTTCTGGAGTTCATTATTCATGGAAGCCAGCATAATGCACTTAGCTTTCTCGCAATCCAGGTCCCACGTTTTGTGGACCTTGATGCCCACAACTGAGGAGTCTGGTCCTGGGATAGAGGGAGCAGTACTGGTGAGGAAATATTCCACTTTGTCATAAGTAAGTGCAATATTGACGTTCCTCAGCCAATCTTTATAGTTTAGCCCAGTCAATGTATTTTTTTCAAGTAGTAGTTTAAGTCTTGTCATGGTTGCTACCAGAGAGATAAAAGAAACACTCAGCATATATTCTTCCATTATTAGATTGGTTTATTATCTTATCTAACCAGGATGGCTCCCACTGTTTTCTCGAATTCTCCATCAAACCTTAAAAAGAGAATTAGTCGGGATCATTTACACTTTACAAGTTCGCTAACCGTTCAGCCAGGTGTGTGTTGGTACTCCGAGGGAGGTTCCTTGTGCTTTCGCATGGACCTAATTAAAATAAACATCGTTTCCGCAGAGGCGTAGCCCCGTTAACACTTTCTAGACACCTAATAGGTTAGCTAATTGTGAAGTGAAAATTATCTCCCAAGAGTAATCCTACTCATCAATGGGACCGGGATCCAACTATCATTGTGTGATGACCTAGATGAAAGCCACTCTAGTCACCACACTCCAGAAGGTATGCTAAATCTGCAAGTTTCCTATGTATTTGAAACTCCCGATATGGTTTTTGCCCTAAGCTCTTATGACCTTGACGAAGGCCAACAAATCATGAGATGCAAATCAAGTTCTTCCCGTCGTTGTGCTGATTAAATTAGACCCACCCATACCCGCCCTTGACGAAGGCCAACAAGGCTGTACAACTATCCTAAACTAATGCATCTATCTATGCTACAAACAAGCAACACACCGCTACCATTCACTATGCCTTGATGAAGGCCAACAAACATAGCATGAATACGATGTGCTATTCATTTGAAACGATGGAGGGCTACGGCTGGTTTTTGGCGAAAACCTTGAACGTAATGAACTTGATATCATTGAAGGAATGATAGCTTTGAAAAGGAGTGGTTCAAGCTCCGCCTTTTAAACGAGTGTTTTTGAAAAGAACCGAATGGGTTTTTCAAAATATTCCAACATCTTTTTAGGTTTCTTATCTTGCATCAATGAGGATTAATGCGGTTCTATCAATTAATTCCTATCACACCAGAAAAGAACGAAAATAAAATGTACGTATATGCCATCCGCATTCGCCATAGGGCCCCGTCATGCACCGTTAGGTTACTTAACTAACGGTTGAATGGGGACAGGATTAGCGCGGATGCAAAACATATACAACATCTACTAGTGTGTGTGTGTGTGTGTGTATAACCATTCGTCCCAGGCATGATACAAGCGACATCACAGAAATAAGAGCAAGTATGTGCAACCTCGTCTAAATGACATATAGCAAATAGACGACGTTTGAAAATACATACACCACTTTACAGAGATAAATGATGCAAAAATTTCAAAATCCAAACTTTCCAAGTTGCCCCAAAACAAAGATAACACTAAGTGAAATACGGGACAAATCAAACAATACCAAAAATCCAAACTCTTCAAACCCAAAATACAGAATGAAAACGAGGAACATTGGATGCCACAAAACTGTTGGGGCAGGAATTTCGAAGAAATGGGCGGTTTTTCTTTGGCCAAATTACCTCGTTTTCATTGTGTGTTATTAACACTACAAGAGTAAGGCTCTGCACTTGTTTAAAATTTTTCAGAGACCAAAAAAATATTTGAAAAGAGAGTGGGTTTAAAGATCGGAATATTTCCGGTTTTGAAACTAAAGCATCGTAAACTACTAGTTAAGACTTATGGAGTTGCTCTGATACCATGTAAGTCTAATTTGCACGCTCTACAGTGTTTATAGAGAGGCAGAATTTTCACAAACAAATTTTGAAGCATGCAACGAAGACAAAAACTCAAGATCTACCACAAGCCTTAACTAGCAAAACTACATAGGTAAATTATTCTACTATGTTAGAATGTTATACCAATCAGATTCGTGTACTTTGGGTCTTGATTACTCTTCTTAAGCTCCTTTTGGGGACCTTGATGTAACTTGGTTTCCGGTCTCCTGGATCCTTGTAACGTTTCTGAAATCGTTTTGTGAATTTTCCCGTTTTAGGGCAAAATTGTCGGTTTTTTCCATTTTAACCCGATTTCGATCAAACGACCGTATAAACTTACCGACACCTAATTTGGCCAAAATAAAGCTTGTGCACGAACTTTGGGAGTATTTGGGAGGTTTTGGTTCAGATAGATTTTTTCCCGAATAAAATATTATTTTAAGCGGTATTTTGTGCACGTAAATCGGGAAAATTTTTATTTTATGAATAAATTAATTTTGTCACTAGAATTATTTTAGAAGGTTCTTTTTAAATATCTAGATTTTTTTTGGTGACTAATGGTTTGGATTTTTTAAAAAAGAAAAGAAAAGAGTGAAAGGTGGCAAAATAGCATTTTTTATATTATTTACACTCTTTCCTAGTTATTTCCTCACAAATTATTCACAAAAATACCCCCCATCCCTTCTTGGCCGAGCTCAACCCCCCCATTTCTGTCCTTAACAATTCCAAACTCATTTCTCACTCATTTTCTATCAAAAACACAAAAGGAATTCCAAAAATAAATCAAAAAATTCCTATATAAATATTAAACCATTTTTCCTTCACTAATCCTTCATGGATCTTCATCAAAGCTTGATTTTGGAGGATAAAATGATGGATCAAATTTCTTTTTGGTGTTCTTGAGGAGGTATAATTTCTTACCTTAATCTATAATTAATTTCTTTAATCTTTAACTAGCTAATTTAGTTAACTATTTAAGTGCTTAGTTTAGCTTTTAATTCATGATTAATTCATTATATTTGGTTTAAGAAATTCATGTTAGGGTTAAATTTTGATTAAGTGATTAGTGTTTAATTCAAATGTTAAATTGTGTTTTGGAAAAGATTAATCGAGTAGAAAGTGTTAAATTTTGCTAATAAGCATTTTGTTTAATTAAGCAAAATTGCTTACTAGATTTTTGCTAAAACTTATTTAAGCAAGTTTAAAAATATAGGATTGGTTTAGATAGCTTAGTTAAGCTATTTTAAGATATTTGTAATTGTTAGATTTGTGTTATCTTGAATCTAGTGCTATATATTGCTATAGGTTGCTTACTAGATTTCGGAGTTTTTCCGACGTAGGGTTCGTTTGGTAGTTGCGAGGTTATATCTAGTGTATACCTCGTATTTGTTGTGTTGTGTTGCGCGATCGGGACGATCGGGGTCCAGAATTGGTGTTTTGTAGTTTAGCGACCCCAATTAGGGTTTTGGCCGGTATCGTGCGCGATAGATACGCTAAGCGCGCAGTGTAATTTTCCGGGCGTTTTCGTCGCGTTTCGTTGTCTTTTCGTCATTGTAGAATATATGCTTATGTGATGTGTCTGTGAAATTTTAGGTTCGCAAGCGGGGACTTCGGACGCTACGACAAGGGGAAACTGGTGGTAGGCTTCACCTAGCTTGGAGAGTTGGTGCGTAGATTTAACATCTACAGGGGAATCGCCCGCATGGCGTTATGCGTCTGGGCTAGAAATATTTACATTGTCGCATATTCTATGTCATGTTTAGAATTGCGCATTTACCCTATTAGTTAGATTGTAGTGTGCCTGTACTAGTAGTAGTAGGACACTGCACATATTATTGACGATTTATGTTGCACTAACACTGTTTTTATGCTACACACACCGTCAATAATTACCATGTCACACACATAACCACTTATAGATGTTATATTGCTTGGTTAGGGACATTGTGACATTGATTCATATTTCTTATCATATTGACATACAGTTATCTGTTTACCTATAGGGTATTGTACCATTAGTGATTGGTACATACACACCTAAGGACATAGCTACATGTGTACTTGCATTTTATACTTTACTTATACCTGATAGGTATATCACATCATCATATAGGTAGATACCTATATTTCTGCTATACCATTCATGTGTTCATTTATATCTGGTGAATGCTATGCTTTTCTTTTATACGCTTTCATTACAGTTTTTATGTTGCGTATACTTTATTCATGGATTATCGCATTGTTATATGGATTTTTCATGATGTTTTCTGGATTTGGGAACCGTGGTTGTTCATGAAATTATGCATACATTGAAAAACCCGGTTTCCTTGATATGATATTTTAGCAGCCACCATGAGATTTATCGGTGCTGATATATATACCCTACGCGAGGAAATGAGGGATCCGTGTATGGGTACATGGTGGGGCCCGGAGGTACCCTGAAGCAAGAACGTTGTCTCTGTGTGAGTCGACATCGCGGTGCTAGGCGATGAGGCTTAGGGGAACCATACTTTCCGGTGACAGGACCAATGACTCATCGGCTATCGAGTGGATACCGACGGGAGTCATGTACGTATGGATACGTCGAGAGGCGAGGGTCAGAGCTAGGCACTCGAGCTTTCGGGATAGCGTATGATACATACCTATCAGGGGGCCAGTCATGGAGACAGCACCTGATGGATCAGCATTTCTGTGTCGATGCTTGGCACATTGGTTTCATGGTATTTCTAATTACTCCTTTGTATATATAACAGGGGATTGAGCCGCTGTTATATATACCCTTACACCAATATTAGTGGAATGGGACGCTAATATATGTGTATTGCCCTCATCATATTTAATTATGAAATTATATTAGGATGTTAGAACTGTGCTGGAGATTTGATTTGGGACTTAAGAGATTCATTGGGATTGGATACTGATATTGTACATACGACATATGTGAGATCCACTTGCTGTTGTACATTTGATATATGTGAGATATACTGATATTGTACATACGAGATATGTGAGATCCACTTGCTGTTGTACATTTGATATATGTGAGATATACTGATATTGTACATACGAGATATGTGAGATCCACTTGATGTTGTACATTTGATATATGTGAGATATACTGATATTGTATATACGAGATATCTGAGATCCACTTGCTGTTGTACATTTCATATATTTGAGATATACTGATATTGTACATACGAGATATGTGAGATCCACTTGATGTTGTACATTTGATACATGTGAGATATACCTGATATTGTACATACTAGATAGGTGAGATCTACTTGATGTTGTACATTCGATACATATGCGAGATATACTTGATATTGTGCAGTTGAGGAGATGTGACACTTAGATGATATGAGAGCCAATTTGGGGGCTGATTTGAGGAATTGGTATTTTGATTTGTCTTGCTGAATTGTGATCCTACCACGATGTCAGGATTCCGTGGAAATGACATATTTCACTCCATACCTCATTTATATATATTTGTGCATTGTCCATGTATTAGGAGTACCTGTGAGTGTACCTTTCATGAGTGTTGCACATTTACTTTCTCATATCCCCAGTGCATGATTATTGCATACTGTTATCATATCATTATTGCTTTATATATTGGTGGTACTTGTTAGTGTACTTTCCATTATTTCGTACTCATGACCTGTTATTACTGCAATTGTCATATATTAGATTCATGTTGTACGTACATTCTTGCGATTACCTGCATATGTTATTTACTATTCACGAGTTGGCAACTCACCCCCGTTGTGCCACAGGTGTTACAGAATGTTCCCCAGAATAGTCGAGGCTGGCTATTCATCTATCATCTTTTACTACGGATACCGCATCAGCTCACAGTGTGCAGTTTGCTTAGGTGGGTTTTGTGGTTATTCATTGTATTGTATATTCGTTATATCCATGTACTCTCCATCTACTATTTTCATATTGACTTAGAGACTTGGTGAGGACGATGTTGTATATTATGTTGGATTTGTTGTCTTTTATACAGTTTCCTTTCTATCATCTTCTATTTCTTCGCTACGGCGTCGTATATTTGTTGTGGTGGTTGTTTTCCGCCGTTGGGCGTGGATTTTGCTCCCGTTTGGGATGCTTTACTTTATATTTATGTTGTACCCATTTTTGGGGCTAGCTTTTACAAAAGAGGTGCTGCCAAAATTTTAAAGAAAAAGTGGACTCTTTTAAAGAATTTGGGTTGTGATTTCAAATGTTTCAAAAACTTTTTATTATCTTTTCCGTATTTTTATGGTTTAGATTTCTGGGTTTTGGCTTTCTTTTACTGTGTTACGTCTGGAGGCGTTGCGTAGTATTAGGGCCGTCACGTGCCAATTTCGGGTCGTGACAATCCTAGATGATCCACCTGAAGCTTCTAGGTTCAAGCCTCAACTTTCAAAAGAAAGTAACAGAACTAGCTAATTTCCTAATCTAGCTAGTTTAGATTGTGTGGAGAAAATTAGTGGTGAGTTTTTCTATCTCAAGACCTTTGTTTCTCAACTCATGAGAATAGTAGGGTTTGAGGAAGAGGAGAGAATGACAACTCAAGAAATGAGCAAGCAAAAACTAAACCATGAAGGATGGCTTCATCACATAATATCAAACATTTTCTTTTCCTTTTTAAAACTAGCCATACTTCAAAAAATGCTCCAATTAATGCCAAAGCCATACTTCATGCCAAGCCTTCTTTACACCTTATTTTCTATTTATGAATAAATAGAAATACACACATTATGAGATGTCCCCTTCTAAAAGGTATTTTGTATAAATACAATATACTTTCTACCGCATATATATACCCGTATTCTTATCAAAATAAGAATACCTAAGAGATAGAATAATACCACTAAAATAATACTAGCATTAAATCAATATCTGATTTAATGAACCGGCTTAATCCTAAGCCTGCCAGTATTAAAATCCGTCTGATTAAATTCCGCGCAACTAGTACACGTAATTAATCGGGACCCTGCTCGTATAAACATACGGCCTCCACATCGTTTCGTCTGAACTAGAGAAACCCTCTGTGTGGGACTCTAAAGACTCGACAGTACGCTGGCATTGGGTTTAACCACAAGCGCATCAACGGTACTAGCTGTACATAACGGCTACCCAGGCACCTATCGAAGAGAAGGTCGACGAGCAAACTCACCTGAACCCCTATTGAGCCTAACCGTGACAATATCCACACAGTCTGGTCTGTTCGTATGAGAGTATCACTTACCGGGTCTAGGGGCGGTTAACGTCAGACTCATATTAACCTGATAAGTCGTGCTGGTGTGGGACAAGACCATCCGAGAAATTACTGATCTAACTATCAGTAATTCTCAACTTCCCTGGCTACAAGCTTATGGTGTTGACCAACCAAATATAGTGCGACATCGACTCCCTACACCGGGAGAGATGAATCCCTAACAATCACTCATTGCCTCCATGTGGCTCGGGACTGTACCTAACTAAATCATGTTTGCACGACTCCTTTGAGCCGTGGTAGGGTAGTAATCAAAGCACAGTAGGAACTCACACGAGACAAATGATGATCTTAGGTCTACAGACTACCTGTACATATACCAAATGAGAATTGCCATCTGATGCTAGGTATATTACCATCCAGCAGTTCTCGGTGAGTCCGTCCAGTGTACCTACCCACAATGAGCACCTGTATACAATCTTAGGTGAAACATACCAATGGCTGTGAGACTAACCATCGCCCCTCGTCGGGGTCTAGAAATGTAAACACTAGTCTACTATGGAGTATCGATGCCCTGTTTCGATATTCCTACAACTAGGAACAGTTTAAGGATATGCTTATAGACTACCCAACCCTCACAAGTATGACCGCCATCACAACGCTGGTTGTCAAGCAGATCCTACGGGCTTTATTAACATGTATAAGCAATATATGATAACCAGTAAAACATACGCACATGTTAAGATAAAGGAAAACCGGATAACATACTATCATTTCGAGCAAGAGTGTCATGTGTGTTAGATATGTATGCCCTAGAGGCCATTATTGTATAGTACTAGTTTGTATAATACATTTTGGAGGCTTGGGATATATATATATATATATATATATACGGGTTTACGACAGTCTTGCTCGATATAGTAGTATGCTACTTGGTTTGTTTCTATCTTAATATGTGTATATGTTTCTTTTAACATATCGCTAATACATATTGATGGAGCCCTTAGGATCTTTGCTTGACTACCGGCGTTGTGATGGCGATCACACTAGTGGGGCTGGGTAGTCTATAAGCACATCCTTATTTTGGTCCCTGGTCGTAGGATTATCGAGACAGGGCATCGATACTCCAGAGTAGACTGGTGCATACGCTTCTCTTCCCAGCAGGGGAGATAGTCTGTCCCACAGCCATCAGTACGTCGTACTGGAGATAGTATGCAGGTGCTCGTTCGGTTACGAGTACACTGGACAGGACTCGTCAGGAACTGTTGGTTGGTATTATACCTATCATCAGTTAACAGTTCCCAGAAGACATGAGTACAGCTTAGTCCGCTGACTTGACACTGTCACTTCGTCTCGATTGTGTCCCCACTGTTCTTAGATTACTACCCTACCATAGCTCTACCGAGTCGTGCAAACAGGTAGTAGTTGGGTGCAGTCACGAAGCACTTGGAGGCAGTGACGGTTAGACAGGATTCGTCTTTCCCGGTATTGGGGGTTGATATCGCGCTGTGTCTAGGAGAGCCATTACACAAAGTCCCTGGCCAGGGCAAGCGAGATATAGTGGTAGTGTTACCAGTAGTTTCTCAGGGTGTTTTGGGCTACACTCTGACACGACTTGTACCGCTATTAGGGGACTGACGTTTACCGCCCCCCTAAGCCCGCCATGCGATACTCTCAGACGAACGGACCGGACTTTACGGAGATTGTCACATACAGGCACAGTAGGAGTTCCGATGGGTTCACCTCATCAGTCTTCTTATCGGCATCTACCTGGGGACCGTTACGTACAGCTAGTGCCGCTTGCGGTCTGTGGTTAAACCCACTGCCAGCGTAGTGTCGAGTCTTTAGAGTCCCACACAGAGGATTATTCGCCTTTGGACAAAACAGAGTAGAGGTCGTATGGTTTTGCGACGGGGTTCGTTCGCATCCGCGCACTTATGCACGTTTGGTGTCCGGACAGTTATTACTAGTGGGCTTTGGTTTAAGCTAGATCCTACTATATGTTTTGGGGTTAGTTTTATCTCATTGTATTCGTGCTCATCGGATCACGGATGCGGATGTGTATGCACAGTTGACTGAGGCAGAGGCAGAGGATTCTCATTTGGGTTATGGTACGGGTGTGTATGCACAGTTGATTGTTGTCTTTTTCCAAACCCTAATGAGAATATGAAATATGATTAATAATATTATTTAACAATTATTTTGCCATGGTTGAGTTGAATTCTTGACTTTTGTTGACTTCTTGACTTAGTTGACCGGTTGACCAAAGTGGACTTGTTGACCATTATCATTTGTTTTCAAAGATGCTTTTTATTCTTTGCAAAAGCATTTAATGAATGAAATGATAATGGTCATTCATCAACTCACCATCACAAATTGTTAATTATTATTATTATTATCATTTTTCTAAATTATGAGAGCTTGGTTGTAAAATGGTATCATTCTCACTTGCATCTTCTCTCTCATCCATTGCTCTCCTTCTTCCTCTAGCTCAAGGAAAATCCCTCTCATGAGTTGAGAACAATTTTCCTTTGAGATAAAACACCAAGACTACTCTCTACTCTTTCTAGGGTTCTAGGTTTAGCAAACCAAGCACCTTAGTTACCTCTAGGTTGAGGTAGGATCTCAAGTTCGAACTCTCGGGTGGATCTATCTTCGACAAAGAGGAGACGACGAGGAGGAGCCGTACAAACTATTACAAGGAGAAAGTAAGGAGGAGAACAACAAGAAGAGAAGGAGTTCAAGACCTAGGTATAACCATTCTACATAGTAGTTAGAACTTGTAGATTTTGTGTTAGTTTTGTTTAGCCAAGATCCTTAATGAACGGTCCATGTTAACTATCGAGGAAAATTTTGATTTTTACCTATTCCGCCTCCCCGAAAGATCTGGGGTGGGTAACGTGGACCTAACAGTGGTATCAGAGACAGGCTAAACACACACTAGCATGTTAGCAAAGTATCTAGAATTTCGATCGGACAAAAAACTGCAAAACACGTCAAAAATATCAACTTTCTGCCGATTTTTAATTCTGCTCGAAAAATAATTTAACATACACTAAAAATAGGCTCAGGGTTTTTAAAGAACACACAAGAAAAACGACCCACTGACTCGGTCAAAGCGCCGCAGAACCGCGGCAAGAACATGCTTCTTGCCGCGGATCCGCGGCCGAGTTGACTCGGCCGTGGATCGTTTTTCCTGCAGTCTTCTTAGAATGGTGTTTTGGGATTTTTAGAATATGTTCTTTCTGCCCAGATTTTCTAGAGAACAAATTTGTGTTTGGGGTGGTTACAAATCCATATTTTGATCGAAGTTCTGTAGACTTTGGCTAATGGGTTATATCTGTAATGTGATATATGCACTGAACGTCGGCTAATCGCTATACGTCGATTAGTGGGGGTTGTGCATATCTGTGATCTGTAATGTTGATGGTTTGTGTATATGAATTCATTGGATTGTCGCGAATGAATAGCCGGGGGCTTGTGAGATGAGAGTTTTATTTATCTTTCAATTCATGTAATATGTAAATTGATGTAATATTATTTGTATGGCCGTACATCCGGGATGAGGTTGTAGCCGCCATTGTATATTATTTCTTTTACTGTTTTTGCTCCTAGGATAGACCCAAGGTGGGGTGCACAAACTACTGGGTACCTCGAAGTGCCGAGTGTCCTACTCACGTTGTTGAGGGAGGTTGCTTCGCTTCGGGTACTTGGCGGGTAGTTTGCTGCACCCGTAGGGCTCTAGGGTGGGGTTTTGGCTATTCATCGCGACCGTGTAATCCGTCTTTCGTTGCAGGCTCGAATGAAACGTGGATTCCTAGCATATCCAATGTGTTCATCTGTGATCTGGAATGGCTATCATTGCATTTGACGAATGCGTATATCTATATATGATATCTAGTTGGCGTTGCTTATGTTTTGCATCCGCGCTAGTCCAGCCCCCGCTCTGTCGTTAGTTAAGTAACCTAACGGGTGATGACGGGACCCCAAGGCGAATGCGGATGGCATAAACGTACGTCATATTTTCGTTGTTTTCTGCAATGGTAGGATTAACTGATGCGACGAATTAAATTAATGTAAGAAAACAAACCTAAAGACGTTGTTGGAACAATTTTTAAAAAGATGTTATTGCAAGGACGTTCTCTTTTGATTTGCATAGAGGTATTCGGTTATGAATGCCCAGCATCTCATTCGATGAGGTAAGGGCCGAGATCCCTTCATCGGGAGTGACCCCTTGGAAAAAACTTTGCGTCAGGGTAATAACATCACTATAGTCGATTATTCTTGCTTTGCATCGAGCTATTCAGTTTGGAATATCCTGCACCTCATTCAACGAGGAAAGAGCCGAGATCCCTTCACAGGGAGTGACCTCTTTAGCAAAAGTTTTCGTCACTATAATTTTAAAAAGGTCATCAGGTTCCTTCAACGATATCAAGTTCATTACGTTAACGGGGTTTTCTCCAAAAACCCAGCCGTAGCCTTCCGTCATTTCCTACAAGTACTACTTAGTATTCGAGCTGCGTATTTTGGCATTGTCAAGGCGTAATCGGTAGCAAAGTATTGCTTGTTTGCAGTTTTATTTTTCAGATTATTTAGGACAGTCGCATAGCTATGTTGGGATTGTCAAGAGATATGCGGGTGGGTCTAAGTTAATCAAGATAATGACGGGCCGAACTTGACTAGCAGTTTATGATATCTTGGCATTGTCAAGGTCATAAACCGCTAGGGGCAAAAATCCACATCGGGAGTTTCTAAAGAAACTAAAACTTGCAGATTTAGCATACCTTCTGGAGTGTGGTGACTAGAGTGGATTCCATCTAGGTCATCACATAATGATAGTTGGATCTCGATCCCACTGATGAGTTGGATTACTCTCGGGAGATTATTTCACTTAACAATCAATGCTATAAACCAAGTAGGTGTCTAGAACGGTGTTAGCGGGGCTATGTGTAACATTTCAAAATAATAAAATATTATTTTTGGGAAATTTATAATTCAATATTATTTTATTGAATATTTTAATAATTCGGTGTAATTAAATACAAATAAATGGGGGGAAATTTTGGAAAATTTTGGAAAATTCTAAAATAGGGTAAATTAGAGAATTATGCCATTTCTAAGTTTAATTGATTAGTTATATGATAATTTAGTGCTAATCGCGATTAAAAATCGCTAATCGGTTTTTTTGGCATTTTGTGCAAAACATGCACATATCATCTTTTCTTACACTTATGCATTTTTCCACCATGTTCCTTTTGGGTTTACTATTTGAGTGAGAAGGAATTAGAGGGAAAAGATAAAGAAAAGAAAAAGAAATGGAAAATAATAAAATATAAGATATGGGTGTGAGAGAGAAAGTGAGGGGGGTTTTCCTTTAACTAAGTCCTAGCCATTCTCCTCCATTTTCAACACTCATTTCTCTCCCTCTCCCTCTTTTTGCTGCTGCTGCTCCTGCTCCTCACCTCACCTCACCTCTCCAAGCCCCAAATCACCTCTAAAACTACACCAAAACCCCACTCTCATTTCATTAAAAGTGTGCATAAGCTCAAGATCTACACATTGGACCAAGGAAGCAAAGATTTTGGCCACTAGGGGAAACTCAAGAAAATTCTTGAGTTGCCAAATGAGGTATTTTTCTGGACCTTAAAGCTTAGTTTATGCATTACCTTTACCCCATGTTTAGATTGAACCAATATTGTTGGATATTGTGGAGTTAAGGAAGACCTAGTTAGGGTTTGAGGGAAATTTGAGTTATAATGTGAAATTGAGCTCAGTAGAGGTTAGATAAACACCCTAGTGCATGAATTGAGACCCAAACCTGAGACTTAAGGCTCAGAATACAGATTTAGAAACCGATATCGGAAAGTTTTGTGGATTCTGTGAAGGTTATTTGAGATCTTCTATCAACTCGAGGCTCTGAAAATTATATTGAATGGACAGTGACATGTGCAGGCACCCAGGAAGCTAACCCCAAGACCCTAGCCCCTAACTCCTTGACCCGACCACAGATTTAATCCTATTGGCCGCAATTTGCGGCCAGACCTGCTTCATTTTGGCTCGTTTTGGTTTTGGTGCCTCCTTACCAGTATATTAGACCCCTGGCATGTATAGATTTGTTTAAATTGACCTAGGGTGAAATCTGGAGCCTATTTCCTTAGTTGCTGTTTTGGATTCATGTTTCCGTATTCTGTATTTTTAATTCTGCAATGTGTATTGTGCTTTACCTCGACCATTTGGCGTTTATACGACGATATCAAGGATTGGTTGATGGTTTTGAAGGCGTGCCCATAGGTTCTAACCTATAGGCCCCTTATCGTATAGTTTTGAGTTTCGTGTGCCGTTTTAGCTTTGATTTGGTTTTAATACGCATTTACGATACTTTGAAGTATAGGTACCCCATGAAGACTTCAGGATGATAAGCAAGCGCGTGGCGACGTCGACAAATGAAGACACAAGGTGAGTAGATTATATCTACAAGGGGAAGTCGGTTGAATGGCGTATAGCACCCCCACAGTCCGTAATTGCTATACTATATATTACCTATGATAGTTATAGTGTGTCATGGATATTGTGTTAGGTGTATTATGGATAACTTAGGGTTAGAAGTAAACTAGTATAGTTCATAGTCACGAACCCTAGAATAGGTTTACACCCACACGCGCACCCTTGCATATTCACTATACTTACACTGTGTTGATGATGATATTGGATGACATTGGAGATGAGTCGATGATTTTGGGCATTGTGCCGTGAGATCGGTGATGTGATGTGATTCGTACTTGCGATACGACATGTGATCTTAGTGTAGGGTTCCTTGGCACACTAATGAGGTCTAACAAGTGATCAAACATGGCCAATTCTTATTTTTTCATTGTGCCTACAAACCCTAATACGGATCGTTAACTAGATGATAAGGCGATGCAAGCAAGTAAACGACTTTATTGCTAAAGGAAAGTGACTACAACCTTTGTAGATCCGGTCCTCCACCTCTCTAGCTCCGTGATGACGTCCCTCCGCTGTACCAATCGGAATCCGGACTCTGGCGAAGGTTTCGTCGGAGAAATGATCGGGCTAGGTCGTCGACTTCGATGCCGAAGATGATCTACGTCGAGGCAACTCAAGATCAAACTCCAACTTCACCAAGTCATGAAACTTGTGAAGAAAACACCCTATACTACTTGGCAAGTGGTAGAGGATGAAGAAATAGGAAGTGGGTTCACTTTAGAATTGGATTTCTCACTCTTTTTCTCATTTCACCGTTGATGGTAGCAAGCTTTTCTTCATCTTGAAGAAGGAGAAAAAGAAGAAAAGAATATGATAAGTATTATTCAAAATAGAAAATAAGTTGATTCTTATCATATAGCAACCATGGTTAAGTGTAGAGAATAAACTAGGGTTAGGTTTAATGGTTAGGTTAAGGCTAAGAAACAAAATGGTCAAAGCTTCAAAGCTTCATGAAGTTTCAACAAAGGACAAAACAAGCAACCATTTCATTTCTTTCCAAAATAAAGAATAAATAAATAAATAGTAAATAAAATCAAAACCCTAACCATTACATAACCATGGTTTAATCATACACACCCAAGTTTGCATGTATCATCAAACATGATACAAACTAGTGCACAATACTATATCATATATACAATATGCACTTCAAGTGAGAAAATGCATCTAAAGTGAACAAATACTAGTTAATGCAAAGTAATATATCTAATATATAATTATACATTAAATCATTAAATCAACACTTGATTTAACGATCCAATCATATCGCATATGACCGACTAATATCCGATGTATCGACTTATCGAATCAATCCTCGATTCGATAACTAGGTTACATCACATACAACCATTCGATACATTCATCGCGAGAATAGAATACGGTATCATATAGACGCATTATTCTCGGTCCCGCACATATCTCATATGCGCTCCTATTTCGTTTCGCTTGAGCCAGGAAACCTCTGTGTAGGACTCTAAAGAATCGTCAATACGCCGGCAGCAGGTGATGATCATATCAAACACCCACAAGCCGCAAGCGGTCTGCTAAACGTAACGGCCACCCGGGTATTGAGCGATCAGAAGATCGACGAGCAAGCCCGCTCACACTCCTGTGAATCCAACCAGTGACACTTACCGTACAATCCGGTTTGTTCGTCTGATATGTCGCATATCTCGCCTAAGGGTGGTAAACGTCAGACCCCAGTAGCTTGATAAGTCATGCTGACATGAGGTCCATAACATGTGTGAAACTACTGATAACACTTACCAGTAGATCACTGCAACCCTGGCCAGGGATTTCCTGTTATGGCCAGTCGTGCATAGCGCAACATCAACCCCCAATACCGGGAGAGACGAATCCCCTCCTATCGCTCATTGCCTCCATGTGAATCGGGACTGTACCCAAAAACCACCTGTTTGCACGACTCAGTAGATCCGTGGTAGGGTGGAAATTAAAGCACAGTGGGAGACACACAAGACTCTATGACGATCTCGGGTCAACAGACTAAGCTGTACCAGTGTCACCAGAGAACTGCCATCTGACGTGAGGTATAATACCATCTGGGAGTTCTCGGCGAGTCCGTTCAGTGTACCCAGTCTCCACTGAGCACCCGCATACCATCTCTGATTTAAAACACCAATGGATATAGGATCATCCATCGCCCATCACATGGGTCGAGAAGATATACGCTAGTCTACTCTGGAATATCGATATTCCCACGACTAGGAACATTGAAGGATGTACTCATGGACTACCCAGGCCCCACTAGTATGATCTGCATCATAGTCCTGGATGTCGAGTACACATCCTAAGGGCTTTATAAACATGTAACAGAGAGACAGAAAGTATACATTTGAAGATAAAGAGCAACCAGATAGCGTACTATCATGTCGAACAAGAAAGTCCTACCTATATATGTCCCAGCATCCACTACAATATACATCCAATGTACAGTAATGGCCTCTAGGGCATACATATAACTAACAATCTCCCACTTGCACTAGGGCCATCTGTAGCAGTGGTTGTAGTATCACATACTCAACCATCCCATAAAAGTCTCTCTCTGGGAAAAAGCCTTTGTGTGTGGATCTGCTGTGTTGTCCTCTGAGTCTACTCTCCGTACCTCGGTCACCCTGGAGATCATCTATCTCCATGATCAGGTGATGCTGCCTCAGAATATGTCTGGGTCACTGATGGGATCATGGTTCCTTGGCCAAAGCCACACTTCCATTATCACACAATGGTGGGAACCTAGTTCATCTCATGAACCAATATACACCCAAACTTCCTCTTTGGTAGTATCTTTAATAGCGATGTTACCAGCCATTATCGTCTAGTTTGCCACGGTATCTAGCTTGGAACTCTTCCAACATACCGTCCCTCTACTGAGGGTAAAGACAATGCCTGCGACTGACATTCAGTCGTCCTTATCACCCTGGAACCTTTCCAGTGATTCTCCCAAAGATCAACTGATATTATCTCATTACAACCAGTGAGAATCCTAACATCCATTTAGATCTATCTCATAGACCCAAATCTCAGGATTTAGGAGGTATCAACTTTATCCTATATGGAGAATCCATGTGATAAGCGGAGATTTACCGTGCGTAGCATAGGAAACTCTTTTCTTATCAAGAGTATGTTGTCCACGTACAATACGAGGATGACCACCTTACTCTCTACTACCTTTTTTGTATATACAAGGTTCATCTACCATTTTGATGAAGTCAAACTCTTTGACTACCACATCAAAACAGATGTTCCAACTCCGCAATGCCTGCTTTATTCTATAAAGCAACTTGCACACGTTTCCGCTGCTCCCACTGTTTACGAAGCCCTCTGGCTGTGTTCTTATAGACGATCTCTTCTAAATCATTATTTAGAAAAGTAGTCATGGCACCCAACCACCAGATATCGCAGTCATGGAATGTAGCCGTGGTAAGTAGGATCTGGATGGACTTAAGCATAGCCACTGGAAAAAGGTTTCATCATTATCCACGCCTGGTTGATGACGAAAACCTTTAACAAGTCTAGCTTTGAAAGTCTCAACTTTTCCATCTACACCAAGTAATCTTTTCAAGATACTTGCTCCTGATGGGGATTTAACCCTTCAGATATAGCAGCTAAAGTCCATACTTTGCTGGTGTACATGAATTCCATCTCAGATCGCTAAGCATCCAGCCATTCTTAAAGAGTCCTTACTCTCGATGGCCTGCTCGAAACTAGTTGGGTCATCATCTCATGATGCATTCCTCGCTCCCACTGTCATCGAGAAATCGATGTATCTCTCAGGCGGATGAGAAACCCTACCAGATCGGCGGAGAGGCTGAGGTTCGTCGGAGACTATTGAATCCTTTGGTTCTGTCAAATCATCAGCAGTTTTGTATAGCTGGAACCTTTCCAGTTCTACAGAACTGACCTTGCCTCGATCTTGTCCGGATTTTGCTTTTGACATAGGCCGGACAATCCCAAATCTTAACTTACTCAAGAGATAGGCTCTTCCCATTCCATATCACATATGAAGTGGTAGGCAACTGATTTGATTTGAACCCTATTCAATAGGTATGAAGCTTCTCAAGCGCATAACTCCCAAAAGGAAATAGGAAACTCAATAGTACTCATCATAGAGCACACCATATCATATAGGGTGCAATTGCTCCGCCCTGATACACCATTGTGCTGTGGTGTATACAGAGGAGTAACACCGAGAGAGAATCTCATTCTGCTTTAGAATAGTCCAAGAATTCCATGCACAAGTATTCTCCTCCCTGATCTTATCATAGGACATAATACTTATACCCGGTTTTTGGTTCTCTACTTCTAACTTATATTCTGTGAATATCTCAAAAGGTTCGGACTTATGTTTCAACAGGAACATATGACTGAATCTTGAGAGATTATCAGAGAACGTAATGAAGTATAAAGAACCAGTCCTGGCATGTGTAGACAAGAGACCTTACATACATCATCATGAATCAGTCCCAAGAGTTCATTAACTCTTTCTCTGTTCCCAATAAGCAGAGCTATGGTCATCTAATCTTTGTGACGTGACTGGCAAGTTTCACAAGATGTAAATTCAAACTGATTTAAATATGCATCTAAAATGTAACTTCAGCCAGTCGGGTCGCATTGATATGACTTAGTCTACAATGCCTCAAGATTGATTCGTTCATTTCTGAACTCTTCATCTTGTGTGTGTTCTGTATACTAGGAACTGTAGTTTGATTTAGAACATCAATGCTTTTAGATAACGTGCCTGAACCGATCAACTTTTGATATAGGAAATGTTCAAAACATTATCCAACAATACAAAATTTTATCATTTCTTTACTAATAAAGAGACTGATATGATTTTGTATATCAGGTTCGGTATCTAATAGCATTTGTTCAGAATCAATGTATTGGTAATACAGGGTGACAGTGACCAAGAGACTTGGCTGCAACACTTGCCACGTTTTTTGTCTCATGAAACTTATCACCCGTTCTCAGTTTTCTATCTTTTTGTAGCCCTATATAACAGATTACATATCTGGGATCCTGATCCGGTATCAAATACCCATGATGTAGAGGATACTGAGAAACTGTTTTTTTTGTAATGAACACACCCGAAGGAGATGCATCATATGCACTTTCTTCGTTTGGGCGGCATAGGAATTCTGGTATTCCCCTATTTCCTGCTCTGTCTTATAACAATTATAAGTTGGAGCGGGACCAACGTTCCCCAGCTCAGTATAACAAGCGGGTTCGGTCAATATTCCGTATTATTATCTTGATTAAGGCGTGATATGGTCGCTACCTGGAGAGAGAGAGAAGAAAACACTCTGCGTGCGCTCTTGCAAGATTAGATTGGTTATTTATTTTATCTAATCAGGATGGCTCCCACTGTTTTTATCAAATCTTCCTTCACACCGTAAAAGGAAAGACTAGCCGGGATTAATTACACTCTACAAGTTCGCCAATCTTTCAGCCAGGCCAGTGTCGGTATTTTGAGGGAGGTTCTCCGTGCTTTCGCACGGACCTAATTACAGTAAACCTCGTTTTCCCAGAGGTGTAACCCCGTTGACACCTTTCTAGACACCTACTTGATCGGCTAATTGCAAAGTGCAAAACTCTCCCAGGAGTAACAATTACTCGCAGTGGGTATCGGGATCCAACTATCATATAGAAGGTATGCAATCTCATTGCAAATTTCAACACTTGAAACTCCCGATAAAGATTTTTACCCCTAGCACTTATGACCTTAACTATGGTCAAAAAATCGTAAGCACTAGTCATGTTCTACCCGTCATTTCATGATTAATTAGACCCACCCACATGACGCTTAACTAAGGTCAACAAAGTCACGCGACTGTCCTAACTAATCGCATCATATGAGGTGTAGGAAGACATCACTTAGCTACCGTACACTGTGCCTTGACTATGGTCAACAAACACAGCACGAATACTAAGTACTCTACTTTCTAAAATGACGGAGGGTTGCGAATGGTTTTTATGAAAACCTTTAATGCTTTGAAATTGATCTCGTTGCGGAATCAAATGGTTTTAAATGGAGTGTTTTTGAAGCTTTTCTAGTTTTGCTAAAGGGGTCACTCCCGGTGAAGGGATCGTCGGCCCTTTCCTCGTCGAATAAGGTGCGGGATATATCATATATATCACTGTGCAAAGCAGAAACTATAGAAGCAATCAAAAGACAAACCGAGTGTGTAGCATCTGCCAGTTATTGCTAAAGGAGTCACTCCCGGTGAAGGGATCTCGGTCCTTTCCTCATCGAATAAGGTGCAGGATGTTCTACAAGGAACACCGCGATGCAAAGCAAGAACTGTAGCTACCTGTTTTATTTTGAAATTCGATTCCACAACATCAATTAGGTTTATTTTCTTTCATTAATCTCATTAATGAATATCCCATCATTTAAGTCCACCTAAACATCACAGATAAATATAACGTACGCTTATGCCATCTGCATTCGCCTCGATGTCCTGTCTGCACCGTTAGGTTAGGTAACTAACGCCAGAGCGAGGCAAGGCTAGCGCGGGTGTAAAGCATAAGCAACGTCTATATAATATATCATATATACTATATACCATATCTATCTGAACAAATCACATGATCACATCACAGATAACGCAGCAGAAAATATCATATGAAATATTGGATATACTAGGACGTCCGTGTTTTTAATACGAGCCAGTATAAAACACGGATTCCACGGTCGTGATGAATAGCCAATCCCACACCCCTAGACCCCTACGAGAGCGGCAAGCAACCCCACCAATTCTAGGGTTAGGAGACCCGGACTCGACTCCTCGAGATGGTCTTCCACTGGACCCTAGAACCCGGTTACTTATGCTCTCCTCCTTGGGTCTATCCTAATGCGGAAAAGCAAATAATATACAAATGGTGACATCATCCGCAACCTGGAAGTGCCCCAATAAAAGAATATTACATACAAGTTTTTTTACATGAATGAAAATGAAAAACACTCATCTCACATAAAAAAAAACCCCGGCTATTCAAACACGACGATCCAATATAACATATCCAGCAACACATAACATCACATGTCATCAACGTAAGTAAACATGCGTATCCTAATTGTCGTTGACATATAGCAACGAAACCGGCGATATCACATATTACAATTATGGTCACAGAAAAGAAAGTGTAAAACTACAACAGTTGGAATCCGTAAACTCTTTAGACATCGCATGCCTAATCAAATGAAATACTTAGACATCGCATGCCTAACAATTATAAACCCCGCATTTTAGTCTCATTATCGAAAACTCTTTTCAATATCAAGTCGGGCAATTCAACAAGATTCCCGACATCCAGATCGAATGCTCGTCGCAAACTTTAGTAGGCGGCCGCACCCCCGACGCCGTCGACGAAGTGCACCAAGGCGGAACACCGCTGCCGCGAGCACCCGAACGGATGCTTTCGGCGACGGGGTTCTCCTACAGTCACTTGGTCGGGGCTATGGGGTGAGGCTATCTATTAAGTTTACCCGGCGAGTATCCGCGTACGCTACGTGATTGCGACGGACTTTTGATCACATCAAAATTCCGTGGCAACCGATCAAGTGAGACTAAACTGCTATATTTATAACATTCATTCAGTTATCTCATAACTACTTGTGAATTCCAAATGTTGTATCACATTCCGGATAAATAGAAAATGTTAAACTTTCCAATCGAACAATCAAACACCTAGGTTTTCCCGAAACAGCTCAACACATGAAATAAGTTTAAAAACATTCATTTCGTGCCTCAGTACCAACGGTCCAGCCGTAGAAGGGTCAAGCCAACGCCTCACATGTAGCACGCCGTACTGCCCTAAACCCTAGGGTTCAAAGGGCAGTTCAAGACGGTCACATAATCGAGTTAAGGTTTGTTGTCTTCTAGAGGGACCATCGCGTTACTTGCACTACTTAGAACATCATTAAACTACGGAAAAGTCCAACAATTGGAAATTTCCCGGCAGGGGAAAAAGTGGGTATTTATATCTAGTCGAACTTTTAACATATTCTAAAATTACCCGGAAAAAACACAGACAAAATTAGACAGTCCGATCGAATCTCCGAACTCCCAATACAACCCAGAAAACTCAACTCTTGAGTTCAGATTAAAAATTCCAAGGAAAACCAGCACTACAAAAAAGGAATTATTGTGTAAAATTAAATGAAAGAGGAGACAAAATGGCCGCGGAACCGCCGCATTAGCCGTGATAATGCCGCGGTTCCGCCGCGCTTTGATGGAGTCAGGGGTACGGGCTTCACAGTAATTCTTATAAACTCCTGCTGATTTTTCTGCATATTTTTAGTTCTCAAAAATCCCCAATTTCAAAAAATGTACAGAGAGCAATTTTGCATTAGGGTTTCGGTTCGATCGGACTTCTAACTCCGTCTACGCATCGCCTAAGGCTCTAGCTAGGCTCTGATACCACTGTAGGGTTCCTAGGCACACTAATGAGGTCTAACAAGTGATCAAACATGGCCAATTCTTATTTTTTCATGTGCCTACAAACCCTAATACGGATCGTTAACTAGATGATAAGGCGATGCAAGCAAGTAAATGACTTTATTGCTAAAGGAAAGTGACTACAACCTTTGTAGATCCGGTCCTCCACCTCTCTAGCTCTGTGATGACGTCCTCCCGCTGTACCAATCGGAATCCGGACTCTGGCGAAGGTTTCGTCGGAGAAATGATCGGGCTAGGTCGTCGACTTCGATGCCGAAGATGATCTACGTCGAGGCAACTCAAGATCAAACTCCAACTTCACCAAGTCATGAAACTTGTGAAGAAAACACCCTATACTACTTGGCAAGTGGTAGAGGATGAAGAAATAGAAAGTGGGTTCACTTTAGAATTGGATTTCTCACTCTTTTTCTAATTTCACCATTGATGGTAGCAAGCTTTTCTTCATCTTGAAGAAGGAGAAGAAGAAGAAAAGAATATGATAAGTATTATTCAAAATAGAAAATAAGTTGATTCTTATCATATAGCAACCATGGTTAAGTGTAGAGAATAAACTAGGGTTAGGTTTAATGGTTAGGTTAAGGCTAAGAGACAAAATGGTCAAAGCTTCATGAAGTTTCAACAAAGGACAAAACAAGCAACCATTTCATTTCTTTCCAAAATAAAGAATAAATAAATAAATAGTAAATAAAATCAAAACCCTAACCATTACATAACCATGGTTTAATCATACACACCCAAGTTTGCATGTATCATCAAACATGATACAAACTAGTGCACAATACTATATCATATATACAATGTGCACTTCAAGTGAGAAAATGCAAAGTAATATATCTAATATATAATTATACATTAAATCATTAAATCAACACTTGATTTAACGAGTCGGTCATATCGCATATGACCGACTAATATCCGATGTACCGACTTCTCGAATCAATCCTCGATTCGATAACTAGGTTATATCACATACAGCCATTCGATACATTCATCACGAGAAAAGAATACGGTATCACATAGACGCATTATTCTCGGTCCCGCACATATCTCATATGCGCTCCTATTTCATTTCGCTTGAGCCAGGAAACCTCTGTGTAGGACTCTAAAGACTCGTCAATACGCCGGCAGCAGGTGATGATCATATCAAACACCCACAAGCCGCAAGCGGTCTGCTAAACGTAACGGCCACCCGGGTATTGAGCGATCAGAAGATCGACGAGCAAGCCCGCTCACACTCCTATGAATCCAACCAGTGACACTTACCGTACAGTCCGGTCTGTTCGTCTGATATGTCGCATATCTCGCCTAGGGGTGGTAAACGTCAGACCCCAGTAGCTTGATAAGTCATGCTGACATGAGGTCCATAACATGTGTGAAACTACTGCTAACACTTACCAGTAGATCATTGCAACCCTGGCCAGGGATTTCTTGTTATGGCCAGTCGTGCATAGCGCAACATCAACCCCCAATACCGGGAGAGACGAATCCCCTCCTATCGCTCATTGCCTCCATGTGAATCGGGACTGTACCCAAAAACCACCTGTTTGCACGACTCAGTAGAGCCGTGGTGGGGTGGAAATCAAAGCACAGTGGGAGACACACAAGACTCTATGACGATCTCGTGTCAACAGACTAAGCTGTACCAGTGTCACCAGAGAACTGCCATCTGACGTGAGGTATAATACCATCTGGGAGTTCTCGCCGAGTCCGTTCAGTGTACCCAGTCTCCACTGAGCACCCGCATACCATCTTTGATGTCAAACACCAATGGATATGGGATCATCCATCGCCCATCACATGGGTCGAGAAGATATACGCTAGTCTACTCTGGAATATCGATGCCCCGTCTCGATATTCCCACGACTAGGAACATTGAAGGATGTACTTATGGACTACCCAGGCCCCACTAGTATGATCTGCATCATAGTCCTGGAAGTCGAGTACACATCCTAAGGGCTTTATCAATATGTAACAGAGAGACAGAAAGTATACATGTTAAGGTAAAGAGCAACCAGATAGCGTACTATCATGTCGGGCAAGAAAGTCCTACCTATATATGTCCCAGCATCCACTACAATATACATCCAATGTACAGTAATGGCCTCTAAAGCATACATATAACTAACACTTAGCGGGCCGTTGGGCATGTGTTTTACCCCCGCTTTCATACTTATATAGATGGTATTGATTTGTACTAGACTTAGATCTGTACCCCAGATTATGTGATATGATGATAATGATACCTGATATTTGATAAGAGGAATGTGATACTGACCCGTACCCAGCTATTGGGATGTCGTACGACGATTTACCGTACGAGCTTTATATCGATGATATGTAACGTTTTGAAAATCGTTTCGGTGAACATTCGAAAAAACGGTAAAATAAGGGGGTTTTCTGTAAAAAGTCAAAATGCAAATATCTTTATTATAAAATTAAATATACATATTCTAGCTATGTAATTGCTAGTATTTGGTGTTTATTGAGCCACTGGTGAAATTTCAAATTTTCTGAATTTTTTTTCGAAATTAATTATTTTAATATTATTTTAAGCTGTCACTAATACATTTAATTAGGGAAAATTACAAATTGGAATGAGTTGAAACAAATTTTGTGCATCATAATACAATAAACAAAATTTTATCATGTAGTTTTTGAAATGAGATGAAACTGCCAAACGGTATTAGAAATTATTGAAGAAAAAAGGCTTTTTTAGTGAAATTAGTGTAAATGGATGTTTGGGGGTATAGTATTTATCATTTTCCATCACCCCACACCCATACCCATACCCACACACCCTCATTTATCTTTTCTCTGGGCTGAATTCAGCAGCCCCTCTCTCAATCTTTTCCCCACTTGTGTTGCAAAAGAAAAGAAAAGGAAAGAAAAAGGAAATGTAGAAATGAGAGTGGACTTTGACTAGGTTGACTAGGCATCATTTTCCCCACCTCCCTCTCTCTCCACTTTCCCTCTACATGCAGCCGAGCCCCCCCCCCCTTCTTGCTTTCCAGATTTTCCCCCCATAACCCCACCTCATTTCCCCTCAAAAAAAATGTCCAAATTCCATCAAAAATCAAGCTAAAATCCAAATCCGACTTCTACCCATTTTCCCTCATCTTCTTTAACATGGATCTTGGTGCAAGGATTTCAAATTGAAGGTCTAGATTTCAAGTTTGATTCATGGTTGTGAGGTATAACTTTTGTCCAATTGTTCAATTATTGGTTTAATTTCTTAATGAAGCTTATTAGGTGCTAATTTATGGTTTAATCGAAAGATGTGGGTTTGCAAGAGAAGATTTAGATTAGGGTTTGTGAAAATCTAATTAGGGTTTTGTGTTGTGAGACTATGGTTGTGTGATATTTTTAGGCTCTTATGACATGTTAAAACAAGATTAGTAGCTAGTTGTTAATGGTTAGTTTAAAAATTGTGTTAATTATGCTAATTTGTAAACTAGGTTTTTAAAATAATTATATTCTTGTGAGATAAAATTCAAATTAAGGTTTCATGTCATTATAAATGTTATATTGAGTGGTTTAATGTATTTAGTTCATGAAAATCCAAGCTAAATTGTTATTTGTGCATTTTTGCTATAAAATTGTTAAAATTTGGGTATATTGTAAAGTAGAATTTTGGAATTTATGGAAATTGATGAGAATAAACTATAGGAATGGTTTATATGACTTATTTAAGATATTTAATAAGTATATTGGCCGCTACATTCATTTAAACGTCGAGTTTTGTACTAAACCGGGTAATTTTTGCTTGCTAGATTTTCGGAAAAATGGCTTCTAAAGTGAATTTGGGGTTTTTGTGAAATTTTAACCTATTATATATTTAAATTAGTATTCGTGAATGTGCAAATGAGTGTACTTGGGTTTTTCTCGATGGTCGGGCGTTTGCACGCCGACGTCGAGGGTTTTTGGGTTGGTTTGTGAGAGCAACCATAGGTTTTGACCTATGTGGGATTCACGTATCGTTTTGGGTCATAAGTCGGATTTTAATACGATACGGTGCTGTAAGGGCACGGCGGCGCCCCGGCCGTCAATCCGACGCCGGAATGCGGAAGCGGTGAAAAACTTTAATTTTGCGGACTTGGCAAACCGCCGCGCACTAATACCCGGATCGAACCATTAATTAGTCCTAGCTAACTACAAGAAAGGGAATAGAGATATACCGACGATCCAAGTCCTCCGGTCTTCTCGTCATCGTCCCGATCTCCTGCGGAATGTCCCGTCTCCTCCTCGTCGCCGGAAGTGCACCACATCGCCTACTTCTTTTACGGGCTCCCACCTCAATGCCGAGGCAACTCGGGCACGAAGCCGGCTACTCGACGTGCCCAAGGTTCGCTGTAGAATGTGTAGTGAGCTATTGTCTCTATTGGGGTTGAAGGAGTTGCCATATGGTGGAGGAAAAGATACAAGCTTTTGGAGAGGAGCTAAAAAGACTTTTTCCAACCAAAATGAGTGTAATTCCCTCTTCTAAAAATTGGGACAGCCCCCACACACATGTAGCCGGCCATGGACATGGGAGGGGAGGGAATGGAGTGAGAGCTCAAAATGAAAGAGGATAGCCACAACCATAATGCAAGGGAGAGAGAAAAGCTCATGATATCAAGAAATGATTGCAAGTAAATAACCTCACTCCAACTACCAAATCATCAACAACCATGATGACATCCAAAGTCAAGCTATCATGAAAAAGGAAAGTCAAGTGATGGTGCTCATCATGAAAAACCATCATGATGAAACAAGATGCAAAGAACCCCTTCCACTAATGCTTATTTGCAACAATGCAAATAAGCCCTCCTCCACCAGTCTTCGGCCAATGAACGGAACAATGGAAATTAGCCGAAACGGAAAGCAAACTGGCAACTCCAGAAAACTGGTCCCGTAATAAATTACAGGAAAACCCCGATACTGTGCATACACACCCGCATTTATATTCCGACCGAAATACAAATGCAATGAGACAAAGTCTACACTGTACTATACTAGGATCCGGCTTAAACCAAAGCCGGCTAGTAAAATCTGTTCGATCCTGATCCGTGCAATACCGCACGTATCTGATCGAACCCTGCCATATAACCATACGGCCTATAGTACAAACTGTCCGATCCTGATCCGTGCAATACCGCACGTATCTGATCGGACCCTGCCATATCTCCATACGGCCTCTACAACCTTTCGCACGAAAGCTGAGTAACTGAAATGTGGGGGACTCTAAAGACTCATCAACACCTTGGTTGTGGATTTAACCACTAGCACGTTAGAGGTATAAGCCAATACATAACGGGCCACCAGGTATTGACCAAAAGGGACGTCTGTGAGCGAACTCAGCCTGACACCCTACTGAGCCTGTCAGTGACAATATCCGTACAGTCCGGTCCGTTCGTCTATGAGTATCGCATGGCGGGCCTAGGGGGTTGGTAAAAGTCAGACCCCCAAAAGCGGTACAAGTCGTGTCGGAGTGTAGCCCAGAACACCCTGAGATACTACTGGAATACCTACCAGTAAATCTCCTTGCCTCGGCCGAGGGCTTCGTGTAATGGCTCTCCTAGACACAGCGCGACCTCACCCCCAATACCGGGAGAGACGAACCCCTGAAGATACGCTCACTGCCTCCATGTGGCTCGGGACTGTACCCAACTAAAACCTGTTTGCACAACTCCTTTGAGCCGTGGTAGGGTAGTAATCAAAGTACAGTGGGAACTCACACGAGACAAATGACGATCCCCACGTCGATGAACTAACCTGCACACATGTCACCAGGGAACTGCCATCTGACGTCTGGTATATGACCAACTAGCATGTTCCCGGCGAGTCCTGTCCGGTGTACTCATAACCCAATGAGCACCTGTATACATCTTAGGTGATCCAACTGACACCAGTGGCTTGTGAGACCGGCCACCGCCCCTCGTCGGGGTCTCGACTGTATACACTAGTCTACTATGGAGAATCGATGCCCTGTCTCGAAACTCTCACGACTAGGGACCTTTTAAGGATATGCTTATAGACCCCCAGCTCCCACTTATATGATCGCCCTCATACTGCTGGTGGTCAAGCAAGAATCCTAGGGGCTCTATCAACGTGTAATAGCGACGTGTCAGGTCACTTAAAACAGTACATGATGATAAGGGTAAACCAGATAGCATACTATCATCTCGAGTAAAACTGTCCTACCGGGATAGGTCCTCCCTCAATCATTGCAATCACGTACCTGTGATCCAATAATTGACTCTGAGGGCACTATCTCCAACAATCTCCCACTTGCACTCAAGGCTAATTATTGCGATGTCGCATACTCACAGCCCGTGTGATACCGAACACCCAACTCCTCTACTAGTCAGTCTCACAAAGCTCGTTTGCGAAACTATTGCGTTCGAGGAATAGCCTCAATGAGTGGATCCGCTATTTTGTTTCTTTCTATGTCTCTCTATATCTCAAGTTCGCGGAGAAACCCATCTTCCGAAAAGAGTAATACCTGTCTTAGAATGTGTCTGGATGTCTGATGGGACATAGCTCATAAATGAACTCCAAATCCAAACTTCTTAGACTGTATCGTCAACTGAACTTAATCAGTGTCCTGCGCCATGCCTCCCTCAGTATTGCCTTGGATCACCTGTCCAAAATACCGCCCCTCGTCGGAGGGAAAATTATAGCTCTGACAACCTCCTTGTCGTCCATGTCACCTTGGAAGCCTGGAATGATAACTGTTTCCCGAATGAGGCTGTCGTTATCATATCCCTAGAACATCCACTTATGTTCTAAAACTGCTTCCGACTGTTTCTCCAGGATTGGATTAATGTCAACTTATTGCATCTAGTGCAAGAACAATGTCTGGTGTGGTACTTGACATCTCATGATTGACTCAATTGCCTGAGCAAGTGATCTGCCAATCATGCACATCCCTCTCCCCTTTAGTCTGTAAGACACCTTTAGAGAGGGTGACTCCATCACCTGCAGGTATACTACCGTGCCAGGAGTCGTCCATCCTAAATACTCTTAGAATGCTGTCAAGTACCCTGATTGGGAAACCACCCAAATCTAGATCTAATACCATAGATCCAGTAACCAGTATGTCTGATATAAAATCCATTTCCTTTGTGGAGAAACCACTGTGTGACGACCAAAGTATAACCGATCGTAGTATAGGAGTTTCTTTTCCTACTGTGTGTATGTCATCCAAATACCAGGATATCACACCCTACTACCTTATCAATAGATCCATCCCCTATTCTGATGAAGTCAAACCCATGACTGTCATGTCAGAAATAGATGATCTATCTCCGCTACTGGTGCTTCAGTCTGTAAATAGACATAAGCTACCTGTCCACCAATGCTTCCGCTGCTCCCACTGACTACGACAACCCTCTGGCAGAGTCATATACACGTACACTTCTAAAACTAGTTTAGAACGACGCTATACTCATCCTCCCGCTGGGTCTCGCAGCCTGGAACAACAGCAATGGTAATTGTGGGTAAACAAGAACTTCCCTGTCACCGTCCTTGAGGCTACCGTAGTACCTCTCGGGTGCCTGAAGTTACCCACCTTATCTGCGGAGTGGCCAATGGAATGTCAATCCAGATTGAATCTTTAGGTTCCTTGTCAAATCTTCAGTAATCGTTTGTGGTTCTGGAATCACTTCCAGTTCTACCATACTCCCACTACTGTTTTCTGAAAAAATCCATTTTTAATAAAACTGTGGCGAGTCTAGAACAATATTGCTATTGTTCATCCAGATGGTAGAAAGTCAACCCGCGTCATAGCCTGGGTCAACCCACAAACAGCCATTACAGAAACGTGCCTTGAGTTGTCCAGTGTCTGGTTTTAAGCATAAGCCGGACAACTCCCCGTACCTTAACATCGTTAAGATATGAACTGTTCTATATCCCATATAGGACCAGAGGCACTGATTTAATTGAACCAGATCCAAAACATGCAACTGTCTCCAGTGCATGTCAACTAAATGGAAGGAGGCCGATCAGCGTTACTCAACTTAGGAATACTTCCAATTATGAGTAACCTGAAAGAGAAGCAAGATCTCTTTATCATTACTATCAACTGAATACCACAAGTATCTACATCTTCGATCTCTTTGAAGAATCCCGATACTTGCTACACCTGGTTCTCTACTCTATTCAAATACCTGTAACTTCTCAAAACTCGGACCCTGTGTTTCCACGAAACACCAGTCTAAAAACTAGAGAAGTCATAAGTAAACCGAATATAGTACGAGGACCTACCCCTCTGTCCTGATGGACCCTGGACAATATACAATACTCTGTATAAGTCCCTTGAGTCTGATAACTCATTCACTGTGTGTCGCAGGTTGAAAACTGTACTTATGGTTAAGAAGAATTACACCGCTGTTTAATGCTCCTTACCTAACCATCCACTGATATAGGTAAATGTCGTAGACATAATTTCAGAAAGGTATATCTCACTCTATGAAAATAGACGTACAGATATATCAATTGAAATTGGTGCATAACTGCGGATATTCAAAACCAAATATTTGCCGACCGGCAAACAGCCCAGGTGATTTCCTCAAATATCACCGATTACAACGAATCCCGATATAATGAGGATGATCACCCAATTCCCAATAACTTACTCCCACTCATCATCTGTAAGACCATACAGATGTGAGAATCGTACCTGGTAAATACATACCCTGGAGTAAGGACTAATTGGGAAATCAGTTTTCCTTTAACAGTACACAGTGAAACTAAAACATCGAAATGTTTCGATGGGGTATCCTGGTATTCCTAGTAATGCCTCTTCCAGATTCACGACTGTAACCGTATAATTCTTTGCCACCTCTCCAAATCCCTTCATATGTCTTTAGTCTTTACCTTCTGCACACCCTTTTAGGCCAAATGGTTTTCTTCCTTCCCTACCGTTCGGCACCAGCCTATGGTTTGGAAGAAGACTATCCAATAAGCATAATGGGTGTACTGTCCCAATCCTAGGAACACTCACAATGAGAGAGGGTGAAGATAAAAGACAACCGAATAAACCTTATTCCTATTTCTCCTGAACCAGAATCCATCCCCGAACTGGAACCAGTTCCATTCGAGTTCGTATATAACCATACGATGGAGTATCCAAATAAACTGTGGATCTTCGTAGTGATACGGAGTGTCCTGGAGAAATACAAAGGTGATGTGGGAGTGGTAACGAAGTATTTGGTTTGGTCGTGAATGGCAGTCGCAATTTACTTTGCCCTCCTTCTAATCCCTTGCTTTGTCTGAACTTAATACCTTCTGCACACCATCGTTAGGCTAATTGGTTTTCTTCATTCCCTACCGGTCGGCACCAGCCTAAGGTTTGGAAGAAGACAATCCAATTTGCGTAATAGGTGTACTACCCCTAAACCAAGGAGTACTCGTAACCTGAGAGAGGGTAAAAGGAAAAGACAACTGAATAATCCAATCCGTTTTCTCCAGAACCGGAAACCATCCTCGAATATATTCTTTTGAGTTCGTATATAACTATACGATGGTTTTGTCCAATGGAAGTGGACGTTCGTAGTAATACGGGGTGTCCTGGAGAAAAGGGTAAAAGTAGGAGTGGCAATGAGGTATGCAACTCTGACAATCCAAAAGCCGGTGTTAAGAAGGTTCGGTTAACTTGGTCACTGAGTCATAGTCTTAGGGTCGGGTCAATGGTCGCTGCCAAAGAGAGAGAGAAAAGAAACACTCAGCGTGCACTCTAACCTAGATCAGAATGGTAACCAATTTATCTAATCTGGAAACCTCCCACTGTACCTCAAATTCTCCTCCAAACCTGAAAGAAGAATTAGTCGGGGTTACCCGAGGAGTAAACTAACTCATCAGTGGGAATCGGGATCCAACTATCATCGCATGATAACGTGACGGAATTCGCTCACGCTATCACACTCCAGAAGGTATGCGCATATCTGGCAAGTTTCAGTTCTTTTGAAACTCCCGATGTGATTTTTTAACCCATGCTCTTATGACCTTGACTTTGGCCAACATATCATAAGTCACATGTCAAGTTCAACCCGTCATTCTCCAGGTTAATTTGAGTCCACCCGTACATACCCTTGACTTTGGCCAAAATGGCAGTACGGCTGTCCCAAACCAACGCATCTATCTATGCTGCATATGAATACCCAATAGCTACCAAACACTGTGCCTTGACTTTGGCCAACATACACAGCTTGAATACTATTGACTATCCATATGAAACGACGGAGGGCTACGAATGGTTTCTGGCGAAAACCTTTAACGTAATGAACTTGATATCGTTGAAGGAACTGATAGCTTTTTGAAAATATAGTGACGAAAACCGTTGCTAAAGAGGTCACTCCCGGTGAAGGGATCTCGGCTCTTTCCCCGTAGAATGGGGTGCAGGATATTCCAAATGAATACCGCGGTGCAAAGCAAAAGCAATCGGCTATAGTGAAGTCATTGCCCTGACGCAAACTTTTGTCCAAGGGGTCACTCCCGGTGAAGGGATCTCGGCCCTTGCCTCGTCGACTGAGGAGCAGGATATTCTAAATGAATACCACGATGCAAAACAAATGTAAACGTCCTTGCAATAACAGCTTTTGAAAAGTGTTCCAACAACATCAGATTAGGTTTGTTTTTAAACTTGCATTGATCCGAATCAATGCAGTCCCATCAATTGATCACACCAAAAAGAACGAAAATATACTGATGTACGCATATGCCATCCGCATTCGCCACTGGGTCCCGTCATTACCCGTTAGGTTAGCTTACTAACGACAGAGCGGGGACTGGACTAGCGCGGATGCAAAACATATACAACATCTACTAATATATATACCAATATATTATATTCGCTCAAGGCGTGAATAAAATGCAACATCACAGAAATGTACAGCATCACAGAAACAATACAGATATCTGGGATCCCCGGGTTTCACAGAGCCGCTGAAACCCGACGTTCCCCTGGTCGTGTGGATAGCCTGTGCAATGAAATCCTAGACCCCTACGGGCGCGGCAAGTTACCCGCCAAAACCTGAAGCGAGGCAGCCCCCTTCAGCTCCGTGAATGGACCACCCAGCACTTCACGGAATCCGGTAACTTGGGCACCCCTCCTGGGTCAACCTGTACCCCCTACGAGTGCAGCGAATAGCCCGCCAATCCTAGAGCGAAGCCCCCTCCGTCTCAATGCCATGAGATGCGGGCTTGTTGCCCTCTAGAACCCGGCTATCCGTGCACCCCTCCGCGGGGCAATCCTAGTACAGAAAGTAAAAAATACAAACAACGGGTACATCGACCGCAACCAGGTCGTGCCCCAAAATAATAATACAAACAGGCAGTGACGGAAGTCCACATGTCGGATGCTCGCCCCGCAATATCAAATGTACATAATACAACAAAACTGTACTAGCATTGCATCCAGGCTATCCCCCACGACCGATCCGCAACATCACAGCAAAAACAGAACATCAACGTGAAAGTCACGTTCGCAAGTCTGTCTAACCGGGCTATAGCAGTTAGACCGGATTTACCGATCAAGTGACATTCACGGTCGCAGATATAATGTAAATACTGTGAAAAATGTTTTTAAAATATCCGATC
This sequence comes from Agapanthus africanus, assembly GCA_030015575.1. Taxonomy (NCBI): domain Eukaryota; kingdom Viridiplantae; phylum Streptophyta; class Magnoliopsida; order Asparagales; family Amaryllidaceae; genus Agapanthus; species Agapanthus africanus. Next base: position 310,506,983 of record CM057345.1, on the reverse strand, counting down.
GATCAAAAATTAACAAGTGGGCCCCCAATCAAAACTGTAGCACTCACAGAAAACCTGGGCCCAATTTTAATATTCCAAAACCCATATTTTATGCCCAGAAGGCCTCTGTAAAAAATTGGTGAAGTGATCTCCACAGTGTGCGGCGGAAGGGCGGCGGGAAGGGGGTTTTCGCGGCGGTTCCGCGCTCCCACTGTGGAGTTACTTCGTCGAATTTTTACAGAGCTCTTAGATTTTCCAGTACATCAATATTTTACAACCTGAAAAATTTTTCGACACCAAAAATTTCCAACAGAAAACTGATGCTAACAAAAATGTAGTTTTGGAACATTTGATCGATCGAAACAGAAAAACACACTACACCAAGCTAGACTAAGTTAATGGCGAGGCTCTGATACCACTGTAAATGCACGGCGGCGCCCCGGCCGTCAATCCGACGCCGGAATGCGGAAGCGGTGAAAAACTTTAATTTTGCGGACTTGGCAAACCGCCGCGCACTAATACCCGGATCGAACCATTAATTAGTCCTAGCTAACTACAAGAAAGGGAATAGAGATATACCGACGATCCAAGTCCTCCGGTCTTCTCGTCATCGTCCCGATCTCCTGCGGAATGTCCCGTCTCCTCCTCGTCGCCGGAAGTGCACCACATCGCCTACTTCTTTTATGGGCTCCCACCTCAATGCCGAGGCAACTCGGGCACGAAGCCGGCTACTCGACATGCCCAAGGTTCGCTGTAGAATGTGTAGTGAGCTATTGTCTCTATTGGGGTTGAAGGAGTTGCCATATGGTGGAGGAAAAGATACAAGCTTTTGGAGAGGAGCTAAAAAGACTTTTTCCAACCAAAATGAGTGTAATTCCCTCTTCTAAAAATTGGGACAGCCCCCACACACATGTGGCCGGCCATGGACATGGGAGGGGAGGGAATGGAGTGAGAGCTCAAAATGAAAGAGGATAGCCACAACCATAATGCAAGGGAGAGAGAAAAGCTCATGATATCAAGAAATGATTGCAAGTAAATAACCTCACTCCAACTACCAAATCATCAACAACCATGATGACATCCAAAGTCAAGCTATCATGAAAAAGGAAAGTCAAGTGATGGTGCTCATCATGAAAAACCATCATGATGAAACAAGATGCAAAGAACCCCTTCCACTAATGCTTATTTGCAACAATGCAAATAAGCCCTCCTCCACCAGTCTTCGGCCAATGAACGGAACAATGGAAATTGGCCGAAACGGAAAGCAAACTGGCAACTCCAGAAAACTGGTCCCGTAATAAATTACAGGAAAACCCCGATACTGTGCATACACACCCGCATTTATATTCCGACCGAAATACAAATGCAATGAGACAAAGTCTACACTGTACTATACTAGGATCCGGCTTAAACCAAAGCCGGCTAGTAAAATCTGTTCGATCCTGATCCATGCAATACCGCACGTATCTGATCGAACCCTGCCATATAACCATACGGCCTATAGTACAAACTGTCCGATCCTGATCCGTGCAATACCGCACGTATCTGATCGGACCCTGCCATATCTCCATACGGCCTCTACAACCTTTCGCCCGAAAGCTGAGTAACTGAAATGTGGGGGACTCTAAAGACTCATCAACACCTTGGTTGTGGATTTAACCACTAGCACGTTAGAGGTATAAGCCAATACATAACGGGCCATCAGGTATTGACCAAAAGGGACGTCTGTGAGCGAACTCAGCCTGACACCCTACTGAGCCTGTCAGTGACAATATCCGTACAGTCCGGTCCGTTCGTCTATGAGTATCGCATGGCGGGCCTAGGGGGTTGGTAAAAGTCAGACCCCCAAAAGCGGTACAAGTCGTGTCGGAGTGTAGCCCAGAACACCCTGAGATACTACTGGAATACCTACCAGTAAATCTCCTTGCCTCGGCCGAGGGCTTCGTGTAATGGCTCTCCTAGACACAGCGCGACCTCACCCCCAATACCGGGAGAGACGAACCCCTGAAGATACGCTCACTGCCTCCATGTGGCTCGGGACTGTACCCAACTAAAACCTGTTTGCACGACTCCTTTGAGCCGTGGTAGGGTAGTAATCAAAGTACAGTGGGAACTCACACGAGACAAATGACGATCCCCACGTCGATGAACTAACCTGCACACATGTCACCAGGGAACTGCCATCTGACGTCTGGTATATGACCAACTAGCATGTTCCCGGCGAGTCCTGTCCGGTGTACTCATAACCCAATGAGCACCTGTATACATCTTAGGTGATCCAACTGACACCAGTGGCTTATGAGACCGGCCACCGCCCCTCGTCGGGGTCTCGACTGTATACACTAGTCTACTATGGAGAATCGATGCCCTGTCTCGAAACTCTCACGACTAGGGACCTTTTAAGGATATGCTTATAGACCCCCAGCTCCCACTTATATGATCGCCCTCATACTGCTGGTGGTCAAGCAAGAATCCTAGGGGCTCTATCAACGTGTAATAGCGACGTGTCAGGTCACTTAAAACAGTACACGATGATAAGGGTAAACCAGATAGCATACTATCATCTCGAGTAAAACTGTCCTACCGGGATAGGTCCTCCCTCAATCATTGCAATCACGTACCTGTGATCCAATAATTGACTCTGAGGGCACTATCTCCAACAGGTGCGTTATGATATGTAGGTACCCTATGTGGACTTCGAGACGACAAGCAAGCGCGTGGCGACGTCGGCACCGGCTAGCGAGGACCAGGTGAGTAGATTTATATCTATGGGGAGAAGTCGGGTGGATGGCGTATAGCACCCCCGCAGTCCGTAGTGTAGCCTATATATATATGTTTATATAGGTGTTTTATGATACGAGAATATTTATTCATGTTATGATTAGGTGTTCATGGATTAGCTTTGGGTTAGTTGCGAAACCCTAGAGTAGTTGTTATACCCACATACGCACACAGACTTGCATACATTACTTTCTTGTGCGCCGATTGGGATGTGTATATATGTATATATGCGTGGGTATGGGACTATGCATATGTACATTCATATACACATGCATGGATAATGAGGATAGTACTTGGGATTTAAGATGAGTCGATGAGATTTGATTTGAGGCCGTGAGATCGGTGATATAGCAGGGTTCGAATTTGAGATACGGCATGACATTGTAGCGGGTCCTTGATGTAGTGTTTCACACACGTGCATGCATACTTAGGCGGTATCGGTATCGTACTAGGCGTAGATCAGTACCCCGATCATGATATTTGATAAAGAGGATACCAGGTGAATAGTATGATGAATGTGATATTGACCCGTACCCAGATTTGGGATGCCGTACGACGGATTTACGTACGAGCTATATTGATGATTGATCCGCACTCTTGACTTGGGATGCCTGCTTATAGATATGGTATCGGATATGATATTATTGAGGCGGGATCACCGACTGTATATATACAGGTATGTATATGTATCGACTCAGATGATAGGCGGTTTCCTTACCTGTAGTTCAACTTGTTAGTTCAGCCGTATAGTTTAGTGTAGTTGTTAGATTAGATTAGACTTCTACCTATTTCAAAACTAGCGGATCGTGGATATTTTAAAAGATAGGTCAAGGGATCTACGGATATTTCAAAAGACGTATCCTTTCTTAAAAACCACCGTAGCCCCTATTTTCAAAACCCCGCGATTCGTGTTATTTCAAATGGCACCATTGTTTAATATTTAGCTCCCGCTCATTTTGGTTGCTCGCTCCGCATCGCATATTTATATTATAATTTCTTATTGCATTGTTGATATCATACTGTTAGGACACCAGCACCATTACCGATGATGCGTATGTACCACGTACACTTGCTTGCCGGCTCACACACATCTTCATCGGTAATTGCCATGTCACGCACACCTTAGAAAATATTATTTCCTAATGTAGCTTGTTAACTAGTAGTTTTGACATGATGATTAGTTGCTTACATTATATGCTAGTTTAAACATTGTAGTTGTTACTTGTCACTTCGTGCATACTGTTATTCATTATATGCCGTATTCATGGATGCTCATGCTTATATTCATGGTTTTACATGCTTTTGATGATTCGGATTTCTATGAGATTTTCTGGATTTGGGGGAAAACCGCAAAACTTGTATAAGCTTCTTCCCTCTCTTTTAAATAAAAAGTGCGGTTTTCCCATGATGTATGAGTCGCCCACTATGAGTTTGCTGATGGATTTCGAGACCCGATTCGAGGAGACGGATGAACCGTTTCGGGTACATGGTGGACCCGGTAAGGTCCCCCGGGGCAAGAAGCGCGTGATGATGACGATGTGAGCCTGGCAGGGGAGCACTACCTACCGGTGATTTTACCCGACGTGTCGGATATCCGGAGGATACCGTCGTGGTCTTGAGATGGATGGTAGGGGCCGGTCTGGACTGATGGCGCCCTAGATAGTGAGACTGACTTACAGAGATTTTGAGATATTGAGGTACAGAGATTGCGACACAGAGATATCGAGAGATTTGGATACTTTTTTTGTGTCGATGCTAGGCACTGTTTATGCTGATTTCATTTATGATACCTCATTTTTAAAAAAGATACAGAAATCTCACTAATTTATGACAGCGGTTTTCATCAGTACATGCATTCTGTTTCATGCATTCATACATCATCCATATGATATATTGCTACCTGAGGCACTGACACGGGCACCTGGGATTACACTCGGGTTAGATATTTACCCTAACCATTGTTATAGGCTGCATGTTTTATATTTGAGGGTATATTATGATCATTGACCTAGGTTTGCGTTGTTCATGCGGTTTCTGTTCGTAGATGTTTTTCTATTCACGAGTTGGCAACTCACCCCCGTTGTGCCCCAGTTTCTTGCAGGTTTCGCCGTACAGGTTTCTTTACGGCTTTGCGGGTACAGTTTCGTTTGGGTGACTTGGTAGTAGGTGGGTTTATTTGTATCGTACCCATCATTATAACTTGTATATTATTACTCTGTTGTATCTAGAAGTTCCATCAACCAAACATGTATTTATTTTTGAGATAGAGACCAGTGATGTTATCCTTCGACCTTAGAGTCGCGCGTTTTATTTCTGTGGTTTTCTTGTGGTTTTGAGTTTCCTTTTGAATTTTGATCCTCGCCGTTGGCGTTGTATATTATATTGCTTGTGTGGTTGTGACCGTCGATTGACGAAGAGCTAGCTCCCGCTTGGGGATGCATTTTTATTGATTTCGTATACTATTCATGTTGTATCCCGTTTGGGAGCCAGTATTTACAAAGGAGACTCTGCCGAAATTTTCGGGAAATATTTGATGTTTTTTTAAACCGCATAATTCGGCTTATGCTATTAAAACTACTTGTTTTAAATTGGTTTTCCTTCACTCTACTACTTTTCTTGGTTTGGATTTCTAGGTTTTCGGCTTACTTAGATTACGTACGCCTCGAGACGTTCGTATTTTAAGTGCCGGTCATATTCCGTACTTTCGGGACGTGGCAAGTTGGTATCAAAGCGTTAGGTTTTACCTTCGGATTGTAGGATGACCTTTGGTTGATGGAATAGGTGACTAAAGTAGAGTGACGTACCGTTGGTATGTTCCGCGGCATATTTACGATACGCTACTCCACTTAAGAAGCCTTAGGATGTACATTTCTTTGCTCAGTATTATATTCATTCCGATCTAGCCTCATCAGTACCAGTTATGGTTTTGCTGCTACGATTACGGGCAAGGAGAGCTACAGCTAGAGTTGTGGTCAGCACGAGCTCATCACGAACGAGGACTGACCAGAGAGAAATTCCGGCGACACACGATTGCGGAGATGTGTCTTTTTACTGTGTTTCCGCGTCACGAGCGTTTGGCGGATCGCCTTTATGAGATTACTCGGACGTGCAGATCAGCACCAGCGGATTGAGCCAATGATAGAGGCCAGCCAGATTTTGATGACCGTTGGTGTATTGCTTACTCATGATGATTGAGGCACTGTTCAGCGTGCAGACTAGTGAGCCAGTTGTTGCTGCGAGCGACGAGATATCGTCCCATATGTTGGAGCTATTGCAGTACAGGTTGTACTAAGAGATGATAGAAGGTCGCTAGTCACCCGAGGATGAATGACTAGGACATGTGGTTCGTTCGCCTACCCAATGAGAGGTCATCAGATAGTTTGATTCCAGCTAGAGACGACTTCACGCGGAGACGTTGGGAGTCGACAAAGACGATTGAATGTCAGAAACCTATTATTCCAAGTTTAAAGTATTCGGAAGGGTATGCAGGCAATTCTATGGACCCTCTAGAAGAATGAAACCCTAACTCGACTTAATGACCGTGTGAAAGCCTTTGAACCCTCGGGTTTGCGGCAGTTCTACGGCGCCATTAGTGAGGCTTGGGTTTACCCTTCTACGGCTGGACCACCGATGCTGTGGTATGTACTCGATACTATTAAACTGTGCCCAATATGTTGAGCTCTTGGGGGATTATGAGGTTTTGACGACTCGATCGGATGGCTCGACTTAATTCGGATGCTAGGTGGTGAGATGCATTTCTTGGGAGATTCCCGATACGAAGATAGCCGTTGGAGCTCAGTCCATGCAGCCGCGACGAGACGAGTCCAAAGCTGACGACATTAGAGAAAAGTGAAGTAAGAGGTTCTTAACGGATCTAGATGAGAAGACGTTCCACTCCGCTGACATCAGAGATGCGATGCGCATGCCGAGGCATGGTACTTGGATTTACCTTCCAGAAGGAGTCGCGATGAGTATGCAGTCGTTCCAGAGCAAGATGCAGATATAGGAAAGGATGATGACTTCCGGACAGTTGGCAGAGACGAGACATGGAAGAGACCGTGAGCAGGTTTCCTTCCAGGACACTGCTTCAAGGATACTTGCACCCAGGATCAGATGTGTCACGTACATTCAGAGAGCCAGAGGCCGACGCCAGTGATATGCTGTCTTACGAGTCGTCGCGATGATTGACCGAGAGATGACCAGAGAAGTGCCAGAACGGGATCAACCCCGTTAGCACATCTGACAGGGCCGATGAGCCGATGGACCGAGAGATTGGTAATTCACAGTGAAGACCTTGACCCAGGAGTGGTCATTGTTACGCACACCAGCAGGCCAGAGTTCATGATCATCGACGAGACGTCCCGCTAGTGACCGCGATAGTTGGCCCGAGATTCTTAGAGGATGCGCTTCAGCGGTACTATTCCGCTATTATTGATTTCGATATTTTGGGTGATTTATTCGCATGATTTGATTTTGATGATTGAGGATTTACGTTCTTTGCACAGTGTTGTACTTGATACCGTTTTCGTGCTTTGGTTTCATATGTTTGTGATTTTACGGTTTTAGACATTTGAGTTGATTTTGTGCGTATATACGCACACGATTTGGTTTTTGCACTCGGTATAGTTCATATATGCTTGCGGTGTAGTGTTACGTATGCTGTGCATTTAGAAGTCCTGGACTTCGATTTCGATGGTGATGTTCGATATTTGTTTTGTGCACCTTGTGCACATGATTGTATTTTGCGTATATTCGGCACTTGATATTGGATTTCATAATTTCGTGCACAATGGATGCACCTGATGTCACGACCCGCAGGGTACGGAACGTGACTGGCACTTAAGTTACGAAACGTCTCAAGACGTCCGTAAAATAAGTAAGCCAAAGACCAGAAACCAAAACCAAATAAGAAAAAGAATGAAGGAAAACCAATCCATTGAAAGCGAGTTTATCAAATAAGTCATATAAAACCCTTTTTAAAAACAATATCAATTTTTCCGAAAATTTCGGCATAGTCTCCTTTGTAAATACTGGCCCCCAAAATGGGTACAACAAAAATATATATGAATCCAACAAATAAGGCATCCCCAAGCGGGAGCTAGCTCTTCGCCACAAGGCGATAATAAATCCCACGCAATATAAAGCAACAACATGCGAAATAATCATAATGAAGCATAAGAAAAACAGCATGTCGACTCAAGTGAGCTCGACCCCAAAATACAGCATAAAAGTCCACAACCTCACAGTCTCATCTCTAGGTCAATAAACAACAATACTGATAGAAACAGTAGATGGAGTACACTAGATACAAAGAATATACAAGGTGGTGCAAAAATAATAATATAACCCACCTAAGAGCAAAACCTCGAGTCCAGGCAAAAGAAACAAGAGCGCCCGCCGCTACTGTACTGACGGAGCGGACCTGCAAAAGGCTATGGCACAACGGGGGTGAGTTGCCAACTCGTGAGTAATAAATAACATCTACACAGGCTATCGTATGCACGCACACAAGCATCTTAGCATCTAAATACAGGTAAGGCAGGACATAATGGCAAGTATGTACTCAATATGAATATACTAGCAGGTATGAATGCAATGCGAATCAACTCGTGATCTGAATGTGTAAGTATAAGAAATAATGTTTTTCCCTTTAAGAATCTCTTTTGAAATACCAGCACAATACCAATAGAATCAACAAGAACCTGTGTCCAGCAAGGACACCTCAAAACTATCACAAATCTCATATATCCATGTCATAGTATCTCTGGCCTCAGCCATCCGGCTGACCCAGCTCAATATCAAAATCTCATCATCTCGCGGCCACGGTCGGTATCCTCTGGATATCCGTCGTGCCAAACAGTCACCGGTAGGTAATCCGTCCCCTGCCAGGCTCAACGTCAACACCACATTCATCTTGCCCCGGGGTACCATACCGGGCCCACTATGTACCCGTGACGGTTCCTCCACTCCTCGACACGGATCTCGAAAACCACAGCAAACTCATGGTGGATGACACTTTACATCAATAGAAAACCGCAATTACATATTTTAAAAACATAATAAGTTTAGAAATTTTGCGGCTTTCCCCCGAAATCCAGAAATATCATAAAATCTCAAGAAACCCTCATAAGTGCATATATCAATGGTGATGAATGCATATGGTATCAATAATTAAGCTACGATGTATGATTAATAGAATAGGCATGAACAAATAATATGATGAGGTACATGCACATGAATAGCAATCCTACGATTTCATTTTTAAGGAATTAAAGGCAATAGCACAGGTTTAAGCATCGATTAGTAAAAGGTTTCAAATTATAGGTTATCTAGTGTGGTGGCATGGCAATTACTAGGGCGTGTGTGTAAGCATGAATAGTGCTCGTGCTGGATATAAAAACCCTGGCAATGGTGCAGGTGTCCTATGAAACGGGTTCGCATATGTATGTCAATATAAGGCATGGATGCAGCAAATAATCATATAAGTATTACACCCCTAATTACTAACATCACTAAGAATCTTTTAAGTTACTAAAACTATCGGGCGGCTTGCGCCATCCAACGATAGTCCCCCGTAGATGTTACATCTACTCACCGGAATCCCTAGCTAGTCACGTCCAATCACCGCTTTCCCCTTTCGTGCCGCGTCTGACGTCTCCGCGACCGAACCTGGAATTTACATCAATACCAAACATAAGGTTACATATCAAGAACGACGCAAAACCCAAACGAAAATACTAACGTTCACAAGCTAGGTACAACGTGCACAAGGTGCGCGGAACACACGCGAAAATCGCAAAAACTGCAAAAATCGCCGATTTGGTCGCCCGGCAAAACTAAAACCCGATTACTCAAAAAACCGCACTCACACATCCTAAAAGTCATAGGATATGCCAACAATATAATCTAGATATCGCAATTAATTCATCACAATATTTTAGTAAAAACTAGTAAGCACTAATTTGCAATTTGGCACAAACATCGAAAATTAGCGACAAAGTTAACACAATCCAACACAACAATCCAAACTAACCCAATAGCTAGCCATTACACTAATTTTAAACCATTAACTATGCATCAAATCATAATTCCAACACAAACCCTTTTCTTGATTTTTGGCAATTAGCAACAACAATGAAAAATTCACACAAGTTAACTTAGATTAGCATAACATCAAGCCACTTAAGCAAAGTAACCATTTAGGTTGGTTAAGTAAACAACTAGATTAATTAAAAGATTTAATTAAATAAAACATGGTTTCAAGAAACCCTAGTTAACTCAACCATTAACTATAAACAAAACTAGAATGAAAATAGCACTAAATTAACACTAAAACAACTAAATTAAAGAATTCTAACCATATTAACTTAAAAGAGTAGAAATTATACCTCAAAAGATCAATCCCTATGTTGCTAAAACCTCCCAAGATGCCATATTTCTCCAAGATTTGAACCAATTTGGGTTTGAGAAGAGAGGGAATAAGGTTTTGTGTTGAAAAAGTGAAGGATTTGTTGATTTTTTTTTGAATTTTGATGCAATCTTTTTGAAGAAAAAGAGAGAAAAGAGAAGGAAAATAATGGAATGGTGGGGGGGGCTGCTCTCGGCCAGTAGATGGGAGAGGGGATGGTGTGGGGTGTGTGGAAAAAATCACCAAGTCAAACCCCCTCAAAGTCAATACACCATACTTCCAAATACTATATTTTAATCAATTCTCAAAACAATTCATTTCATCACATGAATAAAGTCAAAGTGAGGCAAGCAATTTTCTGGACCTGATCATGGTGGGGCCGGCCTAGGGCTGAGGGAAGAGAGAGAGGGGTTTACAAAAGAAATTTTATGCAAAAAGACCCCCTAAAAGTCCAAAATTGCAAGTTTTAGCTTAAAATTCAATAAATTTCGTTTTCTATAATAAAAATTAGTTAAAAATCAAAATAAAATACTAAAAATTTATGTTACAACTACATTTTAATTAACATGATTTTAAAGCTTAAATTTAGCCCATTTAAATTTGTATTTATCGCTAATTTAACGTATTTTCTTACCGGCTTAAAATAATATTAAAAAATTGAAAAATTAGGGAAAAATTTTAAACGACCAGAATTTCATAATTAACTCATTTGCTACTAAAAAGTAGCAATTACCTATCAATTTTAGGTATAATTAGTCCTAAACTGCAAAATAACAAAAAGGACGGTTTTCGGAAAAATACCGAATTTTCACCGATTTTCAGGAAAACACCAAAACGACTTTTCAAGGCGTTACAATCTTCCCCCCTTAAAGAAATTCGGTCCCCGAATTTAAAAATATAACTACGCGTACCTTCAAAGAGATGGGGATATTTCTTTCTCATCTCGCCCTCGGTCTCCCAGGTAACCTCCTCGCTGCTCGGGCTACGCCAAAGGACCTTGACGGTTGGTATAATCTTTGATCTCAACTTCTTCACCTGCCGATCCAGGATGGCCACCGGCTGCTCTGCAAAAGAAAGGTCGCGCTCTAGCTGGACTGTCGGGTGCTGAATCGCATGCGAAGGGTCGTGAAGGTACTTGCGGAGCATTGAAACATGGAAGACGGGGTGAACATCGGGAAAGATGGGTGGAAGGGCCAAACGATATGCAACAGCGCCAACACGCTCGAGGATCTCGAAGGGACCTACGAATCTAGGGCTAAGCTTCCCCTTTCGCCCAAAACGCATCACGCCCTTCATCGGAGAGACCCTCAGAAAAACATGGTCGCCAACTGCGAACTCTAACCTGCGACGGCGCCTGTCTGCATACGATTTCTGTCTGCTCTGAGCCGCACTCATCCGGTCTCGGATCAACTGTATCTTCGCTGTCGTCTCCTCAACAAGCTGCAGCCCCAAAATACTTCTCTCGCTGAGCTCTGTCCAACAGACGGGCGATCTGCATCTCCTCCCATACAATGCCTCGAAAGGTGCCATCTGAATAGTATCCTGGAAGCTGTTGTTGTAGGAGAACTCCACTAGAGGTAAATTACGATCCCAGCTACCGCCGAAGTCTAAAACGCACGCTCTGAGCATGTCCTCGAGAGTCTGAATGGTCCGCTCTGACTGTCCGTCGGTCTATGGATGAAACGCTGTGCTGAAGCTCAAACGAGTGCCCAAAGCCTCCTGAAGTCTCTGCCAAAGTCGGCTGGTGAACTGGGTGCCTCGATCTGACACGATACAAGTCGGTACGCCATGCAACCGCACGATCTCGTCGATGTAAAGCTGGGCATACTGAGCGAAGCTGAAAGTCGTCTTCACTGGCAGGAAGTGAGCCGCTTTCGTCAATCTATCCACGATCACCCAGATGGAGTCGTACCCTCGACTGGTCCTGGGTAGACCCACAACGAAGTCCATCGAAATCTGCTCCTATTTCCACTCTGGAATGGGTAACGGCTGTAGCTCTCCTGCGGGCCTCTGGTGCTCGGCCTTGACTTGCTGATAAGTCAGGCATCTCGAAACGAACTCCGCAATGTCCCTCTTCATCCCGTCCCACCAGTAGGTCTCTCTCATATCATGGTACATCTTGGTGGAACCGGGGTGGACACTATACACTGATCGGTGTGCCTCCTCAAGAATGTCGCGCCGTAATCCATCAGTATCTGGTACGCATAGTCTAGATCCATAGCGTAAAATCCCCTGATCGTCAATCACGAACTCGGAAAATCTGCCCTGTCCCATCTGTACCATGATCTCTGAGCAACGGTCGTCACTGCGCTGTGCCTCATATATACGGTCAAGAAATTGTAGGCGTGCACGAACATGCACGAGCTGTCCCCCTGTCTGAGTGAACTCGAACTCAACTCGGCTGTTGCATAACATCTGCCAATCTGCTGACGACTGCCTCTGCACTGCGTGCAAATAGGATAGACTACCCCCGGGCCTCCTACTCAACGCATCCGCCACTACATTCGCCTTGCCTGGGTGATATAAGATCTCGCAGTCGTAGTCTTTCACCAACTCCATCCAACGACGCTGTCTGAGATTCAGGTCTCGCTGCTGAAATATGTACTTTAAGCTCTTGTGATCGGTGAATATCTGACATGACTCGCCGTATAGGTAATGTCGCCAAATCTTCAGTGCAAAGACCACTGCAGCCATCTCCAAATCGTGAGTGGGGTAGTTCTGTTCATGCTTCTTCAACTGCCGAGAAGCATAAGCGATCACCCGGCCATGCTGCATCAATACGCATCTTAACCCTACTCGCGAAGCATCACAGTAGACCACAAATCCTCCCGATCCCGAAGGCAAAGATAATACCGGCGCCGTAGTCAAACGAGTCCGTAGCTGCTGAAAACTGCGCTCGCACTCCTCTGTCCAAACGAAAGGAACTCCCTTCCGGGTCAAACCGGTCAAAGGTGCAGCTATACGGGAGAAATCCTGAACAAAAAGCCTGTAGTAGCCCGCCAGGCCTAGAAAACTACGGATCTCAGTAACCGATGTAGGTCGGGGCCACTGCTGAACAGCCTCAATCTTCTTCGGGTCCACACATATGCCGTCTCTCATAACCACGTGACCCAAGAATCCGATGCTGTCCAGCCAGAATGCACACTTGGAGAACTTTGCGAACAGCTGGTGCTCCCTCAGAGTCTGTAACGTAATCTGCAAGTGCTGCTCGTGCTCCTCTCTGCTCCGGGAGTACACCAAGATATCGTCGATAAACACGATGATGAACAAGTCAAGATACGGCCTGAATGTACGGTTCATCAAATCCATGAATGCTGCTGGGGCGTTGGTGAGTCCGAACGACATCACCAAAAACTCGTAGTGGCCGTAGCGCGTGCGGAAAGCTGTCCTCGGTATATCCTCCTATCGAACTCGCAGCTGATGGTATCCTGATCGCAAGTCGATCCTTGAAAAATACCCCGCACCGTGAAGCTGGTCGAACAAATCATCAATGCGTGGCAACGGATATCTGTTCCGAACGGTAACTTTGTTCAGCTGGCGGTAGTCGATACATAAGCGCAAACTTCCATCCTTCTTCTTGACAAACAGGACCGGAGCACCCTACGGAGAAACACTAGGTCGAATAAGCCCCTTATCTAACAATTCCTGCAACTGATCCTTCAGCTCTCGAAGCTCTGCCGGGGCCATCCGATAAGGCGGTATAGAAATTGGCCCCGAGCCGGGAATCAAATCAATGCAGAACTCAACATCACGCTCAGGTGGTAGCCCAGGTAGCTCATCAGGGAAAACATCAGGGAACTCACAAACAACCGGGACCCGGTCCAACGGAACCTCTGCAGCTCGAGTATCACAAATATACGCTAAGAATCCCTGACATCCCTTCCGCAAGAGCTGACCAGCGCGAAGAGACGAAATCAAGCTGGGAAGGGTGACGCTGCGGTCTCCCTGAATAACAAGGACTGGCTCTCCCGGAAAGCTAAATATGACTGCCTTCTCACGGCAGTCCACCGAAGCATAACAAGTGGCTAGCCAATCCATGCCCAGAAGCACATCAAAGTCCAACATATCGAGGAGAATCAAATCAACTGATGAATCCCTCTCCCCGATACGAACGGAACAGAAACGAAATACAAAACGAGCGACAAACGACTCGCCTACCGGAATAACAACAACAAGCGGATGATCTAACGACGACGACTCACGGCCCAACATCGGTGCAAAGTGTGTAGAGACGTACGAATGTGTGGAACCTGGGTCAAATAACACCCGTGCGTCAAAAGAACAAACTGGCAAGGTACCTGTCACAACGGCATTGGATGCCTGCGCATCCTGCGGTGTCAAAGCAAATACTCGGGCCTGTCCTCCACCGATAGCGGGCTGACCTCGACCTCGGCCTCTACCTCCTCGTCCTCTCTGAATAGGACCGCCGCGTCCACGGCCTCTGGGTGCACCTAACTGGCGTGGAGCATCGCCTGTGGTAGGAAGTAGGGCTCTCTGAGGAGGGGGTGGTGATGGTGGTAGGGTCACATGCGGAACTGTCGCTACTCCCTGTCGTCTCACCGGACAGTCTCTGACAAGATGGTGCGGACTCCCGCACCCAAAACACCCTGGCGACGGCTGCTGTCCCTGGGGATATGAACCATATAACTGTCCCCGACTAAATCCACTGCCAGGCTTATCTCTCGGAAAAAATCTGGCGCGCTGCCTCTGAGACGGTACATCGGTGCGAATCCTCTTCGGCCCAGAAACGGCCGAAGTCTGTGATATGGGTGCCTCCATCCGTAATGCCGTATCCATAGCAGCTGAATAAGTGTCGTAGTGCTGGGCGCCAATGGCAAGATATAGCTGGGCATCAAGTCCCTGTACGAACCTCTTCACCATCTTCTCTTCGGTATCCACCAAATACGGAGCATATCGGGATAACTGTGTAAACTGGATGTCATACTCAGACACCGTCATCCCAGGTCTCTTGACTAAGGCCTCGAAGCTACGAGCTCTAGCGTCACGAACGCTCTCTGGGAGGAAACGAGCTAGAAAGACCGCTGTAAACTCAGCCCAAGTCATAGGCGGTAGACCTGCAGCTCCACCTCTCAAGACTGACTCCCACCATGTCTGCGTGAGACCCTCTAGTCGGAAACTCGCAAGCTCTACCCATCGATCATCCGAACATCTCAGCGAACGGCAGATCCTGGCTAAACTGTCAAGGAACATCTGTGGGTCCTCCGCTGCCTCGGTGCCGGTGAATACTGGAGGTCTCAGCCTCATGAAATCCTGTAGTGAAACCGGGATGGTCACGGTGGTAGTAGTAGGAGCAGGTATCATGGTCGTCTGTGATGTAGTAGGTGCGTCATCCGGCCTCAGTGTACGACTGGCTGCAACTAGGGATCCTACCATCTGACGTAGCTCCTGCATGCCCCCCATCATCTGTCGCAACTCCTCCATACCAGTCTCGAGCCTATCCATACGGCCTGGGGAAGGTGGATCGGTCTGTCCCTGCGGCGTAGGCATACCACCCTGCTCAGTCCTAGTCTCGGACGAGCCAGCTCGAATCTCGTCTCGAGCGGCAGCCCTCTGTGCCCTCGTAGCCTTCGGCGGCATAGTGGCTGTTACAGGAAAACGGATAGTAAGAATGGTGCAATAGGATCATAGGATACACGGAATTGAAGAAGGAATTTTCAACCAAGTATATCCTAAAGTCACTTAGGCGGAGTACCGTATCGCAAGTATGCCGCGGACATACACACGCTACGTTACCCTACTTAAGTCACTTACTCCATCTACCAAGGGTCATCCTACACTCAAAAAGGTAAAACCTATCGCTCTGATACCAACTTTGTCACGACCCGCAGGGTACGGAACGTGACTGGCACTTAAGTTACGAAACGTCTCAAGACGTCCGTAAAATAAGTAAGCCGAAGCCCAGAAACCAAAACCAAATAAGCAAAAGAATGAAGGAAAACCAATCCATTGAAAGCGAGTTTATCAAATAAGTCATATAAAACCCTTTTTAAAAACAATATCAATTTTTCCGAAAATTTCGGCAGTCTCCTTTGTAAATACTGGCCCCCAAAATGGGTACAACAAAAATATATATGAATCCAACAAATAAGGCATCCCCAAGCGGGAGCTAGCTCTTCGCCACAAGGCGGTCATAAATCCCACGCAATATAAAGCAACAACATGCGAAATAGTCATAATGAAGCATAAGAAAAACAGCATGTCGACTCAAGTGAGCTCGACCCCAAAATACAGCATAAAAGTCCACAACCTCACAGTCTCATCTCTAGGTCAATAAACAACAATACTGATAGAAACAGTAGATGGAGTACACTAGATACAAAGAATATACAAGGTGGTGCAAAAATAATAATATAACCCACCTAAGAGCAAAACCTCGAGTCCAGGCAAAAGAAACAAGAGCGCCTGCCGCTACTGTACTGACGGAGCGGACCTGCAAAAGGCTATGGCACAACGGGGGTGAGTTGCCAACTCGTGAGTAATAAATAACATCTACACAGGCTATCGTATGCACGCACACAAGCATCTTAGCATCTAAATACAGGTAAGGCAGGACATAATGGCAAGTATGTACGCAATATGAATATACTAGCAGGTATGAATGCAATGCGAATCAACTCGTGATCTGAATGTGTAAGTATAAGAAATCATGTTTTTCCCTTTAAGAATCTCTTTTGAAATACCAGCACAATACCAATAGAATCAACAAGAACCTGTGTCCAGCAACGACACCTCAAAACTATCACAAATCTCATATATCCATGTCATAGTATCTCTGCCCTCAGCCATCCGGCTGACCCAGCTCAATATCAAAATCTCATCATCTCGTGGCCACGGTCGGTATCCTCTGGATATCCGCCGTGCCAAACAGTCACCGGTAGGTAATCCGTCCCCTGCCAGGCTCAACGTCAACACCACATTCATCTTGCCCCGGGGTACCATACCGGGCCCACCATGTACCCGTGACGGTTCCTCCACTCCTCGACACGGATCTCGAAAACCACAGCAAACTCATGGTGGACGACACTTTACATCAATAGAAAACCGCAATTACATATTTTAAAAACATAATAAGTTTAGAAATTTTGCGGCTTTCCCCCGAAATCCAGAAATATCATAAAATCTCAAGAAACCCTCATAAGTGCATATATCAATGGTGATGAATGCATATGGTATCAATAATTAAGCTACGATGTATGATTAATAGAATAGGCATGAACAAATAATATGATGAGGTACATGCACATGAATAGCAATCCTACGATTTCATTTTTAAGGAATTAAAGGCAATAGCACAGGTTTAAGCATCGATTAGTAAAAGGTTTCAAATTATAGGTTATCTAGTGTGGTGGCATGGCAATTACTAGGGCGTGTGTGTAAGCATGAATAGTGCTCGTGCTGCATATAAAAACCCTGGCAATGGTGCAGGTGTCCTATGAAACGGGTTCGCATATGTATGTCAATATAAGGCATGGATGCAGCAAATAATCATATAAGTATTACACCCCTAATTACTAACATCACTAAGAATCTTTTAAGTTACTAAAACTATCGGGCGGCTTGCGCCATCCAACGATAGTCCCCCGTAGATGTTACATCTACTCACCGGAATCCCTAGCTAGTCACGTCCAATCACCGCTTTCCCCTTTCGTGCCGCGTCTGACGTCTCCGCGACCGAACCTGGAATTTACATCAATACCAAACATAAGGTTACATATCAAGAACGACGCAAAACCCAAACGAAAATACTAACGTTCACAAGCTAGGTACAACGTGCACAAGGTGCGCGGAACACACGCGAAAATCGCAAAAACTGCAAAAATCGCCGATTTGGTCGCCCGGCAAAACTAAAACCCGATTACTCAAAAAACCGCACTCACACATCCTAAAAGTCATAGGATATGCCAACAATATAATCTAGATATCGCAATTAATTCATCACAATATTTTAGTAAAAACTAGTAAGCACTAATTTGCAATTTGGCACAAACATCGAAAATTAGCGACAAAGTTAACACAATCCAACACAACAATCCAAACTAACCCAATAGCTAGCCATTACACTAATTTTAAACCATTAACTATGCATCAAACCATATTTCCAACACAAACCCTACTCTTGATTTTTGGCAATTAGCAACAACAATGAAAAATTCACACAAGTTAACTTAGATTAGCATAACATCAAGCCACTTAAGCAAAGTAACCATTTAGGTTGGTTAAGTAAACAACTAGATTAATTAAAAGATTTAATTAACTAAAACATGGTTTCAAGAAACCCTAGTTAACTCAACCATTAACTATAAACAAAACTAGAATGAAAATAGCACTAAATTAACACTAAAACAACTAAATTAAAGAATTCTAACCATATTAACTTAAAAGAATAGAAATTATACCTCAAAAGACCAATCCCTATGTTGCTAAAACCTCCCAAGATGCCATGTTTCTCCAAGATTTGAACCAATTTGGGTTTGAGAAGAGAGGGAATAAGGTTTTGTGTTGAAAAAGTGAAGGATTTGTTAATTTTTTTTTTGAATTTTGATGCAATCTTTTTGAAGAAAAAGAGAGAAAAGAGAAGGAAAATAATGGAATGGGGGGGGGGGCTGCTCTCGGCCAGTAGAAGGGAGAGGGGATGGTGTGGGGTGTGTGGAAAAAATCACCAAGTCAAACCCCCTCAAAGTCAATACACCATACTTCCAAATACTATATTTTAATCAATTCTCAAAACAATTCATTTCATCACATGAATAAAGTCAAAGTGAGGCAAGCAATTTTCTGGACCTGATCATGGTGGGGCCGGCCTAGGGCTGAGGGAAGAGAGAGAGGGGTTTACAAAAGAATTTTTTTGCAAAAAGACCCCCTACAAGTCCAAAATTGCAAGTTTTAGCTTAAAATTCAATAAATTTCGTTTTCTATAATAAAAATTAGTTAAAAATCAAAATAAAATACTAAAAATTTATGTTACAACTACATTTTAATTAACATGATTTTAAAGCTTAAATTTAGCCCATTTAAATTTGTATTTATCGCTAATTTAACGTATTTTCTTACCGGCTTAAAATAATATTAAAAAATTGAAAAATTAGGGAAAAATTTTAAACGACCAGAATTTCATAATTAACTCATTTGCTACTAAAAACTGGCAATTACCTATCCATTTTAGGTATAATTAGTCCTAAACTGCAAAATAACAAAAAGGACGGTTTTCGGAAAAATACCGAATTTTCACCGATTTTCAGGAAAACGCCAAAACGACTTTTCAAGGCGTTACACCTGATTTGGATTTTCGCGCATGTTGGGCGCATGTTTTGAAGTGTGATTTTGGTGCACACCAGATGCACTAAATCGAGATTTTTCGTGCATGTCAGATGCACCTGCTTTTGCTGTCAGGCACACATGTTGCCTACGACAGATGTTTCGTACACACCCGATGCACTTAGATGTTGTTTCTGTGCATATGTATGGAACATGTTTGGATTTTGATTTCCGTGCGTACCAGACGCACGTAGTATTCATACGCGTATTTTGGGATTGATTTCTTATAGAGCAGTACGTTTTTTTATGATAATTGCGATGTGTTTTCGTACTAAGCAGGACTAGTCAGAGGACAGTACCTGAATGTATTTTGCGTGCATTGATAGCTATTGAAGGGAATTCCAAAAACGAGCGAGCTATAGTCTCAGTATTTACCTACGTGTCCGATATGACGCGAAACGTTTAAAACAAGGAAAACCCTTCTAAATTGTTTCATAAAACGGCGGAACGTACATTTCAAACAAAGGTATATATGTATATAGTTATTTTCTTATGATGGACGTCCGCCACTGTGCAGTGTTATGTGCATTGCACAGTAACTTAAACGATTTGGCATGCATTTCCTCCTGATATTTGCATGTATAGTTCCGATTTATAGCATATCGGTCTTGTTTGAGATTTGGCATTCGTGTCTTCACCTTAAATTCGATGATTGCGGGATGCTTGACGGAGTTTTGATTTCGAGTTATCTACTCATTACTAATGCGCATGCATTGCGCTATGATGTGTTTATGTATTTATGATTTCGGAGCCCCGGCGATTTGATGGTTTTGGCTGAAATATTTTAGTATTTGGGAGGGGATTTTTAATTTAAATTCGGGGACCGAATTTCTTTAAGGGGGGAAGATTGTAACGTTTTGAAAATCGTTTCGGTGAAATTTCGAAAAAACGGTAAAATAAGGGGGTTTTCTGTAAAAAGTCAAAATGCAAATATCTTTATTATAAAATTAAATATACATATTCTAGCTATGTAATTGCTAGTATTTGGTGTTTATTGAGCCACTGGTGAAATTTCAAATTTTCTGAAAATTTTTCCGAAATTAATTATTTTAATATTATTTTAAACCGTCACTAATACATTTAATTAGGGAAAATTACAAATTGGAATGAGTTGAAAAAAATTTTGTGCATCATAATACATTAAACAAAATTTTATCATGTGGTTTTTGAAATGAAATAAAACTGCCAAACGGTGTTAGAAATTATTGAAGAAAAAAGGCTTTTTTGGTGAAATTAGTGTAAATGGATGTTTGGGGGTATAGTATTTATCATTTTCCATCACCCCACACCCATACCCACACTCACACACCCTCATTTATCTTTTCTCTGGGCTGAATTCAGCAGCCCCTCTCTCAATCTTTTCCCCACTTGTGTTGCAAAAGAAAAGAAAAGGAAAGAAAAAGGAAATGTAGAAATGAGAGTGGACTTTGACTAGGTTGACTAGGCATCATTTTCCCCACCTCCCTCTCTCTCCACTTTCCCTCTACATGCAGCCGAGCCCCCCCTTCTTGCTTTCCAGATTTTCCCCCCATAACCCCACCTCATTTCCCCTCAAAAAAAATGTCCAAATTCCATCAAAAATCAAGCTAAAATCCAAATCCGACTCCTACCCATTTTCCCTCATCTTCTTTAGCATGGATCTTGGAGCAAGGATTTCAAATTGAAGGTCTAGATTTCAAGTTTGATTCATGGTTGTGAGGTATAACTTTTGACCAATTGTTCAATTATTGGTTTAATTTCTTAATGAAGCTTATTAGGTGCTAATTTATGGTTTAATTGAAAGATGTGGGTTTGCAAGAGAAGATTTAGATTAGGGTTTGTGAAAATCTAATTAGGGTTTTGTGTTGTGAGACTATGGTTGTGATGTTTTTTGGCTCTTATGACATGTTAAAACAAGATTAGTAGCTAGTTGTTAATGGTTAGTTTAAAAATTGTGTTAATTATGCTAATTTGTAAACTAGGTTTTTAAAATAATTATATTCTTGTGAGATAAAATTCAAATTAAGATTTCATGTCATTATAAATGTTATATTGAGTGGTTTAATGTATTTAGTTCATGAAAATCCAAGCTAAATTGTTATTTGTACATTTTTGCTATAAAATTGTTAAAATTTGGGTATATTGTAAAGTAGAATTTTGGAATTTATGGAAATTGATGAGAATAAATTATAGGAATGGTTTATATGACTTATTTAAGATATTTAATAAGTATATTGGCTGCTACATTCATTTAAACGTCGAGTTTTGTACTAAAACGGGTAATTTTTGCTTGGTAGATTTTCGGAAAAATGGCTTCTAAAGTGAATTTGTGGTTTTTCTGAATTTTAACCTATTCTATATTTAAATTAGTATTCGTGAATGTGCAAATGAGTGTACTTGGGTTTTTCTCGATGGTCGGGCGTTTGCACGCCGACGTCGAGGGTTTTTGGGTTGGTTTGTGAGAGCAACCATAGGTTTTGACCTGTGTGGGATTCACGTGTCGTTTTGGGTCATGAGTCGGATTTTAATACGATACGGTGCGTTATGATATGTAGGTACCCCATGTGGACTTCGAGACGACAAGCAAGCGCGTGGCGACGTCGGCACCGGCTAGGGAGGACCAGGTGAGTAGATTTATATCTACGGGGAGAAGTCGGGTGGATGGCGTATAGCACCCCCGCAGTCCGTAGTGTAGCTTATATATATATGTTTATATAGGTGTTTTATGATACGAGAATGTTTATTCATGTTATGATTAGGTGTTCATGGATTAGCTTTGGGTTAGTTGCGAAACCTTAGAGTAGTTGTTATACCCACATACGCACACACAGACTTGCATACATTACTTTCTTGTGCGCCGATTGGGATGTGTATATATGTATATATGCGTGGGTATGGGACTATGCATATGTACATTCATATACACATGCATGGATAATGAGGATAGTACTTGGGATTTAAGATGAGTCGATGAGATTTGATTTGAGGCCGTGAGATCGGTGATATAGCAGGGTTCGTATTTGAGATACGACATGACGTTGTAGCGGGTCCTTGATGTAGTGTTTCACACACGTGCATGCATACTTAGGCGGTATCGGTATCGTACTAGGCGTAGATCAGTACCCCGATCATGATATTTGATAAAGAGGATACCAGGTGAATAGTATGATGAATGTGATATTGACCCGTACCCAGATTTGGGATGCCGTACGACGGATTTACGTACGAGCTATATTGATGATTGATCCGCACTCTTGACTTGGGATGCCTGCTTATAGATATGGTATCGGATATGATATTATTGAGGCGGGATCACCGACTGTATATATACAGGTATGTATATGTATCGACTCAGATGATAGGCGGTTTCCTTACCTGTAGTTTAGCTTGTTAGTTCAGCCGTATAGTTTAGTGTAGTTGTTAGATTAGATTAGACATCTACCTATTTCAAAACTAGCGGATCGTGGATATTTTAAAAGATAGGTCAAGGGATCTACGGATATTTCAAAAGACGTATCCTTTCTTAAAAACCACCGTAGCCCCTATTTTCAAAACCCCGCAATTCGTGTTATTTCAAATGGCACCATTGTTTAATATTTAGCTCCCGCACATTTTGGTTGCTCGCTCCGCATCGCATATTTATATTATAATTTCTTATTGCATTATTGATATCATACTGTTAGGACACCAGCACCATTACCGATGATGCGTATGTACCACGTACACTTGCTTGCCGGCTCACACACATCTTCATCGGTAATTTCCATGTCACGCACACCTTAGAAAATATTATTGCCTAGTGTAGCTTGTTAACTAGTAGTTTTGACATGATGATTAGTTGCTTACATTATATGCTAGTTTAAACATTGTAGTTGTTACTTGTCACTTCGTGCATACTGTTATTCATTATATGCCGTATTCATGGATGCTCATGCTTATATTCATGGTTTTACATGCTTTTGATGATTCGGATTTCTATGAGATTTTCTGGATTTGGGGGAAAACCGCAAAACTTGTATAATCTTCTTCCCTCTCTTTTAAATAAAAAGTGCGGTTTTCCCATGATGTATGAGTCGCCCACCATGAGTTTGCTGATGGATTTCGAGACCCGATTCGAGGAGACGGATGAACCGTTTCGGGTACATGGTGGACCCGGTAAGGTACCCCGGGGCAAGAAGCGCGTGATGATGACGATGTGAGCCTGGTAGGGGAGCACTACCTACCGGTGATTTTACCCGACGCGTCGGATATCCGGAGGATACCGTCGTGGTCTTGAGATGGATGGTAGGGGCCGGTCTGGACTGACGGCGCCCTAGATAGTGAGACTGACTTACAGAGATTTTGAGATATTGAGGTACAGAGATTGCGACACAGAGATATCGAGAGATTTGGATACTTTTTTTGTATCGATGCTAGGCACTGTTTATGCTGATTTCATTTATGATACCTCATTTTTAAAAAAGATACAGAAATCTCACTAATTTATGACAGCGGTTTTCATCAGTACATGCATTCTGTTTCATGCATTCATACATCATCATATGATATATTGCTACCTGAGGCACTGACACGGGCACCTCGGATTACACTCGGGTTAGATATTTACCCTAATCATTGTTATAGGCTGCATGTTATATATTTGAGGGTATATTATGATCATTGACCTAGGTTTGCGTTGTTCATGCGGTTTCTGTTCGTAGATGTTTTTCTATTCACGAGTTGGCAACTCACCCCCGTTGTGCCCCAGTTTCTTGCAGGTTTCGCCGTACAGGTTTCTTTACGGCTTTGCGGGTACAGTTTCGTTCGGGTGACTTGCTAGTAGGTGGGTTTATTTGTATCGTACCCATCATTATAACTTGTATATTATTACTCTGTTGTATCTAGAAGTTCCATCAACCAAACATGTATTTATTTTTGAGATAGAGACCAGTGATGTTATCCTTCGACCTTAGAGTCGTGCGTTTTATTTCTGTGGTTTTCTTGTGGTTTTGAGTTTCCTTTTGAATTTTGATCCTCGCCGTTGGCGTTGTATATTATATTGCTTATGTGGTTGTGACCGTCGATTGACGAAGAGCTAGCTCACGCTTGGGGATGCATTTTTATTGATTTCGTATACTATTCATGTTGTATCCCGTTTGGGAGCCAGTATTTACAAAGGAGACTCTGCCGAAATTTTCGGGAAATATTTGATGTTTTTTTTAAACCGCATAATTCGGCTTATGCTATTAAAACTACTTGTTTTAAATTGGTTTTCCTTCACTCTACTACTTTTCTTGGTTTGGATTTCTGGGTTATCGGCTTACTTAGATTACGTACGCCTCGAGACGTTCGTAGTTTAAGTGCCGGTCATATTCCGTACTTTCGGGACGTGACATGATAGATCCGCACTCATGACTTGATGATGTCATATGATATACTGTATCGTACGCGATACTATTGAGGCGGGATCACCGACTATTATATCTATATATCGACTCAGATTTAGGTGGTTTCCATACCCCTCCCGTTTGACTTGATACTTAGATATGTAGTTTGCATAGTAGATGTTCGACTAGACCCGAGTCATACCTATTTCAAAACTACGAATCGGGAATATCTTAAAAACACCGTAGCCCTTATTGTTAGTAAAAATCCCGATTCTTCTTATTTCAAATGGCATAACTGCATGACATATACATATGGGTGTAGATTCTTTACTGTTGCGTTGATTATTCTATTTCCGCATATTCATGCTATTCACATTGCTTTGCATATGTTTATTGCTATATTACTATCATGTTGCTAGGGCACCAGCACTATTATCAATGATGCGTATGTTCCACGTACACTTGCTTGCCGGCTCACACACTTCATCATCGATAATTGCCATGTCACTACACAGTAGCATTATGGCATCAGGATATGACTTGTATGTGCATACTATTATTTCCATGTTGCATGATATACTGTTATACTTGCAT
The DNA here is from genome assembly GCA_030015575.1 of Agapanthus africanus. Lineage (NCBI taxonomy): Eukaryota > Viridiplantae > Streptophyta > Magnoliopsida > Asparagales > Amaryllidaceae > Agapanthus > Agapanthus africanus. Next base: position 310,481,540 of record CM057345.1, on the reverse strand, counting down.
TTCATTTATATGTCACATACCCATACTTGTATACATACATCATATATTTATACCTGCGCACATGCACACTGTATATTCATACCGGTGCACACATATATTGATATCTTCATACCTGCGCACATGCATATATTGATATCTTCATACCTACGCACATGCACACTGTATATTCATACCAGTGCACACATACATTGATATCTTCATACTTGCTTAGATTACGCATTGAGATATGTTGTTTCTATGTTAATTCTGGATTTGGGGAACCGTGGATATTTCAAAAGAGAATAGTTAATTATTTAAAAACCCGGTTTCCCTTGATATGATATTTCTGTGCGTCCACCATGTGTTTTCTCGGTGCTAGAGTGATATATGTGAACCCGAATCGAGGAGTTGGATGAGGCCGATTACGGGTACATGGTGGACCCGGTATGGTACCCCAGGGCGAGAACGGTTTCGCTGTGTAGTAGACGGTGAGCCTGGCAAAGGGACTACAACCTACCGGTGATTGGTTGGACCTGGCGGTTATCCGGAGGATACTGACCAGAGTCGATAGATGGATATGGGCGTACTGCCGGGGCTGAGGGCCGATTCCACAGACATATCCCGTGGGCTGATCCGGACTGACGGAGCCCGATAGATGAGGATTTACGTGTCGATGCTAGGCACATGTTTCATGATGATCTCCAAGATTTTGATTATATCTTCATATTTGCATGTATGATGCTTATTGACATTGGGTGACAGGTGGACGGGATCCACGTATATATATACAGACATTGATTACATAGAGACTTTGACTACATTGATCATACTTCATTTGTATATATAACAGGGTACGAGGGCGCTGTTATATATACCCTTACACCAATATTATTGGAATGGGATGCTAATATATGTGTATTGATATCCATTTGATACTTCATCATGTTTACTTCATGCAGACATACCTTACATTTATGACATGTTATTATCTAAGGCACTGGCACGGGTACTTGGCACTGGGTACTTGATTAGATGTTACATTGCCACATTATCATGCTTCAGACTTACTCTTGAGGGTTATATTATATACTGATTGTATTGACCTAGGATTATGTCTTGCATTCGATTTCTGCTTGTAGATATTTTCTATTCACGAGTTGGCAACTCACCCCCGTTGTGCCACAGTTCTTGCAGGGTTTGCCGTACAGGTTCCATAGCGGCATTTCTGGCACACTGCTTTCCTTTGCGGGTGATTTGGTTGGTAGGTGGTTTCTTTGTATCAGAACCGCCGTTGTACATGTATTATTCATTGTATCTAGAAATTCCATCAACCAAAACTTGTATATTGTTTCAGACTCAGACACTAGTGATGTATTATTTCTACCCTAGAGTTGCGCTTAGTAGTGTTACGGTTTTCATGCTTATCTGGGTTTCTTTTTAATTTTGATCCTCGCCATTCGGCGTTGTATAGTATATTGCTTGTATCGGTTGTGCTCTTTGTTTATGCGTAGTAAGTGTTTGATAAAATGCCTCAATGGAAAATAATTTACAAAATATGTTTCTTTACTCTTAAAATGGTTTTAGATTTCTGGGCTTTTGGCTTACTTGGATCAGATGGAGTCCTATAGACTTCATATGGTTCAAGGGCCAGTCATGTACTCTTTTGGGTCGTGACAAAGTTGGTATCAGAGCACTAGGTTAACCTTGGTTCGAGTCTAAGTTTGACTATGTGGAGCCTAGGGCGTCTATATATATACGGAACTTAGGCTTGACCTTACGGAACTTAGACTTAGTCGAGGGGGTATTAGACCCGAACTTTCGTCGCGTAGGATGACCCTTGGTTGATGGAATAGGAGACTAAAGTAGAGTGACGTACCGTGGGTATGTTCCGCGGCATACTTACGACACGCCACTCCTCTTAAGGAACCTTAGGATGTACATATTTTCGAGATTGGTGATTCTCTTCATATCCATGATTATACATCCATTTGAGATCCTCGATTCTATTAGTTTCATGATCATACCTTCATTGATGTTGTTCCTTCTTTTGATCATGTATCCACTCTGGATCTATTGTTTTCTTTCTTGCCATTGATCTGCTCTCTTCGATACTCGATTGAGGTTCCTGTCGCCATGTTGAGCGCAGTTTGGACTGCTGCGAGGGTTACGGTCAGTTCGAGCTCATCTTGTACGAGGGCCGGCCATTGTGTTTTCTGGTGACATTGGAACGTCTCGAGTTAGTATTGGTGATTGTGACCTCTAGTGGAGGCGAGTGCTTGGTTTTGCACTGGATGATCGGGCCATTGTTAGAGCTGCCAGTTGAGAGAGGACTATTGATGTACAATATACCTCAGAGATTATGATGTCGCCTACCGTGCAGACAGATAGACCAGCCGTTGCTAAGATTCATAGGATGTTGCTTCCGGAGCTTACGAGCTGAGATCGCCGGATCTTCCAGGCGGATATGAGAAAGATGATAGCTAGTCTACCCGATTTGAGAGACGAAGGTGATTCGTTCGATTTATGCTCCAGCGCAGGCCCAGTTGAGTTGAAGATTTCCAGTGCGAAAAGTCTTACTCAGATCTAGAGCAGACCGATTTAGAGATGACCGTCAATGTATCGCCTTTCCTGGAGGATTGAGGCGCTGTTCGGCGTACAGACGAATGAGCCAGTTGTTGCTGCAAATGACGAGATATCACCCAGATGATTGGAGCTACTGCAGCATGAGTATACACTTAGAGATATGATGGAAGGTCGCTAGTCACTAAGGATGAAGGACTAGGACGTGTGGTTCGTTCGCTTACCGATGTGAGGTCATCAGATAGATTGCTTATAGCTAGAGACGACTTCATGCAGGTTCGTTGAGAGTCGATTGAGACGATCGAATGTCAGTAGCCCATTTTCGAAGTTTAAAGTATTCGGAAAGACATGCAAGCGATTCTATGGACCCTCTAGAAGAATGAAACCCTAACTCGACTTAATGACCGTGTGAAAGCCTTTGAACCTTAGGGTTTGCGGCAGTTCCGCGGTGCCATTAGTGAGGCTTGGGTTTGCCCTTCTACGGCTGGATCATTTATGCTGTGGTATGTACTCGATACTGTTAAACTGTACCCAAGATGTTGAGCTCTTAGGGGATTAAGAGGTTTTGACGAATCGATCGAATGGTTCGACTTCCTTCGGATGCTAGGTGGTGAGATGCATTTCTTGGGAGACTCCAGATACGAGGATAGCCGTTGGAGCGCAGTCCGTGCAGCCACGATGAGACGAGTCCGAAGCAGTCGACATTGAAGCAGAGTGAAGTAAAGAGTTCGCAAGAGATTTCGACGAGATGACGTCCCATTCCGCCGACATCAGAGATGCGATACGCACGCAGAGGCGTTGTATATGGATATATCTTCCAGAAAGAGGTGCGATAAGTATGCAGCCGTTCCGGAATAAGAATTAGCTTCAGCAATGGATGATGACTTCCGGGCAATTCGGCAGGAATGAGATTTGAGAGAGAGACCTCGACAGGACCTTTCTGGAATACGACACGAGAAGACCTAGACCCAGGAGTGGTCATATTGCGCACACCCAGCAGGCCAGAGTTCGGCATCGTCGACGGGGTAGTTGACCAGGTTCGGATAAAGGACCTTACCCAGATGCATTGCGAATTGATCAAGGACGGACGAGTATTGAGTATTCATCCGATGGTTGGGACGTGTTCCCGAGAACCTGTTCGGCCACACATCTTCTACCGAATGATGAAGCTACAGAGTACGTGATTTCGAGTCCGTGCGAGAGACTTCGGATTGACCATGGCCGAGAACTGTGCAGTGCATAGATAGAATGGCGTGACGTCATAGTGGACGACGATAGAGACAAGTGGAGCCAGAGGTTCGTGCAAGACGCTGACGAGCTGTCATTACTTTCTGTCGAGGCTAGAGACCTGACATGCTTACAGAGGCGTTAGGATGCGACCAATTTCTGAGAAAATGTTGTGCTGAGGACACAGATGTCCATCGAGTGAGAAGAGATTATGCAAGAGAGCCAGCCTCCGTACAGTTCGGCATAGGCAAGATCGGAAGAGACCTTGAGCGGGATTCCTTCCAGGACACTGCTGCGATGATATTTGCACCCGGGATCAGATGTGATCTTTTCACGCCCCGTTTCCCAGAGTATGCTAAAATGGGCATGTGACATAGCCAACCATGCTACCTGTGGGTAGGAAGTATCCATCCACAGTCACATTACGGCTGTAGAGATATCAAGAACAAAAATAAAACTATCTAAAACATGTCCATGAACCAAATAACATGAGTCAAGAATAATAGAGGTGCGGAAGCAAAGATCCAATACACAATAACTGGAATGTATGTCCCATAATCCGGGCTCACATCAGGAATAAACTGCAGAAAAATAACTGAACTAGCTACTACTGAAACTCACAGCTCAGCCTGCTGGGTGAAGTACTCCTGCTCGGACTGCAGCAAAGGTACGGAATCTGGGCCATGCAAAACCCAGACGTCAGTGCGTCATGTCATCAAGTAATAAAATATAAACAGGGTAACAGGCAATGTAATATAAACATGAATGAAAAGCAGGTGTAACAGTAATGTAAGTCAAGGCAGTGTAGGGTAGTGTGCATTGAGTAAACTAAACTGTTCTATCAGGTTTTCTATTCTAAAGACTTTGAAATCAAATTGATGAATCATCGATGTAACTCAATAGTATCCCGTGCATACCCGGGACCACGGTCCAGATTCTCGGGCTGAAACCGAGACATGCCGCTAGGCACTAAAACAGGAATGTGTACAGATGAATGATGTCAGCAGCATCATCCCAAGCCTGGCCTATCCTCTAAAACTGATCAGAACAAGCATCGAACTATTGAGTTACAAGTCAGGTTTCACCATTGATTTCCCCATACCCCCAAGTTATATGTGTATGTCAAGTCAGGTATTCAGTAATCAAGAACTAATGCCAACACAGGATCAGGTAAGCAGGTTTGTCTGGATAGACAACAGGAATGGTCCATGAGGACTACAGGTCAGGTTTGTTGGAATTAGACCTAAGATCAGCTAACGGGTCAAGTCATGGTACATCAAGTCAAGTCAAGTAGTATATGGTACCATGTCGGGTCAATCAATATGTATGTAGCAAGTTATGTCAAGATGTAAACGATATCATGGGTTGCTCATAATCAGTTACATAATCAAGCATGGTTATCAACAACAAGATCTAAGTGTTGGGGTAAAAATTTACACCCCGGTTGACCAAGTCAAAATCAAAGTCAACTCCAAGCCAAGTGGGCCCAAGCCCAGATCCAGTAGGCCCATGCCCGGGTCGAGCCCGAACATGAAGCGGCCGGCCTCCCCCCATGCCAAGATAAAAATTTTCTAATAAATAATTTTGTTGTATTTCTTTTATTTTATTTTATGGATAAATGTAAGAAAAATAGGCATAAAGCCAAATTTTTGTAAAGCCCATGGCTTATGTGCAAAAGGAAATGGCACATGAGCCATGGGATAGGCAAAATGCCATTTTGTGAAGCCCAAGGGGCTATGTGTAAAATGTATGGCCTATAAAGGCAAAGATAATGAAAATATCTCATAACTTTTTCTCTCTCCAAAAAAAATCTCAGAGCTGAGCTCTTTCTTCCATCTTCAAGGTTCCAAAACCTTCTTCTTTCTCTTGAATTAAATCAAGAGTTTTACTCTTCCTTTTTCAAAACAAATTAGTTTTTCACCACAAAACCCACAAAGGGGAACTTGGATCTATCATTAGATCTGAAAAAGAAGAGATTTTGAGATTTCACATCTCTTGATCTTCAAGATCCAGCAAGCAACAGGAGGAAGAAGAACATCGTTCACTAAATCCAAAAAAAAAAAAAAAAAAAAACACACTCAGGAGTCCAACTCCTCTCTGATTTCTCTTCTGAGAAATTTGTTTTAGCAGCGCGCAGCGCAAGTGCGCAAAGCGCCCGCGTGCCGACACGTGGCGCGCGCTTGCGCAACTGCGCGCTTGCGCAAGTGCGCAAAGCGCCCGCGTGCCGACACGTGGCGCGCGCGCGCTTGCGCACCTGCGCGCTTGCGCAAGTGCGCAAAGCGCCCGCGTGCCGACACGTGGCGCGTGCGCGCGCTTGCGCACCTGCGCGCAACGCGCATTGCGCAAAGCGCCCACGTGCCGACACGTGGCGCGCGCGCGCACCTGCGCGCAGCGCTCTTGCGCAAAGCGCCCACGTGCCGACACATGGCGCGTTTGCGCACCTGCGCGCAGCGCTCATGCGCAAAGCGCCCACGTGCCGACACGTGGCGCGCTTGCGCCTGAGCGCGCAGCACCTAAGCGCACAGCGTCCAAGGCGCTGCCCCACGCATCCTTTGGATGCCCTTTTCCCCTTTATTTATATATACATGTATATATATACATTTGTATGCAAATGTACACATACACATACTCCACGACACTGTCCCTGTTAGAAAAAAATTTCTAACGGGGCGCTGCCCCGCACCCCGCAAGGGGGCTGCTAGCCCCCTTGACCCCCAGCCCGCTATCCGGGTAGCGGGACCCCCGTAAAAACTCTGCGTGGCTCCCGATATATCCAAAACACCCCTTTCAGAACAGAACACACGCACACTGCACATTGAGTTCGCATGACCAGTTTAACCTGTTAATCGGAGGTTCCCTCGCCCCAAAGGCGAGGGGTAATTAACGGCAGCTTAGTCCGCGGCTGCTGGAGATACGGATCCCCACAATCATTAAACCCCGGCCTATCCTAGGCAGGGGGAATCTGTAGTACGCCTGACAAGCGCGCGCGTATTCCCATCTCAATGGGGTGACGAAAAAATACCCTACAGATTCTGGCACGCCCGGTGGGACCAATCTCTCCTCCTATATTTCGGGTTAAACGTTCATGCGAACTCAATCCATATACATATCGATTGCCTATACTGAAATAATGTTTTCTTTTCTGTGCAGCAATCAACCTTCGACGGCAATGTCTCCCCAGACGAATTCAGCTTCCAACGTGACCCCGATTCCGTACGTGGTCAAGATCAACGCTCGTGTGGTTCTCCATGCAAGCCTCAGTCGACAGTGGGAGGAACCTCCCCGCCAGTTTGGCTCCGTCATCATCTACCCTGCCGGAAGCGCTCATCTGGCGGAAATCCCGGCGGAACGGGTGGCCAAGCCAGTCCCAAGGGGCAAGAGGCCGAATGTTGTGATTGCTAAGACACCACAACCGAAACTTAAGATGGTGTCTGAACGATTCCCTGACGCTCTAGCTGGGGGCAAGACTTCCGGTGCGAAGGGCAACATCAAATGTTGCGGACGAGCTCAGGAGATGACTCTAACAAATGCACAATCGAGCATACCTCCAAGGCCTTTCATCGCCCGGTCTGCGGTGTCTTCCCGAAGAGTCGAAGTCTGCCAGGTGCTTAGAACAGAAAAGTTAAGGCAGAAGCGGCTCAGGTATCGAGCCAACAAGCGAGCCAAGGCTTCGGCCAAATGGAATCGTGTGAAGTCCCAAGTGCAGGGTTGCCCGACGACGACGGCTGAGTCGGACGTAAGAATCAGCAATTCTTTCGAGCCTCTGAAGTGGGTTCAGAAAAATGCCATGACCGCCAGAATCAAGAAGACAGCGGTCCGAACAGTGCCACAAAGAGACGTGTCCTGGCCCCAACAGAAAAAGTACGGCACTATCTCTTCAAGAGTCTATCAAGCGCTCTGTGCCGCACGAAAGCAGCGGGGCAGACCCAGAAAAGAAGCGCCATCACCATTCAAGAAACTGGTTAGGCCAGCCGCCTTTAATCGACTACCAGCCGCCGAAACAAGGGGGTCAAGACAGCAATCCATGAAATCAGCTGCCAATGATAGAAAGACGGCCGGATATATCATCCATACGGTCTATATGGCAGGCGGTCGCCCCAGCGATAACCTTCGCAGCAAAAGCAAGGATGGGGCCACCACATCCCAAGCCCAATCTAGCTTGAATGTGGTTGCCGCCGCTCAAGAACAGCCGCCCCCGCTAGATGAAGAAAACCCTCTCGATGAGGATGATAGGCAGAAAGACCCCTCGGTCCATGCAGAGTCAAGCTCGGACAGCGAGGGAGAGCCGACTTTCCGCCCCAGGACTGCGGAGCAAGAGCTGCTTCAAGAGCTTCGAAAACAGCTCAGGAGCAAAGATAAAGAGATGGCCAAGCTCTATTCGAAGATTGACGACATAACGAATGTGGTGATGCAGCTTACGGCTCAAATTGCTCGAGCGCCTCCTAATCAAGCGCAAGCCGCTACTAATCAGCCGGGTGAGGATAATCCGAGGCAGCCAATGCCTGTTCCTTCGGGCCCAAGACTGGTCGAGCCACATGAAAGCCGGCCACACTCCGCTTCTGGGGACGCCTTGGCCCCAGATAGCACTATCCCGCTAACACAGGATCGGATAATGGATTTGGTCACCAGCAAGGTTAAAACATTGGTGGCCGAAGCTGAAGCTCAGAAAGAAATCGGCAGTAGTGGGCGGCCATACCCCGCGCAGTACGATCTGATTGAGTTCCCAAGCGGCTACGTCATTCCTAAGTTCGGAAGATTTGATGGAACGGGGAATGCAAATCAGCACGTCGCCCACTTCAAAGCATCGTGCGGAAATACAGGGGGCAATGACGCGCTCCTTCTTCGTCAGTTTGTCAACAGCCTGACCGGTGTCGCTTTCGACTGGTACGCGAGCATACCAGACGGGTCCGTCATTACCTTTGCCCAAATGGAGTCTCTGTTCCGGCAAAGATTCATGAGCGTCAGTGATAAAATCTCCATTGCCGACCTTGTGAGGACCAAGCCGGGGAGGAATGAAAGCAACACTGACTTTATCGCCCGATGGCGTAATCTCACGGTCAAGTGCGAACCGCCGCTGGAGCAGGACCAGTCCGTCAGCCTTCTCATTGGGAACCTCAGCAATTGGATGGTCCCATTCTTGTGTACAGCGGGCCTCAAGACATTTCAGGAGCTAACCAAGAAAGTCCAAATGCTGGAACGCTCAAAGCAAGAGTCCCCGCCGGACTCTCAGAGAGAGAAAACTTGGAAAAGCAAGCGGGACGACAACCGTAGAAGCGGGAGTTCCAGCAGTACCAATGTCTTCAATGCGTCCGACAATGAAGAAAAGCGAAAGGCGGCCGAATCCAAAACTAACCGGTCTCGAAAGCCATTGCTGGGAGGAGATGGGCCTTCTCTAGAGGAGAAAAAGAACAAGGTTTACTCTTTCAGAAGGGACAAGGTCCGCAAGATATTTAAAGATGCCTTGAACAACGGCCTACAATTGCCGGAGTCGAAAAGACCCCAGGAAGCAAAAATGACCGACAATCCTTTGTATTGCCCGTACCATCGAGTAGTGAGCCATGCGATCGAGGATTGCTATATCTTCAAAGATTGGGTCGAGAAGCAGTACAAGGCTGGAGAGATCGAGCTGTCCAAAAGCGTGTTGGTGAACAATCAAGTTGCAACCGCTAACTTTATACAGACAGAAGTTGAATCCTTCTGGGAGCAGATAGCCGAACCCGCTGCCCCGAGAAATGAGATGGACTCATCGCGGTCTCCATGGAGTACGCACATATCTAATAAGACGAAGAAGATGCTAAAGCTGCTTCAGAAAGAGCCCAGGATGGAATGGGAAGGGCAGAAGAAGCCTACCAGTCCAGCTGCCAATGCGACTCCATCAGGCTCAAAATCCAAGAAGCTGAAGAAGAAGAAAAGTGCAGCTCGGCGCGAAAAAGAGTCTGCAGGGATATCGACCATTCAAAAATATATCGATTCCCTTGAAGAATATAAACAAAAGGAAAGAACATTGATTCAATTGAATGAGTTCTTCCCTGTACAAGCGGCTGAAATTCTGGAGGAGTTAGAAGAAGACTCCAATGAAGAGATCCCAGTAGTGACCTGCTACGCCATCCATCTTGGAAGCGACTCCGAGGATGAGCTCTATTTTCCCGAAGAGGACGAGGAGCTCACCATGAAGGCCAATCAAATCCAGCTCAGAAGCGGCAGGGCTCTACCGCCGAATCAGGGCAACGCCCCAAAAGGGAAGGAAAAACAAGTCGCTAATGAAGAAGATGGCAAAGAACAGGCTGATGAAAACATAAATCCTTCCTCGGTGGACTATAATGTCTTGGCACATCTCCGGAAGCTTCCGTCTCTCCTGAGCATCTACGACGCCTTGGTCCTATCTAAGGAGCTTAGAGATGTTCTCATTCACGCTCTACAAAACCCCGAGCGGTATCAGGCTCACTTTGCTGAAATTAATATGAAAGAAGCCCAGCACGCTTTGCATGCCGCCGCAGTCATATTTAAGGATGAAGACTTGCTACTGGGAACGGCTGAGCATAATCGGCCGCTTTACGTGACCGGGTACAGCGACGGAGATCGAATTAATCGCATATTGATTGATCCGGGGTCTTCAGTGAACATCATGAACTTGCGGACGCTGAAGAGTTTGTCAATGGACGTCCGACACCTGTCAAGGGAAAGGATTGTCATTCAAGGTTTCAACCAAAATTGCCAGCAAGTTCTGGGGTCCATAGCTCTGCCAATTAAATTCGGGGATCTGCAAACTGAAGCTAAGATATACGTGATCGATGCCGACACGTCTTATAAGATTCTCTTGGGGCGGCCGTGGCTCCACGATTACGGCATCATTTCGTCAACTCTCCATCAATGCATGAAGTATACTAAAAATGGCGAAGAAAGACGCATTGACGGGGACATCCAACCATTCGGTGTGCATGAAGTCCGATATGAAGATTCCCGGTACTTTATGAACCACCAAAATGCTAAGCCACAACTGACTGAGGATAGACCAGCCCCAAGGCTCAAAAGCAAATCTGCGCCGGCTGTCACTTTCAAAAGCAAAAACGCCCAAGTGCGCCCACATTTCGGTAGCGACACTGATGAGTCCGACGATGGAAGCCCGTCCTTCCGTAAAACTCGCCTTCATTTCGGCAGCGATACAGACAAATCTGATGCTGAAGGCCCATCTAGCAGCAAAGTCCGCCCTCATCTTGGCAGTGACACTGAAGAGTCAGAGGAAGAGGACCTATCGTGCAACAGCGGTACAGATTGGACCCCCATGCAAAAAGCGAAACTACGAGAGACCTTCGAAGTTGCAGAAGGGTCCCTAGCCGTTACAAGGGTACCAGAGCAAATGTGCAAAGAGCTCGATGCATTAACAATCTCCACCGTGGACCAGCTGAAAACTTTCTACGTTCCCGGGAGGAAAAGTGGACAGAAGGGCATCTTGTTTTATGGGTCAAACCCTGTTGCGCACCCGGACGATTTGTCTGTCGCGTGCCTTCCATATGAGAGAGGCATAAGAGCCGTCCTCAATCCCAGATACTATGCGCCCGAGATGCGGGAATACTTTAAGAAGTGCGGATGCCGGTTATATCAAACGGAGTCCGAAGCAAAGTTTTACGAAGGGCTATGGCATCCTCCCCAGGTCCGAGCACTCATCGATGGACGAATTCCAGACAGACGGGGAATAGGTTACATTCAACCTGATTCCAGAGCGTGCTACATGATCCATGTTGGTGAAGCTGGCGAAAGATCAAATGATGACGACGAGATAGCCGAGCCAGAAGAAGCTCCTCAAGAGCTCGAAGATGGAGGACAAGCAACCTTTGACGAGCTAACCGAGATTGACTTAGGAACGCCCGATAATCCAAGGCCGACCTACATCAGCTCGCTCTTGTCAGAGGAAATGAAAGAGCAGATAATTGCCCTGTTGCGTGAGTTCGTTGACTGCTTCGCGTGGACATACAAAGAAATGCCTGGCCTTTCCCCTGAGGTAGCCGTGCATAAGCTGGCTATATCTCCTGATGCTAAGCCAGTCAAACAAGCTCCTCGAAGAATGAGAAGGGAGTTGGAAGAAAAGGTCATCGAGGAAACCAAGAAACTCATCGATGCCGGCTTCATCAGAGAAGAGAAATATGCGGACTGGATCGCATGCATAGTCCCAGTCAAGAAGAAAAATGGGCAGATCCGAGTCTGTGTCGATTTCAGGGACCTCAATAAGGCATGTCCTAAAGATGACTTCCCGCTACTGGTCATGGAAATGATGGTCGATGACACCTCAAATTACGAACTGTTCACCTTTATGGACGGCTCGTCTGGATACAATCAGATCAAGATGTCGCCTGAGGATGAGAAACACACAGCATTTCGAACCCCGATCGGGATATATTGCTACAAGGTGATGCCGTTCGGACTGAAGAACGCAGGTGCTACATATCAAAGGGCAATGACTAATATCTTTGATGACCTAATCCATAAAGTCGTCGAATGTTATGTTGATGATCTGGTCGTCAAGACTAAAGCCAAGGCCGATCATATCCAAGATCCCAGGACCGTTCTCACCAGACTGAGGGAATACGATCTGAAGATGAACCCTCTGAAGTGCGCTTTTGGCGTGTCATCGGGAAAATTCCTGGGCTTCATAGTCCGACATCGAGGGATCGAAGTTGACCCCTCAAAGATAAAGGCCATCATGGAGATGCCCCCTCCGAAGAGTCTGACGCAGCTAAGATCTTTTCAAGGCAAGCTTGCTTATATACGGAGGTTTATCTCAAATTTATCGGGGAGATGTAGGCCCTTCTCAAAGCTCATGAAGAAAGGAGCTCCTTTTATCTGGGATGCCGAATGTCAAGCAGCGTTCGAAAGCATCAAACAATACTTGTTGCACCCTCCAGTGCTGGCTGCTCCCATTCCAAATAAACCGTTGATTCTCTACACTGCCGCGCTAGATGAGTCACTCGGTGCGCTCCTCGCCCAGAATAACGAGGAGGGAAAGGAAAATGCCCTCTACTACCTCAGTCGAACTCTAGTCGGGGCGGAACACAACTATTCCCCAATCGAAAAGCAATGCCTGGCTCTGATATTTGCTGTGAAGAAGCTGAGGCACTATCTGCTGGCTCATCGGGTTATGCTGATCTCCAAGGTCGACCCGCTCAAACACTTGATGACCAAAGCAAGCCTAGCCGGCAGGATGGCAAGATGGGCTGTCATGCTACTTGAGTTTGACATAGTTTATACCCCTCAGAAAGCAGTAAAAGGGCAAGCTATTGCAGACTTTCTCGCCGCTCATCCCATACCAGAAGGGTCGCCGCTAAATTGTGAGTTACCCGATGAACAAGTGCTGCACCTCGAGGAAGATGAGCCATGTTGGGAGCTCTACTTCGATGGAGCCTCGTCAATAAGGACCTCCAGTAAATCAAGCGTCCCGGAGATAAAAGCAGGGATAGGATTGGTGTTCATCACACCATCAATGGGAACCCTACGACGTTCTTTTGCTCTCACCGAGCCTCGAACGAACAATGAAGCTGAGTATGTAGCTGGTTTGGAACTCGCCATAGAAATGGAAATCCTTCGGCTACGAGTTTACGGTGACTCCCAGCTTGTCGTCAACCAAGTAAGCGGCGACTATAAGATTTACAAACCCGAGTTAGCTCGGTACAGTGGTAGGGTGGTGGAACTCATGAAACGGTTCACTCATATCGAACTAACGAGAGTCCCTAGAGCGTTGAACGGAAAGGCTGATGTACTCGCTCGCTTGGCCAAGGAGCTGGCTGATCCTGACATGGACGAAATTCTGATCACAGTCAGGAGCCGGCAAATTCTACCCCCAGTCTCTCTACGAGAAGAGGAAAGCGCGGAACAGAAGAGCAGTCCTGCGGAAGAAGCTTCGATCATCCAAGACGAGCCCGATTGGAGAGAACCCTTCACAGAGTACCTCCGATACGACAAGCTGCCCGAAGAAAAATCTGCGAGGATTCAGCTGAAGAAAAGAGCTCTCCGATACGTGTTTGTAAATGACACGTTATACCGCAGGTCATACGACCAACTATGGCTCAGGTGTCTGTCATTGGCCGAAGCCCAAAAGGTCATGAAAGATGTCCACTCGGGCGTTTGCGGTGCTCACCAATCTAGCCCCAAGATGCGACTTCAAATCAAACGGCTTGGGTATTACTGGCCCACCATGATACGGGATTGCGGAGAGCATGCAAAGAAATGTTATATCTGCCAAATTCACGGTGATTTTATTCACAAGCATCCCAATCCATTGCATCCTACAGTGGCGTCGTGGCCCTTCGAAGTCTGGGGCACCGACATTGTTGGCCCAATTGATCCTCCGTCATCCAAAGGCCATCGGTTTATACTGGCCGCGACAGACTACTTCTCCAGATGGGCTGAAGCTGTCCCGCTAAAAGAAGTTAAGACAAAAGATATTCTGACATTCTTCCAGCATAATATTCTATACCGCTTCGGTACACCAAGAAGAATCATTTCTGACAACGGGCCTTCTTTCAAGAGCTTCAATGTCTCAAGGTTCGCTACTCAGCACAAGATAGACTGGAGATATTCCTCCATCTATAATCCAAGAGCCAACGGGCTAGCCGAAGCCTTCAATAAGACTCTATGCAAGCTCCTGAGGAAAAATGCTTCAGCCAACAAGAGAGACTGGAATCTCAAACTTCACGAGGCGTTGTGGGCATATCGTACCACACACCGTACTCCAACTCAGTCCACTCCATACTCATTGCTCTTCGGAGTGGAGGCGGTCCTCCCCCTCGAAGTTGAAGTTCCAAGCTTAAGAATGGCCGTCCAACATGAGTTGACGGAGGAAGAAAACGTGCTCCTTCGACTTGAAGAACTCGATGCCCTCGAAGAAAAGAGGCTCGCGGTGCAGCAAAATCTGGAGCTATACCGAGCCCAAATGTCACGGGCCTATGACAAGATAACCCGTCTCCGCGCTTTCAAGAAAGGTGAATTGGTGTTGGTCCTCAAAAGACCGATCATCCCCAATCGACATGCCAAGGGAAAATTCGAGCCGAACTGGGAAGGACCATACGTCATCGAGAAAGTGTTCGACGGAGGATCCTACCAACTAATAAGTGCCGAGGGAGAAAGGCCCATGCCACCCATCAATGGCCGATATCTCAAGAAATACTACACATGAATGCTCCAAGTCGCAGGCGAATTGAGCACATCGGCCCTACGGTCTGGATCAGACATCCTGCAAAACCGTATACAATCCACGGGCGTAAATGACCCCTATTTCTCCCAAATCCTGCCGGTGAGACTACTTTTAAAGTCCCACCAGCGGAAAAAAAAAACAAAACAAAAAAAAACAAAGAAAAAAAAAACGGTATGTCCACAAGCAAAACGGGCACGGATGAAAACCCGAAAGGGCTCCGTGAGTAAAAACAGCAGGACTACCGGGGAGTCTGTGAAAACCCGAAAGGGCGCAAACTCGTGAAAAGAGATGAAATACACTCGCAAAGCCCTCTCGACCTTGCGAGGAGAAAACCCCTGTGTGAGATCCTTACGACTCACAAAGGAGCAACACACTTAGGAATCCTCACGATTCCTAAGGAGAAAATACACCTGCGGGATCCTTACGACTCGTAGGGAGAAAATGCTTTTATAGGACCCTCACGGCCCATAAAATTGAAAAGCCTTGGGTGGTAGGGACCCAAACCTATCTCCTAAGCCATCGTTCCCCAACAGGCAACGGCAAATGATGAGTCGCTCCTGGCATTTCGCTTCAGTGTTAGCGGTGCTGATGCCGACCAAAAACCCAAATCCCAAGTCCTCCCAAGGCAAATGATGAGTTGCTCCTGGCATTATTCCAGTGCAGCAATACTGATGCCAAACAAGATCCAAATTCCAAGTCCCCAAATGGCGAATGATGAGTCGCTCCTGGTACCATATTCCAGTGCAGCGATGCAGACGCCAACCAAATTCCAAATCTCATACCCCAACGGCGAATGATGAGTCGCTCCTGGTACCACATTCCAGTGCAGCAATGCAGACGCCAACAAATCCCTGAAATCTTTCTGGCCCTACGGTCTGGATCATACATCCTGCAAAACCGTATACAATCCACGGGCGTAAAACAATCCCAATCTCTCCTAAGTCCTACCGGTGAGACCACATTCAAAGTCCCACTAAAAAAAAAAAAAAAAGGGTATGTCCACAAGCAAAATGGGCACGGAGGAAAACCCGAAAGGGCTCCGTGAGTAAAAACAGCAGGACTGCCGACGAGTTTGTGAAAACCTGAAAGGGCGCAAACTCGTGAAAAGAAGATGAAATGCACTCTCAAAGTCCTCTCGACTTTGAGAGGAGGAAATTCCCGCGTGAGATCCTTACGACTCACAAAGGAGCAACACACTTAGGAGTCCCCACGACTCCTATGGAGAAAATACGCCTACGAGATCCTTTCGACTCGTAGGGAGAAAATGCTTTTATGGGACCCTCACGGCCCATAAAATTGAAAAGTCTTATGTGATAGGGATCTAAACCTGCCTCCTAAGCCATCAATTCTCAAATTCTCTCGGGGCAAATGATGAGTTGCTCCTGGCATTTTTCCAGTGCAGCAATGCAGATGCCAAACAAAAACCAAAATCCCAGAATCCTCTCAATGACAGATGATGAGTCGCTCCTGGCATTATTCTAGTGTAGCGATGCTGATGTCAACCCAAATCAAAATCAACAAGTCAACTTCCACTCCGACACCGCAGAAGGCGGAGCGAGTCAGAATCCAATCTCGACACCGCAAGAAGCGGAGCAAGTCAAGTCTACCCCTGACATTGCAAGAAGCAGAGCAAGTCAAATCAGCACCGACCGTCCAAGTCGCTAAAAGGGCAGCAACGACCGTCCAAGTCGCTAAAAGGGCAGCATCGACAGCCCATGTCGCTAAAAGGGAAGCAACGACCGTCCAAGTCGCTAAAAGGGCAGCACCGACCGTCCAAGTCGCTAAAAGGGCAGCAACGACCGTCCAAGTCTCTAAAAGGGCAGCATCGACAGCCCATGTCGCTAAAAGGGCAGCAACGATCGTCCACGTGGCAAAAAGGGCAGCACCGACCGTCCACGTCGCTAAAAGGGCAGCACCGACCGTCCAAGTCGCAAAAAGGGCAGAACTGACCGTCCAAGTCGCAAAAAGGGCAGCATCGACCGTCCAAGTCGCTAAAAGGGCAGCAACGACCGTCCACGTCGCAAAAAGGGCAGCACCGACCGTCCACGTCGCTAAAAGGGCAGCACCGACCGTCCAAGTCGCAAAAAGGGCAGAACCGACCGTCCAAGTCGCAAAAAGGGCAGCACCGACCGTCCAAGTCGCTAAAAGGGCAGCACCGACCGTCCACGTCGCTAAAATGGCAGCACCGACCGTCCAAGTCGCAAAAAGGGCAGAACCGACCATCCACGTCGCTAAAAGGGCAGCATCGACCGTCCAAGTCGCAAAAATGGCAGCATCGACCGTCCACGTCGCTAAAAGGGCAGCAACGACCGTCCACGTCGTAAAAAGGGCAGCACAGGATTCCTACAAAGCGGGAACCAGATCACTCCGGGCCAGGGAAACGTCTATCACGGACACACCGTCTCAGAGACATGTCAAGCAATGACCGTTCATGTCGTAAAAAGGGCAGTGCCAGCTTCCCAAAATGTGGGAACCAAATCAAGCCGCCTCCACGTGAAAGAAGATCCATCAATTTCATGCACACGACCTACATATGTGGTGTGCATTTATTGATGGGGGGCAATTTGTTGGGGTAAAAATTTACACCCCGGTTGACCAAGTCAAAATCAAAGTCAACTCCAAGCCAAGTGGGCCCAAGCCCAGATCCAGTAGGCCCATGCCCGGGTCGAGCCCGAACATGAAGCGGCCGGCCTCCCCCCATGCCAAGATAAAAATTTTCTAATAAATAATTTTGTTGTATTTCTTTTATTTTATGGATAAATGTAAGAAAAATAGGCATAAAGCCAAATTTTTGTAAAGCCCATGGCTTATGTGCAAAAGGAAATGGCACATGAGCCATGGGATAGGCAAAATGCCATTTTGTGAAGCCCAAGGGGCTATGTGTAAAATGTATGGCCTATAAAGGCAAAGATAATGAAAATATCTCATAACTTTTTCTCTCTCCAAAAAAAATCTCAGAGCTGAGCTCTTTCTTCCATCTTCAAGGTTCCAAAACCTTTTTCTTTCTCTTGAATTAAATCAAGAGTTTTACTCTTCCTTTTTCAAAACAAATTAGTTTTTCACCATAAAACCCACAAAGGGGAACTTGGATCTATCATTAGATCTGAAAAAGAAGAAATTTTGAGATTTCACATCTCTTGATCTTCAAGATCCAGCAAGCAACAGGAGGAAGAAGAACATCGTTCACTAAATCCAAAAAAAAAAAAAAAAAAAAAAAAACACACTCAGGAGTCCAACTCCTCTCTGATTTCTCTTCTGAGAAATTTGTTTTAGCAGCGCGCAGCGCAAGTGCGCAAAGCGCCCGCGTGCCGACACGTGGCGCGTGCGCGCGCTTGCGCACCTGCGCGCAAAGCGCCCACGTGTCGACACGTGGCGCGCGCGCGCTTGCGCACCTGCGCGCAGCGCTTTTGCGCAAAGCGCCCACGTGCCGACACGTGGCGCGTTTGCGCACCTGCGCGCAGCGCTCTTGCGCAAAGCGCCCACGTGCCGACACGTGGCGCGCTTGCGCCTGAGCGCGCAGCACCTAAGCGCACAGCGTCCAAGGCGCTGCCCCACGCATCCTTTGGATGCCCTTTTCCCCTTTATTTATATATACATGTATATATATACATTTGTATGCAAATGTACACATACACATACTCCACGACACTGTCCCTGTTAGAAAAAAATTTCTAACGGGGCGCTGCCCCGCACCCCGCAAGGGGGCTGCTAGCCCCCTTGACCCCCAGCCCGCTATCCGGGTAGCGGGACCCCCGTAAAAACTCTGCGTGGCTCCCGATATATCCAAAACACCCCTTTCAGAACAGAACACACGCACACTGCACATTGAGTTCGCATGACCAGTTTAACCTGTTAATCGGAGGTTCCCTCGCCCCAAAGGCGAGGGGTAATTAACGGCAGCTTAGTCCGCGGCTGCCGGAGATATGGATCCCCACAATCATTAAACCCCGGCCTATCCTAGGCAGGGGGAATCTGTAGTACGCCTGACAAGCGCGCGCGTATTCCCATCTCAATGGGGTGACGAAAAAACACCCTACACTAAGCAATGAATTAAGCAATAAGCAGATTCAATTAACTAGCTGTACAGTTATCAGTGGTGTTTAACCGATAGTGTCAGCATTATGTGAATACAGTATGATAGATATGAATGCTGAGAACAGGTTAATAAATATGGATGCGACTACATGTATACTCTGTTTGATGAATGTAGTTGAAATTAGACCGGTTAAAGTTGCATGCGGATGTCTAATAGACTAAACTGGAAAAAAAGTATCATAGCAATAAACAAATGTGATCTATCATGTACAGGTGATTGCTAGTTATAAATAATCAGGTGCAAGATTAAGCTTGAAGTCCGGAATTATAAAATGTGTAACGGCACTTTATACGGTTAATCTTGAAATCCATTTCTATCACTTCAAATTGGGGATTTAACATGGAATAATTAATTTAGCATATGAATAGTTTAAAATAGCATGTAGCAAGTTTCACTTGCCTCGACGGGTTGCGAAACAGAAGACGGAACTGTTGGAGATAGTGCCCTTAGAGTCAATTATTGGATCACAGGCACGTGATTGCAATGATTGAGGGGAGGACCTGTCCCAGTAAGACAGTCTCACTCGAGATGATAGTATGCTATCTGGTTTATCTTTATCATCGTGTACTGCTTTAGGTGACCTTACGAGTCGCTATTACACGTTGATAGAGCCCCTAGGATTCTTGCTTGACTACCAGCAGTATGAGGGCGATCATATACGTGAGAGCTGGAGTCTATAAGCACATCCTTAAAAGGTCCCTAGTCATGGGAGTTTCGAGACAGGGCATCGATACTCCGGAGTAGACTAGTGTATACAGTCGAGACCCCGACGAGGGGCGGTGGCCGGTCTCACAAGCCACTGTGTCAGTTGGTTCACCTAAGATGTATACAGGTGCTCATTGGGTTATGAGTACACCAGACAGGACTCGCCAGGAACCTGCTAGTTGGGATTATACCTGATGTCAGATAGCAGTTCCCTGGTGACATATGTACAGGTTAGTTCATCGACCTGAGATCGTCATTTCTCTCGTGTGAGTTCCCACTGTGCTTTGATTACTACCCTACCACGGCTCAAAGGAGTCGTGCAAACAGGTTTTAGTTGGGTACAGTCCCGAGCCACATGGAGGCAGTGAGCGGATCTGTAGGGATTCGTCTCTCCCGGTATTGGGGGTGAGGTCGTGCTGTGTCTAGGAGAGCCAGAACATGAAAAGTCCTTGGCCAAGGCAGGAGATTTGCTGGTAGGTATTCCAGTAGTATCTCAGGGTGTTCTGGGCTACACTCCAACACGACTTGTACCGCTATTGGGGGTCTGACTTTTACCAACCCCCTAGGCCCGCCATGCGATGCTCATAGACGAACGGACCGGACTGTACGGATATTGTCACTGACAGGCTCAGTAGGGTGTCAGGATGAGTGCGCTCATCGACGTCCCTTTTGGTCAATACCTGGTAGCCCGTCACGTATTGGCTTATACCTCTGACGTGCTAGTGGTTAAATCCACAGCCAAAGTATTGACGAGTCTTTAGAGTCCACCACACACTCTGTTACTCAGGTTTCGGAGAAGTGGCAAAGAAATATACGGTTACCGTTGTGAATCTGGATAGTGGAAGAGGCATTACAAGGAATACCGGGATACCCCATCGAAACATTTCAATGTTTCAGTTTCACTGTGTACTGTTAAAGGAAAACTGATTTCCTGATTAGACACTTGCTCCAGGGTATGTATTTACCGTGTTTGATTCTCACATCTGTATGGTTTTACAGATGATGAGTGGGAGTAAGTTATTAGGAATTAGGTGATCATGCTCATTATATCGGGAGTCGTTGTAATTGGTGATATCTGAGGAAGTCACCTGGGTTGTTTGCCGGACGGCAAATATTTGGTTTTGAATATCCGTTGTTATGCACCAATTTCAAATTGATATATCTGTACGTCTATTTTTATAGAGTGAGATATACCTTTTTGAAATTATGTCTGTGACATTTACCTATATCAGTAGATGGTTAGGTAAGGAGCATTGAACAACGGTGTAATTCTTCTTAACCATAAGTACAGTTTTCAACCTACGGCACACAGTGAGTGAGTTATTAAACTCAGGGGACCTATACAGAGTATTGTATATTGTCCAGTGTCCATTAGGACAGAGGGGTAGGTACTCGTACTATATTCGGCTTACTTATGACTTCTCTAGTTCTTAGACAAATGTTTCGTAGAAACACAAGGTCCAAGTTTTGAGAAGTTATAGGTATATGAATAAAGTAGAGAACCAGGTGTTGCAAGTATCGGGATTCTTCAAGGTGATCGAAGATGTAGATACTTGTGTATGGTATTCAGTTGATAGTAATGTTTAAGAGAACTTGCTTCTCTTTCAGGTTACTCATAATTGGAAGTATTCCTAAGTTGAGTAACGCTGATCGGCCTTCTTCCATTTAGTTGACATGCACTGGAGACAGCTGCATGATTTGAATCTGGTTCAATTAAATCAGTGCCTCTGTTCATATATTGGATATAGAACAGTTCATATCTTGACTTTGTTAAGATACGGGGAGTTGTCCGGCTTATGCTTAAAACCAGACTCTGGACAACTCAAGGCACGTTTCTGTAATGGATGTTTGTGGGTTGACCCGGGCTATGACGAGGGTTGATTTTCTACCATCTGGAAGATCAATAGTGATATTGTTCTTGACTCGCCACAGTTTTAATAAAAATGGACTTTTTCAGAAAACAGTAGTGGGAGTATGGTAGAACTGGAAGTGATTCCAGAACCGCAAACGATTACTGAAGATTTGATAAAGAACCTAAAGATTCAATCTGGTTTGACATTCCATTGGCCACTCCGCAGATAAAGTGGGTAACCTCAGGAACCCGAGAGGTACTTCGGTATGCTCAAGGACGGTGGCAGGGAGGTTCTTGTTTACCCATACTTGCCATTGCTGTTGTTCCAGACTGTGAGACCCGGCAGGAGGATGAGTATAGCGTCGTTCTAAACTAGCTTTAGAAGTGCACGTCTATATGACTCTGCCAGAGGGTTGTCGTAGTCAGTGGGAGCAGCGGAAGAATTGGTGGACATCAGGCTTATGTCTATTTATAGACTAAAGCAGATATAGCGGAGATAGATCATCTATTTCTGATGTGAAGTCATAGGTTTGACTTCATCAGAATAGGGGATGGATCTGTTAAGAAGGTAGTAGGGTGTGATGTCCTGGTATTTGATGACATACACAGAGTAGGAAGTGATATTCCTATACTACGATCGGTTATACTTTGGTCGTCACACAGTAGTTTCTCCACATGGGACTTGGATATTATATCAGACATTCTGGTCACTAGATCTATGGTTTTAATCTAGATTTTGGTGGTTTCCCAATCTGGGTACTTAGAAAGCATTCTATGAGTATTTAGAATGGACGACTCCTGGCACGGTAGTATACCTGCAGGTAATGGAGTCACCCTCTCTAAAGGTGTCTTACAGACTAAAGGGGAGAGGGATACGCATGATTGGCAGATCACTTGCTTAGGCAATTGAGTCAATCATGAGATGTCAAGTACCACACCAGATGTTGTTCTTGCAGCAGGTGCAATAAGTTGATATTAATCCAATCCTGGAGAAACAGTCGGAAGCAGTTTTAGAACATAGTTGGATGTTCTAGGGATTTGATAACGGCAGCCTCCTTTAGGAGACGGTTATCATTCCAGGCTTCCAAGGTGACCTGGATGACAGAGTGGCTGTCAGAGTTATAGTTTTCCCTCTGACGAGAGGCAGTATTTTGGACAGTTGGTCCAAGCATGTACTGAGGGAAGACATGGCGCAGGACACTGATTAAGTTCAGTTGTCGATACAGTCTAAGAAGTTTGGATTTGGAGTTCATATTATGAGCTAGGTCCCATCAGACATCCAGACATATTCTAAGACAGGTATTGCTCATTTCGGGAGATGGATTTCTCCGCGAACTTAAGATAAAGAGAGACATAGAAAGAAACACCAGAGCAGATCCACTCACTGAGGCTATTCCTCGAACGCAATAGTTTCGCAAACGAGCTTTGTGAGACTGACTAGTAGAGGAGTTGGGTGCTCGGTATCACACGGGCTGTGAGTATACGACATCGCAATAATTAGCCTTGAGTGCAAGTGGGAGATTATGGGAGATAGTGCCCTCAGAGTCAATTATTGGATCACAGGCACGTGATTGCAATGATTGATGGGAGGACCTGTCCCAGTAGGACAGTCTCACTCGAGATGATAGTATGCTATCTGGTTTATCTTTATCATCGTGTACTGCTTTAGGTGACCTTATGAGTCGCTATTACACGTTGATAGAGCCCCTAGGATTCTTGCTTGACTACCAGCAGTATGAGGGCGATCATATACGTGAGAGCTGGAGTCTATAAGCACATCCTTAAAAGGTCCCTAGTCATGGGAGTTTCGAGACAGGGCATCGATACTCCGGAGTAGACTAGTGTATAAAGTCGAGACCCCGACGAGGGGCGGTGGCCGGTCTCACAAGCCACTGGTGTCAGTTGGTTCACCTAAGATGTATACAGGTGCTCATTGGGTTATGAGTACACCGGACAGGACTCGCCGTGAACCTGCTAGTTGGGATTATACTTGATGTCAGATAGCAGTTCCCTGGTGACATGTGTACAGGTTAGTTCATCGACCTGAGATCGTCATTTGCCTCGTGTGAGTTCCCACTGTGCTTTGATTACTACCCTACCACGGCTCAAAGGAGTCGTGCAAACAGGTTTTAGTTGGGTACAGTCCCGAGCCACATGGAGGCAGTGAGCGGATCTGCAGTGGTTCGTCTCTCCCGTTATTGGGGGTGAGGTCGTGCTGTGTCTAGGAGAGCCAGAACATGAAAAGTCCTTGGCCAAGGCAGGAGATTTGCTGGTAGGTATTCCAGTAGTATCTCAGGGTGTTCTAGGCTACACTCCGACACGACTTGTACCGCTATTGGGGGTATGACTTTTACCAACCCCCTAGGCCCGCCATGCGATGCTCATAGACGAATGGACCGGACTGTACGGATATTGTCACTGACAGGCTCAGTAGGGTGTCAGGATGAGTGCGCTCATCGACGTCCATTTTGGTCAATACCTGGTAGCCCGTCACGTATTGGCATATACCTCTGACGTGCTAGTGGTTAAATCCACAGCCAAAGTATTGACGAGTCTTTAGAGTCCACCACACACTCTGTTACTCAGGTTTCGGGCGAAACGCTGTAGAGGCCGTATGGAGATATGGCAGGGTTCGATCAGATACGTGCGGTATTGCACGGATCGTGATCGGACGGGTTTTTATTAGCCGGCTTTGGCTTAAGCTGGATCCTAGTATTAGATAATGTAGATATTGTCTCTTTGCATTTGTGTTCAGTGGGAATACAAATGCGGGCATGTATTTGCAGTAGCGGGGTTTTCCTGTAATTTATTACGGGATCAGTTTTCTGAAGTTGCCAGTTTGCATTCCGTTCCGGCCGGTTTTTCTTTATTTCTTCACGGCCGGACTTTCGATGGAGGGGGTTATTTGCAGTTTGCAAATAACTCTTTTGTGGAGGGCTTTATTGCTTTTGTGCCTTTATCATGATGAGATTCCATTTGAGTCCATTCCTTTGCTTTTCATATGATGGTTTGTGAGTGGATTGAAATGGAAATTGGTTTGACCATTTTCTCCTACATTCATTCCCTTTCTTCTCTTGGATTGAGATTATTCATTTTTCTCCACCATGAGGAGATGAGGGCCGGCCACTTTTCTGAGTGAGGAGGAGAGAGTTTTTGATTTTGGTGGATAGCATTCTCTTCATCTCATGCCTTGAAAAATTGAGAGCTCCATTTTCTTTCTCTCAAGTTCATTCTTTTCCTCCACATACAATGGCAACCTCATAAACCCCAAAAAGACATGGCCGCTACACTATTCTACAGCATCCCTTGGACCCGTCGGCTAGCCAACTTCGCGCCCGAGTTTCCTCGGTCAAGAGGTGGGAGCCCGTAAATGATTCCGGCTATGTGGTGCCCTTTCCCACGAGGTCGTGACGGACGGAGATTCCGCGGGAGATCGGAGTGGAGACGAAGACTGAAGGACACGGATCGCTTGGTATAGCTTCTCTACTCTTTTCTAGTTTGCTAATAGCTAGGTTAATGGCCCGATCCGGGTGAAAAGTGCGCGGTGGTGCCGGTTCAATAGTTTTTGAAAGTTTTTGTTTCCGCGTTTTTCGGCGTATGATCGACGGCCGGGGCGCCCCCGCGGACTTACAGGAACGTCACGCGTCGGCGGGGAAAAGGTCGCGATGCGTGCACGGTGCACAAAATAGGTCCGAACGACAAACTGTGGAACCACACAGGTCAGAGTACCTCGCTGGATCGTCGGGACACGTCGCCGGCAGGGCTGGATTCCGGCGAACCCAAAAACTGTGAATCTACAATATTCAAGAATGCATGAAACGACAAAAGAAGAATCAAGAAGAGAGAAGGGAAGGAGGATAGAGAAGAGGGTGCTCATGAGGATCTGTGGAGGGGTGGTGATCATCGACCACGTCAACGGAGCTCCGGCGCACGAACTGCAACCTACCCGGCAATTCAACAGAACTTTTAGCAACCGAGATGAACAGAGAAGGAGAAGGGAAAAAGAAAGGAGAGGGATATGTAGTGCTAACCGGGGTTGCACGAAGGCCGGGGCACGAAGGCGAGGCCACCGGCGGCGACAGATCCGGCGGTGCAAAAGTGTAGGGTGTGCAGGGCGCGGCTGCAGTTGCAAGGTGCTCGGGAAAGGAGGAAGGAAGGTGAGGTGGACACGACGAGGGCGAGGAGGCGACGAGGTTGGCGTCGACGTTGGGGTGACAATGAGAGGAATGGAAGGTGGCAAGGGTTTTATCGAGGGGTTGGGTTCTGTTAAAAGAAATCGAGGAAGGAGAAATATATATAGAGGAGAGAGAGAGAGAGAGAGAGAGAGAGACGGGGAGAGAGACGGGTAGAGAGAGAGAGAGAGAAAGATTGAGAGAGGAGAGAGATAGAGAGGAAGTGAGAGATCGAGAGGAGAGAGAAACGGGGAGGAGAAAGAATTTCGTCTCGATGTGAGGAGAGAGGAAGAGAGAAGAGAGAGAAAGAGAAAGAGAAAGGGAGAGAGAACGAGAAATTGTGGGGCCCGGGGAGATTAAAGAGTGATGGGGATTGGTTGATAAAAATTTGTGAAAGATTTAAGGAAATGGAAAATATTCTGGGGATTTAATTTATATTCGTTGGTTAAAGAAAATATTTGAAAAAATAGAATTTGGCAAAAATGCAAAATATTTCCAAATTGCGCCCGGGTCGGGTCCAAAAATTTGAAATTGAAATAAGAAAATTATAGGCGGGATCCAAAAATTAAAATGAAGGATTGTACAATCAAAAAGCATACCTCCAAAACGGACACACGCATGTGTGCGTAGGCGTTCAGACACGTCCGTTCGCTGAACGGGACGAAAACACGATGCAAGGACGCTACCACAGGGTTAGGGGTGCCGAGCAGGCCAAGTCGATTATTTTTAATTTAATTTTAGATGACTTAAATTGTTATATGCAGCATTAGAATTGTCGGGGTAAATTTCAACAAGCAACAGTCAAGTAGGATCAATGAAATAAATACCATACACCATTCATACGGTAACAGAAACTAGTAGCATTGGGCTCGGTTGTTACATTATACCCAACTACAAAAAGAATTTCGTCATCGAAATTCCAAGAATACAAAGATAGACGACAAACAACTATAAGAAAAGATGAGGAAACTTCTGCCGGATTTCATCTTCTCGTTCCCAAGTGGACTCTCCATGCGAGCGATTACCCCAAGAAACAAGTACAAGAGGGATAAACTTATTCTTAAGAACCTTTTCCCTTCGATCCACAATTTCAACCGGTCTCTCCTCAAAAGTAAAGTCTTCTCGTACCGTCTGCTCCGAATGATCCAATACATGCGTTTCATCTCGAACATACTTACGGAGTTGAGATACGTGAAACACATCGTGCACATTCGCCAAGGATTGCGGTAACGCCAAACGATACGCTACCTCACCAACACGTTCCAAGATCTCAAAGGGTCCAACGAATCGAGGACTGAGCTTTCCTCGACTTCCAAAATGAATCACCCCTCTAGTCGGTGATATCTTCAAGAATACCAAATCACCCACGGCGAACTCTAGAGGTCTTCTCGACGTATCTGCCCAACTCTTCTGTCGGTCTTGATCTTCTTTCATATGATTTCTGATAGTGTTAACTTTCTCTACTGTCTGCACAACCAAATCTGGTCCCAACAATCGTCGTTCACCGACATCGTCCCAGCAAACAGGTGAACGGCATTTGCGACCATATAAAGCTTCAAATGGAGCCATCTGGATAGTTGCCTGGAAACTGTTGTTGTAGGAAAACTCCACCAAATGTAGATGATCCTCCCATGAACCCTTGAAGTCCAACATGCATGCTCTCAACATATCTTCAAGAGTTTGGATCGTTCTCTCCGACTGACCATCAGTTTGAGGATGATAAGCTGTGCTAAACTTCAATCGAGTCCCCAAACTTTCCTGTAAAATCCTCCAGAAGTGTGATAAGAACCGAGTATCCCGATCGGACACGATGCTCACCGGTACTCCATGCAATCTTACAATCTCCTGCATGTACCGCTCAGCCAAAGTTTTTGTTGATTGACCAACCCGAAAAGGAATAAAATGAGCTGCTTTGGTCAAACGATCAACAATCACCCAAACAGCGTTGTTGCCTTTTGGACTCCGCGGTAGAGCTGTCACGAAATCCATGGTTATATGTTCCTACTTCCACTGAGGAATCGGAAGTGGTTGCAATAAACCAGCAACCCTTTGATGTTCAGCCTTAACTTGCTGACACACCAAGCACTTTGCTACAAAGCGAGCAATCTCCCGTTTCATGCCTTCCCACCAGAAATGCTGTCGAATATCCCGGTACATCTTCGTGCTTCCTGTATGTACAGAATAAGCTGAACTGTGTGCCTCCTTCATAAGTTCTTCACGAGTATCTCCCTTTGGTACACACAAACGGCTACCATATCTCAACGAACCATCTTCATGTATCAGTAAATCTGTTCGTAATCCGGCTTCAACCTGTTCTCGAAACTTTTGCAGTCTAGGATCCTGCGATTGCGCTGCTTTAATATTCTCGATCAACGACGAATGTACTTGCAGCTGCATCAACTGTCCCGAAGAATGCGGTAGCACAACCTCCAAGTCAAATCTTCGAAAATCTTCAACGAGCTCCTTCTGCGTAGTCAACATCTGAATTGCTGGTAACCGACTGAGCGCATCCGGCATGACATTAACCTTCCCCGGATGGTACTTAAGATCAAGATCGTAGTCAGCCATCAGCTCCAACCATCTACGTTGCCTCATTTTAAGCTCCTTCTGCGTGAACACATACTTCAAGCTCTTATGATCCGTGAAAACTTCGACCCTTTCGCCTAAAAGGTAGTGTCTCCAAATCTTCAAAGCGAAAATCACAGCCGCAAGTTCCAAGTCATGAGTTAGGTAATTCTTCTCATGGGTCTTCAACTGTCTTGATGCGTACGCTACTACCTTCCCATGCTTCATCAAAACACATCCCAATCCTTTCCCAGATGCGTCGCTGTGAATCACCAATCCTCCGGAATTGTCTGGCACGGTCATAATAGGGGCGGTTATCAATTTCTGCTTCAACGTCTCAAAAGCTGACGCACATCTATCCGTCCACACAAAAGGTACCTCCTTGCACGTAAGCTTGGTCAACGGCTCCGCCAGACGAGCAAAGTTCTCCACAAATCTCCTGTAGTATCCGGCCAGTCCAAGGAAACTTTTTATCTCAGCAACACTCTTTGGAATCGGCCAATCTCGAACTGCTACAATCTTTTCTGGATCGACGGCGATTCCATCGCCCGACACAACATGCCCTAAAAACTTTACATCCTCCAGCCAAAACTCGCACTTACTCATCTTCGCATACAACTTCTCCTGTCTCAACGTCTGCAGTGCGATCTTCAAATGCTCAGCATGCTATTCAAAACTCTTCGAGTAAACCAGAATATCGTCAATGAATATCACAATAAACTGGTCCACGAATGGTGAAAAGATTCGGTTCATCAAGTCCATGAATATCGCCGGCGCATTTGTCACTCCGAAGGGCATCACTAAGTACTCGTAATGTCCATACTGAGTTCGGAACGCCGTCTTGCCAATATCTTCTGCTTTCACCCGGACCGATGATATCCGGATCGCAAATCCAGCTTCGAGAATACCCTCGCACCACTAAGCTGCTCAAAAAGTTCGCCAATGCGAGGGATCGGGTACTTGTTCTTAATAGTCACCC
Organism: Agapanthus africanus; assembly: GCA_030015575.1. Lineage (NCBI taxonomy): Eukaryota > Viridiplantae > Streptophyta > Magnoliopsida > Asparagales > Amaryllidaceae > Agapanthus > Agapanthus africanus. The sequence continues at coordinate 310,452,200 of CM057345.1, read as the reverse complement.
GGTTTAATTCTCGATAGTCGATGCACATCCTTCTTGTGCCATCCTTCTTCTTGACTAGAAGAACTGGAGCTCCCCAAGGCGAGTTACTGCTTCAAATCCAACCCTTTTCAAGCAATTCAGCAACTTGTTTCTTGACTTCTTCCAACTCCACTGGTGCCATTGGATAATACGCTTTAGAAACTGGCGCTGCACCAGGAATGAGATCAATTGCAAACTCCACGTCTCGCTTCGGCGGTAATCCCGATATATCTTCAAACACGTCCATAAAATCACGAACAACAGCTGGCTCTTCACTTTTATCAACCTCCATTGATGCAAGAATATCATTTGTCGGCCTAGCCCTAAACTCGACTGGCCCGACAGAACTGCTTCCTCCAGTGAAGGTAAACTTGGGATGTCCGAGAATCTGGAAAATTACTTTCTTTGCCCTACAATCAATGTGAGCATGGAAAGTGCCAAGAAAATCCATTCCCAAGACGACTTCATAGTTGCCCGTATCAATCACCAAGAAATCTGCAAAAAGCTCCCGTCCGCAAACAACAACTACACAATCTTTACATTCCCTACTAGATATGATTTTCCCATTCCCAGTGTGTATGTCCAAGAAACTAGACAGGGTCGTGCAGATAATCGAGTGTGTAGTTATAAACTTGGATGACATAAAACAATGGGATGCACCAGAATCAAACAACGCTAATGCGGGAAAACCATGAACAAGTAGAATACCTGAAACAACTTCTCCTGGCGCCTTAGCTTCCTCAGCTGTCAAGGTAAAAGCTCGAGCCTGATTAGGTCCTTGAGTCAGCTGCTTCTGTCCCTGGAACGGTCTCTGCGGAGGCTTCTGAATATCATCCCTCATACGAAGCTTCGACGGACAAGCGCTGACAGCGTGATCTGCCGCTCCACAAACTAAACAGAGTCCCAGCCACCTTTGACAATCCTTTTGCACGTGGCCAGGTAAATTGCAGTAGTTACAAGTCACGCTCTTTCTCTGCTCAACTACAGCATGCTTCTTCATTGGTGCTATGCCAAGACGGTCCACTGGAATACCTCTGTGACTATAAGCTCGGTTTGGTACAAATGCCGGCTTCCTTACCGCAACTGCTGTCTGTTGCAAACTCCCATTCTTTCCTGATAGGCTCTGCTGTTCTCGAGCTGCCGTAAGAACCTGTGAGAAAATGGCCAAACCCAGGGAGACAATCTGCCTCGGGATGTCCACATCCAAGCTGCGCATAAACCTCCGTGCCCTGTCTGCATCGTTGGCAACTAAAGGTCCAGTGAATCTGCTGAGTCTTGTCCATTCTACTGCATGCACATCCACGGGTGCTCCATTCTGCCTTAGCCCGATGAACTTCTCTTCCATTTCCTCCCGTGCAGTTCACGGGAAGAACTTCTCTAGGAAGCTCTTCGAAAAATCCGCCCACGTGATCGGCTTGGGCAAGCGGGTCTCCTCCACAAGCCACCATTCTTAGGCGTAGTCCACTAACTGAATGCGTACCACATCAACTCTTTTCTCATCTGGAATCTGTGCCGCAATAAGCAAGTTCTCTGTGTTAACTAGCCACTGCTCCACTGGCAACGACTCCTCTAAACTAGTAAATGCAGACGGACCTAAACGTCGGAAGTCTGCTACGGTCCCCACACGGTCAACTGGTTTAGCTCCAACATTGCTGAACGGTCTGCTGAACGGTCTACAGACCCTCCTGAAACGATTCAGCTTGCTGCTGGATCAGCTCGCTGCTGGATCAGCTCGATCTGCCTCTTTTGATTCTCCAGCATTCCCCGAATTACTCCAAGCATGGCGGCTTCGTCAACACGCCTTTGGTACGTCTTCAGATTTTTGCCTACCATACTCCTGAAATCAAAACACCCAAGATTAGCATGATAACAAATTCTCAATATAGATCAAGGCTAGAACTCCAAGTTACTTAAATAGAGTGCCGCATTGTAACTATGCCGTGATATCATAGCCACAATTACATAACTCCACCCAAGTCGCCTAAGTCCTAGAGATAACAAGGAATCAGGTTTTCGAGTCGATATGCAAAGGAAGTTTGCACATCGTAAAAGATATAATCAGGGAGAACATGATTCAAGAACGGTAAAATGGCAAGGTGGCAGGACAGGTTTCCTAAACACGGGTATTCGGATTCGTGTATTGGGTACAATACCCAACTACAAAAGAATCAACCCGACTAACCTATGTCTCTGGTACCAAAAGAACCATGTCACGCCCCGCTTCCCAGAGTACGCTAAAATGGGCACGTGACATAGCCAACCATGCTACCTGTGGGTAGGAAGTATCCATCCACAGTCACATTACGGCTGTAGAGATATCAAGAACAAAAATAAAACTATCTAAAACATGTCCATGAACCAAATAACATGAGTCAAGAATAATAGAGGTGCGGAAGCAAAGATCCAATACACAATAACTGGAATGTATGTCCCATAATGCGGGCTCACATCAGGAATAAACTGCAGAAAAATAACTGAACTAGCTACTACTGAAACTCACAGCTCAGCCTGCTGGCTGAAGTACTCCTGCTCGGACTGCAGCAAAGGTACGGAATCTGGGCCATGAAAAACCCAGACGTCAGTGCGTCATGTCATCAAGTAATAAAATATAAACAGGGTAACAGGCAATGCAATATAAACATGAATGAAAAGCAGGTGTAACAGTAATGTAAGTCAAGGCAGTGTAGGGTAGTGTGCATTGAGTAAACTAAACTGTTCTATCAGGTTTTCTGTTCTAAAGACTTTGAAATCAAATTGATGAATTATCGATGTAGCTCAATAGTATCCCGTGCATACCCGGGACCACGGTCCAGATTCTCGGGCTGAAACCGAGACATGCCGCTAGGTACTAAAACAGGAATGTGTACAGATGAATGATGTCAGCAGCATCATCCCAAGGCTGGCCTAGCCTCTAAAACTGGTCAGAACAAGCATCGAACTATTGAGTTACAAGTCAGGTTTCACCATTGATTTCCCCATACCCCCAAGTTATATGTGTATGTCAAGTCAGGTATTCAGTAATCAAGAACTAATGCCAACACAGGATCAGGTAAGCAGGTTTGTCTGGATAGACAACAGGAACGGTCCATGAGGACTACAGGTCAGGTTTGTTGGCATTAGACCCAAGGTCAGGTAACGGGTCAAGTCATGGTACATCAGGTCAGGTCAAGTAGTATACGGTACCATGTCGGGTCAATCAATATGTATGTAGCAAGTTATGTCAAGATGTAAACGATATCATGGGTTGCTCATAATCAGTTACATAATCAAGCATGGTTATCAACAACATGATCTAAGCAATGAATTAAGAAATAAGCAGATTCAATTAACTAGCTGTACAGTTATCAGTGGTGTTTAACCGACAATGTCAGCATTATGTGAATACAGTATGATTGATATGAATGCTGAAAACAGGTTAATAAATATGGATGCGACTACATGTATACTCTGTTTGATGAATGTAGTTGAAATTAGACCGGTTAAAGTTGCATGCGGATGTCTAATAGACTAAACTGGAAAAAAAAGTATCATAGCAATAAACAAATGTGATCTATCATGTACAGGTAATTGCTAGTTATAAATAATCAGGTGCAAGATTAAGCTTCAAGTACGGAATTATAAAATGTGTAACGGCACTTTATACGGTTAATCTTGAAATCCATTTTATCACTTCTAATTGGGGATTTAACATGGAATAATTAATTTAGCATATGAATAGTTTAAAATAGCATGTAGCAAGTTTCACTTGACTCGACGGATTGCGAAACAGAAGACGGAACGTCACGCGTCGGCGGGGAAAAGGTCGCGATGCGCGCACGGTACACGGAATAGGTCCGAACGACAAACAGTGGAACCGCACAGGTCAGAGTACCTCGCTGGATCGTCGGGACACGTCGCCGGCACGGCCGGATTCCGGCGAACCCAAAAACAGTGAATCTACAATATTCAAGAATGCATGAAACAACAAAAGAAGAATCAAGAAGAGAGAATGGAAGGAGGATAGAGAAGAGGGTGCTCACGAGGATCTGTGGAGGGGTGGTGATCGTCGACCACGTCAACGGAGCTCCGGCGCACGAATTGCAACCTACCCGGCAATTCAACAGAACTTTTAGCAACCGAGATGAACAGAGAAGGAGAAGGGAAAAAGAAAGGAGAGGGATAGGTAGTGCTCACCGGGGTTGCACGAAGGCCGGGGCACGAAGGCGAGGCCGCCGGCGGCGACAGATCCGGCGGTGCAAAAGTGCAGGGTGTGCAGGGCGTGGCTGCAGTTGCAAGGTGCACGGGAAAGGAGGAAGGAAGGTGAGGTGGACGCGACGAGGGCGAGGAGGCGACGAGGTTGGGGCGACGACGAGAGGAATGGAAGGAGGCTAGGGTTTTATCGTGGGGTTGGGTTCTGTTAAAAGAAATCGAGGAAGGAGAAATATATATAGGGGAGAGAGAGAGGGAGAGAGACGGGGAGAGAGAGAGAGAGAGACGGGGAGAGAGAGAGAGAGAGAGGTTGCGAGAGGAGAGAGATAGAGAGGAAGTGAGAGATTGAGAGGAGAGAGAAACGGGGAGGAGAAAGAATTTCGTCGCGATGTGAGGAGAGAGGAAGAGAGAAGAGAGAGAAAGAGAAAGGGAGAGAGAAAGAGAAATTGTGGGGCCCGGGGAGATTAAAGAGTGATGGGGATTGGTTGATAAAAATTTGTGAAAGATTTAAGGAAATGGAAAATATTCTGGGGATTTAATTTATATTCGTTGGTTAAACAAAATATTAGAAAAAATAGGATTTGGCGTGAATGCAAAATATTTCCAAATTGCGCCCGGATCGGGTCCAAAAATTTGAAATTGAAATAAGAAAATTATAGGCGGGTTACAAAAATTAAAATGAAGGATTGTACAATCAAAAAGCATACCCCCAAAACGGACATACGCACGTGTGCGTAGGCGTTCAAACACGTCCGTTCGCTGAACGGGACGAAAACACGATGCAGGGACGCTACCACAGGGTTAGGGGTGCCGAGCAGCCAAGTCGATTATTTTTAATTTAATTTTAGATGACTTAAATTGTTATATGCTGCATTAGAATTGTCGGGGTAAATTTCAACAAGCAACAGTCAAGTAGGATCAATGAAATAAATACCATACACCATTCATACGGTAACAGAAACTAGTAGCATTGGGCTCGGTTGTTACAGATCTGCATTTAAACAATCAGAGGTCGACGCCAGTGACATGCTGCTTTACGAGTGGTCGTGAGGATTGACCGAGAGATGACCAGAGAAGTGCCAGAACGGAATCGTCCCCGTTAGCACCCCTGGCAAGGCCTATGAGCCGACTGATTGTGAGATTGGTAATCCACAGAGAAAATAAGGACCCAGAGGCAGAGGACGCCAGACTGTGAGCAAGAGGCAAGTGGATATCTTGCGCTGCTAGCATTGGATGCACCCTTAGTGTTTTGAGGTATGATTTTGGTGCACACTAGATGCACTAAATTGGGTTTCCTTGTGCATGTCAGATGCACCTGGTTTTGCTGTCAGGCACACACGTTGCCTATGATAGATGTTGTGTGCACACCCGTTGCACCTGAATGGTACTTATGTAGATGATGTTTTCCATGCGCACCTGATGCACGGGGTAATCTTATATACGCCTTAGGATTGATGTTTGTGGAGCCCCGACAACTTGGATTTTGACTGAATGTTTTTGTAGTTGGTGATTTAAATTTAAATTCGGGGACCGAATTTATTTAAGGTGGTAGATTGTAACATTTCAAAATAATAACATATTATTTTTGGGAAATTTATAATTTAATATTATTTTATTGAATATTTTAATAATTCAATATAATTAAATACAAGTAAATGGGGGGAAATTTTGGAAAATTTTGGAAAATTCTAAAATAAGGTAAATTAGAGAATTGGCAAAATTTTTTTTGGCCCCGACAACTTGAAATATTCCAAACGGAGGGGCTTTACTCTAGAATTGAAAACCATTTCTAAGTTTAATTGATTAGTTATATGATAATTTAGTGCTAATTGCGATTAAAAATCGCTAATCGGTTTTTTTTGGCATTTTGTGCAAAACATGCACATATCATCTTTTCTTAGCATTTTTCCACCATGTTCCTTTTGGGTTTACTATTTGAGTGAGAAGGAATTAGAGGGAAAAGATAAGGAAAAGAAAAAGAAATGGAAAAGAATAAAATATAAGTTATGGGTGTGAGAGAGAAAGTGAGGGGGGTTTTCCTTTGACTAAGTCCTAGCCATTCTCCTCCATTTTCAACACTCATTTCTCTCCCTCTCCCTCTTGTTGCTGCTGCTGCTCCTGCTCCTCACGTCACCTCCCCTCTTCAAGCCCCAAATCACCTCTAAAACTGCACCAAAACCCCACTCTCATTTCATTAAAAGTGTGCATAAGCTCAAGATCTACACATTGGACCAAGGAAGCAAAGATTTTGGCCACTAGGGGCAACTCAAGAAAATTCTTAAGTTGCCAAATGAGGTATTTTTCTGGACCTTAAAGCTTAGTTTATGCATTACATTTACCCCATGTTTAGATTGAACCGATATTGTTGGATATTGTGGAGTTAAGGAAAACCTAGTTAGGGTTTGAGGGAAATTTGAGTTATAATGTGAAATTGAGCTCAGTAGAGGTTAGATAAACACCCTAGTGCATGAATTGAGACCCAAACCTGAGACTTAAGGCCCGGAATACGAATTTAGAAACCGATATCGGAAAGTTTGTGGATTCTGTGAAGGTTATTTGAGATCTGCTATCAACCCGAGGCTCTGAAAATTATATTAAATGGACAGTGACATGTGCAGGCACCCAGGAAGCTAACCCCAAGACCCTAGCCCCTAACTCCTTGACCCGGCCACAGATTTAATCCTATTGGCCGCAATTTGCGGCCAGACCTACTTCATTTTGGCTCATTTTGGTTTTGGTGCCCCCTTACCAGTATATTAGACCCCTGGCATGTATAGATTTGTCTAAATTGTCTTAAGGTGAAATCTGGAGCCTATTTCCTTAGTTGCTGTTTTGGATTCATGTTTCCGTATTCCGTATTTTTAATTCTGCATTGTGTATTGTGCTTTACTTCGACCATTTGACGTTTATACGACGATATCGAGGATTGGTTGATGGTTTTGAAGGCGTGCCCATAGGTTCTTGTAGGGTTACTAGGCATACTAAGGAGGCTCTACAAGGCATCGACCATGCCGGATTAAAAAATTTAGGTGCCTAACAACCCGAAGCAAGATCGTTAACTAGATATTAGGCGAATCAAAAGCAAGTAAATCACATTTACACTAAAGGAAAGGGACTACAACCTTTGTAGATCCGGTCCTCCACTTCCATAGCTCCATGACGACGTCCCTTCGCTGCGATCAACCAACTCCAGGACTCTCGGATGGCTCCATGAGGAAATTGCAACGGGGTCGTTTGAAGTCTTCGGTGCCGAAGATGATCTACGTCGAGGGAATACGGACTCAAGCTTCTACCTCACTAACCATAGAATTAGTGAAGCAAACACCCTAAACTAAAGTGCTAGTCTAGTAGAGGATGGTGAGATAGGAAGTGGGTACTCTTTAGATTTTGATTTCTCACTTGGATTCATCACTTGATAATTTTCTAGTAAGCTTTTCTTTTTCTTCATGAAGAAGAAGAAGAAGAAAGAAAAGAAATCCATCCACAAAATAGAAAATCAAGTGTTGTTTATCATATTGCAACCATGGGTGAGTTAACACATGTAGAGAATAAACTAGGGTTTAGGTTGATGGTTAGGTTAAGGATAAAACAAAATGGCAAGACTTTTTCAAAGATACTAGCATGCTTCATGAAGCTTCTAGCAAAGAAACAAAAAAGCCACCATTTAGTTTTTCCAAAATTAATTAAATAAATAAAACCTTAACCATTAACCTAAACTATGGTTTAAAGCATACACACCCAAGTTTGCATGTATCATCAAACATGATACAATCTTGTGCACAAAAATATATCACATATACAACTTGTGCACATCAAGTGAGAAAATCAATCTTAAGTGAACCAATACTAGTTAATGTAAAGTAATATATCAAATATATAATTATACATTAAATCATTAAATCAACACTTGAATTAACGATCCGGTCATATCGCATATAATCGACTAATATCAATGTATCGACTTAACGAATCAATCCTTGATTCGATAACTAGGTTATATCGCATACAACCAATCGGTACAATCAACACGAGAATTGAATACGGTATCACATACTCGCATCATTCTCGGTCCCGCACATATCACATATGCGCTCCTATCTCGTTTTGCCTGAGCCAGTACAACCTCCATGTAGGACTCTAAAGACTCGTCAATACGCCGGCAGTAGGTGATGATCATATCAAGCACCCACAAGCCGTCAGCGGTACTAGCTGGACGTAACGGCTACCCGGGTATTGAGCGATCAGAAGATCAGCAAGCAAGCCCGCTCCAACTCCTGCAAAAAGCATGACAGTGACACTACCGTACAGTCCGGTCTTCTCGTCTGATATGTCGCATATCAAGTCTAGGGGTGGTAAACGTCAGACCCCAATAACCGATAAGTCATGCCGATGAGAGGCTCATAATGGGTCAAGAAACTACTGGTAACACTTACCAATAAATCTCTAAACCAGCTCTGGTCAGGGACTTCCCTGTTATGGCCAATCGAGCATAGCGCAACATCAACCCCCAATACCGGGAGAGACGAAAACCCCTCCTCTCGCTCATTGCCTCCATGTGACTCGGGACTGTACTCAAAAACCACCGTTTTGCATGCCCTCTTGGACGTGGTAAGGTGGAAATCAAAGCACAGTGGGAATTACACAAGACTCTATGACGATCTTGGGTCTACAGACTAACCTGTACCAGTGTCACCTGAGAAATACCGTCTGACGTAAGGTATAATACCATCTGGGAGTTCTCGGCGAGTCCGTCCAGTGTACCCAGTCTCCACTGAGCACCCGTATATCATCTCTGATGTCAAACACCAATGGATATGGGATCATCCATCGCCCATCTGTATGGGTCGAGAAGGCATACGCCAGTCTACTCTGGTATATCGATGCCCCGTCTCGATACACCCATGACTAGGGACTTTGAAGGATGTACTTATGGACTACCATGTCCCCACTAGTATGATCCGCATCATAGTCCAGGTAGTTAAGTACACATCTTAAGGGCTTTACCAACATGTAACAGAGAGACAATCAGTATACACGTTAAGGTAAAAAGTAACCAGATAGCATACTATCATGTCGAGCAAGAAAGTCCTCCCTATATATGTCCAAGCATCCACTACAATATACATCCTATGTATAGTAATGGCCTCTAGGGCATACATATAACTAACAATCTCCCACTTGCACTAGGGCCATCTGATAACAGTGGTTGTAGTATCTCATACTCAACCATCCCATAAAAGTCTCTCTCTGGGAAATGGCCTTTGTGAGTGGATCCGCCGTGTTGTCCTCTGAGTGTACTCTCCTGACCTCGATCCCCTGGAGATCAACCATCTTCATGATCAGGTGACACTGCCTAAGAATTATATCTGGATCACTGATGGGACGGGCGTTCCCAGGCATAAGCCATAACTCCATTGTCACACAATGGTAGGAACGAAGTTCATTTCATGAACATATATAAATATCCAGACTGCCTCTTTGGTAGCATCTTTGGTAACGATGTATCTTGCCTTTAATCGTCTAGTATGTCATGGTATCTAGTTTGGAACTCTTCCAACATACCGTCTCTCCACTGAGGGTAAAGACAATGCCTGTGACTGACATTCAGTCGTCCTTATCACCCTTGAACCTTTCCAGTGATTCTCCCTAGGATCAATTGATACCATCTCACTACAACTAGTGAGAATCCTAACATCTAGTTAGATCTATCTCATAGATCCAAAACTTAGGATTTAGGAGGTATCACTTTGATCCTATATGGAGAATCCTTGTGATAGGCAGAGATTGACCGAGCGTAGCATAGGAAACTCTTTCCCTATCAAGAGTATGTCATCCACGTACTCTACGAGGATTACTACCATACTCTCTACTACCTTTTTGTATATATAAGGTTCATCTACCATTTTGATGAAGTCAAACTCTTTGACTACCATATCAAAACAGACGTTCCAACTCCACGATGCCTGCTTTATCACATAAAACATCTTGCATACGTTTCCGCTGCTCCCACTGTCTACGAAGCCCTCTGGCTGTGTACTTATAGACGCTCTCTTCTAAAACATCATTTTAGAAAAGCTGTCATGACACCCAACCACCAGATATCGTAGTCATGGTATGTAGCCGTGGCAAGTAGGATCTGGATGGACTTAAGCATAGGTCCCAGAAAAAGGTTTCATCATTAGCCACAACTGGTCTATGATGCAAACCTTTAACAAGTCCAGTTTTTAAAGTCTCAACTTTTCCATGTACACCAAGTAATCTTCTCAAGATATACTTGCTCCTGATGGGGATTTAACCCTTCAGATAAAGCAACCAAAGTCCATACTTTGTTGGTGTATAAGGATTCCAGCTCAAATCACTAAGCATCCAGCCATTCTTACAGAGTCCTACTCCCGATGGCCAGCTCGAAACTAGTTGGGTCATCATCTCATGATACAATCCTCACTCCTAATGTCATAGAGAAACCGAAGTATCTCTTAGGTTGGTGAGGAACCCTACTAGATCGGCGGAGAGGCTGAGGTTCGTTGGAATCTACTGAATCTTTTGGTTCTACCAAATCATCTGCTGTAATTTGTATAGCTGGAACCTTTTCCAGTTCTACCTCATGACCACTAATTTCTTCTCAAGATTTTCCCTTTCAAAAAGGTGGCATGTTGAGAAACAAAACATTTTTGTTCCTTGGTTTGGTAGAAGATATTCCCTTGCTAATGCTTGGGATATCCAACAAACTTCCACAGATCTTACTTTGCCTCGAGCTTGTCCGGATTATGCTTTTAGACATAGGCTGGACAACCCCAAATCTTAACTGACTTAAGATATTGGCTCTTTTCATTCCATATCACATATGAAGTGGTAGGCATCAGATTTGATTTGAACCCTATTCAATAGGTATGCAACTTCATAAGTGCATAACTCCTAAAAGGAAATAGGAAACTCAGTAGTACTCATCATAGAGCACACCATATCATATAGGGTGTTATTGCTCCGCCCCGATATACCATCGTGCTATTGTGTATACGGAGGAGTAATGCTGAGAGAGAATCTCATTCTCCTTTAGAATAGTCCAGGAATTCTGTGCTCAAGTATTCTCCTCCTTGATCACATCAAAGGACATAATACCTATACCCGTTTTGGTTCTCTACTTCTAACTTAAATTCCGTGAATATCTCAAAAGGTTCGGACTTGTGTTTCAACAGGAACATAAGTCTGAATCCTGAGAGATCATCAGAGAATGTAATGAAGTACAAATAACCGGTCTTGGCATGTGTAGACAGGGGACCTTTCATACATCAGCATGTATCAATCCCAATAGTTCACTAACTCTATCTTTGTTTCCAATAAACAGAGCTGGTGTCATTATATCTTTGTGACATGACTGGCAAGTTTCATAAGATGTAAATTCAAACTGATTTAAATATGCATCTATATGTAACTTCAGCTAGTCGGGTCGCATTGATATGACCTAGTCTACAATGCCTTAAGAAGGATCCGTTCATTTCTGAACTCTTCCTCTTGTGTGTGTTCTGTATACTAAGAACTGTAGTTTGATTTAGAACGTCAATGCTTTTAGATAACGTACCTGAACTGATCAACTTTTGATATAGGAAATGTTCAAAACATTATCCAACAATACAAAATTATATCTTTTCTTTACTGATAAAGAGACTGATATGATTTTGTACATCAGGTTCGGTATCTAATAACATTTGTTCAGAATCAATGTATTCTGGTAATACAGGGTGATAGTGGTCAACAGACTTGGCTGCAACATTTGCACCGTTTTCTATCTCATGAAACTTATCATCCGTTCTCAGTTCTTTACCTATCTGTAGCCCATGTAACAGATTACATATGTGGGATCCTGATCCGGTATCATATACCCAGGACGTAAAGGACATTGAGAAACAGTTCTCTATAATGAACACACCCGAAGATGATGCATCAGTATGCACTTTCTTCGTTTGGGCGGCACGGGAATTATGGTAATCCCCAATTTCCTTCTCTGTCTTATAACAATTATAAGTTGGAGCGGGACCAACGTTCCCCAGCTCAGTATAACAAGCGGGTTCGGTCAAATATCCGTATTATTATCTTGATTAAGGCGTGATATGGTCGCTACCTGGAGAGAGAGAGAAGAAAACACTCTGCGTGCGCTCTTGAAAGAATAGATTGGTTATTATTTTATCTAATCAGGATGGCTCCCACTGTTTTTATCAAATCTTCCTTCAAACCCTAAAAGGAAAGACTAGCCGGGATTAATTACACGCTACAAGTTCGCCAATCTTTCAGCCAGGCCAGTGTCGGTACTTTGAAGGAGGTCCCCCGTGCTTTCGCACGAACCTAATTAATGTAAACCTCGTTTTCCCAGAGGCGTAACCCCGTTGACACCTTTCTAGACACCTACTTGATCGGCTAATTGTAATGTGTAAAACTCTCCCAGGAGTAACAATTAGTCGCAGTGGGTATCGGGACCCAACTATCTCATAGAAGGTATACAATCTCATTATAAATTTCAACACTTGAAATTCCCGATAATTTTGCCCCTAACCTCCTATGACCTTGACAAAGGCCAACAAACCATAGGATGCTAGTCAAGTTCAACCCGTCATTTCCTGATTGAATTAAACCCACCCGCACGACCCTTGACAAAGGCCAACAAGGTCGCACGACTACCCTAACCCAATCTGCATCATATGCATAAGCAGATAAGCACCAGTCAGCTACCGCACACTACGCCTTGACAAAGGCCAACAAACGCAGCACGAATACTAACTACTACTTATCTGAAATAACGGAGGGCTACGACAGGTTTTTCAGAAAACCTATTGCGTAATGAACTTGACATCGTTGTAGAATCAAATGATTTTGAAATGGAGTGTTTTTGAGGCTTTTCTAGTTTCGCTAAAGGGGTCACTCCAGGTGAAGGGATCGTCGGCCCTTTCCTCATCGAATAAGGTGCAGGATATATCATATATATCACTATGCAAAGTAAAAACTCCAAAAGCAATCAAAAGACAAACAGTGGGGTGTAGCATCTGCCAGTCATTGCTAAAGGGGTCACTCCCGGTGAAGGGATCTCGGCCCTTTCCTTATCGAATAAGGTGCAGGATGTTCTACAAGGAACACCGCGATGCAAAGCAAGAACCGTAGCTACCTGTTTTTGAAAATTCGATTCCACAACATCTTTTAGGTTTCTTTTTCTTTCATTAATCATATTAATGAAGTCCCATCATTCAAAACACCTAAACATCACAGATAAATACGACGTACACTTATGCCATCAGCATTCGCCTCGATGTCCCCTCGTGCACCGTTAGGTTAGGTAACTAACGGCAGAGCGGGGCAGGGCTAGCGCGGGTGTAAAACATAAGTAACGTCTATATAATATATCATATATACTATATACAGCATTTATCACAGAACATCAAATTATCACATCACAGATATTGCAGCAGAAGAAACATATGAAACATTGGATATACTAGGACGTCCGTGTTTTTAATACGAGCCAGTATAAAACACGGATTCCACGGTCGCGATGAATAGCCAAACCCACACCCCTAGACCCCTACGAGAGCGGCAAGCAACCCAACCAATTCTAGAGTTAGGAGACCCGGACTCGACTCCTCGAGTTGGTCTCCCACTGGACTCCAGAACCCGGTTACTTGTGCTCTCCTCCTTGGGTCTATCCTATTGCGGAAAAGTAAATGATATACAAAAGGTGACATCTTCCGCAACCTGGAAGTGCCCCAATAAAAGAATATTACATACAAGTTTTTACAGGAATGAAAATGAAAAACACTCATCTTACATAAAAAAAACCCCCGGCTATTCAAAACGCGACGATCCAATATAACATATCCAGCAACACATAACATCACATGTCATCAACGTAAGTAAATATGCGCATCCCAATTATCGTTGACCTATAGCAACGAAACCGGCGATATCACATATTACACTTACGGTCACAGAAAAGAAAATGTAAAACTACAGCAGTTGGAATCCGCAACCTCCTTAGACATCACATGCCTAACAATTATAAACCCCGCATTTTAGTCTCTATATCGAAAACACTTTTCAATATCTACTCGGGCAATTCAACAAGATTCCCGAAAAACTGATCGAATGCTCGTCGCAAACTTTAGTAGGCGGCCGCACCCCCGATACCGTCGACGAAGTGCACCAAGGCGGAACACCGCTGCCGCGAGCACCCGAACGGATGCTTTTGGCGACAGGGTTCTCCTACAGTCATTTGGTTGGGGCTATAGGGCGTGGCTGCCTATTAAGTACCGGCGAATATCCGCGTACGCTACGTGATTGCGACGGACTTTTGATCGCTTCAAAATTCCGTGGCAACCGATCAAGTGAGACTAAAGTGCTATGTTTATAACATTCATATTAGTTATCTCATAACTACTTGTGAATTCCAAATATTATATCACATTCCAGATAAATAGAAAATGTTAAACTTTTCGATCGAACAATCAAACACCCAAGTTTTCCCGAAACATCTCAACACATGAAATAAGTTTAAAAAACATTCACTTCATGCTACAGTACCAACGGTCCAGCCGTAGAAGGGTCAAGCCAACGCCTCACATGTGGCACGCCGTACTGCCCCAAACCCTAAAGTTCGAAAGGCAGTTCAAGACGGTCACATAATCGAGTTAAGGTTTGTTGTCTTCTAGAGGGTCCATCGTGTTACTTGCACTACTTCGAACGTTCTTAAACTACGGAAAGATCCAACACTTGGAAATTTCCCGACAGGGGAAAAATTGGGTATTTATATCCGGTCAAAGTTTTTAACATGTTCTAAAATACCCGGAAAAACATACAGACGAAGTTAAACATCCCGATCGAAACACCGAGTCCCCAATACAACCCAGAAAACTCAACTCTTGAGTAAAGATTAAAATTACCCAGAAAACACAGGAGTCAAATAGAAACATTACTGTGCAAAGTGTGGTGAACGAAGCAACAGTATGGCCGCGGAACCGCCGCGCCAAATGGGGTACGGCCGCGGTTCCGCGGCTAATTGATGGAGTTAGGACCACGTTTTGCACAGTAATTCTTATAAAACCCTGCTGAATTTTTTGAGTATTTTTAATTCAAAAAAATCCACAAATTCAAAAAATGTACAGAGAAGGGTTCCGTTTAGGGTTTCGGGGTTCGATCGGAATTCTAACATCGTCTACACTTCGCCTAAGGCTCTAGCTAAGCTCTGATACCACTGTAGGGTTACTAGGCACACTAAGGAGGCTCTACAAGGCATCGACCATGTAGGGTTCCTAGGCACCCTAATGAGGTCTCACAAGGCATCAACCATGACAATTTCAAATTTAAACGGTGCCGAGAAACCTTAGAACGGATCGTTGGCAAGATTTCTAGGAGAAACAATAAACTAGTTAACACTTAACTACAAGTAAACGGAAATACAACCTTTGTAGATCCGGTGCTCCACCTCCATAGCTCCGCAACGAAGTCCCCTCGCTGTCCAAATGAATTCCCGGGCTCTAGCGTCGGCTTCGTCGGAGAAATGGTGAGCTAGGTTGTCGATGTCCATGCCGAAGATGATCTACGTCGAGGCATCGCTAGATCAAGCTCCAACTTCGCCAAGTCAAGAAACTTGTGAAGGAAACACACTCTACTACTTGGCAAGAGGTAGAGGATGAAGAAATAGGAAGTGGGTAGACTTTAGAATTGGATTTCTCACTTGTTTTCATCAATCACCATTGATGAAGTAAGGTTTCTTCATGTGTCAAGATAAAGAAGAAGATGAATATTGTTATGATAAGTTATTTAGAAAATAGAAAATAATAGAATACTTATCATAATCAACCATGGTCAAGTGTAGAGAATAAACTAGGGTTAGGTCAATGGTTAGGTTAGGCATGAAACAAAAATGGTGGACTTTTTCAAACCTTCATGAAGTTTCAATGTAAAACAAAGCAAGCCACCATTTCTTTTCTTTTGCCAAAATGAAATAAATAAATAAATAAATGAGTAAGCAAATAAAATCATAACCCTAACCATCACATAACCATGGTTTAATCTTAACATACACTTAAACAATCATGTATCATCAAACATGATACAATCAAATGTACAAATGTATATCACATATACAATGTGCACAATCCAAGTGAGAAAATCTATATAAAGTGAACCAATACTAGTTAATGCAAAGTAATATATCAAATATATAATTATACATTAAATCATTAAATCAACACTTGATTTAACGATCCGGTCATATCGCATATAACCGACTAATAGCCAATGTATCGATTTATCGAATCAATCCTTGATTCGATAACTAGGTTATATCGCATACAACCATTCGACACATTCATCGCGAGAATAGAATACGGTATCACATACACGCATTATTCTCGGTCCCGCACATATCTCATATGCGCTCCTATTTCGTTTCGCTTGAGCCAGGAAACCTCTGTGTAGGACTCTAAAGACTCGTCAATACACCGGCAGCAGATGATGATCATATCAAGCACCCACAAGCCGCAAGCGGTCTGCTAAACATAACGGCCACCCGGGTATTGAGCGATCAGAAGATCGACGAGCAAGCCCGCTCACACTCCAGTGAATCCAACCAGTAACACTACCGTACAGTCCGGTCTGATCGTCTGATATGTCGCATATCTCGCCTAGGGGTGGTAAACGTCAGACCCCAATAGCTCGATAAGTCGTGTCGATATGAGGTCTATAACAATTCGAGAAACTACTGGTAACACTTACCAGTAAATCTCAGCAACCCTGGCCAGGGATTTCCTGTTATAGCCAATCGAACACAGCGCAACATCAACTCCCTATACCGGGAGAGACGAATCCCCTCCTATCGCTCATTGCCTCCATGTGACTCGGGACTGTACCCAAAAACCACCGTTTTGCACGCCCTCTTGGACATGGTAAGATGGAAATCAAAGCACAGTGGGAACCACACAAGACTCTATGACGATCTCGGGTCAACAGACTACTCTGTACCAGTGTCACCAGAGAACTGCCATCTGACGTGAGGTATAATACCATCTGGGAGTTCTCGGCGAGTCCGTCCAGTGTACCCAGTTTCTACTGAGCACCCGTATATCATCTATGATGTCAAACACCAATGGATATGGGATCATCCATCCCCCATCTGTATGGGTCGAGAAGGTATACGCTAGTCTACTCTGGTATATCGATGCCCCGTCTCGATACACCCACGACTAGGGACTTTGAAGGATGTACTTATGGACTACCATGTCCCCACTAGTATGATCCACATCATAGTCCAGGTAGTTAAGTACACATCCTAAGGGCTTTACCAACATGTATCAGAAAGACAATCAATGTACACGTTAAGGTAAAGAGCAACCAGATAGCATACTATCATGTCGAGCAAGAAAGTCCTCCCTATATATGTCCCAGCATCCACTACAATATACATCCTATGTATAGTAATGGCCTCTAGGGCATACATATAACTAACAATCTCCCACTTGCACTAGGGCCATCTGTAGCAGTGGTTGTAGTATCTCATACTCAACCATCCCATAAAAGTCTCTCTCTGGGAACAGGCCTTTGTGAGTGGATCCGCTGTGTTGTCCTCTGAGTCTACTCTCCTAACCTCGACCTCCTTGGAGATCAACCATCTCCATGATCAGGTGATACTGCCTTAGAATATGTCTGGATCACTGATGGGACCGACGTTCCTTGGCATAAGCCACAACTCCCTTGTCACTCAATGGGAGGAACGTAGTTCATCTCATGAACCAATATACACCCAAACAGCCTCTTTGGAAGCATGTTAAGTAGCAATGTATCCTGCCTTTATCGTCTAGTATGTCACGGTATCTAGCTTGGAAATATTCCAACATACCGTCCCTATACTGAGGGTAAAGACAATGCCTGTGACTGACACTCAGTCGTCTTTATCACCCTGGAACATTTCCAGCGATTCTCCCCAGGGTGGATTGATACCTTCTCACTACAACTAGTGAGAATCCTAACATCCATTTAGATCTATCTCATAGGTCCAAAACCCAGGATTTAGTAGGTATCACTTTGATCCTATGTGGAGAATCATTGTGATAGGCGGAGATTGATCGAGCGTAGCATAGGAAACTCTTTCCCTATCAAGAGTATGTCATCCACGTACTCTATGAGGATCATCACCATACTCCCTACTGCCTTTTTGTATATACAAGGTTCATCTACCATTCTGATGATGTCAACTTCTTTGACTAATCCATCAAAACAGATGTTCCAACTCCGCGATGTCTGCTTTATCCTATAAAGCATCTTGCACACGTTTCCGCTGCTCCTACTGTCTACGAAGCCCTCTGGCTGTGTACTTATAGACGCTCTCTTCTAAAACATCATTTTAGAAAAGCAGTCATGGCACCCAACCACCAGATATCGTAGTCATGGTATGTAGCCGTGGTAAGTAGGATCTGAATGGACTTAAGCATAGCCACTGGAAAAGGTTTCATCATTATCCACGCCTGGTCGATGACGAAAACCCTTAACAAGTCTAGCTTTGAAAGTCTCAACTTTTCCATGTACACCAAGTAATCTTCTCAAGATATACTTGCTCCTGATGGGGATTTAACCCTTCAGATATAGCAACCAAAGTCCATACTTTGTTGGTGTATAAGGATTCCATCTCAGATCGCTAAACATCCAGCCATTCTTACAGAGTCTTACTCTCGATGGCCTGCTCGAAGCTAGTTGGGTCATCATCTCATGATGCAATCCTCGCTCCCACTGTCATAGAGGAACCGAAGTATCTCTCAGGTGGGTGAGGAACCCTACTAGATCGGTGGAGAGGCCGAGGTTCGTTGGTAACTATTGAATCCTTTGGTTCCATCAAATCATCTTCTGTAGTTTGCATAGCTGGAACCTTTCCAGTTCTACATAACTAACCTTGCCTCGAGTTTGTCCGGATTTTGCTTTTAGACATAGGCCGGACAACCCCAAATCTTAACTAACTTAAGACATGGGCTCTTCCCTTTCCATATCACATATGAAGTGGTAGGCATTGATTTGATTCGAACCCTATTCAATAGGTATGCAACTTCTCAAGTGCATAACACCCAAAAGGAAACAGGTAACTCAGTAGTACTCATCATAGAGCACACCTTATCATATAGGGTGTGATTGCTTCGCCCTGATATACCATCGTGCTATGGTGTATACAGAGGAGTAATGCTGAGAGAGAATCTCATTCTCCTTTAGAAAAGTCCAGGAATTCCATGCTCAAGTATTCTCCTCCTTGATCACATCAAAGGACATAATACTTATACCCGTATTTTGGTTCTCTACTTCTAACTTATATTCTGTGAATATCTCAAAAGGTTCGGACTTGTGTTTCAACAGGAACATATGTCTGAATCAGAAGAGATCATCAGAGAATTTAATAAAGTACAAAGAACCGGTCTTGGCATGTGTAGACAGGGGACCTACATACATCAACATGTATCATCCCAAGAGTTTACTAACTCTTTCTCTGTTTCCAGTAGACGGAGCTATGGTCATCTTATCTTTGTGACATGACTGGCGAGTTTCACAAGATGTAAGTTCAAACTAATTTAAATATGCATCTTTATGTAACTCTAGCCAGTCGGGTCGCATTGATCTGACCTAGTCTACAATACCTCAAGAAGGATTCGTTCATTTCTGAACTCTTCTTCTTGTGTGTGTTCTGTATACTAAAGAACTGTAGTTTGATTTAGAACATTAATGCTTTTAGATAACGTGCCTGAACCGATCAACTTTTGATATAGGAAATGTTCAAAACATTATCCAACAATACAAAATTATATCCTTTCTTTACTGATAAAGAGACTGATATGATTTTGTATATCAGGTTCGGTATCTAATAACATTCGTTCAGAATCAATGTATTTGTAATACAGGGTGACAGTGACCAACAGACTTGGCTGCAACTCTTGCCCCGTTTTCTTCCTCATGAAACTTATCACCCGTTCTCAGTTCTCTACCTATCTGTAGCCCTATGTAACAGATTACATATCTGGGAACCTGATCCGGTATCATATACTCAGGACGTAAAGGATACTGAGAAACAGTTCTGTATAATGAACAAACCCGAAGATGATGCATCGGCATGCACTCTCTTCGTTTGGGCGGCAAGGGAATTCTGGTAATCCCCAATTTCCTGCTCTGTCTTATAACAATTATAAGTTGGAGCGGGACCAACGTTCCCCAGCTCAGTATAACAAGCGGGTTCGGTCAATAATCCGTTTTATTATCTTGATTAAGGCGTGACATGGTTGCTACCAGGAGAGAGAGAGAAGAAAACACTCAGCGTGCGCTCTGGCAAGAATAGATTGGTTATTATTTTATCTAATCAGGATGGCTCCTACTGCTTTTTATCAAATCTTCCTTCAAACCCTAAAAGGAAAGACTAGCCGGGATTAATTACACACTACAAGTTCGCCAATCTTTCAGCCAGGCCAGTGTCGGTACTTTGAGGGAGGTGCCCCGTGCTTTCGCACGGACCTAATTAATGTAAACCTCGTTTTCCCAGAGGCGTAACCTCGTTGACACCTTTCTAGACAACTACTTGATCGGCTAATTGTAATGTATAAAACTCTCCCAGGAGTAACTCTTACTCGCAGCGGGTATCGGGATGCAACTATCTCATAGAAGGTATGCAATCTCATTGCAAATTTCAACACTTGAAATTCCCGATAATATTTTGCCCCTAGCAGCTATATGACCTTAACATAGTCAACAAATCATAAGTGCTAGTCAAGTTCAACCCGTCATTTCCCGATTGAATTAAACCCACCCGCACGACCCTTAACATAGTCAACAAAGTCGCACGACTACCCTAATCCAATCACATCATATGCTTATGCAGATAAGCACTAATTAGCTACCGCACACTACGCCTTAACATAGTCAACAAACGTAGCACGAATACTAACCAGTACTTATCTGAAATGACGGAGGGCTACGACAGGTTTTTCTGAAAACCTTTTGCGTAATGAACTTGATATCGTTGTAGAATCAAATGATTTTGAAATGGAGTGTCTTTGAGGCTTTTCTAGTTTTGCTAAAGGAGTCACTCCCGGTGATGGGATCGTCGGTCCTTTCCTCGTCGAATGAGGTGCGGGATATATCATATATATCACTGTGCAAAGCAAAAACTCTTAAAAGCAATCAAAAGACAAACCGAGTGTGTAGCATCTGCCAGTTATTGCTAAAGGAGTCACTCCCGGTGAAGGGATCTCGGTCCTTTCCTCATCGAATAAGGTGCAGGATATATCACATATACCGCTGTGCAAAGCAAGAACTGTAGCTACCTGTTTTATTTTGAAATTCGATTCTACAACATCTTAGGTTTCTTTTATTTCATTAATCACATTAATGAAGTCCCATCATTTAAGTACCTAAACATCACAGATAAATACGACGTGCACTTATACCATCCGCATTCGCCTCGATGTCCCCTCGTGCACCGTTAGGTTAGGTAACTAACGGCAGAGCGGGGCAGGGCTAGCGCGGGTGTAAAACATAAGTAACGCCTATATAATATATCATATATACTATATACTGTATCTATCACAGAACATCACATGATCACATCACAGATATCGCAGCAGAAGAAACATATGAAATATTGGATATACTAGGACGTCCGTGTTTTGAATACGAGCCAGTATAAAACACGGATTCCACGGTCGTGATGAATAGCCAAACCCACACCCCTAGACCCCTACGAGAGCGGCAAGCAACCCTACCAATTCTAGAGTTAGGAGACCCGGACTCGACTCCTCGAGTTGGTCTCCCACTGGACTCCAGAACCCGGTTACTTGTGCCCTCCTCCTTGGGTCTATCCTAGTGCGGAAAAGTAAATAATATACAAAAGGTGACATCATCCGCAACCTGGAAGTGCCCCAATAAAAGAATATTACATACAAGTTTTTACATGAACGAAAATGAAAAACACTCATCTCACATAAAAACCCCCGGCTATTCAAACACGACGATCCAATATAACATATCCAGCAACACATAACATCACATGTCATCAACGTAAGTAAATATGTCCATCCCAATTGTCATTGACATATAGCAACGAAACCGGCGATATCACATATTACACTTACGGTCACAGAAAAGAAAGTGTAAAACTACAACAGTTGGAATCCGCAACCTCCTCAGACATCGCATGCCTGACCAAATGAATTACTTAGACATCGCATGCCTAACAATTATAAACCCCGCATTTTAGTCTCATCATTGAAAACACTTTTCAATATTAAGTCGGGTATTTCAACAAGATTCCCGACATCCTGATCGAATGCTCGTCGCAAACTTTAGTAGGCGGTCGCACCCCCGATGCCGTCGACGAAGTGCACCAAGGCGGAACACCGCTACCGTGAGCACCCGAACGGATGCTTTCGGCGACGGGGTTCTCCTACAGTCACTTGGTCGGGGCTATGGACTGAGGCTGTCTATTAAGTTTACCCGGCGAGTATCCGCGTACGCTACGTGATTGCGACGGACTTTTGATCACATCAAAATTCCGTGGCAACCGATCAAGTGAGACTAAATTGCTAGATTTATAACATTCATTCAGTTATCTCATAACTTCTTGTGAATTCCAATTATTGTATCCCATTCCAGATAAAATAGAAAATGTTAAACTTTTCGATCGAACATTCGAACACCCAAGTTTTCCCGATACAGGTCAACACATGAAACAAGTCTAAAAACATTCAGTTCGTGCCTCAGTACCAACGGTCCAGCCGTAGATGGGTCAAGCGAACGCCTCACATGTGGCACGCCGTACTGCCCCAAACCCGAAGGTTCAAAGGGCAGTTCAAGACGGTCACATAATCGAGTTAAGGTTTGTTGTCTTCTAGAGGGTCCATCGCGTTACTTGCACTACTTAGAACGTCTTTAAACTATGGAAAAATCCAACACTTGGAAATTTCCCGACAGGGGAAAAATTGGGTATTTATATCCGGTCGAACTTTTTAACATGTTCTAAAATTTACCCAGAAAGCCACACAGACAAAATTTGATAATCCGATCGAATCCATGAAATCCCAAAACAACCCCAGAAAACTCAACTGTATAGTATATATTAAAATTACCCAGAAAACACAGGAATTAATTATTAACATTACTGTGCAAAGCGGAGTCAAAGAGTCAACATTATGGCTGCGGAAGCGCCGCGCCACGTGGGCTTAGGCCGCGCTTCCGCGGCGTTATGACGGAGTTAGGTCTCCGTTTTTCACAGTAATTCATAAAAAACCCTTCTTAATTTTCTGCATATTTTTAATAATGAAAAATCCAGATTTTTAAAAATTGGACAGAGAGCATTTTGGAAATGGGTTTCCGGGTTCGTTCGGATCTCAAACGTCCTCTAGACTTCGCCTAAGGCTCTAGCTAGGCTCTGATACCACTGTAGGGTTCCTAGGCACCCTAATGAGGTCTCACAAGGCATCAACCATGACAATTTCAAATTTAAACGGTGCCGAGAAACCCTAGAACGGATCGTTGGCTAGATTTCTAGGCGAAACAATAAACTAGTTAACACTTAACTACAAGTAAACGGAAATACAACCTTTGTAGATCCGGTGCTCCACCTCCATAGCTCCGCAACGAAGTCCCCTCGCTGTCCAAATGAATTCCCGGGCTCTACCGTCGGCTTCGTCGGAGAAATGATGAGCTAGGTCGTCGATGTCCATGCCGAAGATGATCTACGTCGAGGCATCGCTAGATCAAGCTCCAACTTCGCCAAGTCAAGAAACTTGTGAAGGAAACACACTCTACTACTTGGCAAGAGGTAGAGGATGAAGAAATAGGAAGTGGGTAGACTTTAGAATTGGATTTCTCACTTGTTTTCATCAATCACCATTGATGAAGTAAGGTTTCTTCATGTGTCAAGATGAAGAAGAAGATGAATATTGTTATGATAAGTTATTTAGAAAATAGAAAATAATAGAATACTTATCATAATCAACCATGGTCAAGTGTAGAGAATAAACTAGGGTTAGGTCAATGGTTAGGTTAGGCATGAAACAAAAATGGTGGACTTTTTCAAACCTTCATGAAGTTTCAATGTAAAACAAAGCAAGCCACCATTTCTTTTCTTTTGCCAAAATGAAATAAATAAATGAGTAAGCAAATAAAATCATAACCCTAACCATCACATAACCATGGTTTAATCTTAACATACACTTAAACAATCATGTATCATTAAACATGATACAATCAAATGTACAAATGTATATCACATATACAATGTGCACAATCCAAGTGAGAAAATCCATATAAAGTGAACCAATACTAGTTAATGCAAAGTAATATATCAAATATATAATTATACATTAAATCATTAAATCAACACTTGATTTAACGATCCGGTCATATCGCATATAACCGACTAATAGCCAATGTATCGATTTATCGAATCAATCCTTGATTCGATAACTAGGTTATATCGCATACAACCATTCGACACATTCATCGCGAGAATAGAATACGGTATCACATACACGCATTATTCTCGGTCCCGCACATATCTCATATGCACTCCTATTTCGTTTCGCTTGAGCCAGGAAACCTCTGTGTAGGACTCTAAAGACTCGTCAATACGCCGGCAGCAGATGATGATCATATCAAGCACCCACAAGCCGCAAGCGGTCTGCTAAACGTAACGGCCACCCAGGTATTGAGCGATCAGAAGATCGACGAGCAAGCCCGCTCACACTCCAGTGAATCCAACCAGTAACACTACCGTACAGTCCGGTCTGATCGTCTGATATGCCGCATATCTCGCCTAGGGGTGGTAAACGTCAGACCCCAATAGCTCGATAAGTCGTGTCGATATGAGGTCTATAACAATTCGAGAAACTACTGGTAACACTTACCAGTAAATCTCAGCAACCCTGGCCAGGGATTTCCTGTTATAGCCAATCGAACACAGCGCAACATCAACTCCCTATACCGGGAGAGACGAATCCCCTCCTATCGCTCATTGCCTCCATGTGACTCGGGACTGTACCCAAAAACCACCGTTTTGCACGCCCTCTTGGACGTGGTAAGATGGAAATCAAAGCACAGTGGGAACCACACAAGACTCTATGACGATCTCGGGTCAACAGACTACTCTGTACCAGTGTCACCAGAGAACTGCCATCTGACGTGAGGTATAATACCATCTGGGAGTTCTCGGCGAGTCCGTCCAGTGTACCCAGTCTCTACTGAGCACCCGTATATCATCTCTGATGTCAAACACCAATGGATATGGGATCATCCATCGCCCATCTGTATGGGTCGAGAAGGTATACGCTAGTCTACTCTGGTATATCGATGCCCCGTCTCGATACACCCACGACTAGGGACTTTGAAGGATGTACTTATGGACTACCATGTCCCCACTAATATGATCCACATCATAGTCCAGGTAGTCAAGTACACATCCTAAGGGCTTTACCAACATGTATCAGAGAGACAATCAATGTACACGTTAAGGTAAAGAGCAACCAGATAGCATACTATCATGTCGAGCAAGAAAGTCCTCCCTATATATGTCCCAGCATCCACTACAATATACATCCTATGTATAGTAATGGCCTCTAGGGCATACATATAACTAACAGACCATGCCGGATTAAAAAATTTATGTGCCTAACAACCCGAAGTAAGATCGTTAACTAGATATTAGGCGAATCAAAAGCAAGTAAATCACATTTACACTAAAGGAAAGTGACTACAACCTTTGTAGATCCGGTCCTCCACTTCCATAGCTCCGTGACGACGTCCCTTCGCTGCGATCAACCAACTCCCTGACTCTCGGACGGCTCCATGAGGAAATTGCAACGGGATCGCTTGAAGTCTTTGGTGCCGAAGATGATCTACGTCGAGGGAATACGGACTCAAGCTTCTACCTCACTAACCATAGAATTAGTGAAGGAAACACCCTAAACTAAAGTGCTAGTCTAGTAGAGGATGGTGAGATAGGAAGTGGATATTCTTTAGATTTTCATTTCTCACTTGGATTCATCACTTGATAATTTTCTAGCAAGCTTTTCTTTTTCTTCATGAAGAAGAAGAAGAAGAAGAAAGAAAAGAAATCCATCCACAATATAGAAAATCAAGTGATGTTTATCATATTGCAACCATGGGTGAGTTAACACATGTAGAGAATAAACTAGGGTTTGTAAGTCCATGTCACGCACCCCACGAACTTGCGGGGAGGTGGAATATATGAAAAACAATTATCAAAGCTTCGTAACACGGACTTGAGCGCATGAATCGTTGTCTAAACCATTGCTAACTAGAAGCAAGAGGTTTAACTACTCGTATACGAAGTTATACCTCACGATACAAGTCCTTCGGGTCTTCATCGCGGTCCTCCACTCCTCGTAGGCTCCTTAGAACATCAGCCTCCTCGAATCAAAGACGATCCACCCGAAAGCTCCTACGCCAAGCTTAATCTCAAACTTGAGATAACTAGGTTGCTTAAAGGGCTAATCGAAGCTAACTAAGGGATATAGAGTGAGGTTATGGATGTATTAGTCTAGCTAACCCTTGATCTCAACTCATGAGAGGTTAGGGTTAGGGTTTGAAGAGAGAGTGAGCTTGAAGAGAGAGAAGGTGAAGATCATAATGAAAAGAATAATGAACTCATATGAATATATCAACCATAACCATTAATCAAATAAATAATATAAATGATTTATCATCATGGTTAGATTCATTCATCTAGTGTGATTCATCATATGACTCATTAATTCATTAATGAATCATTTAATGTAAAGGATGAATCACACAAATGAGTCATTAAGCAATTAATGCTCATGCCACCTTAACCCCTTAGTCACCACTCTTCTAGAACCTTCCCGACAAATTACGAGAACGCCCCTCCAATCCGTGAAAACACGGAAAAACTTTAGACTGTATAAATCCAATAACCCGATACTAGAATCTGGCTTAAATCAAAGCCGACTAGTAAAAACTGTCCGAAAAGTCGTACGTGCGTAAACACACGTATGTGTCCGAACCCTTGTCGTAAAACCATACGACCTTTATATCGTTTCGCCTGGTGCAGGGAAACTCTCTGTGTGGGACTCTAAAGACTCGACACTACGCTGGCAGTGGGTTTAACCACAGACCGCAAGCGGCACTAGCTGTACGTAACGGTCCCCAGGTAAATGTCGATAAGAAGGCCGATGAGGAAAACCATCCGAACCCCTACTGAGCTTGATGTGATAATCTCCGTACAGTCCGGTCTGTTCGTCTAAGACTATCGCATATCAAGCCTAGGGGGCGGCATGCGTTAGTCCCCTAATAGCTGTATAAGTCGTGTCGGAGCGAAATCCATTACACCTAGAGAAGCTACTGGAACCTACCAGTATATCTCTCTTGCCTTGGCCAAGGACTTTGCGTAATGGCTCTCTGACACAGCGCGATATCATCTCCCAATACTGGGAGAGACGAATCCTATCTAACCGCCACTGCCTCCAAGTGCTCGGGACTGCACCCAACTGCTACCTGTTTGCACGACTCCTTTGAGCCGTGGTAGGGTAGCAATCTAAGAACAGTGGGACACACTCGAGGCGAAGTAGCAGTGTCAAGTCTGCGGACTATGCTGTACTCATGTCACCTGGAAACTGTTAACTGACGATGGGTATAATACCAACCAATCAGTTCCCCGGCGAGTCCTGTCCGGTGTACCCGTAACCTAATGAGCACCTGTATACTATCTCTAGTACGACGTACTGATGGCTGTGGGACAGACCATCTCCCCAACTGGGATAAGAAGCGTACACACTTAGTCTACTCCAGAATATCGATGCCCTATCTCGATAATCCAACGTCCAGGGACCTGTATAGGATGTTGCTTACAGACTACCCAGCCCCCACTAGTGTGACTGCCATCACAACGCTGGTAATCAAGCAAAGATCCTATGGGCTTTACTAATATGTATAAGTGATACGTTTCAAGAAACATATGCACATATTAAAGTAGACTCAAACCAAGTAGCATACTACTATGTTTAGCAAGACTGTTATATACAACTGTGAATATCCCAAGCATCCATTAAGTAATATACATGCTAGTATGATATAATAATGGCCCCTAGGGCATATACACTAACAGGGTTTAGGTTGATGGTTAGGTTATGGATAAAACAAAATGGCAAGACTTTTTCAAAGATGCTAGCATGCTTCATGAAGCTTCGAGCAAAGAAACAAAAAAGTCACCATTTAGTTTTTCCAAAATTAAATAAATAAATAAAACCTTAACCATTAACCTAAACTATGGTTTAAAGCATACACTCCCAAGTTTGCATGTATCATCAAACATGATACAATCTTGTGCACAAAAATATATCACATATACAACTTGTGCACATCAAGTGAGAAAATCAATCTTAAGTGAACCAATACTAGTTAATGTAAAGTAATATATCAAATATATAATTATACATTAAATCATTAAATCAACACTTGATTTAACGATCCGGTCATATCGCATATAACCGACTAATATCAATGTATCGAATTATCGAATCAATCCTTGATTCGATAACTAGGTTATATCACAAACAACCAATCGATACAGTCATCGTGAGAATTGAATACGGTATCACATACTCGCATCATTCTCGGTCCCGCACATATCACATATGTGCTCCTATCTCGTTTTGCCTGAGACAGTACAACCTCTATGTAGGACTCTAAAGACTCGTCAATACGCCGGCAGTAGGTGATGATCATATCAAGCACCCACAAGCCGTCAGCGGTACTAGCTGGACGTAACGGCTACCCAGGTATTGAGCGATCAGAAGATCAGCAAGCAAGCCCGCTCCAACTCCTGCAAAAATCCTGACAGTGACACTACCGTACAGTCCGGTCTCCTCGTCTGATATGTCGAATATCAAGTCTAGGGGTGGTAAACGTCAGACCCCAATAACCGATAAGTCATGTAGATGAGAGGCTCATAACGGGTCGAGAAACTGCTGGTAACACTTACCAATAAATGTATAAACCAGCCCTGGCCAGGGACTTCCCTGTTATGGCCAATCGAGCATAGCGCAACATCAACCCCCAATACCGGGAGAGACGAAAACCCCTCCTATCGCTCATTGCCTCCATGTGACTCAGGACTGTACCCAAAAACTACCGTTTTGCACGCCCTCTTGGACGTGATAAGGTGGAAATCAAAGCACAGTGGGAATCACACAAGACACTATGACGATCTCGGGTCTACAGACTAACCTGTACCAGTGTCACCTGAGAACTGCCATCTGACGTAAGGTATAATACCATCTGGGAGTTCTCGACGAGTCCGTCCAGTGTACCCTGTCTCCACTGAGCACCCGTATATCATCTCTGATGTCAAATACCAATGGATATGGGATCATCCATCGCCCATCTGTATGGGTCGAGAAGGCATACGCTAGTCTACTCTGGTACATCAATGCCCCGTCTCGTTACACCTACGACTAGGGACCTTGAAGGATGTACTTATGGACTACCATGTCCCCACTAGTATGATCTGCATCATAGTCCAGGTAGTTAAGTACACATCCTTAGGGCTTTACTAACATGTAACAGAGAGACAATCAGTATACACGTTAAGGTAAAGAGTAACCAGATAGCATACTATCATGTCGAGCAAGAAAGTCCTCCCTCTATATGTCCAAGCATCCACTACAATATACATCCTATGTATAGTAATGGCCTCTAGGGCATACATATAACTAACAGTTCTAACCTATAGGCCCCTTATCGTATCTATTTGAGTTTCGTGTGCCGTTTTATCTTTGATTTGGTTTTAATACGCATTTACGATACTTTGAAGTATAGGTATCCCATGAAGACTTCGGGATGACAAGCAAGCGCGTGACGACGTCGACAAATGAAGGCGCAAGGTGAGTAGATTATATCTACAGGGGGAAGTCGGGTGGATGGCGTATAGCACCCCCGTAGTCCGTAATTGCTATACTATATATTACCTATGATAGTTATAGTATGTCATGGATATTGTGTTAGGTGTATTATGGATAGCTTAGGGTTAGAAGTAAACCAGTATAGTTCATAGTCACTAACCCTAGAATAGGTTTACACCCACACGCGCACCCTTGCATATTCACTATACTTACACTGTGTTGATGATGATATTGGATGGAATTGGAGATGAGTCGATGATTTTGGGCATTATGCCGTGAGATCGGTGATGTGATGTGATTCGTACTTGCGATACGACATGTGATCTTAGCGGGCCGTTGGGCATGTGTTTTACCCCCGCTTTCATACTTATATAGATGGTATTGATTTGTACTAGACTTAGATTTGTACCCCAGATTATGTGATATGATGATAATGATACTTGATATTTGATGAGAGGAATGTGATACTGACCCGTACCTAGCTATTGGGATGTCGTACGACGATTTACCGTACGAGCTTTATATTGATGATTGATCCGCACTCATGATTTGAGGATGTCATATGATATACTGTATCATACGCTATACTATTGAGGCGGGATCACCGACTATTATATCTATATATCGACTCAGATTTAGGTGGTTTCCATACCCCTCCCGTTTGACTTGATACTTAGATCTGTAGTTTGCATAGTAGATGTTAGACTAGACCCGAGTCATACCTATTTCAAAACTACGAATCGAGAATATCTTAAAAACACCGTAGCCCTTATTGTTAGTAAAAATCCCGATTCGTCTTATTTCAAATGGCATAAATGAATGACATATACATATGGGTGTAGATTCTTTACTGTTGCATTGATTATTCTATTTCCGCATATTCATGCTATTCACATTGCTTTGCATATGTTTATTGCTATATTACTATCATGTTGCTAGGGCACCAGCACCATTATCGATGATGCGTATGTTCCACGTACACTTGCTTGCCGGCTTACACACTTCATCATCGATAATTGCCATGTCACTACACAGTAGCTTTATGGTATCAGGATATGACCTTGTATGTGCATACTATTATTTCCATGTTGCATGATATACTGTTATACTTGCATTTCATTTATATGTCACATACCCATACTTGTACACATACATCATATATTTATACCTGCGCACATGCACACTGTATATTCATACCAGTGCATACATATATTGATATCTTCATACCTGCGCACATGCATAAATTGATATCTTCATACCTGCGCACATGCACACTGTATATTCATACCAGTGCACACACACATTGATATCTTCATACTTGCTTAGATTACGCATTGAGATATGTTGTTTCCATGTTAATTCTGGATTTGGGGAACTGTGGATATTTCAAAAGAGAATAGTTAATTATTTAAAAACCCGTTTTCCCTTGATATGATATTTCGGTGCGTCCACCATGTGTTTTCTCGGTGCTAGAGTGATATATGTGAACCCGAATCGAGGAGTTGGATGAGGCCGATTACGGGTACATAGTGGACCCGGTATGGTACCCCGGGGCGAGAACGGTTTCGCTGTGTAGCAGACGGTGAGCCTGGCAGAGGGACTACTACCTACCGGTGATTGGTTGGACTTGGCGGTTATCCGGAGGATACTGACCAAAGTCGATAGATGGATATGGGCGTACTGCCGGGGCCGAGGGCCGATTCCGCAGACATAGCCCGTGGGCTGTCCGGACTGACGGAGCCCGATAGATGAGGATTTACGTGTCGATGCTAGGCACAGGTTTCATGATGATCTCCATGATTTTGATTATATCCTCATATTTGCATGTATGATGCTTATTGACATTGGGTGACAGGTGGACGGGATCCACGTATATATATACAGACATTGATTACATACAGACTTTGACTACATTGATCATACTTCAGTTGTATATATAACAGGGTACGAGGGCGCTGTTATATATACCATTACACCAATATTAGTGGAATGGGACGCTAATATATGTGTATTGATATCCATTTGATACTCCATCATGTTTACTTCCATGCAGACATACCTTACATTTGTGACATGTTATTATCTGAGGCACTGGCACGGGTACTTGGCACTACCTACATGATTAGATGTTACATTGCCACATTATCATGCTTCAGACTTACTCTTGAGGGTTATATTATATACTGATTGTATTGACCTAGGATTATGTCTTGCATTCGATTTCTGCTTGTAGATATTTTCTATTCACGAGTTGGCAACTCTCCCCCGTTGTGCCACAGTTCTTGCAGGGTTTGCCGTACAGGTTCCATAGCGGCATTTCTGGCACACTGCTTTCCTTTGCGGGTGATTTGCTTGGTAGGTGGTTTCTTTGTATCAGAACCGCCATTGTACAAGTATTATTATTCATTGTATCTAGAAATTCCATCAACCAAAACTTGTATATTGTTTCAGACTCAGACACTAGTGATGTATTATTTCGACCTTAGAGTCGCGCTTAGTAGTGTTACGGTTTTCGTGCTTATCTGGGTTTCTTTTGAATTTTGATCCTCGTCAATCGGCGTTGTATAGTATATTGCTTGTGTGGGTTGTGCTCTTTGTTTATGCGTAGTAAGTGTTTGATAAAATGCCTCAATGGAAAATAATTTACAAAATAAGTTTCTTTACTCTTAAAATGGTTTTAGATTTCTGGGCTTTTGGCTTACTTGGATCAGATGGAGTCCTATAGACTTCATATGGTTCAAGGGCCAGTCACGTGCTCTTTCGGGTCGTGACACTACGCCTCCAGCGAAAAGTGGTTATTTAATTAAGGAACTTCGCGAAAGCGTTGGAAAACCTCCCTCGAAGTACCAACACCATCCTGGCTAAAAGGTTAAGCAAGTATTGTGACGTATTAATCCTGACTAATTCTTCTTTTAGGGTTTGAAGAAGAATTTGAGGAAACAGTGGGAGCCATCCTGGTTAGATAAATTAATAAACCAATCTAATCTTGCAAGAGCGTACGCTGAATGTTTCTTTTCTCTCTTTCCAGGTAGCAACCATTTCACGTCCTAATCAAGATAATAAAATATATCGCTTGACCGATCCGAATTCTTATTCGGGGCTGGGGAACGTTGGTTCGGGTCTAACTTACGACAACAGTCATAAGTATGAGCAAGAGAAAGAGGATTGTATGGATTCCAAGGATACCCAGTTGAAGAAGAAGCATGGTTTTGCATCTACTTCAGGTGTTCTTGTTATTGAGAACTGCTTTACGGTCAGCCCTACCTCCTGGGTACTTGATACCGGATTAGGATCTCATATCTGTAATTTATTGCAGGGACTGAGAAAAAGTAGGAAAGTTGTACCTGGTGATATGTCGCTCAGAGTAGCGAACGGAGCACAAGTTAATGCTGCAGCCGTCGGTGAATATCACCTAGTGTTGCCAAATGGCAATACTATGATTTTGAACGATTGCTACTATGTACCTTCCATGGTTTGCAACATCATATCAGTTTCTTTACTCGATAAAGATGGATATAAATTTGTTCTTGATAGAAATATCATGAACATCTACCTTCATAAGGTACTGGTTGCAGAAGGTACACTGTGTAATGGTATCTATGTTCTAAATCAGAATACAGTTCTCAATGTACAAAACATACGCAAGAGGAAGAGTTCAGATACGAACGAATCCTACTTGTGGCATTGTAGACTTGGTCATATCGGAGAGAAAAGACTAAGTAAGTTGCATAAAGATGGACTCTTGAATACGTTCGAGTTTTCATCTTATGAAACTTGTCAGTCTTGTCTCAAAGGAAAGATGGCCAAATCTCCGTTCACCGGACATGGAGAAAGGGCAGCAGAGCTCTTGGGACTCATACACAGTGATGTATGTGGTCCAATGTCTATACATGCAAGGGGTGGGTTCTCGTACTTCATCACATTCACTGACGATCTCTCTAGGTTCGGATATGTGTATCTGATGAAACACAAATCTGAAACTTTTGAGAAATTCAAGGAATTCAGAAACGAAGTAGAGAACCAGACAGGCAAAAGTATCAAGATCCTCCGGTCTGATAGAGGAGGGGAGTACTTAAGCACGGAATTTCAAGATTACTTAAAAGAGAATGGTATTCTCTCTCAGCTTACCCCTCCTTATACACCACAGCACAACGGTGTATCGGAGAGAAGGAATCGTACCCTATTAGATATGGTTCGATCCATGATGAGTAATGCTGAGTTACCTCTTTCATTCTGGGGACTTGCGCTAGAAACAGCGGCATACTTACTGAATCAGGTTCCGTCTAAATCGGTGCCTATGACTCTATATGAAATATGGAGTGGTAAAAAACCGTATCTTGAACGTATAAAGATATGGGGTTGTCCGGCCTATGTAAAAGTACAAAATCCGGACAAACTTAAGGCACGGTCAGTTTTGTGCAAGTTTGTGGGATATCCTAGAAATTCTCTGGGATATCTGTTCTACCACACTGAGGAACAGAAGGTGTTCGTTGCTCGTCGCGCCATTTTTTTAGAGTGGCAATTTCTTGCAAAAGAAATAAGTGGGAGCTGTTAGTTATATGTATGCCCTAGAGGCCATTACTGTGCATATGATGTATATTGTAATGGATGCTTGGACTTATATAGGGAGGACTTTCTTGCTCAACATGATAGTACGCTATCTGGTTGCTCTTTATCTTAACATGTACTCTGATTGTCTCTATGTTACATGTTGATAAAGCCCTTAGGATATGTACTCGACTACTGGGACTATGATGAGATCATACTAGTAGGGCCACGGTAGTCGACGAGTACATCCTATAACAGTTCCTAGTCGAGGGTGTATTGAGACAGGGCATCGATACACCAGAGTAGACTAGCGTATACGCATCTTGACCCATATGATGGGCGATGGATGATCCCATATCCATCGGTGTTTGACATCAAGGATGGTGTACGGGTGCTCAGTAGAGACTGGGTACACTGGACGGACTCGCCGAGAACTCCCAGATGGTATTACACCTCACGTCAGATGGCAGTTCTCCGGTGACACTGGTACAGAGTAGTCTGTTGACCCGAGATCGTCATAGAGTCTTGTGTGATTCCCACTGTGCTTTGAATTTCCATCATACCACGTCCAAGAGGGTATGCAAAAAGGTGGCTTTTGGGTACAGTCCCGAATCACATAGAGGCAATGAGCGATAGGAGGGGATTCGTCTCTCCCGGTATAGGCAGTTGATGTTGTGCTGTGTTCGATTGGCTATAACCGGAAATCCCTTACCAGGGTTGCTGAGATTTACTGGTAAGTGTTATCAGTAGTTTCTCGAACTGTTATAGACCTCATATCGACACGACTTATCGAGCTACTGGGGTCTGACGTTTATCACCCCTAGGCAAGATATGCAACATATCAGACGACGAGACCGGACTGTATGGGAGTGTTACTGATTGGATTCACAGAAGAATGTACAGGCTTGCTTGTTGATCTTCTGAGCGCTCAATACCTGGGTGGCTATTACGTTTAGCTGACCGCTTGCAGCTTGTGGGTGTTTGATATGATCATCACCTACTTCCGGCGTATTGACGATTCTTTAGTGTCCTACACAGAGGTTTCTTGGCTCAGGCAAAACGGAGTAGGAGCACATATGTGATATGTGCGGGACCGAGGATAATGCGGTATGTGATACCATATTGGATTCTCGCGATATGAGATATCGGCCGGGTAAATGTGATATAGCCGGGTCATCGTATTAGTCGGTTATATGCGATATAGCCGGATTGTCGGATCAAGTGTTGATTCGATAATTTAATGTATAATAATATATATGATATATTAAATTACATTAACTAATATTAGCTCACTAAAAGATTCTTTTTCTCACTCGGGTAATACATTAATATATATGCGATATATATTAATTGTATTATTTTATTTTGTTACAATAAATATTGTATATGTGATATATAATATTGTAACATGATATGATTACTAATGCAACATGTTTAGTGGAGATTAAACATGGTTAGGGTTTGATTAGGGTTAAGCTTTTCTAGATGTTTCTTGAAGCTTTCTTTTTGTTTTGTGCAAAGATATTTGTTTAGATATTTTTGCATGATATTTCCTTAACCCAACCACACCCCTTAACCCTAGTTCAATCTCTACAAAGGCTACTTGACCATGGTCGCATTATTCATCATAATTATCTTTTCATTATTCATCACAAAAGGATTGATCACTATTCTTCTTCTTCTTCCTCCTTTTGCAAAGCTTTCTTGCTTTTTATTTGTGATGAAAAATGAGTGAGAATAAGAAAACAAATGAGAGCAAAAATCCTACTTCATCATCCTCATCTACCCTTGCCCTTTAGATGAAGGAGTTCACTTCATTTAGTGAGTGTTAGCTTGTGTTAATGAAACTTCAAGGTAGATCATCTATGTTATCGAATATCGGAACCAAGACTGCATCTTTCTCTTCGTGGAGCCTCTCGAGAGTCCGGAACACGATGATCGCAGCGAAGGGACCTCAACACAAAGCTTAAGAAGTGAAGGACCGGATCTACAAAGGTTGTAATCCCTCTCACTTAGTGTTAAAGTGTTTAACATGCTAGTTTTCTCCTAAACTCTAGTTTAAAGATCTGGCTTTGGGTTGTTCGGCCCGACTAAATTTTTAATCGGGCATGGTGATGCCTCGTAGACCCTTGTGCGCGTGTATAGCAACCCTACAGTTGTATCAGAGCCAAGCTAGAGCTTTAGGCGAAGTCTAGACGAAGTTTAAAGTCCGATCGAAATCCGACACCCCGATGTTTACCCCTCTCTGGACATTTTTCAAAAATGTGATTTTTTATGAATTAAAAATGCTCAGAAAATAGAGCAGGAAAAACTAAGAATTACTGTGAAGTACGGACAATTAATGTGCTCAAATGACTACGGAACCGTGGCGAAACCAAGGGTTTTGCGGCGGTTCCGTGGCCAAAATTGTGAATTAGTCCCTGGAACTTCATATATTTATTCTTAGGTTCTTTCTTGTCATTTATTTCTGGGAATTGATTAATTCCACTCAAGTGTTGAGTTTTTTAGGGTTGTATTGGGGACTCGTTGATTCGATCGGATAATTTAACTTCGTTTAGTTTTGTCCGGATAATTTTAGAAACTGTTAAAAAGTTCGAACGGATATCAATAACTCACTTTTTCCCCAGTCGGAAATTTTTTCAAAAGTTGGATTTTTTCTCGAGTTTGAAACTTTCCAAGTCGTGCAAGTAACGCGGTGGACCCTCTAGAAGACAACAAACCTTAACTCGATTATGTGACCGTCTTGAACTGCCTCTAAACCTTAGGGTTTGTGGCAGTACGACGTACCACATGTGAGGCGTTGGCTTGACCCTTCTACGGCTGGACCATTGGTACCGTGGCATGTGATGGATGTTTTTAAACTGATTTCAAGTGTTGAGATATATTGGGAAAATCTTGGGTGTTTGATTATTCGATCGGAAAGTTTAACACTGTCTTTTTATCTGGAATGTGATACAATATTTGGAATCCACAGGTAGTTATGAGATAACTAATTTGAATGTTATAAATCTAGCAGTTTAGTCTCAGATGATCGATTGCCATGGGATTTTGATACGATCAAAAGTCCGTCGCAATCACGTAACGTACGCGGATACTCGCCGGGTAAACTTAATAGACAGCCATGCCCCATAGCCCCGACCAAGTGACTGTAGGAGAACCCCATCGCCAAAAGCATCCGTTCGGGTGCTCGCGGCAGCAGTGTACCGCCTTAATGCACTTCGTCGACGGCATCCGGTGGTGCGGACGTCTACTAAAGTTTGCGACGAGCATTCGATCAAGATCTCGGGAATCTTGTTGAATTTCCCGACTTGATATTGAAAAGAGTTTACGATAATGAGACTAAAATGCGGGGTTTATAATTGTTAGGCATGCGATGTCTAAGGAATTCATTTGGTTAGTCATGCGATGTGTAAAGAGGTTACGGATTCCAACTGTTGTAGTTTTACACTTTCTTTTCTGTGACCGTAAGCGTAGTATGTGGTGTATCGCCGGCTTCGTTGCTATACAACAACGACAATCGGGATACGCATACTTGCTTACGTTGATGATATGAGATATTATGTGTTGCTGTGATATGTTATATTGGATCGTCGCGTTTTGAATAGTCGGGGGTTTTATGTGAGATGAGAGTTTTTCTTTTTCATTCATGTAAAATTCATTTGTATGTAATATTCTTTTATTGGGGCACTTCCGGGCTGAGGATGATGTCACCATTGTATATAATTTACTTTTCCGCATTAGGTAGACCCAAGGCGGGGAGCATAAATAATCGGGTTCTAGGGTCCAGTGGGAGACCATATCGAGGAGTCGAGACCGGGTCTCCTAACCCTAGAATTGGCAGTGTTGCTTGCCGCTCTCGTAGGGGTCTAGGGATGTGGGTTTGGCTATTCATCATGACCGTGGAATCCGTGTTTTATACAGGCTCTTAATGAAACACGGACGTCCTAGTATATCTAATATTTCATATATGTTTCTTCTGCTGCAATGTTCTGTGATGAGATCATATTACTGCCTGAGACGAATGTTTATATTATAGGGTTCCTAAGCACACTCATGAGGTTCTACAACTGATCAACCATGCCAAAATCTAATTTTTCCATGTGCCAAAGAACCATATACTAGATCGTTAACCAGAGGTAAGGCGAAACTATGCAAGTTAACAGCTTAACTACAAGTGAAAAGGGCTACAACCTTTGTAGATCCGGTCCACCACTTCTTTAGCTCCGTGATGACGTCCCTCCGCTGCGATCATCGGGATCCTGGACTCTAGGGTCGGTTTCATCGGAGAAATGAGCGGGCTAGGTCGTTGACTTCGGTGCTGAAGATGATCTACGTCAAGGCGACTCAAACTCAAGCTCCATCTTCACTTGGTCATGAACCTTGTGAAGAAAACACCCTATACAACATGGCAAGTGGTAGAGGATGAAGAAATAGGAAGTGGGTTCACTTTGGATATGGATTTCTCACTTGGATTCATCACTTGGAATTTTTCTAGCAAGCTTTTCTTTTCTTCATGAAGAAGAAGAAGAAGAAGAAAGAAAAAGAATTAATTCAAAAAGAAAATTCAAGTGATTCTTATCATTTAGCAACCATGGGTTAGTTTACTTTTGTAGAGAGTAAAACATAGTTTAGGTAAATGGTTAGGTCAAAGGGTAAAATAAAATGGCTTAGACTTTGTTAAAGATGCTATGAAGCTTCATGAAGCTTCAAGCCAAAGTGAGAAAAGCAACCACCATTTTGTTTTAACAAAATAAATAAAACAAATAAAACCTAACCATTAACCTAAACATGGTTTAAAGCATACACACACCCAAATTTGCATGTATCATCAAATATGATACAAACTAGTGCACAAACATATATCATATATACAATGTGCACAATCAAGTGAGATAATTAATCTTAAGTGAACAATACTAGTCAATGTAAAGTAATATATCTAATATATAATTATACATTAAATCATTAAATCAATCACTTCATTTAATGATCCGGTCATATCGCATATAACCGACTAATATCAAGTGTATCAATGTATCGAATCAACACTTGATTCGGTAACCCGGCTATATCTCATATAACCGTCCAATGAAACAAATCGCGAGAATAAAATACAGTATCACATACTGGTATTATTCTCGGTCCCACACATATCTCATATGCGCTCCTATCTCATTTCGCTTGAGCCAGAAAACCTCTGTGTAGAACTCTAAAGACTCGTCAATACGCCGGCAGCAGGTGATGATCATATCAAACACCCACAAGCCGCAAGCGGTCTGCTAAACGTAACGGCCACCCGGGTATTGAACGATCAGAAGATCAACGAGCAAGCCCGCTCACACTCCTGTGAATCCAACCAGTAACACTTACCGTACAGTCCGGTCTCGTCGTCTGATATGTCGCATATCTCGCCTAGGGGTGGTAAACGTCAGACCCCAATAGCTCAATAAGTCATGACGATATGAGGTCTATAACAGTTCCAGAAACTACAGGTAACACATACCAGTAATTCTCAGCAACCCTGGCCAGGGATTTCTGATTATAGCCAATCGAACATAGCGCAACATCCACTCCCTATACCGGGAGAGACGAATCCCCTCCTATCGCTCA
Organism: Agapanthus africanus; assembly: GCA_030015575.1. Taxonomy (NCBI): domain Eukaryota; kingdom Viridiplantae; phylum Streptophyta; class Magnoliopsida; order Asparagales; family Amaryllidaceae; genus Agapanthus; species Agapanthus africanus. The sequence continues at coordinate 310,411,893 of CM057345.1, read as the reverse complement.
TTGCCTCCATGTGATTCGGGACTCTACCCAAAAACCACCGTTTTGCACGCCCTCTTGGACGTGGTAAGGTGGAAATCACACAAGACTCTATGACGATCTCGGGTCAACAGACTACTCTGTACCAGTGTCACCAGAGAACTGACATCTGACGTGAGGTATAATACCATCTGGGAGTTCTCGGCGAGTCCGTCCAGTGTACCCAGTCTCCACTGAGCACCCGTATATCATCTCTGATATCAAACACCAATGGATATGGGATCATCCATCGCCCATCTGTATGGGTCGAGAAGATATACGCTAGTCTACTCTGGTATATCGATGCCCCGTCTCGATACACCCACGACTAGGGACCTTGAAGGATGTACTTATGGACTACCTTGTCCCCACTAGTATGATCCGCATCATAATCCAGGTAGTCAAGTACACATCCTAAGGGTTTTACCAACATGTAACAGAGAGACAATCAGTGTACACGTTAAGGTAAAGAGCAACCAGATAGCATACTATCATGTCGAGCAAGAAAGTCCTCCCTATATATGTCCAAGCATCCACTACAATATACATCCTATGTATAGTAATGGCCTCTAGGGCATACATATAACTAACAATCTCCCACTTGCACTAGGGCCATCTATAGCAGTGGTTGCAGTATCTAATACTCAACCATCCCATATAAGTCTCTCTCTGGGAAAAAGCCTTTGTGAGTGGATCTGCCGTGTTGTCCTCTGAGTCTACTCTCCTAACCTCGATCTCCTTGGAGATCAACCATCTCCATGATCAGGTGATACTGCCTTAGAATATGTCTGGATCACTGATGGGACGGGCGTTCCTAGGCATAGCCCATAACTCTATTGTCACACAATGGTAGGAACGAAGTTCATCTCATGAACTAATATACACCCAGACTACCTCTTTGGTAGCATCTTAAGTAGCGATGTATCCAGCCTTTATCGTCCAGTATGTCTCGATATCTAGCTTGGAACTCTTCCAACATACCGTCCCTTTAATGAGGGTAAAGACAATGCCTGTGACTGACATTCAGTCGTCTTTATTACCCTGGAACTTTTCCAGTGATTCTCCCCAGGATCAATTGATACCATCTCACTACAACTAGTGAGTGTCCTAACATCTAATTAGATCTATCTCATAGATCCAAAACCCAAGATTTAGTAGGTATCACTTTGATCCTATGTGGAGAATCATTGTGATAAGCGGAGATTGATCGAGAGTAGCATAGGAAACTCCTTCCCTATCAAGAGTATGTCATCCACGTACTCTACGAGGATCGTCACCATACTCCCAACTACCTTTTTGTTTATACAAGGTTCATCTACCATTTTGATGATGTCAAACACTTTGACTACCACATCAAAACAGACGTTCCAACTCTACGATGCCTGCTTTATCACATAAAACATCTTGCACACGTTTCCGCTGCTCCCACTGTCTACGAAGCCCTCTGGCTGTGTACTTATAGATGCTCTCTTCCAAATCATCATTTAGAAAAGCAGTCATGCACCCAACCACCAGATATCGTAGTCATGGTATGTAGCCGTGGCAAGTAGGATCTGGATAGACTTAAGCATAGATACTTAGAAAAGATTTCATCATAATCCATACCTGGTTAATGATGCAAAGCTTTAAGAAAGTCTAGCTTTGAAAGTCTCAACTTTTCCATGTACACCAAGTAATCTTCTCAAGATATACTTGCTCTTGATGGGGATTTAACCATTTAGATAAAGCAACCAAAGTCCATACTTTTCTTGGTGTATAAGGATTCCATCTCAGATCGCAAAGCATCCAGCCATTCTTATAGAGTCCCACTCCTGATGGCCAGCTTGAAACTAGTTTGGTCATCATCTCATAATGCAATCCTCGCTCCCACTGTCATATAGAAACCGAAGTATCTCTCAGGTGGGTGAGGAACCCTACTAGATCGGCGGAGAGGCTGAGGTTCGTTGGTTACTATTGAATCCTTTGGTTCTATCAAATTATCTGCTGTAGTTTGTATAGCTGAAACCTTTCCAGTTCTACAGAACTGACTTTGCCTCGATCTTGTCCGAATTTTGCTTTTAGACATAGGCTGGACAACCCCAAATCTTAACAATCTTAAGATATGGGCTCTTCCCTTTCCATATCACATATGAAGTGCTAGGCAACAGATTTGATAGGAACTCTATTCAATAGGTATGCAACTTCACAAGTGCATAACTCCCAAAAGGAAATAGGAAACTCAGTAGTACTCATCATAGAGCACACCATATCACATAGGGTGTGATTGCTCTGCCCCGTTACACCGTTGTGCTGTGGTGTATTCAGAGGAGTAACACCGAGAGAGAATCTCATTCTCCTTTAAAATAGTCCAGGAATTCTATGCACAAGTATTCTCCTACCTGATCTTATCATAGGACATAATACTTATACCTGGTTTTTGGTTCTCTACTTCTAACCTATATTCTGTGAATATCTCAAAAGATTCGGACTTATGTTTCAACGGGAACATATGTCTGAATCTTGAGAGATCATCAGAGAATGTAATGAGGTACAAAGAACCGGTCTTGGTATGTATAGACAGGGGACCTTCATACATCATCATGTATCAGTCCAAAGAGTTTACTAACTCTTTCTCTGTTTCCAGTAAACGGAGCTATGGTCATATAATCTTTGTGACATGACTGGCAAGTTTCACAAGATGTAAATTCAAACTGATTTAAATATGCATCTAAATGTAACTTCAGCCAGTCGGGTCGCATTGATATGACCTAGTCTACAATGCCTCAAGAAAGATTCGTTCATTTCTGAACTCTTCCTCTTGTGTGTGTTCTGTATACTAGGAACTGTAGTTTGATTTAGAACGTCAATGCTTTTAGATAACGTGCCTGAACCGATCAACTTTTTATATAGGAAATGTTCAAAACATTATCCAACAATACAAAATTATATCCTTCTTTAATAAATAAAGAGATTGATATGATTTTGTATATCAGGTTCGGTATCTAATAGCATTTGTTCAGAATCAATATATTGGTAATACAGGGTGACAGTGACCAACAGACTTAGCTGCAACACTTGCCGTTTTCTGTCTCATGAAACTTATCACCCGTTCTCAGTTCTCTACCTTCTGCAACCCTATGTAACAGATTACATATCTGGGATCCTGATCTGGTATCAAATACCTAGGACGTAGAGGATACTGAGAAACAGTTCTTTGTAATGAACGCACCTGAAGGAGATGCATCTTATGCACTTTCTTCGTTTGGGCGGCATGGGAATCCTGGTATTCCCCTATTTCCTGCTCGATCTTATAACAATTATAAGTTGGAGCGGGACCAACGTTCCCCAGCTCAGTATAACAAGCGGGTTCGGTCAATACATCCGTATTATTATCTTGATTAAGGCGTGATATGGTCGCTACCTGGAGAGAGAGAAGAAAACACTTAGCGTGTGCTCTTGCAAGATCAGATTGGTTATTATTTTATCTAATCAGGATGGCTCCCACTGTTTTTATCAAATCTTCCGTCAAACCCTAAAAGGAAAGACTAGCCGGGATTAATTACACGCTACAAGTTCGCCAATCTTTCAGCCAGGCCAGTGTCGGTACTTTAAGGGAGGTCCCCCGTGCTTTCGCACGAACCTAATTAAAGTAAACCTCGTTTTCCCAGAGGCGTAACCCCGTTGACACCTTTCTAGACACCTACTTGATCGGCTATTTTTAATGTGTAAAACTCTCCCAGGAGTAACTCTTACTCGCAGCGGGTATCGGGATCCAACTATCTCATAGAAGGTATGCAATCTCATTGCAAATTTCAACACTTGAAATTCCCGATAATATTTTGCCCCTAGCGTTCTATGACCATGACGGAGGCCAAACTACCCATAGTCCGCTAGTCAAGTTCAACCCGTCATTTCCTGATTGAATTAAACCCACCCGCACGACCCTTGACGGAGGCCAAACAACGCCATACGAATACCCTAATCCAATCGCATCGTATGCAAGCAGATAAGCACTAGTTAGCTACCGTACACTACGCCTTGACGGAGGCCAAACTACCGCAGCACGAATACTAACTACTACTTATCTGAAATGACGGAAGGCTACGACAGGTTTTTCTGAAAACCTATTGCGTAATGAACTTGATATCGTTGTAGAATCAAATGATTTTAAAATGGAGTGTTTTTGAGGCTTTTACTAGTTTCGCTAAAGAGGTCACTCCCGGTGAAGGGATCGTCGGCTCTTTCCTCGTCGAATGAGGTGCAGGATATATCATATATACCGCTGTGCAAAGAAAAAACTATAGAAGGAATCAAAAGACAAACCGAGGGGTGTAGCATCTGCCAGTCATTGCTAAAGGGGTCACTCCCGGTGAAGGGATCTCGGCCCTTTCCTTATCGAATAAGGTACAGGATGTTCTGCAAGGAACACCACGATGCAAAGCAAGAACTGTAGCTACTTGTTTTTGAAAATTCGATTCCACAACATCTTAGGTTTCTTTTTCTTTCATTAATCATATTAATGAAGTCCCATCATTTAAGTCACCTAAACATCACAGATAAATACGACGTACACTTATGCCATCGGCATTCGCCTCGATGTCCCCTCGTGCACCGTTAGGTTAGGTAACTAACGGCAGAGCGGGGCAGGGCTAGCGCGGGTGTAAAACATAAGTAACGTCTATATAATATATGATATATACTATATGCAGTATCTATCACAGAACATCAAATGATCACATCACAGATGTTGGAGATAGTGCCCTCAGAGTCAATTATTGGATCACAGGCACGTGATTGCAATGATTGAGGGAGGACCTATCCCGGTAGGACAGTCTTACTCGAGATGATAGTATGCTATCTGGTTTATCTTTATCATCGTGTACTGCTTTAGGTGACCTGACATGTCGCTATTACACGTTGATAGAGCCCCTAGGATTCTTGCTTGACTGCCAGCAGTATGAGGGCGATCATATACGTGGGAGCTGGTAGTCTATAAGCATATACTTAAAAGGTCCCTAGTCGTAGGAGTTTCGAGACAGGGCATCGATACTCCAGAGTAGACTAGTGTATACATTCGAGACCCTGACGAGGGGCGGTGGCCGGTCTTACAAGCTACTGGTGTCAGTTGGTTCACCTAAGATGTATACAGGTGCTCATTGGGTTATGAGTACACCGGACATGACTCGCCGGGAACCTGCTAGTTGGGATTATAACAGACGTCAGATAGCAGTTCCCTGGTGACATGTGTACAGGTTAGTTCATCGACCTGAGGATCGTCATTTGTCTCGTGTGAGTTCCCACTGTACTTTGATTACTACCGTACCACGCTCAAAGGAGACGTGCAAACAGGTTTTAGTTGGGTACAGTCCCGAGCCACATGGAGGCAGCGAGTGGATCTTCAGGGGTTCGTCTCTCCCGGTATTGGGGGTGAGGTCGCGCTGTGTCTAGGAGAGCCATTACACAAAGCCTTCGGCCGAGGCAGGAGATTTACTGGTAGGTATTCCAGTAGTATCTCAGGGTGTTCTGGGCTACACTCCGACACGACTTGTACCGCTTTTGGGGGTCTGACTTTTACCAACCCCCTAGGCCCGCCATGTGATGCTCATAGACGAACGGACCGGACTGTTCGAATATTGTCACTGACAGGCTCAGTAGGGTGTCAGGATGAGTTCGCTCATCGACGTCCCTTTTGGTCAATACCTGGTAGCCGGTTATGTATTGGCTTATACCTCTGACGTGCTAGTGGTTAAATCCACAACCAAGGTGTTGACGAGTCTTTAGAGTCCCCCACATTCAGTTGCTCAATTTTTCGGGAGAAACGCTGTAGAGGCCATATGGAGATATGGTAGGGTCCGATCAGATACATGCGGTATTGCACGGATCAGGATCGGACGGTTAGTACTAGAGGCCGTATGGATATATGGCAGGGTTCGATCAGATACGTGCGGTATTGCACGGATCAGGATCGAACGGATAATACTAGCCGGCTTTGGTTTAAGCCGGATCCTAGTATAGTACAGTGTAGATTTTGTCTCATTGCATTTGTATTTCGGTCGGAATACAAATGCGGGTGTGTATACACAGTATCGGGGTTTTCCTGTAATTTATTACGGGACCAGTTTTCTGGAGTTGCCAGTTTGCTTTCCGTTTCGGCCATTTTCATTTGTATCTTTCAATGGCCGAAAATTGGTGGAGGAGGGCTTATTTGCATTTGTGCAAATAAGTATTTGTGGACGGGGTCTTTGCATATTTCTTTATATCATGATGATGAACCATCCGTTGACCATTTGACTTCTTCATCCTTCATGGCTTGACTTTTATATGATGGTTGTGGTTGAGTGTTGGATTTACTTGTGATCATATCTTCATATCATGACCTTTTTCTCTATTTCCCTTGCATTATGGTTGTGGTTCTATCATCCAATGACCTAACACTCATTCTGTTAGTTATATGTATGCCCTAGAGGCCATTACTATACATAGGATGTATATTGTAGTGGATGCTGGGACATATATAGGGAGGACTTTCTTGCTCGACATGATAGTATGCTATCTGGTTGATCTTTACCTTAACGTGTATACTGATTGTCTCTCTGTTACATGTTGGTAAAGCCCTTAGGATGTGTACTTGACTACCTGGACTATGATGCGGATCATACTAGTGGGGACAAGGTAGTCCATAAGTACATCCTTCAAAGTCCCTAGTCGAGGGTGTATCGAGACGGGGCATCGATATACCAGAGTAGACTAGCGTATACCTTCTCGACCCATACAGATGGGCGATGGATGATCCCATATCCATTGGTGTTTGACATCAGAGATGATATGCGGGTGCTCAGTAGAGACTGGGTACACTGGACGGACTCGCTGAGAACTCCCAGATGGTATTATACCATACGTCAGATGGCAGTTCTCTGGTGACACTGGTACAGAGTAGTCTGTTGACCCGAGATCGTCATAGAGTCTTGTGTGGTTCCCACTGTGCTTTGATTTCCATCTTACCACGTCCAAGAGGGCGTGCAAAACGGTGGTTTTTGGGTACAGTCCCGAGTCACATGGAGGCAATGAGCGATAGGAGGGGATTCATCTCTCCCGGTATAGGGGGTTGATGTTGCGCTGTGTTCGATTGGCTATAACTGGAAATCCCTGGCCAGGGTTGCTGAGATTTAATGGTAAGTGTTACCAGTAGTTTCTCGAATTGTTATAGACCTCATATCGACACGACTTATCGAGCTATTGGGGTCTGACGTTTACCACCCCTAGGCGAGATATGCGACATATCAGACGATCAGACCGGACTGTACGGTAGTGTTACTGGTTGGATTCACTGGAGTGTGAGCGGGCTTGCTCGTCGATCTTCAGATCGCTCAATACCCGGGTGGCCGTTACGTTTAGCAGACCGCTTGCGGCTTGTGGGTGTTTGATATGATCATCATCTGCTGCCGGCGTATTGACGAGTCTTTAGAGTCCTACACAGAGGTTTCCTGGCTCAAGCGAAACGAAATAGGAGCGCATATGAGATATGTGCGGGATCGAGAATATTGCGTGTATGTGATACCGTATTCTATTCTCGCGATGAATGTATCGAATGGTTATATGCGATATATCCTAGTTATCGAATCGAGGGTTGATTCGATAAACCGATACATTGGATACTGGTCGGTTATATGCGATATGACCGGATCGTTAAATCAAGTGTTGATTTGATGATTTAATGCATAATTATTTATTTGATATATTACTTTGCATTAACTAGTATCGGTTCACTTTTAATGGATTTTCTCGCTCGGATGTGCACATTGTATATGTGATATACTTTTTGTGCACTTGATTGTATCATGTTTGATGATACATGCTCACTAGGGTTTGTGTGAACATTAAACCATGGTTGTATATTAGTTAGGGTTATGGTTTTCTTATTTATTTATTTATTTATTCTTATTGGAAAATATTATGCATAAAGAGGAAATGGTGGCTTTCTTTGTTTGTACATTGAAGCTTCATGAAGCTTTGACCTTGTGACCATTTTGTCTTGATGCTTAACCCTAACCCTTCATTCTAACCATGGTTTATTCTATACACCAAACTATGGTTGCTAAATGATAAGGATTGATTTATTTTCCTTTTTGGAAAATACTTATTCTATTCTATCATCTTCTTCCTCTTCTTCTTCTTGATGAAGAAAGCAAGCTCCATCAATGGTGATTAAGGGAAATGAGTGAAAAATCCAATTCTAAAGTCTACCCACTTCCTATTTCTTCATCCTCTACCTCTTGCCAAGTAGTAGAGTGTGTTTTCTTCACAAGTTTCTTGACTTGGTGAAGTGAGAGCTTGATCTAGCGATGCTTCGACGTAGATCATCTTCGGCATGGACATCGACGACCTAGCTCGCCTATTCTCCGATGAAGCCAACGCTAGAGCCCGGATTTTGATTTGGACAGCGGAGAGGACTTCATCACGGAGCCGTGGAGGTGGAGGACCGGATCTACAAAGGTTGTATTTCCGTTCCTTTAGTTTAGATGTAAACTAGTTTCTTTTTCGCCTAGATTTCTAGCCAACGATCCGTAGTTTAGGGTTTCTCGGCACCGTTAAATTTTATATTGGCATGGTTGATGCCTTGTGAGACCTCTTGAGAGTGCCTAGGAACCCTACAGTGGTATAAGAGCCTAGCTAGAGCCTTAGGCGAAGTCTAGACGGAGTTTGAAGTCCGAACGAACCCGAAAACCCAATTCCAAATTGCTCTCTGTCCTTTTTCTAAAATCTGGGATTTTTCAACATTAAAAATATGCAGAAAAATCAGCTGGAAATTCTAAGGGATATTGTAAAATTCGTGTGCCCAATTCCATCATTGAGCCACGGTTCCGCGGCACGAGCATGGCTCGTGCGGCGGATCCGCGGCAGTTTTGTCTTTTGTGGCATCCAAATTTGCACAGTAATTCATCATATGCAGTGCTGGTTTTCCTGGGTAATTTTAATATATCCTATGCAGTTGAGTTTTCTGGGGATGTTTTGGGGATTCGAATGTTCGATCGGATTATCAAATTTTGTCTGTGTGGCTTTCCGGATAAATTTTAGAATATGTTAAAAAGTTCGACCGGATATAAATACCCAATTTTTCCCCTGTCGGGAAATTTCCAAGTGTTGGATTTTTCCGTAGTTTAACGACGTTCTAAGTAGTGCAAGTAACACGATGGACCCTCTAGAAGACAACAAACCTTAGCTCGATTATGTGACCGTCTTGAACTGCCCTTTGAACCTTCGGGTTTGGGGCAGTACGGCGTACCACATGTGAGGCGTTGGCTTGACCCTTCTACGGCTGGACCGTTGGTACTGAGGCACGAACGGGATGTTGTTAGACTTATTTCATGTATTGAGCTGTATCGGGAAAACATGGGTGTTTGACTGTTCGATCGAAAAGTTTAACATTTTCTGTTTATCCGGAATGGGATACAATAATTGGAATTCACAAGTAGTTATGTGATAACTGAATGAATGTTATAAACACAGCAGTTTAGTCTCACTTGATCGGTTGCCACGGAATTTTGATGTGATCAAAAGTCTGTCGCAATCACGTAGCGTACGCGGATACTCGCCGGGTAAACTTAATAGACAGCCTCACTCCATAGCCCCGACCAAGTGACTGTAGGAGAACCCCGTCGCCGAAAGCATCCGTTCGGGTGCTCGCGGCAGCGGTGTTCCGCCTTGGTGCACTTCGTCGACGGTATCGGGGGTGCGGCCGCCTACTAAAGTTTGCGACGAGTATTCGATCAGACTGTCGGGAATCTTGTTGAATTGCCCAACTCGATATTGAAAAGTGTTTTCGATAATGAGACTAAAATGCGGGGTTTATAATTGTTACGCATGCGATGTCTAAGGTATTCATTTGATTAGGCATGCGATGTCTATGCAGATTGCGGATTCCAAATGTTGTAGTTTTACACTTTCTTTTCTATGACCGTAAGTGTAATATATGATATCGCCGGTTTCGTTGCTATATGTCAACGACAATTGGGATGGACATATTTACTTACGTTGATGACATGTGATGTTATGTGTTGCTGGATATGTTATATTGGATCGTCGTGTTCGAATAGCCGGGGGTTTTTATGTGAGATGAGTGTTTTTCATTTTCATTCATGTAAAAACTTGTATGTAATATTCTTTTATTGGGGCACTTCCAGGTTACGGAAGTTGTCACCGTTTGTATATTATTTACTTTTCCGCACTAGGATAGACCCAAGGAGGGGAGCACAAGTAACCGGGTTCTGGAGTCCAGTGGGAGACCCAACTCGAGGAGTCGAGTCCGGGTCTCCTAACTCTAGAATTGGCAGGGTTGCTTGCCGCTCTCGTAGGGGTCTAGGGGTGTGGGTTTGGCTATTCATCACGACCGTGGAATCCGTGTTTTATACTGGCTCGTATTGAAAACACGGACGTCCTAGTATATCCAATATTTCATATGATTCTTCTGCTGCGATATCTGTGATGTGATCATGTGATGTTCTGTGATAGATACAGTATATAGTATATATGATATATTATATAGACGTTACTTATGTTTTACACCCGTGCTAGCCCTGCCCTGCTCTGCCGTTAGTTACCTAACCTAACGGTGCACGAGGGGACATCGAGGCGAATGCGGATGGCATAAGTGTACGTCGTATTTATCTGTGATGTTTAGGTACTTAAATGATGGGACTTGTTCAGACCATAATATTGCATTTATCATTCCCCTATTCTTATCCTTTTTATAAATAAACAGGTACTCTTGACGCACATTTGTTGCATATTACAGGTTACGGGTTTCTGGAGCAATACAGTGAGAAAGATACAAAACAACAGAAAAAGGGACTTTTGACCAACAATTAGACGGATCTCAGTCAAGCCTAGTCGAAGAACAGTGCAAGGTCCAAAAAGTCAAGTGAAACGGTTAAAAAGCCCAATACAAGTCTTCACTAAAAATCTGGAGAAGATCCAGAAGCCCAACAGAGAAAAAGAGAGTAAAAACAGAAGCCCAAAGAGCCAAGGAAAAAGCCCCAAAAATCACAGATCCCAATTCCTTAGTTTGGCCGCGGATCCGCGGCCAAACCCATGCTGGCGCCGCGGATCCGCGGCCTTACAGAGAGCTTGTCGGTGGAAATTTGATGCGTCGGTGCGACGGTTCTGGTGTTGGGATTCTCAGGGGTCAAATCTGTAAATTCGCAAGTGCGAGAGTCTGTAACCCTAGGTTTCCTATTTTCCTATAAATTGTAATCTTAGATCTAAAAATTGTATGCCTCTTTTCAATAAATAAAATTCATAAATTCTGGACGTGACATTCAGATCTGTTCTTTATCGCTTGGAGGGAGCCATCACCATTAGTAAGTATTTTTCTTTTATTTTTTTAATGTTATTTCATCCCCTAATGAGCGAGTAGTCTCCTCGCTTGTTAGGGTTAGCCTTAGGGAAAGGGTTGAGAGATGAGATCTCTCACCCCTTTCAATGCCTAACCCATTAAGAACTCCATGCATGCGCGCACAACCGCTCCCTGCGGCACCCTACCCTTCGAGGTAACGGTGAACCGCAGTATAAAGGGCCGGTTGCGCGCGTTTTCCATGGGGGTTAGAGTAATTAACGATAAAGGAAGGATACGAATCTAGAGGAAGAAAACATCTTCCCAAAAGAGTTGTATCCACTTTATCGATAATTACTATAACACCTAATGGATCTAAAATACGGCACTGAAAGCGGTGAAGGAAACATCAATCTCCAAAACTTCCTCTAAGCCTAACCCTAGCAAGAATTTAAATTAGATTAATTAAGTTTTAGATCTAGATTTTTATAAAACCAAAACGACAAATAGAATCAACTCGTTAAAACACACTAAAGAAATTTACCCGTCTCTGTGGATCGACCCGCACTCACCGGCTAGCTGCGAAGCGACGCCGTTTCTTGATTGCGGTAATTATATTTTGATCGTGAAATCCATACCAATCAAATGGCGTCGTTGCCGGGGACGGCGTAATTTTTCTTTTTTGTGAATTTTCGGGTTGATATAAATTTGAAAAATTATAAAATCTGAAAATATTAAAAATATAAAAATTATCAACTTGATCTGTTTGAAGGGTTTGCTATTTGAATCTTGCAGGAACAGCGAAAAATTGTGGATCTGGAAATTCACAGAGGGCAAAACAAAAATTGTTACATAAGAACAGAAAGAAAATGAAAGTACAGAGCAGCACAAAATTTTTCAGAAGCTGAAACGACCATGACGTCGCGCTTCCGCCGCATGAACAGGTTCCCGCCGCGGATCCGCGCTCCTATTGCCACGTCAGCACACCAGATTTGCACTGTTTGTTCTTTTTTCTTCCCTTCTGTAACCTACAATATATCCACTGTAAAAATTTTCTGCAAGGTTCTTTGCGTAAAAAGTCTTTCTCCCCCTTCTAAATAACAGATTTCTGCAGGTTTCTTTGCGCCGCGCTAAAAATTGATTGCAAGTGATTTTGTTGTTTTGCATATTTTAATCGGACTCTAAGGGGCTAATTGACCAAACTCAGATTGGGTGGGGATTTCATCACCCTTCCCAGGACCCCAGAAAACACCTAAGCATTTTGCATCGACCACCTTTAACTAAAAAAAGATTAGACTCAGACCTAAGGACAGCGAGCTCAATAGGAAAAGGACTAGGGTAGGCATCGGCCGTTTATCCTAACCGACATTGCGGTGTCTAGGCTAGTGGTTTTTAATTAGGCCCACTGTAGTGGTGGTTCCTTCCCACTTACCTGGCCGTATTTGTCCGTGAAGAGGCGGTTTGAGGTCTATTTCTAGCCCTAGTTAGGAGCTGTCTAGTAGACCTAGGCAACCCTAGATCTAGGTCTGATTGTGCATGTGTGGTTGATTCAGTTGTGTCACGAGTCCATTTTCTAAAACCTTATTGCAAAACTCTCCAATAAAAAATTTAACGAAAAATCTTTTAAAAACTTGCAAAAATTTTGTCGCTAAGAAATCCTTGCATTCTTCTATCATGGGTACCCCACATCATAAATCTCTTGCCGAACTTTGGTATCCCGAACCTAATTTTGCGTCATATGTCAATGTGTTCGGTCAATTTAAAGACGATCCTTCCATGCCTAAAAAATCTTTGAAAGATCACATAGAGGAGTCTAGGAGAAACAGATTGACTTTTCAACCCACTTTGTGTCAACCAAGTCAACCTTCACCACTTCCATATGTTGATACCACTTCTTCAAGTCCTTCTGTCACTCCTAGGCCGATGTCCATTGCTGAGCATATTGCTCAATCTCGCAGTCGATCTTTCACCCCTCTCCACTCATCTAGTTTTAGGGATCCACACGATTATTCACCTTCTTATCCATATGTTGACCCTACTCCTGTCTTACCACCCACTTCCTACCAGTCATACCCGACTTTCCCACCTTCACTAGACACTGTTTCGACACAGCCATTAGGGAGTTTCACATATCCAACCAATTTTGAATCTTTTACTGAAACCCCCTCACCACCTAAGTCTAGTTTGGAAGAGTCGTTGGAAGCATATATTGCTGCAACAAATAAAATGATGAGGACAGTGGAAGCATCCATGGCCGCCCTTACGCAACCTAGTGAACCGGTAGCTAGTGTCCCGCTAGCTCCGAATTTTTCAATGTGTAAGGCGGCAGTTGGACAGAGTGAGAATGAGAGAGGATTTTCAAATCAAACCTACCCTTACCCAATTGAAACCCACAACTCCAGTTTTCCATCTATTGTTCCAAATGATTCACCAGTTGAAAATAAAAATGAGTTGTGCGATTTTGTAGTGTTTGATTTGCCAAATTGTGAGGAACCCCTTTCGAGTGAAACCGCACCTAATCCTTTCGATCTTTACACCTCCACTCTAGAACCTACATTGATAAATATCCATGCTGTGGATGAAGTGTCTAAAGAAACTGATTTTCACTTGATTGAGGATATAGACGCCGGGAATATTTCGGATGATGAACCTGTCGATTTAATAGAAATTTTATGTTCAAATCATCATCCTGAGTTATTAAATGTTTTCCCCGAATCTCATATGCGTCTAGATTTTGATGATAATGGCGTGGCTGAATTACATATTGAGGATAGTACTGAGGAGAGTCTTGAGGATAATATCGAGGTTGAACCATTTTTATTGAATGTGTCGGATTTTCCAATTCAGCCTCCTGAACCTTTGACCGTTATATCACCCTCCCTCCTTCCTATTGTTCCGACCGAACAAATGACCGTTACGCTTTCATCTCCGATACCAAGTTCGGCGTACCCATGTTTTCTTGCGAATCTTGAGGGATTTGACCCCATTGCATGACGAGTTCATAGGTTAGCGCAATCGCTTTTAACACATCGGTCATCACAAATTGCGCTAATTTATTCACTCAATTTACACCCTCAAGATCGCACTCCACTTCTTTCTTCTTTCCATCTTTCTTCTCCCCCACCGAGACCATATTCTACCATTCTTCTTTTCACACGGTCTCACGTGCTTTTCATCTCTTTTCTTTCCATCCCATTCTTGCACCAACTCTACCATTACCATGATAAGATCTTTGAATGGTTGGTGCTAACCTTTGGCTTGTGTAAGGCCAAGCTTAAGTTTGGGGGGAACCTTTGTATATATGTATATATCCTTTTGTTTTCTTTTTCTATAAAAATAAAAAAATAAAAAAATTCAAAAAATTAAAAAAATTATAAATAAATAAACAGGGGAGTATCGGTATTTTGACCCTCTTGATTTAGCATGACAGTGAGGACACTGTCAAGTTCAAGTTTGGGGGTATGCTCGGTACGTCTTCTTCCTTCGCATTCATTTGTACATATTTTTGCATTTGCATACTTATTTTAAAACCCATAAAAATTTGAAAAATTTGAAAAAATTATAAAAAATTAATGTATTCAATTTTGGCTAATTGACTTGAGTTTGACAAATAGGTCAACTAGCTAGGAACAACTAAATCTTAGACTTAGTAAGTTAAAAACCCTAAAAATAACATTCCTTAAAGTTTAACGGTAGAAAGTATATGCCTTGTAGTTTATTTAGAAATAGGCAAATTTTGGGTTCACTTCTTGGGCTAAGTCGAAACAAAGGAAGAGTATTGATGTTCTTATTAGAGTATAAGTTTGAAAAATAGTTCCTAGCTTAAGTCTAAATTCTGAAAATGTATACCCTACAATTTGCACTATCACGCACCTTGAAACTTGGAATAGTAGAAGAGACCTTGAAATACTCTTGTCTAAAGTCCTTAGTACGAAGAAAATAAAAGAAAAAGTGTGAATAAGGAATAAAAAAAATGGACACTGGTTTTTGTGATTACTTAAGGCTGCAAAAATAGAAAAATATTTAGCGAGGGTGCTTCATCACCTAGTGCCTTAGACCAACTGGTTTGGGAGTCACTGCTAAAGCCTTGGGTGTTGCAAAGACTAGGAAGTACGCTTTAATGTGCAAGCGCATTTTGTAATCGGTCGTTGGTACCTCAAGAAGTATTAACGGCCGAGATCCCTTCACCGGGAGTGACCCCTTGGACAAAAGTTTGCGTTAGGGCAGTAACTTCACTATAGCCGATTACTTTTGCTTTGCATCGTGGTATTCATTTGGAATATCCTGCACCTCATTCCACGGGGAAAGAGCCGAGATCCATTCACCGGGAGTGACCTCTTTAGCGAAGGTTTTCGTTACTATATTTTTCTAAAAAGCTATCCGTTCCTTCAACGATATCAAGTTCATTACGTTAAAGGTTTTCGCCAGAAACCATTCGTAGCCCTCCGTCATTTCAGTTAAATATTCGGTAGTATTCAAGCTATTTATTTTGACCTCACGCCAAGGCATAGTGTTTGGTAGCTGCCGGGTATTTATCTGTTGCATAGATAGATGCGTTGGTTTGGGACAGTCGTACAACTATTTTGGCCTACGTCAAGGGTATGTACGGGTGGGTTCAAATTAACCAGGATAATGACGGGTAGAACTTGACATGTGACTTATGATATTTTGACCTCACGCCATGGTCATAAGAGCATGGGGCAAAAATCCACATCGGGAGTTTCAAAAGTACTGAAACTTGCCAGATATGCGCATACCTTCTGGAGTGTGATAACGTGAGCGGATTCCGTCACATTATCATGCGATGATAGTTGGATCCCGATTCCCACTGATGAGTTGGTTTACTCCTCGGGTATTCCCGGCTAGTTCTTCTTTCAGGTTTGGGGAAGAATTTGACGTTACAGTGGGAGGTTTCCAGATTAGATAAAGTGACAACCATTCTGATCTAGGTTAGAGTGCACGCTGAGTGTTTCTTTTCTCTCTCTCTCTGGCAGCGACCATTGACCCGACCCTAGACTATGACTCAGTGACCAAGTTGACCGAACCTTCTTAACACTGGCTTTTGGATTGTCAGAGTTGCAGACCTCTTTACCACTCCTACTTTTACTCTTTTCTCCGGGACACCCCGTATTACTACGAACGTCCACTTCCATTGGACAAAACCATCGTATGGTTATATACGAACCCGAAGGACTTCGAGGATGGTTTCTGGTTCTGGAGAAAACGAATAGGACTATTCAGTTGTCTTTTCCTTTTACCTTCTCTCTCAGATTGCGAGTACTCCTTGGTTTAGGAGATAGTACACCTATTTCGCAAATTGGATAGTCTTCTTCCAAACCATAGGCTGGTGCCGACCGGTAGGGAATGAAGAAAACCAATTAGCATAAACGGTGTACAGAAGGTATTAAGTTCAGACAAAGCAAGGGATTAGTAAGAGGGCAAAGTAAATTGCGACTGCTATTCACGACCAAACCATGTACTTCTTTGTCAATCCTAAATCACCTATGAATTAAGTTCATTCGGTTGTCTTTTATCCTCACCTTCTCTCGCATTGCGAGTGCTCCTAGGACTAGGACAGTACACCCTTTATGCTTTTTGGATAGTCTTCTTCCAAACCATAGGCTGGTGCAGAACGGTAGGGAAGGAAGAAAACCATTTATCCTAAAGGGGTGTACAGAAGGTAATGACTAAAGACATATAAAGGGATTTGGAAAGGTGGCAAAGAATTATACGGTTATAGTTATGAATCTGGATGATGGAGGAGGCATTACTAGGAATACCGGGATACCCCATCGAAACATTTCAATGTTTCAGTTTCACTGTGTACTGTTAAAGGAAAACTGATTTCCCAATTAGACACTTACTCCAGGGTATGTATTTACCAGGTATGAGTCTCACATCTGTATGGTTTTATAGATGATGAAGGGGAGTAAGTTATTGGGAATTAGGTGACCATCCTCATTATATCGGGATTCGTTGTAATCGGTGATATTTGAGGAAGTCACCTGGGTTGTTTGCCGGTCGGCAGATATTTGGTTTTGAATATCCGTTGTTGTGCACCAATTTCAAATTGATATATCTGTACGTCTATTTTTATAGAGTGAGACATATCTTTTTGAAATTATGTCTATGACATTTACCTATACCAGTGGATGGTTAGGTAAGGAGCATTGAACAGCGGTGTAATTCTTCTTAACCAAAAGTACAGTTTTCAACCTACGACACACAGTGAATGAGTCACCAGACTCAGGGGACTTATACAGAGTATTGTATATTGTCCAGTATCCATTAGGACAGAGGGGTAGGTACTCGTACTATATTCGGTTTACTTATGACTTCTCTAGTTCTTAGACAAGTGTTTCGTAGAAACACAAGGTCCAAGTTTTGAGAAGTTATGGGTATATGAATAAAGTAGAGAACCAGGTATTACAAGTATCGGGATTCTTCAAGGTGATCGAAGATATAGATACTTGTGTATGGTATTCAGTTGATAGTAATGTTTAAGAGAACTTGCTTCTCTTTCAGGTTACTCATAATTGGAAGCAGTCCTAGGTTGAGTAACGCCGATCGGCCTCTTTCCATTTAGTTGACATGCACTGGAGACAGCTGCATGATTTGAATCTGGTTCAATTAAATCAGTGCCTCTGTTTCTTAGATATAGAACAGTTCATATCTTGACATTTTTAAGATATGGGGAGTTGTCCGGCTTATGCTTAAAACCAGACTCTGGACAACTCAAGGCACGTTTCAGTAATGGCTGTTTGTGGGTTGACCCGGGCTATGACGAGGGTTGACTTTCTACCATCTGGAAGATCAATAGTGATATTGTTCTTGACTCGCCACAGTTTTATCAAAAATGATTTTTTCAGAAAAACAGTAGTGGGAGTATGGTAGAACTGGAAGTGATTCCAGAACCGCAAACGATTACTGAAGATTTGATAAGAACCTAAAGATTCAATCTGGTTTTGACATTCCATTGGCCACTCCGCAGATACGGTGGGTAACCTCAGGCACTCGAGAGGTATTTCGGTATGCTCAACGACGGTGACATGGAGGTTCTTGTTTACCCAGACTTGCCATTGTTGTTGTTCCAGACTGTGAGACTCGGCAGGAGGATGAGTATAGCGTCGTTCTAAACTGGTTTTAGAAGTGCACGTCTATATGACTCTGCCAGAGGGTTGTCGTAGTCAGTGGGAGCAGCGGAAGCATTGGTGGACATCAGGCTTATGTCTATTTATAGACTAAAGCAGATATAACGGAGATAGATCATCTATTTCTGATGTGACAGTCATAGGTTTGACTTCATCAGAATAGGGGATGGATCTGTTAAGAAGGTAGTAGGGTGTGATGTCCTGGTATTTGATGACATACACAGAGTAGGAAGTGATATTCCTATACTACGATCGGTTATACTTTGGTCGTCACACAGTAGTTTCTCCACATAGGACTTGGATATTATATCAGACATTCTGGTTACTAGATCTATGATTTTAGATCTAGATTTGGGTGGTTTCCCAATCTGGGTACTTTGACCGCATTCTATGAGTATTTAGAATGGACGACTCCTGGCACGGTAGTATACCTGCAGGTGATGGAGTCACCCTCTCTAAAGGTGTCTTGCAGACTAAAGGGGAGAGGGATGCGCATGATTGGCAGATCACTTGCTTAGACAATTGAGTCAATCATGAGATGTCAAGTACCACACCAGATGTTGTTCTTGCAGTAGGTGCAATAAGTTGATATTGATCCAATCCTGGAGAAACAATCGGAAGCAGCTTTAGAACATAAGTGGATGTTCTAGGGAATTGATAACGGCAGCCTCCTTTACGAGACGGTTATCATTCCAGGCTTCCAAGGTGACCTGGATGGCAGAGTGGCTGTCAGAGTTATAGTTTTCCCTTTGACGAGGGGCAGTATTTTGGACAGATGGTCCAGGTGGATACTGAGGGAAGGCATCGCGCAGGATACTGATTGAGTTCAGTTGACGATGCAGTCTAAGAAGTTTGGATTTGGAGTTCATTTATGAGCTAGGTCCCATCAGACATCCAGACATTCTAAGACAGGTATTGTTCATTTCGGGAGATAGCTTTCTCCGCGAACTTGAGATAAAGAGAGACATAGAAAGAAACACCATAGCGGATCCACTCACTGAGGCTATTCCTCGAACGCAATAGTTTCGCAAACGAGCTTTGTGAGACTGACTAGTAGAGGAGTTGGGTGTTCGGTATCACACGGGCTGTGAGTATGCGACATCGCAATAATTAGCCTCGAGTGCAAGTGGGAGATTGTTGGAGATAGTGCCCTCAGAGTCAATTATTGGATCACAGGCACGTGATTGCAATGATTGAGGGGAGGACCTATCCCGGTAGGACATCTTACTCGAGATGATAGTATGCTATCTGGTTTACCTTTATCATCGTGTACTGCTTTAGGTGACCTTACGAGTCGCTATTGCACGTTGATAAAGCCCCTAGGATTCTTGCTTGACCACCAGCAGTATGAGGGCGATCATATAAGTGGGAGCTGGGGGTCTACAAGCACATCCTTAAAAGGTCCCTAGTCGTGGGAGATTCGAGACAGGGCATCGATTCTCCACAGTAGACTAGTGTATACAGTCGAGACCCCGACGAGGGGCGGTGGCCGGTCTCACAAGCCACTGGTGTCAGTTGGTTCACCTAAGATGTATACAGGTGCTCATTGGGTTATGAGTACACCGGACAGGACTCGCCGGGAACCTGCTAGTTGGGATTATACCAGACGTCAGATAGCAGTTCCCTGGTGACATGTGTACAGGTTAGTTCATCGACCTGAGATCGTCATTTGTCTCGTGTGAGTTCCCACTGTGCTTTGATTACTACCCTACCACGGCTCAAAGGAGTCGTGCAAACAGGTTTTAGTTAGGTACAGTCCCGAGCCACATGGAGGCAGTGAGCGGATCTGCAGGGGTTCGTCTCTCCCGGTATTGGGGGTGAGGTCGTGCTGTGTCTAGGAGAGCCAGAACATGAAAAGTCCTTGGCCAAGGCAGGAGATTTGCTGGTAGGTATTCCAGTAGTATCTCAGGTTGTTCTGGGCTACACTCCGACACGACTTGTACCGCTTTTGGGGGTCTGACTTTTACCAACCCCCTAGGCCCGCCATGCGATGCTCATAGACGAACGGACCGGACTGTACGGATATTGTCACTGACAGGCTCAGTAGGGTGTCAGGCTGAGTTCGCTCATCGACGTCCCTTTTGGTCAATAGCTGGTGGCCCGTCACGTATGGCTTATACCTCTGACGTTCTAGTGGTTAAATCCACAGCCATAGTATTGACGAGTCTTTAGAGTCCACCACACATTCAGTTACTCAGGTTTCGGGCGAAACGCTGTAGAGGCCGTATGGAGATATGGCAGGGTTCGATCAGATACGTGCGGTATTGCACGGATCGTGATCGGACGGTTTTTACTAGCCGGTTTTGGCTTAAGCCGGATCTTAGTATTAGATAGTGTAGTTTGTCTCTTTGCATTTGTGTTCAGTGGGAATACAAATGCGGGCATGTATTTGCAGTTGCGGGGTTTTCCTGTAATTTATTACGGGATCGGTTTTCTGTGGTTGCCAGTTTGCATTCCGTTCCGGCCGGTTTTCTCTTTTTCCTTCCCGGTCGGACTTTTCGTTGGAGGGTGTTAATTGCAAGTTTGCAATTAACATTTTGTGAGGGGTTTCTTTGCATAAGTGTGGCTTCATAATCATGATATTCTTTTCTTGTCTTTCCATTGCATTTATTAGATTGGAAATGAAAAGATTGAAGTGGATGGAATTGTGAGAAGAGAGTGAATTATTCTTTGCATTATCTTTTCTTTTCCTTCTTGGTTTTTTCTTTTTTTCTGCCACTTGAAATTTGAGTGGGGCCGGCCACTTTTTTCCAGGGAGAAAGGGTGTGTTTAATTTGTGGAGTGAGGTTTGATTTGTTATGATGGGGATTAATTTATATATGGTTTTCAAGTGAGAGAGTTTGCTTCATATATTCATTTTCCAGTGAGCTAATTTGCATTGGCCGAGCTCATTTCCAGAGCATGCTTCATACTTTTTCTAGCAAGCTTCCATGAAAACTTTTGTGCAAAATTCCTCCAAAATGGCAACCTCCTTAAACCCCAAAGAGACATGGCTACTACACTATTCTATAGAAAGCCTTGGACGCGTCGGCTAGCCAACTTCGCGCCCGAGTTGCCTCGGTCAAGATGTGGGAGCCCGTAAAAAATTCCGGCTACGTGGTGCCCTTTCCGACGAGGAGGTGACGGACGAAATATCCGCGGGAGATCGGAGTGGAGATGAAGACCGAAGGACACGGATCGCTTGGTATATTTCTCTACTCTTTTCTCTTTTGCTAGTTAGCTAGGTTAATGGCCTGATCCGGGTGAAAAGTCCGCGGTGGTGCCGTTTTGCAAAGTTCGCAAAGTTTTTGTTTTCCGCGTTTCCGGCGTCGGATCGACGGCCGGGGCGCCCCCGCGGGCTTACATTGGTATCAGAGCCACGCCATTAACCTTGCCTAGCTTGCTCTAGCGCGTTTAGAACCCGATCGAACAAAATCCCCAAAAACCGTATTTTTGTACACATGTGTTCTCTGTTGAAATTTTTTGAGCTCCTAAAATTTTTTCAGGTGGTTGCAAAGGCATGTACAAGAAATTCTAAGAATTCTGGGAAAATACGGTTCAGTGATTCCCTACTTCGACCGCGGAAACGCGGCCAAACCCCTGGTTTGGCCGCGGTTCCGCGGTGGTTAAAAGGAATCGTTGAACCAAATTTTCCCAGTAGGCTTTTGATTAGGAAATAGGGGTTTTGGGATATTTGTTTTGGGCCCAGTTTTTCTGTAAGTGCTACAGTACTGCTTGGGGCCCACTTGATAAAATTTGTTCGATCGGATATTTTAAACATGCCAGTTCACAGTATTTACATTATATCTCTGACCGTGAATGTCACTCGATCGGTAAATCTAGTCTATCTGCTATAGCCCTTTTAGACGGATTTGCGAACGTGACATTCACGTTGATGTTCTGTGTTTTGCTGTGTTGTTGCGGATCGGTCGTGGGGGATAGCCTGGATGCAATGCTAGTACTGTATTGTTGTATTATGTACATTTGATATTGCGGGGCGAGCGTCCGACATGTGGACTGCCGTCACTGCCTGATTGTATTATTCTTTTGGGGTACGGCCAGGTTGCGGTCGATGTACCCGTTGTATGTATATTTTACTTTCTGTACTAGGATTACCCCGCGGAGGGGTGCACGGGTAGCCGGGTTCTAGAAAGGCAACGAGCCCGCATCTCATGGCGTTGAGACGGAAGGGGCTTTACTCTAGAATTGGTGGGTTATTCGCCGCACTCGTAGGGGGTATAGGGTTGACCCAGGAGGGATGCCCAAGTTACCGGATTCCGTGAAGTGCTGGGTGGTCCATTCACGTTGCTGAAGGGGGCTGCCTCGCTTCAGGTTTTGGCGGGTAACTTGCCGCACCCGTAGGGGTCTAGGATTTCATTGCACAGGCTATCCACACGACCAGGGGAACGTCGGGTTTCAGTAGCGGCTCAGTGAAACCCGGGGATCCCAGATATCTGTATTGATCTGTGTTGCTATACATTTCTGTGTTGCATTTTATCGCGCCTTGAGCGAATACTATATATTGGTATATATTAGTAGATGTTGTATATGTTTTGCATCCGCGCTAGTCCAGTCCCCGCTATGTCGTTAGTTAGCTAACCTAACGGGTGATGACGGGACCCAGTGGCGAATGCGGATGGCATATACGTACATCAGTATATTTTCGTTCTTTGTGGTGTGATCAATTGATGGGACTGCATTGATTCGGGTCAATGCAAGATAAACAAACCTATTCTGATGTTGTTGGAACATTTTTCAAAAAGCTGTTATTGCAAGGGCGTTCTCTTTTGTTTTGCACAGTGGTATTCAGTTGGAATATCCTGCTCCTCAGTCAACGAGGCAAGGGCCGAGATCCCTTCACCGGGAGTGACCCCTTCGACAAAAGTTTGCGTTAGGGCAGTAACTTCACTATAACCGATTACTTTTGCTTTGCATCGTGGTATTCATTTGGAATATCCTGCACCTCATTCTACGGGGAAAGAGCCGAGATCCCTTCACCGGGAGTGACCTCTTTAGCGAAGGTTTTCGTTACTATATTTTTCTAAAAAGCTATCCGTTCCTTCAACGATATCAAGTTCATTACGTTAAAGGTTTTCGCCAGAAACCATTCGTAGCCCTCCGTCATTTCAGTTAAATATTCGGTAGTATTCAAGCTATTTATTTTGACCTCACGCCAAGGCATAGTGTTTGGTAGCTGCCGGGTATTTATCTGTTGCATAGATAGATGCGTTGGTTTGGGACAGTCGTACTACTATTTTGGCCTACGTCAAGGGTATGTACGGGTGGGTTCAAATTAACCAGGATAATGACGGGTAGAACTTGACATGTGACTTATGATATTTTGACCTCACGCCAAGGTCATAAGAGCATGGGGCAAAAATCCACATCGGGAGTTTCAAAAGTACTGAAACTTGCCAGATATGCGCATACCTTCTGGAGTGTGATAACGTGAGCGGATTCCGTCACATTGTCATGCGATGATAGTTGGATCCCGATTCCCACTGATGAGTTGGTTTACTCCTCGGGTATTCCCGGCTAGTTCTTCTTTCAGGTTTGGGGAAGAATTTGACGTTACAGTGGGAAGTTCCAGATTAGATAAAGTGACAACCATTCTGATCTAGGTTAGAGTGCACGCTGAGTGTTTCTTTTATCTCTCTCTCTGGCAGCGACCATTGACCCGACCCTAGACTATGACTCAGTGACCAAGTTGACCGAACCTTCTTAACACTGGCTTTTGGATTGTCAGAGTTGCAGACCTCTTTACCACTCCTACTTTTACTCTTTTCTCCGGGACACCCCGTATTACTACGAACGTCCACTTCCATTGGACAAAACCATCGTATGGTTATATACGAACTCGAAGGACTTCGAGGATGGTTTCTGGTTCTGGAGAAAACGAATAGGACTATTCAGTTGTCTTTTCCTTTTACCTTCTCTCTCAGATTGCGAGTACTCCTTGGTTTAGGAGATAGTACACCTATTTCGCAAATTGGATAGTCTTCTTCCAAACCATAGGCTGGTGCCGACCGGTAGGGAATGAAGAAAACCAATTAGCATAAACGGTGTACAGAAGGTATTAAGTTCAGACAAAGCAAGGGATTAGTAAGAGGGCAAAGTAAATTGCGACTGCTATTCACGACCAAACCATGTACTTCTTTGTCAATCCTAAATCACCTATGAATTAAGTTCATTCGGTTGTCTTTTATCCTCACCTTCTCTCGCATTGCGAGTGCTCCTAGGACTAGGACAGTACACCCTTTATGCTTTTTGGATAGTCTTCTTCCAAACCATAGGCTGGTGCCGAACGGTAGGGAAGGAAGAAAACCATTTGGCCTAAAGGGGTGTACAGAAGGTAATGACTAAAGACATATAAAGGGATTTGGAAAGGTGGCAAAGAATTATACGGTTATAGTTGTGAATCTGGATGATGGAGGAGGCATTACTAGGAATACCGGGATACCCCATCGAAACATTTCAATGTTTCAGTTTCACTGTGTACTGTTAAAGGAAAACTGATTTCCCAATTAGACACTTACTCCAGGGTATGTATTTACCAGGTATGAGTCTCACATCTGTATGGTTTTATAGATGATGAAGGGGAGTAAGTTATTGGGAATTAGGTGACCATCCTCATTATATCGGGATTCGTTGTAATCGGTGATATTTGAGGAAGTCACCTGGGTTGTTTGCCGGTCGGCAGATATTTGGTTTTGAATATCCGTTGTGCACCAATTTCAAATTGATATATCTGTACGTCTATTTTTATAGAGTGAGACATATCTTTTTGAAATTATGTCTATGACATTTACCTATACCAGTGGATGGTTAGGTAAGGAGCATTGAACAGCGGTGTAATTCTTCTTAACCAAAAGTACAGTTTTCAACCTACGACACACAGTGAATGAGTCACCAGACTCAGGGGACTTATACAGAGTATTGTATATTGTCCAGTATCCATTAGGACAGAGGGGTAGGTACTCGTACTATATTCGGTTTACTTATGACTTCTCTAGTTCTTAGACAAGTGTTTCGTAGAAACACAAGGTCCAAGTTTTGAGAAGTTATGGGTATATGAATAAAGTAGAGAACCAGGTATTACAAGTATCGGGATTCTTCAAGGTGATCGAAGATATAGATACTTGTGTATGGTATTCAGTTGATAGTAATGTTTAAGAGAACTTGCTTCTCTTTCAGGTTACTCATAATTGGAAGCAGTCCTAGGTTGAGTAACGCTGATCGGCCTCTTTCCATTTAGTTGACATGCACTGGAGACAGCTGCATGATTTGAATCTGGTTCAATTAAATCAGTGCCTCTGTTTCTTGGATATAGAACAGTTCATATCTTGACATTTTTAAGATATGGGGAGTTGTCCGGATTATGCTTAAAACCAGACTCTGGACAACTCAAGGCACGTTTCAGTAATGGCTGTTTGTGGGTTGACCCGGGCTATGACGAGGGTTGACTTTCTACCATCTGGAAGATCAATAGTGATATTGTTCTTGACTCGCCACAGTTTTATCAAAAATGATTTTTTCAGAAAAACAGTAGTGGGAGTATGGTAGAACTGGAAGTGATTCCAGAACCGCAAACGATTACTGAAGATTTGATAAGAACCTAAAGATTCAATCTGGTTTTGACATTCCATTGGCCTCTCCGCAGATACGGTGGGTAACCTCAGGCACTCGAGAGGTACTTCGGTATGCTCAACGACGGTGACATGGAGGTTCTTGTTTACCCAGACTTGCCATTGTTGTTGTTCCAGACTGTGAGACTCGGCAGGAGGATGAGTATAGCGTCGTTCTAAACTGGTTTTAGAAGTGCACGTCTATATGACTCTGCCAGAGGGTTGTCGTAGTCAGTGGGAGCAGCGGAAGCATTGGTGGACATCAGGCTTATGTCTATTTATAGACTAAAGCAGATATAACGGAGATAGATCATCTATTTCTGATGTGACAGTCATAGGTTTGACTTCATCAGAATAGGGGATGGATCTGTTAAGAAGGTAGTAGGGTGTGATGTCCTGGTATTTGATGACATACACAGAGTAGGAAGTGATATTCCTATACTACGATCGGTTATACTTTGGTCGTCACACAGTAGTTTCTCCACATAGGACTTGGATATTATATCAGACATTCTGGTTACTAGATCTATGATTTTAGATCTAGATTTGGGTGGTTTCCCAATCTGGGTACTTTGACCGCATTCTATGAGTATTTAGAATGGACGACTCCTGGCACGGTAGTATACCTGCAGGTGATGGAGTCACCCTCTCTAAAGGTGTCTTGCAGACTAAAGGGGAGAGGGATGCGCATGATTGGCAGATCACTTGCTTAGACAATTGAGTCAATCATGAGATGTCAAGTACCACACCAGATGTTGTTCTTGCAGTAGGTGCAATAAGTTGATATTGATCCAATCCTGGAGAAACAATCGGAAGCAGCTTTAGAACATAAGTGGATGTTCTAGGGAATTGATAACGGCAGCCTCCTTTACGAGACGGTTATCATTCCAGGCTTCCAAGGTGACCTGGATGGCAGAGTGGCTGTCAGAGTTATAGTTTTCCCTTTGACGAGGGGCAGTATTTTGGACAGATGGTCCAGGTGGATACTGAGGGAAGGCATCGCGCAGGATACTGATTGAGTTCAGTTGACGATGCAGTCTAAGAAGTTTGGATTTGGAGTTCATTTATGAGCTAGGTCCCATCAGACATCCAGACATTCTAAGACAGGTATTGTTCATTTCGGGAGATGGCTTTCTCCGCGAACTTAAGATAAAGAGAGACATAGAAAGAAACACCATAGCGGATCCACTCACTGATGCTATTCCTCGAACGCAATAGTTTCGCAAATGAGCTTTGTGAGACTGACTAGTAGAGGAGTTGGGTGTTCGGTATCACACGGGCTGTGAGTATGCGACATCGCAATAATTAGCCTCGAGTGCAAGTGGGAGATTGTTGGAGATAGTGCCCTCAGAGTCAATTATTGGATCACAGGCACGTGATTGCAATGATTGAGGGGAGGACCTATCCCGGTAGGACATCTTACTCGAGATGATAGTATGCTATCTGGTTTACCTTTATCATCGTGTACTGCTTTAGGTGACCTTACGAGTCGCTATTGCACGTTGATAAAGCCCCTAGGATTCTTGCTTGACCACCAGCAGTATGAGGGCGATCATATAAGTGGGAGCTGGGGGTCTACAAGCACATCCTTAAAAGGTCCCTAGTCGTGGGAGATTCGAGACAGGGCATCGATTCTCCACAGTAGACTAGTGTATACAGTCGAGACCCCGACGAGGGGCGGTGGCCGGTCTCACAAGCCACTGGTGTCAGTTGTTTCACCTAAGATGTATACAGGTGCTCATTGGGTTATGAGTACACCGGACAGGACCCGCCGGGAACCTGCTAGTTGGGATTATACCAGACGTCAGATAGCAGTTCCCTGGTGACATGTGTACAGGTAAGTTCATCGACCTGAGATCGTCATTTGTCTCGTATGAGTTCCCACTGTGCTTTGATTACTACCCTACCACGGCTCAAAGGAGTCGTGCAAACAGGTTTTAGTTGGGTACAGTCCCGAGCCACATGGAGGCAGTGAGCGGATCTGCAGGGGTTCGTCTCTCCCGGTATTGGGGGTGAGGTCGTGCTGTGTCTAGGAGAGCCAGAACATGAAAAGTCCTTGGCCAAGGCAGGAGATTTGCTGGTAGGTATTCCAGTAGTATCTCAGGGTGTTCTGGGCTACACTTCGACACGACTTGTACCGCTTTTGGGGGTATGACTTTTACCAACCCCCTAGGCCCGCCATGCGATGCTCATAGACGAACGGACCGGACTGTACGGATATTGTCACTGACAGGCTCAGTAGGGTGTCAGGCTGAGTTCGCTCATCGACGTCCCTTTTGGTCAATAGCTGGTGGCCCGTCACGTATGGCTTATACCTCTGACGTGCTAGTGGTTAAATCCACAGCCATAGTATTGACGAGTCTTTAGAGTCCACCACACATTCAGTTACTCAGGTTTCGGGCGAAACGCTGTAGAGGCCGTATGGAGATATGGCAGGGTTCGATCAGATACGTGCGGTATTGCACGGATCGTGATCGGACGGTTTTTACTAGCCGGTTTTGGCTTAAGCCGGATCTTAGTATTAGATAGTGTAGTTTTGTCTCTTTGCATTTGTGTTCAGTGGGAATACAAATGCGGGCATGTATTTGCAGTTGCGGGGTTTTCCTGTAATTTATTACGGGATCGGTTTTCTGTGGTTGCCAGTTTGCATTCCGTTCCGGCCGGTTTTCTCTTTTTCCTTCCCGGTCGGACTTTTCGTTGGAGGGTGTTAATTGCAAGTTTGCAATTAACATTTTGTGAGGGGTTTCTTTGCATAAGTGTGGCTTCATAATCATGATATTCTTTTCTTGTCTTTCCATTGCATTTATTAGATTGGAAATGAAAAGATTGAAGTGGATGGAATTGTGAGAAGAGAGTGAATTATTCTTTGCATTATCTTTTCTTTTCCTTCTTGGTTTTTTCTTTTTTTCTGCCACTTGAAATTTGAGTGGGGCCGGCCACTTTTTTCCAGGGAGAAAGGGTGTGTTTAATTTGTGGAGTGAGGTTTGATTTGTTATGATGGGGATTAATTTATATATGGTTTTCAAGTGAGAGAGTTTGCTTCATATATTCATTTTCCAGTGAGCTAATTTGCATTGGCCGAGCTCATTTCCAGAGCATGCTTCATACTTTTTCTAGCAAGCTTCCATGAAAACTTTTGTGCAAAATTCCTCCAAAATGGCAACCTCCTTAAACCCCAAAGAGACATGGCTACTACACTATTCTATAGCAAGCCTTGGACGCGTCGGCTAGCCAACTTCGCGCCCGAGTTGCCTCGGTCAAGAGGTGGGAGCCCGTAAAAGATTCCGGCTACGTGGTGCCCTTTCCGACGAGGAGGTGACGGACGAAATATCCGCGGGAGATCGGAGTGGAGATGAAGACCGAAGGACACGGATCGCTTGGTATATTTCTCTACTCTTTTCTCTTTTGCTAGTTAGCTAGGTTAATGGCCCGATCCGGGTGAAAAGTCCGCGGTGGTGCCGTTTTGCAAAGTTCGCAAAGTTTTTGTTTTCCGCGTTTCCGGCGTCGGATCGACGGCCGGGGCGCCCCCGCGGGCTTACAGTACTTTGGACAATGGACAAGGGCATGATTGCTTGAATTGAATTTCCGAGTGTAGGGGTGATCTATACACACACGTAGGGGTATGTGATTGGAATTTAGATAAGAGAGAGGAATGAAAAATAGAACTTGTATCTTTAGTAGAGTTGATAGAAATTCCTAAGTGGAGATAAAACCCTAGAAGGAAAACTTAGGAAATGCCGAAAGCTAAGTAAGTCTACATAACATATATAATCTTAAGTTAAATAATGAGGAAGCGTGAAGAATATGGGTGGATAATTTACAAGTAGAAGATAATAGAATTCCTTATTAGAAAACCTAATTGGAGAACTAAAATCAATGGGCCGAGTTGATAGGATTTTGTGGGTGTAATCCGCTGAAAACCCTCAGGAGACAACACTCCTCCTACTAGGGACACCTAGAGGTTTAACGGCTTGTTGCACGTGCTCGGTGCAATCGCGTTTCCCTGCGAAAGTGCGGTTAGGATTTTAGAGAATAAAATAATAAGTTTGCTCGAGGACGAGCAAAAGGTAAGTTTGGGGGTATTTGTTCAGACTATAATATTGCATTTATCATTCCCCTATTCTTATCCTTTTTATAAATAAACAGGTACTCTTGACGCACATTTGTTGCATATTACAGGTTACGGGTTTCTGGAGCAAATACAGTGAGAAAGACACAAAACAACAGAAAAAGGGACTTTTGACCAACAATTAGACGGATCTCAGTCAAGCCTAGTCGAAGAACAGTGCAAGGTCCAAAAAGTCAAGTGAAACGGTTAAAAAGCCCAATACAAGTCTTCACTAAAAATCTGGAGAAGATCCAGAAGTCCAACAGAGAAAAGAAGAGTAAAAACAGAAGCCCAAAGAGCCAAGGAAAAAGCCCCAAAAATCACAGATCCCAATTCCTTAGTTTGGCCGCGGATCCGCGGCCAAACCCATGCTGGCGCCGCGGATCCGCGGCCTTACAGAGAGCTTGTCGGTGGAAATTTGATGCGTCGGTGCGACAGTTCTGGTGTTGGGATTCTCAGGGGTCAAATCTGTAAATTCGCAAGTGCGAGAGTCTGTAACCCTAGGTTTCCTATTTTCCTATAAATTGTAATCTTAGATCTAAAAATTGTATGCCTCTTTTCAATAAATAAAATTCAGAAATTCTGGACGTGACATTCAGATCTGTTCTTTATCGCTTGGAGGGAGCCATCACCATTAGTAAGTATTTTTCTTTTATTTTTTTAATGTTATTTCATCCCCTAATGAGCGAGTAGTCTCCTCGCTTGTTAGGGTTAGCCTTAGGGAAAGGGTTGAGAGATGAGATCTCTCACCCCTTTCAATGCCTAACCCATTAAGAACTCCATGCATGCGCGCACAACCGCTCCCTGCGGCACCCTACCCTTCGAGGTAACGGTGAACCGCGGTATAAAGGGCCGGTTGCGCGCGTTTTCCATGGGGGTTAGAGTAATTAACGATAAAGGAAGGATACGAATCTAGAGGAAGAAAACATCTTCCCAAAAGAGTCGTATCCACTTTATCGATAATTACTATAACACCTAATGGATCTAAAATACGGCATTGAAAGCGGTGAAGGAAACATCAATCTCCAAAACTTCCTCTAAGCCTAACCCTAGCAAGAATTTAAATTAGATTAATTAAGTTTTAGATCTAGATTTTTATAAAACCAAAACGACAAATAGAATCAACTCGTTAAAACACACTAAAGAAATTTACCCGTCTCTGTGGATCGACCCGCACTCACCGGCTAGCTGCGAAGCGACGCCGTTTCTTGATTGCGGTAATTATATTTTTGATCGTGAAATCCATACCAATCAGGACTTCATTAATGTTATTAATGAAATAAAAGAAACCTAAAGATGTTGTAGAATCGAATTTCAAAAATAAAACAGGTAGCTAAAGTTCTTGCTTTGCACTGCGGTATATGTGATATATCCTGCACCTTATTCGATGAGGAAAGAACCGAGATCCCTTCACAGGGAGTGACTCCTTTAGCAATAATTGGCCGATGCTACAACCATCGGTTTGTTTTTTGATTGCTTTTAAGAGTTTTTGCTTTGCACAGAGATATATACGATATATCCCGCACCTCATTCGACGAGGAAAGGACCGACGATCCCTTCACCGGGAGTGACTCCTTTAGCAAAACTAGAAAAGCCTAAAAAACACTCCATTTTAAAAATCATTTGATTCTACAACGATATCAAGTTCATTACGCAATAGGTTTTCAGAAAAACCTGTCGTAGCCCTCCGTCATTTCAGATAAGTTGTATATAGTATTCGTGCTGCATTTGTCGGCTTTCGTCAAGGTGCAGTGTGCGGTAGCTATATGCTGCTTATCTGCTAGCATACGATGCGATTGGATTAGGGTAGTCGTGCGGCTTTGTTGGCTTTCGTCAAGGGTCGTGCGGGTGGGTTTAATTCGATCAAGAAATGTACGGGTTGAACTTGACTAGCGGGCTATGGTTTGTTGGCTTTCGTCAAGGTCATAGCACGTTAGGGGCAAAATATTATCGGGAATTTCAAGTGTTGAAATTTGCAATGAGATTGCATACCTTCTATGAGATAGTTGGATCCCGATATCCGCTGCGAGTAAATGTTACTCCTGGGAGAGTTTTACACATTACAATTAGCCGATCAAGTAGGTGTCTAGAAAGGTGTCAACGAGGTTACGCCTCTGGGAAAACGAGGTTTACATTAATTAGGTTCGTGCGAAAGCATGGGGGACCTCCCTCAAAGTACCGACACTGGCCTGGCTGAAAGATTGGCGAACTTGTAGTGTGTAATTAATCCCGACTAGTCTTTCCTTTTAGGGTTTGAAGGAAGATTTGATAAAAAGCAGTGGGAGCCATCCTGATTAGATAAAATAATAACCAATCTGATCTTGCAAGAGCGCACGCTGAGTGTTTTCTTCTCTCTCTCTCCAGGTAGCGACCATATCACGCCTTAATCAAGATAATAATACGGAATATTGACCGAACCCGCTTGTTATACTGAGCTGGGGAACGTTGGTCCCGCTCCACCTTATAATTGTTATAAGACAGAGCAGGAAATTGGGGATTACCAGAATTCCCGTGCCGCCCAAACGAAGAGAGTGCATGCTGATGCATCATCTTCGGGTGTGTTCATTACAGAGAACTGTTTCTCAGTATCCTCTACGTCCTGGGTATGTGATACTAGATCAGGATCCCAGATATGTAATCTGTTACATAGGGCTACAGATAGGTAGAGAACTGAGAACGGGTGATAAGTTTCTTGAGGCAGAAAACGGGGCAAGAGTTGCAGCCAAGTCTGTCGGTCACTGTCACCCTGTATTACCAATACATTGATTCTGAACGAATGTTATTAGATACCGAACCTGATATACAAAATCATATCAGTTTCTTTATTAGTAAAGAAATGATATAATTTTGTATTGTTGGATAATGTTTTGAACATTTCCTATATCAAAAGTTGATCGGTTCAGGCACGTTATCTAAAAGCATTGATGTTCTAAATCAAACTACAGTTCTTAGTATACGGATCACACACAAGAGGAAGAGTTCAGAAATGAACGAATTCTTCTTGAGGTATTGTAGACTAGGTCATATCAATGTGACCCGACTAGCTAAGTTACATTTAGATGCATATTTAAATCAGTTTGAATTTACATCTTATGAAACTTGCGAGTCATGTCACAGAGATAAGATGACCATAGCTCTGTTTACTGGAAACAGAGAAAGAGTTAGTGAACTCTTGGGATGATACATGTTGATGTATGTAGGTCCCCTGTCTACACGTGCCAGGACTGGTTCTTTATACTTCATTACGTTCTCTGATGATCTCTCAAGATTCAGACATATGTTCCTGTTGAAACACAAGTCCGAACCTTTTGAGATATTCACAGAATATAAGTTAGAAGTAGAGAACCAAAATACGGGTATAAGTATTATGTCCTTTGATGAGATCGAGGAGGAGAATACTCAAGCACAGAATTTATGGAAAATTCTAAAGGAGAATGAGATTCTCTCTCAGAATTACTCCTCCGTATACACCATAGCACGATGGTATATCGGGGCGGAGCAATCACACCCTATATGATAAGGTGCGCTCTATGATGAGTATTACTGAGTTACCTATTTCCTTTTAAGGGAGTTATGCACTTGAGAAGCTGCATACCTATTAAATAGGGTTCCAATCAAATCAGTTGCCTATCGCTTCATATGTGATATGGAAAGGGAAGAGCCCATATCTTAAGTTGGTTAAGATTTGGGGTTGTCTGGCCTATGTCTAAAGGCAAAATCCGGACAAGCTCGAGGCAAGGTCTGTTATGTACGACTGGAAAGGTTCCAGCTATACAAATTACGGCATTTGATTTGGTAGAACCAAAGTATTCAATAGTTTCCAACGAACCTCAGCCTCTCCGCCGATCTAGTAGGCTTCCTCACCCACCTGAGAGATACTTCGGTTCCTCTATGACAGTGGGAGCGAGGATTGCATCATGAGATGATGACCCAACTAGCTTCGAGCTGGCCATCAGGAGTGGGACTCTGTAAGAATGGCTGGATGCTTAGCGATCTGAGATGGAATCCATGTACACCAACAAAGTATGGACTTTGGTTGCTATATCTGAAGGGTTAAATCCCCATCAGGAGCAAGTATATCTTGAGAAGATTACTTGGTGTACATGGAAAGGTTGAGACTTTCAAAGCTAGACTTGTTAAAGGTTTACATCATTGACCAGGTGTGGATCATGATGAAACTTTTTCTAAGGATCTATGCTTAAGTCCATCCAGATCCTACTTGCCACGGCTACATACCATGACTACGATATCTGGTGGTTGGGTGCCATGACTGCTTTTCTAAATGATGTTTTAGAAAAGTGCGTCTATAAGTACACAGCCAGAGGGCTTCGTAAACAGTAGGAGCAGCGGAAACGTGTACAAGATGCTTTATAAGATAAAGCAGGTATCGCAGAGTTGGAACATCTGTTTTGATGTGTTAGTCAAAGAGTTTGACATCATCAAAATGGTAGATGAACCTTGTATAAAACAAAAAGGTAGTAGGGAGTATAGTGACGATCCTCGTAGAGTACGTGGATGACATGCTCTTGATAGGGAAGGAGTTTCCTATGCTATGCTCGGTCAATCTCCGCTTATCACAATGATTCTCCATATAGGATCAAATTGATACCTCCTAAATCCTGGGTTTTGGATCTATGAGATAGATCTAATTGGATGTTAGGATTCTCACTAGTTGTAGTGAGATGGTATCAACCGATCCTGGGGAGAATCACTGGAAGGGTTCCAGGGTGATACAGACGACTGAATGTCAGTCGCAGGCATTGTCTTTACCCTCAGTAAAGGGACGGTATGTTGGAAGAGTTCCAAGATAGATACCGTGACATACTAGACGATAAAGGCAGGATACATCGCTACTTAAGATGCGACCAAGGAGGATGTTTGGGTGTATATTGGTTCATGAGATGAACTACGTTCCAACCATTGTGAGACAATGGAGTTGTGGCTTATGCCAAGGAATGTCCGTCCCATCAGTGATCCAGACATATTCTAAGGCAGTGTCACCTGATCATGGAGATGGTTGATCTCCAGAGAGATCGAGGTTAGGAGAGTAGACTCAGAGGACAACACAGCGGATCCACTCACAAAGGCCTGTTCCCAGAGAGAGACTTTTATGGGATGGTTGAGTATGAGATACTGCAACCACTGCTATCAGATGGCCCTAGTGCAAGTGGGAGATTGTTAGTTATATGTATGCCCTAGAGGCCATTACTATACATAGGATGTATATTGTAGTGGATGCTGGGACATATATAGGGAGGACTTTCTTGCTCGACATGATAGTATGCTATCTGGTTGATCTTTACCTTAACGTGTATACTGATTGTCTCTCTGTTACATGTTGGTAAAGCCCTTAGGATGTGTACTTGACTACCTAGACTATGATGCGGATCATACTAGTGGGGACAAGGTAGTCCATAAGTACATCCTTCAAAGTCCCTAGTCGAGGGTGTATCGAGACGGGGCATCGATATACCAGAGTAGACTAGCGTGTACCTTCTCGACCCATACAGATGGGCGATGGATGATCCCATATCCATTGGTGTTTGACATCAGAGATGATATGCGGGTGCTCAGTAGAGACTGGGTACACTGGACGGACTTGCCGAGAACTCCCAGATGGTATTATACCATACGTCAGATGGCAGTTCTCTGGTGACACTGGTACAGAGTAGTCTGTTGACCCGAGATCGTCATAGAGTCTTGTGTGGTTCCCACTGTGCTTTGATTTCCATCTTACCACGTCCAAGAGGGCGTGCAAAACGGTGGTTTTTGGGTACAGTCCCGAGTCACATGGAGGCAATGAGCGATAGGAGGGGATTCGTCTCTCCCGGTATAGGGGGTTGATGTTGCGCTGTGTTCGATTGGCTATAACAGGAAATCCCTGGCCAGGGTTGCTGAGATTTACTGGTAAGTGTTACCAGTAGTTTCTCGAATTGTTATAGACCTCATATCGACACGACTTATCGAGCTATTGGGGTCTGACGTTTACCACCCCTAGGCGAGATATGCGACATATCAGACGATCAGACCGGACTGTACGGTAGTGTTACTGGTTGGATTCACTGGAGTGTGAGCGGGCTTGCTCGTCGATCTTCAGATCGCTCAATACCCGGGTGGCCGTTACGTTTAGCAGACCGCTTGCGGCTTGTGGGTGTTTGATATGATCATCATCTGCTGCCGGCGTATTGACGAGTCTTTAGAGTCCTACACAGAGGTTTCCTGGCTCAAGCGAAACGAAATAGGAGCGCATATGAGATATGTGCGGGACCGAGAATAATGCGTGTATGTGATACCGTATTCTATTCTCGCGATGAATGTATCGAATGGTTATATGCGATATAACCTAGTTATCGAATCGAGGGTTGATTCGATAAACCGATACATTGGATACTAGTCGGTTATATGCGATATGACCGGATCGTTAAATCAAGTGTTGATTTGATGATTTAATGCATAATTATATATTTGATATATTACTTTGCATTAACTAGTATCGGTTCACTTTTAATGGATTTTCTCGCTCGGATGTGCACATTGTATATGTGATATACTTTTTGTGCACTTGATTGTATCATGTTTGATGATACATGCTCACTAGGGTTTGTGTGAAGATTAAACCATGGTTGTATATTAGTTAGGGTTATGGTTTTCTTATTTATTTATTTATTCTTATTGGAAAATATTATGCATAAAGAGGAAATGGTGGCTTTCTTTGTTTGTACATTGAAGCTTCATGAAGCTTTGACCTTGTGACCATTTTGTCTTGATGCTTAACCCTAACCCTTCATTCTAACCATGGTTTATTCTCTACACCAAACTATGGTTGCTAAATGATAAGGATTGATTTATTTTCCTTTTTGGAAAATACTTATTCTATTCTATCATCTTCTTCCTCTTCTTCTTCTTGATGAAGAAAGCAAGCTCCATCAATGGTGATTGATGGAAATGAGTGAGAAATCCAATTCTAAAGTCTACCCACTCCCTATTTCTTCATCCTCTACCTCTTGCCAAGTAGTAGAGTGTGTTTTCTTCACAAGTTTCTTGACTTGGTGAAGTGAGAGCTTGCTCTAGCGATGCTTCGACGTAGATCATCTTCGGCATGGACATCGACGACCTAGCTCGCCTATTCTCCGATGAAGCCGACGCTAGAGCCCGGATTTTGATTTGGACAGCGGAGAGGACTTCATCACGGAGCCGTGGAGGTGGAGGACCGGATCTACAAAGCTTGTATTTCCGTTCCTTTAGTTTAGATGTAAACTAGTTTCTTTTTCGCCTAGATTTCTAGCCAACGATCCGTAGTTTAGGGTTTCTCGGCACCGTTAAATTTTAAATTGGCATGGTTGATGCCTTGTGAGACCTCTTGAGAGTGCCTAGGAACCCTACACATTCTCACTCCCACCATTGGTCATGGCCGGCCACTTCCTCAAAGGGGGCTGTCCCAATTTGTTGTGAGGGTTTTTCATCTCTTTTGGCTTGGTAAAATCCCCACAAGTTCCATCTCCAAAAGCCAAGTTCATTACCTCCACCAAATGGCAAACTCCATAACCCTAAATGAGACATGGTTCTACACCATTCTGCAGCAAACCTTGGGCACGTCGACTCGCCAGCTTCTTGCCCGAGTTGCCTTGGTATAGAGGCGGGAGCCCGTAAAAGAAGCCGGCGACGTGGTGCCCTTCCGGCGAGGAGGTGGAGACCGGAGATTCCTGCGGGAGATCGGGACGACGACGAGAAGACCGGAGGACTCGGATCACTCGGTATATATCTCTTTCCCATCTTGTAGTTAGCTAGAACTAGTTAATAGCCCGATCCGGGGTTTTTAGTGCGCGGTGGTGTCGGTTCAAGAAAATTAAAGTAAATCACCGCTTCCGTATTCCGGCGTCGGATTGACGGCCGGGGCGCCGCCGTGCACTTACAGTGGTATCAGAGCCTCGCCATTAACATAGTCTAGCTTTGTCTAATGTGTTTTACATTTCCGATCGAACAATTTTCCAAAAACCGTATTTTTCTTCACATCAGTTTCTGTCGAAATTTTTTGAAGTCCAAAAATTTTTCAGGTTGTTTCAGAATGATGTGTAGGACATTCTAAGAGTTCTTGGAAAAGTTGGTCTCATGAACAGTCTAAACGACCGCGGAACCGCAGCCAAACCCATGATTCGGCCGTGGTTCCGCCGCTGATTGAACTGTTCAGTTTACCAAAATTTCACAGAAAGCTTCTGACTTAAAAAGAGGGATTTTGGAATATTATTTTTGGGCCCAGAATTTCTTGATGTGCTACAGTGGTACTTGGGGGCCCACTTGATAAAATTTGATCGATCGGATTGTAAGTGCACGGCGGCGCCCCGGCCGTCAATCCGACGGCCAAAAGCGGAAGCGGTGATAAACTTTAATTTTCTTGAACTGGCAAACCGCCGCGCACTAATACCCGGATCGAACCATTAATTAGTCCTAGCTAACTATAAGATGGGAAAGAGATATACCGACGATCCAAGTCCTCCGGTCTACTCGTCATCGTCCCGATCTCCTGCGGAATGTCCCGTCTCCTCCTCGTCGCCGGGAGTG
This sequence comes from Agapanthus africanus, assembly GCA_030015575.1. Classification (NCBI taxonomy): domain Eukaryota; kingdom Viridiplantae; phylum Streptophyta; class Magnoliopsida; order Asparagales; family Amaryllidaceae; genus Agapanthus; species Agapanthus africanus. Next base: position 310,373,148 of record CM057345.1, on the reverse strand, counting down.
CACCACATCGCCTACTTCTTTTACGGGCTCCCACCTCAATGCCGAGGCAACTCGGGCACGAAGCCGGCTACTCGACGTGCCCAAGATTCGCTGTAGAATATGTAGTCCTCAAGTCTCACTTTGGGGTTGTAGGAATTGCCTTTTGGTGGAGGAAATGATATGAGAACAATGTGGAGGGACTTGTGGGATTTTACAAAAGCAAAAGAGCAAAAATCCCACATGCAAAAATTTGGACAGCCCCTAATGCTTTGGCCGGCCATGGCTTGGTGAGAGGAGAGAATGGAGTGAGTGGGAGAGCAAATCAAAAAGGAGCCATTCTCATCTAATACCAAAAAGAGAGAGAGAGGAAAGCTATCATGCAAAAGAAATGATAGCAACAAATCCAACACTCCAAGGCAACCATCATCTCATGCATGATGGCTTCAAAAAGTCAAGCCATCATGAGAAGAAGAAGTCAAGGTAAGGTGCTCATCATGAAAACCATCATGATGTAACAAGATGCAAAGAACCCCCTCCACTAATGCCTATTTGCAACAATGCAAATAAACCCTCCTCCACCAATCTTCGGCCAATGAACGGAACAATGGAAATTGGCCGAAACGGAAAGCAAACTGGCAACTCCAGAAAACTGGTCCCGTAATAAATTACAGGAAAACCCCGATACTGTGCATACACACCCGCATCTGTATTTCGACTGAAATACAAATGCAATGAGACAAAATCTACACTGTACTATACTAGGATCCGGCTTATACCAAAGCCGGCTAGTAATATCTGTTCGATCCTGATCCGTGCAATACCGCACGTATCTGATCGAACCCTGCCATATATCCATACGGCCTATAGTACAAACTGTCCGATCCTGATCCGTGCAATACCACACGTATCTGATCGGACCTTGCCATATCTCCATACGGCCTCTACAACCTTTCGCCCGAAAGCTGAGTAACTGAAATGTGGGGGACTCTAAAGACTCATCAACACCTTGGTTGTGGATTTAACCACTAGCACGTTAGAGGTATAAGCCAATACATAACGGGCTACCAGGTATTGACCAAAAGGGACGTCTGTGAGCGAACTCAGCCTGACTCCCTACTGAGCCTGTCAGTGACAATATCCGTACAGTCCGGTCGGTTCGTCTATGAGCATCGCATGGCGGGCCTAGGGGGTTGGTAAAAGTCAGACCCCCAAAAGCGGTACAAGTCGTGTCGGAGTGTAGCCCAGAACACCCTGAGATACTACTGGAATACCTACCAGTAAATCTCCTTGCCTCGGCCGAGGGCTTCGTGTAATGGCTCTCCTAGACACAGCACGACCTCACCCCCAATACCGGGAGAGACGAACCCCTGAAGATACGCTCACTGCCTCCATGTGGCTCGGGACTGTACCCAACTAAAACCTGTTTGCACGACTCCTTTGAGCCGTGGTAGGGTAGTAATCAAAGTACAGTGGGAACTCACACGAGACAAATGACGATCCCCAGGTCGATGAACTAACCTGCACACATGTCACCAGGGAACTGCCATCTGACGTCTGGTATATGACCAACTAGCATGTTCCCGGCGAGTCCTGTCCGGTGTACTCATAACCCAATGAGCACCTGTATACATCTTAGCTGATCCAACTGACACCAGTGGCTTGTGAGACCGGCCACCGCCCCTCGTCGGGGTCTCGACTGTATACACTAGTCTACTATGGAGAATCGATGCCCTGTCTCGAAACTCTCACGACTAGGGACCTTTTAAGGATATACTTATAGACCCCCAGCTCCCACTTATATGATCGCCCTCATACTGCTGGTGGTCAAGCAAGAATCCTAGGGGCTCTATCAACGTGTAATAGCGACGTGTCAGGTCACTTAAAACAGTACACGATGATAAAGGTAAACCAGATAGCATACTATCATCTCGAGTAAGACTGTCCTACCGGGATAGGTCCTCCATCAATCATTGCAATCACGTACCTGTGACCTAATAATTGACTCTGAGGGCACTATCTCCAACAATCTCCCACTTGCACTCAAGGCTAATTATTGCGATGTCGCATACTCACAGCCCGTGTGATACCGAACACCCAACTCCTCTACTGGTCAGTCTCACAAAGCTCGTTTGCAAAACTATTGCGTTCGAGAAATAGCCTCAGTGAGTGGATCCGCCTGGATGTTTCTTTCTATGTCTCTCTATATCTCAAGTTCGCGGAGAAAGCCATCTCCCGAAAAGAGCAATACCTGTCTTAGAATGTGTCTGGATGTCTGATGGGACATAGCTCATAAATGAACTCCAAATCCAAACTTCTTAGACTGTATCGTCAACTGAACTTAATCAGTATCCTGCGCCATGCCACCCTCAGTATTGCCTTGGACCAACTGTCCAAAATACTGTCCCTCATCAGAAGGAAAAACTATAACTCTGACAACCTGCTTGTCGTCCACGTCACCTTGGAAGCCTGGAATGATAACTGTCTCCCGCATGAGGCTATCGTTATCATATCCCTAGAACATCCACTTATGTTCTAAAACTGCTTCCGACTGTTTCTACAGGATATGATCAATATCAACTTATTGCATCTAGTGCAAGAACAACATCTGGTGTGGTACTTGACATCTCATGATTGACTCAATTGCCTGAGCAAGTGATCTGTCAATCATGCACATCCCTCTCCACTTTAGTCTATAAGATACGTTTAGAGAGGGTGACTCCATCTTCTGCAGGTACACTACCGTGCCAGGAGTCGTCCATTCTAAATACTCTTAGAATGGTGTCTAAGTACCCTGATTGGGAAACCACCCAAATCTAGATCCAATACCATAGATCCAGTAACCAGTATGTCTGATATAAAATCCATTTCCTTTGTGGAGAAACCACTGTGTGACGACCAAAGTATAACCGATTGTAGTATAGGAGTTTCTTTTCCTACTCTGTGTATGTCATCCAAATACCAGGACATCACGCCCTACTACCTTCTCAACAGATCCATCCCTTATTCTGATGAAGTCAAACCTATGACTGTCACGTCAGAAAAAGATGATCTATCTCCGCTACTGGTGCTTCAGTCTATAAATAGACATAAGCTACCTTTCCACCAATGCTTCCGCTGCTCCCACTGACTACGACAACCCTCTGGCAGAGTCATATAGACGTACACTTCTAAAACTAGTTTAGAACGACGCTATGCTCATCCTCCCACCGGGTCTCGCAGCCTGGAACAACAGCAATGGTAATTGTGGGTAAACAAGAACTTCCCTGTCACCGTCCTTGAGGCTACCGTAGTACCTCTCGGGTGCCTAAAGTTACCCACCGTATCTGCGGAGTGGCCAATGGAATGTCAATCCAGATTGAATCTTTAGGTTCCTTATCAAATCTTCAGTAATCGTTTGTGGTTCTGGAATCACTTCCAGTTCTACCATACTCCCACTACTGTTTTCTGAAAAAATCCATTTTTATTAAAACTGTGGCGAGTCTAGAACAATATTGCTATTGTTCATCCAAATGGTAGAAAATCAACCCGCGTCATAGCCTGGGTCAACCCACAAACAGCCATTACAGAAACGTGCCTTGAGTTGTCCAGTGTCTGGTTTTAAGCATAAGCCGGACAACTCCCCGTACCTTAACATCGTTAAGATATGAACTGTTCTATATCCCATATAGGACCAGAGGCACTGATTTAATTGAACCAGATTCAAATCATGCAACTGTCTCCAGTGCATGTTAACTAAATGGAAGGAGGCCGATCAGCGTTACTCAACTTAGGAATGCTTCCAATTATGAGTAACCTGAAAGAGAAGCAATTTCTCTTAGTCATTACTATCAACTGAATACCATATACAAGTATCTACATCTTCGATCACTTTGAAGAATCCCGATACTTGCTACACCTGGTTCTCTACTCTATTCAAATACCTATAACTTCTCCAAATTCGGACCCTGTGTTTCCACGAAACAATTGTCTAAAAACTAGAGAAGTCATAAGTAAACCGAATATAGTACGAGGACCAACCCCTCTGTCCTGATGGATCCTGGACAACATACAATACTCTGTATAAGTCCCTTGAGTCTAATAACTCACTCACTGTGTGTCGTAGGTTGAAAACTGTACTTATGGTCAAGAAGAATTACACCGCTGTTTAATGCTCCTTACCTAATCATCCACTGATATAGGTAAATGTCGTAGACATAATTTCTGAAAGGTATATCTCACTCTATGAAAATAGACGTACAGATATATCAATTTGAAATTGGTGCATAACAGCGGATATTCAAAACCAAATATTTGCCGACCGGCAAACAGCCCAGGTGATTTCCTCAAATATCACTGATTACAACGAATCCCGATATAATGAAGATAATCACCCAATTCCCAATAACTTACTCCCACTCATCATCTGTAAAACCATACAGATGTGAGAATCATACCTGGTAAATACATACCCTGGAGCAAGTGTCTAATCGGGAAATCAGTTTTCCTTTAACAGTACACAGTGAGACTGAAACATCGAAATGTTTCGATGGGGTATACTGGTATTCCTAGTAATGCCTCTTTCATATTCACGACTGTAACCGTATAATTCTTTGCCACCTCTCCAAATCCCTTCATATGTCTTTAGTCTTTACCTTCTGTACACCCCTTTAGGCCAAATGGTTTTCTTCCTTCCCTACCGTTCGGCACCAGCCTATGGTTTGGAAGAAGACTATCCAATAAGCATAATGGGTGTACTGTCCCAATCCTAGGAACACTCGCAATGAGAGAGGGTGAAGATAAAAGACAACCGAATAAATCTTATTCCTATTTCTCCGGAACCAGAATCCATCCCCGAACTGGAACAAGTTCCTTTCGAGTTCGTATATAACCATACGATGGAGTATCCAATAAACTGTGGATCTTCGTAGTGATACGGAGTGTCCTGGAGAAAGTGATTTTAGGATTGGCGAAGGAATACTTGGTTTGGTCGTGAATATCTGTTGCAATTTACTTTGCCCTCTTACTAATCCCTTGCTTTGTTTGAACTTAATACCTTCTGTACACCATCGTTAGGCTAATTGGTTTTCTTCATTCCCTACCGGTCGGCACCAGCCTAAGGTTTGGAAGAAGATAATCCAATTTGCGTAATAGGTGTACTACCCGTAAACCAAGGAGTACTCGTAACCTGAGAGAGGGTAAAAGGAAAAGACAACTGAATAATCCTATCCGTTTTCTCCAGAACCTGAAACCATCCTCGAATAAATTCCTTCGAGTTCGTATCTAACCATACGATGGTTTTGTCCAATGGAAGTGGACGTTCGTAGTAATACGGGGTGTCCTGGAGAAAAGGGTAAAAGTAGGAGTGGCAATGAGGTTTGCAACTCTGACAATCCAAAAGCCGGTGTTAAGAAGGTTCGGTTAATTTGGTCACTGAGTCATAGTCTTAGGGTCGGGTCAATGGTCGCTGCTAAAGAGAGAGAGAGAAAAGAAACACTCAGCGTGCACTCTAACCTAGATCAGAATGGTTACCAATTTATCTAATCTGGAAACCTCCCACTGTACCGTCAAATTCTCCTCCAAACCTGAAAGAAGAATTAGTCGGGGTCACCCGAGGAGTAAACTAACTCATCAGTGGGAATCGGGATCCAACTCTCATCGCATGATAACGTGACGGAATCCGCTCACGTGATCACACTCCAGAAGGTATGCGCATATCTGGCAAGTTTCAGTTCTTTTGAAACTCCCGATGTGATTTCTGCCCCATGCTCTTATGACCTTGACTAAGGCCAACAAATCATAAGTCACATGTCAAGTTCTACCCGTCTTATCCAGGTTGATTTGAACCCACCCGTACAAGCCCTTGACTAGGGCCAACAAGGCTATACGACTGTCCCAAACCAACGCATCTATCTATGCAGCATATGAACACCCAACAGCTACCAAACACTGTGCCTTGACTATGGCCAACAAACACAGCTTGAATACTATTGACTACCCATATGAAACGACGGAGGGCTACGAATGGTTTCTGGCGAAAACCTTTAACGTAGTGAACTTGATATTGTTGAAGGAACTGATAGCTTTTAAAAATATAGTGACGAAAACCGTTGCTAAAGAGGTCACTCCCGATGAAGGGATCTCGGCTCTTTCCCCGTAGAATGAGGTGCAGGATATTCCAACTGAATACCACGGTGCAAAGCAAAAGTAATCGGCTATAGTGAAGTCATTGCACTGACGCAAACCTTTTGTCCAAGGGGTCACTCCCGGTGAAGGGATCTCGGCCCTTGCCTCGTCGACTGAGGAGCAGGATATTCCAACTGAATACCACGATGCAAAACAAAAGTGAACGTCCTTACAATAACAGCTTTTTGAAAAGTGTTCCAACAACATCAGATTAGGTTTGTTTTTAACTTGCATTGATCCGAATCAACGCAGTCCCATCAATTGATCACACCACAAAGAACGAAAATATACTGATGTACGTATATGCCATCCGCATTCGCCACTGGATCCCGTCATTACCCGTTAGGTTAGCTAACTAACGACAGAGCGGGGACTGGACTAGCGCGGATGTAAAACATATACAACATCTACTAATATATATACCAATATATTATATTCGCTCAAGGCGTGAATAAAATGCAACAGCACAGAGAATGAACAGCATCACAGAAACAATACAGATATCTGGGATCCCCGGGTTTCACAGAGCCGCTGAAACCCGACGTTCCCCTGGTCGTGTGGATAGCCTGTGCAATGACATCCTAGACCCCTACGGGCGCGGCAAGTTACCCGCCAAAACCTGAAGCGAGGCAGCCCCCTTCAGCGCCGTGAATGGACCACCCAGCACTTCACGGAATCCGGTAACTTGGGCACCCCTCCTGGGTCAACCTGTACCCCCTACGAGTGCAGCGAATAGCCCGCCAATCCTAGAGTGAAGCCCCCTCCGTCCCAATGCCATGAGATGCGGGCTTGTTGCCCTCCAGAACCCGGCTATCCGTGCACCCCTCCGCGGGGCAATCCTAGTACAGAAAGTAAAATATACATACAACGGGTACATCGACCGCAACCAGGTCGTGCCCCAAAATAATAATACAAACAGGCAGTGACGGCAGTCCACATGTCGGACGCTCGCCCCGCAATATCAAATGTACATAATACAACAAAACTGTACTAGCATTGCATCCAGGCTATCCCCCACGACCGATCCGCAATATCACAGCAAAAACAAAACATCAACGTGAAAGTCACGTTCGCAAATCCGTCTAACCGGGCTATAGCAGTTAGACCGGATTTACCGATCAAGTGACATTCACGGTCGCAGATATAATGTAAATACTGTGAAAAATGTGTTTAAAATATCCGATCGATCAAAAATTAACAAGTGGGCCCCCAATCAAAACTGTAGCACTCACAGAAAACCTGGGCCCAATTTTAATATTCCAAAACCCATATTTTAAGCCCAGAAAGCCTCTGGAAAAAATTGGTGAAGTGATCTCCACAGTGTGCGGCGGAAGAGCGGCGGAATGGGGGTATATGCGGCGGTTCCGCGCTCCCACTGTGGATTCACTTCATCGAAATTTTACAGAGCTCTTAGATTTTCCAGTACATCAATATTTTACAACCAGAAAAATTTTTCGACACCAAAAATTTCCAACAGAAAACTGATGCTAACAAAAATGTAGTTTTGGAACATTCGATCGATCGAAACAGAAAAACACACTACACCAAGCTAGACTAAGTTAATGGCGAGGCTCTGATACCACAGTAAGTGCACGGCGGCGCCCCGGCCGTCAATCCGACGGCCAAAAGCGGAAGCGGTGATAAACTTTAATTTTCTTGAACTGGCAAACCGCCGCGCACTAATACCCGGATCGAACCATTAATTAGTCCTAGCTAACTATAAGATGGGAAAGAGATATACCGACGATCCAAGTCCTCCGGTCTTCTCGTCATCGTCCCGATCTCCTGCGGAATGTCCCGTCTCCTACTCGTCGCCGGGAGTGCACCACATCGCCTACTTCTTTTACGGGCTGCCACCTCAATGCCGAGGCAACTCGGGCACGAAACCGGCTACTCGACGTGCCCAAGATTCGCTGTAGAATATGTAGTCCTCAAGTCTCACTTTGGGGTTGTAGGAATTGCCTTTTGGTGGAGGAAATGATATGAGAACAATGTGGAGGGACTTGTGGGATTTTACAAAAGCAAAAGAGCAAAAATCCCACATGCAAAAATTTGGACAGCCCCTAATGCTTTGGCCGGCCATGGCTTGGTGAGAGGAGAGAATGGAGTGAGTGGGAGAGCAAATCAAAAAGGAGCCATTCTCATCTAATACCAAAAAGAGAGAGAGAGGAAAGCTATCATGCAAAAGAAATGATAGCAACAAATCCAACACTCCAAGGCAACCATCATCTCATGCATGATGGCTTCAAAAAGTCAAGCCATCATGAGAAGAAGAAGTCAAGGTAAGGTGCTCATCATGAAAACCATCATGATGTAACAAGATGCAAAGAACCCCCTCCACTAATGCCTATTTGCAACAATGCAAATAAACCCTCCTCCACCAATCTTCGGCCAATGAACGGAACAATGGAAATTGGCCGAAACGGAAAGCAAACTGGCAACTCCAGAAAACTGGTCCCGTAATAAATTACAGGAAAACCCCGATACTGTGCATACACACCCGCATCTGTATTTCGACTGAAATACAAATGCAATGAGACAAAATCTACACTGTACTATACTAGGATCCGGCTTATACCAAAGCCGGCTAGTAATATCTGTTCGATCCTGATCCGTGCAATACCGCACGTATCTGATCGAACCCTGCCATATATCCATACGGCCTATAGTACAAACTGTCCGATCCTGATCCGTACAATACCGCACGTATCTGATCGGACCTTGCCATATCTCCATACGGCCTCTACAACCTTTCGCCCGAAAGCTGAGTAACTGAAATGTGGGGGACTCTAAAGACTCATCAACACCTTGGTTGTGGATTTAACCACTAGCACGTTAGAGGTATAAGCCAATACATAACGGGCTACCAGGTATTGACCAAAAGGGACGTCTGTGAGCGAACTCAGCCTGACTCCCTACTGAGCCTGTCAGTGACAATATCCGTACAGTCCGGTCGGTTCGTCTATGAGCATCGCATGGCGGGCCTAGGGGGTTGGTAAAAGTCAGACCCCCAAAAGCGGTACAAGTCGTGTCGGAGTGTAGCCCAGAACACCCTGAGATACTACTGGAATACCTACCAGTAAATCTCCTTGCCTCGGCCGAGGGCTTCGTGTAATGGCTCTCCTAGACACAGCACGACCTCACCCCCAATACCGGGAGAGACGAACCCCTGAAGATACGCTCACTGCCTCCATGTGGCTCGGGACTGTACCTAACTAAAACCTGTTTGCACGACTCCTTTGAGCCGTGGTAGGGTAGTAATCAAAGTACAGTGGGAACTCACACGAGACAAATGACGATCCCCAGGTCGATGAACTAACCTGCACACATGTCACCAGGGAACTGCCATCTGACGTCTGGTATATGACCAACTAGCATGTTCCCGGCGAGTCCTGTCCGGTGTACTCATAACCCAATGAGCACCTGTATACATCTTAGGTGATCCAACTGACACCAGTGGCTTGTGAGACCGGCCACCGCCCCTCGTCGGGGTCTCGACTGTATACACTAGTCTACTATGGAGAATCGATGCCCTGTCTCGAAACTCTCACGACTAGGGACCTTTTAAGGATATGCTTATAGACCCCCAGCTCCCACTTATATGATCGCCCTCATACTGCTGGTGGTCAAGCAAGAATCCTAGGGGCTCTATCAACGTGTAATAGCGACGTGTCAGGTCACTTAAAACAGTACACGACGATAAAGGTAAACCAGATAGCATACTATCATCTCGAGTAAGACTGTCCTACCGGGATAGGTCCTCCATCAATCATTGCAATCACGTACCTGTGACCTAATAATTGACTCTGAGGGCACTATCTCCAACACGGATATTTTAAACACATTAGTTCACAGTATTTACATTATATCTGCGACCGTGAATGTCACTTGATCGGTAAATCCTGTCTAACTGCTATAGCCCGGTTAGACGGATTTGCGAACGTGACATTCATGTTGATGTTCTGTGTATTGCTGTGATGTTGCGGATTGGTCGTGGGGATAGCCTGGATGCAATGCTAGTACAGTTTTGTTGTATTATGTACATTTGATATTGTGGGGCGAGCGTCCGACATGTGGACTGCCGTCACTGCCTGTTTGTATTATTATTTTAGGGCACGCCCAGGTTGCGGTCGATGTACCCGTTGTATGTATATTTTACTTTCTGTACTAGGATTACCCCGCGGAGGGGTGCACGGATAGCCGGGTTCTAGAGGGCAACAAGCTCGCATCTCATGGCATTGAGACGGAGGGGGCATTACTCTAGAATTGGCGGGCTATTCGCCACACTCGTAGGGGGTACAGGTTGACCCAGGAGGGGTGCCCAAGTTACCGGATTCCGTGAAGTGCTGGGTGGTCCATTCACGTTGCTGAAGGGGGCTGCCTCGCTTCAGGTTTTGGCGGGTAACTTGCCGCGCCCGTAGGGGTCTAGGATTTCATTGCACAGGCTATCCACACGACCAGGGGAACGTCGGGTTTCAGCGGCTCTGTGAAACCCGGGGATCCCAGATATCTGTATTGTTCTGTGATGCTGTACATTTCTGTGATGTTGCATTTTATCACGCCTTGAGCGAATATAATATATTTGTATATATATTAGTAGATGTTGTATATGTTTTGCATCCGCGCTAGTCCAGTCCCCGCTCTGTCGTTATTTAGCTAACCTAACAGGTAATGACGGGACCCAGTGGCGAATGCGGATGGCATATACGTACATTAGTATATTTTCGTTCTTTGTGATGTGATCAATTGATGGGACTGCGTTGATTCGGATCAATGCAAGTTAAAAACAAACCTAATCTGATGTTGTTGGAACACTTTTCAAAAAGCTGTTATTGCAAGGGCGATCTCTTTTGTTTTGCATCGTGGTATTCAGTTGGAATATCCTGCTCCTCAGTCGACGAGGCAAGGGCCGAGATCCCTTCACCGGGAGTGACCCCTTGGACAAAAAGTTTGCGTCAGGGCAATGACTTCATATAGCCGATTACTTTTTCTTTGCATCGTGGTATTCAGTTGGAATATCCTGCACCTCATTCTACGGGGAAAGAGCCAAGATCCCTTCACCGGGATTGACCTCTTTAGCAAAGGTTTTCGTCACTATATTTTAAAAGCTATCCGTTCCTTCAACGATATCAAGTTCTTTACGTTAAAGGTTTTCGCCAGAAAACATTCGTAGCCCTCCGTCGTTTCATATGGGTGGTCAATAGTATTCACGCTGTGTATGTTGGCCAAAGTCAAGGAACAGTGATTGGTAGCTATTGGGGTATTCATATGCAGCATAGATAGATGCGTTTGTTTGGGACAGTCGTACTGCCATTTTGGCCAAAGTCAAGGGTAGGTATGGGTGGGTTCAAATTAACCTGGAGAATGACGGGTAGAACTTGACATGTGACTTATGATATGTTGTCCAAAGTCAAGGTCATAAGAGCATGGGGCAAAAATCACATCGGGAGTTTCAAAAGAACTAAAACTTGCCAGATATGCGTATACCTTCTGGAGTGTGACACCGTGAGCGGATTCCGTCATGTTATCATGCGATGATAGTTGGATCCCGATTCCCACTGATGAGTTAGTTTACTCCTCGGGTGACCCCGACTAATTCTTCTTTCAGGTTTGGAGGAGAATTTGACGGTACAGTGGGAGGTTTCCAGATTAGATAAATTGGTAACCATTCTGATCTAGGTTAGAGTGCACGCTGAGTGTTTCTTTTCTCTCTCTCTTCGGCAGTGACCATTGACCCGACCCTAAGACTATGACTCAGTGACCAAGTTGACCGAACCTTCTTAAACACAGGCTTTTGAATTGTCAGAGTTGCAAACCTCATTGCCACTCCTACTTTTACCCTTTTCTCCAGGTCACCCCGTATTATTACGAACGTCCACTTCCATTGGACAAAACCATCGTATGGTTATATACGAACTCGAAGGGATTTATTCGAGGATTGTTTCAGGTTCTGGAGAAAACGAATAGGACTATTCAGTTGTCTTTTCCTTTTACCTTCTCTCAGGTTGCGAGTACTCCTTGGTTTAGGAGATAGTACACCTATTACGCAAATTGGATAGTCTTCTTCCAAATCATAGGCAGGTGCCGACCTGTAGGGAATGAAGAAAACCAATTAGCATAACGATGGTGTGCAGAAGGTATTAAGTTAAGACAAAGCAAGGGATTAGTAAGAGGGCAAAGTAAATTGCGACTGATATTCACGACCAAACCAAGTATTTCATTACCACTCCCACTTCACCTTTGTATTTCTCCAGGACACTCCGTATCACTACGAAGATCCACAGTTTATTGGATACTCTATCGTATGGTTATATACAAACTCGAAAGGAATTTGTTCCAGTTCGGGGATGGATTCTGGTCCAGGAGAAATAGGAATAAGGTTTATTCGGTTGTCTTTTATCTTCACCTTCTCTCGCATTGCGAGTGCTCCTAGGATTAGGAAAGTATACCCATTATGCTTATTGGATAGTCTTCTTCCAAACCATAGGCTGGTGCCGAACGGTAGGGAAGGAAGAAAACCATTTGGCCTAAAGGGGTGTGCAGAAGGTAATGACTAAAGACATATGAAGGGATGTGGAGAGGTGGCAAAGAATTACACGGTTACAGTTATGAATCTGGATAATGGAAGAGGCATTACTAGGAATACCGGGATACCCCATCGAAACATTTCAATGTTTCAGCTTCGTTGTGTACCGTTAAAGGAAAACTGATTTCCCAGTTAGACACTTGCTCCAGGGCTTGTATTTACCAGGTATGATTCTCACATCTGTATGGTTTTACAGATGATGAGTGGGAGTAAGTTATTGGGAATTGGGTGATCATCCTCATTATATCGGGATTCGTTGTAATCGGTGATATTTGAGGAGATCACCTATGCTGTTTGCCGGTCGGCAAATATTTGGTTTTGAATATCCGCTGTTATACACCAATTTCAAATTGATATATCTGTACGTCTATTTTTATAGAGTGAGATATACCTTTTTGAAATTATGTCTACGACATTTACCTATATCAGTGGATGGTTAGGTAAGGAGCATTAAATAGCGGTGTAATTCTTCTTAACCATAAGTACAGTTTTCAACCTACGACACACAGTGAATGAGTTATCAGACTCAAGGGACTTATACAAAGTATTGTATGCTGTCCAGCGTCCATCAGGACAGAGGGGTTGGTCCTCGTACTATATTCGGTTTACTTATGACTTCTCTAGTTTTTAGACAGGTGTTTCGTGGAAACACAGGGTCCGAATTTTGAGAAGTTATAGGTATTTGAATAAAGTAGAGAACCAGGTATACCAAGTATCGGGATTCTTCAAAGTGATCGAAGATGTAGATACTTGTGTATGGTATTCAGTTGATAGTAATGATTAAGAGAAATTGCTTCTCTTTCAGGTTACTTATAATTGGAAGCATTCCTAAGTTGAGTAACGCTGATCGGCCTCTCTCCATTTAGTTGACATGCACTGGAGACAGCTGCATGATTTGAATCTGGTTCAATTAAATCAGTGCCTCTGTTTCTATATTGGACATAGAACAGTTCATATCTTAACGATATTAAGGTAAGGGGAGTTGTCCGGATTATGCTTAAAACCAGACTCTGGATAACTCAAGGCACGTTTCTGTAATGGCCGTTTGTGGGTTGACCCAGGCTATGACGAGGGTTGACTTTCTACCATAAGAAAGATCAATAGTGATATTGTTCTTGACTCGCCACAGTTTTATTAAAAATGGATTTTTTCAGAATAAACAGTAGTGGGAGTATGGTAGAACTGGAAGTGATTCCAGAACCGCAAACGATTACTGAAGATTTGATAAGGAACCTAAAGATTCAATCTGGTTTGACATTCCATTGGCCACTCCGCAGATACGGTGGGTAACTTCAGGCAACCGAGAGGTACTCCGGTAGCCTCAAGGACGGTGACAGGGAAGTTCTTGTTTACCCACACATGCCATTGCTGTTGTTCCAGGCTGCGAGACCCGGCGGGAGGATGAGTATAGCGTCGTTCTAAACTGGCTTTAGAAGTGTACGTCTATATGACTCTGCCAGAGGGTTGTCGTAGTCAGTGGGAGCAGCGGAAGCATTGGTGGACAAGTGGCTTATGTCTATTTATAGACTAAAGCAGAGATAGCGGAGATAGATCATCATTTTTTGATGTGACAGTCATAGGTTTGACTTCATCAGAATAGGGGATGGATCTGTTAAGAAGGTAGTAGGGTATGATGTCCTGGTATTTGGATGACATACACAGAGTAGGAAGTGATATTCCTATACTACGATCGGTTATACTTTGGTCGTCACACAGTGGTTTCTCCACATGGGACTTGGACATTATATCAGACATTCTGGTTAGTAGATCTATGGTTTTAGATCTAGATTTGGGTGGTTTCCTAATCTGGGTACTTAGACAGCATTCTTAGAGTATTTAGAATGGACGACTCCTGGCACGGTAGTGTACCTGCAGGTGATGGAGTCACCCTCTCTAAAGGTGTCTTACAGGCTAAAGGGGAGAGGGATGTGCATGATTGGCAGATCACTTGCTCAGGCAATTGAGTCAATCATGAGATGTCAAATACCACACCAGATGTTGTTCTTGCACTAGATGCAATAAGTTGACATTGATCCAATCCTGGAGAAAAAGTCGGAAGCAGTTCTAGAACATAAGTGGATGTTCTAGGGATATGATAACGACAGCCTCATTTGGGAGACAGTTATCATTCCAGGCTTCCAAGGTGACTTGGACGACAGGCAGGTTGTCAGAGTTATAGTTTTCCTTCTGACGAGGGGCAGTATTTTGGACAGGTGGTCCAAGGCAATACTGAGGGAGGCATGGCGCAGGATACTGATTAAGTTCCGTTGACAATACAGTCTAAGAAATTTGGATTTGGAGTTCATTTATGAGCTAGATCCCATCAGACATCCAGACACATTCTAAGACAAGTATTGCTCATTTCGGGAGATGGCTTTTCTCCGCGAACTTGAGATATAGAGAGACATAGAAAGAAACATTAAAGCGGATCCACTCACTGAGGCTATTTCTCGAACGCAATAGTTTCGCAAACGAGCTTTGTGAGACTGACTAGTAGAGAAGTTGGGTGTTCGGTATCACACGGGCTGTGAGTACGCGACATCGCAATAATTAGCCTTGAGTGCAAGTGGGAGATTGTTGGAGATAGTGCCCTCAGAGTCAATTATTGGATCACAGGCACGTGATTGCAATAATTGAGGGAGGACCTATCCCGGTAGGACAGTCTTACTCGAGATGATAGTATGCTATCTGGTTTATCTTTATCATCGTGTACTGCTTTAGGTGACCTGACATGTCACTATTACACGTTGATAGAGCCCCTAGGATTCTTGCTTGACTGCCAGTAGTATGAGGGCGATCATATACGTGGGAGCTGGTAGTCTATAAGCACATCCTTAAAAGGTCCCTAGTCATGGGAGTTTCGAGACAGGGCATCGATACTCCAGAGTAGACTAGTGTATACAGTCAAGACCGCGACGAGGGGCGGTGGCCGGTCTCACAAGCCACTGGTGTCAGTTGGTTCACCTAAGATGTATACAGGTGCTCATTGGGTTATGAGTATACCGTACAGGACTCGCCGAGAACCTGCTAGTTGGGATTATACCAGACGTCAGATAGCAGTTCCCTGGTGACATGTGTACAGGTTAGTTCATCGACCTGAGGATCGTCATTTGTCTCGTGTGAGTTCCCACTGTACTTTGATTACTACCCTACCACGCTCAAAGGAGACGTGCAAACAGGTTTTAGTTGGGTACAGTCCCGAGCCACATGGAGGCAGTGAGCGGATCTTCTGGGGTTCGTCTCTCCCGGTATTGGGGGTGAGGTCGCGCTGTGTCTAGGAGAGCCATTACACAAAGCCCTCGGCCGAGGCAGGAGATTTACTGGTAGGTATTCCAGTAGTATCTCAGGGTGTTCTGGGCTACACTCCGACACGACTTGTACCGCTTTTGGGGGTCTGACTTTTACCAACCCCCTAGGCCCGCCATGCGATGCTCATAGACGAACGGACCGGACTGTACGGATATTGTCACTTACAGGCTGAGTAGGGTATTAGGATGAGTTCGCTCATCGATGTCCCTTTTGGTCAATACCTGGTAGCCGGTTATGTATTGGCTTATACCTCTGACGTGCTAGTGGTTAAATCCACAACCAAGGTGTTGACGAGTCTTTAGAGTCCCCCACATTCAGTTGCTCAAGTTTTCGGACGAAACGCTGTAGAGGCCGTATGGAGATATGGCAGGGTCCGATCAGATACGTGCGGTATTGTACGGATCAGGATCGGACGGTTAGTACTAGAGGCCGTATGGATATATGGCAGGGTTCGATCAGATACGTGCGGTATTGCACGGATCAGGATCGAACGGATAATACTAGCCGTCTTTGGTTTAAGCCGGATCCTAGTATAGTACAGTGTAGATTTTGTCTCATTGCATTTGTATTTCGGTCGGAATACAAATGCGGGTGTGTATACACAGTATCGGGGTTTTCCTGTAATTTATTACGGGACCAGTTTTCTGGAGCTGCCAGTTTGCTTTCCGTTTCGGCCATTTTCATTTGTATCTTTCAATGGCCGAAGATTGGTGGTGGAGGGCTTATTCGCATTTGTGCAAATAAGTATTTGTGGAGGGGGTCTTTGCATATTTCTTTATATCATGATGATGAACCATCCCTTGACCATTTGACTTCTTCATCCATCATGGCTTGACTTTTATATGATATGGTTTTTATGATGGTTGTGGTTGAGTGTTGGATTTACTTATGATCATATCTTCATATCATGACCTTTTTCTCTCTTTCCCTTGCATTATGGTTGTGGTTCTATCATCCATTGACCTAACACTCATTCTCACTCCCACCATTGGTCATGGCCGGCCACTTCCTCAAAGGGGGCTGTCCCAATTTGTTGTGAGGGTTTTTCATCTCTTTTGGCTTGGTAAAATCCCCACAAGTTCCATCTCCAAAAGCCAAGTTCATTACCTCCACCAAATGGCAAACTCCATAACCCCAAATGAGACATGGTTCTACACCATTCTGCAGCAAACCTTAGGCACGTCGACTCGCCAGCTTCGTGCCCTAGTTGCCTTGGTATAGAGGCGGGAGCCCGTAAAAGAAGCCGGCGACGTGGTGCCCTTCCGGCGAGGAGGTGGAGACCGGAGATTCCGCGGGAGATCGGGACGACGACGAGAAGACCGGAGGACTCGGATCACTCGGTATATCTCTCTTTCCCATCTTGTAGTTAGCTAGAACTAGTTAATGGCCCGATCCGGGTTTTTTAGTGCGCGGTGGTGTCGGTTCAAGAAAATTAAAGTAAATCACCGCTTCCGCATTCCGGCGTCGGATTGACGGCCGGGGCGCCGCCGTGCACTTACAACAGATATCGCTGCAGAAGAAACATATGAAACATTGGATATACTAGGACGTCCGTGTTTTCAATACGAGCCAGTATAAAACACGGATTCCACGGTCGTGATGAATAGCCAATCCCACACCCCTAGACCCCTACGAGAGCGGCAAGCAACCCTACCAATTCTCGGGTTAGGAGACCCGGACTCGACTCCTCGAGATGGTCTCCCACTGGACCCTAGAACCCGGTTACTTGTGCTCCCCTCCTTGGGTCTATCCTAATGCGGAAAAGTAAATAATATACATCAATGGTGACATCTTCCGAAACCTGGAAGTACCCCAATAAATGAATATTACATACAAGTTTTTACATGAATGAAAATGAAAAACACTCATCTCACATAAAAAAAAAACCCGGCTATTCAAACACGACGATCCAATATAACATATCCAGCAACACATAACATCACATGTGATCAACATAAGTAAATATGCGCATCCCAATTGTCGTTGACATATAGCAACGAAACCGGCGATATCACATATTACACTTACGGTCGCAGAAAAGAAAGTGTAAAACTATAACAGTTGGAATCCGCAACCTGCGTAAACATCGCATGCCTAACCAAATGAATTCCTTAGACATCGCATGCCTAATAATTATAAACCCCGCATTTTAGTCTCATTATCGAAAACTCTTTTCAATATCAAGTCGGGCAATTCAACAAGATTCCCGACATTTTGATCGAATGCTCGTCGCAAACTTTATTAGGCGGCCGCACCCTCGATGTCGTCGACGAAGTGCACCAAGGCGGAACACCGCTGCCGCGAGCACCCGAATGGATGCTTTCGGCGACGGGGTTCTCCTACAGTCACTTGGTCGGGGCTATGGGGCGTGACTGTCTATTAAGTTTACTGGCAAGTATCCGCGTACGTAATATGATTGCGACGGACTTTTGATCACATCAAAATCCCGTGGCAACCGGTCAAGTAAGACTAAACTGCTAGATTTATAGATTTCATATTAGTTTTCTCATAACTACTTGTGAATTCAAAATCTTGTATCACATTCCAGATAAATAGAAAATGTTAAACTTTCCGATCGAACAATCAAACACCTAAGTTTTCCCGGAACAGCTCAACACATGAAATAAGTTTCAAAACATCCACTTCATGCCACAGTACCAACGGTCCAGCCGTAGAAGGGTCAAGCCAACGCCTCACATGTGGCACGCCGTACTTGTAAGTGCACGGCGGCGCCCCGGCCGTCAATCCGACGCCGGAATGCGGAAGCGGTGAAAAACTTAAATTTTGCGGACTTAGCAAACCACCGCGCACTAAACACCCGGATCGTAACCATTAACAAGTCTAAGCTAACTAGAAGATGGGTTAGAGATATACCGACGATCCAAGTCCTCCGGTCTTCTCGTCATGGTCCCGATCTCCTGCGGAAAAGTCCCGTCTCCTCCTCGTCGCCGGAAGCGCACCACATCGCCTACTTCTTTTACGGGCTCCCACCTCAATGCCGAGGCAACTCGGGCACGAAGCCGGCTACTCGACGTGCCCAAGATTTGCTGTAGAATGCGTAGTGCTCAAGTCTCACTTTGGGGTTCATGGAGATTGCCATTGTGGTGGAGGAAGAAGAACTTGAAGAGAGGTGAGGAAAAATGTATCATCCAAAAGAATGAAATGTGACAATTTTCTCACTACCAAAAGAAAAGCCCCCACCCTCACTAGTGGCCGGCCAAGCATGATGGTGGTAGGTGGGAATGGAGAGAATGAGATGATTGTATCAAAAATGGGAGCCTCACTCATATGATACAAGAGAGAGAGAGAGGAGTCTATCATGCAAAAAGGGAATCATGAAAGAAAATGATCACAACAATAAACCCACACTCAACCAACCTCACCCCTCATCATCATCAACCATCATGCCCACTAAAAGTCAAGCCATCATGAGAAGGAGAAGTCAATGATGGTGCACATCATGAAAACCATCATGATGCCAATAATATGCAAAGGACCCCCTTCCAAAAACTTATTTGCAACAATGCAAATAAGCCCTCCTCCACCAATCTTCGGCCAATGAACGGAACAATGGAAATCGGCCAAAACGGAAAGCAAACTGGCAACTCCAGAAAACTGGTCCCGTAATAAATTATAGGAAAACCCCGATACTGTGCATACACACCCGCATTTGTATTCCGACCGAAATACAAATGCAATGAGACAAAATCTACACTGTACTATACTAGGATCCGGCTTATACCAAAGCCGGCTAGTATCATCCGTTCGATCCTGATCTGTGCAATACCGCACGTATCTGATCGAACCCTGCCATATAACCATACGGCCTATAGTACAGACTGTCCGATCCTGATCCGTGCAATACCGCACGTATCTGATCGGACCCTGCCATATCTCCATACGGCCTCTACAACCTTTCGCCCGAAAGCTGAGTAACTGAATGTGGGGGACTCTAAAGACTCGTCAACACCTTGGTTGTGGATTTAACCACTAGCACGTCAGAGGTATAAGCCAATACGTGACCGGCTACCAGGTATTGACCTAAAAGGGACGTCTGTGAGCGAACTCTAGCCTACTACCCTACTGAGCCTGTCAGTGACAATATCCGTACAGTCCGGTCCGTTCGTCTATGAGCTATCGCATGGCGGGCCTAGGGGGTTGGTAAAAGTCAGACCCCCAAAAGCGGTACAAGTCGTGTCGGAGTGTAGCCCAGAACACCCTGAGATACTACTGGAATACCTACCAGTAAATCTCCTTGCCTCGGCCAGAGGGACTTTGTGTAATGGCTCTCCTAGACACAGCACGACCTCACCCCCAATACCGGGAGAGACGAACCCCTGAAGATACGCTCACTGCCTCCATGTGGCTCGGGACTGTACCCAACTAAAACCTGTTTGCACGACTCTTTGAGCCGTGGTAGGGTAGTAATCAAAGTACAGTGGGAACTCACACGAGACAAATGACGATCCTCAGGTCGATGAACTAACCTGCACACATGTCACCAGGGAACTGCCATCTGACGTCTGGTATATGACCAACTAGCAGGTTCTCGGCGAGTCCTGTACGGTGTACTCATAACCCAATGAGCACCTGTATACATCTTAGGTGATCCAACTGACACCAAGTGGCTTGTGAGACCGGCCACCGCCCCTCGTCGCGGTCTCGACTGTATACACTAGTCTACTAATGGAGTATCGATGCCCTGTCTCGAAACTCCCACGACTAGGGACCTTTTAAGGATATGCTTATAGACCCCCAGCTCCCACTTATATGATCGCCCTCATACTGCTGGAGGTCAAGCAAGAATCCTAGGGGCTCTATCAACGTGTAATAGCGACAGTGTCAGGTCACTTAAACAGTACACGATGATAAAGGTAAACCAGATAGCATACTATCATCTCGAGTAAGACTGTCCTACCGGATAGGTCCTCCCTCAATTATTGCAATCACGTACCTGTGATCCTAATAATTGACTTTGAGGGCACTATCTCCAACAATCTCCCACTTGCACTCAAGGCTAATTATTGCGATGTCGCGTACTCACAGCCCGTGTGATACCGAACACCCAACTTCTCTACTAGTCAGTCTCACAAAGCTCGTTTGCGAAACTATTGCGTTCGAGGAAATAGCCTCAGTGAGTGGATCCGCTTAGTTGTTTCTTTCTATGTCTCTCTATATCTCAAGTTCGCGGAGAAAGCCATCTCCCGAAATGAGCAATACCTTGTCTCAGAATGTGTCTGGATGTCTGATGGGATCTAGCTCATAAATGAACTCCAAATCCAAACTTCTTAGACTGTATCGTCAACTGAACTTAATCAGTATCCTGCGCCATGCCTCCCTCAGTATTGCCTTGGACCACCTGTCCAAAATACTGCCCCTCATCAGAAGGAAAACTATAACTCTGACAACCTCCTGTCGTCCAAGTCACCTTGGAAGCCTGGAATGATAACTGTCTCCTGAATGAGGCTGTCGTTATCATATCCCTAGAACATCCACTTATGTTCTAGAACTGCTTCCGACTGTTTCTCCAGGATTGGATCAATGTCAACTTATTGCATCTAGTGCAAGAACAACATCTGGTGTGGTATTTGACATCTCACGATTGACTCAATTGCCTGAGCAAGTGATCTGCCAATCATGCACAGTCCCTCTCCCCTTTAGTCTGTAAGACACCTTTGAGAGGGTGACTCCATCTACCTGCAGGTACACTACCGTGCCAGGAGTCGTCCATCTAAATACTCTTAGAATGCTGTCTAAGTACCCAGATTAGGGAAACCACCCAAATCTAGATCTAAGACCATAGATCTAGCTAACCAGTATGTCTGATATAAATTCCAAGTCCATTGTGGAGAAACAACTGTGTGACGACCAAAGTATAACCGATCGTAGTGTAGGAGTTTCTCTTCCTACTCTGTGTATATCATCCAAATACCAGGACATCACACCCTACTACCTTCTTAACAGATCCATCCCCTATTCTGATGAAGTCAAACCTATGACTGTCACATCAGAAATAGATGATCTATCTCCGCTAACATCTGCTCTAGTCTATAAATAGACATAAGCAACCTGTCCACCAATGCTTCCGCTGCTCCCACTGACTACGACAACCCTCTGGCAGAGTCATATAGACGTACACTTCTAAAGCCTGGTTTAGAACGACGCTATACTCATCCTCCCGCCGGGTCTCGTAACCTGGAACAACAGCAATGGCAATTGTGGGTAAACAAGAACTTCCCTGTCACCGTCCTTGAGGCTACCGTAGTGCCTCTCGGGTGCCTGAAGTTACCCACCTTATCTGCGGAGTGGCCAATGGAATGTCAAACCAGATTGAATCTTTAGGTTCCTTATCAAATCTTCAGTAATCGTTTGTGGTTCTGGAATCACTTCCAGTTCTACCATACTCCCACTACTGTTATTCTGAAAAAATCCATTTTTAATAAAACTGTGGCGAGTCGAGAACAATATCAGCTATTGATCATTCCAGATGGTAGAAAGTCAACCCCATAAACAGCCATTACAGAAACGTGCCTTGAGTTGTCCAGAGTCTGGTTTTAAGCATAATCCGGACAACTCCCCGTACCTTAACATCGTTAAGATATGAACTGTTCTATATCCAATATAGAAACAGAGGCACTGATTTAATTGAACCAGATTCAAATCATGCAGCTGTCTCTAGTGCATGTCAACTAAATGGAGAGAGGCCTGATCAGCGTTACTCAACTTAGGAGATGCTTCCAATTATGAGTAACCTGAAAGAGAAGCAATTTTTCTTAATCATTACTATCAACTGAATACCATTGACAAGTATCTACATCTTCGATCACTTTGAAGAATCCCGATACTTGCTACACCTAGGTTCTCTACTCTTATTCAAATACCTATAACTTCTCAAAATTCAGACCCTGTGTTTCCGCGAAACACCTGTCTAAAAACTAGAGAAGTCATAAGTAAACCGAATATAGTACGAGGACCAACCCCTCTGTCCTGATGGACCGCTGGACAGCATACAATACTTTGCATAAGTCCCTTGAGTCTGATAACTCATTCACTGTGTGTCGTAGGTTGAAAACTGTACTTATGGTTAAGAAGAATTACACCGCTATTTAATGCTCCTTACCTAACCATCCACTGATATAGGTAAATGTCGTAGACATAATTTCATAAAGGTATATCTCACTCTATGAAAAATAGACGTACAGATATATCAATTTGAAATTGGTGTATAACAGCGGATATTCAAAACCAAATATTTGCCGACCGGCAAACAGCCAAGGTGATTTCCTCAAATATCACCGATTACAACGAATCCCGATATAATGAGGATAATCACCCAATTCCCAATAACTTACTCCCACTCATCATCTGTAAAACCATACAGATGTGAGAATCATACCTGGTAAATACATACCCTGGAGTAAGAGTCTAACTGGGAAATCAGTTTTCCTTTAACATTACACAACGAAGCTGAAACATTGAAATGTTTCGATGGGGTATTCCGGTATTCCTAGTAATGCCTCTTCCATTATCAGATTCACAACTGTAACCGTGTAATTCTTTGCCACCTCTCCACATCCCTTCATATGCCTTTAGTCTTTACCTTCTGCACACCCCTTTCAGGCCAAATGGTTTTCTTCCTTCCCTACCGTTCGGCACCAGCCTATGGTTTGGAAGAAGACTATCCAATAAGCATAATGGGTGTACTTTCCCTAATCCTAGGAGCACTCGCAATGCGAGAGAGGTGAAGATAAAAGACAACCGAATAAACCTTATTCCTATTTCTCCTGAACCAGAATCCATCCCCGAACTGGAACAAGTTCCATTCGAGTTCGTATATAACCATAACGATAGAGTATCCAATAAACTGTGGATCTTCGTAGTGATACGGAGTGTCCTGGAGAAATACAAAGGTGAAGTGGGAGTGGTAACGAAATACTTGGTTTGGTCGTGAATATCAGTCTGCAATTTACTTTGCCCTCTTACTAATCCCTTGCTTTGTCTGAACTTAATACCTTCTGCACACCATCGTTATGCTAATTGGTTTTCTTCATTCCCTACAGGTCGGCACCAGCCTATGATTTGGAAGAAGACAATCCAATTTGCGTAAAAGGTGTACTATCTCCTAAACCAAGGAGTACTCGCAACCTGAGAGAGGTAAAAGGAAAAGACAACTGAATAGTCCTATCGTTTTCTCCAGAACCGGAAACAATCCTCGAATAAATCTTTCGAGTTCGTATATAACCATACGATGGTTTTGTCCAATGGAAGTGGACGCTCGTAGTAATACGGGGTGTCCTGGAGAAAAGGGTAAAAGTAGGAGTGGCAATGAGGTTTGCAACTCTGACAATTCAAAAGCCGGTGTTAAGAAGGTTCGGTCAACTTGGTCACTGAGTCATAGTCTTAGGGTCGGGTCAATGGTCACTACCGAAGAGAGAGAGAAAAGAAACACTCAGCGTGCACTCTAACCTAGATCAGAATGGTCACCAATTTATCTAATCAGGAAACCTCCCACTGTACCGTCAAATTCTCCTCCAAACCTGAAAGAAGAATTAGTCGGGATTAGCCCGAGGAGTAAACTAACTCATCAGTGGGAATCGGGATCCAACTCTCATCGCATGACAACATGACGGAATCCGCTCACGTCTTCACACTCCAGAAGGTATACGCATATCTGGCAAGTTTTAGTTCTTTTGAAACTCCCGATGTGATTTTTGCCCCATGCTCTTATGACCTTGGCGTTGGTCAACATATCATAAGTCACATGTCAAGTTCTACCCGTCATTATCCAGGTTAATTTGAACCCACCCGTACAAGCCCTTGACGAAGGTCCAACAAAGCATTACGACTGTCCCAAACCAACGCATCTACCTATGCTGCATGAAAAGCAACAAGCAGCTACCATACACTATGCCTTGACTAGGCCAACAAACATAGCGTGAATACTACGTGACCACCCAGTATGAAACGACGGAGGGCTACGAATGGTTTCTGGCGAAAACCTTTAACGTAAAGAACTTGATATCGTTGAAGGAACGGATAGCTTTTTAAAATATAGTGACGAAAACCGTTGCTAAAGAGGTCACTCCCGGTGAAGGGATCTCGGCTCTTTCCCCGTAGAATGAGGTGCAGGATATTCCAACTGAATACCACGGTGCAAAGCAAAAAGTAATCGGCTATAGTGAAGTCAATGCCCTGACGCAAACTTTTTGTCCAAGGGGTCACTCCCGGTGAAGGGATCTCGGCCCTTGCCTCGTCGACTGAGGAGCAGGATATTCCAACTGAATACCACGATGCAAAACAAAAGTGATCGTCCTTGCAATAACAGCTTTTTGAAAAGTGTTCCAACAACATCAGATTAGGTTTGTTTTTAACTTGCATTGATCCGAATCAACGCAGTCCCATCAATTGATCACACCACAAAGAACGAAAATATACTGATGTACGTATATGCCATCCGCATTCGCCACTGGGTCCCGTCATTACCCTGTTAGGTTAGCTAACTAACGACAGAGCGGGGACTGGACTAGCGCGGATGCAAAACATATACGACATCTACTAATATATATACAAATATATTATATTCGCTCAAGGCGTGATAAAATGCAACATCACAGAGAATGAACAGCATCACAGAAACAATACAGATATCTGGGATCCCCGGGTTTCACAGAGCCGCTGAAACCCGACGTTCCCCTGGTCGTGTGGATAGCCTGTGCAATGAAATCCTAGACCCCTACGGGCGCGGCAAGTAACCTGCAAAACCTGAAGCGAGGCAGCCCCCTTCAGCGACGTGAATGGACCACCCAGCACTTCACGGAATCCGGCAACTTGGGCACCCCTCCTGGGTCAACCTGTACCCCCTACGAGTGCGGCGAATAGCCCGCCAATCCTAGAGTGAATGCCCCCTTCCGTCTCAATGCCATGAGATGCGAGCTTGTTGCCCTCTAGAATCCCGGCTATCCGTGCACCCCTCCGCGGGGTAATCCTAGTACAGAAAGTAAAATATACATACACCGGGTACATCGACCGCAACCTGGGCGTGCCCCAAAAATAATAATACAAACAGGCAGTGACGGCAGTCCACATGTCGGACGCTCGCCCCACAATATCAAATGTACATAATACAACAAAACTGTACTAGCATTGCATCCAGGCTATCCCCACGACCGATCCGCAACATCACAGCAATACATAGAACATCAACGTGAATGTCACGTTCGCAAATCCGTCTAACCGGGCTATAGCAGTTAGACAGGATTTACCGATCAGAGTGACATTCACGGTCGCAGATATAATGTAAATACTGTGAACTAATGTGTTTAAAATTTCCGATTGATCAAACAATTAACAAGTGGGCCCCAACGAAAACTGTAGCACATCACAGAAACAATTGGCCCAACTTTAATATTTCCAAAACCCCTAATTACAGCCCATGAGCCCACTGCAAAAAAATTTCCACACGAACCCATACTCCTGCGGCGGAAGCGCGGCCAGAAGGGGGTTTTGGCCGCCCTTCCGCGGTCGTACGGAGGAATTGTGTGACCAAATTTTTCCAGTGTTCTAATAACTCCCTGCATATCATTCTGAGATGACCTGAAAAATTTTTAGACTCCAAAAAATTTCGACAGAAACTGATGCGAAGGCAATACGGGTTTTGGAACTTTTGATCGATCGGAAATGCAAACACATTACACAAAGCTAGACTAAGTTAATGGGGAGGCTCTGATACCACTGTAAGTGCACGGCGGCGCCCCGGCCGTCAATCCGACGCCGGAATGCGGAAGCGGTGAAAAACTTAAATTTTGCGGACTTAGCAAACCACCGCGCACTAAACACCCGGATCGTAACCATTAACAAGTCTAAGCTAACTAGAAGATGGGTTAGAGATATACCGACGATCCAAGTCCTCCGATCTTCTCGTCATGGTCCCGATCTCCTGCGGAAAAGGTCCCGTCTCCTCCTCGTCGCCGGAGCGCACCACATCGCCTACTTCTTTTACCGGGCTCCCACCTCAATGCCGAGGCAACTCGGGCACGAAGCCGGCTACTCGACCGTGCCCAAGATTTGCTGTAGAATGCGTAGTGCTCAAGTCTCACTTTGGGGTTCATGG